>CM066731.1:170107000-171453875 GCA_033961575.1 Aselliscus stoliczkanus
GGAGGAAGGGAGGAAGGAAAGAAGGGAGGAAGGGAGGAAGGAAGGAGGGAGGAAGGAAGGCGAGAAGGCACGCTGTGTCCCGACCCCCAGCGCGCCCCGGCCTGCCCCAGAGGCTGCGGAGGCGCCACCCTTCCAGGGCCCAGGGGAAGCCGCGGCCCCCAGCCCCGTTCCAGGTTGCAGAGCGGAGAGCCGCGCCCGGGGCCTGAGGCCGGCCCGGCGCAGCCTCGGGGGCGTGTCCTCCCTGCCCCGCTCGGCCGCCAGGGAGGCGCAGGAGCGGCCGCGGCGAGCATGGAGCGCGAGCTGGAGACGCTGGCGGCCCGGCCCTTCCAGGCGCTCGTGGAGGCGGCGGGCGGGCGCGGGCAGGTGCTGCTGGTGGGCGAGCTGTGGGAGCGCGAGCAGAGCCGCGCGCTCCTGCGGGACTTCGCCCGGGCGCTGTTCCCGCCGCCGCCGGGCGCCGCGGCAGCCAAGGCCGAGGGACCCGCGGCGCCCCGCACGGCCGGCGCCCGCGCCATCCACTCGCCCCTGGTCTTCGTGCTGTGCCGCGCCTTGTCGCTGGCCGCCCGGGAGCCGCGGCGCCGCGTGCGGGAGATGCTGCGAGACGTGCGAGACCGGCGGCCGGCGGGCGGGGCGCTGGTCGGGGTGCTGGTGGCGGAGGCCGGGCCCGAGGACGCGGTGGCGCCGGGGATGCGGCTCCTGGAGGCGCTGCTGCGCAGCGTATTCGGCCGCCAGGCGGGGGGCCGGGTGCAGGCTGCCGCCTACTGCCCTGGCCACCCCGCCTCCAGCCTGGCCGTGCAGACGGCCGCTTGCAGGGCCCTGCAAGCCGCCGGGCCCTCGCGCCCAGGTGAGGGGGAGCAGGGGCCTGGTGGGCGCTGGCAGGCGGCTCCTGGGGGGACGCCCCCGCGTGAGAATTCTTTGAGCCAGACTCTCTCGTGGTGCACCGAGGTAAACTGAGGCCCAGAGAGAGGAGGCTCCTAGCACCAGCCTTCTCACCTGGCGCGGAGCCTGCCCTGGGTAAAGGGTCGCGTCTATCCTGGCAGGATCCTGAATGCGTGGGAGATACAGGGGCTTAGGAAAGCCGGGGGCGGGGGCAAGCAGAAGGCAGAGGAGGTCGGTGGAGAGAGGGTCGGGCTGGGCAAAAATCTGGGAGCGGGCGAAGAGAGGCCAGCGGCGGAGGAGATAGGAGAGAGCTTCGCAAGTTTCAAGGCAAGAGGAGGACCGGATGGGTGCTGGGGGAAGGGGACTGGCGGTGCCAGGAGCTCCTAGGACGCTGCGCAGCCAGGGATTCGACGGTGGAAGGTCAGTGCGGGAGCACTGCGGGGACATAGGGAAAAGGCGAGGAATGGATGCCGGGACTTGGAGGTGTGGGGAAAGACTGAGGGCCTGAGGGCACAGAATTTCCCAGCCCCTCTTGGCGACCCACGCACCTTGGTTGTGCAGCCGCTGTTGTGCCTCCCTTCCTTCCCTTCAAATTCTCCCGAAGTGTGGAGAGGGCAGAGGGTCTTTTCCTGCTGCCATCAGCAGAAGGGTCAGAATCTCCTCCATCCTGGTACACCAAGTTTTACAGGAGCTTTCCAGTGTCCCAGGATTAAAATGCAGACACTATGTGTACGGGGATCTGGCAAGGCTGGGAGATGCAGGAGCGTTCTTTGCACTCTCTGTCCTGTTCCAGCACCTGCTCTTCTCCAAGCCCTCCAGCCTTCCCTCCAACTTCTGCCAATCCTTCTCGCTAAAGAGTTAATAGAGACAGCGACTGTGCTCTGTCTCCCTGGGCACTGGTGTGTTAAGAAGCAAGAGCAGCAGGGAGATGCCGGGTTTGCAGGGGGGCCTGTTCTGGCAAGGAGACCTCTGATGTCCCAAATGCCACCTGCCAGCCTGCCTTGGTGAAGGCCATTCCTCTCAACTGTATAACCTGCCCTAATTCCCTCCTCCTCCCCCCACGCACACCCACACCCGCACCCACAACTCCTTTATGTTGAGGCAGTGAGGAAGCCACCTAAACTTGAAAGAACACAGCCATCACCCTCGAAGACATGGGGAATGTCCTGAGGTGGATTGTCATTCTGATGGTTGTCAGCCCCAGTCGCTGACCTAGCCCCATGGGGGAAAATTTTCTGTCCCCTAATGAGCTGGTGCCTAGCAAATTCTCTGAGCACTTAGTCTCTTAGCCCTCTCCCATTCCCAAGGAACAACTTTTACTTACACAAAATCCAACTTGCTCTGGCCTCCTAAGCTTTTATACACATTGCAGTTGCCTGGGAATGAAAAGCCTTTCCTTTCATTGCTTCTCTTCACCTGACCACTCCCATCTCATCATTCAGAACTGGATCCTCTCCTCCAGGACGCCTTCCTGGACCCTCCTTACTTGTTTGCGTTTGAAATCCCAGAACCCACTCTCTAATCTCTTACCACATGTTTTTGTCACATCCCCTTGTGAGTTTAATCACCACTGTATTCCCATTTCCCGAGGACACCTGCCTGCCTTACAAAATCCTTGCCTCCTTTTCAATGCTAATGCTTAAGAATATTTTTTGCACTGTGGTTAAGTGCTGGCTTGGGAAGCCAGCAGCCCCGGTTCAGGTCCCACACATGAGGGCGGTGACACTGCCCTCAAAGAAAAAAAAAAGAAAAAGAATATTTTTTACACTTTGCAAAGGAATCAATCTCTACTGCGTTAAACTCATTTCTACTTCTATAAAAGCAAAATGAACAAGGTGAAACCTTTCACTAAGGGCTAAGGTCATGAGTGTAACTTTTTTTTTTTTTTTGAGGGCAGTGTCACTGGCCCTCATATGTGGGACCTGAACCGGGGCCGCTGGCTTCCCAAGTCAGCTCTTAACGAAAGCGCCACTCGGCCATCCCCTCATGAGTGCAATTTTAACTCATTGTCCACTCGTTTCTTCCAGGCTATCCAGTGGCCAGCACCATGAAGTCCTGTTGCAATGTTTTGCTAGCAATTTCGTCTGGCTTTTTAAAGTTTTCCAATCTCTTTCCTCACTACCTCATGGCTATTCTTAAACTTTTATTTAGGTTGCCTGCCTCTTGGCATGCCCTTTTACCCAGTTTATGCCTAATCTGGCTGCCTTTGGGTTGAAAAATTAAGGATCCAGTTTTGTGAGAACTGGGTGCAAATTAAAAAGAAATAGGTCCTAAGTAAAAAAATTAGGAAAAGAATTTTCTGTGTTTTGACTGCCTCAAGTCTTTTTTTTAAAAACTCCATGGGAGTTACCTTACTCTAGACCAGGGGTCGGCAAACCTTTGAGACGGAAGAGCCACCAGGGGTCTGCAAACTGTGGCTCGTGAGCCACATGTGGCTCTTTGGGTACGTACATGTGGCTCTGAAGTAAAATTGAAAATGAAAATAAGGGCCAGCCAAGTGGTGCAGTGGTTAAGCGCTGGCTTCGGAAGCCAGTGGCCCCGTTTCGAGTCCCACATATGAGGGCCAGTGACATTGCCCTCAAAAAAAAAAAAAAGAAAGAAAATGAAAATAAGACTATCATAGTTTCATTTATAAAATTTTAAAGGTATTATTCACATAATGGTGATTATGTAAAAATATACTTATGGCTCTCGAATAATTTTTAAATTGTTTTGAGGGACAGGATTGGCTCTTCCAGGGATCGGCAAACTTTTGAGATGGAACGTACCCAAAGAGCCGCATGTGGCTCGCGAGCCGCAGTGTGCCAACCCCTGGTCTAGATGGTTGGGGCTCTCAGGTGATCTGCAGATAATTTAGGTGATACTATAATAAGGAAACTAGAATCAACATGTAATTGTTTTGTGTGTGATTATCAAAAAAGATTCAATCTGTTCCTATTAAAAGATAGTTTGAAGTAAAAATCAGGGAAATTACTGCTCCTTCAGTATTTGGTGCTATGTAATTGTAACTCATTTCATGCCATTCTGTAGTTTCCCTATCATGATACCTACACCATAGGGTTTTTGTGAGGATGAAATGATATAATATACATAAAGCAATCATTTTTTGTTTTGTTTGTTTGTTTTAAGTACAAAAACCGTGGGTCAGAATCTTTGTTTTTTTAATCAGACCGTTGAAACTAGGGCAGTTGACAGCTGAAGCTCATTGGTTTGCTGAACAGAAAATCACTCAGTCCAATCAAGCACCCTCTGACCTGCTGCCTCTGGGACTTTGTATTCCTTCTAGAGGAAGGAGCCTGGGAGAGACGCGGCCTCCCCGCGCTGCTGGCATGCTTTCCCTGGGGTCCTTGGAGCCAGGGGAAGGACCCGGATGCCACTTCCCCCAGGGACCCAGCTCAGGGTGAGTGTGTCGCCTTCCTGGCCTCCTGGACCCTGAGATCTGGGTGCTTGGGATTACGGGAGTGGTCACATGCATGCAGGGACTTTAGGGCGAGAGTGGACAGGCGTCCAAGGAGCACTTGCTGTGTGTGGGGTGTGGGGGTAAGCAATGTGCTTCCGCCACCCGGTAGCAGCACACAGGCCTGGGTCAGCAGGACTCCAGCCTCTGGAGCCTCAGCTTAATGAGGTGATGTGGGCAGGGCTGTATGCAGGTGTCGGCCACATGTATGGTAGGGGACATGGAGGCAGATAGATGCATGGTCTCACAGAGCAAGTGACATCTGAGTGGGGGTCAGAGGAACTTCTTAGGCAGGAAGATCTGAAGAGGGAAAGAGGAAGCACCATGAACAAAGGCATGACAGCATGATGTCCTGCCCAGGAGAGGGACCCTGTCAAGAGTGCCGGGGTGAGGTGCAGAAGGAGGCTGGTGAGGACTGAGGCTGAAGAGGCAAGTTGGGACCACTTCGGGGTCCCAGAGTCTCTTAAGAATAGTGAGCCACTGGCAATTTCTAAACAAGGGCGGGAGATTAGCAGTGTGTTTAGAGACATGACTGGACCACAGAGGCAGGGAGCGACCAGAGGCAGAGCCCAGCCAGGAGGGAACTGCATAGTCCCAGGAGGGACGATGGGCAGCCTAGACCCAAGGGGGCCAGTGTCGGAATGGAGCTCGCCCACCCGAAAGCCATTTCTAGGGTAGAATCATCAGGCAGCTAAATAGAGGTGAGGGAGAAGGTAAAGAGAAAGAACTCTGTGAGGTCCACAGGTGCACTCAATCAAGTAGGCAGAGGGTGTGGTGACCAAGATAGAAGTGCAGTCATTCGCTGCTTAACCTGCAGGAAACAGTTGAGAAATGCATCTTAGGTGATTCCATTGTTGTGGGAATATCATAGAGTGCACTCACACAAGCTTAGATGGTACAACACACCTGGACTCTATGGGGTAGCCTATTGCTCCTAGGCTGCAAGCCTGTACAGCATGTTACTGTACAAAGCAACAGGAGATAAATCAAGCACAAGAGAAAATGATGCAATTGAAAGATACAGTAAACATGAGATGTATGAGGCTGCTGCCGGTGTAACACATCATACTGTTTTACAGCAAACATTTTTATTTTATTAGAAAGAGTACACTCTAAAGTAACCATAAAAATATAGTATAGTAAATACATAAGCCAGTAACTTAGACATTTGTTGTCATTATCAAGTATTATGTACTGTACATAATTGTATGTGGTAGACTTTTACATGACAGCACAGTAGGTCATTATGGGGCATGTGACTATCCTCAGGGGAGCAGGTTGTAACCAGCTACCTGTATGTGACTTCCACCCAAGTGTACTGAACAGTGTAGCTTTGTTACAGAAACAAGGAGCAGTGCTTTAAATTCTGTCCCTTTAAAAAAATATAATTAGTTGATGTTATCAGTCTCAAATAACCACACATTTAGCGGCTTCAAACAACACCCATTTATTCTTTCACACTTTCCAAGGTCAGGAGTCTGGGCAGGGCTTCACTTGGCCTTCTGTTCAGGGCCTCAAAAGCTGTCTCAAGGTGGGCTGGGCTGCATTCCTCTCTGGAGCCTGGTCCTCCTTCAAGCTTACGTGGTTGTTGGCAGAATTCATTACTTTGCCACTGTAGCGCTGAGGTCCCAGCCTTCTTGCCGGCCGTCAGCTCCAAGGGGCCCTGGCCGTTCCCTCACAGGCCTCTCACAATATGGCAGCTGCTCCTTGGATGAGCAGAGGACTCTCTAGGCTCCTATAATGTAACATAATCACAGGAGTGACTCTCTGTCACCTTTGTCATACACAGTACCCAAATCAAGGGAGTGACTATCCCATCATATTCACAGGCCCCACCCACACTCAAAAGGGAGGGGGATTATGCAGGATGAGTACACCCAGGGATAGGATTCTTGGAGGCCATCTTGGAATTCTGGCTATCCGTTGAAAGCTCAAAAAATATAAAAAGGAACACAAATATTTAAAAAAATAATTCACTTAATTCCACCACTCAAAGGTAACTAACTACAAGTCCATATTTTGGGGTAGACCATTCTGTCTATCTCTATCTCTTTGTACTGTTTAAGTATTAATAAATTAACTTTTGTATAATATAGAATTCATATGCATCAGATATTTGAAATATTTAATTGCAAAAATGTTAGCTTCAACCTCTCCATCATCATTTTGAATGTATCTGGAAACTAAAGGAAAGAAAAAAAGCAAAGGAATCAAACAATGTTATGTAAATCTTCAATAATTATCCTCTGTAGCATATTACAAATTGTTTAAGCCCCTGTAGAATTGAATGTATTAAAATACGAATTGCATTAATAGATTATACATATGCATTTATAATATATATAATAATATGGAATTATGCATATATACAAACATGTATACATATTTTGGAATCTGCTTTCTTCATCAACAATATATAGTGACTATGCAATATTCCATGGCAATAATTATATGTCAACATCTTTTATCTTTTTTTTTGAGGTAATTGTAGATTCACATGGAATTGTAAGAAATCATACAAAGAGATCCTGAGTACACTTCTCCCAGTTTCCCCCAATAACATCTTGCAAAACTGTAGGATGATGTCACAACCAGGATATTGACACTGAAACAATCCACAGATCTTATTCAGATTTCCCCAGTTTTACTTGTACGTGTGTGTGTGTGTGTGTGTGTGTGTGTGTGTGTGTGTGTATAGTTCGATGGAACTTTAGACATCATTTTTAATGCCTGAATCCCATCACCTGGGTGTGTTACAGTTTATTCAACCAATCTATTTCGTTGGACAATGAATCAATTGAGATGTCTAAAAGACAGTCTAGAGGTAGAGTCAGCGTCAGGGCTGCTTGATTCAGGGTTCCAGTGACCCCATCAAGGACCCAGGTTCTTCCCTTCTCTCTGCTGGGCCGTCCTAAGTGTTGTTTCATCCGTAGGCTCGGAACAAGATGGCTGCAGCAGTTCCAGTAATTATTCCTAATTATTTCCTTAGGATAAAATCCTAGAAGTGGAATTGCTGGGTCAAAGGGTATGTACATGTTTAAGGTTTTTGATACGTTTTTTTGTTGTATTTTTTAAGTAGATAGTCACTGGGGCCAGTTTTCTCCCTTTCGTTCTTAGCTTATCCGCTCATAAACTTTATCTTCTGACTGGGTGATCCCATCTCGTTTGTTCCAGAGAACTTCCAGGACCCCGAGGAAGAGCTGGCACTGACAGCCGTGTTTCCCAACGGAGACTGTGAGGATCCTGGGAAGGCCTCGAGAGCCTGTGGCGGAGTTGACCACACTCCTGCTGAGCCCATTGGAGACTTGAGATGAAGTCCGGACCCCTGGGCTGCCTCAACTCTAACCTGCAGACTGGGGGCTGACTCCTTCTCGTGGAGCCCCAATGTCTCCATGTTGACCTCGGGATGGCAGTAACTACAAAGGGCCCACCTGCTGGGATCCTCACTGACAGTTACCAACAAGGCAGCAGTGTTTACTAAACTAAACTGGACCTAGGAAAACGTGTCATTCAAGAACCTGCCCCCACCTCACATTTGGTCACTCTTTGGTCACACGGACTTTGTTTTTTCTCTGTGCCTTGTTTTTTTCTATGCCATTGAGACAGATGGTTGTCTACTTTGAGGCTCTGCAGTGCTGTGGCATGTTTGCACGAGCATCCATCATTTTAAGTGCAGAACTCTGGACCAGAGGTCATCAGATAAGGGGGGAGGATTTTGGACCTGTCACTCAAGGGGCCAGGCTACCCCTCCAGGCAGCATTGGAAACGTGTAAGTGAGTGAGAGAGTGTGTGTGTGTGTGTGTGTGTCTTTGGAGGGTCACTGTGACTGTGAGCACTCCTGGCATTTAGTAGGTATCTCACATCATGTAGGACAATCTCCAACAGCACAGACTTGTTCCACTGAAAATACTAATCACCACACCTTTGAGAAACTCTGAATGAGCCAGCCTCTTTTCCCTGTCAAATTCTAGGAAGAATCCCCCAAAGCAGAGAGGGTTGGGCTTCCTGGGACCTTGACTCCCAAACAAGCCAGAATAAAGGCTGCATTGCCACATGGGGGCCTGTGGGATCAAAGCCAAGATACTCCATTGCTGCAAGCCCAGGGGCCTCTTTTTTTTCCTCATGTTGACATTGACTTTCTGTGCCAAGTCCTTTGAGAATAAAGATGCTGGGAACTGCCCATGGCACCAAACAGAAGGAAAGTTAGGGGTATAGATTAATACAAGGGCATAGGACTTGCTCTCAATCTCAGGTCCTAACCCAAGGTCAAAGTCGTTCCAGCCGAGAGGTGCTGAGTTTCTAAATCCTTTTTTCTCTATGAGTCAGACAGGGTCTATGATGTTCCCTTAAAAGCAGGGAAGGGCATCTGTTCCTCAGAAAGGGAAGTCTGCATCACCTCCTTCATCTTCCTCACCTGCCCCTGGGGAAATCCAATCTTTGTAATGGCAAGAACAGCTCCTGATTTTCCCTGGTAGGAAGAACTATCTAATAGAAATAGCTCAAGTGATTCATTCATGCCTGGTTCTCTCAGCAGACATGCAATTGTGCCTACTATTTTCCCAGAGACCTTGCCAAGTGCTGCATAACTTCCTTTAGTTATTTCAGCTCTCCATGGTGGTGCCAAAATGTGGAATGGGAAAACTGTGGCTGAGAGGCTCTGTGATGTTAAGAGGAGCCCTCTCTGTTCTATGCCTCAAATTTATTCTCTGTAAAAGGGAGCCGAATCCCTATTAGTGTGAGGACAGGTAGGTGGATATCTTATTTGGGGTGGGTTGGCAGCAGTTGTTGTTTTAATGCAAAGCTCTCTCACGGAGAGAAGGATCCACCTGACTTCTACACAAGAATGAACTCAATGAATTACTGTTGATTTTGTTTTAGAATGGGGAGACAGGTATCTTTGAAGCTACTATATTTTTCTATGTATCCATTAATTTCTTTGCAATGGTTTGGTTAGAATTTTTTTATTTGGTGTAGGGAGGTAGCTTTTTTTAAGTTAGGAAATTGTCTAAGGCAGAAGTTACAAGGCAGCAGCCTCTGATGTGTTTAAAACTTGTGAGTTCATTGCCAATATTCAAAAGTTGGGAGACTGCACATAAAAAAGCCAGTTTTGGGGGTGGAAGATGAGGCAGGCCTTCATCTCCATTTGCCATAATCCCACCCCCCAACACTTGAGCCCCTCTCCCATCCACCCACCCCACCTCTCTACTGCACTTCACTCACATATGCCCCCTGCCTGGCCCTGGTCCTGGTGGGCATTTGAGTTTGCAAGCTACTGATGTAAAGAGGGGTTTACACATTTTTCAGTACTTCCAGGGAAGAGTTGAAGACAGAGGTGTTTCTTGACTGAGAGTTGGGTTCTGCCTCCCAATTGACAACGACAGGACTGAGATGCTTCTGCGCCCATCTTGGCTTTCCTGAGACATGGCTAAGATAAGCGCCATCCACTAAGAACAGTCCAGTTGCCCTTTTCTAACAGACAGAAGAGTTAGGGGCTAGAAGGATGACCGTAGTGGTGAGTCTCTTCCCTCAAGGACTCTTCCCTACAACGTATGAAGGTTGGGATGGGCCTGTCTGAGAGAGAAGGCATTGGATTAGGTCTGTGGTACCAGGAGCCTTTGGTGAGGGCTGTGCAGTCAGATCACAGTCTGGGCTCTTGGGTACTAATTTTTCTAATATGGCAGTAGTTGTGCTGCTTCTAACTTGAATTGGTAAATCCTCATATCTAATAAAACCAAACAGTACCTCATTGCTGTCTAGTTGAAAACAGAATGGATCTTCCCCTTTGTTTTCATAATTGCAGGAGCACTTGGGAGCAAATGGTGGGAACCTCTGGAATAGTCTGGCCGGAAAGTCCCCCAGTTCTGCCCTGGGTGACCTCTCCACAGCCCCATTGGCTGGAGATGGAAAGGAAATATTTTAAAAGAGATTTTTAAAAAGGTAGCATTTATCTTGGTATTTAATGGTGTGTGTGTGTTTGTGTGCACAGACACGTTTAACGAAATAAAATGGCCTTAACTGAGTCTCAGAGAGCCCCTTAGAATATTTGTGTCACAGTTTCTCTCCTCTCAAAGTTTTTGTCTCCAAGACTTACCACAAAAGAAGAGTCCCTCATCTGTCAAACCAAAAGCAAGCAAACCTGCAAAGGGACCGAGGGATGAGCGCCCCCCTCCAAACCTGTGATCCAAACAAGGCCTTCTTACCCCAGACAGAGAACCAGGCCCACAACCACATGCCAGGGATGGTTCCCTGTGGTCAGGAGCCTGCACTTTGTCCTCTTGGGCAGTACACACATCCAGCTCAGTGGAGGAAGCTGGTTGTTTTGTACCCAAGGGCTGCATAACCCCTTGTAACCTGATTTTGTGTGTTAGTGACAAGCATTGACACAGACATGGAATTTGGCCTGGGCAACCTGCCACTTGTACTCATATAACCTTGGATTTGAAGGGGAAATGGGGTACGAGGCAGGGTGGACAACCGGGATCTTGAATGAACCCCTCAGATGCCTTTGACCCCTGACTCCAAGCCCTCTAGTCGCATTGGGGCTACGTAGGGAGCAGAAGCAAGCCTACCCCACCGGGCCATGCTGTGGGTCACGGACACCATGGTGTGGGAGAGCTCAGGTTCAAAGCGGGGCTGGGCATTGGGGCCACATGGGGCCAGGGCTATGACCAGTGTGAGAACCCTGTCTGGCTTCCTCCCTGAGCTCCCCAACCCCAGCTGGGGCTCCTGTTGCAAACACAAACCCATTCCTCCCTGTCCCTTGACCAGTGAGATTCAGAGTCCCTCAGGTAGGAGTTCCAATTTTAAGTCTGATTCAGGCTTGTTGCTGTCCTGCTCTGAACTTATTTGGAGTAATTAGGCACTGGCTTAGTCCTTGTGACCAGACCCTCATTTTGAGTCCTGGTTGTGGAAATTGGGTCTCTGTCTTGTTGCCCTCAGTTCCCTCTCTCCCTCACTGCTCACTGAGGTCTTCTCAGAGCAGGTTGTTGCCTCGGATCATTACCCCAACCCCAGGCTACTCTTAACCTGACCACCTACCATCCCAGGTATATTGCCTGCTCCAGAACTCCTGGCTGCCGTGGGTCTCACCTTCAGCCTCTGCCACCTGGTCTGGTCTGGCCCAGCACGTGCCAGAACCAAAAAGAGCAGGCAGGCCTGAGAAGCAGGCCAAAGGGCCGGGCCTCTGTGGGAGGCCGGAGGAAACAAGACCTTGGAGGTCTAGACTGGCCCTGCCAAGGAGAAATCTAACACCAGGCATGTCCGTAGCTTTAAATTGTCTAGTAGCCACATTGGAAAAACAAAAAGAAACTGGGGAGATTAATTTCAAGAAAATATTTTATTTAGCCCAATATGTCCAAAATAGTATTTCAACTGCAAATATAAAAAAAAATTAATAAGACATTTTGCATCTTTGAAATCCTGTAAGAATTTTACACCTGCAGCCCAACTCAGATACTAAATTTTTATCCAAAGTACTTGATCTGTATTTAGATTTTATTAAGTGTATAGTTGAAAAAATAGGTTCACATCTTCAATATGTTTCATATATACTTAAAAGCTTTCCTATAACTGAGTTGGGTATCAGTCTTTAAATTTCAATTCAATAAAATTAAATTTAAAGTCAGTTCCTGGGTTGCACTAGCCATATTTCAAGTGCTTGATAGCACCTGTGACTAGTGGCTATGGGATGGGACAGCGAGGGTTTGGAACACAGGAAATGAGCAGGAGACCTGTCCTGGGGTTCACTGTGGCTCCTCCCACCCCTGGCCACTTGCACAGAGCCGGCTGGTCATCCCAGGCCCTCAACAAAGGCATGACAAGTGGCTTCCAGTGCCAGCTTGTCCAGGGCAACCTTCCTTCCTGTTGCCCTCCTGGGCACCATCCTTAGAAGGGTCTCCTATGGCTTCCGGGGTCCTTTCGTGCCTCCGTGCACCCAGGCCAGTTCCGTCCCTGGCCAGGCATTTTCCTCCAACCAAATACCCACCCACAGGAGGCCCATGTCACTGGCTGCATTTCACATGTCTGCTTCCAGGAATAAACGCGTTTACTCCAAAAGCATGTGGCATGCGTGATGTGCGTGAAGCAGCCACTAGCCTCCTGGTGACATAAGATCTGAGTTTATTGAGCACTGCTCCCCGCCAGACCCTTGATGAGAGCACCTTCCCTCACAGTAGCCTTGCCAGCGAGGTGGACCCGCTCCCTCTGTGGCAGGGATTCCGTGACCACACGGCCGCAGCGCTACCTAGGTGGCAGAAAAGGGATTTATTTGATCTTGCGTCTCCCGGCTCCGACGCCCGCCCTTTCCACCTCAACACGCTGCAGCTCAAAAAGCAATAAAGCCCGATTTTTGACAGTTGGGCCGAACCCTCCTAAAAGCCAGGATTTAAATGCCAGGAGGCCAGGGGTTAGGGGCGGTACGGGGTAGGCGGTCACCGGGCGCAGCCGGCTCTGGAGTCCCCGCCTTCCGAGGAGCTCTGAGACCACTAGAGGGCGCGGCGCGGGTCAGGGAGATAGATGCTGCCAGCGTCTGAATCCTGTTCAAGGTGGGCACACGGGCAAAGAAAGCGCCGGGTCACGGTTTCCTCCCTGACAGAGGCCCCCGCCCAGGCCCAACCTGTGTGAGCCCACAGCGGTCCTCGTTTGGGCTTTGAGACGTTTTGTGTCACTCCTAAAGTTGAAGGGAGATCGTTGTTTATGAACAGAGCACTCGGTAAGAATTCTTTCCTTGGGCCGGCCGAGTGGCGCATTGGTTAAGAGCTGGCTTGGGATGCCAGCGGCCCCGGATTCCGATCCCACATATGAGGGTCAGTGACACTGCCCTCCACAGCTAACAGCAGCTCCACCTGGAGCTGGGCTGCGAGCCCCGGTGATGGTGTAGGCTGCAGCCCCTGCTGCAGTGGGCTGCCATGGGCTACAGTGAGTGGCCGGCAGCCAGCGTGAACTGCCAATAGCTTCGGTGAGCGACATCCAGAGGCCAGAGACCGAGAGCAATGACGATACCAACATGGGCCAGTGAAGCAACGCCCTCCGCAACTAGACTGAAGAACAAAAGGACAGCAACTTGTCTGTTCCCCTTCCCCGGTTCCCCAAGCTGTTCCCCTCCCCCAATTCCCCAATGAAAAAAATCTTTAAAAAAAACAAAAAAAAAAAACAACAAAAAGAAACAACAAAAACAAAAACAAAAAGAATTCTTTCCTTGATTTTACTACACCCTAAACCTTCTCTGGAAATGTACAGAGCTCGTTTTAGAGTCTTGGAGAGGGCAGGGGTTTCAGAGACATAGGTCTGAGTTCCAGCCAGTAACGCAGTGCCCCTGTGTTCATCCACTTATCCAGCAAACATTTATTGAGCACTTACTATGTGCCTGATACTGCGCTAGTTACTGCAGGGGACCCTGAGGTGACTGAGATGTGGCCGTGCCTTGAGCAGTCCCTTGTTCAGTTGGGAAACAGGCAATGAGACATGACTGGAGCCGTCGTGGCTGGTGGCCCTGTGGGACTGACGTCCCTTCTCTGGGTCTCAGATGCCATATTTTTAAGATTGTTCCCTGTAAGTAGGGACATTTGAAAAGATTTTTTTTTAAATATAGATTTTATTGGGGAATTGGGGAAGGGAAACGGCCAAACTGTTGTCCTTGCATCTTAGCTGGTGGAGGGCTCAGCTAGCTCAGCTCCACGTCCCGTCGCCACCCGTCCCCGTTGGCAGGTCGCTGCAGCTCAGCTCCAGGGGACCGGATCACTCTTGGTTGGGTGGACCTAGCCCATCATCATCCCCCGCGGGAGTCAGACTGGAAACCTTATTGCTAAGAGCGCATGCTCTAACCATTGAGCATCTGGCTGCCCTACAAGATCTTTATGGGCCCACCTGATAGATCACACATTCTAAAATATGCCCCATCACCGTTTAAATACAATTATATAATTTTAAACGTTTTGGTTTGCATTTGCCGGTTGACACAGTGTCATGTTTGGTAGACAATTAAAGATTTGTAAAATTTGAAAAAAAAAAAAAAAGGAAACGGTATGTGGCCCTTCCCCAGAGGCTTGGCTGGGTGGGCGCTGCGGCGAGACCTCCCACGCAGCAGGGGGCGCTACACGTACCGCTCCTTACCGCCTCTCAACGCACTGTACGCCACGGCGGGGGACGGTGTGTGTGCGGGAGGGGGAGGGGTCCTCGCTCTAGGGGTGGCCATGGTGAAGCCTGAGCCCAGGTGCAGAGCCGTGTTCTCACCCCGCGGGAGCTTTGCCCTCGAGGAGAATTAGAGAAAACCACGGCGCTCTCTGTGTGTTCTTCCGCGAAGGCCGGGGCGGCGGTCGCGGCGCGGACGATGCGCGTCGCGAGGCGAACCCTCGCCGGGCGGCAGGCGGCGCTGTGGGCAGCCCCGGGACGGGCGGGGTCCTGCGCGAGCAGGGAGCCGGCGGCCTGGAGAGGCGACTGACGGCGCTGGGCACCGGGCAGTGAGGAGGCGCGGCGGAGCCAGTGGCCCTGAACTGACAGACACAGCGCGGAGCTGGGACCGCGAGCGGGCGGGCGAGTGAGGGCAGGGCGCAGCCATGATCACGTCGGCCGGTGAGCGCCGCCCAGAGCCGGCGCGGGCTGGGGAGCGCCGCGGCGCCGGCTTTTAGCTGAGTCAGGGCCGGTGACGGGGCGCCTCCCGGCGGAGCTCGCTGCCCGAGGCGCGCGCCCGGGGCGGGGGTCCCTTAAATCCTCTCGGCCCCGGGGAGGGCCGCGGGAGGCGATGGGGTCCCAGCCGGTCCCCGCAGGTGGGGGCGGCCGGACAGACAGACAGCCTCCCGCGTGCGTGGGCTCCGTGCCCCTTCGCTTTGGGGGCGCCGGGGCCGCGCCCAGGGCAGCACCCGGAGGGCCACACGGTGCACAGGGCGCCTCGCCGAGCGGCGGCCCGCGGGGTGGAGGGCAGCGCCTGGGCGTCCCGAGCGGGCCACGACGTTGGCCAGGGGACCGACCATAGCCACCGAGTGCGGCGGCGACCTGCTCACAGCGTCCCCGGCCGTGGCGCCGTTTCTCGTGCCTGTTTACACGCCCTTCTTTTCGGCCTCTTCACCCCCCCACACTTGTCCCGCAAGTATCTTGTCAACCACCGGTGATCAGAAGGCAGTCACGTTGGGAGAGAGCTCAAAGCCATGTGGGCACGAGAACTGCGGGTAGAAATTGGTGGAGGGGCTGACGCCGCGGTCATTTGCAAAGATTGGCAGCGCTGTCACCTGTACCTGGAATGAGATGTTTGTCTCCCAAGGATTAGAAGAGATTGGGGGATGGATTTTAGTTTCCCTCAGGAGGAGCTTTACCAGTCGGCGCTCTCTAAAGATTGAATAAGCACGACATTTCTGGCCACCTGTATTTGAAAGTTTTTTGTGTGTGTGTGTTTTTTTTAGCTGAGCCATCCTGCCACCTGCTGGCAGCTCAGCAGCAGCTCAGCTCAGGCTGGGACTCGAACTGCTGTTGCTCAGAGCTCAGCTCGCACTCTTGAGCGAGCTCTTCACCAGCTGAGCCCCTCGGCCGGCCCTCTTGCCACCTGTAAATGAAGGCGTCATTCTATTTCAAATCTACCCATGGACACTGCTTTTTAGCCCAAGTCTTACCTTCATCTCTTGCCTGGGTTATGGTAACAGCCGTAAGACTTTGTTTTTCTACCATTACTTCCGCATAGTGTGTTCTTGTTATAGTCAGAGTATTCTTTCTAAAACTTCAGTCACATAATATTTCTGTGCTTCAGTTCCTCTGGTGGTGTTTTCCCTTGTGTTGAGAGTAAAATCCAGACTCCGGACCAGCGACCTCACGATCTGACTCCTGCCGTTGTCCTCTCCTCCTCACTCACCGCCCCGTAATCCTGCCGGCCTTCCTTCTGTGCCTTGAAGACGTCAGTTTCTCTCCTGGCCCAGGGTTCCTGCCCATTCCGTCCCTTCTTGCTAGACTCCTCTTCCTCGAGTTTTTCCTTAGCTTCTCAGTCTTTAATCGCAGTTCAAATGTCAGTTTTGTTAAAACATGGTCCTCCTTTCCCCCTTTGTTGTCCCCTCCCTTCGCCGCAGTCTTCTAATTACTTGGTTTACTTGTCTGAGGACTGTCCTTCTCCAGGAGAGTTTTGGGCGAGAAACTCGGTGTTTTCATTATTTTTAGAACATTGGCCTAGCAGATGGCAGAAGTTCAGAAGTATGTCTTGAATGAAGTAATCAGTCAACTAATCAAATCAATAAATCAGCCCCTAAAGTATTTTAAGTAGAGGCTGAGAAAGCATTTGGTGCGAATATAATAGAATTTGAATCTATCAAGTATGGCAGGAGTAATGATTCTTAAGTCCTACCCTGAGACTCTGTGACGATAGTGTAGTGTATATTTGTTACTATCATTTGTTAAATTTACTGGATTTCTTATCAGCTTCTACTGCAAACCCTTTGCTCCCTTGTTTCCTGTCCTTTGGCTCACGTGGGCTTAGGATCTGTCCCAGGTGCTAAACAAGATAGTGTTGTGGTTCAGGTGTGGTTTAGTCAGTTTCTTCATTCATTTATCCACTAGGCACCAAGAACACGGTGGTGAATAAGAGGCCAACATATACTGTTAACCTTTTCCCGAGGCTTGATGAGGAAAGGGAGTTGAGAACAGAGATAAGTGGTTGCTGGAGGGACATGTGAGACTGAGTGGGTTTTGGCTTTTTTGTTTCTTGTTTTTTTTTAACAATATAGGCACATAAAGGACAATTATTCTAAAAAGCTTTAAAACAATTGTCTCTCACTTCTCTTTTCCCTTCCTCATCCAAGTCCAGAGCAGAGGGACAGAACTGACAGCATGGAGAGAAGACAAAGAATGCAATCAGTGGGGGGAAACTGCAACTAGTGATGTGGAATAGCTGATAGACAAGAATGCTTTAAATGTGAAACCGATCATTTTTCAACTTTTCAACTTTTAAGCTGTTTTTTCTGAACATACCTCCATATTTATAAATAATATCCAAATATAAATTGATCCAACAATTTTAGATAATGTCTGCTGGTTTCCTATTACGGCATAAGAGGTTTTATAGCATCCTTAAACCTTTCCCATTCCCTGTCCTCCTTACCCTCATCTAAAGGCTAGTTCTGTTTTGTTTTTAAGATGCAAAATATTCGTATATGGAATGAAAAATATTCGATTTAGTTGTGTTCCATAGACAGTGGCTTTATTTCTAAGCCAGGACTGTGAAACACATTAGTCTAAAGTGCAACCAAACAGGGGAGTATAAAAAATGTCTATCACCTCTTTTGGTAAAAGCAATTCAAAACACTATTGATTGATGATAGGGACTGGGTAGCCTTTTTAGTATTTTGATGAAATGTTCTGCTGTTTATGACCTGTGCCACATTTAGAGCGTTCTTGTCTATCAGCCATTCCGCATCACTAGTTGCAGTCCCTCCCCTCCACCCCACATTGCATTCTTTAAATTGTCTTGTCTCCATGCTGTCAGTTCTGTCCCTCTGTTCTGGACTTGGCATGGCAAACTAGAGTACCAAGAAGGTCTTTTTCTCTGCTTGTAAGCTTTTGGAATAATAGTATGCCCTAGTGGGTACCATGGTGTAGTTTTGTTTGCTAAATTTTGTATCCTTTCCTGTATGACTCTCTAAAGACTGCTGAAACTATTGGGCAAAACTCCACTTGTCAGTTAGAAATGGCTACTTTTTAATCAAATTACAATTTCAACTCAGTGTTCCAGAATGATTTTAAGACCTACATGGAAAACGTGTATCTGAGAGACAGATTGGTTTCCTTTACGGTCTAAGGGACAGTTCCCACATCTTTTGTCTAGTAATTGCTTTGACGTATGACTATATTTCAAGGTGCATCTTTTGGGGAGGACAGTTTTCTTTTCCAGTGTTAGTGCTGACACCTCAAGGTCATGTAGAAAACGCTGTGCTTAGGAATTGAAGTCAGAACAAGTAAGATTGCTCATCATTTAGCAAAAACTAGGTCACTTGAGATGCAAAAGTGATGCCTTAATATAGGCATATTGAAATAATAGAAATATTTTACCCTGATGAGTTGATGATTGAACTCCCTTTTTTGTAAAGGGAGTTGGTTTGTTTTGTATGAACAATTTTATTTTAAAATTGTGTGAGAAAGTTTCCCATTTTGGTCAGTAAATTAGGCCTGTGAGTTTTCAAACTATAGTGAGCATCAGTAGCACAAGGAAGGCTTGTGGTTCCATCCCCACAATTTCTGATTCAGTCTGTGATGGGGCAAAAAAAATTGCAGTTTTTTCCCAAGTAATGCTAATGCTATTGGTCCAGGGATCACACTTTGAAAACTATTGAATTAGGCAATGTGATATATATATGTGGTGTCGTGAGGGTTTGCATACATAGTTTAATTCTTAAACTTTGAGATATAAACCTTTATAGTTTTAAAGAAAAACTATCCTTTCTCTAGTGAAGTAATCCTTCAAAAATTACTTGTTTCTATCTTAGTATATGTTTCGTAATCATGATACACTTTTTGTCTTATAGCTGGAATTATTTCTCTTCTGGATGAAGAAGAACCACAGCTTAAGGTATGAGTTGAAGAAAAATTAACGGTTGAGTATAAATATTGTGAAGCTCTTTGAATTTAGTGATATCTGTATATTTTCCCTCATTTAAAACAGCCATCGTACCCAACCTGTGCCCAGTCATTGAAATCTAGCCCCAGAGGACAGTATCTTGACAACAGCAGTTGGTTTCCCTGGACTTTAACAAAGCTAAGGCATATAAACCTCAATATGGCACCTGAACACTCCCCACCCCTCAGTTTTATCAGCAGCACAAAAAATTATTTCTTCTGTGTCACATATTTTAAAACTAGTTTCATTTGACAAAAATTTGTGATTTATTCAAGTGGCTGTAGATACCTGAATTGTATTCAAACTAGCAACTAGATGTCAACCTTGTATATTCAAAGAAGAAAAATGTTCATTGTGATAAGGAATGACTTTATTTGTATGGCTAGTCAGATATTTGATGATTGAAAACAGAAAGTTAATGTGTAAACTCAAGAGAAAATATGTCAGTAAATTTTTATATTTGTCATAGATTAAAAATTTTAGTAAATATGACAAAATTTGGCTATTGGTTTGTTGGAACTTTTTTTAAAGGAAGTGTAATGGTGAGTCTGTCTCAAAATTGATTTTTGGTTTTTTCTTCTACAGGAATTTGCACTACACAAATTGAATGCAGTTGTCAATGACTTCTGGGCAGAAATTTCTGAGTCTGTAGACAAAATGTAAGAAATGACTGTATTTCTACAAATTGGAATAAGATAGATCAACTTTATCTGTGGATGTGGGTCTTATACTTTATAATTTCATTTAGAAATGTGCTGCCACTAAATTGTGGCTTGAATATTTAAATATGGGATTTTTCAGGAACACCAGACCACAGTTTGAACTAGGCCTGTATTTCCTATTCTTTCAGAGAAGTTTTGTATGAAGATGAAGGTTTCCGGAGTCGGCAATTTGCAGCCTTAGTGGCATCTAAAGTATTTTATCACCTGGGGGCTTTTGAGGAGTCTCTGAATTATGCACTTGGAGCAGGTGACCTCTTCAATGTCAATGATAACTCTGAATATGTGGAGACTATTATAGGTAATTATCTTCCATCTGCTAAACCTTTATCTTGTCAGCCTATTTCTTGTTCTAGTGCATATGGCACTTTTTTTCCCTGAATAACTTTTTGATGTTGCTAAGTTTCAGTTTAATTGAAAGTTCATAATCTTTCTACAATAGTTTTATGTAGACTGAGTTTTTAGATCTATTTCCAATTCTGTGCTTTGTTATTTTTTGTCATAATGAATAGTAACAATAACAGTAATGATGAAGATGCCTCACAAAACATTTTAAGAATGAATCTAAGAAATCTTTCAGAAACAGCTAACAATCGACACAAAGGTAGTGATCTCAGTGATTATTTTTATCTGAAGCCAAATGAGCATACTGTTATATGAAAAAATTAAATTTGATTATTATGAGTAACAGAAATTAAACGATAGCTGTTTATAGAGTTGTTTCTAATATAGAAAACGATTATTGAGTATCTCCATTGTACCAGGCACTGTGCCAGTCATGCTTTATACTATGGTTTATTCCAGAGCTACTCTGTGAAGAAGGAGCTAGCCCTGTTTTACCAATGAGGAAACTTGGATTTCAAGATTGTAAACACACATGACTATTAAATAGGAGGGTCAGAATTTATTTTTTTATTTTTATTATTATTTTTTAAGATTTTTTATTGGGGAATCGGGGAAAGGGAACAGACAAGTTGCTGTCCTTTTGTTCTTCTGTCTAGTTGTGGAGAACATCACTTCACTGGGCCATATTGGTGTTGTGATCATTGCGCTCTTCCTGGCTGAGGCAGATCAGCCGCCGGCTCATGGCAGCTCACGCTAGCTGCCGGCCACTCATGGTAGCTCACGGCAGCCCACTGCAGCCTACACTGTCACCAGCTACTCACGGCAGCCCAGCTCCAGTTCGAGCTGTTGTTCACCATCTTAGCTGTACCAACGTCACTGGCCCATGTGCGATCTGAACCTGCAGACCTGCTGCTCAGAGCTCGCGCTTCCAAGCCAACTCTTAACCAGTGTGCCAGTCTGCTGGCCTATGAGGGTCAGAATTTAAAACCCAGGCTTACTTCAGAATCCATTCTGTTTCTACTAGTAACCATTGTTTTTTTATTTGGTTCTTTTTCAAGTGAGGTAGTACCACACAGGCAGGGCTTCTGGTTTTCCATTTCGTAAGTTGAACAAACTATGTAAGATTTTGTTCCAAGATTTTGTAGCTTTAAAAAGTGTTGGAAAGCTGATCTAGTAGATGAAAGTAAGGACTGCATATCCTTCAGACATGTATGAAATCAAGCTTTAGATAGTAGTTAAGAGAGCCTAGGGGTGTGTTCTCTGTTAGGAGTATACAGTATGGATATTTTTTGAACTGCTTGTTAAGAGGAGAGCTACATTATTCACCTAAACCCTTAAAAGGAGAAAGTTGGTATTCTCTTTCAGAAATTGAGAAATGCTGCACCAGGTGGTCCAAAGGGGTCCTTTCAGATGTCCCTGAAGTTCTAAGTAGGATTCTGTGTTCACATTTTTGCCGCGATGGTGTGAAAATGTTACAAGTAACTTTACTGTTTTCGGGGGGCTCATTGAACTGGAGTTTCATCTGTGAAGCCTTGGGCTGGCTGAGTGGCGCGGTGGTTAAGCGCTAGCTTGGGAAGTCAGCGGCCCCGGTTCGGTCCCACATATGAGAGCCAGTGACACTGCCCTCAAACAAAACAAAACAAAACAAAACAAAATCTACCAATTCATCTGTGAATCCTATAGAAAGAACGCATGGTTTTAAAGAGGACTATATCTTTTGAAACCAGAACATTTCTCTACATTAAGTTAGGAATGGGAAGTTAAATACACTTACTTCTTTTCTCTTATTTGAAGGATTTTTTTTTTTGATGATTGATAATTTTTTCTAAAAGTGATCTGCAAGTGCTTGCAATGCTATTATTTTACAAATTATGCTTTTAAACAGGGCTTTCGATCTATATAGGGCTAGGAAGTGGTAGATGCCTTCCCTATCTAAACTCTCATCTTAGCTTGCAGAAAGGGATGGTTTATCAACAAGCTAGTTCAGTTTGTTTTTGTTTATGTGGAAGTGGGGTTCACCCTTCTAGTTTTTTTTGTTGTTGTTTTTTTGTTTTTTGTTTTTGATTTTTAGCTGAGCCATCCTGCTACCTGTTGGCAGCTGTTGGCATCTCAGCTCGGGCTGGGAATCAAACCGGCTACCTTGTTGCTTAGAGCTCACACTCTTGAGCAAGCTCCTAACCAGCTGAGCTACTCAGCCAGGCCCTCACCCTTCTAGTTTTATAGGGACTGTTAGAATGGATTTTTTTTTTTCTCACATCAGTGAATTTGTGAGAGGATATACAAAATAAAATTTGGGATAGGCTTCTTAGTATCTTAATATCATAAACAGTACATCCAGAAAATTCAAGAGTAGTAAATCTTTTCCCACTTATGATAAGACTTCCACTGGGAATGATGCTAAGATACAGTTATGACATAAACCTGCTAAGTGAGAGTACAAATTTACAACTGAAGTACGTTTTTTCCTATCAGTTATAGTTTAAGAAAAACTCCCTAAATTCTGTAATTCTGAGGGTCCTCTTTAATGGGGTAGGGGTACTGTTTTCTCACTTAACTACTTTTGGTTCGGTTCAAAAAGCTAATATGTGGGCCTGGTGAAAATTTTCTGCAATCAGAATTGTTTAAGGTCTACTGTGTGACTGCCACTTTGGCTGTGCTTGAACCTGAGTGGTTCTATCTGAATGGACCCAGAGTGTGGTACATTCCAGTTAATAAAAGTCCTCTGCTTCCCCCAAGATATGGACCCATTTAACATGGCCACTTAGTGGACTAGCAGTTCTTTATGCTGGTTCAGATCCTTTCCGTTTCCTGGAACAGTAGTTTGCAACTGTCCTTGCAGCCTTTCTTCTCTTTGAAGGGGAGAGGGACAAGCCAGTAAATTATAGAGAATCCTATAATTATTGTATATGTCATTCAACTTTGATGGTTATTTTTCTTCCTTATGAAAGTGAAGAAGGCTTAGGGAAATTCCCTTTTTTGGTTTTTCCTAAAAAGTTTAAGGTGTGATTCCAAAGTAGTGTTAGTTGTAAACAGACTTAACTATTGCATACCCAGTGCGCTCCTGGTGCCCTTCAGTATGTCGCCCCATCCTCCCCATTCACCCAGATCACTGTGAAAGCCGAATTGTACACATACACCATTACATGGATTATTAGACTGGGGGTGGGGAGTGGGGGTACTATGAATAGCTTCCACCCACCTCCCATTGAGACAATGACTATTTCAGTTGTGCTACAATTGCTGGAAAGGTCTTTGGAAATCTTTGGAATTACTTTCAGAACCTATAGCACATTTCAGGTCATTTCACCATTATTCTACAGAGATGACTTAGACACAGTCCTTTCTCTCAAGGAGCTAATAGTTTCATTAATGTGGAGAAGTATATTGCCCTCTGGTAATTGCTGCAATAGGTCTTTTTAATAGCCTCAATAATGGCAAATACTGGGGTTGTATTTTTTTTTTTTTAAGATTTTATTGTGGAATTGGGGGAGGGAACAGCATTGGGGAATCGGGGAAGGGGAACAGACAAGTTACTGTCCTTTTGTACTTCAGTCTAGTTGTGGAGGACGTCGCTTTGCTGGCCCATGTTGGTATTGTGATCATTGTGCTCTTTCCATTGGAGGCAGATCAGTCACCGGCCATTGGTTGGCCGCTCATGGTGGCTCACAGCAGCTCTTGCCAGATGCTGGCCGCTCAGACTGGCTGCCCGCTACTCAGGGTAGCTTACCGCAGCCCACTGCAGCTCCACTGCAGCCTACACTGTCACCGGCGACTCAATGGCAGCCCAGCTCCAGGTCGAGCTGTTGTTCACCATCTTAGCTGTAGAGAGTGCAGCTTCACTCGCCCATGTGGGATCCAAACCAGCGGCCCTGCTGCTCAGAGCTGGCATCCCAAGCCAACTGTTAACCAATGAGCCATTCTGCCGGCCCCAGATACTTGTTTTTTGAAAGTGAGACAGTACCTATTTGTAGCCAACTGTTGAATAAACAGCTTAGTCACATTGAATAATATACTTTCAATCAAAATAAAGTAACAAGATAGAAATGTTTTTAATAATATCAACCTTATTGGAATTAGTGTGTAGCCTTCCAATGTAAAATTGTTATGAAGGGAACTGTTAATGTGAATGTATAACTTCTAGCATTTAATAATTTTGAAATTTTCATGACTATAACCGTAGGTATTGTCCTTTCAAGTAGTTCAGCCCAATTTACAAGGTAATCAGAGTTATTTTATTTTCTCCATAGCAAAATGCATTGATCACTATACCAAACAATGTGTAGAAAATGCAGATTTGCCTGAAGGAGAAAAAAAACCAATTGACCAGAGACTGGAAGGCATTGTGAATAAAATGTTCCAGCGATGTCTAGATGATCACAAGTATAAGCAGGCTATCGGCATTGCTCTGGAAACACGAAGACTGGATATCTTTGAAAAGACTATACTGGAGTCGGTATGTAGATGATGTGATATTAGAGATTGTTATTGATGGAGAATCAGCAAAGCAAATAATCAGAACTGAGAACCATTGGTAGTGAAAAGAAAATCTAGTATAGAAATAGTAAGGTACTCTTTTGCCTAATGTTTTATTTTTATAATTTATATGTGAACCTTCATCGAATATCTGCTTTTATCTTAACTGCATTTATTTTTTTTGAGGTTTTGCTTGGGGAATTTCTATTAATTACCCTGCCCTTTTTTTTTTTTTTTTTAAGAAGACTATTGATGAATTATATTATTGTACTACTTATGGCTAAAACTGCAACCTAGATTCCTGGCTTGGGGGTGTTTTGCAATAATTATGACAATTGTAAGTTGCCAACCAAAGTGGTCAGAAAGGTGCAGGACTGAGTTTAGTGGGCATTGATCCGCATGCCCACTTTGCTGCCTCACCACCTGTCTTTCTCCAGGAGTTAGCTCTCTGCACTCCAGCCATTTTGACCTCCTCTCAGCTGCTAGATGTACCCTGCCTTGTTCCCCTTGCCAAAAATATTGCCTCTGCTGAAAATACTTGCTTTTTTTCATTATCTACTTTATTCCTGTTTAAGATTCAGAGTTCAGCTCAGCTGTCACTTGTTTACATATCCTTCCATCAGTCCCCGCCACCCATACCGTCCTCAACCCCTACTGCAACGACGAGGTTCAGTTCTTTTTTTTTTTTTTTTAATTAAATTTATTTCAGAAAAGAATTACCATGTGACCCAGCAATTCCTCTTCTGGGTATACGTATACCCAAAAAGTCTGAAAACATTTATCCATAAAAGATATATGTACTTGGATGTTCATTGCAGCTTTATTTATGGTGTCTAAAACATGGAAACAACCAAAGTGTCCTTCGATGGATGATCAGATAAAAAAGATGTGGTATACATGCACAATGGAATACTATTCTGCCATAAGAAAAGATGAAATAGTGCCAATTCTCTTGTTAATCTCTTGGAGCCCTGTTTTTTGTTTTCGTTTTTTTGCCATAGGGTTACCACTATAGTAATTAATTAATTATATTATTAGTTGGTTAACATCTGTCTTTCCCACCAGATTATAACCTCTGTAACAACAGGTATTTTGTGGCCTGGTTCACCACTATGTCACCAAAGCCGAAGGCAATGTTTAAGTTTAGTAGCAGTGATGATATTTGTTTAAATGAGTAAATGAATGAACCACCCAGTGTGATAGAGTGGCCCTGTTTTACTCAGCTTCATTTTTGTGTAGTTGTAGCCTCTCCTTGTCTTCATGCGAATAGAATGAAAATACTTTTCATGCATTCAACAAATATTTTTTGAGTGTGTACTAAGTGCCAAATACTGTTCTAGGTATTGGAAATACAATGGCAAACAGCTCCAACATAGTCCCTGCCCAAATGGAACAGTCCATTGGAGGAATAGGCAGCTAGGCAAATAATTATATAAGGTAAAAGGGTGATAAATGTTAAAGAATAAAGCAGAGTAAGAAATGCATCTTACTTTGCATCCCAGTGTACATATGCATATAGATATAACTTAAGCTTTATGAAACCATTCCTGCTTTTACTACTTGTAATGTAACTGATAATTTAAAATTGTATTTTTTTTTTTAAAATGCTAGTCCCAGTATATTGATTTCATTATACACTGATCGGGCACAGCTCGCTATTTGAGAAATACTCCTGTAGCTCTTCAGTATATTTATGTTGGAGGACTTTAATAGGTTGGTATCTCAAATGCTGGGCATGCCTTGGAAAACCATAACGTACAAGTTTGGAGTCGAAATTTCCATCAGCCAGATGTGACAGCACTCAAAACTTGAGTCACTCTCTGACCAGAGAGTATACGCAGTGAGTCACAGGGGGGTCCACTAGCAAGAATTGGAGGCAGAAAGACTTCAGCAGACACAACTGACAAACATAGCCACTCAATCTATGGACGGTTATTTATGTGTATCTTTTTAGAATAATTAGTAGCATCACTGTGTTCTAGTATGCTATGTTCATATAATGATGATCCTGGATGATCACTCTATATTGTTTACTATTCATTTTTTCATGGACACAGGGAAATATGTAATTTCCTTTTAATTCTTTTATCTAAAATGGTTAAAATTTTTAAAGTTTTTATTGTTTAATCTTTATCTTTGCCTGTCTAGAATGACTGAAGAACATAGATTACATAATTTTATTTCTAAATAAACATGATACTTCAGTAATCAGATAATGATGTATCTTTAAATTATTTCTTTCAGAATGATGTCCCAGGAATGCTAGCTTATAGCCTCAAGCTGTGTATGTCTTTAATGCAGAATAAACAGTTTCGGAATAAAGTACTAAGAGTTCTAGTTAAAATCTACATGAACTTGGAGAAACCTGATTTTATCAATGTTTGTCAGGTAATTTCATTTCGTTCTATTTATACTACTGCCTCACTACATCACATCATATTACATTTTATTGCATTACATTGCTATAATGGTTTCATATACATATATCTGAGTTGACCTTCATAACAGCCCTGTGAAGATAAGGTATGTAGTTTATATTCCTTTTTACCTATAAGAAATTGCATCCCACAAAACTAAAAGTATTTCGTTATAATGCATTCTTTCTATGTATTTTTTCATTTTGAAAATAAGCCAAGCATTTAAGGAAATTCTGGAAATGAAGGAGGTTAAAAGAGAAAATAAGGGCCGGCCAAGTGGCTCAGTTGGTTAAGAGCTTGCTCAAGTGTATGAGCTCAGCTCTGAGCAATGGTGGTTCAATGCCAGCCCGAGCTGAGTTGCCGTTGAGCTGCCAACAGGTGGCAGGAGGGCTCAGCTAAAAAACACAAAGAGAAAAAAAAGAGAGAGAAAATAAAAGAAGAAAAGATAAAAACACTACCTATATTATATCATTCTTCAGAGAACTTCAAGTATAAAAATTATCTTTGGTTTCAGTATCCAAACACAACCAAAACATTTGGGTTTATTTTCTTTTTCTCTTTTCATGTATGAATTTGCTTGCACATATTTTAAAAAATTCATACAGTACAGAAAGTATATAAAATAAAAGGTGTATCTTTCTCTTTCCTTCAGCCTTTTCTCAAAGTTTACACATAGATGTTTTTCCACCACTTACTATTAGCACATGTCCAGCTACCTTATTCTTCTCAGTGGCTACATTGCACTTTAATTGATTGGAAGTGCACATAGGTTTGTTAATAATTATCATACTATATAAATTGTATTCTGCTTAGAGCATAGCATTTTATCAAGCATTTTGTTTGTTAAATGTGTTCTCATTATGTTTTCATCCTCTATCTGTTTTTATTTATTTTTTATTTTTTTAGCTGAGCCAACCTGCCACCTGTTGGCAGCTCAATGGCAACTCAGCAAAGGCTGGCATCGAACCGCCATTGTCAGAGCTCAGCTCGCACTCTTGAGTGAGCTCTTAACCAACTGAGCCACTCGGCTGGCCCTTCATCCTCTATCTGTTTTTAAAATTTAGGTTAATACATCCTTTTTTTTTTTAATGCTTTTTAAAGCAAGTTTGAAACAAAAAGCTGGAGGAAAAATATCCACATTTATATCACCTAAAGTTAATATTTTAGTGTGTTTCCTTTCAGTTTGCTCTATATAGGTTTTTGGAGTTTTGTTTCTAAACAGTTTTTTTTAATACTTTTTAAAGTTTTATATGAAAAACAGTAGTCCTCTGTAGTCTTCCTTTGTGTATTTCAGTTTTATTCCATAGAGGCAATTTTATTTCTTTCAGCTGTTTTATTCTTTGTCCCTTAGAATTTTTTTAAACTTATTTTACATTTTTAAAATATATGTTTTTGAACAGATACTAATACATTTACATGATTCAAAATTCAAAATGAACCAAAAGATATGCAGTGAAAAGTCTTCTTCACACCCCTTTCCTCTAGCTCTCAAGTTCCCTTGCCTGGAGGCAAACAGTTTCAATTATAAATGTCCTTCAACTTAACATTTCTTCATGTTGTAACTCTTGACTGTAGTAGTCATACAGTGGATGTGCTTTACCTTACTTAGCTATTTCCCTGTTATTGGTCACTTATTTTGTTTCCATTATTTACTATTCTTTTTAAGATTTTATTGGGGAATTGGGGGAGAGGAACAGCATTGGAGAACTGGAGAAGGGGAATAGACAAGTTGATGTCCTTTTGTTCTTCAGTCTAGTTGTGAGGACGTTGCTTCACTGGCCCATGTTGGTATCATCATTGTGCTCTTCCTGGTGAGGCAGATCGGTTACCGGCCACTCACAGCGACTCTTGGCAGCTCACACCAGCTGCCAGCTGCTCAGCTGGCTGCCGGCCACTCACTGTAGCCTATGGCAACCCACTGCAGCAGGGGCTGCAGCCTACACCGTTGCTGATAACTCAGAACAGCCCAGCTCCACGTGGAGCTGTTGTTCACCACCTTAGCTATAGAGGGCAATGTCACTGGCCCGCATATGTGGAATCCGAACCAGGGCCCCGCTGCTCAGAGCTGGCATCCCAAGCCAGCTCCTAACCAACGCGCCACTTGGCCGGCCCCCGTTATTTCTTATTCTTAATTTGTAATAACTGATTATGTTTTCATTTTAAAATTATTTGCTACTGAAGGGAAAAACAAATTTTATTTTAATTCTTAAAAGAAAAATTGTTAACATTATTGGACAATTTTGTTTAAAACACATGGTAGACCATAAGAATAGTTTAAAAACTGCTTCAAAATGGTCATTTTAATGCCTCTTGTCTGGGCCCAGCACAATACTATGAATGAATGACTCCTACAATTTATGGTAAAGCAGAAATTACAAGTTAGGGAGCACTTAAATGTAAATTAAGGGTAAGATTTAAAGAAGCCAAGATTCATTCATCAACCAGTTATTGAACACTGCTAATTGCCAGGCACAGTATGAGGAGCTGTGACTATAATTTGTATGGCTTTTCTTAGGGAAGGCAGATGTCATTTTCAGAAAAACTTTTATCTAGTGCCAGGATCAGAAATGTAGTCCTAGACTAGAAGGTTAGTCAGTCTGCCCAGTTTGCCTCCGCTTCTGTTTTCAGGTTTCCTGTATGTGATTAAATAATGACTGTCATGCTAAGTATCTTGTAGACAAAGTTTTCAATTGATGTGTAATTGTTCTTTATCTGCATTTCAGTGCTTAATTTTCTTAGATGATCCGCAGGCTGTGAGTGATATCTTAGAAAAACTGGTAAAGGAAGACAACCTCCTGATGGCTTATCAGATTTGTTTTGATTTGTATGAAAGTGCCAGCCAGCAGTTTTTGTCATCTGTAATCCAGAATCTTCGAACTGTTGGCACCCCTATTGCATCTGTGCCTGGGTCCACCAATACGGGTACCGTTCCAGGATCAGAGAAAGACAGGTATTAAGTATCTTTTTCTTCATCAGAACTAATTGAACAATCTTTATTTCATTTTGGGAATAGGTAGACTGTTCATAGTCTGCATATTTTAAGAATAAATTTTGCCATTCGCTTTCATAGATTGTAAAGGCTTGTTAAGGGTATTGCTGTGTTTTGTACTGGGCTGGACACATTAAGGAAAACCAAGAAATGGACCTCCTGGAAAGAAATGAATTTTCTGATTGGGAGGGCCTGCCTCACAGCATGTGTGCTACCTACTCAAGTAAAGGAAAAACCTCAAGTGGGGTAGGTGGGCTAGATTTTAGATACTTGAGTTAGATATTTGGAAATGAACATTCTCAGCTTTTGGTGCTTCTATTAGAACTAAATATACATATATCTTAGGCTGATTTTATTTTCTTATATTTTCTTAACACATTTAGGCCCCTTATTAAAAACATTTAACTTAAGGGTCTTTGTTGTGCCTGTTTATTTTCCTTTTTAAAGTTGTCCACATAGCAGTGAGAGTTATCCCTCTGAAACCTACACACATTTCATATAAAATTCTAAGTCTTGAAAGTGGCCCATAAGGCTGTATACCTGATCTGTCCTTGCTATACCCCTCACCTCATTCTTGCTACTTTATTCTTTACCCACCACCTTCAGATATCACTGACCTGCCTACTGTTCTTGAACATTGCAAATTTTCCTGCCTCAGTAAGGTTTCCCTTTTTTTTTAAAGATTTTATTGGGGAAGGGGAACAGCCAAGTTGTTGTTCTTCAATCTTAGTTGTGGAGGGCACAGCTAGCTCGGCTCCAAATCTAGTCTCCATCTGTCTGCCTGTTGGCAGCTCACGGCTGCTCAGCTCCAGGTGCCTTGTTCAGTCTTAGTTGCAGGGGGGCGTAGCCCACCATCCCATGCAGGAGTCGAACCAGAAACCTTGTGGCCAAGAGCGCACACCCTAATCATTGAGCCATCCAGCTGCCTGTTGGTAGCTCAGGGCAGCTCAGCTCAAGGTGCCATGTTCAATCTTAGTTGCAAGTGGGCATAGTTCACCATCCCATGCGGGAGTCCAACTGGCAACCTTGTTGTTAGTTGTTGATGGCTGTCACCAGATGAGCCATCCTGCCCCTTGTTGGCAGCTCAGCTCTGGCACAGCGTCACTTGCCCATGTGGGAATCGAACCCACAACCCTCTTGCTCAGAGCTCGCACTCTTAACCAACTGAGCCACTTGGCTGGCCCTCAATATGGTTTTCTTGAATTTTAGTTTTTAGTATTTGTTTTTGTCCTTTACTTTTCTTCTTTGAGGTTGCTTGCTTTATGTAAGTTATATTTTCTTTACCTGTCTTCTATATTTGTCACTTTCTTCTATATCCTTTTCAGCTCTTTAATTCTCTTTCTTTTAATTGAATAATAATTTAAATATAGTAAAATCCATATATCTTAATTATTCAGTTCAGGGAATTCTGGCATGATAAACATGTAACCATCACCTCTGTTATCATCCCAGAATCTTCCCTTGTGTCCTTTGAGGTCAACCCTCTACCCCCAAGGCAACCACTGTTTTGATTTCGGTCACCATAGATTAATTTTGCCAGTTCTTGAACTTTATGAAAATGAAATGATATGGCATGTATTCTTTTGTTCCTGCTTTTTTCTGTCGACATGTCTCTGATACACATGTGCGTTTTTGGGTGAATCAATAACTGATTTTTATTGCTGAGTAGCATTTCATTGTACGAAGATACCACAGTTGGTTTATTCATATGTATACTGATGGACATTTGGGTTGTTTCTGGTTATTAGCTGTTAAGAACAGATTTTTATGAACATTTTTGTACAAGTCTTTTTGTGGGCAGATGTTTTCATTTCTCTGGGGTCAATACCTAGGATTGGAATAACTGGATCACAGGGCATATGTTTAGCTTGGTAAGAATCTGCCAAACTTTTCTAACATGGTTGCCCATTTTACCCTCCCAACTGCAGTGTATGAGCATTCCAGTTGTTCTACGTTTTGCGACATTAGATGTTATCTGTCTTTTTAAATATTACGTATTCTAGTGGTGTAAAGTAATGTTTTGTTATGATTTTAACAGTCATTTGTAAGATATCTTATAAATATTTTCTCCCTATCCTTGGCTTATCTTTTCATTTTATTAGTGGTATCTTGATAAACAGAAGTTTTTTTAATAATTTTGTTTTTTTGTTTTTTTGTTTTTTTGTTTTTTTGTGTTTTTTTTTAGAGGGCAGTGTTACTCATATGTGGGATCTGAAAACCTGGGCCGCTAGTGTCCCAAGCCAGCTCTTAACTACCGCGCTACTCGGCCAACCCAGAAGTTTTTATTTTTGATAATCCAGTTTTCCATTTTGGGATCCCATCTAAGAAATTCTTTGCCAGCCTCATGGTTGCAAAAATATTCTGCTATGCCTTCTTTTATTTTTAATTTATTTGTTTGTTTATTTATTTATTTTTTAGCTGAGCTTAGCGGCAGCTCAGTTCGGGCTGGGCATCAAACTGCTGTTACTCAGAGCTCAGCTTGCACTCTTGAGCAAGCTATTAACCAACTGAGCTACTCAGCCGGCCCCAACTATGCCTTCTTTTAGAAACTATAGTTTTAGGTTTTATATTTATGCCTAAGCCGAACTCTTTGTATGTGGTATGAGGTAGGAGTAAAGTTTAAATACAGAGGGTGCCAAAAAAAATGCATACACATTTTAAGAAAGGAAAAAACTTAAAATTGTAATACTCAGTATATACCAATAACAAAAGATGAATACAAATCATGTTTGACTTCTGCAATTACAAGAGGTGCTCAAAGTGGTCACCATCAGCGTCCAGACACTTCTGATTATGGTGAACTACTGCTTGAGTAACGTTGACTGAAGTATCCACTTGTATTTATGCCCCCCTGTATATGGATGTCTAGTTGTTCCATCACTATTTGTTTAAAAGACTATCCTTTCCCTGTTGAATTGCTTTGGAGCCTTTGACAAAAATAATTTTGTGTATATATGTTAATACAATAGATTTCTCTATTTTTCATTATCTATTTGTCTTTCCTTATATCAATACCACAGTTTCTTTGTTACAAAAACTTATGGTAAGTCTTGAAATTAAGTAATGGAAGACCTACAGTTATGACTTTTTTCCCCCCAAAGTTGCTTTGGCTGTTATTAGTCTTTTGCATTTCTGTAATAAATCGGCAGAAATTCAGATTGTGATTGTATTGAATCTCTTCAATTTAGAACAAATTGAAACCCCACCTATATTGGGTCTTATAATTCATAAACATGGTATTTTTCATTGATTTAGGTTTTCTTTAGTTTTTCTCAGCATTGTTTTATAGATTTCATTTCAGAAATTTTGCTAATATTTCTTTATATTTATTCCTGAATGTATTGTGTTTCTTGATGCTATTGTAAGTGGTATGTTTAATTTTCAACTTCCGGTTTGTTGTTAATATATAGAAATACAATTGATTTTTGTATATTAATGTTGCATCCCACAGCCTTGCTTAAACCAGTAAGTCTAATAAAAAAAATTTTCTAGGTCTTTTCATAGAATTTCTACATAGGAAATCATGTCATCTGTAACTAGAAACGATTTTACTTCTTCCTGTATAACTTTCATATCTTTTCTGCCTTGTTTTCTGCATTGGCTAGAATTTCCATATATTATTGGATAGACATGATGAGAGTGAACATCTGTATTTTGTTCTGATCTTAAGGGGATAGCATTTAGTTTATTTCTTTTTAATTTAATTTTTTTTCATTTCCTTTTGTGTTTATTTTATTTCTCGTGTTTCTTCCAAGTTAATCTTATGTCTGAAATGATTGTTTTTCCTTTTCATTTCTGATTTTTCCCTACTTCTGTTTCATTTCTGAGTTTTTCTAATTCTGATGTAATATTCTTTTATACCTGATATAATTTTGTTAATGTCTTTTACCTCTTGAAATTTTTTTTCTCATAATAGTGTATGGCATTTTACTTTGATTCTTTTCTGTGGCTTAATCTTTACTGCAATTTTCCTAAATTTTTGCAAAGAGGCCTATTTAGAATAGTTTTTCTAATTTCACTGCTCTTTAGAACTTCCTCTTATGTTGTTTTTGTGGACTAGTAAACAAAATGGTGTCTTATGTTCTGAGAGCTCCTGGCTCTGTTTCCTTTCCAACTTTTATTTGCGCCTTCTTTTTCCCTTGTTTTTTCCTTTTTAATTTGGATTCGATGCTCAGCATTTTCTCCTCAGTATAGTGCTTTCAACCACAAAGGGAGTATTGGCTGGTTAATTTTAAGAATTGTTGGGGCCCCAACTGTTTCACTTCAAATTGGACTTGTAGCTGTTGGTATATCTCCACCTGACTGTTTGGAGAATTTGGGAGATACTTTGTCACCTGGTTTCATATTTGATGTTTATGTATTTTGCTAACCTAGTTAGTTGCTTTGTGTGTTTTATGAATTTATTTAGAGGAAATTCAGTAACTGGACTGCCTCCATCTTAATTAGAATCCTTTTTGTTTCTTAACAGCAATACTTATGAAGTAATTGAATATTTTTTTTCTTGTAAAATATTTAATTTGAACATAGTTCAGATCTGCAATTTGATAACAAATCCCCCACACATACTATTCAGAAAAGATTTATCAGATTAGTAACTGTTGGTTCTCTTCATTTTAGTGACTCCATGGAAACAGAAGAAAAGACAGGTAGTGTGCTTGTAGGAAAGACACCAGAAGCGGTAAGTTGAGGTTTTGATGTTGAGGTTGCCATTTAACATGTATTCCCACAGTATTTTGCAAATTACTTTAATGTTACAGACTTGTTTTTATGGAGGTTTATTATTTGATACCAAAGTCATTTTATAAAAATGGATTTTCTGTAAAAAGTGCAGTTTTAAAGACTGATCCTAGAAAGCACTTAACTTAGAAGAAATGAAATCCTTAGATCTTTACCAAAGAATGAACTCTGTCCTGAATAATTCTGAATTACCTGTCACAGGGAGAGAAAAAAGTATGGCCTCTGTATAAGTGGCAACTTAAAAAGGGGGGCATTTTAGTTGTCTTTTAATATTCATGGTGCGTGGAAGAGTTGGGTAAGTATTAGAGCAGTCCTCTGTTGGACATAAATGTTTCTTCCCAGGACTTTCGATTTCCGATGCTCAGGTATACAAACTTCAACTGTTCTTCACTTGGATGCATAGTTGGTAGTTCATGAGACCATATATATGTGTTGATTAAAGGTGCTTTTGATCTTCTCTGTTTGGATTAGGAAGTTCCTCACCTAAAGTATATAAGTTGTCTGTGTATAAAATAGTTTTCCGTGTATATCATTAGTAATTAGATATTCTTTTACAGCTTGGGTTTTTTTTTTCTTTTTCTTTTTTAGTTTTTTTTCTTTTTGTTTAGTTTTTTTTTTTAATATTAAAACATTTTACATTGGAAGCTAGTTCAGAATGTATCATGTTCTTTCATCAAATTTCAGTGGCATCAAATAAATAATTCTCTCACATTATACATGGGTTTTCTAGATCCTACTGTTAAAATATGAGTGTGGTTGTGTGTATAGACTGAGTTTCACTGGTTTAGGGTTATTACAATAAGTTAGCTTAGTAGATTCGAGTAATATAGGAAATTTTTTTTTTCTGTGTTTATTTTGGTAGAGTCCAGAGCCCAAGGACCAGACTTTGAAAATGATTAAAATTTTAAGTGGTGAAATGGCTATTGAGTTACATCTGCAGTTTTTAATACGAAACAATAACACAGATCTCATGATTCTAAAAAACACAAAGGTAGGAAATTCATCTATAACGGAGACTTTTTTCTTTTATTTATTTCTTTGTTGAATATAAGTACTTATATTATTCCTTATTGAACACTTGGTTGCATTTTATCTTGATCAAGGAAATAAGTAAGTTTTTGTAAAAATAACAATGGGAGAAACTCTTAAATTTGTTGAAAAAGAAAGGGAATTAATATTGCTTGAGCTGTTTTTGTTCTAGTCTCTCATTGGGAAGGTTGTGGATTTTTTCTTTAGCTAACTTTATTTTAATGTATACATGTAGTATTTGGACAAATAGCACAATCAACGTTAATATAATTTGTTTACGTGTCTGTTTTCCCACTGAACTACAAACTTGAGAACAAAGTTTCTTACCTTATTATTGTAGCCTTTGTTGAGGTACTGATCACAATTGTTCATATTAATTTTAATTTTTGAACAGGTAATAAATATATTCATCTGCTTCAAAAAATGTTTTAATATGAAAAGATAGATAGCGTGAAAAACCTTCCCCCTTCCCTGTCTCATTTACCTAGTACTTTTCCCCAAAGTCGTTTATTCTTTTTTTTGTTTTGTTTTGTTTTTTAAAGATTTTATTGGGAAATTGGGGGAGGGGAACAGCATTGGAGAATTGGGGAAGGGGAACAGACAAGTTGCTGTCCTTTTGTTCTTCAGTCTAGTTGTGGAGGATGTCGCTTCACTGGCCCATGTTGGTATTATCATTGCACTGTTCCCGGGTGAGGCAGATTGGTCTCTGGCCTCTGGATGGCCGCTCACAGCTGCTCTTGGCAGTTCCCGCCAGCTGCCAGCCACTCACTGTAACCTGTGGCAGCCCACTGCAGCAGGGGCTGCAGCCTATGCCGTCACCGGCGACTCAGGGCAGCCCAGTTCCAGGTGGAGCTGTTGTTCACCATTATAGCTGTAGAGAGCAGTGTCACTGGTCGTCATATGTGGGATCTGAACCGGGGCCCTGCTGCTGAGAGCTGGCGTCCCAAGCCAGCTCTTAACCAACACATCACTCGGCCGGCCCTCCTTTATTCTCATTTAAGAATAAACTGTCCATTACTGAACAGTTTTTGAAACATATGTAATAATGCTTCTCCAAACTTTTAAGACAATTTTTACAAATGGCAAAAAGACACAGAATTACATCATTTGCATTTATGACAACTATCTGAATCGAACCTTTATAATATAGTCTCATTAAAAATAAACAGATTGGGCTGGCCGAGTGGCGTGGTGGTTAAGCGCTGGCCTGGGAAGCCAGTGGCCCCAGTTTGGGTCCCACATATGAGGGCCAGTGACACTACCCTCAAAAAAATAAATAAATAAATAAACAGAATTACTTCAATGACTGCCAAGGGTACAGTTCCAGAAGAGGCGCAGCATTGCTCCTCAGGTTACCCCAACACCTTGGAGACCTTGGGCAAGATGCTAAAGAGAAACAGCAAGTTAAATTTTTCAGAAACCAAAAACTAGAACATCTACTACCTAAATCTACTACTGACCTCAAGTTGAGACCACAAATGAAAGCTCTATTTGACTTGTTTATTTTTATAAACTAGCTATTTAATCTTTATAAAGAAATATCCAAGATCCATATTTTAAATACCAGTTCAGTTTATTCATGTTTCACCACAAAATGGGGCCTGTGGTTGTATGTTCATGTGCAAGCTTACATATGTATGAATACTTTGCCAGTGATAAAAATCTGTATTTGTTTTTGTAGGATGCAGTACGGAATTCTGTATGTCACACAGCAACCGTTATAGCAAACTCTTTTATGCACTGTGGGACTACGAGTGACCAGTTTCTTAGGTAAATATGCTTGAAGGTTCCTACTTTGTTATAAATCATCTTTAACAGAGACTCTGTTGACATTATTACATGGATGTGGAGAGCTTCCCTTGCCTGCCAGTCCTGAATTTTAAATTCTATTTTTGCTGTTTTATATGTTTTTTATTGATACACGTACTTGTTTTAAGATAAAATTAATACTCTTTGTTAGTTGGCTGAAGTATCAACTTTTGAATGAAATATATTAAGCTCAGAAATTTAATATAATTTTGCCTTTGTTCATAGTGGAATTACATATCATGCATTATAAAAGTTTTCAAAATATTAAGAACAACTTAGGAGGTAAAATAGAATCAGCAGTAATTTGAGATCCAGAAAGTGACATGAATTGTAATAGTTCAAGTTAATTTTTTTTTTTTTTTTTTTAAAGATTTTATTGGGGAATTGGCGGAGGGGAACAGCGTTGGGGAATCGGGGAAGGGGAACAGACAAGTTGCTGTCTTTTAGTTCTTCAGTTTTCAGTTGCGGAGGATGTTGCTTCACTGTTGGTATCATCATTGCGCTCTTCCCGGATGAGGCAGATCGGTCGCTGGCCTCTGGATGTCGCTCACCGCGGCTATTGGCAGCTCACTCTTGGCTGCCAGCCGCTCACACTGGCTGAGGGCCACTTACTGTAGCCTATGGCAGCCCACTGCAGCAGGGGCTGCAGCCCACACCATCACCGGGGCTTGCACAGCCCAGCTCCAGGTGGAGCTGTTGTTAGCTGTAGAGGGCAGTGTCACTGGCCCTCATGTGGGATCCGAACCGGGGCCGCTGGCATCCCAAAACCAGTGCTTAACCAATGCGCCACTCGGCCAGCCCTCAAGTTAAATTTTTAATGCTTTGACTTGAATGTTATAAAAAGCTTGGAATTTGTTTCAGTCGTGTTGTTGAATTTTTTTTCTTATAGAGATAACTTGGAATGGTTGGCCAGAGCCACTAACTGGGCAAAATTTACAGCTACAGCCAGTTTGGGTGTAATTCATAAGGTATGTGTGAACAGGCATCTGAACAGAGCGATTTTTCTAAAGTTAAAAAAAAATAAAAGTTTACTATAATTCATTGACAAGTACATTTTGTTAGATTAGTCCTCTTATAGGGAAGGATAAAGTAAAATACTAAAATACATATGTATGTGTTTGTTTTTATTAAAAGGTGGAACTCCTTTTCTTATGAAGCCTGTCTAAGCCATTTCTCAAAGGACAATTGAAATAAGTTATTTGCATAGTCTAAGATGGATTTGGGGAAATGTTATAAAACAAGGGAAAAAAATGAAAGCATTTGTTTCTAAGCAGGATGTGACTAGGTCTCTTAAAGGCTCCTCTCTCATTTGAATAATAAAGTTGTGTAAGAGAAAGCCCCACTTCCTCCTTCTCTGTCAGCCAGGGAACATTCTAGAGAAAAGCAGTAATCATAGAAAACGTTAGGTCTTTTTCCTCTTACTTTCTCTTACTGACACATTCGTTGCGGCTCAAATTTCAGGGTCATGAGAAGGAAGCATTACAGTTAATGGCAACATACCTTCCCAAGGACACCTCTCCAGGATCAGCCTATCAGGAAGGTGGAGGTCTCTATGCATTGGGTCTCATTCATGCCAATCATGGTGGTGATATAATTGACTATCTGCTTAACCAGCTTAAGAATGCCAGCAATGATGTAAGTATTAAAATGGAAAACTAAAATTCCATTACTTAAGTGTCCAGAAAACATTATATTTGCCAAATTGCTTTAGTGAATAGAAATTTTGTAGGATTAGGGAATTCCCAAATTAGTACTGTTCTCACAGAAATTGTTTTTTTGTTTTTTTTTTGTTTTTTTGAGGGCAGTGTCACTGGCCCTCATATGTGGGACCGAACTGGGGCCACTGGCTTCCCAAGCCAGCGCTTAACCACCGCGCCACTCGGCCGGCCCTAGAAATTGGTTTTTTAAGAAGGTAATTTCCTTTCCTTTAAGCTAAAATTGCGCTTCTTAGTCCTTTAAACCTCTGAGAAGCAAAGTAAAGCACCAGGTATTTGTAAAACACAATGTTGTATCCCCACAGTTTAGAATCTTGTAATGTTATAAGTGACCTTAATGATCACTTCATCTGATCCCACCATTTTACAGGAAGCTCAGGCCCCAAGAAATTACATGTATTCTCTTAGGAATCAGAATTCTTGCTTGTTATGATATTTGATAATTTTTTAAATACAAAAGTTTTAGAAAAACTTATTCAGTAGCCCCATGTTATTTTAAGTAACCTTGAAATAGATTTGAGACTTTAACTTTTATGTTAGAGTAAACTCTTTCAGAAAGCTGTCAGGAGAATAGCTGAGTGAGCCAGAAAACTTCGTCTTCCTACTTCATTGAAAAGCTTCAGGCCAGTAGGACGGTCATTCTCCGCTAATAAGGCCCCTGTCCATAGGTCTTATGTATATTTACACATACTTCAACCTCATGTCCTCTGGGCTCAGGTAGAAATTTTCTTCCAGCTGTACAAGCTTTTTGGTTGCCAGCAACAGTGACCTCCTCTGACTAACTTAAACAGGAGTTTATTGGAAGTAGCTTATGTAATTAAAGGAGAAGCTGAAGAACTAGTTCTCACAAAGGTTAAGAGGCAGGGCAACTCTTGGGACCTAGACAACAGGAATAATGGAATTGTCTCTTTAGATCCCTGCTGTCAGGATGAGTGAACTTGAAATATTTTTGGTCCTTGGGTCATTCCACTTAAGAAAGATTAAAATTCTAGAGAAGGAGCATCCAGTTGGCCTGTCTTGGGTCATAGGTCTACACTTCAACTAGAGGAAGTTGGGAGCTTCTTAAATGACAGCCCCACCAAGACCAACAAATGGGAGAGGAGCATCCCCCAAGCAAGATTGAGGTGCTGTCACCAATAAAAGGATACTGTTCATTCAAAAAATGACATGACCACTCGTGTCCCACTTCAAGTAAAGACCAACTTTTGCTCTTGACCTCATTTTCTCCTGCTTTATTCACAACCATGTTTTATTAGATACCTTTTTCTCCTCTTCTTCCTCTATGCTTCCTCCTTCCCCTTAGCCCATAAGCATGTTCAAGTCTCACCTATCCTAAAAACAAACTTTCCTTGACACTTGCTTCTTCCTCTTGGTTGTTATTTTTCTCCTCCCCTTCTCAAGTAAATTTATTAAAAAAGAGCTGTGGTTTCCACTGTCTTTTATTCACTTCTCAACTCACTATTTTGCGTTAGTAAACACCATTATTTTGAAATTGAAATTGCTAAGGTTATCATTGATCTTCTGATTATCAAATCCTTTGATCATTCTCACTAAGCCAACTGCTCTATATGTTTACTATCAAAATATATTTTGAAATTAGTATAAAAGCTTGGATTTTAAGTACAGTGTACCAAATCAGTGGATCCCGTGCCTTTTCCCTAGATTGTTCGACACGGTGGCAGCCTGGGCCTTGGTTTGGCTGCAATGGGGACCGCACGCCAGGATGTGTATGATTTGCTAAAAACAAACCTTTATCAGGATGATGCTGTGACAGGTAAACAATTCTTACTAAAGACAACAAATTTTAGGAGTAATTAATATAATTAATATTTATTTTCTACCTATATTTTATAACCTCTTAAAAATCTAATGGATTTCTCTACTTGAAGAGGATTTTTCTCCGTTTATCAGACTCATCTTATAAAAATATGTTTTGTGATATATAGGCTTTTATAAATGGTATATCCTGTGTGTCTCTCTGAATAACTGACTTTTCCAAATAGAAATTTATTAGAATAATCTATTTGTATCATAGGGCTATCTATACTGCTTGATGATAAGGTAGAAAAAATGTATACCATCTCCTTTGAAGTCACTATAGGATTTGATGGTGCATCCAGTCAAGATTTAAAAGGGAAACAGCTATAAATATATGGATGTACTTCCACGTAAATTACCCTCCTTTTTTGTCAGATGTTTGAAAAAAATGCTATAGGAAGCTAATGGTTGTTTTGATAGTTGATGCCAATCAGTGCCACTTCCATACATAGGCTAAGTTTTATTGACTTTACATACATAGTTCTTATTCTTTAACGTTTTACTTTTTACTCACTAGGGGAAGCAGCTGGCCTGGCCCTAGGTTTGGTTATGTTGGGCTCTAAAAATGCCCAGGCTATTGAGGACATGGTTGGTTATGCACAAGAAACTCAGCATGAGAAGATTCTTCGTGGGCTTGCAGTTGGCATTGCGTTAGTCATGTACGGGAGAATGGAAGAGGCTGATGCTCTCATTGAGTCTCTCTGCCGTGATAAGGTGACAACACACATTATTTATCCCCTTCTCTCTGCACTTCCTCACCTTCCAGTTATCTCCACCATTTACAGAAACATTCACCTTCACTGGAAATTATCTGTGTTCCCCCTCAGAACACACAGCTACATTTGTTGAAAACTTCTCACAAGATATGTAAAGCCTAATAGAATTTAGAAAAGAAAAACAGCTGATTAGAAGTGATGGACAGGAATAAGTTGAGAATTTTAATTTAATGAAGGCTTCAGATCAGTGATTTTCCAATAAGCAGATCTACAAAAGTTCTTGAGAAATTTACAAGTTGATTTCTTTTAGAAATAATGTTTTTGGAATGATTTCATAATCATTTAATAAGATAAGAAGTTTACTTCTTTGTTTTTTCATTAAAAAATAGTGCCAAGGAGCCGGCCGAGTGGCTCAGTTGGTTAAGAGCTCGCTCAAGAGTGCGAGCTGAGCTCTGAGCAACAGCAGTTCGATGCCCAGCCCTAACTGAGTTGCCGTTGAGCTGCCAACAGGTGGCAGGATGGCTCAGCTAAAACAACAACAACAACAAAAAAAAAAATCCAAATAAATACGTATTTATTTGGGTGAGATTTTTTTTCCATTGCCTTTTGTTTTTACAATAATATTGGTTATGATAGTGGTAATATTGCCCTCTATAATATGATAGAACTACTGGTATAGTTTATTGATAAACCTGCTAATTATTTTGCTCAACTATCAGACTTCATATCTCTTCCACTTAATGCTCAGAGCTCAAGAATTAAATAATAAGGCAAAAAAAGCAAGTTAGAACATGCAGTTAGAAGCGGGCTTCTTTGTTCATTTAATAAATGGAAGTTGAGTGCCTCAAGGCAGTATCATTGGTATTGGACTTGAGTTTATACTTCCTAGAAAATGTGAATCAGGACAGGCATGTTGCACAGAATATTGGGAATTACAAGCAGTTAATTCCTCCCATATTAGAGTCTCTTATTTCCCCATTCATTTAGAAAACACCATCCACAAAAGAGTTCATTGTTTCCTACCTGAAATGAACTCTCCTAATGCATGCAACTATGCCTGTTAGACTGTAGAAGTTACTGTTTGAAATGATAAGCTGATGATTGATGTTGAATTACTCTTTCTTAGGACCCAATTCTTCGACGGTCTGGAATGTATACCGTAGCCATGGCTTATTGTGGCTCAGGTAACAACAAAGCTATTCGACGCCTGCTACATGTTGCTGTAAGTACTCTGACCTTTCTGGGGGTAAGGGTGAAAGGGAAAATTTGCAGATGGACCCTAAGTGTCTAAATGAGTGCAGCACCCACACCACATGACCACCACCAGTGGTCTCAAATGCAGATTCTCAGTCACAGAGCACAATCAGCTATAGCCTAGCTCCAGGTTCACTTAGCTTTTCAGAAGCGTAGAAGACAGGATAAGTGTAGGTCAGTATGAATGAAAGCCTTTCGGGTGCAACTTCTGAAACTCTACTCCGAGGGGCACACTCTTTGTAAAGAACAAGACCACGTGGATGTGTGCAGCCCCCCTAGGATCAGGAAATCTAAAGAACAGTAGGAACGACTTCTTTTTACAGCCTGTAATATTAGCTTTCAGGTAACCCCTAAGGGACATGCTGTATTCCAAGAGACACATTGCACAGGAAAGCCAATGCCCATATTTTCCAGCAGGCTTTTCCCACCACAGTCCTCCTAATCCAGATACATAGCCTATCAACAACAAATGTTGTCTGGTAACACAGCGGGCATTCTACATATCTCAATTCAGTAGGTTTCCACTGTCATGTGGTGCTGGGAGAGGGTAAGCCCAAGGTCATCTTCCCAGGCAGAAAAGGTTTAGAACTATAACTCCTTCCCAGAGATATTCACATCCCACAGTATCTATTAGTAATTTATCCTTTATCGGTGCAGAATGTGGTACATTCTAAATGTTTGTGTTTTGCTTGAATTTAGGACATAACATTTTGAAAATAACATTGAAGGAATGGTTAGATTTTCGTTGTAGCCCACAAAAGCTATAATACAGCTGAAATGGACTTTAGAATAGCCTTGAATCTTAAACATCACCAAGTTTTAAAGGCTTCTAACCCCTGAAATGAAATTCTCAGATTGAGTGTTTCTAAATTGGGGGAAGACTTTCTAATAAAGGAATAACACATTAATCAAGTCTAATTTACATTTGAATGATGTGGGCCTCATACTGGTTTAGTAATAGAATGCATGGTATAATGTAATCATCCTTTACGTTGTTTCCTAGGTAAGTGATGTTAATGACGATGTCAGGAGGGCAGCTGTAGAATCACTTGGGTTCATTCTGTTCAGGTAATAATTTCTAACTCCTGATTCTATTTATGTTCCATTTCTTTTTATAGTCAGTAACTAAACAGAAACTAAAATACCTAGGTCCAGAGTGAGGACCATTTAACAGTTACATTAGTGCTGTGCACCTGAAAAAAAAAAAGTATATCTTGGGGTTCTGAGAACCTGTATGAGAAGTAGTAAAATAATTATTAGTTCTCTTTATTTTTTCATAACATTTATGCTTATTCACTTAATTTTTAAAATCCAGGTAACACCTTTAGTACTCCCCTTTCCATGTATATTGGTAATTTAAGTGCAATGCTTTCTCTTACACAGTTTGTAGAGTTTTTGAAACTCCTTCATGAGAGTAGAAGGTTTGTTTAAATGCACAGCAAAGACATTGTTTAAATGCAAAAGGGTGAAAATGTTGTAGATTTAGAAACAGTATTTTGGACTTCAAGGTTTGGAAATGCCCTTGGCAGTATGGTACATTTGTTATTAAGAGGGACACACTCTGAAACCAGTCTGCCTGGATTGAATCCTGGCTCCACCCTTAGTTGAGATTTGGGGCTGTTCCTTATTCCTTGAGCTTCAAATTCCTCGTCTGTAAAATGGGTATAAAAATAGTACCTATTGGGGGCCGGCCGAGTGTCGCGTTGGTTAGGAGCTGGCTTGGGACGCCAGCGGCCCTGGTTCGGATCCCACATATGAGGGCCAGTGACACTGCCCTCTAAAAAAAAACAAAAACAAAAAATAGTACCTATTGGAGAAGAGTGTTTTTTGACAATTTAAGTGAACTAGTAACTAAAACCTTTAGAACAGTGTCTGGTAATAGTAAGTGCTGTTGAACTGTGTGTTAATGTGGTAATTGCTATAGTTAGTGGCAGATGCACCAGAGAGCCTTCACTAAATCTTAAGACTCAGTTTTTATTTATACAGATCTGCTAGTCTGTTACCTCCAAAACAAGATATGTGATTAGTTGGTTATTGTTACTTAGTAAATCCATAGACATGTCAAGTATTCATTCATTTCTTTTCTAAGATCTAACAAAACCTATGTATATTAAGCTGTTTTCCCCCCCAAAAGATCAGCAGTACACTCCACACTTTGATTTTCTTAAATCATATTCCTTGAAAAGATCCTGAACATCAGAATATTTAACCACTTACAGTCCTTTTGTACCTTTGTCATTTTCTGTTTTTCTTCAGATTTGTCAACAGAAGTTCCATAATTACATTGACAAGTTCTTTTTCAGGGAGGCGATTCAGTTATTAGAGACTTGAACTCATTTAAGGCAGTCATTCTCTTCACCTATTTTGCATTTCGATCAGTCTTCACATTATTTTTTAATCTTTTCTGTTCTAAAAATCATTCGCCTAAGAAAAAAGATGGAAGCAAAATGCAAGCTGAATCGTTCTCTTTCCTTCCTGTCATCTTTGGCATATCATTCTAGCCAAATTTTGACCCTCACCTTTCCATATTTTTGCTCTAGAGTTTAGACACAGTTGTGGGGGGAAATGATTTTACTATTGTCATCCAGAGAGGCTTGGGTTTTTTTCTTTAATTCTTAGTGGGGAACTAGATAATTTTAGTATGGAAATTATATCTTCTAAGTATGTGTTCTCTTAGCAACTTGGCTTGTGTAAAAAATCCTACTCATGATAGTCTCTGTTTCGTTTTTTCATTGTCAGCTATTAATTCTCCCTATTAGTGACTTTGCCTTTCATATCACATAAATCAGTGGCCTAGTGTGCATATTCTGCTGCATAGGAAGTTGACGGGCTAATTGAAAACTTCTTCTTTTTAACCAGACAGGGCTTTGCTGTCTAATTAACAAAATTCATTTTTGCCCTTGTGTTTTCTGTAGCTCATACATGTGTAAATCCCCAGTTTCAGCAGCAGATGTCTCCCACGAGTCGCTTTTAGTCTTGGCTAAGATCTCAGCGAATGAGTTGTTTATGTGCTCATTATTTCTAAGGGACCATTCTTTTTTTTTTTTTAAATTAATTTTGAATTTAATTAAGTTACACTCTTGTGTGCCTTCTGTTTCAGCGAGTGTCTCCATGTACAATTTAATGTCAGTTACAGAATGTTAAGGGTTATTTTTTTTTTGTTTTTTTTTGAGGGCAGTGTCACTGGCCCTCACATGCGGGATCCGAACCGGGTCCGCTGGCCTCCCAAGCCAGCACCCAACCACCGTGCCACTCGGCCGGCCCTTTGTTAATTTTAATATTTGGAAAGTTTCTGTCCTGTCTTCTAAAAATAATAAATGTTTTCTAAAATGTTCTGGGTCCAAAGACCTTTATTTTTTTTTTTTTTGAGGGCAGTGTCACTGGCCCTCACATGTGGGATCCAAACCGGGGCTGCTGGCCTCCCAAGCCAGCGCCCATCCACCACACCACTCGGCCAGCCCCATAATAAATGTTTTCTGATGTGTCATCATTTACTTTCTTAGTGTGTGTTTCATTTTATCATTTCTTCCATTTTAAAAGTTGCTTTTAAAATGACTACAGATATTTGGCCTTCTTGAACCATGTTTTAAGGATTTATTCATAATTTTTTAAGCTTTTTAAGTGTACTTATTAGATATGAATACTGCAAACATATCAATAAACATGTATTTGTACTCCAGCAACTAATATGAAATTGTCTTTGTGGGAAGGTAAAATTTCTCATATATATTTTATTCTTTATTCTTAGGATAGTCCAGGCAGTAGTAGTATTTTCTTTCACTTTTTTACTCCTGGTATTTGTGGATTATTTGTTCATGTGTATGATACAATAGAAAGTTAAGTTGAAAAACATTCTTGCCAGGTTGAAATGAACCTAATACATTTTGGTCTAGTAAATAGGTTGATTGTTAGGCCCATTGTTATCACTCTAGTCAGCAGATTTTATTATAACAATCCTTGTACAGTACTGTGCCTGGCATTAACTGAAACTCATTTGGAATTGAACAGAATCTGAATTATTTTAACTTGACATTGGAAAGGAAAATGAAGAAGTTAGAAGAAGCATTGGTCTTTATATACTTGTTTTAAATAAAATTGCTATAATGGTGAACAAATTGATGATCTGATATGGACCTTTCTTAAAATTAAACAGTCTTGGAGGTTCTTGGTCATCTTTGCTATGATTTAAACAGTTATAGTATGAAACTAAATAATTTTCAGTGTACACATTAATATGTTTTTAGATATGGATGACTTGCTAGATGAGAGGGAGATTCTTGGTATAGATATTTTTTAGGCCACAAAAATTGCTTCCTTGAATGTAAAAATGTTGCATCATTATAGATCTTTAGAATTTGAAGGACCCCTAGCAATCAACTAGTTACCACCAAATGCATTAATTATTTTGACAATGTCTCTGTTTACAATTGTATATCAATTTGATACATATTCCCTGTATGTTGTTCTCTGTTTCTGCCTCACTATCTTTGTGTTAATGTTTTGGGTGCTGTAACTTTCTTACTTTATTTTTATCTTTTTTTCTTTCTTTTTTTTTTTTTTTTTTTTTACTTTTCTCTCCTCTCCATTAATTAACAATAAATATGGAATAGAATGAAAGCTGAGGGTTTTTTGCAAAATGTATTTTTCTAAAAAGGTACAATCTATTTCTATTCTCTGGAGGTAAGACTGTTAAATACAGTTTCTGTGTTGCCATGGGGTAGTTAATTTCTGATAATGTACTTTAAAATTACAGATTTTTAAAAAATACTCTGAAATAGAAATATCAGTTATGTAACAAAGTAGTAAAAATTTTGTTCCATGTACTTTTTCAAAAGTAGCTTATATTGGAGTTGTATTTCATTTTTTAGAATCTTCTAGAAATACTAGAATGCTCTCTCATTAACTATAGAAAGATTTCTCAGCTAACTGTAAGCAAAGAAATTTGTCTCAGAAATTAAAGCTAAATAGTTTAAAGGTTTTATAGTTAGTTTTGTAGTTGTGCATATGTTTAAGCACATACACAAATTTGGAGGCAGTGTAGATGATGTGGGAAGATAGTCCTAGATTGTCTAGGGGTAGAGATTTCCTGAAATGATTTTATATGCCTTCAGATACATAAGATGCAGTTTGGGATACTGTTAGAATGATATCTGAAAACTTAATCTCACGTGATTTAGCAAGAATATAAATATTAACGTATGCCGAACTCATCATATTAGAGATAAGAACCAAAATAGAGAAGAATTTCTTGTTTTTTTAGGAACATAAATTATTTATTCTCTTATTTGAGATAACCCACTCCTGCTAGAAAATCTTAGACTAGCGGGGAAAAATGACTAGAGTTTGGATGATTTAGGGTTTAAATTATAAGATATATTCTTTCTGGCAGGTGGCATATACCTGGTTCACTTAGGCTGAGCTTGTAGCCAACACATTTCTTGAAGTAATTTTCTTAAACTGTATTGTGTAGAGAGGGACAGCGATAGAGCAGTAGGTTGAGGCATAAGAATGGGTCAACCCGAAAAGGAAAAGCTAAGATGCTGTCTTCACTGCAGACCCTCTCAGTCTCAATTTGTTCACCATTTATGGGAGTAAAATAAAAATAAAATATCAGAAGTAAATAGATAGAATTGTGCATTTACAGAGTGCCCACATGTACTCACCCTCATAAGAACCCTGTGAAATGTAGGTAAGGAAACTGAAGCTCAGAGAAATCCAGTATCTTTTGCAAATTCAGTTAGCTAGTACTGTATTTTGCCATGTATAATAGGCACCCACATTTTTGGCCCAAACTTTCAGGGGAAAAATCTTTTGTTTTAATTTTATAATTCAAATTTTTATTTGTTTACATTTAGGGACTTTACATTTAGGGACTTGTTTTTACATTATAAAGGAATTTTAGCATTTATTTTTTTAACATATTATTGTACAAGAAATTTTATATAACAAGTAATTACAAAACACAAGAACAGATACCAGTAACAAATTTACAATATTTACGCATCATAGAAGGCCAAGAATTCTTTAGTGTTCCAAATTTGTCATAAGTTCAACACAACCGATTATCATATTCCAGGATATTATTTTGCATACAGATATCGTTATTTATTTCTAGAGTTATACTTTAACTCATAAGCATAAATAAAAGAATTAAAAACATTTATATAGTAGATATGGAATTAATGCTACCCATGTATAATGCGCATCCTTATTTTTCCCTCACAAATTTGGGCAAAATGTGCGCACTATACACAGCCAAATACAGTAAGTGACACAGATTGGATTTATTCCCAGATCTCACAATGCAAAATGAAATAATGAAAGGGTGAATTAAAAATTTTGTGCCCAAAGTTCAAACAAGCCTTTGGGCAAGCTTGGGCAACTGTGATCTGAGTTTATAAGATCATTAAAGTTTAGGTTCTTGGATTGAGGTCCCATGCCTCCAGTTTGCTTGCACGTGTTCTTTAGGGAACATAATGAGGTTTAGGTACCCAAGAGTGATTTCATTTGCTTTCTCCTGAGTCGATGCCTGGTACCAGCCATTTAACAAACCGCTCTAGTTCTAAGATCCCATGATTTTGTGTGATGTCCAACTACTGTCCTCCCTACCCCTCCATCAAGACAGTTTCCTGACCAAAGCAAAGTCATGACTACATTTAAGTAAGCCAGACTGTAAATGGCAGTCTTATCTTCAGATGTTATTATTTTATGTACGTATTTTTAGTCCTCTGCTCCTGTCACTGTTGTTCTATGTTATGCCTTATACTTTTAAGGCATCGAAGACAAGATTAATGCTTGTTTTATTTCATTTGCAGCATAGCTTTACATACTATTAGGAACTAAATAAATTATATATGATAACATTGGGGGTTTTTTAAGCCTGAAATTTTTTGATTTATTTAATTTTACTTTATTCAACTACCTTAACATTCTTGTCACGGGCTCTTTGGCTTCCATAAAAAGGCTCTGCAGATAATGTTTTAATTTGCAGCTGTACAGAATGGTTTTTTTCATGGAGTAATTTTGTCCAAATAAAATAGAATAATCTTAATGCATAACTCTTACTAGTTTAAAGAGATGATTTAATATATGACATAGTTCTTTATATAATTCTTGGTACATTTATATCTGCTTCATTATCTTATTATTCATCATTATATTAATGAAAACTGTCATTTCTTCTATACATAACTGACTTGCTCTTCAATTTTGTCATCTACGTTTTCGGTGAGAAGAAGTGTATCTAGTAGAATGATTGAAGAAGACTGAATGGTCGAACTTCGGAGCCTCATTGGGCTCTCATACATGGCAGAATTAATCCCATTTCTCATTCCATGTTTTATGAAAAACTTTGAGTTCTCTGCCATTGGGTTCTGGAAGTAGATATTACTGGAACATTTTCGAAGAGTCTTTACTGATTTTGTGGCCCAGTAATTGCATGTGATGAATCGGCCAAATGCATCCCTAAATGTCTTGTTGAAGAGGGTGTAGACCAAAGGATTCACCCCTGAGGAAACATAACCTATCCACACAAATATCTCCAGGAGCATTTTGAGAGTAGTCTGGTTGCAGGAATCACATAAAACTAAAGTTACATTTGTAATAAAAAAGGGGCACCACATAAGCAAAAAGAGGAAAAACACAATCCCTAGAACCTTTGAGGCTCTCTGTTCATTGGAAATGGTCTGCAGCGACTTTTTTCCAGCTGTGGACATTCTTCGCATAAGTATGTCACCGCTTGAGTTGGGCAGAGTTTTGTCCTTGTGAGAACCAGCCAGCATTGCCACCTTTTCAGGTGATGAGCAAGGTGTTTCATCCCTTTGGAAAACTGTGGACACTGTCAGCCATGTCAGGCGTTGAGGTGGCTTGTTTTTCACCAAGTAAGCTTTCTGCTGTAAAGCATGGATAGTGAGAAAGTAGGTGACAATCATGATCGCCAGAGGTATAAAGAAGGAAGCCAGTGAGCCAAAGAGCATGAAGTTCCCAAAACGATCCTTTGTCAGCACACAAGTGATGTTATTTGGGTTACCCACATCAGGCTCTATCCCTTTAATAGGGACTGGAACAGCAATGCCTAAGGAAGAGGAAACAAGATAAATTGAGTTGATTTTATGACCTTAGACTCTAAGGTAGGTCCTCTGAGAGTGTAATTTAGTGACTTTATGTGGTTAGTATATATTGGGATTCTTGTTGGTACCCACGATGCAGAACCTGTCACAGCACTTCATGTAAGGTTTGACAGATAGAACCTCAGTAGGCAAACCTGCTGTTTTTAAACAGATTGGTTAATGATTTTAGATTTATAATTAAGGCTTCCGTAATGCTATATAGTATGTTTATGAAATAGTAGAGAATGTCTTCATTTATTCTCCATTTCTCATAATCTCTTTTTGTTTGTTGATCTGTACCAGGTTTAGGAAAAGCAATTCAGAAGAGAAGCTGCTTTTATCTTAATATCCAACTTTTATCCTAATATCCAGTGTAGTTGAACTAAGACTTCAGAGTACATTTGTGCAGTATCTTAATTCTAAATAGATATCTATTGTTTGAGGTTAAACAGCTTCATTTAACAGTTTTATCGTTCAATGTTTATGAATGTCTTTTAATCTTTTTCTTAGGGAAAACTAAAGGATTCATTGTTGTTTTTTAAGTGCTACTTCAAATTTTGAGGGCATGTGAATTGTGAAATTTATTTTCAAGATTGAGTTTCTCTAATAGATATGAAAGAAATGTGTATCATGATCATTTTCTAGTACTTTAAATACCATGAAGTAAATATTTAAATATGATCTTGCTTAGTAAAGTGGCTTATTAAGAAGGCAAGTAACAGAAGGGTTATCCTGTATCCTTTCTTTTTGGAACAGCAGATATTTAAAAATAAGTCTGAATTAATTGTTAGTAACCTCTAGAATCCTTGTGTTGTTTTAGGAATCTGAGAGTTCTCCATTTTCTGCACAGCCTTTTTGTTATAGCTAAAGAGCCCTTGATGAGAAGGTTTTCTTCAAACCCTTCCTGATGGAGGCCACTGCTTTTTCTGCTTTGCCCCAGGAACACCCCCAGAAAGAGGCTTCTGTATACTTACTGTTCTCCACGAGGGGTGGAGAGCTAAATCTGGCGTGCCTTGTGTTTTCTGTAAATAATATTTCATTGGAACACAGCCATACCCATGCGTTGGCGTATTATCTATAGCTGCTTTTGTCCTGCTGCAGAGTTGAGTAGTTGTGACAGAAACCACATCGAGTCTGCAAGCCCCAAATATGTACTGCGTTGCCCTTTACGGAAAAAGGTGACTGACCCCTGCTCTACCCTCTTCCTTCCAGGTAACCTTTCCACTGTTCTTTCCCCAAAAAACACTTCCCCTTTTACAATCTATTTCATCTACTTACACCACTCTAATCTCCCATCTATCCACCAACCTCCAGGACATTTGTGCATCTGGCTCAGTCACGCCTTGCTCTATGGTTTCCTTACTGCTCCATTGCTCTCGGCTTCCATGACCTCATCCCATGATAACCTTTCTAACACCTTCATTTTGTATTTCTTGAGCTCCTCAACTCTAATTATTATTTACACTCCTGAAGCCATCCATAAAGCCCACTTAACACTATCCTATCCCATCATGATCTCTTCTTACATTTCCCTTTCTTGTGCTGCTGCTACTCTTCATTACTGTAGAAATCCTCTTGACCTCCAGTCCATCCTTCCTCTCTGTGGCCACATTCCATTCACTTCATCAAGGCTTACCTTCTTAACCAGCTTGTTGGTCAATAACATTTTAAGTTTTCACCTGTACTTTTTATACCCTTACTTTCTTATTCTCCTTTCATACCTTACTATTGCCAGATGTCATATAGAATAACCATAAATCCAAAAGAAAAAAAGTGAGCTCTTTTCAGCACTTTGCAGAATTTAAAAACTGAACTAACCCCATTTATCATCTGCTTTTTCTTTTACAAAGTTACTAAATTGTCACTGGCTCTACAAGACAAAGTGTGATGAAATGAAAAGAGCATTGATCTTGGGTTTGGTGCTGAAAAGCTGTGAGCATCTTTAAGCCAACTATTTAAAAAACCTCTGGAGTTTTTTGTCCTTTTATAAAAGGAAAAATTAGATTTGTCAGATCCCTTCTCAAAGCAATAAATCGGGGGTCTTCTTTTTATTCTTGTATTCCTACCTACTTACAGCTTTGTATTAGTCTCATTTATTTATATATCTGCCTTCCTTGAGTGTAAAGATTTTTTTTCTTTATATTCTTACTACATAGCACATCATAGATACTCAATAAAAATTTCATCAATATATAGATTCATGTTATCCAGCCTTAATTGAAGTACATATACCAACAGACTGTTCATTTATTGGCTTGATCATACTTCACAGTTTCAAAAGTTTTAATTCTTAAGGATCCTTTTCTCCCTGCCTTTGCCTATTCTTCTCACCCTGCCCACAACACACACACTTTACACTGTCTCCCTTTTTCTGTTCCTCATGGCAGTGAACTTATCTAAACGATGTGGGTCGTTTGACATGAACTGCTTTAGGTTTCCTCCTCTCTGGTTTAAATTTTGGTAATTGTCACCCATTATTTCCCATGCCTTTTCTCTAGCTTCTTTTGGGGGTGGGCCCAGCTTCTACCCGCCCCCCCCAAAGTAGCCTTTTCTCGCTGTTAGCAAATCTCTCCATTCTGAATAGACTTTTCCTTGACCCTACTTTCTTCCCAACCCAGAGTAGTAACACTCCTTACTTTTTTTTACCTCCAGACTTTTCAAGGGGTTTGGCCCTGATATCATTATTTCAGGAATATAAAGGTCAATTTAAATGTCTTGCTTTTCTTTTAGCATTCTAGGTCTCTCTTGATTTTCTTTCCTCATTGAATTTTATTTTTGCTATAAAGAAGTGTGCCTGCTGGTCACACTATGAATAATCACAGTAATTGTTGTGAATCTGCACTTATTAGAGGTTTGAGCTATTTATGCTATACGTTATGCTAAGATAATTATAGCAGCTATCTTTGCACATTAAAGATGGGCACAGAGGGGCTGGCCGAGTGGCGCAGTGGTTAAGCACTGGCTTAGGAAGCCAGCAGCCCCTGTTCGGGTCCCACATATGAGGGCCAGTGACACTGCCTTCAAAAAAAAAAAAAAAAAAAGATGGGCACAGAGGCATAAAACAGTTCAGAAAAATATGATTTCCTTCTATATTTAAAATGCTTAAGTAGACACTTACTGCCTTTCGTATGCTCACATATTTGCTTCCAAGATGAATTTATGATCTTTGACACCTGCATACAAAATACCTGGGTTCTTTTTTCTTTTTTCCTATTTATCTTCTTAGATATTATTTAAAACACGTTTCTTTTTTGTTATTTTAACATTTTGTAAGTGGGCATAAAAAGCTATATGACGAGTTTACTCGTTTCCCACATACAATGTGTTAATATTATTATAGGATTCAGTATGCTACCTAGACCTTAATGACCTGTTGACAAATATGAAAACTGTTTAAAGACTTCGACTTCCTGAATGTCAGAATCAAAGCAGGATGATATCTCAGTAAACACTGTGAAGATGGTTCTTTCTGAGGACGTAAATTTTTCTGCTTTTTACACTTTTTGTTGACAGTATGATTTAGAAGCTATGTGATGAATGTTAATGGCATAAAGAGCTTGTGTTGGTGTTGTCAGCAGGCTACCTTGACCTCTCATGCTGACTTTCATGGCCTATCAGGCCTAGAATTCTCTTAACCAAACAGAACCAAACACTCTATATGACACCTCACACCCAGACAGTCCCCACATACCTACTGAAATTAGCCACACCACTGTAATCTTGATGAATGCTGTAGCTCGTGAGTTATATTGATTGGCTTCGATTGGCTTTTTGATGGCTATATAACGATCCACTGAAATGGCACAGAGATGCATAATGGATGCAGTAGAAAAAAGAACATCAAGAAATAACCAGGCAGGGCATAGAACGAGTGGGAGGGGCCACATAGCCTCTGAAAGAAAGAAAAATAAAACAAAATAATTTCTTCTGCAAAATGACTACCTTCAATCAGCAGTTTCTCTTTAAAGTGATTTTTTTTTTACATTTTTGTTATTCATCTGAAATTTTATGACTTAACCTCCACAAGATAACGTTTAACTTCAGATAATGGAATCAGTAATATTAAATATATTTCTGTAGAATGGTACCTTTTAAGTGTATTTTCTGTTTTGTATAATAATTACAGCACTTTTTCTAAATTAGCAGCAGTTTAGCATTATTTTGACCTCTGCTCTTTTGTCTAGTCCTTTTGTGATCTTTTAAAAATTTACACATTGTTGCACCTGGAACTTAACCTTGCCATTCAAATGAAATTTATTTTTAAGCTCCTATTGTATAACAAGGAAACATTTTACCATATGGAGAAAGCAATGTAATGTGGCAAAAGGAGTATTAGAATGGGAGTCTCAGTGAGGCCAGGGATTTGGGCTGGGCTCACTTCTAGCAATAACTAGCAGCATGAATCTTGTTTATAGCCAACTGTCATTTAGCACAATAATTAAGTGGAATGATTGACTTTCTTTCCGACAGAAATAGTTCTTGAAGAAAGTTTACAAAAGGAATGGCTTCAGGTTATTCTGAGGAAAAATTGGTTGTTATCCTTCCATCGTTCACTTCAATCTCAGGAGATGTAATAAGCTATAAAGAATTTTTGGTTTAAAAAGAAAATTTGAGGGCCAGCCGAGTGGCACGGTGGTTAAGTGCTGGCTTGGGAAGCCAGCGGTCCCGGTTCAGGTCCTACATATGAGGGCCATTGACAATGCCCTCAAAAAAAAAAAAAAAAAAAATCTGAGGATAAGACATAGTACTTAATTTATTTAGCAAACCCTTATTTAAAAATCAACACTTACTGTATACTTCATACAGTCTTAAGCACTTTGGAAGTACTAACTTTTTTAAAATCTCAGGTTTTGGATATAATACTGAATCTTCTACATAGCTTTCCCATAAATTTACTTAGACAACTATCCATACATACAGGATTTGATACAGTATGTGTTATACATACACCCACTACATACAGGTTTGCAGTTTCAGAACAGCTAAAATTTATGTTAGGGTTCACCCTAGGATATTTCAGTTAGAATTCACACATTTTAGAACTTGCTACAAAAAACAAATTACTCCAGTATACAACAAGTGTGATAGGTATAACAAAATATAAATTGCTTTTCCTGGTTTTTGGAAGTGTATCTGACTTTGACAGGCATAAAATGATGGGGATAAGTGAAGGCGGACCAAGACAACCATCTCAGGATGTCAGAGCTCCAACAAACTGTTTAGTTGTAAACTTGAAATTCAGGAAGCCTGGAGGTAGAGAGGTTAGCATCCCAGACCCAAAAAACAACCATAATTTAGAGAAAGAAGTTTGAGATAGACTTGAATGTATTTTTTTTCAAGAGTCAAATAGGATTTCAGAGAAGAATAGTTGGATACTTCACAAAAAAGGTAGCAAGGCTGAAAAATCCGCTTTTTGGTGCCTTCTGTTCCAGAGTTGCTATGTGGCATTTTTAATAGGAATATTAAAATATTTCCTCTTCGGAACAGAATAACAAACTCAGTATGAATTTTTGTTCAAAAAGGATAAATTATTGCTTAGTACTTGGTTCCATGTTCAGCAGCTTCTTAAAGGATTAAAGCATGAGGTGGAAGGAGTAATTCATACTTCAAAATAAATTGCTGTAATCACATTTTCCCTACTTCACCTATTGAGAGTGGGAATAAGGGATGGAGATGATAAATTATAGAGTCACTGAGTTGGAAGGAGAGTTAGAGATTATATCACTGGTTTTTCAGATGAGTGGATTCAGGTACAATTAATCTTTGAATATGAGAGGGAGCATTTATTTATCAAAACTTAAATATTAATTGACAGTGTTCTTTCAAACCTTGCTACTCAAAGTGCTCTTCAGATCTGCAAGGACCAGCATAACCCGGGGACTTGTTAGAAATGCACGTTCTTGGGCCTCATCAATCACCTGCAGTTGAACCAGTTCCCCAGGTGATTTGTATGCAAGTTAATGTTTGAGAAACACTCCTTCCGAAGACTTCCTGGGAAAGGTTGTGTCTTCATTTTTAAAAGATGTGCCTATGTTAGCTAATGTAGGCACTCAGAATCCCTCATAGAAAGGAACTTATGGGAAACCTCTCAAAATAAATAAAGTTTGGTTGAGAAACCAGTGTATAGAAAGAATCTAAACAATTAAATTTTCTTCTTTTAGCTGTCATGTTCAATTTTCTGTTAATTAGTGGGAAAGGACCTTGGACAGTCAAAGGCAGTAAGGTTTGACCTGAGTTTAAGCAAACCATTGGTCTTTAAGTAGAGTGAACAGGAGAATCACGTTTGATTGAGAGAGTTTTGCAGTGGAAATTAACTTAACATGAGGCTGCATTCTGAGCTGTCCAGGAGTTCTAGATTTAGGACTGAACAGGAGGTAGAAACTATTCGAGTCTAGAGCTGCATGCAGAGATATTGATCATAGTTAATGATTCAGAAAGACAAAAAATTAATGTCTTAGGCTTCCTCTTTTTTTTTTTTAGAGGGCAATGTCACTGGCCCTCACATGTGGGATCCGAACTGGGGCCTCTGGCGTCCAAGCCAGCTCCCAACCATCGTGCCCTTTGGCTGGCCCTAGGCTTCCTTTCTTGTAAATGTATGCTGTCTGTATCATCTTTTAAAATGGATTGCTAATTTAAATTTGCCTATTTAGCTATCCTAAGTATGGATTATATTTTTAAAAATTAAGATCTGGAAAACTGTGGTCATAAACCTAGTAGCCATGACCAGGAAGCCACAACAGAACTCTCATAAAAATAAAATACATGTCTTTGGAATTAGACTGTCTGACCCACATATTTCTAATTATGAGCTAAGAGAGAAAGCTCTTTAGTGCTGATTTAATTAATAAGCCTACAAGTTGAAGCCTTGTTAGTCTCACTTTCCAACAAAATGAATTTATTTTTTAAACTCCAATTTTGGAATAGAAAGTAGGTATTAAAATCAGTGCAGATCACTAGAATTTTGTTGAGTCAGTGCTTTCTTGTTACCAACAATAGAAATATTGAGGCATGCTATAGAATTTTCTTTAAAAAAGGAAGACTGAGGTTTAGGATTAAGAGATGATCTTTATGCTGATCCTTTATCATTACAAGATTCATGAAATACTGGTGAATAGACTTTATGAAACTAACATAAAAGAAACAGCTAACTACATTAAACTAATACGAGTAGATACCTTTTATACAAAGAAAAAGGAAAAAGGCTTGTCCTATTGCCTAAATAAATTGAAGTGATCTAAGAATTTATAAAAATTAAAAGCAGTTACTAGACATTCCCAGTTTATAAAGGGACTTTCCCTGGTACAGATACTTTCATTATAAAATTATGTTTTCAGTTAGTGTTAATTTGGTAGGCTCAAAGTCAGAAAAGTGTCTTACTATTTAGAAAAACGTAAAAGGTCATTTGGTATGGTGAGATAAGTTAACTATTCCAAACTTTATATGTTGTTTTTATTAGGAGTTTTAATTTGTTTTAAGGATTTATAATTTTATTTATTTGTTTTAATGTGTTATGTCCAACTTATTTCCATAAGAACTTAATGTATTATTTTAAATGGAACATTTATAGATTTACATAAAAAGAGAAAAGTGTATGTGAGAGTCAGTGCAAGGGAAATTAGTTATCAAATACTTGAACTAAATTACTACTATTCTGGGGCTCTAAATTTGACTTTTTCATAAAAGCTAAAATGGAAGGGGGCAAACATTAAAATTTTATATTACTTGTTGTCCTAGAAAAAGAAAGCACAAAACCTTGCTCTGAAAAACAAATCCCATTTTCTACCTCTTTCCCTCATCCACTTCCAAATTAAATTCAAAGAATTTAATTTTAATAAGGTTTGAATAATGACATTTCTGTGGGTGCCTGAGATAATTAGATTGATAATTACAGAAGCAGAACAAGTCTTACCTGAGTCTTGGATTATAGACAGTTTATTACTTATCTAAAAATATTAGTAGCATGAATATTTTGTTGTTTAAAATGAAGACTTGTGTGTTTTAAATACAGCCATACATAAGGAGTGGTAGAATTGCCATTCAGTTGTGTAGGATTCTATTTGTCTCCCAGAGAAGATTCGACAACCTCATGCATGGTTCTAAGTCTAATATCTTCCTCAGATATCATCTCAAGAATTCATACACATATTGGTTAAGACCCAATTATTATGTATTATTTAATATGAAATATAACTTAAAAAAATATTGGGTTCTGCCTTTGTTCCTAGAGAAAATTCTATAGCCCTCTTGTTAGATAGAATTATTTAAGATATAAATGTTGGCTGTTTGTCAAATATAACAGTTTTGATTGAAATAATTTCTCATTTCATTTGAGAAAGCACAGTAATAGAGATTAAGGGTGTGAATTCTAGAGTCAGTTCTCCTGGGTTCAAATCATGTCTCTGTCATTTATTTTTATGTCCTCTCTTATAAAATGGGGGTGATAATAACATTTTTATAGGGTTGCTTTGAGGATTAAATACAATAATATATGTAAAGTGTTTAAAACAATGTCTGGCATAGAGAAAGCACTCAATAAATATACTATTATTGTTTGACAGAAATTAGCCAACTAGCCCAGCCGTTAAAACACCCCTACTTAGAAAAAATACGCCATAAAATCAGTATGTTTATCTTCCTGCCTGCTGTAGCAAGATTGAATGCATCCAGTTGAACTTAAAGCCATACTTAAAAAAAAGGTGTGAAAACATGTTTAACTGTTTAACTTTTAATTTGTCATGAAAGTATGCCTTTTACTAAAGTTGAATTTGTAACTATTTTGGTATTTGAAGTTAGGTCCCCATTTTATAATATGTGTAATCCCAATTTCTAAATGCATCCTTTTGAAGCTTTTTAGAGGATAACATGCCTCTTTTTTTCCTGCACTTTCTCATAGAAATACAGTAATATTTTCAATAATGAATTAATACAATAATGTTTTAAATAGTAGTTAAGCTCCCAGGTTAGTTCTCCACTATACAGCTTTAGTACTGATAATAAAAGTGTTCGGGGCTATGAAAGATTTTATTTTGTAATTAAAAATTAACAAACATTTGAAAGAATGAAATGCGGTTTAAAGTACGTAATTATTTAGGACATAAATAAAAAGACATTCCATATATTTTACGCAAAAATATGTTGGGTTTCCTGCTAACTTTTATTGCTAAGAATATTTTGGATCCCAAAACTTTAAATAGTATACTTAGTTTTCAGTTACTGGATACCTACCTATTCCTACTATTTTCCTGTGGAATACATGGAATTATATCTCTTACCTGTTTTTGTGTTTTGTTACTCAGCTCACTTTAATACTATGGAACGTTGCCTTTAAGATTCCTTAACTGTTTCGCTGATGCTTTAAGTATCTACTACAGTATTTTACATATAGTAGATGTTTAATATTTATGGCCTTGTGAATTTTAATTAAAATTCACTTCTGTATAACTCACTCAATCTCATTTATTCAACATATCAATTAAATTTTACGGTAGTATTAGATGAGCATTTTAACATTTTCTGTATGCCTAGCAAAGCACAGTTAAAGGAGTGTGATTTTACACGTTAAGCTGCTGTTGTATGTGTGGAGCTAAGAGCTTAAATCAAATGCCTGTACAATCTTTATTAAATATGCATAAATGTTCCTACATAACCCTCACTTACTTTATTTCTTTTAAACTTGATTCAGAATCAGGATTGTTTAGGTTCTCCCTTAGAGTAAGATTTCTTATTTTCCATAGTTATGTGTAGCACTAGATTATTCAAAAGATTATAAATTTATAAAAGGGAGGAGGATAGTTAGAAAGACAGTATTAATGATTAGAGAGTCTATTACGGCAATAGACAGTATTCATTACTGCTTGCTCTGCCACGAAATTTAAAGCCTGGGTAAATGTTGATTTAGAACGGGAAGTTTCAACCCATCGCCATCCGATTTTATTTGGGGGATCAAGTGCTGAATTTTAGATAATCTTTCTATATTTTACTTATAAAAATGTAACATTTCATTTCAACCTGAATATAATGGTTTGAGTTGCAGTTTTTCTTCACCTTCTAATATGCATTCTAGTTAAATACATTTTACTTCTACTGACCATAATATTTTTATTTTCACCATATAAACATAAATCCCAAGAAGCCCTATCTGCTACAGATAATCATTTTTCTTAAGCATTTAATGAATGGAATATCAATTTATGCCAAAAATGGAGTAAGTTAAGTATCCTCTTAATGCTAATGCTTAGGAGCCCTCATAATTCATCGGCAGAATTATTTGTGTTTACTCAAATTCTATAACTAAGATAATATGCGTGAATCAGAAACAACTTATATCATTTTAATATTATCTTTTTTATAACAAATAAGATTTTAATTTCAAACAGTATTTTTTATTATTATAATAACTCAGATATTGGTCATTTTTTTACTAACCTAGACATCTGATTCCTCTTACATATATAAAGGACATGGATGGTCAGAAGTCATAAAAATTAAACAGATGGATCATCTCTTAGGACACTCTGAGCCACACCATTTCCTTCAGCAACTAAACATAATTTTTTCTTAAAGTGATACATGTGTAAGAATTGTGTGGAAGTCTAAAGTACACAAACTATAAAGAGCTATAACAAGAATTTTTATAGAACAATTCCGATTTACAATGGGGGTTTAGTGATTTAAATTGGAATTCAGTGATTCGAAGACCTTATCATTCATAACCCGGTACATAGGTGTCACGGGAATGTCCTAGCCATTGCTTTGTCAAGAAAAAAGGTATTAGTAATGGCAGCTCTTTTCTTCACTATAATTCTCAGGTAATGTGTACAGAATCTATGAATATTGCTAACTTAGATGACTTTAAAGGATTTTATTAGATGGCTAACGAGGGAATAAAATTGTTTATGCGAAATTATTTTTCACTCTTTAAAACTATCAACCATAGAAAATGATAAAAAATGAACTGTTTACTCACTATATGTTTAAATAGTCTAAGTCCATTTTTAAAGATTAAATCAGTATACATTTCTCTAATAGTATATCATAGTTCTGTGATTTCATGGCCAGGAACAAAGTGAAATACTTACCAAACATTATTGTCAAGAGGGCAATCGGCATCACAAACAATCCAACCAGCAAATCAGCCACTGCCAGGGACATTAGAAAATAATTGGTAGCGTACTGCAGCTTTTTCTCCAGTGAAACAGCCAGAATAACAAGGATATTTCCACCAATTGTGGGTATGATCACCATGAATATCAGAAGAGCTGCCCAGCGAGGTTTATTTCCCTGTTCCTCACCAATCTGTTTCATTTCCTCTGGTAATCCAGACCAGTTAGATGAGATTAAATGATGAAATGAGCTCTGCAAAATGTGGTCAGGAACTGTGCTTTGTTTAGATATTCTATAAGAGAAAGCCATTGGTTGTTTTTCTGTGGTTTGATCCGATTCCAGACAGTGGTCAGCATGATCAGTAGCTAAGCTGGTCATCTGCTTTTTTAAGGCATTGTACCCATGCCAAATACTCAAAGCCAAAGTTGACTTCTTCCTTTAAAAAAAATTTCGGGTTCTCTAAAATGAGAGCGTACATGCATCTGTCCATGTCTGTAGGTAAGGACCAAGTGTTTATATTCTGCAGTCTCAGATTTCGGAAGGTTTAGTGAAAGAATCCAATAGCTGTGAAAAAAAGACTATTTATTAGTTTCTCTTTTTTTTTTTCCTATAGTGGAGTTGTGTTTGAATTTAAATACCAGAGAACTATCCTAGATATAAAATATGTGGACTGCCTTATATTATTTCTTTATTTTAAAAAACAGTTTAAAAAAAAAACGAAGAAAAATACTTGAACTTAGTATTAGTAGCCTCCCTCTGCCTTCTCAATAGGTCTCTCAGGCATTTGTGAAAGTGCTGCCAGTTCCACAAACATATTCCTTATATGCCTCGATTAACGCAACAGGAGACACATTAATTTTTTCAATGATTAGAGGGATTCCCTAACCCTTGAATGTCGTTTTTTCCTTTTACTTTAGAAATATGTACGGAAGAATAGAAACAATAAAGCACTAAATAGTTCTGAATAGAACTTTGTGATACACACTGGCCACACACCTAGAAACACTCCCAGCCGCCTAAGGTCTAAATAAATGATTTACCAGATGGGAATCCTTATTCGTAGTTGGGTTTTGTCTGACCAGGTTTATCTTAATACTGATACGAATGCTATTTTCATAAAGTATTGAGAGAAGGAAAAAAAAAACAGGTATTACTTAGGATCCAAATAATTGTTTTGAGTGATTTTGTCTTTCAAAGAAAACAGGTTTCTGCAACAGATGTTTTCCAAGTTTATCACTTTATGCCAAATTTGAACCAGGTTTTTGTTTAAGTAGTAATTTTTTTCCTTAACTTTCCCAGTTTTTGGGGGGAAGGCGGTGACACTAAGAGGAAGATTAAACCACTTATTCCTAAAACTCTACAAATTCTATATTAAAAAAAATCTCCCCTTTAATACTGGTACATTTTTCACTTGGTTTTTAAAACTCTGAATAGAAATGAAAGATTATAGTAGCAGAGTTTCTGAAGAAAGGGGGAAAAAAAACCTTTAGATTAACTCTATATTTATTTGTTAAACACTTACCTCTTATTTGCCAGTTTCCATTATCTGCTCAGTAGACCTGCTTGCGGCTGTGACTGAGGTCCTCCTCGCAGTGACTTATTCTGAGCGTCCAGCACTGACACTTGAAAGTACTGAAACTAATGTGTTGTATAGCTGTAAGCATGCCAGGGAGGTTATTTCCTCTTTGATACATTCCTTTCTAGAGACTAGCAGCATTCATTATAATTCATAAAATCACCAGTGAAGTATATTGAACCAGTTCATGACCCTCATTCAAGTTATATTTTTAAGGGCTCTCTTTAATATTTAAGGGATTGTAATGAACTCTTGTCATTTTAGCTTAAGATAGTTTTGTTTTGGATTAACCCTGGGCTGTGTTTCCCACTTGAGAAAAAAAGATACAGTCTAGATTCATTCTATGACGATTCTGCCCTGTGAGCCTTGTAGCAATTTCCAGAGTTCTAATTTCTAGCAGTGAAACAAGAGGCTTATCCAGCTTTTATATGTCTTTGCTGTAGAACATAATTAGTTTGCTGTGGTTGCAACCTTATATAGAAGAGCACAGAAAAGTCTGCATTCTACATGTATACTTAGGTTTTAGCAGAAAATTTGTCATTGCTCGTTTTTAAACAGATAGCCTCTGAATTTAGGAGTTGATTTATTGGCAGTTTTTTCCCAGAGATATATTGAGGAAAGTACATGATATATAATGAAAATATACTTCTGCCTTATTTCAAAAAATTGATATAAAAATCTTATGTTATCTAAGTTTTCTCTAAATGATACTACTAGCTTAGTATTGGAACTTAAGCATTCTCCTTTATTTAAAGATCATTGTAGCTCACTCATATTTTAAACTTTTTAAATTACTTCTAGATCAGCAATAACATTTGTATCCTGTTTCTGTTTCAAATTTATATTCCTTAGCTTGTGTGAAAGTTATTGGAAAATACTTGGTTTGTATCGGTTCTGCTGAGTATTTAAACTGCTGTGTTTTTTTTAACTTAACATTCAGTATTTTAGAAAAAAATATTTGCTAAAAATTTGGGGTGAAAACAGATAAAATAATACTCAAGGACAAGCGGATGGATTTTAATGTGCCAGAATTTCTTTGGGAATATAGAAGTATTTTAAAAGGCTACTTTATTATGAAATCATACTTTGTCATCTGTGCTTATGCAGGCAGATAGGAGTCTGCAATACAATTAACATCATATTGAAAACAGCAGAACCACTATATTCAGTGAAAAGAGTTGTGTGGAATAAACCTTCATTGATTTATGTTTATAGGTTAAATTTTTAAAAAATATTCATTGAGTATATTATAAAAATACTAACCATTATTATTATTATTATTATTATTATTATTATACTTTGCCAATACTAATTAACCCTTCTCACCCACATTCACTTTTTTAAAATCTTAACTAAAAGTAGTTAAAATTGGTACTTGGGTTATTTTTATTTTTGTATTTTTAAATTAGTTTAATGGTTGGAATATAACTAGAATAAGTGCTTATTTGGCAACTTTGAGTTGTTGTAGTATAGCTGAAAATCATAATGAAAGCAAAATCATAGTGAAGAAGTAAATAAAAGGGTAGACAGATATCTCGGTTGGCAGGTAGCTAAACCTGTGCCCTAAAACCTCATGCATATTAGATAGAGAGGCAGCCCTTAAATCCCCATTCCAAACCATTTTGCTCTACACACACATTCACAAAAGCTGTCTCTTCCCTCTTTAATGAAAATAACATTTGCACATGTTGGTAAATCTAAAAGTACCAAAGAATGTTCAGTGGTAAATTCACTCTTGAGACAGTTTTTTTCCTTGTCTGCTGCAGATCAGAGGAACAAATTAAAAGGTGGACAAGCACTTTGATAATAGCAAACAGGGCAACTGAAGAAACAGGAATTAAAAAGTATAGGTGTGTAGGTCTACTCAGAATAGAGGCTTATAGCTCTCATATAACTCAGCTCTCTGCAATTATATGTGGTATAATTGATATCACAGTGGTGACTCCCACATTTTTAAGAAAAGGTTAAATCATCTTTATTCAGCTCTGTTTAGGATGGCAGGAATACATGACATGCATTTTTTAAAAGATTTTCTTCCAAAATGATATGAATATAAAAGTATGATTCTTAATGGTAGAATGACATTTCAAGTATCTGGAAACTTCATTTGTGTAAAATATATTATTTACCAAAAACTCCAGATAAATTAATTCTTATTAAAGTAGCTTAAAGGTCAGAGTCAGACTCTAATTCAGACCATAACCAAAAAACCTGATTGGTGCATTTTTCTAAAATAATGAATTTTATTTTATCCCTGATGCCTTTTTAATTTATTGGACAGATTCTATCTTTGACTTAAAAGAGCAGTGTAATATCTGTTATGGGCCTAGGAAGACACCTTAAATATCAGCCAAGGAATTTTTTTTTTTTTTTTTTTTTTTTTTTTTAGAGGGCAATGTCACTGGCCCTCATATGTGGGATCCGAACCAGGGCCACTGGCATCGTAACCACCACGCCACTCAGCCAGCCCCAGCCAAGGACATTTTTAATCTATCAGTCATATTTATCAAACACTAACCATTAAGGAATTTTTAACAATATCTGGATTGTGTCCATTACATAGTCATTCATTTGTGAGGTAGTCATTAAATTCCATTTGCTTGTGGAGATGAAGTGATGAACAAGGAAAACATTTCTGCCCTTATGTAATTTATAATCTTATGGGGATATAAACAAGTATATTGATAATTATAACACAGACATGGCAGAGCTAAGACTAGCTCACTTCAACAGGACCCACAGTGCAACTCAAATATTTTTTGGCTTTCTGGTTTTTTTAATACCTTTATTGTTCATTCTCTTTGACACAATCAGTTAAAGAGTTAAAACTATAAGACTAGCTATTCCAAACGTAACCTGTTCTCCTTAGACTCCTTCACTCACTTCTGGCTGATGACTGAATTTACTTCTTATTTTAATGAAAGACTTAGACCAGTCTGACAGCTCTATCGCATTCACCTTCTCGTCTCAAAAAATCTTTATTTTCATTCAACTTATTCTTCTTTGGCGTTGTATTATCATTTCCCTTTTCCAAAACTAATTTCCGCTAATTTCTCGGTTCCAACTCTGTTATATTCTTTGCAGTCTTACTGAATAAGGCATCTTCTTTGTCCCACATAGAATCCATGCCTTGAATATTAAATTCCTCAGTTCTCACCTCTTTCTTGTAGACATGCTCAGCTTTCCAATTAATGGAAAATAAAACCTTTCCTTATCCTTTAAGTCTCTTTCTTTTATCATCAGAATTCATTAAAGAATTGCCTATCCTTTCTCTTCTTACTACCCACCCAACCTGTAACCCTTATAAATCATATTTTTAATCTCTAACATTCTACTAAAACAACTCTTAGAAAATCACTAATTAACACCAGTTATTGATTTTGTGCAATATTCAGCACTGTTGACAGCTTTTCTCCTTAAAACTTGTATCTTTTCTTGGCTTTAAAGGACCCTCCCCCCAATCCTGGTTCTTTGTCTTTTCTTATAGAATCTGTACCAACTCTTATTCTACCCTCTTAATATGCAGATCATAGCCCCACACACACTCCCACCCCTTTCCTCTCTTGATTTCATCTTTCTCTTCATTTCCTTTCTCCATTCACTCTTACGTTATGGTTTCCATCAACTTGTAGAAGAAAGCTGCTGGAACATTTTCCAGCCTAGTGGCTATGATTCCGTGGTCAGGAACTGAGACAAGTAACATACCTAAGTGTTAGGATATCACAGACAAACCAGTTTCTCTGAGTTTTAAGTTCTCTGCATTTGTGTAAAGAAAAAAAAAAAATGTGATGTAACCTGCTCTGCCTGTGTCACAGCACCATTTGATCTAGTTGGTCATTATTTTCCTTTCCTTAAAATAGCTTTTCCACTTGGCTTCCACTAGCCCACAATCCATTGGATTTTCTACCTCACTGACTGTTCCTTCTCAGTTTCCTTTACTTGTTCTGTTTCATCTCCTCAAGCTCTTAGTAGTGGGGTCCTCTGAAACTCATTTGTGGATTTCTTCTCCCTCCTGTCTGCACTTGGTGATCACGTACATATTTATGGTTCTAAATACTATCTATATACTTAAACTCCCAAATTTGTATCTCTAGCCTAGATCTTTCCTTCAAACTCTACTCTTACTGTTCAATTACCTGCTTAGTATTTCCCTCAGATGTCAAAAAAAATCTCGAAATGTCTAAAACTGAACTTCCGTTGTTTCCCTCCAAATCTGTTCTTTTGGTTTCTTGATCTCAGTTAAAGGCAGTTAGACCCTTCCAGTCTCCTTCTCTCACAGCCTATATTTTATCCATCAGGAAATCTTACTGGTGCCCAAAAAATGTATACACATTTTAAGAAAGGAAAAAACTATTAAAATTCTAATACTCAATATATACTATAACAAAAGATGAATATAAGCCATGTGTATACATTTTTTTGGCACCCCACGGTATATAAATATAAATACACACACACACAAACTCAAAACTTTTTCCACTCCATATCCACTACCACCTTATTCAAGTCACCATCATATCTTGACTGGATTTCTGCCTCTTACCTGGTCATCTTCTGCCTTTATGCTCTATTCTCAATAGGATAGCCAAAATGACCTTTTGAAACAAGTCAGATGATGCCATTCCTTTGTTCAGAACCCTCAGATGCCCTTCATTTCACTTATGGTAAAAGCCAGAGTTCCTATAATGCCTTATGTGATCTGGCTGTTTTCAAGTAACTCTCCTCCTTCTTCACTACACTCAAACTATAAGCTTCCTTGCTGCTCAAACACGCCGAGCACTGTCCCATCATAAGGCCTTTTTGCAGGAGCTGTGGTCCTCCACTGATACACTCCTCCCGATGGCCACTTGGCTTCCTTTCTTTGCTTATATATCACCTTATTGCTGAAGCGGTCCCTAATTAATGCAACAGTGTACCCTCCTGGCTCTTCCAGTACCCCTTACTTCATGGCCTTTTTTGTTCTCCTTAGTACTTCCCCTTTTAACTTACTTTTTCTTTTACTATTTATTTTTTTAAATGTTCTTTCTCTCCCTCTCGCCCACTCCTCTTCCTCTGGAACTCCCATTATGCATGTGTTGGTAATGCTTGATGGTGTCCCACAGATTCTTAAGCTCTGTTCATTTTTCTTCATTCTTTTCTCTTTTTACTCCTCAGTCTGGATAATCTCAATTAACCTAACTTCAGTTCTAACCTACCTTGATTCTTTTTTCTGCCTGCTCATTTCTGCTGCCGAATCCCCTCTAGTGAATTTTTAATTTCACTTATTGTATTTTTCAGTTCCACAATTTCTGTTTGGTTTCTTTTTATAATTTCTACCTCTTTATTGATGTTCTCAGTTTGGTGAGACATTGTTCTCTTGTTTCCTTTAGCTCTTTGAGTATATTTAGGATAGTTTGCTTAAGTCCAGCACTTGGGCTTCCTCAGGGACCAAGTCTGTTCATTTATTTTTTCCTGTGAATGGGCTATGCCTTCTTATTTCTTTGCATGTCTCATAATTTTTTGTTGAAAACCGAGCATTTTGAATATTATATTTGGCAACTCATGAAATCAGATTCCCCCCCCTCCAAGGGTTTGTTACTGCTGTTTGTTAATGGATTGTAGGTTGTTCAGTGACTTTTCTAAGGTAGTTTTATAAAGTCTACATTTCTCATGTATGGCCACTGAAGTCTGGCCCATTAGCTTAGTGGTCAGCTAATGTTTTGACAGTTTCCTTACGTACCTGGAGCCAAGAAAATTATTAAAAAATAAAAATAATTTTAAAAAAGAAAGGAAAAAGAAAAAAAAAACCTCTCCTAGTCTTTGCACATTGGCTGTGTGTTGGGCACGCCTTCAATGCTTAAATTAGCCAATCATTTACCACCCTGCTTTCCCCTCACTCCCTGCTTGTACAGAGCGTGAGGTGAATGTTGAGGGTCTTCCCATGCCTTTCCTGAGCATGCGTCCAACCCCGAGCATGCATATGGTCTTCTCAATTCCCCGGGTAGACTCGGGAACTTTGAAAAGCCCTGTTGCCCTTTCCCAGCCTCCTCCTTTTTAGGCTTTTCAATCAGTTTATAGCCTGTCCTGACTATTATCCCTTGCCCCAGGTTGCTATGGCCAGCACTTTTTTTTTTTTTTTTTAACTGAGCCATCCTGCCACCTGTTGGCAGCTCAGCTCGAGCTGGGTATCAAACTGCTGTTGCTCAGAGCTCAGCTCGCACTCTTGAGCAAAATCTTAACCAACTGAGCCACTCAGCCGGCCCTGGCCAGCAGCACTTTTACCTTTAAATATTGTTGGGCAAATGTCACCTGGGAAGTTGCTTCAGGCCTGGGAACACTTTAAGTTGGGTGAAACAAAGGCAAGCTATTGCACTGGTCTTTCAGGGAGCCGCCAGACAGGTTAAAACACACACCTACAATTCTGTGAGAATAAGGTCTGTGTTGCTTCCTCTCATTAGCACCTTGCACCAGGAACACAGGCTGCCATCCTCACTGCCACACCAGTCTGGGGCGTGGAGGTGGTAGGTGGACAGTTTAAAATGTCGTAGCACTCTTACAACAATGCAGCAGCATATGTCTTCATTAAGCTTCCCCCTGGTGGTTGTAAGTTTTTGGCTAGACTCCAGAGTTCTATAAAAGTTGATTCTGACAGTTTTTCCTAGGTGGTTGTTATTGCCTGGTTATTGCCAGAGAGCTGCTCATACTGTATCTGCTTTTGTCAAAAAAAAAAAAAAAAAAAAGATATTTTTATAAAGATCAGTGAAACTATATAGTATAATTTAATGAAATGATGTCTTTAATCAAAAGAATTCTTATACTTGGAATTGAATTATAGTTTATTATAAAGGACCCATATATCTATGGTGTAGATTTGCTTGATGCTGCAGGTCTTCAGTAATCACTGTAATCAGCTATTAGAAGTGGACTTTTATCATCAGAACTCTTATCAGAAATGAATTAAATTTTTTGAGAATCAAAGTATATTTGAGTTCATTTTTATAAAATCAAGGAAATACCAATAAAGTCTTTTAATGATCTGTAAGTTGATGGCAACCCATTCATACTTGCAAGACTTTGTCTTGGTTTGCTGATTTAAAGGGGAAGGGATGTGTATGCTAATAATGCTACAACTTTTTTAATATTACAGATTTCTCTAGGTCTAGGAATATAATCTGAGATTTTTAAGAGCCATGTTTCTTATTATGATGAAGTAGCAATTTGTATAAATCTTACGAATCTACTTTCTTCTCACCTCTTTGAGATATCGCAAGCCCCTCCCCCCATTTTGGCAGCACCTGAAAGAAATTAATGTATTTGCAAATATACCAAAAGACTGTCTAAAACTATACTAATTTTTAGTTTTCTAAAGTCCAGTTTAAAAGGAAATGTTAAAGGTAGGAATAAATTCGTGAAGTTTAGGGCAGGATCTGTGTGATTTTGTATTTTACATGTAGTAGATATTCAGTAAATACTAAAATGATAAATTAAAAAGCTACAAATAACAGTAGCTTAGGATATAGTTTCATGAGACAAAAGTATATTTAGGACACAAAACTGTTTTCTTCTTTGCGTTATTTTCTTGATAATGGATATTTTATGCATCTCTTTTATTTTGTGATGAAAACAAAATTCAAAAAAGTATATCTCCCCAGCCCTTTTTAACCTCTAATGATATTTGCTTTCTTTTTTAACATATAAACTAGCCAAAAGTATAAAATAAGAGACCAGGAAATGTTGCTAGAATTCCAACAACATGTAGCTCCTTGTTGAAAACAAATGCAGCTAGCAAATCTGTAATTGAGTAAGTATTCTTTTAAATTCTCAACATATTGAAGCATAAATATGTAAAAAAGCTAAGTCATAGATAACACATTCTGTGCTAATAAAATGCTTTCCCAAGGATTTAATTCCTTGCTTTTTACCATTTCCCACCCAACAAAACAAAATCCACTATTTTTCCTGTGACTGAACCATTTCTAGACATTTATTTTTCTGAATAGGTTCAAGGAGACATAGAAATGAGCTTTTATTGCTGATTGAGAATTAGTCGTTTAAATGTTTGTTATAAATGCTAATCTCAGGGTATTATAACAAACTATATGAATTATTTTGTGATATTATCTAAGAGATAAAAGTTTATATAGCGCCAGCCGAGTGGCGTGGTGGTTGGGAGCTGCCTTGGGGCACCAGCAGCCCCGGTTCAGATCCCACATGTGAGGGCCAGTGACACTGTCCTCTAAAAAAAGAAAGAAAAAGAAAGAAAAAGTTTATATAGAAAGGCTAAGATTTAAGGTGTATCAGAACTATCTAAAATGCCTGAAAGAAGGCCTAATGGAATTTAAAATTGGGGGTATTTTCTTTTAATTTGTAGGTTTCTCTCCATCTCTTGCCTTGCCTTGCCTCTCTTTTTTTTTCCCCTCTTTGCAGTTTTTGTTGAAGAAACCAGGTCATGATTACTGTCAGGTTTCCAACAGTATGGATTTTGCTGATTGCATCCCTGTGTGTAATAAAATGTGTTTTTTGGTCTTCTATATTTTCTGTAAATTGATATTTGGCTCTAAAGGCTTGGTTACATACAGAGTCAAATTCTGTCTGTCTGTCTCTCTCTCTCTCTCTCTCTCTCTCTCTCTCTCTCTCTCTCTCTGCAAGGGCAGGACTGGCAGTGCATATAGGGTCTAGTTGTTTCTTTTTTCATAATGTTAAAAGTCATTGATAATTACGCTAAGGTCCATTAATTCATTCCAAGTTGCAAAATGGTGATTATATAATTTTTATCATTTATTCATTTATTAACTGTTACTTAAAATTTTTTATATAGACATACGCGCTGTGTGTGTGTGTGTGTGTGTGTGTGTCTGGAAAAAGATTAACGTGCAGAAGCTTTGCTTGCAGTGAATGTTTGCATTCCCATCATTGCTTAGAAAGAGTCTTTTGTCCTTTTAGAGCTGCCTGCTGAAAAATTGAAGTAAACAAAGAATATTATGGTTTTAATGTACTCTTGAAGAGAGTGAATGTCTAAGCTAATTTATTGAAGAATTTGTCCTTCCTTGTCTTAACACTTTCCTGAGGAATGTGTCAGAGTTGGAACTGTTATTGGACTGAGAAACTACAAGAATTTTTTTATGTGATTTTGAATTTATAGTCCTCACAACCTATTTCAGTCTTTAGGTAAAGCCCTGTACTAAGCTCCCATTGTTTATGTTCCCAGGCAAAATGTTTTCTAAATCTAATGAAATTGTTAATGCTCTATTCTAAGTATAATACTTTTCTAACAAGTAAGGATCATAAAATAAGTGAAGTTTTAAGATACATTTAGGATAAGCTTTGCTATGAGTCAGTTTTCCCTGGAATAGCCTGCCCTTGCTACAGTTGAGGGGCAAGTGGGTAAGTGTTCTGTATGCCATTAGCTCCGTAAAAAGTTGGTGAGAAGTCAGGAGGCCAGAACCCTTAATGCAGCCAGCTTTCTCGGTTTAATATCCAACTTACTTTATATTCTTTTGAATAAACTTTTGGGCGTGAGGTACCTTACCTTTTTAAAAATAAGAACCCAAACTATAGTTTATGCGTAGCCAAATTTCTGGTTCTGATTCAAACGCAATTTCTGGTTATGATCTAGATTTCCATGATTATAGTATAGTATTCTGTATCACACCAGCAACTCTCCTCAGCATGAATAAGGTAGACCAGATATTGTTTTATGGATGAAGCAATTAAGGCTCAGAGAAATTTAGTGGTTGCCACTCTATTATTAAATGGCTGGCACTAGAGTTGGAATCCAGGTCTTTCTGATTCTAAGCCCATGTTTTCTCTCCACTACAGCAACCTAAAGATGAGAGAGAGGAGGCAGAGAGATAATTTAAGGAATTATTGTTATTTCCAGTAAGAGATGATGAGGGCCTGAAATGGAAACTAACAAGGCAATGGAAACTAACAAGATCAGGTTTTTACTTGACTTGGTAGCAGATTAGATGTGGGGAATGGGGGAATAAAATGATTGAAGGAGTGAATTTCCTGGGGGTGTAAATGAATGGTCATAGTGGAAGAAGCAGTTTAGGGGAGGCGTGCCCTTTAGTCCTCTTTCTGTATGGAAGTCTGTGTGTTGATTGAAGTGTTAGTGGTGTATTTAGTTACGACATTCAGTTGGTACTTCGAAATTCAGGATGCCTCTCAAATTATTTGGAGCCTGTTGGTAGGGAGTAAAAGGGAGTTAAATGGAGGGGTGGAGGGGAGGCGTGGTGCAGGTATATATTCTTAATTCCTGTGTCATTATGTTACTCCTGTGGCACTTACCTAATGGGGATTATAAATTCATAATTCTACCAAGGGACTACCCTGAGGTTTATGGCCTCACCAAATTCCCACTGTGGTGGACCCCATGTGCTTACAACAGTGTTTCTGTGTGTGTGTGTGTGTGTGTGTGTGTGTGTGTGTGTGTGTGTGTATACACTTTCCTCCTTTAATGAATATAGATTAGAAAAAAGACATCATATTCTTGAAAGCATCTTGATCTATTAATACGATTTAACATTGAGGTTGCAGGGCCGGCTGAGTGGCGCATTGGTTAAGAGCTGGTTTGGGGATGCCAGCGGCCCCAGTTCGGATCCCACATATGAGGGCCAGTGACACTGCCCTCTACAGCTAACAGCAACTCCACCTGGAGCTGGGCTGTGCGAGCCCCGGCGATGGTGTGGGCTGCAGCCTCTGCTGCAGTGGGCTGCCATAGGCTACAGTGAGTCGCCGGCAGCCAGCGTGAGCTGCCAAGAGCCACGGTGAGCGACCATCCAGAGGCCAGCAACCCATCTCCCTCATATGGGAAGAATGCAATGACGATACCAACATGGGCCAGTGAAGCAACATCCTCTGCAACTAGACTGAAGAACAAAAAGACAGCAACTTGTCTCTTCCCCTTTCCCGATTCCCCAATGCTGTTCCTCTCCCCCAATACCCCAATAAAATCTTTAAAAAAAAACAAAAAAACATTGAGGTTGCAGAAAATATTCAATAAAGAAACAGTGGTTAATAGACAGTATGTTGAAAAAAAGGAAATCATATGTACAGTTTATGGCCAGGCGACGTGGCAGTGACTGTGCATGTGCCCTTGCATAATTCCTGCTCTGTGGAAGGTTCGTACAAATAGTAACATTAGCAAGATGACTGTTAGCTACAAGCTAAGAAATTTTATTGAAACTACAAATCAGAATTTAGTCACCTATTTCAGTGTATTTCATTTGTTTAAAGCAGGTCTCCTCTAGACCTATATGCGATCTCCCTACTGGGAACCTCAAGGCACATAAAATTTAAAGATATTCAGTTAGCCCTTGTGAAGTAACACCGGTACTTGTTAACTCTCCCTTTTTTTTGATTATCTATTATAGCTGAATTATAAACTTAAGTGGCAAAGGGAACCGTGATGGGCTTGATATTTTTCCCAACAGTTAACCATTAGGCCTTGAACCTCTTAGAAAATATTCGGTTAAGTCTCTAAATATAAATTTAGTTTGGCTCCTTTTGTCTTTTTCTAAGTAGTAAAAATTATTTTATCTTTAGTACCTAGCACTGTGCTAATAATTTATGGAAAATGAAAAATACAGAAGACAGCCTGAGCCCTTGGCCCATGAGACGTGCAATCTTGACTGGTATTATTTGTAATTAATTAGGTGACAAAATGCTTGAATTTGTCAAAGGATTTGGGCATCAAATTATGGACTTAATAACTATTGCACTGTGTTGTACACCTGAAACTAATTAAAAATAAATAAATAAAATATAAAAAAAAATTATGGACTTAGCCTAACAGGAGTGAAAAATGAAAGTTAAATGATGGTGCTGTCAACTACAAGTTGCAGAATAACTCTCCAGTCTCTTTGGTATGATATCACTTTAAATTTCATAGGAATATTTTCCTTGAAGAAATGTTCAGTAGTAATGAACATTGAATTAAAATCAATGGTTCATTTTTAGAAGTCATAGAATTGTAAGCTGGAATAGACCTTATGGAACATCTAGTCCCATTCCTAATTTTTTCAGATGTGGAAAGGGACCCCAGAGCGTTTGGTTAATTGAACTTTGTCTCAATTATCCTAGCTATTAGGTTGTCGGAAAAGTCATGAGGTATTTTTTCTATGGTTTTCATTGCAAAACTGCGTCATGACATTTCCAACAACCCAGTATTTACAGACAAAACCAGAACTTGAATCTGGGTTTTTGACCCCATGGCTTCCTCTTATATAACTTATTATTCATCTCGGTATGCGTTAACTCAAAGCAGATGTGTGCTTACCATACTTTTTGTTATTTGTTCATTTGTTTTTTGTATTATTCCTGCAAAATAGTCAAGAAAAGTTATTTCTAATTACAGAAAACAAAATGTGACTTGCTTAATGTCATGTACTAAGAATTTAGCAAAGCTAGGACTAGAACCCAGATCTTCTGTTTGGTAGTGTATTGCTTTTGTCACAACACTGACCTGCTTTTCCAAATTGTTGCTATTAGTATTATTTCCAAATTATTCATATTAAGAAACCTAGTCAAACCAAGAATATTTTTAAAAAAGAGTGATGGGCTCTGTTGTAGGAGGAAATAATTCAACCTTCCTTTATAGCAGAATTCTACTTTCATTAACTTGACTCTATTTCATTTGAAATGTGAATTTACCACTCACTGGTGTTTGAGGCTACGGGACAATTCCAGCATTGAATTATAGATTTGAATTGTCTGTAGGTAATAACTGCTTTCATTCACAACTGGACAGTCTTTTTAAAAAAATTTTTTATTGAAATGTAATATATTGATAGTCCTTAAAAAAAGATTTTATTGAAATATAATATACATCAAAAACCATGCTCATCATCATAAGCCTGCAGCTTGATGAATTTTCACAGCTGAACACACCTATGTAACCAGCACCCGGTTCATGAGCATCACCAGACTCCCATGAACTCTGTTTACACTCCCTTCTAATTACTTTCCCACCCACTGCCCTTTGAGAGTAACCACTATAACAGGATAGTCTTTTAGAGGTCAGATACTTCATTTCATTAGTCAAGGATGCCCTGTTTTTTTATCTTTGTCCCGAATGTAAGAAAATTAGAAAAGAATAATTTCTGTTCTTATTAACACAAAAATAATTGCTAAAGACAAAAAAAATGAGAATGCCCTCATTTACTGGTTTAATATTCAACCAGAGTAATGCTGGGAGAGTTCAGTCTTTCATGCAGCTTTGGAAACATCCTGGAATCTCTATAAATGACTTTTGTCTTCTGAAACAAAACACAGAGTAAACAAGTAGTATAAGTTTGGCTTCAGAGCAGCGTGCGTCCTCCATGCCCCTGGTTGAGCCCCACTATGGAGGACGCGCAAGAGGGTGACTATAACTAATGCTTTATTGCAGAGCTGAGGTTGAGGAGTCAGGGTATATTCCTCTTTGTTTGCATATATTCTCTAAATGTTGAAGATAGATTTCTAATATCAATAACTAGAATTCTGTAGATTTTTTTTTTAAGGCTTTTATAGGGGTATTGGGGGAGGGGAACAGACAAGTTGTTGTCCTTTTGTTCTTCAGTCTAGTTTGTGGAGGACATTGCTTCACTGGCCCATGTTGGTATCATCATTGCGCTCTTCCCAAGGTGAGGCAGATGGGTCGCCGGCCTCTGGATGGTCGCTCACCGCAGCTATTGGCAGCTTACACTGGCTGCCAGCTGCTCACGCTGGCTGCCGGCCACTCACTGTAGCCTATGCCAGCCCACTGCAGCAGGGGCTGCAGCCTACACCGTAGCCGGGACTCGCCCAGCCCAGCTCCAGGTGGAGCTGTTGTTAGCTGTAGAGGGCAGTGTCACTGGGCCTCATATGTGGCATCCGAACTGGGGCCGCTGGCGTCCCAAGCCAATTCTTTTAACCATCATGCCACTTGGCCGGCCCAAATTCTGTAGATTTTTAATTCAGCAATTTCTGTGTTAAGTATTACTGTTGTGTCCCATAACTTTTAAAAAATGGGTTAAAATTCTTCCATCTTGATTTGAAACATGTTAACGTATAATACTGTCTTCACTTCTGTTTCTTATCAGGACCCCTGAACAGTGCCCCAGCGTGGTTTCGCTGTTGTCAGAGAGTTACAATCCTCACGTGCGTTATGGAGCTGCCATGGCCCTGGGCATCTGCTGTGCTGGTACAGGAAACAAGGTAAAGCCCCAAGCCAGCGGGGTCAGTTCTTGCCTGGAGACAGACTGTTTGCCCTCATAGAAAAGTTTATGTAACAGCTGTAAAAATACAAGTGTGGTGTGATCTGTAAGACTTAACTTGCCTCACAGATCTTTCCAGAATTTCCTAACTTCACTATGCTGGATGGCTCAGAGCCCTTAAGAACAAACCAGCATATTACATGGGTGGCTCAATGGACTCAATGCTGTTGATTTCCCTTTTGAAAGCATTGATTTCTTTACAAAGGAAAGAAGATACTTTTTTCTTTAAAGAACTACTCTGGTCATTTTACACAGTTATTTTATATGTTTAATTTGCATAATTAGTATTGTGGAAATCAAGGTTCTCATCTGAGGCTACCAAAATCAACTCAGTTTGTTTCGTTTTGTTTTGTTTTAAGCAAATCACTTAACTGCCATTTGCCTGTTTTCTCCTCACAACCTTAATAGGTAACCTGATAAGAGGTAACCTGATATTTGTTAAGCCCTCAAAAGTGAGAGAGCTGGGTTAGGCAAGTTGATGGTTTGAAAACACAATTCATCAAAAGATTCATAAAGAAACACACTATTGCTTAAATACCAAGTAATTTTGATTCACAGCAGTGACATATACATCACATTTTACCTTGTATGCCACACACCTTGTTGAACTTTTCTTTTAACAGGGTGGGCATTCTGTTTGTGTTACGGAGGGAGGGATGGATGGACAAGAAAACGAGAGCACGATTATGTTCCCAGCATCTTCACAGCAGAGGGAAGGAGTCCCTTTTTTATCTTCTCTGTTCAAACTAAAATAAAATGAAGCATAGTTACTAGTTTACTGAGTGATTCCAGGAATTACATTTTAATTTGCTTGACTTTTTCTCTAAAAAGTGTATTAGTATTGGATACAAATAGCTTTCTAATCACATAAAACGTAATTGAAGCTAGGAATTGCAATAGGCATTTTTACTACATGTGGCAGGAATTGTGTAAAAATTTATGGAGACATCCCTCATCCTATCTCCTTATCCTGCTTTATGTTTTCTTCATAGCACTTTCCGCCACCTGGCATATTTTTACATCTATTTTATTTATTGTCTGTCTCCTCTCCACCAAAATGTAAAGTCCCTGAGAAGGCTGTGTTAAATTAACTGCTAGAACCTAAAGTCAGATTTCTTGGCACATAGTAGAATTTCAGTAAATATTTGTCAAATGAATGATGGATATGATGGTGAAAAGGTTGGACATGGTCTCTGCCCTCACAGAGTTTTGTGTTTTAAATGTTTTCATTTCTTTTGGGTGAAAAATTCTTATATGAGAATGTATCTTCAGTTTTATTAGAAATGTCATTGGGTATATAAAATGCAGTTGATAGAAATTGGCCTTTAGTTTTTTCTGGGACACATACGTTCTATAAACAAAGGAAAAACATAGTTGGATGTTTTACTAAGTATTTCCCCTCTCAGGTTTTTAGTAGACATTTATGTCAGGCCTCATAAGTTAAATGTAAATTAGATTTTTTTTCTTTCCAGATTATTCTAAACTTAATATGATATCTCGGAGCAAATGTTCTTTGAGACACAGCATCTGACAAGTTAATTCAATGAATATTTTTATTACTCATACTAAACAAGTCTGCTTTATTTCTAGATAGTTTGTGTGATCTACATATCGATACCTATTTAACTGAAGTTTGGTGCTTTGATTATTTCTGTTTCTTAAAAATCTAGAACACCTTTTTATTCTAAAATATATCTTTGATGTTATATCACATACCTCAAAGGCAAAGTTAGTGTCTTTTAACTTATAAGTGGGAAATTTGGTTTGTTTTTATGTTGGTTTTTTTTTGTTTTTTTTTTTTTGAGGGCAGTGTCGCTGGCCCTCATATGTGGGATCCGAACCCAGGGCCACTGGCATCCCAAGCCAGCTCCCAACCACCACGCCACTCGGCCGGCCCTTGGTTATATTTTTATCATGACTATTTCATAAATAATACTGACAATATATGAATTATCTTTGAAAACCTTACTCCTCTGCACAATGTCATTACATTTTTCAGTGAAAGTAGGGAGAAAGAAAACATTTATCTGTGTATTATCTGTTAATAGCTCTGACCAAATAAATATGGTCACGTGCTGAATAACAGTGTTTCGGTCCCATAGATTGTAATAGAGCTGAAAAATTCCTATAACCTAGCAATGTAGTAACCTTGGTAACATTAGGTGGGTGCGAAGCATACTCACATGTTTGTGGTGATGCTGGTGTAAACAAACCTGCATTGCCCATCATATAAAAGTATAGCAAATAAAATTACAGTAATAGGATATACCATCGAGGTTTGTGTAAGTACATTCTATGGTGTTTGCACAACAACAAAGTCACCTAACTGTGCGTTTCTCGGAACATGTCCCCATCATTAAGCAGTGCATGACTAAATCCACATGTAAAAGAAATCTAAAATCATTTTCCCAAAAAGAGAATTCAATTTGTTCTTCCTTTCCTTGGCCTTGGAACAAAGGATATTTGAGAAGTGAACTGTGTTAAGAAATAAATTTGATAATCTTGTAAACTCTTTGCCCTATTCTTTCAGATTTATATCTAAGGACTTTATAAGAGATGTTATGAACTGGCACTTAACAAAGGTTCTGAAGGTTGTTAACAGACGTTTTATGGGGCAAAAGAGTTCTTGGTCAAATACAATGAACAAATGCTGGGATAAACAAAAGTTCTAGCAGTTTCTTTAATGAGGCTTCCTGGAGCTTTTGTTAGAATATTTAAATTCTTAGAGACTTTGATATGCTATATACACTTGAATTTTCAAGAAGAGGTGATTTATACGTGTACCGGGGTTGCCAAAAAAATGTATACTAGTGAGCACTTGGGTCAGCATTGCTTAAGCAGTAGTTTGCTGTGATTAGAATTGTCTGGACACTGATAGTAACCACTTTGAGCACCTCTTGTAATTCCAGAAGTCAAACGTGACTTGTATTCATCTTTTGTTATTGGTATATGTTGAGTATTACCATTTTAATACAGTTTTCCTTTCTTAAAATGTGTATACATTATTTTTGGCACCCTCTGTGTATATATGCAGGATCTCCCAAACTGATTTAATCAAGAAATCCTTTTTTCCCCCTGGTACTGATATTCTTCTGAAGGATATGGTATTGGGGAAATCCTGGTAAACATTTTGGAAAATTTTGTCAAGTATAACCATGAAATCAATTCTAGTCCTGTTTAATTTAATTTGTTTTACCATTCTGTTAGCAAATAATATCTTTCTTTTTGTTTTGGGAGTTTATCTTTAATTTTTGTTTCAAAAATTTAATTTTTTTAAATTAGGTCTTGTAAAATCATCTAACACATTACCATACCCTAGTATTTGAAGAAAGTTGGATGCCTAGTACAGGTTTTGTAGTCAGACTGACCTGAGTTTGCTACTTACGTGGCTTTGGGCAGATTACTTAACCTTTCTAACTCTGTTTCTTTGTTTATAAAGATTATTTTGAGTTAATGTTGTTTGCTTTTGTCTTATTTTTAGGATTGAGAGGATTATATGGGATAACAAAGTACCTCTCACTGTGCCTTGAAAATAATAGGTGCTTATCAAACATTAACTTCATTTTCCCTTTCTTTTTGACTTCTTTTGACCTCTAGACAGGAGCATTCATGTTCTACAAGCTTCCTTTTCATGAACCATCATTATACTGAAACTTAAAGCATTCTCAGTTCTGAACTGTTGGATCTAGTTTGTTTTAAATTAACTTGTTACTACAATTTAGATAAAAATACTGACTTAGAATGACATAATCTCAAAATTCAGCTGTGCAACTTTATTTAAGGTTTTTTGTTTTGTTTGGTTTTTTAATGATTTCAGGAAGCAATTAATTTGCTAGAACCAATGACAAATGACCCTGTGAACTATGTGAGGCAAGGAGCGCTCATAGCCTCGGCTCTCATCATGATCCAGCAGACCGAAATCACTTGTCCAAAGGTAAGCAAACAAAAAACTCTAGAGTAGAGCTGCTTTGGGCTTTTCTTTAGTAACTTACTCTTTTGAGGTCATTTTTACCTCAAATGTGGTTAATGACTGAACTCATAGGGAGTAAAGAGGTAAGAGAATGAGAAACTTGGAATATATAATACTCTTTAAATGCATTTTTTATAGATTTATGATCACTTCGTTAATTCAACTATATAGCCATACTTGAAAATTTAGAATTCATGGGTTGATGAAATCATAAAAATCAACTTAAATTTTTGCCTCCTACTTTTTAAATTTATTCAGTGGGATAACTTGTTCCTCTGATACAGGATGCAAACTCAGACGGCCCATAACTTTTTTGATCCATTCTTCTGAGATAATGAAAAGTCCTACAGTCACTTTATATAGTACATTCAATCTCAGTTTAGAAATGAGTACATCCAGCTTCTTCATTAGAATGTCATTTCCATCTGCACCAACATTTGTCCAAAGAAACGCTCCTGTATATTTTGCCTTTCTTGTGGTAGGCATATAGTAGGCTTGCAGTGCAGCTTTGCCTGCCCCTGTCCCCTCTGTCTCTTTCCCTCCCTACCTCTCCTCTCTCTCTCTCTGCGAGTGCCTCAGTCGATAGCTAAATGCCTCTTACTTCATGTGCCAAATGTCAGTGCACAGTGACCACTGACCATATTAAGCTCTCGAAGTGGTCCCTCCAAAGCCCATCTTTAGACTTGGACTGAGTGGGGAAGACTCACAGCCCAGGTTTCCACATAGAAATCCTCTTCACATATTCTGCTACAATCCAAGACTCATTACACCACATGGATGACTCTGTAAACAGATTCTGAGGCTTTTATTTTAAAATGCCCTCACGACAACCTCTCAGACCTCATGTTAGAGTTTGATATCTAACATATCTTGGCACCTGAGCCAAAATATCTCGTTTTATTGAGAAACGGAAAATGCATATATCACATTTACATGTACTAAAAATTACCATGTCTGATATATTAAATAATATGATAGCTTATACAGTAATTTCAGATCTTTTCGTTCTTAACTTAAAATTAGGGCAATTTTAACAGCCTTGTACGAATTCTTTTCCTGTATGAGAAGCAGTCAAAAAATTGACAACAGGGCCTGCCAAGTGGCTCAGTTGGTTAAGAGCTTGCTCAAGAGTGCAAGCTCTGAGTAACAGGGTTGCCGGTTAGATTCCCAGCCCGAGCTGAGCAGCCACTGAGTTGCTAACTGGTGGCAAAATGGCTCAGCTAAAAAAAATAAATAAGTAAAAATTGACAACAGAAAAAAAAAACATTGGCAATACTGTCTTCTGCCTCATCAAGCAGATATAAAACATCCTCATTTTCAGCAAAGTAAATTGACGGAAGGGAGAAAATTTTCCAGAACTCATCAATTATTCACTCTCATTTTATGGAACTTTATTGAATAGATTTCAGTTTCTAAGCAGTTATATCATTTTTGTTTCCTTTATTCAGTACTTCTCTGTGTAAAAGTTGTTTTTAAGACATCTAAAAATTGGATTGTTGCAAAGATAGAATCAAACTTCTGATCGTGTATTAGCATTATTTGGTCTTCCAGAATATAAACAGTTTTTCAGAGACCACTTTCTTTTTGCTTTTAAAAAATATATAGCAATTATGAGTAGCTTTTGCATCCTTTATTTTTGCTTTTGATCTTCTGCTGATCTTTATCAGTTGGATGTTATCCCAACTGAGTAATGTCATTAAAGAAGGAAATTTAGGCCTTCAAAACACTTTCCCTAATATCTAGACATTTATTCACTTTGACCTCACATATCAGTTTCATGTTATTTGTACTGCGAACAAGATAAATGTTTTAGCATCTTCCTGTTCTCTGCTGTAGGATTTCATTGATTTTACAATCATGCACCAACAATGGGAGTCCTTTAGAATGGGAGTAGGGTAGGGTAAGCTGTACATTTTGAGAAGCATTCAACTATTTATTCTAATAAATAAATAAAACCTTTTCATACGTAGAAAAAGTAAAAAAAGAAAACATTTAAAATAATTAGTTGTTTTTTTTTTAAAGATTTTATTGGGGAATTGGGGGAGGGGAACAGACAAGTTGCTATCCTTTTGTTCTTCAGTCTAGTTGTGGAGGACGTTGCTTCACTGGCCCATGTTGGTACACTAGATGATCTCAAAATTGACTTCCAAATTTAAGAATCCTAACTACTAAAATAATAATTCTTGATGAAGAATAGTGAGAATTAACTTACTGCTACATAGTAAGAAAATTTTTTTAATTATTAAAAATTAGCTTTCTAAAGTAGTATACTTAATTAGATAAGCCCATAGGGAATACAATCAGTAATATTGTAATAACTATGTATAATGCCATGTGAGTACTAGACTTTTTGGAGGATCCCTTCATAAATTGTATGACTGTCTAACCACTATGCTGTACACCTGAAACTAATATAAAATATTGAATATCAACTTTAATTAAAAAATAAAATAATAAAGTTATGCTAAAATAAATCAGATAAGCCCATTTTATATATATATATTTGCATGGATTTTTTTTTTTTTACCCCATTTTTCAGTTTCACTGAATGTTTTCCTGTTGTTTTGGGTGCAATTTTAAATTCTTAAAATGTACATTTTAAGAATTTAAAATTGTCCAGTATTTCTTCTTATAAGTTCTTGAAATAGTTCAGAAATTTTTTTTTGTTTGTTTTTTTTAAAGATTTTATTGAGGAATTGGGGGAAGGGACCAGCCACGTTGTTGTTCTTCAGTCTTTGTTGTGAAGGGCACCAGTCGCCATCTGGCTTCCCGTCGGCAGCTCGTGGCCTCTAAGCTCAAGGTGCTGTGTTCAATCTTAGTTGCAGGTGGGCATAGCCACCATCCCATGCTGGAGTCGAACCAGCAACCTTGTTGTTAAGAGCCCACGCCCTATCCACTGAGCCATTTGGGCAGCAGCTCAGCTCAGGGCGTAGCATCACTGGCCCACGTGGGAATCGAACCGGCGGCCCTGTTGCTCAGAGCTCGCACTCCCAAGCCAATTCCTAACCAACTGAGCCACTCTGCCAGCCTTTTCATAAATCTTCAGCGCATAAAATTTCCATCCTATATAAGGTAATGTAAGTGTTCTTCTAAAATAAGTTCAGAATCAAAAGAATTTGACCTATTGAACCAGAATAAAAGCATCAAACCTTAGGATTTTTAAAACTTGACAGAAATTTTGTGATGATCTAATCATTCTGGGTTTTATAGTTAGAGAAAGTAAGACTTAGAGAAGTAAGTAGCTTACCAATGCTTATGTGGTGGCAGAGTTAGTTCATTGTTTTTTCATCACATTCTGTTGCTGCCTGTGAATAAAAATGAGAACCATGGGGTTTTTTGTTTTTTTTTTATTGAGGGCAGTGTCACTGGCCCTCATATGTGGGACCCAAACCGGGGCCTCTGGCTTCCCTAGCCAGCGCTTAACCCCGCGCCACTCGGCCGGCCCGAGAACCATGTTTTAAGGAATATAATTTTATTAGCAATATTTAGATTGCAGAGATAATAGGACTGGTAAGATAGCCATGCTTATTGAACTATAAACTGCCTTTTACATATTATATTACATGAATATTATATAATGCTTACAAACAGCTATATAAGGTAGGTGCTATGATCCCTGTAGAGATGAAGAAACAGACCCAGAAAAGCTAAAAACTTACCCAAACACCTTATTAGCGCAGAAGTATTCAAAAGCCAGGGTTGTCTGATTCTATATTACTTTGTACTACATCACAGTGTGGCCCAGCAGACCAAGATGAATGAAGAGGGAAGAGATTCTGAAAGAATACCTAATTAATATAATCACATTAGAAAACTCAAATTCAGTATTTTCTGCTTTGGGCAGATTTGGGGAGCTCCATGATCATGTGCTTCTTGGACAAGCAGACTTCTTCCTGGGTGCCTACCATTTGAAAAGCACTGGTGGGAAAAGAGAGAAGTGTAAGATGTGGAAGAAACATAAAATAGTTCCTTTATTGTCATTTATACACTTTTAAAGGAATCATAAATATATTAATAACATGTTTCATAAATATTTTCTAATTGTAAAAGTAATATATATTAATATTAGAAAATAATAAAGAGGCAAACAAAAATCCCATCCTAAGCAAGTCAGCACATACTTCATTTTGGCATATGTTCCTTTTGATAAGAGTGATTATTGTGACATGTCCTCAGAAAATTAATGTGTGTGCATAATGAAAATCTTTCACACTGTATGTGTGAATACACTTAATCCAAAATATATCTCACACAATTTCACTAAAGGGTAGTTTACTTTAAGGTAGACCCGAAGGACCATGCTTGTTAAGAAATCTGTAAGGTTGATGGTAAGCAGAATAGCTGTAATTCACAGTGCGTTGAAAGCCTTACTGTTCCCTTGAACTGTTTAAGCCTGCTGACTAACAGTGGTGCCATATGAAATCGAATTAAACATTTCCTTGAGTCTGAATCATTCCCTGTGGCATGAGGATTGAAAACAAAACTGGTGCTCCCACTCCAGAAAAGTCCTAACACCATGATTTCAACCATGGAGCTGTGTAGCCTTCAACTCTGGTCCATATCTCTCTCTTTTTGAATGTTGTGAAATTCAGAACTCAAGTTTCATTACCAGTTGAGCATCCTGTTTCCTGCTCTAAAATGACACAGCAAATGAATAGAATCAGACTATAATTCTTTTTCTTGTTACTTCAGGTGAATCAGTTCAGACAGCTGTATTCCAAAGTCATCAATGATAAACACGATGATGTCATGGCCAAGTTTGGCGCTATTCTGGCCCAGGGAATATTGGATGCAGGTAAATGATTTTAAGTCTTCCATATTTATTTATCTATTTAAACTAAATCTAATGAAATAACTTATGTGACGTAGTGGAAATTGAGCCTTGGGTAAATTATTCTTGGAGAAGATTTGGAGGCTGCAGTTCATAGAAATAATTTAGTAGACTTGTTGAGTGCAGACTGTTAGGATTTGAATCCCAGTCTCTTCACTATTAGCTGTAAACCTTGAGAAGTTATTTCCCTCTATGTGTGTCTGTTTTTTTCTTATGAGGTCTACCTCATAGTGTTGGGAATATTGAAAATACATGTAAAGGCAATTAGAACAGTGCCTGTCACCTAGTAAAGTGGTCAGTGAGTGTTGGCTGGTATTTTTCTTTTTTCTTTTTTTTTTTAATAAAGATTTTATTGGGTAATTGGGGGAGGGCAACAGCGTTGGGGAACCGGGGAAGGGGAACAGACAAGTTGCTGTCCTTTTTGTTGCTCAGTCTAGTTGTGGAGGACGTTGCTTCACTGGCCCATGTTCGTATCATCATTGTGCTCTTCTCAGGTTACGCAGATCAGTTGCCGGCCTCTGGACGGCCTCTCACGCTGGCTGCCATCCGCTCACTGTAGCCTTTGGCAGCCCACTGCAGCAAGGGCTGCAGCTATGCTGTCCCAGGGACTCACAGCAGCCCAGCTCCAGGTGGAGCTGTTGTTCACCATCTTAGCTGTAGAGGGCAGTGTCACTGGCCTTCATGTGGGATCTGAAGCCGCGTTCCAAGCCAGCTCTTAACCAACGCACCATTCGGCCGGCCCGTATTTTTCTTTAGTTTTATTAATATACATTAGTTGTAAACAGTTGACATTGGAAAACTTTTTTTTTTTTTTAAGATTTTTATTGGGGAATTGGGGAAGGGAGACAGACAAGATGCTGTCCTTTTGTTCTTCAATCTAGTTGTGGAGGACATTGCTTCACTGGCCCATGTTGGTATTGTGATCATTGCGCTCTTCCCGGCTAAGGCAGAGCAGTCGCTGGCCATTGGACGGCCGCTCACGGTAGCTTATGCCAGCCCACTGCAGCCTACGCTGTCGCCGGCAACTCACAGCAGCTCAGCTCCAGGTCGAGCTGTTGTTCACCATCTTAGCTGTAGAGGGCACAATGTCACTGGCCCATGTGGGATCCGAACCAGCGGCCCTGTTGCTCAGAGCTTGTGCTCTCAAGCCAACCTTTCAGCCACTTGGCTGGCCTGAAAATTTTTGGAAAATTTTTGAGGAAACATTAGGTTTTAGACAAACTCTAGCAACCAAATCGTGCTAAAATAAGACACATGGCATATTTGCCTGATAAATGCCTACCAAACTGTACTGCCTGGCTCCTGAATTCACACTCTTCACCACTACAGTGTGGTTCATTTCAAAAAAGGTGGACTGACCTTCCACGGTAGAATGGTGTGCTTTAGTATCTTGGACTTGGGGTTCATTCAACATATTCCTTAACTGTTGCGATCGGTGACATTTCAGTAGGGCAGAAGAGAACTAACATACCTATGTCATTGTACCAGTATGTGATTCCTTTTCTTACTGTACTTTAGCCATGTAAAATATAATCTTTTATTAATCTTTGCTAATTTGAAAGGTGAAGAATAGTGTCTCCGAGTTTTCATAGTAGTTCTATTATTAGATGAACATTTTCTCAAATTTAGTAGCTATCTGCATTTCTGTTACCAAAAACACTGTTAGCCATTTTTATGGCAACCATTCTTTTCTTAGTCAACTAGAAATTTGTGTATATTTCTAGTGAAGGAGATAAGGAAAATATGGATATGTTTTAAGGTTGTTTTTTTTTTAATTAAATCTCTTTAGGTTTTGTACATGCTGAGTGTTTTTTAATCATATCAAGGTTTTCAGTGTCATTGTTTTATAATTTTACATAACCTCCTTTATATGTTTTTTTTAACCTCTGTTTCCTTTCTAATTTTGTTTTTTTGTTTGTTTGTTTCTTTTTCTCCATTAGATTTGCCAGAGATTTCTGTATTTGTTTGTTTATTTTCTGACACTAGTCTCTTTTTTCTCTAATTTCTTTATGTCTATTTAGACCTTTTATTTGCTTTTCTTTTCTTAGGACATTGGTGCTCTTTTCTAAGCTTTTGAGACAAATCTCTTAATCCATTTGTCTAGTGGAGATTTTTTGTTCTGTTTTAATTTTCCAAGAAGTTGAGAGTTAAATTTTTAGCTTTGGGTACAATTCGTTTTTCTCTTTTTAATTGAAAGACAATATTTTGCGGCTGTATGTATGTATATAAGGAAAAGATTTCATTGAAACTGTAAATAAAGTAAACATTTCAATTCTCAATGGTATTGACTCTCTCCCATATCTAAGCAGCATAGACTGATATGCCGTAGTTTTTCCTGGGTACTTTATTAAGACTTATCACTTAATTGGCCAGATTTTATCAGTCCCTAGTTCATTTTCAGCTTCAGTCTCTCAGGGTTTTGACAAATGCATAATGAAACGTATCTACCATCACAATATTATACAGAATAGTTTCACTACCCCCAAAATTCTGTGCTCCACCTTTCCTTCCCTCCCTCTCTCCCCACAATCTCCTGGCCACCCCTGATCTTTTTACTGTCTCTATATCTATAGCTTTAGTTTTTCCTTTTCCAGAATGTTATGTAGTTGGAATCATACATTATGTAGCCTTTATAGATTGGCTATTTTTGATAATTAGTTTTTAAGTAGCATTTAGGAGTTACATTTTTCTGCTCCACAGTCTTTTTTTTTTTTAAAGATTTTATTGGGGAAGGGGAACAGTGTTGGGAAATTGGGGAAGGGAAACAGCCAAGTTGTTGTCCTTCAATCTTGTAGAGGGCACAGCTAGTCCATTCGTCATCTGGCCATTGGTCCTTGTGGCCGCAGTTCACTGGCCCATGTGGGAATTGAAACAGCAACCCTATAGCTCATAGTTTGTGCTCTTAACCAACTGAGCTGGCCCTAGCTGCCACTTTTTAAAGTTTGTAGGTATAGACCTTACAACCCTTTACTTGTTTATTTAGTAAACTACAGTTTTTTGCTGGTTTTTACTATAATAGAGTTTTTGTTAGAATTAGGGGAGGATAATTCTGTGTTTCAGCTTTAGAAGTTCTGTTTTCCCCGCCTTCTTCTTCCAGCCCCTCTCTCCTTCCACCTCTTTTTTTTTTTGCAAGTTGTCAGGGACCAATCAAGTTTAATACTTCTGTTCATTTCTTTATTTATAATGACTTTGCATTCGGTATTTTAGTACTTAGTGCATAAAAGTCTGTACTGTCATGTTCACTATTAGCATATAAGTATTCCATTTTCCCATTTTACTTTACCGTCCTATCCTCCTACAAATCTATGCTAACTACATTAGAAAAATTTGTAGTCCTGCAGTCTGCCTCTCAGAAGTTAGTGGTAACAGAAAAAATGTGGAAAGGACAACTTCGGAGGAATGAGCGAAGTTATGGGAACTCACACTCAGTGATTTGGTCTCTTCGGGGGGAAAAAAGCTGAATGTTAAGGTTTATGACCAAAGTTTGTAAAACTGTGTAAACACTATCAATAGGATAAACTCTCCCTTGTTTTATTGGAAACTCAGACTGTTAGAGCAAGAGGCTAGTTTAGTTTCCTTTTTTTTTTTTTTTTTTTTTTTTGAGGGCAGCGTCCCTGGCCCTCATATGTGGGACCAAACCGGGGCGGCTGGGGCCGCTGGCTTCCAAAGCCAGCGCTTAACCACCACGCCACTCGGCCGGCCCTGAGGCTAGTTTAGTTTCTAAGTCTGAAGAAAAGTTTCTTTGAAATAAAAGGAAATTTAGCTTCAAATCTTAGATCAAATATCGCACTCTCTAGAAAGCCTTTCCCCCTTCTATCTAGGCTCCCTCTGGGTTAAGTACCATGCTTGGCTGTATGTTTCCACTAGTACCCAGGTTTATAACTATCATAAATACTTTTATGCCTTATTTTAATTATTTAATTATCTGTCTTCTCTATAAGACTGGAGGTTCCTTGGGATCTTTTTCAGTATTTTGTTCAAAATTCTCAATATGTAGGAAGCATTCAGTGAATGTGGGGGTTAGAGTAGAGACAATACAAGCAGACAATAAATGTATATAACTCATTCCTGTTGGATAAACAAAATTAAACTAAGCCTGATTTTTTTTTCCAGATAAAATCATAAATATCTGTAGTGGAGCATTCAGAAAATCTAGATTATTTGGTTGGGCAGTAGAACGCTGATTCTTATAAAAACTTTAAATGCTTTTTGGTTTATTAAAGTTGGTACTCACTTCCTGACTTCAAGCAAAACATGAGGGCCTCTGTGAGATACTGAGATTAGAGAAGTGAAATGTGAGCAACAGGGATCCAGAATTGGAAATCAAATTATGATGGTGGCTAGGCACAGACAGCCCTGTTTTTATGGGTTATATTATATAAGCTAAAAGATTTCGTCTCAGAGTTCTGAGGTTCAGCACTGACACTGTTACCATATAAACCAGAGGCTGCAACACAGCAGCCCATGGGCAAAATCTGACTTAAACATGTGTTTTATTTTGTCTGCCTGGAAAAATTTGCAAACTTTTGTTCAAAATTTAGATTCGAGTCTTCAAGTCTGCTTAACAAAATCACCTAGTGATCTTAGACCTACTCTCTAATAACATGTCCTCTTTAAATAGGACATGAGCTTTCCTGTTTGCTTCAATCCCCGCTGCTTCCAGCCCAAGTTTTCTCATTCGTTTACCTGACTGCTTCCTAAAGGTATTCAAGTTTGCAACCCCTAATAGCTTCCAAGAACTTCAGTTTAACCCATTGTGCAAGATGGATGATGCAAATCTGCATTTTTAACACGCGCTTGGTTTCCACACACTATACACTTAACTACGCAATACATGGAGCCTTTCTCTGAATGGTCCTACTGACGAATGTTTATAGAAACGTGACCTCACTCTGAGTTAATGATCTGTGATAAATATAGAGAACAGACAGCTCTGTATTTTCCTCTGTTGCTGTGCTCTGCATTTAATCAGCATTGAGATTTCAATCACTTTACACCCATGATGGAAAGACGTAATTCTTATGGGAAAAAATATCTTACAGAAGATGAAATTTCAGCGGAATTGTTGGTGGACACACTATCTGATGTTCCTGACATCGCTGATAGTGACAGTGAAAATGACAGTGACTCTTCTATTATTGGAAATAGGCAAAACAAAATTGTGCATTCTTTACCGAGTTACAGTGACAGTGAACAAAGCGCAAACCAAAGTGACAATGACGATGACACAGTAGATTCGGCGGTTTCCACATGGGTAAAAACAGATAAAACACCAAACCTAGAGCCATTTACCGGAAACCCAGGGGTGAAACACATTCCCTCTGACCTGATGAAAGTATCACAAATAACAGGACCCTTTCTTGGAGACAGATTCTTTGATATGTTGTGTGAGGAAACGAATATAACATACAAAATCAGGAAAAGTATGTTACTGGTTCTAAGGGGTTGGAATGGTCAGATGTCACTGTAGCAGAAATGAAAAAAATTTTTTCAATAATTATTCTAGTCGGGCAAGTCAGGAAAGATAAACTAAAGGATTATTGGTCTACAGATCCATTTTTAGATACTCCTATTTTCAGGAAACTTATGAGCCTTAATAGATTTGAACAAATTCGCTGGTGTTTACATTTCAACAACAATGAACTTCTGCAACAATCAACTAACAGGCTTTTCAACATTCAACCTTATTGGATTTTTTCCTTGAAAGATTTCAGATTATTTATAAGCCAAATCAACAACTTCTCTTAGATGAAGCAATGATTCCTTGGAGGGGTAGGCTTCGTATACGAACATATGACCCTGGGAAACTTATAAAGTATGGTTTACTTGTTTGTATGGTCACCGAAAGCACCTCAGGCTATATCTTGAATTTAGAAATTTGTGCTGGTGAAGGAAAAAAGTTACAGGAAACTATTTTCACACTTTTTGAACCTTATCTTGATCAAAATTACCATGTCTACCAAGACAACTATTACAACCATGTGACAATTGCTGAAACTCTCCTTTGAAGACAGGTTAGAGTATGTGGAACAATCAGTGAACAGGGGTCTTCCTCCAGAAGTGAAAAACGAATCACAGTCTCTCAAACGTGGCAAAACCACATTCAGGAGAGAGGGTAAAATTCTTCTTCAATCCTGGAGGGATACTCGTGTTATAAACATGATTTCCACAGTTCACAATTCAACAATGGTTGATGTTCCATGGAGAAATGAAGAAGTAAAGAAAAAACCAGTTTGTATTTTTCAGTATAATATGTTAATGAAGGGTGTTGATAGGGCAGAGCAGTACTTGTCTTATTATATATACTCTCTTGAGAAAAACAGTGAGGTGGCCAAAGAAAGTTGCATTTTGGCTTATATTGTGCACTTTTCAGTTCTTTTCGAATCTATCAAAAACTAAACCCTACCTTAAAAATGAGATACAAGCGCCAGCCGAGTGGCTCAGTTGGTTAAGAGCTCTGAGCAATAGCAGTTCGATGCCCAGCCCGAGCTGAGCTGCCAACAGATGGCAGGATGGCTCAGCTAAAAAAAAAAAAAAAAAAAAGAGAGATACAAAGAATTTCTCCAAGTGGCAAAAGACTGGGCCACAGATAAGGTGGAGACAGACTCAGACACAGGCGCAGCACACCCAGGAACATCAACCGAAACCCCTCATGTGCCTCATGAGGACCCCCCGGGGAGACTTCCCGGTGATATGCGCAAACATGTGCTAGAGAAAATTGTTGGAAATGAACAGGGTAAAAGGAAATACCCTGCTAGCAGGTGCTATGTTTGTGCTGCCCACAAAAAAGAAGTAAAACTCGGTACATCTGCAAGTTCTGCTTAGTGCCACTCCACAAGGGGGAATGTTTCCAGAGGTATCACACCCTCAAGCACTGCTAGGGCCTTTGGTGAGTATTTACTAAAAATTTCAGTTCACAAAAATAGCGAATTTGGGCCGGCCGAGTGGCACATTGGTTAAGCGCTGGTTTTGGTATGCCAGCGGCCCCGGTTCGGATCCCACATGAGGGCCAGTGACACTGCCCTCTACAGCTAACAACAGCTCCACCTGGAGCTGGGCTGTGCGAGCCCCGGTGATGGTGCGAGCTGCAGCCCCTGCTGCAGTGGGCTGCCATAGGCTACAGTGAGTGGCCCGCAGCCAGCGTGAGCGGCTGGCAGCCAGCGTGAGCTGCCAATAGCTGCGGTGAGCGACATCCAGAGGCCAGCGACCGATCTGCCTCATCCGGGAAGAGCGCAATGACGATATCAACAGTGAAGCAACATCCTCCGCAACTAAACTGAAGAACAAGAAGACGGCAACTTGTCTGTTCCCCTTCCCCGATTCCCCAATGCTGTTCCCCTCCACCAATTCCCCAATAAAATCTTTAAAAAAAAAAAAAAAATAGCGAATTTGTTATAAACTTTTTAAGAAACACAATATAAAAGTTGATTTAAATGGTTTAAACCCCAGGAACATGCATTTAAACAATTTCAATGCCCCATCCTCAATGTGTTAAAAAGGCCTGATAAAGACCCAGCTGTCGGGGCCAGCTGAGTGGCTCAAGTTGGTTAAGAGTTGGCTTGGGAGCATGTTTCCATTTCCACATGGGCCAATGACACTGCCCTCTACAGCTAAGATGGTGAACAACAGCTCCACCTGGAACTGGGCTGCCGTTCCTCATGGGCGACCACGTAGGCTGCAGTGGGCTGCTGTGAGCTACTTTGAGTGGCCAGCAGCCAGTGTGAGCTGCCATAGGCGGCCATTCCATGGCGGGCGACAGATCTGCCTCATCCGGGAAGAGCGCAATGACGATACCAACATGGGCCAGTGAAGCAACATCCTCGGCAACTAGACTGAAGAACAAAAGGACAGCAACTTGTCTGTTCCCCTTTCCCGATTCCCCAGTAAAATCTTCGAAAAAAAAAAAAGATCCAGCCATCTAACTAATGCTTGGATCTTAGCTCTTGTTCCAACTGTTTCTTGCATTCCTTGAAGGGGGATAGTCTAGAGGATGTGGCAAGAGGTAGCTGAACAGGTCCGGTTCCATGGCATATACCCTATCAACAGCCCAAATTTCTGATTAACTAGAATTAGCTCTGATTTCATTGATTTATATTTTGTGCTTTCTCAAAATAATTTCAATTGAATCAAAGATTGGAGATTAAAATTTTTCTTGTTAGTGGTAGTGCTCTAGTTCTAATTCTCAAGTTCAAGCCCTCATGTTACCAATGGGGAAGAAGATTTATTTTAGAGGTAAAGTGATTTGTCGAGGGTCACAAGGCTAGTTAATGCTGAAGCTGCCTGCATTTACACATGATTAAAGCAGGAAGAGTAAAACTGCGCAAACAGTATCTACCTGCTGTCTCTTTGCTATTTTTTGCAAATATGATGTGTATTAAAATTTTAATTTTTATTAGTACATTAAAGTCTATGTATAATATGGGCTGATATTTAATTTAGCATACAGATTTAGTATCCTTCAGGCTTATTTTTTGAAAAATGCTTTCCTATATAGAAAGAAGACCTAGATTTACCCTGAGTCCAGTTAAAATACAGTACTTCCAGTTTTGGAGACTCTAGATTGCTCACTGGCTGACTAATTCCAGCAACACCATATTAGATTTTATGAATTTATAATAATCTTACAATAATCACAAATGCTTCCCTAGTGCAGTACTTAGAAATCTTTATTATTGACGTCAAGGATTCATGTTCATGGTTTCTCTTTTTCTGCAGGTGGTCATAATGTCACAATCTCCTTGCAGTCTAGGACTGGGCACACCCATATGCCTTCTGTGGTTGGCGTCCTTGTCTTTACCCAGTTCTGGTTCTGGTTTCCTCTTTCACACTTCCTGTCATTGGCTTATACCCCTACCTGTGTCATCGGCCTTAACAAGGACCTAAAGGTATGTTTGTGAGACCTCAGTGTCTTCTTCATTGTATTCTTTTTTTTTTTTAGATGTGTGTCTTTTATTTTTCTTTTTTTTGAGGGCAGTGTCATGTGGGACACTGGCCCATTCTTCATTGTATTCTATTCACCACCCATTCATGAGGATTTTCATGAAATTTTAAAGATGAGGTGGTATGTCATCAATAAAGTATTTCCCCTTCAAATTAAATCATCACTGTGTTGAGTGGAATGTGTTGAAATTTTTTAATATCAAGCCTCCTTACTAACTTTGTTACCTTGGGTAAATCAATTGAGAGGGAATGGTGAGAGAGGGGACAAAACATAAAAATATGAAAAAGCTGTGTAGATCACTCTGATGAACTTTATTAATACTAAAAATCTTTGGGAGCTGTGGAAGGACTTCATGCAGATAAATAACATAATGAGATTTGCATTCTAGAAACATCAGTCTGGTATCAATGGAAATCCATTACAATGGCATTGCAATAATTGGGGCAAGGAAAAAAGAGAACCTAAATGAAATCTTAATAAGAAAAGAAGATTTGAGACAGGGATGTGTTTCAAAGTTAGTTGATGGAAGAAAGGATTATTACCAAAGGGAAAAACAAGGATGGTCTTTGATAGTGGCAGAAAACAAGACCAACAGCAAGGGTCCAGGGAATCTGACAGGAAGAAACTAGTCACTTAAGTCAAGGACTTAAGGTGATACATCCCCTGTCATCACACCATCCTTTTCTAATGGGGTTTGTGCCTAGGTCTTTCTCAATCCTACAGCTTGATGATTCATTCACCTTACTCTTCCATCCTCTCAGAGGCCTTTTTAACCCTAAGTAACTCTTACATCTGGTCATCACTGTTGTTAAAATGTTCTGTTAAATTCTCAGAGTGGAAAAATTGGGGGCCAAAAAATGGCTGATAAAGATTGAGTATTTCATTGAATTGATTGTTTTCAGTATAGCAGTACAGCAGATTATCCTTTCAGTGTTTCAGCATTAAGCTACTCACATATGAAAGTATTGAGCAGTTTTATCTCTCAAAACAAGAATCTTTCGGTTTCCCAACCCCTAACCTTTGACACTGTGGTTAAATATTCTGTATAATCTTGACGGAATTAGTCCTCTGGCACACAATTTTATGATCTGTTTCTGTTCTTCACAATGAAAGTGGGATGGGAAGACAAGATTTCTTGTCGTAGTATATATGATGCTTATTGCCATTCTTTGTCAGTGCAAATGGTTAAACAGAAAAATTCAGACTAGGGAACTTTGAACCTGGTTAATAAGTGATGTGAAGCTGACTTTTCCATTACGCTCATGTTATAATAGAATCTTGTACAGTATGATTATATGGCATAGAAACTGTATACAAACTTATATAGGTTGTTAGTGTGGTGCAAGAAGGGATGTGGACATTAAGTATGCAGGCTAGATAACCACATAACACTTTAGAAGGAGGTAGAGCTGATCTAATGCTCACACCACAAGTGGGACTTAACCCGCTGAAGCAGGGTGCATGGTCAGTAAAGATGAGATAAACGATGTCTGTTCAAAGGCACAGAGCTTTAGAAAAGTGTAGGAACTGCAGGTAGTTCTGTAAATCACCACAAAACTAACTCACTGAAAGAAGACTAATGCCTTATTTAAGGGAGGAATGATAACATAAATTGAATAGCACTGTAATTGAACATTTTGCCTGGATTGAAACTTCTGGCATCACTTTGCATTTGTGTGCTTAAGAGTTTATAATATTTAAATCTTGATTTTGATTATTTCAATGGAGGTAGTAATTCTTTTATGTCTTCAGATGCCGAAAGTGCAGTATAAATCGAACTGTAAACCATCCACATTTGCATATCCTGCCCCTCTGGAAGTACCAAAAGAAAAAGAGAAGGAAAAGGTAGGTTGTTTGTTCATTTGAGCAGCATTTGTACTTATATAAAGGAACTGTTTAGTGTTTCATTTGAGGTTTTTTTACGTATTTTTATATTTTAAATTAGACACTTTTAAAGTAATACTTCTTATGATAAAATCTAACATTGTACAAGAATAAAGTAAGAGCCATCTTTCTTTCCTGGTCATTCAAGCCCCATGTTACAGGAATCACAATTTGTGAATCCCTCCAAATGTTTTCTCTGCACCTATCAATACTTTTTATACCACAAATAGAATTATTCTCTACATACTGTTCTGCATCTTACTGTTTTCACTTAAACAGAAACTTTCAGTGTATATGGATCTTGTTTTTCTCCAAAGCTTCAGGGCATTTGCTTTATGTTGTATATATCATTTGTCTTACCAGTTCCTTATCTGACAGATATTTACGTTTATTTCTAATTTGTCACTGTTACAAATTAAACTAGAATAAGAATCTTTATACACATATATTTGTGCACTAGTACAAATATATCTATAGGTTAGTATCTTAGATGTGGAATTGCTTGATCAAAAGAAATGCACATTGGGGCAGCCAGTTAGCTCAGTTAGTTAGAGCGCAGTGCTCATAATACCAAGGTTACCTGTTCAATCCCTACCGCCACTGAGCTGCACCCTCCACAGCTAGATTGAAACAACTACTTGACTTGGAGTTGATGGGTCCTGGAAAAAAAACACTGTTCCCCAATTAAAAGAAAAGTAATGCAAATTATTTATTTTCCTAGGTATTAACTAAATTTCCCTTCAAAATGGATATAATCCATTTATACTCCTACCAACAGTGTATAAGGACATTCATAGATACATGTTAAATCAAACTACGGTGAATTAGAGAGCTGAACTTGCCCCTGAAGTTTCCTTAGTAAAATTATCCTTCATGATACCTTATATTGAGCAAAATGGTTCTTTCTCTCAAGATAATTTTCCACGTTAGCCAGTTGTTGATTATTTGCTGTAAATTTGTGTTTAAGTAGGGATAATCATATAATTGATGTAATTTGAGAGTGAATATCCTTTGATGACAACATCTTGTTTCATCAGCTGTATTTCAGACCCTCCCCTTTTGGGTCTGAAACAAAGTCAGTTTGCACCAATACTGCCCAGCTTTTCAGAGGCCCTGTTTCACATTTGATTTCAGTGAAGCCCATCAAGGGGGATAATTCCAGGCTAATCACTCGTCCACTGCGTATTTCCAGGGCATCTAGTCCAGTGAGAGCATCTAGTCCAGTGAGAGTATCTTTATGACCAGGTGTGGAAGAAATTTTTATGTTTTCCAGTGCTTTCCCTGTAAAGTAAAAAAAGGATATAGCACCCAAATCTGTATTTTAAAAGCTCTTGATAGCAAATCCACATGCAACATAAGTTTCAAATTTAAAAAAAAAGTAAAAAAGTTATATTGGACACAAGTTTCACTTGATAACTATAGTAATGAATTATGTGAAAAATGTCCTGCTTGCTTTTCCCATTTATTCTTCGATTATTTTGTTCTTTATGATACTTATTGCCAGGAAATAGAATAGTATTGTGGGACTGAGTTCTCTTTGGGCTAGTACATTTTTATATAGATAAGGGATTATAATGATTTACCCTGTTTGTTTCCTTTAGGTTTCCACAGCTGTGTTATCTATTACTGCCAAGGCTAAAAAGAAAGAAAAAGAAAAAGAAAAAAAAGAGGAGGAGAAAATGGAAGTGGTAGGTATAACTTGGTGGTCATATGGGTTGATTTATCTATCTTTGTCATGGTCTACATTCTTCCTTAGTTAAACATTATTATACTGTGCTCTTGACTTCCTTTAAATAATTATCCTGTTCTAATCATAGAGACTCGTAAAATTTTAATTGGAAGAGACTTAAGAAATTATATTCATTCATGGGAAGAAAAGAACATTTCATGGTACAAATCAGGAAAGAGTTCTTGGAGGAAATGACAACTGAAATGGGTCATTTGCTTAAATAGATCCTTTTTTTCTGATCTCCGCTAGTAAAAAAAAAAAAAAAACCTCTTCCTTTTAAACCAAGTTAAATACCATTCTCTCCCCCAAGCAGAGTTATCCTCTCCCTCTGCTGAGTCTGATATTACTTTAGTTGTACCTCCATTGTATCTAATCCTAACTACTTTTTATACCTAACAGTTGCTTAGTAAAATTGTCAAACATTATTCAGTGATGTGGAACAAAGTGAATCGTTTTGGGGCAATTTTTTAATATTTTCTAGGATGAGGCAGAGAAAAAGGAAGAAAAAGAGAAGAAAAAAGAACCTGAGCCAAACTTCCAGTTATTGGATAACCCAGCCCGAGTTATGCCTGCCCAGCTTAAGGTTCTGACAATGCCTGAAACCTGTAGATACCAGCCTTTCAAACCAGTAAGTTATCTATGGCCCTTAGCTATACACCCATGGGATATTAACCCATAGGACAATGGAATATATTGATGGAAAAGGATAAACCTCCAAAGCAGTGGAGAAAGCTCTTCAGCACTAATAAATCTCTTAGTGAAAGAGAGAACATTTCCTTCCATTCCATATAGATATGGGGGAGCTTTTCTTTTCTTTGTGTAATACTTCAAATATCCAGAGGCTTATGCCATAGAAGTTCATAATATAGCATAGTTATGACATAGAGAAATGGGAAAGCAATAGAGAAAATCAACAAAACCAAAAGTTGGTTCCTTAAAAAGGTTAACAAAATTGACAAACTTTTACCTAGATTGAGCATGAAAAAAGTAGGTAAGATAGAGGGAGGGAGGGATGAATAAGTGGAACACAGGATTTTTAGGGGAGTAAAACTACTCTCTATGATACTATAATGATAGATAAATGTCATTATACTTTTGTCCAAACTCATAGAATATATAGCACCAAGAGTGAACTGTAATGTAAACTATGGACTTCGGGTGATAATGATGTGTAAATGTCGGAAAAACTACCGGAAAAAAAACAAAACCGAGGACCAGATGGTTTCACTGGTTAATTCTATAAAATATTTTTTAAAAACTAACACCAGTCCTTTATAAACTTCTGAAAATTGAAAGAGGAGGGAACACTGCCTGATTCATTCTATGAGGCAGTATTACCCTGATAATAAAACCAGACAAAGACACATAAGAAAAGAAAACTACAGACCAATAATCAATGTTCATGGGTTAGAAGATTTCATATTATTAAGATAGCAGTACTCTCCAATTTGATCTACAGATTCAACACAATCCTTATCAAAATCCCAACTGACTTTACAGAAATTGGCAGGCTGCCCCTCAAATTCATATGAAAATGGAGGGGACCCAGAATAACCAAATCAATCTTGAAAAAGAAGAGCAAAGTTGGAAGAATCACACTCCCAATTTCAAAACTGACTACAAAGCTACAATAATCAAGACTGTGTGGTATTGATATAAGGATACACAACACATACAGATCAGTGGGATTATGTTGAGAGTCCAGAAATAAGCCCATACATTTATAATCAGTTAATTTTTGACAAGGGTGCTAAGACCATTCAATGAATAGTCTTTTCAAGAAATGGTGCTGGGACAACTGGATATTCAACTGCAAAAGAGTTAAGTTGGACCCCTACCTCATATCATATATAAAAATTAACTGAAAATGGATCAAATACTTAAATATAATAACTAAAACTATAAAATCCATAGATGAAAACATACATGTAAATCTTTGTGACTTTGGATTAAGTAATGTTTTCTTTTTTTTTTTAATTTGTTTATTTATTTTTAATTACCTTCAGGTGTACAACACAGTGCAATAGTTATACTTTTTACCCCTCCAAGTGACAACCCCCCCTCCCCCATTTGGCTACCCTACTCCTCCCCGCCATATCATATATATCTATTACACTTCCTCTGACTCCCTTCCACATTATAATCCACATCCCGTGACTATCTATATATTCAATTACATTTGGTATACAATATTATACAACCTCGGCTTCAGATGTACAGTGCAGTGATCAAGCCTCTTCTCCATCCATGAAATGGTCTCCCTAACAAGACATATGACCATCTGACACCCCACAAAATATTTACAACATTATTAATTATATTCCCCAAACTGTCTTTCATATCCCAGTGGCAATATTGTTGTAGTTGCCTATTTTTGCTGTCTAATCCCTTCCCCTTTTTCCTCATCCCCACCCCCCTCCCAATTAGTAACCCTGATTTTTCCTCTATATCTATGAGACAGTTTCTGTTTATTTTGCTCATTCATTCAGTTTTTCAGATTCCACATATGAGTGAGATCATATGGTATTTGTCTTTCTCTGACTGACTTATTTCACTTAACATAATAGTCTCTAGGTCCATCCGTATCATTGCAAATGGTACGATTTCATTCTTCTTTATAGCGGAGTAATACTCCATTGTATAAATATACCACAGTTTCTTAATCCAGTCATCTACCGATGGGCATTTTGGTTGTTTCCAAGTCTTAGCTATTGTAAATAGTGCTGCTATGAACATAGGGGTGCATAAATTTTTTTTGAATAAGTGTCTTGGGTTTTTCAGGATAAATACCTAGGAGTGGAATTGCTGGGTCAAAAGGTAGCTCCATTTCCAGTTTTTTGAGATACCTCCATACTGACTTCCATAGTGACTGCACCAATCTGCAATCCCACCAACAGTGTAACAGGGTCCCCTTTTCCCCACAGCCCCGCCAGCACTTGTTGTTTGTTGATTTATTGATGATAGCCATTCTAACTGGAGTGAGGTGGTGTCTTATTGTGGTTTTTATTTGCATTGCCCTAATGACCAGTGAGGTTGAACATTTTTTCATATGCCTGTTTTGTTGTTGTTGTTGTTGTGTTTTGAGGGCAGTGTCACTGGCCCTCATATGTGGGATCTGAACCGGGGCTGCTGGCGTCCCAAACCAGCTCTTAACCAATGCGCCACTCGGCCGGCCCTCTAAGTAATGTTTTCTTATATATGACATGTAAGGCACAAGCAACCAAAAACAACAATAAATTGGACTTTATTAAAAAAAAAAAAACTTTTGGGTTGCAAAAGACACTAGCAAGAAAATAAAAGGATAATGCACAGAATAGAAGAAAATATTTTCAGATCATATACCTGATAAGAGACTTGTATCCTAAATACATTTAAAAAACTCTTCCAACTCAACAATAAGAAGACAACCTATTTTTAAAACGGACAACAGATTTTTTTTTTTTTAAAGATTTTATTGGGGAATCGGGAGGGGAACAGACAAGTTGCTGTCCTTTTGTTCTTCAGTTTAGTTGTGAAGGATGTTGCTTCACTGGCCCATGTTGGTATCATCATTGCGCTCTTCTCGGGTGAGGCAGATCGGTCACCGGCCTCTGGACGGCCGCTCACAGCGGCTCTTGGCAGCTCACGCCGGCTGCCAACCCCTCACGCTGGCTGCCAGCCATTCACTGTAGCCTATGGCAGCCCACTGCAGCAGGGGCTGCATTGATGGTGTCCCTGGGGACTCACAGCAGCCCAGCTCCAAGTGGAGCTGTTGTTCACCGTCTTAGCTGTAGAGGGCAGTGTCGCTGGCCCTCATATGTGGGATCCGAACGGGGCCTCTGGCTCTTAACCAATGTGCCACTCGGCCGGCCCTGGGCAACAGATTTTAATAGACATTTCTCCAAAGAAAGAAGATATACAAGTAGTCAGTAAGCCCATGAAAAGATGTGCCACATCATTAGTCATTAGGGAAAGGTAAATCAAAACCACAAGGAGATACCACATCATACCCACTAGGATGGTTATAATCAAAAAGACAGACAGTAGATTTGTAGATTAAAGTTAGCAAGGATGTGGGGAAATTGGAAACTTCATAAAGCACTGATGGGAATGTAAACTGTTTCAGACTCTGTGGAAGCCAGTTGGCAATTCCTCAAAAAGTTAAATGTGGATTTACCATATGACCCAGCAATTCCACCCCCAAGAGAATGAAAGCTGTGTCCACACAAACACTTGTACACTAATGTTCATCTCAGCTTTATATGTAATAGCCAAAAAGTAGAAACAACTCAAATGTCCATCAAGTGGATAAACAAAATGTGATACAAGCCAGACACAAAAGTCCACATATTGTATGATTTCATTTATGTGAAATGTCCAGAAAAGGCACATCCATAGAAACAGAAGTGAATTAGTGGTTGCCAGGGGCTGGGAGTAGGGGAAAATGGAGAGTGACTGCTAATGGGGACAAAGTTTCTTTTAGGTTGATGAATGTGCTCTTTTTTTTTTTTTTTTGAGGGCAGTGTCACTGGCCCTCATATGTGGGACCCGAACCTGGGCCGCTGGTTTCACAGTCCAGCGCTTAACCACCGCACCACTCGGCCGGCCCTGATGAATGTGCTCTTGAATTAGATAGTGGAAGCAGTTGCACAACTTTGAGAATATACTAAAAACTACTGAATTGTATACTTTAAAAGAATTTGTTACGTGAATTATATCTCAAAGAATGAAAAGGAAAAGACAAGACTGCCCCTGTGTGTATGCAATGAAGAAAGGGGTGCCCCCTCACTCACTCCCATGCCTTCAATAGCAGGGTCTTGAGACCCGTCCTCACAGTGCATTTGAAAAAGGCAACTGTAGTTTTGAAAATGGATAACATCCCTACTCTGCTTCCTATCTTAAAGAGACTGTGGAGTGCTTGGCAACAGGAAATATTCCATGGTCCATGTGTTCAGTTGTCACTAGCCTTCCCAGAAAACAGAATGTCATATATCTTATCCTCTGTTTAGAGAATATGATCTTTCTCACTAACATGTAAGGCAATAATAAGCCTAAACCATGCAGCTATGAAAAGCTCTTTCCATATGTTGATTATATTGCAGGATTGGAGTTGGATTATTTCATTCCACTTAAGCATGAAATAGTAGTTATAATCTGGAGCCATTTGTTTCCAAAAGATAGAAAGTCCTTTTGTAAACATGGGTATTTCCTTCTATTTAGTAGAAAACTCATTTGCATTGGTCCTTTAGAAGATTCGAGTAAACTTTTAGGCCATGGAGGATGAGAACAGTAGTCATGTACTCTGATTGTTGTTGGATGAATATTGGTGGTAAAGGCATTCATACAATGGCCCCTCTTCAAGAAAAGCAAACTCTTTAAGGAAAAGAGTTCTAGCGTAATGTGTACAGAGGTGTGGGTGTTGAGAGAAGGGAAATTGTTCCAAAATTCATGAAGGCGCACCAGTTTTATAGCGTGGCAGGGCAGAGTTCTGATGCATAAAAAATCAGATTAGGTTGAACTGCAGAGATGCTTACACATATGTAAATCATTTAACTAATGTTCTTGTGCTTCTTTTCCTTCCCAGTAATGTGCTTTGGTAGAAATACGTTTTTTCCAGATGTGCCCTGCCACTGTTGACTGATTTAATTACAGAGAGCAGCTTTCCATTTCCTTTGACACAGGCAAGCAAATAGAATAAGATTAGCACATCAGAGATGGGTGAACAGTTTGGTGTTTGAATTTACCTTCTGCTAATATGTTTGGGAGAGGGCTTAATAGAATTGCTATTTCTTCATTGTCTTTCATCAAAAGGATTTGTAGATAATCTGGGAAAAACACTCAGATATCTGTTGTATTTATCTTATTCTGTCATTCTGAAATTGCTGGAGGAAAATTGGCTTTTCATTTGTAGATTGTCTTTTGAGTCCAAAATGATGGTTTTCTCACAAATAATAAAGTATCTGTTAAACTAGTGTACTTCTCAAACTTTAGTGTGTGTACAAATCACCTGGATGGAGATCTTGTTAAAATGTGGAGTCTCTAGATCTAGGGTAGATCTGAGTTTTCTGCATTTCTAACAATTTCCCCGGTGATAACGATGCTATTGGGTAGCAAGGTGTGGTACTAGAATGTGGTATAACAATACCGTATTTGGACATTCTCCCTGCACTCAGACTGAGGCTAGTACTGGGGAAACACTCTCCTTAACTGGGATGCATCATCCAGACCGAGCCCCTGGCTTAAGCTTGCAGAAACTCCTTACCGATTCCAGTTCTCTCTGTCCTTTGTAATGCACACTGCCGTTGCTGTCCTCATTCAGGCCTCAGCCTAACCAGAAGGAATAGAACAGGGAGAGCTCGGCCCCTTCTTACAGTGGAACAGCCTGGTTAAGTCACCAGTGTAGCATCACACAGGCATGAATGTCCAGGTTTCCTGACTCTCACCTAGTAAAATGTAGCTCTAGCCCAGTTCTTTGCTTCCAAATCATCCAGCTGCTCTTAAGGTATCATTTAACCATTTAACAAATACACTTTGGATTCTGGAGCGGTCTGGAATGTGAGTGCAGCTTGTGCCTTTTTATTCCCTGCTGTGTGTTGACAGCTTTCCATTGGAGGCATCATCATTCTGAAGGATACCAGTGAGGACACGGAAGAGCTAGTGGAGCCTGTGGCAGCCCATGGCCCGAAAATCGAGGAGGAGGAGCAAGAGCCAGAGCCCCCGGAACCGTTTGAGTACATTGACGACTAGGGACCAGAGGTGTGTGCAGCGCGCGCTTTACAGGGACTTGGTCTCGCCGCTCCTCTTTCATCTGTGCGTCATCCCTGTTTACCTAAACAGTATTAAAGCTTTCCTCCTCTTCGACTTCTTCAATTCCTTTTTCTTTCTTCATTGGCTTTCTACCTATACTGTACTAACTGCTATTCAAAGTGGCTGGTCTGCAGAGTGCTCCTGTAGGTCCATGGGAAGGTCGAGACGCGCTTCAGAATATGAATCTCTCAATACTTTTATTGAGAAAGCCTTGCTACCTCCTTGCCCCAAAAGAAGTCGGCTGAACTGATGACAGTTGACGCAACAGTGGAGTTGATTTACATTTTGGTGTAAGCTCCTTGTTGTGGGTCACTTATAGTTTGTGGACCAGCACTGGTCCGTAGATTACACTTTGAGAAGCACAGGCCTATACTTCTCACTGATTCTTCTCTCTCTCCCTTTCCTTTGGCAATACTTTTGGCACTAAAAGCCATAATATTCATTTATTCAGTGAAGCTATTGAACATCTAACATATTTTGGGGTCAGTTAGTCTATAACACAAAGCTTCATCCATTTGAAAAGATTATTAAGTCCATTGTCAGACAAATATGAACTTACTCAGCTCTAAAGAAAATAAGAACAGCAATCATTTATTACATTATGACATAAGAAAAATACATTTAAATGTCAGGTTGCAAATCTAACACTATGGGTGTTATACACACTGACTAGCAATTAATGAAAGCTTTTACAAAAATGTCAGATATATATTATGGCAGGAACTCTGCTGTTGGTAGGAAAATATAGTCAAGCCTCTGAGAGACAGGTTGAACCTTGAAGAGAGGGCGATTTATACTAACTTCACTGCTATCTAAACTTGCCCTTGAACATTCTCTTTCAACCCTTGATGGTTTACTAAGCTTTGCCCAGAGAGCACCTGACAGTATTCATACCATGAACATTCGAACAGATGCAGAACTGCCTCATGTCAGCCCCCTTCAGCCTTTCACAAGGCCCTCCTGAAAACCCCCTGATTACGTCTTTAAAGGCAGTTAGCCATAAGGTGGCTTAGAAGTTTTCAGTGGGAAATTGGGTCCTCGTGAGTTTTCAGAAGGATAAAATATTCAGTCCAGTAGAAGTTTGAAAACTAATGTATCTTAGCATAAACTGGCATATTAGGACGTATAGGGGCTAATTTTAGATTTCAACAGCTAGTAGGCTAAAAGACAGAATAAAAAGAATGTTTTTAAAATAAAGAATGACCCCCTCTTCTCCAGGGCCTCATCACTCATCTGAAGAAGACTGCCCAGGCTCCTTGAAACGCCTGGGAGGGAAGTCGCACTGACACCTGCTCGTCACTGCATGTATCACTGCATCTGCGCTGACCTGAGGAACCCTGTCTCACGTCTGGTTGGAGAGGAGATGTCTGACTCTTGGTGCGCTCTTTCACAGAACCTGGTTTTCAAATAAATATACTAAAATCTCCAGATGGACAAGAGCTTTTTGTTGGTTTGTTTTTCACCTTGGATTTTAAATAAATGGATCTAGTACTCTTTTCCCGCCACCATGAAATGCCTAAAACCCAAAGAGCTAAATCCTTGCTTGCTAGGATCAGTGTGCAGGACTTGCCCATTGATGATAAAGTTAAACTGCTTTATAGATTATTTAAAAAATAATGGAAAAAAATAAGACAGGACAAAAAATCAACCCTGGTTCATTGCTCCAAGAATTCTCATTTTTCTTAATGGTATCAAGGGTGTGGGGTGCCATTACTTATTGAAGAAGTCCCTCCCTTTAGTGATCCAGGGGAAATGTAGTCTGTTTAGTTAGTTCAGAAGCATTTTTTAAAATAAGCTCTGCTTATTGTTTCCTGCTTTTGACTTTGTTAAGGACAATAGATATAAATTATTTAGTTTTATTTCGCCACAGAATCTGATAATGTACTTTTCATTTCCTTTCTCTTTTTTCACTTTTTTTTCAGTGTTTTTTTATTGAGGTATAATTTAAATGTAGTAAAAATACAGAAATTTGAAGTTACACAATTTGATGCGCTTTGACAACTACAAGTTTGATTTCTATATTGGATGCTGGGCTTTTGAAATAAGCAGGCTGGGTCATTATTCTGGTAACTACCCCTTCTTGCATTCTTGGCATATGAAATGGGTCTCTCTGATCTATTTGGATATGACAGTAAGAGCTAGGTTTTGGGTTTTATGGGGTGGTTTTTGTGTCTTGATCTTCAATCGTGGAACATAAAAGTAGGTTGTTTCTAACATTTATATATGAATGGTTGCTCCAGCCTTCACTCTTTCACTTCTTAATTTAGGATATATAGTCTTCTGAGTCGGGGAGTGGGGAGGACTGTTCCTGTCCTTTGAGGAAAACAAACTCCTGAATAGATCAGCCCTAATACATTCATCTACCACAGCTTTGTTTTTAGGTCCAGGTCTAAAGGTTACTGATCCCAAAGGATGGCTCCACTCATTGGTTAATTTCATTGTATGCCCTCCTTTGTAAATTCCTTGTTTCCTCAATATCAGATGATTCTATAAAAGAGATTATCTCATTTCCTAGACTCTCATTAGCTATGTCCTTCCTGTTCAAGCTCTTAGCATTTCCCTTAATATATGAAATGTTTAAAAAACAGAAGTCTCTCAATGATGTCACTGTCCAAACTTGGGTAGTCTGGGAGAGGTGGTACATTCACTGGCTTCAGGCCAAAGTTACTAAATCCCTTCCAAAATCATAGCCCAAGCTTCAGGGATCACTCAGCACTCTGTCTTGGTAGGCAGTCCAATTCAGAATTTATATCATCTTGGTGTTAAATCTTGAGGTTCTATCTTTAATCAACTCAAGTTATAAAATAAATGGCCATTTAGATAAGATTATGACGAGACATCTGTTTTTCTAATTTTTTTTTCTAGATTTCCTAGGATATGCATAGCACTGAGAGATAGCCAAGGAACAAAGAAATCAGTAGAACAGGGTGAAATAAAGTCATGTATGAAGAAAGGATAGGAACAAGAATTGACACATTCAATAGAAGAAACAGAAGGGAGAATGGCAGCAATTACTCCCAGATGATGTCATTTGGGGATGCACAGATGGAAGGAAATGGAGTGATTTTATTTGAACATTTCTTTGTGGAGGGATTCTTGGCCTCATTGGCAGATCCCATTCCTTCTGACTGCTTTTCAACTCTAGCCTCAGAATTTGGTCTTTGGTCTTCTCCGCTGCTCACCCTCCAAGCAATTTCATCCAGCCCATACCTGCAGTCTTGGTGCTGATGACTCCCAATCCACATCCTTCTCATACCTTTCGTCAGCTTCCGGCATGCACATGGAGCCATTCACTGGGCATCCCCATTTGAGCTCCATCACGGGCTCTTATAGCAGTATATCCAAAGCACAGCCAGCCTACTCTACTTTTCCTCCATCGGGTGGTCACCGAGAAATCCAGGCTTCCGCTGGACTCAAGGTTTAGCCTCTCCAATACCTCTCCCATTCATCCACCCTCCTTCCCCACTCTTCATTGTCCCTAGTTCAAGCACATAATTGTTTCTAGACTTGACCCACTTTAACCCATTCTCCAAAATTCATCTTTTAAAAATGTAAATCATACTAGTCTCCTTAAAATCTCCCAGTGGTTCTTTGTTGAATATTGCCTAAATACTTGAATACGTGTACAAAGTTCTTCTAAGGCATTGGCTTCTGCTCTCCTCTAGCCTCCCATCTTTTCACTCCTTCCACCTCATGCTCGAGTCACTTTTACTTCTTCCAAAGATTCAGGCTTCCTGCCACCTGGCCTTTGCATGTATCATTCCCTCTGCCTGAAATCTCCTCCTCTCCTCACTCCCACCCTCTCCCTCTAGGCCTAGGTCTCGATCTTGATTAATAGAGCCTTTCCCAGCACCCAGTATTGCCCGCTATTGTTCCTATCAGTATATTATCCCCCTGTTGCCTAGTTGTCTTGCCTATCTTCCCCCACATTAGTCTTGCTCAACATTAATAACCCTGTAACCCTAGCACATAATGTATGATCACATATTCATTGATTGTTGAGAGCCACAAGTGAACACTAAGAGAACATTTGGGGCAGAGTCCACGAGAAAATAGGTGATGAATTCTGCCTTGGAGCTGCCTTCCCCAGGGGTCTAAGTGCCTCCCTGTCCCTCTCTGGCTGTGGCTCAACACTTCTGCTAAGGACTTTCAATTAGCTTTACTCTTGAGGAACTCAGGCTTTTCTTTGTGTGTAGGCAAGACTGTGTCTCTGAAATCTATAACTGGCATAAAATGAGAAAAAAAAGCTTAGGGAAAAAAACTTTAGCAGCTTTGTCCCAGATCCTCCCCAATCTCCTTATCTATCTTCATCATAATGAGACAATGCTTAACATTTTCCACAGAAAATCCCTTAGAAGGTGCTTAGCTTGATTGCCTGCAGAGCTCAAGTTCCTTTTCTACCTTCTCATTCTTGACAATTAAAAGCTTCAGGGTTCTTCCAAGCTAAACTACATAAACTGGACTATTCCAGATCCTGACCTTGTTCCTTAGTGGTTTCCTCACTTCTACGGAAGAAATAATGTTCGCCTCAAGGTTGTTGTGGGGATAATGATAATGGCTAATACTACATGTTTGCTGTGTCCCGGCCCCTGCTGGGAATCACATGTACCTACCTACTCGTTCCTCACAACTACCCTATGAGGTACTTGCTATTATCTCAAGATAATCCATATGGAAGAGCCTAGCACTTAAGTAGGCATTCACTATATATTGATAGAACGGTGTGGCCTAACTCCTCATTTTACACACGAGGACACTCATAAGAGTGAAGTGTTCAATGTCAAGAGCCATTTTTACAGTTGTATTTTCAGCTCATCTTTTCATTAAGCTCATCTCTGGCCTTTTTCTGAGATTGTTTGATCCAAACTGGCAACAGGCAAATGGCAAAAAGCTATTTCTTTGTCCTCTAGCCACACTCGGCTCCAAGTTTGTGTGTCGTCCATACTCCTAAGCCAGGATGCCTTTTCAGAGAGGAGTCGTCCACGGATGCAGTCCTTCCAGTTACCCAGAGCCCCTACAGCATAGCCACGCCCATGGGCACTTCCCATGTTTGCTGGGATCTGCACAGTGTCTGGTGTGTGCGCTCAATATTTTCCAAATCAGTGAGTTATTTATAATAAAATTGCATCCGGGAGATAATTACCCTCAAAGGGCTTGGGCGTTATACCGAGCTGGGACTTGGCAAAGAGTTGGGCAGAGCGAAAGAGTTTCCCGTCCAGTCATATTCCCATGACCTGGTGTGACTAGCTTCTGACTCTTGTGCCCCGATTTATGTTCTAAACATTTAAGAGGTTTACAAACATCCAAGGCTGTCTGTCTGCTTCTGCTGGGTATGAACTAGCCTCTCCGAAATAAGCTCCTTCCTTTGTTCCTGGATGAGAAGCCTGGTGGGAGTGTTCACTTACACCCCACTGCCGGCTATCAGTCTCCTTGGAGCAGCTCTCGGCAACAGAAGACACGGGGCTGGCAGGGTGATTAGTTGTTCGCCAGTGGTTTCCTATGTCCTTAGGACTTTCATTTCCTAGCCAGTCTATAGATAAGCTCCTTAACAGCAAGCCCCAAAATATTCACCAAAATCCACCCCCCGACCAGTGTTTGATAAATTACCGCTATTGACTTCAGATTAAATAATTGCTTTAGCTTAGGGAGTCTGGTGATGCCCTTGATCCGGACTTATTTTACTCCATGTCATTTACCACGTTTGTTTATTGTGTGTCTCCCCCTATTAGCATGTAAACATGGGATCAGGACATTTGTTTTTTGATGACTGCTGATTCCTAGTGCCTAGAGCAGTTCCTGGCTCATAGTAGGCACACGGTATTAGATGGACAGATGAGTGGACAGACAGGCGGAAAGAGGACAGATGAGAGACAGTGCCAAACATGTATTTAGCTCCTGTGTGATAGGCACTATGTTTACCACTTTTTTCATATCACCATTTTTAATCTTCCCAATATACTGGGAGGTAAATACTACAACCCCCATTTTACAGAAAACTAGGCTTGGAAAAAGTAAGGGCATAGTAACTCAGATTTGTATACAAAACCTGTTTTTATTTTTGCTTTTGCTTATGTTTTAGCCGCGATGACAGGGATTCAGCTCTGGAGTCCAACTCCAAAATCCCCCAAGTTTTGCCAGCACCCAGATGATTCTGATACAGATGGTCCGGAGACCACGTGCGAAAGTGTCCTAACAGAGCTCCCCGCAGAAGATCTGAGTCCCCTGGCTGTTCAGATGGGGTGTGGATCCGGGGATAGTGAGGACCCCAGAGCCCTTCCAACAGCATAGCCAGCAGCAAGTGCCCTCCTTAGATGAAGGCTGTCTCATGGCCTAGAGTGTGAACATACCTGGAGACACAATCTTCCCCATAGGAGAGGTCCTCAGAAATGAAATCAATGTCAGAAAGTGCGAGTGCTGTCCCCTGTGGCCCCGTGGACAGGCCTCTGTAGTACTCGTGATGTGTGGCACCAGGCCAGCTGCTGGCTGTCTATCTCCATCTCTCCTCCACTCCCATGGCAATTGCTATTCACCATCAAAAAGGACTTTGGGTGTGTCTAACTCTGGCAGCGGCCTGCCCGTTTTAGGAGGTGCTTCTTGGCTCTTTCCCAGAGCCCTGTGGTGGGCACACTGAGGAGCTGAGGGGTAGGAGAGCCAGCAGGGGCAGCTGTGATGCACCACTTGCCCTGGGGGAGCGCCCCGCCCTGGCCCCTGACCTGAGACCAGCCTGCTGTGACCCAGAGAAATCGATGCGCATCATATACCCAAGCAGGCCGTCTGTGGGTAGATGCCGTCCAGTGGCCTGAACAGGGGTGCCTCAGCTCCTCTTTCAGTGTTCGAAGGGAACTGTGTTCAGTGAGTGTAGTAACACCTCAGCCAGCAGCAAGGGGAAAGGGAGCGGGCCACCCTCCAGGGTCAAACGAGGACAGCAAGGCCCGAGTTCCCATCAGCAGCCAAAGTGCCTGCTAGAGCCCACAGAGCAGGGGCCCGGGAAACAATAATCTCATTTTTCTTAAAATAACTTGATCAACGTATATTTGTAATTTAAGTGGTCTCTCTGGGGAAAATGAACAAGCTGTTAGAATTCCTTACATTTATTTTTATGGCTTTATTTTTAATGTGGGACAAAGGGTCTTTAAAGGTCCTAAGCCAGCCCTGACCAGGGACACACAGCCAACATCCTCAAACCGCTGGTTTAAGCGAAGTCGCGCTGTGACAGTGCAGCTGATACTAATAAGGACTCGAGGAGCCCTGGGTCTGGGGAAAGCCAGTGTGACCAACCAAACGGGGGTGCCATCTGTAGGTGCCTGGACGTAGCTTGTACTTCTCTGCCACATCAGAGAAGATCTATGAAGCTCGTTCACTCATTTCTCCACCCATCTCTGGTGAACTGAGGTTTGCAGCCCAGCCACCATTTGCACCCCTGTTGGTAACTGATGTCTGTACCTTCATGTCTCCGGGAGGGAACTGGTGACCTCCCAGCTTAGCCCAGATGCGAGTTAGCACACCCTACCCGCAGGCCCCGGGAAAGAGCGCGCGGCCTACGTCAGGCCCATCCGAGCCAGCAGGACCCAGTTCTGGGACCCCTCGGCTGACTTCTGGGAACCACTCTCTCTTCCACACCCACCGGGCCTCACGCTGAGCCTTCCACCACGTGGAACCTGAATATGGCGCCAATCCAGAGGAACCCAAGGTTAAGAGGCGGGTCCTTAATGGCACCATGTGAGTCCGAATCCAGCTGTGCTTCTGCCTCATCTGTGAAGTTCCAAGATCAGTAAGTTATTTTCTTGCTTAAGCAAAACGCAAGCCACTTGGAGCTGAATTTGACATTAGACACCAAGAGTATTTCAAGAGGAGCCGTTGAGGAGGGGATGTTATGGGCTGAACTGTGTCCCTTTAAAATTCGTGTTGAAGTTCTAACCTCCAGTACCTCAGAATGTGACTGTATATGCAGAAAGGGCCTTTCAAGAGATTTAAGTTAGAATGAAGTCATACGGGTGGACCCTAACCCAATACAACTGGTGTCCTTTTAACAAGCGGAGATGAAGACACAGACCACACACCGACCAAGGGACAACCATGTGATGACACAACGAGACGGTGGCTGTCTGCAAGCTGACCCTGCCTACACCATGATCTTGGACTTCCAGCCTCTAGAACTGTAATCAAGTATATCTCTGTTGTTTAAGCCACAAGGTCTGTGGTATTTTGTTATGGCAGCTCTAGCAAATGAATATAGGGGATCTACGAGGGGAAAGATGAGGCAATTGAATGGGGGGCATGAGAGAGGGGACTCAGGGTGAGGAAACTGTCATGGTCATCTACCAGGGGAATGAGGCTTGAGTTAAGGGAGAGGCAGAGGCAATAAAGAAAAGAACACAGATTTGAAAGAAATTTTGGGCCCAATTGACACAACTTGGTTAATGAGAATGTCTACATGAGAGGAGGGATATTGAGCTTCTTGCTGGATTGGAGGCTGATGGTGCTGTATCTGAAACCGGAGGCCACACGAGCCCAGGGCTTGTGCTGCTGGCACCGCTCAGCCAGTGGACTGCCACAGGAGTTGGGCTATAGAATAAGCGTTTATTATCAGAGCACTGGCGGTCTGAGAAGGCAGCGGGTTAACACCTCCAAAAACTGCCTCAACATTCAGACCAGCTTTGGGTATTTAAGGGAAAATCTGGGTCTTCCTCCTAGGGCTACGTGAAGGTTCCGGCGGTCTGCATGGAGCCTTCCCGCTAGCGACGTGATTCTCTGAAACAGTGATGAGAATAGCCTGATAGACTATTGAGATTGTGATCAATAAGCCTAAGGCTATTAATCGTAAGTTTCAGGATAATTTTCTAAAACAGGGAACTGGGGGGCCAGCCGAGTGGCGCGGTGGTTAAGCGCTGGCCTGGGAAGCCAGCGGCCCCAGTTCAGGTCCCACATATGAGGGCCAGTGACACTGCCCTAAAAATAAATAAATAAATAAATAAATAAAACAGGGAACTGGGTGGGACGGGACATTCTGAGCTGCAAGGGGATGATCTATTGTTAAGCTTTAAGTCAAGGAAAGGTGAGGCCAGGGACATTGCAAGGCCTCTATACTGGGGTCCCAACCATTTCATATCCCCAGGGAAAGGAGTGAAGTCCAGGCATGGATGGTGACTGTGGCCTGTACCTGTGTTTGCATCCCGTGCCTCTTCCCATACCAGGTTATTAGTCCCTGCAGCCGAACTTGGTCAATTCATGTTCATGGCCTCCACTCCCACAGCCTGAAGCAGTGATTGGAGGGACAGGGGGGCAACTATCCCTGGGAGGGGGGCATTTCACATACTGGTGGGCATTTTTTTTGGTTTCTACAATGATTGGGGAACCAACTGGTGGGAGCCCCTGACACTAGGCGTCCTGCAGCTTATGGCTGGGGTAAGACCGGTCTTGGTCTGGTGCAGAGCTTTTCAAAGGGCTGTTAATCATCTCGAACTACTCAGGAGCCACCTCCGCACATCCGCACCAGCCTGCATGGTAGCAACTGCCTAAGGCCACATGCACCAGACTTCAGTTAGGGCCTTATCGTGATTATTTTTTAAATGTGTAGGTTCTATTACCAGGGAATTTGATTTCAGGATGGGAAAGAGGATATTACAAGACATGTTGTTAAAGGGGTGTCGGGGAAGGTGGAGCCTCAGCACCCAGGGTGGCCCGGCAATGGAAAGCCCCTCTCGGGCCTCCCAGCCTGTTTCTCCCAGCAGTCCTGGCCTCCCCTGTTGCAGCCTCTACCCTATAAGGCCATGTGAGAGCCGAGCAGACAGAGAAAATGAATGGGCTCCCCTAGCTGGCGCCTGCAGCTTTCACAGCTTCCTGGAGGGCCGGGGACCCAACAGCCTCCCAGGAGAGGCCCCTCCAGGCCTTGGGCTTCACTGCGCCCCCTGCCCCCAGGAGTCCCAGATCAGAGAGGATTGGGGTGGAGCCAGAATTTCAAGTGCAACTCAAGACTACTGCCTGTCCACATCCCCTGGTCCTTGCCTCCAGACAGGTGCCCACACATTTCCATAGGAGAGAGGGTTCTAGGAAATGTGAGTCAGAGTAGACCAGAGGCCTGAGGGCTCTTGGGGCCAGGATGAGTGGCGGACACGGAAAACTGTCCCTTGTCTTGACTTTATCCCCCAGACCACCTGTGTCCTGCTGGTGGAGATGGCAAAAGGCCTGGCTGGGGGTGGGGGTGGGGAGGTGGTGTGTGGCCACAGCTGGCCTGGTCTGACACCTGGCCTTCTAAAGACCCAATAGCTTAGACACAAAGGGATAGGGGTCCAGACCAAGCCCTGGACACTGCAGGGCAGGGCCAGCATAGTGCACTGCCATCCGGTGGTGGGTCAGCCAGCACCCCAGCACCTCCCTAGGCTGCACCTCCTGCACCCATCACTGGATGTGTGGCTCCTCTCAGTCCTCCTAAATCAGGGTGTTCTGCAGATGCACGCGCTCCTCCAGGCAGATGTCAGCTGCCCCTCCTCCCAGGCTCCAGGAACCCTGTGCCCATCTCTAAAAAGACCTCAACTCCCCTTTCAAGTGTCCCCCACCCAAGAATCCCCCACAGAGGAATGTGTAGATGACATGAGGGGCTCTATTAGAGTGAATTCAATTTGACCACAGGTCTCAGTTAACAGAGTGTTAACAGCTTACATAAGACAGACGTTTGTTTCCCTCTGTTCATCAAATTGGCAAGTAGTTGGTGCAGGCTAACCTGGTGGCTTCCGTGTCAGGAACCCATGCTGCCTCTATCTTATTGTTTTCCTGCACTCATTTTTCCTGGACTTTCTCAAAGCAAGGGCTGCAAATACTCAGCGGAGGGGGTCACTTAACTAGATTTACCAGAAACTTTTGAGCCTAGACAAGAAACTGCTTACACTGTAGGCTACTCCAACATCTCTGCCGCTTCTGCACCTCCCCCCAGATCTTGGCGGGCCCTCCTGGGACCTGGTCCAGGCCAGGCTCAGAGTCAAAGAAGACCAAGGCCACTCCCCTGACTTGCAGTGGAAGGGAGAAGGGGGTCCAAGAGCTGGAAGATGGGGCAGTGTCTGATCATCCTGGGTGGGATGGAGCTGGCTTTGCCCCCAGGAAGACTGTTCGAGTCCAGACTCTTCCTTGCAAGTATAGTGATCGGTTTGAACACGTTCAGCAAAGAAGGAGGCTTTAACCTATGCATACAGGGTTATTTTAGAAAGCCAAGGGCAGGGTGCAACCTCCTCAGAAAGGACTGGAATCAGACACAGGTCCCCAGACTCCAGGGAGAACCCTCCCACCAGGCTTAGCTCCGTGCAGGCCACCCACTGCTCCCACAGAGAGAAGTGTCTTTCAGTCCCAGTCCCATACAGGCCAGAGGCAGAGCCCAGAGAAGAGAAACAGAAGCCTGGAGAGCTGAGGTCCATTGCTGGGGTCCAACTTCCAGCTCTGTCTGAGGGAAGCAGGCTCCATCTCTGACTTACCTGTGATGTGAGCCAACACAGTCCCTGGCTTAAGCTGTTTTGAGACGTTTCTGTCACTGGCCATGGAGCAGTTTGGGTCTGACTTTGTAGGTTGCGGGGGTGGGTGGTGGGTTGGGGGAGTTGGCAACAAAAGGGAGGGAGCTTGCAGTGAGAGCTTGCAACAAGGGAGCCAGAGGGCGGCCTGGGCAGCTGTGCCAGAGGCAGCTCCAAAGACTTTGTCCCGACTTCCTTCCTAGGGTCGGGGGTGCGGGCGAGGGGCCAGTGTCCAGGAGGCGGTGTGCCCTGGGGGCCAGTGATGCGAAAAAACCGGTGACGCGCAGGCCGCACGGGTGGGGACCGTCTCTGCTCCAGAGTGCCTGTGATTCCTGGGGGCCTGTCGGCGCTCTGGCAGCCGGGCCGGCACCGCCAGAGGCCGGGCTCCCTCCTGGGGCAGGCAGGACCCAGATTCCAGCCCGAGCGGGGCCCAGGTCGGTTTGGGATGGCTGCTGCCTTCAGATTCTACCCAAGACCCCCTGGCTGATCCCACCCTTCCCCGCCCCCGAGATGCGGGTCACTGAGCAGGAACTCTGCGGGCCCCGTGCTCGCTCGCTCGCTCTTAGGGCGGCGGCCGCCAGATGACCACCGGCGCGGAGGCCAGGGCGCAGCCGCGGATCCACCTGGCTCCCGCGCCCGCCGGCAGGGCGGCGTCTGGGCGGCTTCCTGGGGCTGCGCCGCCCGTTTTTCCTGCTGATTTATCCCCGGCGGGGCGCCAGGCTCCGGGGCCCGCCCAGAGCCGCGCTGTCCGGCGGGTGTGGCCTTGGGGCACGCGAGGCCCCCGGCCCTCTCCAGAGACCTTCTATCCAGCGGGTCCCGCTCGTGGAGTGCCCACCCCAATGGCCCAGACTGCTGCTCCCACCCCCAGACTTTCTGATTAGGCAGGTCTGGGTGATACGCTTTTCTAAGGTGCCAGGTGATGCTGCGATGGCCGCCCTAGGGACCACACTTGGAAAGCCAGTGGCCCATCTTTCCAAATTCTCTCCTCACCGCCCATGTCTGTTAGCAGTGAAAGTCTTCGCCCCAGGGGCAGGAATGAGTTCTCAGGTTTAGAGAGCTCATGGATCACTCATTACAAGTGGGGAGTAGGGTAAATAGGGCGGTTTAATGTTACTATGTGCACCTTCTATCATCCTGAGTTGTTCTTTTTATTGATAAGATTAATCCAACTATTTATTTAGTCACCCAGTTATCACTGTGTCTCATACACACCCCTCTCCAGTACATATGTACGCCTCACCATGAACACACAAATGATAACATGAAGTTGATTTGGGACAAGTAGGATGGTGTTTAGGCTCAGACAACGAGGCCAGGACGTGCCTAGTGGCTCCCAGGAATCCCATCTAAAGCATTCCATCCAAAAGACAAGGCTGGCTACATAACTCCGGATGTTCTGTGTGGGCCCCATTTGCTGGTCCTCAAGGTGTGCCAACCTGCCAGGACTGCCCAAATTCAGTCACTTCAGCATCTACTCTTCCAGTTCAGGCCTCTGTGCTCACATCACATGCCCTGCAATGTGCCTTTTAAACTTGCTTAGATATTAGCGATATTCCGCACTAAAAAACCTTAAGAGTGTTTGTAACTGGGAACACCACTGATGGGCCCCACCAATCTCTCACAGAGGTATGCTTGCTTTGACGTGATCTGGAAGTCCATTTTAAGGCCTGAGTCTGTCACCCTCATCCAGGCCACAGAACTACTGCGGACCGTGATGTGACTCACGTCCCTGGGACAGGTCACAAAGGACAGCACTCAAGGCCAAGACAGAGCTCTGGTCTCGCCCACTTGCAGGCCTCCCTCCTTTCCTGCTCACTGACAGCTCCCTCGGGGGATGTATTCCCAGCTGGATGTGCTTTTGTTAAAAGAAAGCCAGCAGCCCGTGGGAGACACCAAGGCCCAGTTCTTCCACCTCTATTGTAAACTCTGGGCCAAGAAGGCAGATGGATCTGAACCCTGCCCCCACCCCCACCCCCCGCACATCATGATTTTCGGGCAGTGACCAAATGCAACTTTCCTGGAAGAAAATTTTTTTTTTTTGTCTAAGCAGACTCTTGCCATAGTTCATCTTTTGATTTGCGCCTGGCATTTCAGTGCATTCCCTGTCCTGCCTGCTGATTAAATCCAGGCCCTATGCTTACTCAGAGACATGCTCTTGGTCTGAATTCACCCTGCAGGAGCTCGGAGACTAGCTCAGTTCAGCTGCTAGCCAGGTTTGTCTGAGCAGCAGTCTTACAGGACTTAATTTAGGTGGCTTCACACTCTCATTCAATTCAGGGGGTGCTGTTTACCAGTTCTGCTCTTTGGCGGGGGTGGGGTGGGGGTGTCACACCCTCTTCCTCTGCTTGTGGTCAGCTCTTTGCCCTTCAGTAGACAGAGTGGCCAGTGAGTTGCCTGCTACAGCTGCAGAGATGACTTCATTCAAGAGCTGCAGAGAGGCATGGCCTCCCACCCCGAAGGTGCTCAAGGGCTAGGGCCCACGGAGGGAGCTGTCGGCTGCAGAACACTCCTGGAATACACGGCTCAGTCAGTCTGCTTGATGACCAGTACACGTAGCTGGTTAGCTCCCCTGAAGTATTCTGCATAACCCAAGAATTGAATTTAGTGTTGAGTTTTTCCCAGCAGCAATATTTTGATAATCCTAGAATCTGAAAGATGGATTTATGCAGATTCATTAAATGAGTCTCTCTACTTTTGCATAGGTTCAAATTTTTCATAAGCATTTTAGAAAGTCATTTTGAACACGTTGGCAGTTTGGGAAAACTGGAGCGGTCAAACATGAACATCCCATTTATGGCCAACGGGATTTTTGGCAAGACCTAAGAATTGGGAAGGTTCAGTGTCCTGCTCTGAACTCATGGAACCTAAAGAGTGGTTTAAGGTAGTGTCCAGGTGAAGCTTCAGACCCAAACAGTTTTGCCTTTGTGACAAAAGTATTTTTGTACTCACACCAGGTCAAATAGGTTAAGTGTACCGATGGACAGCGAGTCTTACCTAAGTCACATATGGAAGGGTGGCTCTTTTTGGTAAGATGCTTCTGAGAACACAAAGAGATTTCTTAACGATCACTGTTTTCCAGGAGCACAGGGCTCAGGTAAACTACAGCACTGTTAATCTGTAAAATCTTGAAAATATTATCTGCCTCATCGATGTAGGGTGAGAATTCAATAACATGATCTATTTAATTTAGTTTGCACAATGCTGGGCCTACATGGAGTGGCCATACTTAATATAAATTCAGGATGATCTACTGTCCTGTATGCACAAAAGAGCAGCCATATTTGGCATATATTTATACTAACAACCTATCTAAAAATCAAAATTTAACCGAGTGTCCTGTGTTTTGTCTTGCAACCCCTGGCACACAGTGACTTGACAACAAATGTTAACGTTTATTCTTAGGAACAGGGAGATTATTTTCAATGCACATTACCTGGACAGGATGTCTGTTCCTGCTACATGCAGCTTTGAAGGCAATGTCAGCTCTCAGAAGTGCCCTGGCCGGGCTGGGGGCTGGGGAGAGGGTGGCCAGAGGCCATGCGAGGGCTTCCACAAAGGCTGGCCCACCTGCCTTCCCCACGCCCCCCTGCCAGTCCCGGGCCTTGGGTGTCCCCGCTCCCTCGGAAACATGGAGGTGGAAAGACAGAGGCTCTCAATGTTTGCAAAGGAAGGACTCGCTCCTTCTCTCGCCGCCTCCGCAGCCTCCAGCCTGCCCAGCCCGGCAGGTGCGTGTTCAGTGTCGGCGAACGTCGGTTCAAAAGCGCCACGTGTCGGGAGAGGCAGGGTTTGCGCTCTTGTTTTATGCTTTAAAAGCCCGACTGTCACGTGTGTGTGTGGGGGAACGTTTCTCTAAAATCCCTGGGAGCGGCTGCAGGGGTGGAGACCCGGTTCCCAAGGCGTGAAGGCAGAGCTTGGGCGGTTCTGGGTCAGGACGCCTGTCTTTTTCCGCGAAGACCACCGTGTTGACTTTAGACAGGCTGTTAGGATAACTGCATCCCAAACAGTGCTGCTCTTTTGTGCATGCAGGACTGCAGATCGTCCTGAATTTGTATCTGTACGGTCATCGCTTGCGGGGGCCGTTTTCCTTGCAATACGCGCTCCTTGAGGTGCGGGCACAGGGCCACGCGCGACGTCTGAGGACATTTAAAACATGGGAAGCCGCGCAGGGCAGGGCCGTGCAGGGCGTGACCCCCAGCGGACGCTGCAGGCAAACCCCCGCTTCACTTCCGCCTCCAGCAGGGTTCGCCGCCCGGCCTCCCGCGGAATCGCCTTCCTTCCCAGGATGCTCCGAGCCAGCTGCGTCCCGTGATTGGCGGCGCGTCCCCCACGTGATGCCGAGCTGGCGGCCGCGGTTGCCTGGGCGACGGCTGGAGCGGTGGCGGCCCCTCAGGGTAGGCGCGGCGCAGCGGCAGGTAAGCAAGCCTCCCGACGCGGCCTGGCCACCCCAGAGCCCGCAGGTCCCGGGCGGGAGTAGCAGCCTCGGGGCCCGAGGGCTTTGGCTTTGCTGAGCCCTCGCTGCGGAGGAAAACCCCGACGCGCCACCTGGGCAGCGGTTGCAGGGTGTCCCCGCTTCTCGCCTGTGGTCCAGGGCTCTCACTGCGGCGCGGCCCGGAAGCGGCCGCCGGGACGTGCGGAGGACGGGTCCGGCCGCTTCCCCGATACTTGCTGCACAGGCCACCCTTGGAGGGGCCCCAGTCCTCCAGCTGAGGGGCGGTGGCGTGAGCTGCAGGCCTGGGACTTTTAGATCCATGTCCTCCGTTACCTCCATCAGCTACCCCCTTTTCCAAGCACCCCGGTGAGGTCCAGAGTTCATCCCATCTAAGCAAAGACAGGATGCTTGCTATGCAGATTCGTCTTCCAGACATCCCGTCGTCTTACCCTTACTCAAAAACCGCATTACATAGAAATTCAGAAGGCTGCCACTTGCAACCCTCAGAAGTGACGGAAGAAATTTTATCTAGTCTCTGCAAAAAGTAGAGCAGAACTTTTTGTGCACAAACTTGAATGCGCATAAAAGTCATCCGGAGAGCTTGGGTAAAACAATTTCCAGAAATTGGGCATGGTTGCTGCCCTGGTGTTCAGTAAGATCAGGATGGTGCTAGGACTTACGTTTACACAAGCATCTGATTCAGATGGTCCAGACTTTTGGGTAATACTGTGTAGTGGTCGGTGTCGGTCTGGATTTAAATTTCCCACTTTGTCACCTACTACCTGGGTTATTGGGAGCACCTCAACCCCCCTGAGCCTCAGCTGCCTCCTCTGTCAAAAGAGAATAGAAGTCGTATTCATCTCTTAGGTTTATTGTGAAATTTTAATGTGAAGCATTTTGCAGATTGCCTGGCATACATTAAACCCTCCATAAATTAACCTATTATGATATAAACGTTTATAGAGAAAATTCTGTAATTTCTAAGAATGTCAGAGTAACAGATTATCCAACATTGGCTTACATTCACTGAGGGGTAGAGGTGTTACAGGCTGAGAGAATAATATGTGCAAAGGCCCTGAGGTTGGAAAGAGCTTGAGTTCTCAAGAACAACAAAGTTTTCTTGTTCTGGAGCCTTCAAAAATGCTCCCTGTGCTTCGGCCTCATTTATTCGCCAGATGTCTTGGGTGATCTCGTGCCTACCAGGCAGTCTACTAAGTTCTAGAGATACACGATTTGGATTCAGCTTCCTGCCTTTGTAAACAGGATGATAAGTATAGCAGTAGAAATAGATATAGAGTACAGAGGTACCCCAGAGGAGAGAGGATTGCCTTGATGGAGACAACAGGGGAGGGGTGCATGGAAGACTTCCTAAAGGAGGTTAAGTCTGGATGGAGTTAGTATAAGTCGAGGTTGTCCATGTGGTGGGGCGAGTACATCAAACACAGGGCTTAGAAAAAGCATGTTGTATGGGGGAATGGCCGAGAGTTCACTGGTGGTGGGACCTAATGTGGGCAGTGGTGGAAGGGAGCAGGGAGAGAGACGGGGTGGTGGTTGGCCCAGAGAAAGGCTGGAGAGGTGGGTGGTCCTCCAACAGTAACTGTCTCTCCTGGCACCTTATGGATCTGGCGGGCCTGGAGGTGGATCTGGTGGGTCACTGTCCCCTCCTTGAAGTACATGCCATGGGCTGTGCCCCTCTCCATCTTTCCTTGAGGCAATCGCCTCTGCGGCACAGTGTTTCCCTTGAAGACTGTCACTCCCGACTACACTGTGTACCTCTCTACCTCCTCAACTTCGTTTTTGGTTTCAACATTCTGACTGCGAAAGTTTCTTCATCCTCATGTATAGGCAACTTTCTCTCCATCCACCTCACCCACCCACTTCTGTGGTACTGAACTTTTTGTTACTGCACCACCTCCAAAATTTCATTTCAAGCACCCATCCCCCTCTCCAACCACCGCCTTCTATCTTCCAAGCTCACTTTAATGTGCCTCTAAAGCAGGTCTTTTTTTTTTTTTTTAAGATTTGATTGAGGAATTGGGAAGGGAATAGTGTTGGGGAATTGGGGAAGGGAACATTGTATTTTTCCAGGACCCATCAGCTCCAAGTCAAGTTGTTGTCCTTCAATCTTAGTTGTTTTTTTGAGGGCACAAGCTCAGCTCCAAGTCCAGTTGCTGCTTTCAATCTAGTTGTGGGGAGTGCAGCCCACCATCCCATGCGGAAGTCAAACCGGTAACCTTGTTGTTAGGAGCACATGTTCTCACCAGCTGAGCCATCCTGCCACCTGTTGGCTGCTCAGCAGCAGCTCAGCTCGGGCGCAGCTTACTAGCCCATGTGGGAATCAAACCAGCAGTCCTGTTGCCCAGAGCTCACTCTCTAACCAACTGAGCCATCCAGCCGGCCCCAAGGCAGGTGTTTTTTTTTTCTCGTTTAATCTTTATTTATTTTTTATTTATTTTTTGAGGGCAGTGTCACTAGCCCTCATATGTGGGACCCGAACCAGGACTGCTGGCGTCCCAAGCCAGCGCTTAACCACCGCGCCACTTGGCTGGCCCAAGGCAGGTGTTTTTGAACAACAATTTTTTTATTAATCTTTATTAAATTTGTGGGGATGATATTGATTAGTAAAGTTATATAGGTTTCAAGGTGAAGCAGGTCTTTGACCCCATTACGTCTTCATTGGCTTACAACCACTTACGTACCTCCCCTCCCCGCTCCTTAAGTACTCAGCTTCAGTGCTCCATCACCTATTTTCTCTTTTTCCTCTTCTGGAAAAATCTCACCCTGATTAACCTAACTCAGGCGGCTGCAGAAAACTGCAAAATCATGTAGACTCTTTCTGAATGTTTACTATTTTTACTTAGGGGGAGGGGAATTAGTGTTCATTTACATAGATTAATTCCAATGTGTATCCTTCCTTAAAGTAAATGAATTGACCTTATCACTCTATTCTGTTCTAAAGCACTTTGAGGTCTTGACTATTTGAGTTATACCACATTAGAAAACTCTAAATAAGAAAAATAATCTTCCATAATCTCACCAGCAATCCTTGACTTCCATGAACACCACCCTCCAGTCTTCGTCCACATTTATTTTAAATGTAGAATTATTAATTATCTAGAAGAATTATTTTTGACTTTAGCCACCCAATTTTCTAGTGCTGCCATAATAAATTACCACAAACTTAATGTCTTAATTTATTATCCTACAGTTCTGGAGGTCAGAAGTCTGAAATAGGTCTCAGACTGGACCAACATCAAAGTGTTTGTGGGGCTTGTTCCTTTCTGGATGCTCCACAGGAGAATCTCTTCCTTGCCTCTTCCAGCTTCTAGAAGCTGCCTGCATTCCTTGGCACCTGGCCCTTCCTCCATCAGCAATGGCTGGTTGAGTCTTTCTCACACTGCATCTCTTATACTGACCCTCCAGCTCCCCTCTTTCCCTTGTGAGAACCCCTGTGCTTACATTGGACCCACTGAATAATCCAGGCTACTCTCCCTATTTTAAGGTCATGATAGCAACCTCAATTCCATCTGCAGCCTTAATTCCCCTTTGCAATTCAACCCAACATATTCATCAGTCCTGGGGTTAGAATGTGGACATCTTTGGGGGCCATTATTCTGCCCTCCACAACCATGATTTCACAGATGGTTGAAATGAAAGCTTTTGTTCTATATTTTTGCCTTGTACAGATTTTTGCTGAGAATTAATAGTAACCGTACAATATGGGAGATATTCTGGCTCATGAATCCGAATTTCTTGGACTAGTGAAAGAGGTAGGTATGTTACACCACAGGTTACAAAAAAGAGACCTTGAAAACTTGGAAAGCTTGTATTTTCAATGCAGATTTTATAGTGCCTTGTAGTAGTTCTTCTATAATTACAGTATAATTACCTGTATTCCATTATATAATTTTTACATTTTGTTTTCATAACTAAACTAAAATCTTAAAGCCACTTTTTAGAATTATTTTAAAGAAAATATTGGGTTGTCAGAAAAGTCATGACGCATGTTTGCAACAGATGGCACTAGTTCATTTTTGGAAGAACTAGAGTCATTCGCATCTATGTTACTGCTGTGTCCTTTGAGAGCTGACACTTCTAACTTCATTCTGAAAAACAATTGAGTGATTTGGTTGAGTTTTGGAGATTTTACAAGTTGAAGATGGAAGACCAAACTGTGCATTTTTGCTGTATTTTACTGTTTCACTTCCATAAAGGGAAGAATGCGCATCAAGCTTGTGAAAAGTTGCATAAAGTTTATGGTGACAATGCTCCGCAAGAACGTCAATGCCAATGATGGTTCATGAAATTCTGTGCTGGTGATTTTGATTTCAACAACGCTCCTCGGTCAGGGAGGCCCACCGAGGTTGATGATGACAAAATAAAGGCATCGATCGAGTCAGACCCGCGTTACACCACGTGAGAGATTGCAGAAACATCAAACATCCATCATTCAAGCGTTCACGACCACCTGAAGATGCTGGGATACTTAAGGAAGCTCGATATTGGGCTCCGCATGAACTCAAAGAAGTTAATTTGATGGCGCATATAAACTTCTGCAATATGCTCATTAAACGTGAGGAAAACGATCCTTTTATTTATTTATTATTTTTTTAAAAGATTTTATTGGGGAATCGGGGAAGGGGAACAGACAAGTTGCTGTCCTTTTGTTCTTCAGTCTAGTTGCGGAGGACGTTGCTTCACTGGACCATGTTGGTATCGCCACTGCGCTCTTCCTGGATGAGGCGGATCGGTCGCTGGCCTCTGGATGATCGCTCACTGGCCTCTGGATGATCGCTCACAGTGACTCTTGGCCGCTCACACCGGCTGCCAGCTGCTCACGCTGGCTGCAGCGCACTCACTGCAGCCTTGGCAGCCCACTGCAGCAGGGGCTGCAGCCTACTCCGTCACCAGGGCTCGCACAGCCCAGCTCCAGGTGGAGCTGTTGTTAGCTGTAGAGGGCAGTGTCACTGGCCCTCATATGTGGGATCCGAACCAGGGCTGCTGGCATCCCCAAACTAGCTCTTAACCAATGCGTCACTCAGCCGGCCCGAAAACGATCCTATTTATTTATTTATTTATTTATTTATTTATTTATTTATTTTTTAATTAGTTTCAGGTGTACAACACAGTGCAATAGTTATACATTTTACCCCTCAAAGTGACAACCCTCCTCCCCCAATTTGCCACCCCACTCCTCCCTCCCATATCATATATATCTATTGCTCTTCCTCTGACTCCCTTCCACAGTATAATCCACATCCCGTGACTATATATATTCAATTACAGTTGGTATACAACCTCTGCTTCAGGTATACAGTGCAGTGATCAAACCTCTACTCCATCCATGAAATGGTCTCCCCAACAAGACATGTGACCATCTGATGCCCCACAAAATATTTACACCATTATTAATTATATTCCCCGAACTGTCTTTCATATCCCTGTGGCAATATTGTGAAAACGATCCTTTTTTTGAAGCGACTGGTAATTGGTGATGAGAAGTGGATTGTTTACAACAATGTGGTGCTCAAATGCTCTTGGTCCCAATGTGATGATTTGCCTCAAAGACATGGAAAGCAGACATTCATCAGAGGAAGGTTATGCTCTCATTGTGGTGGGATTTTAAAGGTGTGGTGTTTTTCGAACTCCTACCAAGAAACCAAACAATCAATTCGAATGTGTACTCTCGGCAATTGGACTGTTTGAACGAATCCATCATCCAGAAATGTCCAGAGCTCATTAATTGTAAAGGAGTTCTGTTCCATCGCGACAACACGAGACCACACACCAGTTTGATCACCCATCAAAAATGATTGGAGCTTGGATGGGATGTGTTGCCACACCCACCAAACTTGCCTGACCTTGTGCTGTCAGACTTCCACTTGTTTCGCTCTCTTCAAAACTCCTTGCCTGGTATAACGTTCAATTCAGATGAGGCTGTAAATAAGCATCTTGTTCAGTTTTTCGCAAATAAAGATATGTCCTATGAACAAGGAATTATGAAGCTCACTAAAAGATGGCAAAAGGTTATTGAACAAAACGGGCAATATGTCACTGATTGATCTTTGTTCTTTATATACATAAATGACCTTTGAAAAACATAGGCAAAATATGTCATGACTTCTCTGACGACCCAAGAGTAAAAGCAACACATGCTTATGGGAAAGGATTCAAATCTTATAGAAGTATAAACAGTGAATTTCCCTGCTCTTCTCCTGTAGTGACCACTGCTGATGGTTTAGAGTATTATCTTTCCAGACTTTTTTCTAAATATTCAAAATATAGTCACATCTGTAGTTTGTTTTACACAGTGGGATGCTACCATATACACTGTTCTGCAGCTTGCCCTTGTTGACAGTAGTATAGCGTGAACATCTTCCTGTGGTCCTCACACTTTTTAATGCTCTAGAGTATTTCATTGAGTGGCTGCATCCTAATTATTTAATGGACATTGAGCTGTCCTGCACTGAAGGCTTTTGAATAACAGGACCTACGCCTTCAGCTTTTTGGTGTTCTCCCCATCTTCAGGGTGGGGCTGACACATAGTCGGTGCTAAAGAAACCGTTGCTGTTGTTTCACTATGTGATTAAACTGCTCGTTAGCATCCAGTGAGAGACATGGCAGTGGAGGAGGATGAGGCATCTGCCCCCGAGATGCAGCATTGGGATTCGATGACGTGGTCCAGAATAAATTCTTAAAGCTGTCAGAGCAGAGGGTGTGGACAGAGCCTGGGGAAATAGTCACAATTAGAGGAAACAGAAAGGTGTGGCTGACACCAACTGAGCAGGAGGGCTGAGACCTGTGAAGAAGGGTGTCAGAGTCCACATCATGGCACACGAGGAGGGGGCATTTCAGGATGGCACCATCCTTCGTGCTGTGCTCCAGCTTTGCTGATGGCAGTGCTCACCTTGTAATGACTTGCCTTCTGTTCTTTGGGACAGGCATTATCTCCAGTCCCTGTGTTTCAAGTTACAAATTCCCAGAGACCTACAAGACCCAAAGCTACCAGGCCTGGGCCCGTCACTTTGCTTTTTTCAGACTGCTGCACACATGACTTATTTTCTGTTAATAATTATAATGAATCAGGCGACTCACATTTTCCCTCTGAAAACAAACTTATTTTCTGTAAAGAAGCATTTTCTATGGTATTGTCTTTTTAGACTTTTAGTGTGTGTATGGATGAGTAAATTCTAAGCTGGACCCCAAATTACTCCTCCCAAAGATGACAGCCCGTTAACCCCATTATAAACTGGTGATAATATTGAGCTGGTACAATTATATCAAAGACAGTTACTTTGTTGCTGTTAAAACAGAGAAATATATACATGTAGATATACATTTATGTTCTTTTTTTTATAGTATTTAGATTTTGCTGAATTTGAAGATACCTTGAAAACATTTTCGAAAGAATGTAAAATGAAAGGAAAACCATTATCGAAAATAGCAGGTGGTTCTTTAAGGGAGTCCAAATCATTGATAATCCAGGTAACATTTTATTTTTTTGATCTCTGTAGATAATCAAGGTGCTCCCAACTTGTAAAAAATGCTGCCATTTGAGAATATTGCAATCTTTTCTGGTGACCTGGTCAGAGTGACTTTTAGATTTTGCAGGTGTTAATAGAGGAATTAGTAATGTCATCTTCAAATCTCTGTACCCTACCTGGGAAATAGGTGGTGACCTAAGATCTTTTACAAACGCGTCTTGGGAAGAAGAAAAAGAGGAAAGCATGCAAGGCTTAGAAACGGAGACAAATGTGACCCCATCCCGAGGCGTTTTAGCTTATTAGTTCTGGGTATTGGGGACACAGTGGTGAACAGAACACCTCTGCCCTATGGTACTTGCATGCTAGTTTGGAGAGGCTGGAGGCGGGAACAAGAGTCAGACTGACAGGGCAGCATCCTGTCAAAGGAAGGCCTGAGCAGCTCTGTGAATACGAGCAGAGGGCAGACATTCCACGGTCCTAAATTCTCAGGGTTAGAGAGGACCTTAAAAGTTCTTGTTTCAACTATTATTTGATGCCTCCATCCCATTGGTAGCATTCAAGGTAACTTCACCTTGAATACACCCAGTGATAAGAGAACATACCATTTCCTGAGGCAGCTTATTTCAGCTTCACATGAGTTTATTATTTTAATAAATGTATTTATTTCAATATCTCCTTCTCAGAAAAATGGGAGACTTGTTCTGAGAGGCCCACGGAGTAGCTGGAAGCTAGGCCACAGCCGCTACCCGTGTGCTCCTGTCCCTGCCTCCTAGAGGCCTGGCATGGGGCACCATTGAGTGGGGGCACCATCGAAGTGGCCCATGGAGCTTGAGGTGGGGCTGTGTCCTCTGCCCGGCGCCCCTCCAGGCCTCAGGCACCTGGACCCTGGGCTGCTGCCACATCGAATGGGACGATCAGGAAGTTCTTTCGATGCTGCCTGGCACCTAAATCTGAAAAGCTATGCAGCAGGCATTTGTGATGGCCAGTCATCATTCTTCTTGTGAGGCAGGTGACATGACAGTTGCCACCTCCCTTCTCCAGAGTCTCTATTTCAACTGTTGTGTGAATCGGGAAACTCCCAGCCCTGCGTATTCAGGCTCACACCGCTCCAAGGCTGGAACGGCGCCGGGCCTCTGGCTCTAGCCTGTGCTCCCCTGCTTCTGTTACTGGGGCACCCAGTCACTACATGGGTGACTGGTCGCCTCCCACAGTCCATCTCAGCTGGACATGCTTCTAGCAATGGGGCAAGTGGCAGCACCCGCCTCCCAGGCCCGGGATCTCTGCGCCACTCAGGATTTGGCAGCTGTGCTGTCAGCAAGCTTCCGGATGGTCTGGCCTGTTTCCATCTTACATACTGTGGGTCAGCACGTCCAAAGGGCACAGGCACTGCACTTATGTGCCCGCAAGTTCTCCAGGCCCAAGTCTGTGGCCTGGGCCTGAATCCTTGCATTTGAGAGACCCTCGGTGAGCCGTCTGTGGTTTAGAAGGCCCAGATTAGGTATTGGAAGGGTAGAAAGCTGGGGCTGCTCTGCAAGACTCAACCTCAGGGGCGTGAAGCCCCCTGGATCTCCGGTTTCCTGTCCCCTCATCTGAAAAAGAGACTTAGTTTTCCTCACACCGAAACCGTGGGCTACATGGGGTCCCTGAGGTATTGGGAAGGTTTTGAGAATTTGGGGTGTTGGGAGAATGGGCACTCCTTCTGACTGGGGTTCGGTCTGATGTCTTCTCCACAGAAGGACCTCATGGCTGCGTTTGACGACGGAGACCAGAGGGTATTCTTCGATTTGTGGGAAGAGCACGTGCCCACTTCCATCCGACATGGGGACACCCTTGCCCGGAAGCTGGAGTTCTACCTGCACATCCATTTTGCCATCTATCCTCTGAAGCACTCCGTAGGGAGACCCGTAGGTTCACCTGGTGCCGTGGGTTGGTCCAAATGGTGTGTTAAGGGACAGTGTTAGCTGTTACGTTTCCCAAATGAGCATTAGTTTAGTTTTAGGGCCCTCTTATCATGTTGCTAAGAGCAGCATGTGTCCTGATGAATGACTTCCTCCCTCATTCCCAGCAGTTTATTTTCCAATTTACGTGCAGCATTAACCGTTTCTGTAATGAAGGCTACATTGTTTTCCTAAATACCTCAAGTTTTTTATTTATTTATTTATTTATTTATTTATTTATTTATTTATTTATTTATTTATTTTAGGGCAGTGTCATTGGCCCTCATATGTGGGACCTGAACCGGGGCCGCTGGAGTCCCAAACCAGCACTTAACCACTGCACCACTCGGCCGGCCCCTACCTCAAGTTTTTTAAAATTCAGCAAAATGAAGTTTACTTGACAACTGAAGATATATATAGAGGGTGCCAAAAAAAAATGTATACACACTTTAAGAAAGGAAAAAACTATTAAAATTGTAATACTCAATATATACCGATAACAAAAGATGACTACAAGTCACATTTGACTTCTGCAATTACAGGAGGTGCTCAAAGTGGTGACCATCAGCATCCAGACAGTTCTGATTGTGATGAACTGCTTGAGTAACATTGACCAAAGTGTACACTTGTATACATTTTTTTTGGCACCCCGGTGTGTGTGTGTGTATATATATATATATATATATATATACACACACACACACACACACACACACATATGTCTAAGAGAGCACAGAAGTAGACTACATATTAGACCACGTATTAGAGGAGAAATGTAAGCACAAACAGTGGGAAAATGGTATGCCTACTTGTGAAAGTCCGTTGGAGTGAGAAGTTGAATTTAGCTCCTGCAGCCTTTTCCCAGGCGGGGCTGGGGACGCGAAGGGAGGAAAGGGCTTTGCACGCTGCCATAGCAGAGGGAATGGCAAAAGGGGAGCAGGGCCAAACTGACTTCTGACCATGTGCATTTGCTTAGTGGCTTCTCCAGGCCTTACCCACAGCCCCGAGAACCTGCGTTAACTTATTTAAATGCCAGGGGGCGCCAAAGGAGGGGTGAGTGATGGAGGGAGCAGCTTTACAGTACATTGTGATAGCCTGTCTCGAAAAGCGGTTCCCCAAGATGGTACTCATGTAGGTACAATCATGGGAAATTTTCATTTTCTCTGTATTTATTTCTGCCTTCTAATAGTTCCATTTTGATATAAGATTAAAAAATCAATAAACGTTAGGTATTTTTTGAGTCTGGTGATCAGAAGAGGGCTTCACGGTGTAGGTGCGGTGAGGTGCACCGATTAGAACAGGCTTCACCTGTGTGCACGGCCTTGCGGGACGTAACTGGTGCGGCCAGGGTGGGCCAGGAAGAAAAGCGCCAGATTCAAGGTCGAGCAGCTCAGCTTGTCCTACCTCCTCACTGAGGCCCAGGAGAAAATGGAGACCCTGGGAAGAACTTGCCTTGCCTTGAATTTCACATGGAATTAGTGAAGCAGGTTAATGAAGGGAAGGAATATGTTATGGAAACTTCTGTTTCAAAAAAACGGTTCACCTTTAGAAACCTGTCCTAGGGAATCCTGGGAATGCACACACATATTTATGATCTCTGAGATGTGGAAACAGTGTACGTATCTAGTCATGGGGAATTGGTTGGATAAATTGTGATAAACCCACAAGATGAGGTTTCATCCTGCCATTACAGACGATGTGTATGAAGAATATTAAGGATATGAGAAAATGGTGATAAAGTAAAAGGCAGCATATTGAACATGTTTCTTCTGTCCTCTCATATTCCTCATGAAGGGGCGAAATTGGGGGTGATGTTAGAATGATGGAGACAGCACACTGGGAAGGCCAGGTGGGGACTTCAGTTCCTGCCACCGATGTGGCTGGAAGTGAAGGAGCCTCGGAGAGAGGATGGGATGGATAGGTGGACTGGGCGTCAAGCAGGGGACCTCCGGTGAGCTTCTTCCCTTCTTTGTAGGACAAAGAGGAATTGGATGAAAGGATTTCTTATTTCAAAACCTACCTGGAGACCAAAGGGGCAGCGTTGAGCCAGACCACAGAGTTTCTCCCTTTCTACGCCCTCCCTTTTGTTCCCAACCCTATGGTGCATCCCTCATTTAAAGAACTCTTCCAGGTAAGTGACAGCAGTCTCAGAGTCTTGGGTCATATTCCTGGCACCATTGTGCTTTTGCCTTGTTTACGCTGGTTGTTTCTGAATGATGCTGGAAGAAACTAAAACTTGCTTATGTTATATTTTAAGAATATTCAGGTTAATGAGCTTCAATGAATTTTTCTTATGTCATAAAATATAATTTTTTGGGTTGCACCAAGACTTAACCCAATTGACATAAATATTTTTAATGTACTAAGCTCTTAAGTTATTCCATGTATACTTTTTTAGTATTGGAAGGATTATTTATTCAATTACACTGAAAATTAGTAGCCTGGAAAAGAACTCTAGAGTACTTTATATAATTGCTGGCCTTGTGTATTTTAATTTGTATTAAAATTCTCACTTACTTGGAGTATATTTGATTGCATGATTGTGTACTCTTATTTCCATCAGACTATTTGTCTATAGCTCTTTTAATTGTTATACTTCATTTTAGTTAACATTTCAGCATAATATTTATTAATAAGATTTACCCAAAAAAATTATTATATTAATTTATGTTGACTAAAATTAATATGTCCCACTGAGACTTTTATTGAAATGTAATTAGAGACTGAAATATTTCGATGTAATTAGATTGCTTTTTCTAAAGATCCTGTCTATATTTCCTTCTTATAAGGATACCAGTCATACTGGATTAAGCGCCCACCCTACCCCAATACGACCTCGTCTTAACTAATTACATCTGCAACGACCCCGTTCCCAGGGACCTCACATTCTGAGGAGATTAGGACATCAATATATCTTTTTAGGGGACACAGTTCAACCCATACCACATGTATTATAAATAAAGTTATCATGCAGTATGAGGGAATTGCGAAATCTTTTTAATATATAAGACTTTCCTGCTTCGCTGGCAGTATTCTTTTGAAAGTCAGATAACGGGTAGACTGGGTCGGGTGGGAGGTGTGGGTGAGGATGGGAGAGGAGAAAGTGGGGCAGGGTGGGAGGGAGAGGGGCCGGACCTCAGAGGTCAGCGGGTGTGAATCTTAGTGATGTGGCTTCTTTTTTGTGCAGCTTCTCGGTTTGGGTGGTAGATACTTTTGTATGAAGACTGTAAGGAAAATTGCCCTGACAAAGGTTGTTACTTGTCACACTTTTCTTTTACTACTTAAGTCATTACTTCTTCCTTCTCAATGAGTACTATTTGAGGTAAATAGTTTTTTTTAAGTGATAAACTAAAAGTATATCATACTTCTTGACATGATGCAGTATTTGAGGCAATAACAGCTACTGTCTTTCTTTCTCATTTAGATGAGGTGTACGGAAGCAAGTCCCTTTTTTCAGGAGACTTTTAGTATCTTAGTGATAATTCTGTGTGCCTGCCAGGGCCATGCATGCCTAAATTGTACTGAATTATTTTTGGTACTCAACCTAATAAGGTTACTTTTCATACTTGTGTTGAATGCATGTGAAATATTCAAATCATGTACAGGGTTATTTTTTTCCCTGTTTATGAAAGAACTCTGTTCTTTTTTCCTACTGTGGGCACTTGAACCTTCTATTAATGAATTGGTCAGATGTCCTAAAACCTGTTTTTTTACAGCATCACACCACTGGTAAGACATCTTGTTTTTGATTTCAGTAACTGTGATGGGGTAATTTAACCCTAAAGGCCACAACTTGACAATGCGGGTTGGCATTTAGTGATCTAGTGCTTTTATTTATTTTCTTTGTCTTTTTTTCCTTCAGGATTCTTGGACTCCAGAATTAAAGTTGAAGTTGGAAAAGTTTCTGGCTTTAATTTTTAGAGCCGGTAACACGCCAAAGCTTTTAACGTTGTATGTATCCTTTTGAAGCAGATGCAGCCCACCTATGTTAGAGTGGTACGCTGGTGTAGGCTGCCTCATAAATAGGGATAATTGATAGTGCTGCTTTCATATTTATGAGGTCAATGAAACTAATGGGAGGATGCGCCAAGGCCCATAAAGGGCTGACTTCTATGGCACTGGGTCTCTGAGACTCGCTAGGCTCTTATTTTTATGTCATGTGCTTAGAAGCTGTCTTGATAGAAAAAAAGGTCTGTGTTTTTAGAAAAGAACTCCTTGGAGTAACTGTCCCTTTGTAGAAGATCGGTCAACCACTTTTAACGCCTTGAGACCCTGTGGATCAAGTGACCATGTAACTCGTCATTCAAATTGGGACTTTTCAAAACACAACTTTGTTGAGGTATAATTAACACACCATAAGATTTACCCATTTTAAATGTACAATTGAATGAATTCTTTTTTTTTTTTGAAGATTTTATTGGGGAATTGGGGAAGGGGAACAGCCTTGAGGAACCGGGGAAGGGGAACAGGCAAGTTGCTGTCCTTTTGTTCTTCGGTCTAGTTATGGAGGACATTGCTTCACTGGCCCATGTTAGTATCATCATTGCTTTCTTCTCGGGTGAGGCAGATCGGTTGCTGGCCTCTGGATGGCCACTCACAGTGGCTCTTGGCAGCTCACACTGGCTGCCAGCCGATCACGCATGCTGCTGGCCACTCACTATAGCCTATGGCAGCCCACTGCAGTAAGGGCTGCAGCTATGCCATCCCCGGGGACTCACAGCAGCCCAGCTCCAGGTGAAGCTGTTGGTCACCATCTTAGTTGTAGAGGGCAGTGTCACTGGCCCTCATATGTGGGATCTGAACCGGGGCAGCTGGTATCCCAAGCCAGCTCTTAACCAATGCACCACTCAGCCGGCCCATGATTTTTTTTTTTTAGCTGAGCCATCCTGCCACGTGTTGGCAACTCAGTGGCTGCTCAGCTCGGGCCAGGAATCGAGCTGGTGACCCTGTTGTTCAGAGCTCACACTCTTGAGCGAGCTCTTAACCAACTGAGCTACTCAGCCAGCCTAATTTAATGATTTTTAACAAAAGGGTAGAGCCATGCAGCCATCATCACAATCCAATTCAAATCAGGACACTTTTAAGAGCAAAAAGGGGGTACTCACTGAACAGAGTGCCAGGCAGCAGGTGTAAATAGAGCCTGCCCAAGGAAGAGTGGGACGGGTGGTCATCCAACCCCAGGAAGCTGATTTCCTAAAGCTTGTTAGTCTTTAAGGACGCTTGTCTCCTTTTATTCTGAACAAGGATGTATTAAAAGTTATTTTATAACAAGAATATAACATTTTGAATTGTAAAGTTGGTGTTTGTTTTAATTTAATGAAAAATCGAGGCTACTTTCCTGCATAATACCTACTTCCTTTCTAACTCCAAAGCGCTGGACTTGTAATTGAACTCTTTTGTCCCTGGGATTCCATGACGTGTTTCTTCTTCAGCTTGTCAGCCTTCAGTGGATCCCTGCTGCCCGTATCCAGCTCCTTAGCCTCACCTTGAGACTGTCCACAGCCAGGCTGAACTACAGCTCTTCTCTCTGCTTTTATAACCTTAGGGTTCTGTTCAGATACTCCCCTCTACCCACACACCATGATGCTTGCATATCCAATCCTTTTCCCTCTTAAAGTTCCATAAAAAAATGACAGTCTTTCACTGAAATTAGGACTTTTCTAACCTGGCTTATGACTATTTTAATCCTTTTTCTTTTTCTTTTTCTTTTTTTTTGAGGGCAGTGTCATTGGCCCTCACATGTGGGACCCGAACTGGGGCCGCTGGCTTCCCAGGCCAGCGCTTAACCACCGCGCCACTATTTTAATCTTTTTAAAAAGCATTTCTTAGCTTAAACTTCACGGTGCCAATATGTTAAGATTCTAAAAGAAATTACTTACACACGAAATCATATTAGTTGTATTAGTAATAGCACCTGCTTCATAGAAATAACATGAGGATTGAGTCAATACATGAAACTTGCTTAAAATAGTCCTGCACATAGTAAGTGCTTGATCGCTGTTAGCTGTCAGTATTATGGTTTGTACATACTTGGCACCTTTCATCCTATTCAATGTGCTTTGAAGCCAATACACTGAAACATAGCAGGTAATATACACATGATTCCTTTCTTGTCCTTGTTCCATGGAAATATTTGTTGCAGTTCAGTTACACACAGATATTAGGTTGAATATTGTGCCAGGAATTAAGGATCCAGAGAAAAGGCCAAGACATAGTTCTCTTAGCCACGGTGGAATTTTTTTGTTTTTTGTCTTTTTTTAAGATTTTATTGGGGAATTGGGGAAGGGGAACAGTGTTGGGGAATTGGAGAAGGGGAACAGCCAAGTTGCTGTTCTTCAATCTTAGTTGTGGAGGGCGCAGCTAGCTCAGTCACCATCTTGCCGCCTGTTGGCACCTCGCGGCCTCTCAGCTCAAGGTGCCATGTTCAGTCTTATTGCAGGTGGGCATAGCCTACCATCCCATGTGGGAGTCAAACCATAAACCTTGTTGTTAGGAGCACGCGCTCTCACCAGCCGAGCCATCCTGCCAACAGCTCAGCTTGGGCACAGCTCACTGGGAATCGAGCCGGCAACCCTGTTGCTCAGAGCTTGCGCTCTTAACCATGAGCCACTGGGAGTTTTGAACAATAAAGTGAGAGTCTGTGAGGAGACAGAATGAGGGGTAGGACTTCGAGGCAGAGGGAACAACTTTTGCGGAAGCACCGAGACAGTATGTTTGGGAAACCAGAAAGAATTCAGTATTGCTGGACCAAAAGGACTGAGAAAGTCAGAGACGTGGCAGGAGCTGGGTCACAGAGGTGTGTGAGAGGTCCTGTAGCTAACGGGAGCCTTTGAAATGTTTTAAGCAGGAGAATAACAGAGTCATGTCTACAGCTTTAAAAAAAAAAAATCACTCTTATGTACTCCTGATTATAAAATTGGTCATATTCCTTGTAGAAAATTTGGAAAGCACAGAAATGCATTTGCATACTTGCATATACCCCAAAGTATGTAATGCTTACAATAAACTAGGATAGCTATTGCTATATGTATTTTTTAATATTTTTATCAAATGAAGAGAGCATTTCCCCAAATACATATTCTTCAAAAATGGATTGTTTCCTCAAAAGTTAAACAGAGTGACCATATGATCCAGCAGTTTCACTCCTAGCAATGTACCCAAGAGAAGTGAAAACATGTCTACATGGCAACTTGTGCAGCATCATGTGTAATAGCCAAAATGTGCAAACAACCCAAATGTCCATCCACTGGTGAACCCAAATGTCCTACACTGGACTGTTATTTGGCAATAAAGAAATGAATGGATTACTGATACATGCTACAACATGTATGAACCTGGAAAACATACTAAGTGAAAAAAGCCAGGCACAAAAGGCTACATATTGTATGATTCCATTTGTATGAAAAGTTCAGAAGAGGCCAGTCTGTGCAGACAGTAGATGAGTGGTTGCCTCGGGTTGGGGAGGGTGGGAAAACAATGGGCGTGACTGCTCATGGGTACAGGGTTTCATTTTGGGGGTGATGAAAATGTTCTAGGGCCGGCCGAGTGGCACGGAGGTTAAGCGCTGGCTTGGGAAGCCAGCGGTCCCGGTTCTGGTCCCACATATGAGGGCCAGTAACACAGCCCTCAAAAAAAAAAAAAGAAAATGTTCTATAGTTGATTGTAGTGATGGTTGCACAACTCTGATTATGCTGAAAATTATTGAAATGTACACTTTAAATGCGTGATTTCTGTTATATGTGAATTAACACCTCAATAAAGCTGTTACCAAAAAATTAAGCAACCCACGCAAAACATGTGAAATACCTTGCCCTCGTCGTGTGGCCAGATGTGTCGGAGCTGATGTTGACATCCAGGCAGCCTGGCTCCAGAGTCCGTGATCTCAGCTGCTGTACTCTGCTGTCTCCACCCAACCTCAGTCACCTTAGGATAAAGCTGTAGCATTGAAGTTAGAGGTAAAGGGTCTGCATGCAGATTTGCGGTTTTCCTTGGACATTCTGGTAGCAGTGGGGAAGGTCTTCTGAGTGGGGAAGGAGGCCAGTTAGGGGCTGTTGAAGTAGGACAGGAGTTGGTTGCACACAGAAGTAATGGAGATGGAGAGGACGATTTATTTCAAAGCGAGTCATCCAAGTACTGAGATGTCAGTAACCATCTTAGCGATTTACAAGTCTAGCAGCCAAATTAACAAGTGGCCGTCGCTGTCCTGAGAATTCCCTTTTCACCATGCGGAGGCTCTTGTTCAGACTGGCCACACAGTGTGAGATACCCGATGCCTATTTTCCTGAACTTCTTTCTCATTCCAGAAGGAGAATGGACAAAATCACAAAGGTAAGTCACCTATATTACATTTTTTTAATAACAACTTTGCCAACTCAAGTGTTAAGTAATGCGATACAGAGAATTCCGTAGACTTGGAAAATGAGGGCTTTAAAAGTCTAAATATATATGAAGTGCTTTGCAAACATTTTTGCCTGTGATTCCTTGAGGCCCACTTTTCAGGAAGGCTGGTATTTTTAGCTTTGTCTGCATAACAAGTACCTGAGATGTGGAGAAATGAAGAGGATCTAAGCACTGGGCCGACGTACCTGTGCAGAACGGTTAGAAGACACAGCATAGCATGGGCGAGGAAAGAGCTATTTTAGTGTCTTGCGCTTTCACCTTGGACTAATCTAATGGGGTCTTATCTCAGTAGCAATATGGAGTACCCATTCAGATAAAGCTTTTCCATTTTTTACGTTCAGTCTTAGGAATTCCAGTCTTAATTTTTTAGCATAAAATGATGGTTTTCTATGATCAGTGATTTTTAGCAGAACTGTTCATTATTCAGAAAGGTGAGAAAAACTTTAGTTAGCCTGAAATCTGTGGCCAGTTTTGGGGTTCTCTGCTGAGTTTTGTCTTTGGCATTGCATTCTGGAAACTGCATGAATTATGCTGGAGAGACTGTGATGTATGTCCCGCCGTAGGGAAGCGTTGATGGCATAACCCTCAGTTCCCAGCAGGTGGAGTTTTACTACATGAAAGTAGCACATTGGCTCTCTTCACAGTAGAGTAACATTAGCAAGGATTTCAAAACTCCCTGCCATTGTTTTTCCATGTTGCTTGATAATTAAAGTTTTCTAAGGAAAGAGGGCATTCATAAATGATTTAGCTCTTTACTTTCCAAGGACTTGACAAGTGAGCGATGCTTCAGATCTGACACATGAGAGGGCTTCGATAGCTTCAGATGACAGGAGGTTGCGTGTTTATTTTTGTCCTTTGTAGCCTTGCATATCCCAGCCCAACCGTTCTGAATTCTGGTTCTGCCGGCTGTGCCGCCCCTCCTGGAGCTTGGAGGGGACAGTTCCCACTGACCCTTCTTCATGGAGGAGCATGGTCCTGTGCCTGAGCAAGAGGCACAGAGGTATAGATGTGGCCTCATGGGGTCAACATGGAGTGCTCTGTGGGTCCTCAGGCTGCAGCCTTGGGGCTCCCAGAGGTTGCTGTGCCCCCAGCAGTTATGTCCAAGTATAAGTCCCAGGGGGTCTCTTCTGTTGCTCAGGCCTGATCCCTGCAGTGTTCGTACAGTTCCCGGGCCCTGGCTCAGGGGGTCCTGTGCCAGCTTTCTCACATACAGCACAGCTGGAATTCGTAAATTGGGCTGGGCGCTTGGGTTTGGCATACAACTCCTGGAAATGCACCTTTGCCCCACTATTTCTATTTCTGTTACTGCCTAGCAAACTACCTCAGGCTCAGTGGCACAAAACAACAGCGTCCATTTATTATTCTCATCTTGCATGGCCTGGGAATTGTGAGCTCAGTTAGGCAGCTCTCCCTTGGGGTGTCTCATGGGTGCAGACAGAGCTGGGTGGAGCCATCGCCAAGGCTTCCTCACCCACGTGCACAAGTCTGGTGATTCCCGCCGGCTGTCGGCTGGGGTCTCAGCAGAGGCCCTCCACTAGAACACCTGCATGGACTCTCCATGTGGCCTGGGCTTCCTTAGGACATGGTGGCTGGGTCTCAAGGGTGAATGTCCCCAGAGAGAGCGGTTGGAAGCTGTGTCACCTTTTCTGACCCAGCCTCTGCAATAACTTGGCGTCACTTCTGCTGCATTCTCTTTGTTATGAGCCCGTTCCTAAGGCCAACCCACATTTAGAAAAGGAGAGTTACATCTCACCTCTTGATGGGAAGACGTGTCAGAGGCTTTGCTGTCCTATTTTAAAGCCACCGCCTGACCTGCATCCTTTGGGTCCCAAAGAACTGCCTTAGTTCTGGACTCGGTCTGCTTAGTCCCTGTTCAGATTCGGTCTTTGGTTTCCCTGGCGCTGGGGGAGGGAAGGTGGTGAGAAACTTCTCCCTGAGTCCTGACTTTCCACCAGCTCCTTTCACCCCAGCATACCCTGCAGATTTTGAGGATAGCTTTCTGTCGGGAAAGGTTCTGTCTCTGATAAGTGGCCCAATTTTGCAGACAAAATAAACATGGAAGAAGTACAAATAGAAGGGCCTGTTTTTCTACAGAGCTGTCATTTGAATTTCAGCAAGGAGACCGGGGTTTTCAGGCCTTCTTTAAGTTTGATTTTAATGGAGTTTTATCTTAGGATAGCCAAGCAGAACTGAGTCTCGCAGGCACAGTGTATGTGTATGGCTAAATGAACCCCACGAAGCAGTATTGCCATGGAGATCAGAGATTAGCACCACAGAGTACTTGTACCGGGGCCCAGGCCCAGTGTCACAACAGCTAGTTGCCATCACTTTGTCCCCTCCTCTCACAACTACAGCTGCAGTGACCACACACAGACATGCCACCAATTTAATTTGATTGTAGACTCAGGTGTGTTTTTTTAACTGAATGGTTGGGTAATATTATTCTGTGTGTCTTGATCAGAAGGTTTGTGGATGAGGTGAGATTTCCATAAATTTTTGAAGAAGGCAGGAAAAGTGCTTGGAGTGGGAGATTCTCTCAAAAGGAAGTAATTAAAAAATGGTGTTTAGAATAAAAACTTAGATTGGCAATATAGCATATAACATTATTATTTACACCTAGCCATCTATAAAAGATACGAAAATAGTATCTTTTAGCATTTATTTTTTTTTAAGATTTTATTGGGGAATTGGGGAATTGCGGAAGGGGAACCACCAATCTGTTGTCCTTCAGTCTTAGTTGTGGAGGGCACAGCTAGCTCAGCTCCAAGTCCAGTCACCATCTGGCTGCCTGTCAGGAGCTCACAGACGCTCAGCTCAAGGTGTGGTGTTCAATCTTAGTTGCAGGAGTAGGGGGCATAGCCCACCATCCCATGCAGGAGTCAAACTGGCATCCTTGTTGTTAGGAGCATGTGCTCTCACCACCTGAGTCATCCTGTCACCCGTTGGCAGCTCAGCGACAGCTCAGCTTGGGCGCAGCTCACTGGTCCATGTGGGAATTGAACTGGCGACCCCATTGCTCAGAGCTCGCGCTCTTAAGCTAAATCTTAACCAACTGAGCCATTCGGCCAGCTCTCTTTTAGCATTTCTGGCACTCAGTGATTTGGCCCCATCAGAAAATGGACAGCTGATCATTTTTCTAGAGTTCAGAGGCCTAAATAGTATTTTTTTTATAAGTGATGAGCTATATTTATGGTTATGTCATAAGTTTCTTTATTAGTATTTGTGGATTAGCAAAATAGCAGAGAGTTGATTTGTATCTGAATATAAAGAAGAAAGAGTATATCCTCTTGTGAAGATAGAGTGGTTGATTTTAGGTTTTTATATTAGGTTAGAAAAACAATTCCATGTTTTAAGATGTATCATTTTGTTTTGAGCAATCTAGGGGTCTCTAAAATTAAATCTCATCTACTCTTAAAAAAAGAAAAAGTACTGTGCCTAAATGAAGGAGGGATGTTAACAAGAGGAAGCTTGACTGTAGGGAAGGTGTGCATTGCTTTTGTTCTTTAGTCTCAGTGCCTGCTGGAATTACAGGAGAACTTGCTGTGACCCCCACTGGCCTACTTTTAGCAGTATACTCATATATCTCTTGTTTAAAACTTGGGACATAGTTCTTTGGACTTTTGTACAAATTACGTCACTCGTTATGAAATATGAAGAATCTCAATAAATATCACTGGCATGACTAAGCCAGTTTCATTAAAATAATATGGAATAAACCATCTCCATTAAAAGTTCAGATCTCACATGGCAAGCCATCTTGGTTTAGATGTCCTTGTCTCATAAAACATTTTGACGGGAAAAAAGTCAAAGTTCTGTTTAACGTTCAGAAATAAAGTTGGTGTTTTGATCTGTGACTCAAATAGCTCAGGTCCCGTCTGTAGCCAGCTGTCTGCAAGGTGATGTCTCTGGAGAGCCGGCTGTTCTGCTAAATGGTGTATTTCACGTGGCCACAAACGTGTCAGCCGATTGCCTATTTCTTTCCTTCCTGTAGGCTGTTGGCAGTTAGGTCACTTTTCCCTCAGGCGTACCGTGCTCTGAAATTGTTGTAAATTCCAGTTCTGAGTTCCCAAGCCAAAAGTTCCACAAATAGTCCTTTACATTTAGTTAATTGTACAATGAGTTTCTGAGGGGAAGAGTTCCTCTGTGTGTCCCCTTTAGACAAGGACAACGCTGGTGACATTAACATTAGTGATTTCGGAGGTCATTTGACCCCGCCAATGTTTTGTAGAATTTTCATTGTTGGAAGTTCTAGTTTATATAACTTTGAACTTTGTACATATGAAAATGCTTTCATGATACTTAGTATAGGGAGAAAGTAGTGACTCCCTTTTTTTAAATAATATTTGAGGAGAAACTTGATAAATGATTTCCAGGGATGTTCTCCAGAGGTTCAAGTATTGGATGTAAATTTGTCCCAGATGACTTTTTTATTGGGGAATTGGGGGAGGGGAACAGCGTTAGGGAACTAGAGAAGGGGAACAGACAAGTTGCTGTCCTTTTGTTCTTCAGTCTAGTTGTGGAGGACGTCGCTTCACTGGCCCATGTTAGTATCATCATCGTGCTCCTCTTAGGTGAGGCAGATCGGTCGCCGGCCTCTGGATGGCCGCTCACAGTGGCTCTTGGCCACTCACACTGGCTGCCAACTGCTCACGCTGGCTGCCAGCCACTCACTGTAGCCTATGGCAGCCCACTGCAGCAGGGGTTGCAGCTATGCTGTCCCCAGGGACTCATGGCAGCCCAGCTCCAGGTGGAGCTGTTTGTTCACCATCTTAGCTGTAGAGGGCAGTGTCACTGGCCCTCACATGTGGGATCCGAACCAGGGCTGCTGGCGTCCCAAGCCAGCTCTTAACCAATGCGCCACTCGGCCAGCCCCCAGATGACTTTTTAAAGTTCTCTTTCAATACTGAGATTTGGTGGATGCTAAATAATAATAGTAGTAAGAATAATAATACTTCATTCTTGTGTGACATTTGGAGATTTAAAAGTTAAAATAATATATGTCTGCACCTGAATAAGTTTTTGAAATATGGTTTGAATGTGCAGGACACAAATTAGGAGGAATGAATAACTTAGGACAGTGGTTCTTAAACGTGGGGGATATGTCATAGCCATTTGGGGCTTTTGATGACCATATAGATACTCAGCCCCTACCCCGCACCCCAAAATCAGTCTCTGGAGGTGAGGCTTAACCATCTTTATTTTTAGATGATTCTGTTGTATTTCAAAGTTTGATTACCACTATTTTAGGTTAGAACCTTTCTGCCACTTTTTCAAGGCTAGGTGTTTCGAGTATATTTGTTCATTTAATCTTCACAATAACCCTTCAAGATCATTATCAATTTCCCCATTTTATAGGTTAAGACATGAGAATCAGAGAAGTTAAATATCTTGCCCCAGGTTACCCAACAAGAAAGTGGTAGAGTAGGGATTTGAGCCCGAGTCTTTATAATTCTAAACCTCTCTATATACACAAAATATGTTCCAAAGTGAAGGCTTTAAATATTACACAGAGCCTGGACTGGGACAATTGTGAGTTAACCTGGGCTTCTTCCATCCCAAAACTTAGCATTCCAGGGGAGTGGAGAAGGAGGATGGGGCAAAGGAGTGTTGACACTGACAAATGAAGATTCGGCTATTCCAGCTGTGCCTGGGGTGGCTTAGCCATCAAGTGCTGTCTGTGCGGAGCACATGTGGGGATTCTAAGAAGAGAACCCTAGAACCGTCCAAGGCTGCCTTCTCTGAGGCCCGTGTGGTGGTTTATGCTTTATCAAATTGGCAGAATGAGCACCTGGAAACTTCTAGATTCTAGTTTTCTCCAGCCTCAGGCAAGTAGCCCTTTACTTAAAAAGAAGAACTGTCCTACAGTTATGAATTGTCCCCCAAACAACCTCAGAGGGCAAAAACAGAAAAAGACACAGGTTTGGTTCAATCATTCTATGAGCTAATTATATAAAGAAACGTTGAGTTTATTTCTTGTTCATAAAGAGAAGAACTAAAAGAAAAGTTTATTTCTTGTTCATAAAGAGAAGAACTAAAAGAGATAGATTTTGTTAGGAAATAGATTTTGTTAGAGGTGATTCAGTTGATCTACCAGAGACAAGAAATGAAAACATCAGTGATTACGAAGCACTTTGTAACTAAATGTGGCATGAAATAGAAGTAAAGTGTTAGACACAAATAGTGTCAAGTTCATTGTTATAGCAAAACTGTTATGACAGTAGCCATGGTACTCCCTTGAGAAGAATAAAAGTATTTTTTATTTTGCTGGTTTTTAAAATTGTTTCTGTTTTGTTTTAATATAAGTATAAATTGTCTTCCTAGAAATGTTGCAACAGCTCCACCAGCAGCTGGTAGAAGCTGAGCGGAGGTCAATGACATACCTGAAACGGTACAATAAGGTCCAGGCCGATTACCACAACCTCATCGGAGTCACAGCAGAGCTGGTGGATTCTCTGGAGGCCACAGTCAGTGGCAAGATGGTAAGGAAGATCCCCCACGATCCATGCCTTTTCTGAGATACGGGTGGATCGTGCACTGTCTTGCTATGTGAGTCCTGCCACTCCCAGCCATGGCGCCTGCCCCGTGATTTCACAAAGCCAACATGCACACAGAGACTAGCTGGCATTCCACACTGTTTGTCATGCTGCTTGTAGCATTTATCCATCTTTCCTGACACATTACCTACCGTGTCTTTATTTCTCTACCTTATTCTTTTTTATATATATACTTTCTTCATTCCTTTACCAAAGATTTGTTGAATGCTTACCATGTGCCAGGCCCTGTCCTAGGCATTTTGAGTACATGAGGCATCAGGCAGTGAAACAGACTCCTGCCCTCCGGTAGGGTACATCGCAGCAGGGGAGAGAGATAATATGTAGTAAACATAAACATAGCAGATAGGCAAATTATGTAGATGGTTAGAAAACGACAAGTGTTATGAGAAAAAAGCGAAGCGAGGTAAAGATCAGAGTTTGTGGGGGAAGGGTGGGATTGGCATGTGTACATTTTACTTTTATTATTTTATTATTATTATTATTTTTTTTTTAAATACACAAAGAACTCTTTTTTTTAGATTTTTTTTTTTTTTTTTTTATTGGGGAATTGGTGGAGGGGAACAGCGTTGGGGAATCGGGGAAGGGGAACAGACAAGTTGCTGTCTTCTTGTTCTTCAGTTTAGTTGCGGAGGATGTTGCTTCACTGTTGGTATCGTCATTGCGCTCTTCCCCGATGAGGCAGATCGGTCGCTGGCCTCTGGATGTTGCTCATCGCAGCTATTGGCAGCTCACGCTTGGCTGCCAGCCGCTCACACTGGCTGCGGGCCACTCACTGTAGCCTATGGCAGCCCACTGCAGCAGGGGCTGCAGCCCACACCATCACCGGGGCTCGCACAGCCCAGCTCCAGGTGGAGCTGTTGTTAGCTGTAGAGGGCATTGTCACTGGCCCTCATGTGGGATCCGAACCGGGGCCGCTGGCATCCCAAAACCAGCGCTTAACCAATGCGCCACTCGGCCGGCCCTATTATTATTTTTTTTTGAGGGCAGTGTCACTGGCCTTCATATGTGGGACCCGAACCGGGGCCGCTGGCTTCCCAAGCCAGCGCTTAACCACCGCGCCACTCGGCCGGCCCATGTGTACATTTTAAAGTTTTGTATTTTGAAAATTTGATCGGTGAGAAATAGTATCTAAGGATTTGAATATATATTACATTGATTACACATGAAACTGAACATTTTTATTAAAACATGAAAAGAAAAAAATTTCAGATTAGTGCCTTAGATGTATATCAATCCTAAATTATAGTAGCTAATGAGGGAGGTACGAGAGCCATAGAAAAGCGCCACAATACAGGAGCCTTGATGGGAGTAATAATTCAGCCTCCTGTTGTCAAGTACTTGATAATTTATGAAAATGCCTCCGTCGTTCATTCAGTAGTCATTTACCAAGCCACCTACCATGTGCTGGGCACCTCATGACCTCATTTCCCCGTCACGATGACCCAGAGACATAGGCATTATTCACTTCACTCAGCCTCTGCTTTTCTCCAGCCCCCGACTAGAGCCCAGCATTCTCTGCACTACATTGTGGTCACCCAGTGACTTTATTTCTTGAATTAAGAACACACACACACCAAAATGATTTAAGATCAGTTTATTTTACATAATTTAAAGTGGGACAGCCCATGATCACACCTGTAGCGTGTTAGCAGTTTTTTTCTTTCAGGCCCAATGCTTTAACTCCCAAGAGCTCCTACATTAAAATCTCTGTACCTTACAGAGAGCTCTAATCATTGCTCTGTACCTACGGAGAGCACTAATCATTGCTCCGTACCTTACAGAGAGCTCTAGTCATTGCTCCATACCTTACAGAGAGCGCTGATCATTGCTCCGTACCTTACAGAGAGTGCTGATCATTGCTCCGTACCTTACAGAGAGCGCTAGTCATTGCTCCATACCTTACAGAGAGCGCTGATCATTGCTCCGTACCTTACAGAGAGCACTAATCATTGCTCTGTACCTAACGGAGAGCTCTAATCATTGCTCCGTACCTTACAGAGAGCACTGATCATTGCTCCGTACCTTACAGAGAGCGCTAGTCATTGCTCCATACCTTACAGAGAACGCTAGTCATTGCTCCGTACCTTACAGAGAGCACTAATCATTGCTCTGTACCTACGGAGAGCACTAATCATTGCTCGGTACCTGACAGAGAGCGCTGATCATTGCTAGGGTGCCTCAGGTGTCTCCAGGCGAGATTCGCACTTTCACCAGCCATCCTGCGTCCTCTTTGCAGATCACCCCGGAGTACCTGCAGAGTGTCTGTGTCCGCCTCTTCAGTAACCAGATGCGGCAGAGCCTGGCACACAGTGTGGACTTCACAAGGCCCGGGACGGTGAGGCTCTGTGCCCATGGTGTGCCCCCCACCTCAGTGTAAAATAATGTAACTAAAAAAATGAAAGAGCAATAGGAAATAACATTCAGGTGTCTGCACTTGAGCTGGCTTTGGAGGTCTATAAATTCCCAGAAGGAAAAGAAATCTGTTTTTGAAGAGCTGCTGGAAGATGGCCTCCTGGGGGTGGTGGGGAGAGGGGCAGCCTTCTGGGGGTCGGGGGGAGAGGTGAGTTCTGCTTGATGGGGTGCCAAGGGCCAATGCCAGTAAGCAAATCAGTAGGAAACAAATGAAACTTTATTTTCTTTTTAAAATAACTGCCATTTTGGATGTTGTATGGTCTAAGACAGGGGCTTTCTTTTTTAACTTTTTACTTGGAAAAATTGCAAACACAGAAAAGTTGTAAAAATAGCACAAAGGACATTTGTATACCCTTTACCCACATTCATCAAACATTGGCAGTTTACCCATTTGTTTGTTTACTTTCTACACACGCACACACACACACACACACACACACGAGCCTGTTTTCTGAACCATTTGAGGACAAGATACTATGGCTCTTTATTCCTAAATTCTTCAGTGCAGAGTGCGTTTCCTAACAAGAATACTATCTCACCTAGCCATGTTATCAACTTCAGTAAATTTAATATTGATACAATATTCTTATCTACTCTGTTGCATTTGCCAGGGTTGTGAGTTGAGCCATTAGTGTCCTTTATAGCATCCCCCCAACCCTGGCAGTCTGGGGCCAGGCGTTACATTGAGTTGTCAGGTCTCTTTAGCCTCCTTCACTCTTGAACAGTCCCTGCAGTCTCTTTTTGACTTTCATGACATTGACATTTTAGGAGAATATAGTCCCTCCTCTCTTTTAAAAATAGAACATCTCTTCTTTTGTGTTCGCTGTGTCTTCATGATTAGATTCAGGTTTGCACCCCAGGCCAAAACACCACACAGGTGATGTGCCCTTCTTAGGGCAGCTCATCTGGGGGCACGTGGCGCTGAGTGGGGCTTGTCACCAGGAGCGTGGGTACAGCAGTGTCCCTGGGGGAAGCCGGCACAGTTCGTGAGCCCATGCCCTGAAGCTCACACCAAACTGCTGTTAGTCCAGAGGCTGAGTGGGTGGTGCCAGGTGATCTGAGGCACCCCAGGGGTCAGAGACAGGCTTTTAATTGAGTTTGCACAGTAATATTAGGATCTTCATAAACAGAGGCCTTTTTTAGTATTAAAATATATATTTATACCCTGCCTCATTCTCAAGTAAGTTTGAAGCAGCGTATGACAACAGGAGAAAGCACAAATATGAGAAATGAAAAAATAGAAAATAAAAATAAAGAAATTATGGTTAGAACTCATAGGAACAGAAAGTATATTGGTGGTTTCCATGGGCTTGGGGTGGGAGGAAGGCGGAGATGTTGGTCAAAGGGTACAAACTTCTGGTTACAAGATGAATAAGTTCTGGGGACCTAATGTGCACCATGGTGAATACAGTTAACAGTACTGTATTGTATTCTTGAAAGTTGCTAAGAGAGTAGATCTTAATTATTCTCACCACAAAAAATAAAAGGTAACTAGGTGAGGTGATGGATATGTTAACTAACCTTATTGTAGTAACCATGTCACAATACGTACATGCATCAAATGACACTGTACACCTGAAACTTACACAGTGTTATATGTCAACATCTCAGTGAAAAAAATAAATTGTGGTTAGAGGAAAATAAGGGTAGGAATAATAAACATAAGCCAGGGCTAAGGCTAGTACCAAAACACATGTCATAAGTTGCTGTACACCTGAAGAGTCAGGCACAGATTTGGCTCTGAGCTTTCCAGCAGCTTCTGCAAAACGGGACACATGAGCGGTTACATGATTTACTCACAGAGTAAGAGAGAATGGTTATATAATGTTTATTATGTAATATTTGCTGCATCTGTGTATTTGTGCTGCACATGCAACCTAGAAAGCACAACAGTAAAATGAATGCCCACGAACCCACCACACGTCCATAAAATAGATCTTTTCAATGTCACTAAGGTTCCCTGTGTGCCCTTTAGACCATGAACTTTTTCCAAGTAGATGTATTGCTATCAGAATTTTAAAAACAAGTTTAAGCACATTTGTTAAAGAAAACTAGGAGGTCAGACAACTGCTTCACGTGGTCATTCTGGTCCTAAGACCTGCAGGTGCTTTCTCTCATGCATCTTCATAGAAGGGACATAAGATGATGGTGAAGAGCAAATGTCCTTGGCCACATGCTCGATCGAGGTGTGTGCAGAAGCACCGCAGAGCTGTTAGTCGTGTGGGCTGCGCCTCGCATGGCACGTGGATGTTGGACGCTGCAGAGTCTGCTTCTATGGCCATAGTGTTTTTACAATGCAAAAATCTTAGAGAATCGGCCCTTTTTAAATTGTCAGTAAAACACGTAAAGGCATCCCAGTTTCAGAAAAGTAACCTCCTCATGGGCCCTCCAGGGTCAGGGGCTGAGTGGACTCCATGTGCACTTCACAGTTAGCTGTAAGTCAGCTGAGGAGCAGAGTGTGTTTATCCAAAAGGATGGCTTGTTAGCAGTAGTGAGCATAGCAGGATCTGTGTGTACTAGGACCACTGCTTTCATCCCTCCCTCCCATTTATTTATTAAAATCAGCAAATATTTAGTGTATTCCAGATGCATGTGACAAAATCCCTTCCGATCTTGCATGTACAAGAATGCCTATACAGGGCAGGCCAAGTGGCATGGTGGTTAAGCGCTGGCTTGGGAAGCCAGTGGCCCAGGTTCGGTCCCACATATGAGGGCCAGTGACACTGCCCTCAAAAAAAGAAGTAAAATAAAATAAATAAAATAAAATAATTCTAAAAAAAAAAAAAAAAAAGAGTTCTTTGTATAAAAAAAGAAAAAAGAATGCCTATACAGTAAAACCTTGGATTGCGAGTAACTTGGTTTGTGTGTGTTCCGTAAGATAAGCAAACATTTCTAATACATTTTAACTTGGTAAGCGAGCAATGTCTTGCAATATGAGCAGTTTGTTTCCAGAACAAATTATGCTTGCAAACCGAGGTATTACTACTGTATTTCCATTTTCTGTTGGTGGAGTGATGCATCCAGTTTATTTAAAACTGATATGTACATAAAGAGCAGTTTAAAAGAGGGATGGGGCACAGCACTCTTGATACTTCATGCCATTGGAAGTTCCCATCATGTGTCTCGAGACTAGTCCTGCCATGCTTCCCTGGTGCGACACCATTAGACTAGTCCTGCCATGCTTCCCCGGTGCGACACCATTAGACTAGTCCTGCCATGCTTCCCCGGTGCGACACCATTAGACTAGTCCTGCCATGCTTCCGTGGTGCGATACCATTAGACTAGTCCTGCCGTGCTTCCGCGGTGCGATACCATTAGACTAGTCCTGCCGTGCTTCCCCGGTGCGACACCATTAGACTAGTCCTGCCGTGCTTCCCCGGTGCGACACCATTAGACTAGTCCTGCCGTGCTTCCCCGGTGCGACACCATTAGACTAGTCCTGCCGTGCTTCCCCGGTGCGACACCATTAGACTAGTCCTGCCGTGCTTCCCCGGTGCGACACCATTAGACTAGTCCTGCCGTGCTTCCCCGGTGCGACACCATTAGACTAGTCCTGCCATGCTTCCCCGGTGCGACACCATTAGACTAGTCCTGCCGTGCTTCCCCGGTGCGACACCATTAGACTAGTCCTGCCATGCTTCCGCGGTGCGATACCATTAGACTAGTCCTGCCATGCTTCCGCGGTGCGACACCATTAGACTAGTCCTGCCGTGCTTCCCCGGTGCGACACCATTAGACTAGTCCTGCCGTGCTTCCGCGGTGCGACACCATTAGACTAGTCCTGCCGTGCTTCCCCGGTGCGACACCATTAGACTAGTCCTGCCGTGCTTCCCCGGTGCGACACCATTAGACTAGTCCTGCCGTGCTTCCCGGTGCGACACCATTAGACTAGTCCTGCCGTGCTTCCCCGGTGCGACACCATTAGACTAGTCCTGCCGTGCTTCCCCGGTGCGACACCATTAGACTAGTCCTGCCGTGCTTCCCCGGTGCGACACCATTAGACTAGTCCTGCCGTGCTTCCCCGGTGCGACACCATTAGACTAGTCCTGCCGTGCTTCCCCGGTGCGACACCATTAGACTAGTCCTGCCATGCTTCCGCGGTGCGACACCATTAGACTAGTCCTGCCATGCTTCCCCGGTGCGACACCATTAGACTAGTCCTGCCATGCTTCCCCGGTGCGACACCATTAGACTAGTCCTGCCATGCTTCCCCGGTGCGACACCATTAGACTAGTCCTGCCATGCTTCCCCGGTGCGACACCATTAGACTAGTCCTGCCATGCTTCCCCGGTGCGACACCATTAGACTAGTCCTGCCATGCTTCCCCGGTGCGACACCATTAGACTAGTCCTGCCATGCTTCCCCGGTGCGACACCATTAGACTAGTCTTGCCATGCTTCCCCGGTGCAACACCATTAGACTAGTCCTGCCATGCTTCCCCGGTGCGACACCATTAGACTAGTCCTGCCATGCTTCCCTGGTGCGACACCGTGAAGGTTCGGCTTCTAAGCCTCTGAAAGCAGGGGAGAGAGCATCAACTCTTATTTACCTAAGCTCATAACCTTTTTCTATTTACTGAGTCATTGGCTTAGGAACAGGCAATAAAAGCTGCAAATAATCTTCTATTGTTCCTAGGAGATTTTTGTACATGATGATAAGCAGATATGGGGTCATTGTAAAAGTATAAAATATATTGTAGTTGATTAGACATGGCTAAAGTCAATGTATGATACCAGATTTACAATGTATGAAGAGGAAGTCAGGAAGCAGTTTAGATGAGAAGTCTAGTGACCGAACTGATAGCATTTAGGGTTTGGAAGGAGAAGAAGGTTGATTTTTTTTTTTTTTAAGGGAATAAATTCTGCTTTAGGTCCAAATGGAATACCATCAATTTCAAGGTAAATAGGCGGGCACAGGCCAGCCTCCTTTTTGATCACCAGCTCCTTGGGTGCTCTGTTGACCTTGATTCTAAGTTCTTTGTACTCTGAAAAGGGCATTGGCTGGGGTCCATCAGACACCTGCTAGTATCTATAAAGCGCGGTACTTTGATATTGGCTTTTAAATCTTACTGTTAACAACCTGGCCTTCCACAACCCCATTCACTATTAAAAGTTCAAAAGGGCTCAGTAAGTAGCACCCTTCTTCCCCTGCTGAGTTCTAAACCAATTGAAAAATAGGACAAAAGAATAAAGGGAAAAGTAGCTGAAAATATCCCTGTTGATACTGGCAAAGCTTATATTGGAGAATATGTGTTTTATATGTAGGCAGGTGGGTTTCCTTTTTTTTTTAATTGAAAATGACAAAATTTAGGGCCAGCCGAGTGGCTCAGTTGGTTAAGAGCTCGCTCAAGAGTGTGCGCTGAGCTCTGAGCAACAGCGGTTCGATGCCAGCCCGAGCTGAGTTGCCGTTGAGCTGCTAACAGGTGGCAGGATGGCTCAGCTAAAAATAAAAATAAAAAAATAAAAATTTTTAAAAAAGAAAATTTTATTCAAGGGTCTTAGGATTTGAAAATCAAAAACACAGCTAGGAAATACCCAAAGTGTTCCAAAGGAGAAAGAAAAGTCGAGAGTTTTAATAGTAAAAAGTGCGCATTTGGGGAAAGCCAATCCTGTGATCTCAACCCATAGATTGGCTCAGGATAGTAATCTTCCAGATAGATGTCCAGTGGTCTGGATAATGGTTGCCAGGTGATCTGAATAATGAAACATTCTTTTTTTAACAGATGAGTGGTTATCTATAAGAGACACGTATATCTCTAGCACATGAACATTCTTTTATAAGTCCTTCAGAGCTTTATCTATAGAATTTAGGTACATCCAGACACTGATGGTTTCCTACTTTAGAACCCCCCCAGTCATGGACAGCTCTGGCCAAGCCCCTTACCACCACCACCTCCACTGCCACTGTGAGCAGGACTGACCTGTGCTCTCTGAGCAGGCTGTGGGGGTAAAGATGACACTGGTGGAGGCCCATAAAGGAAACTCCATGAGTGGGAAGAAATGTGTTTTCCATCCTACCTCGTTCATATCCAAAAATCTCTCAATATCAGTGCTGGCTGTCAAATCCAAGTGCTCCCAGAAGGATTGATAATAACAGGATTATTTTTTTCTTTTTTAAGATTTTATTGGGAAATTGGGGGAAGGGAACAGCATTGGGGAATCAGGGAAGGGTAACAGACAAGTTGCTGTCCTTTTGTTCCTTAGTCTAGTTGTGGAGGATGTCGCTTCCCTGGCCAATGTTGGCATTATCATTGCACTCTTCCCGGCTGAGCAGTCGCTCTCCAGCCATTGGACGGCCGCTCATGGCAGCTCATGAAAGCTCACGCCAGTTGCCCGCCAGCCCCACTGCAGTCCACTCTGTCGCCGGTGACTCAGGGCAGCCCAGCTCCAGGTGAAGCTGTTGTTCACCATCTTAGCTGTAGAGGGCGCAGTGTCACTGGCCCTCATGTGGGATCTGAACAGGGGCCCTGCTTCTCAGAGCTGGTGTCCCAAGCTAACTCTTAACCCATGCGCCACTCGGCCGGCCCAGAATTAATTTTTTTGAGAAGGGAACTCTCCCAGGTGGCCTCTTCCAGTTTGACTGCCTGTCACCACCCTAATCTCAGATTTGTTATTCCATAGTCATTACTAAATCAGCTGGGTCCCAGATAAATCTGCTGCTATAATATCAGGAATCTAATGATAAGGAGTAAAAGAAGCTTCCTCCTCAGGGCATAAGAGGTAGAGTTGTTTGTTTTCTAAGATTACACAAGTAATACATGAATCTATGTTTGCTGGGAAATATATAACAATTTAGTAGTAAGTGGAGCAAAACACAAACCCCTCTTCTCCCTCACACTCACCCCATCTCACCTTCCCTGCTGAAATGCTGTCGATTATGTTTCATTTGCATCCTTCCAGCACTTTAAAAATTATATGATTAGTTTTTATTATACAAAGTGTTCCACAGCTGTCACTTAGCAATAGATTTCAAAGAGTCTTCCATATCCCTTTAGCATGTTTATATTTTCCTTATCTCCTAGAGTTTTAATTGGAGAACAGTATGGTACATTTAACCATTTCTCTAGCAGACGTTTAGGTGACTTTTAAATTGTTTGCTGTTCCTACTGATATACCATACATCTTTACAGGCTGCAAATAGCAATTTGAAAACATCTTGTTCTGTCTTTCTCTTCTTAGCACCCTATTTGCACTGGGGCAAGCATGAAACAGTCTGAAGGTGAAAATCTGAGTTTAGCCCCGCTGGGTGAATCCCAGCTTCCACCCGAGTGGCACCTCTGCGTTTGTGGGTTCCTTGGATGGGGAGTTTCCATTTTAACACATCCTAAGGCTGGCCGAGTGGCTCAGTTGGTTAAGAGCTCGCTCAAGAGTGCGAGCTCAGCTCTGAGCAACAACGGTTCGATGCCAGCCCGAGCTGAGTTGCCGTTGAGCTGCCAACAGGTGGCAGGATGGCTCAGCTAAAAAAAAAAAAAAAATTCTCCATTTTAACACATCCTTATTTGGAAAGATGGCCCATTTATGAGTTCAACCTCCCTTTCTTCAAAAACTCTGAGTAGACCTCATTGGAAATACTAGTTAAAATGCTTCCAGGTGTGATAGCATTACATAAATTAAAGGCCCAGGGCATGCGAATCATAGAAGGCCTCGACTTCCAAGGTCAGCCATCTTTGTTAGCAGTAAGACCTGCAGGGACTGGGGTGCCCTTTTCCAGGGCAGCCTCGTGCAGTGTTCAGGAAACCTTAGTGCGTCACTGTTCTGCCGAGGAGGATTCTTCCTGAAGCTTCCTGTTGTGGAGACCATAGCTCAGGCTTGAAGGTCAGCAACTTCAGCCCTGGGAGTTCCCATTATGTGGCTTCTTAAGTCCTCGCAAGGTGCCCGCCCTTGGCCTGCATAGAGGCTTCCACATTGGAGGCAGCCTTTCTGGGCCCAGTGCTCTGGGTGTTGGGGGGAAGTTGCACACCTGGCTGCACTTGACACACCAATATTTGTCACATACTTGAACTGACCCTGGTGACATGAGGACTTGACACCTTTGATCTCAACCAGTTGGTAGGACCATGATTGGCAGGGGGTGACTGTGCCATTAGCTCAGACCTTTCCCCTGACCTCCAAATCCAGACTGATGGCCTTCTCCCCATGAATGTCTGATGGTCACATCCCATTTTCTTAGTCCAAATTTGGGTTCATCTTTTCCCCCCAAACAGGTGGTCTGCCCTCCTGTATTTCCTGTCTCGTGAATGACACTCCAGGGAACTCCTGGGAGTCACCCGAGGCTCTCTTGCACCTTCACCCCTGCTCAGGCCGCTTTGGAAGCCCAGCGGGCTTCCTTCCCCATGGCCTTGTTTGTTCATTCTCTCCCTGTTTCTGTCCTGGCTTAAAGCCCCATTTCCCAGCTGGCCTCCATCTCAAAGCTCTCACCTTTCTGATTGTTCGTTCACACGGGTGCTGGAGTGACCTTTCTGGTTGTGTCGTATTTACTTATGCCCTCAAGTTTCAGGAACGATTAGTTACATACAGGCATCCCATCATGTTCACTCCCTTGCACAATACCAGTCCTTGCTTCAGGTCCAAAGTGCCCATCTGTCCCTCCAGCTCAGCTTTGGTCACGGAAACCACAAGAAGCCCCAGTACCCCAGCCCTTGGCACTTGCCCGGTGTGCGTGTTGCTGGCACTGTGCCCCAGGCTCTCAGCGGTGAGGCAGACAGGCACCTGCCTGAGAAGCTTCTGTAGAGCTTGGTAGCACATTTGGACGCTGAAGCATTCCTACTCCACCTATGTATCTCCATTTCCAAATCTCCTTCGAAGTTCCCCATTCCAGCGCTCCCCTCCTGCATTTGCAGCCCTGCCCTTTTGTGTCCTGCTAGGCCCCCTTGTTACAGAGTTGCCCCTAGCTCCTCCGTTGTCTCTTCAGCCCCGCCGCCCCGCCCGTGGCTACGGCACATTTCCTCATGTGTCGCACTGTGGCTATTTAATCTCCCTTCAGGTCCCTTGCCTGAGATCCTGCCCTCACTGCCCTGCTCTGCACCCCACAAGTAGCCCCAGAGGGCAGCTTGAGTCCCGCTCAAGCAGGGCCAAGGAAGAAGGCTTGGCAGCGGATGGGCCTTGTCTGAGGGGGTTTCCAGCCGCAGAGGCGCCTTCCTGTCACCTTGGGGCTCAGCAGTCTCCACTGGTGTCGTCATGGCTCTTCCTTTCTGACCCTCCCTGGGCTGCACACACCTGCCATCCTATGAAACGGTGCTTTCCAAAGTAAGTGCCTAGTAACACTGATCCCACAGGATTTTCCTGTCCTCCAAACAAACCGTTACGGTGATAAGTTTGAGGCGTGCTGTATGCAGATTCACGACACTCAGCAGCACACTGCAGACCATGGAGAAGCCCCACGGTCAAGCACTGCTTGCCCGTCTCACTCAGTAAATCTCCGGTTGCTTTTGGCCAAGGGACGCTCTCATATTACACCTAATACCTATTTCAGTAAACACACCAACGTCATGTATGATTAGCAAAGTGCCTCTCCCTGCTGTTGTCACCAAGAGCTGTCCTAGGCTCCTGTGGCCCCAGGAAACCCCCCTCCCCGACTCCATGACCACCGAGGGCCAAGCTCAGGTTCCTTGTGTGCAGCTGAGAAGTGACGGAGGCATAAGTGCCGCCCTTTCGCTCTTGGCTCAGGTAGGAATTTATTTCTCTCATGCCCACAGGTTCTAAGGAGCCTTGCACTCAGTCCGGCAGTGTAGATGCTCGATGACTAATTGGTGGATGAATGCCTTCTTTGTTCCACTGCCCTCCACCTGTGCCCTGAAAGGTTGCCCTGCGTCCATACTGGGCTTCCTCAGATGGGCCAGCTCCTCTTGTGCACTCGCAGCCACGTGTTTGGGAGCGCGACTTCCTCCTGGGGTCCCCAGGCCAGAGGGATTTTCCCCTCAGCTCCTGGTATAAACTCCTGAACTCATACAGCCACCCCTTGGGCTGCAGTCGGGGCCCCCTTAGCAGTTCCTTAACAAGGGGATCTTTTCTGGGGCTTGTCCATCCATGTTTAAGATCCATTGTTAGCTTGTGAGGGAGATTATTTCAGCTGACTGATGGTTTTGGAGCCTCTCCCATCTTTCTCTTCATGGGGCTTCTCTTTCTTGGTTAGCCTGTTGGAGCTCTGTCTGTAGCGCCTGCAGCTGCTGGTGGTGATTTAGAAATCAGGTCCAAAGTAAAGGTTGCTCGGCAGATCAGAGCAAACCCCTCAGTGTTCAAGTGTTGTCATTAAGGACACCATGCAGGGAAGGAAGCCCCCGCTAATGCCTGATGACAGTTCTCCGGGTTCATACCCAGAGGTCAAGGTTAAGATAAACTTCAACTTCATCTTAAACCGGAGCTCGGAACTTCTCATCCTGTCAGAGCGGGGAGCTCAGCACTGAGACGCAGAAGAGAAAGAAAGCTGTGTTAACTTGTTTTGTGCTCTCGTGGGATCTTCTCGCACCCACTGCGGGGACCCTCACTGGCCCTCCAGTGAGCCATGGGTGTAATTACGCATCCTTGTGTAATTCAGTTCATTTCAGAAAGAGTTTTTCAGTATCTGCGCTGGGCCAGCTGAGAATTAGATATAAAGATGATACAAAAAGCAAACCTGTGTTGAGCAGAGTTGCTCACCTTCAGCAGTGCTGATATTTCAGGTCGATCATTCTCTGTTGTGGGGACTGACGTGTGCCATTTTCGGATGGTTAGCACCCCAGACCTCTACCCATTAGACGCGAGTAACACACCCCCACATGTGACAACCAAAAATGTCTTCAGACATTCCTGAGTGTCCTTTGTGGATAAAATTGCCCCTCAGCTGAGAACTACTAGAGGGAAAGAGAAACAGATACCACACAGCGTGAACATGCCAAGTACAGAATGCGGTGGAAGCTTGCCGAGGTTCCGAGAGTGAGTGGAGGGCGACACTGGGAGTGGTGTCACCAGCTCAAGCTGTCTGAGCTGAGCTCTGCAGGATGGGGAGTCAGGGAGGCTGAGAGGAGAACCTGGGGGGCAGAGGCCGGGCCCTGTGTGACCAGCATTGGGAGTGTCTGAGGAACAGACCGAGGGTATGGCTGGGCTCGAGAGCCAGGGCAGTGGCAGGAGAAAATGTGACTCTTACAAAGGTCACCTTGGGCTGAGTGTGGAAGGAAGGCAGGAGGGAGAGAGGGACGTGCCGCAGAGCCGTGGAGCAGAGCGAATGGGGGCTGTGGAACCTGACTGCCTGGTCTGACTCTCTTAAATAACTAGCCTAGGGCAAGTTACTTAACCTCATCCAAAAATGGAAGTGACAGTGGACGAGGTGAGTTCATGCATGTACAAGACCCAGAAGTGTGTCTGATACAGGGAAAGCTCTCAATAAACACCAGTGATCACTGTGATTAGGAGGCTACTGCAGTAGTTCAGAAGAGAAGGAGGCCTGAGTGGTGTCCCTGGCATCAGGGTTGGGGGGAAAGTGGCAGACGTGAGAGAGATTTAGTGATAGAATTAGTAGGACCTGGTACTTTGATGGATGTAGGGAATGAGGAGGCCAATAGTAACTAATTTAATCTTCACAGCAGTCCTGCCAGGTAGGTGCTGTTGCCACCTTGCAGATCAGGAAACTGAGGCACAGGGAGTTACTTGCTCATTGGTTCTCCCCAGTGGGTTGTAAGCTCTCTGAGAAGAGGGCTTTTGCTTTGTTCACCAGTGCCTCCCAGAGACCAGGCAGACGGTGGGCAGTCAGTAAGTACTCATGAGTGAAACCCCACTACCTCCCTCCCTCTCATGGAGAGGTGCTGGGCCACTGTTCCGACAGTCCATCGCCAGCCTTTTTTTTTTTTTTTTTTTTTTAACATTTGATTGGATAGTAAAGTCTCCATAATGCTCTTCTCATGAAAGGATCAGTTATTACTGCTTTTCAGTTAATTTCTTCACACAGCAAATAAAACAATACAGAGTTTATTTAGCAAAAGAGAATCAGTGTTTTAAAAGAACACTTTTTTTTAAAACTGAAAAAACAGGGAAGTTGGGTTTTATTTCTGGAAATATGAACTAGTCAATATCACTAATTTTAAAACGTTTTGTTTTGTGTATATATTAGGCTCCTATTTTAGTATGGCCATGTCCTTATTTGACTCATTGTCTTGGCTTTATTGGTCCTCTTAATGGGTTAGATGAGTTAGTTAGTTGATATTCCAAAATTATTTTTTGGATTCCATGTTTTTTAAACTGATAATAGGAACAGGTAATTCCTTTCATTAAAAAAAAAATCAAGGGTTAAAAAATACAAAAACAGCATATGGCTGTTTCGATTTTGGTATGTGTTTCATGGAGTATTACATATAGTGGCAAAAAAAATAAACAAAATAAATAAATGGAACAATGTGAATGTCTGTAAAGTGGGCAGTGGTCTGGCCTGTAGACAGGATTAAAGGGGAGTGGATGGGAGAGCTCTTGTTAATTTTTGTCTGTAAACATCTCTGTAGTGTTTGGTGCAAAGTACAATGTTATACTCAAAATCTTAGGGTCCAGCTGACTGGCACATTGGCTTGGGACACCAGCTCTGAGCAGCAGGGCTCTGGTTCGGATCCCACATGCGGGCCAGTGATGCTGTGCCCTCTACAGCTAAGATGGTGAACAACAGCTTGACCTGGAGCTGGGCTGCTATGAGTCACTGGTGACAGCGTAGGCTGCAGTGGGGCTGGCCGGCAGCTGAGGTTTTGTGAGCTGCCGTGAGTGGCCATCCAATGGCTGGCAAACGACTGCCTCACTCGGGAAGAGTGCAATGACGATACCAACATGGGCCAGTGAAGCGACATCCTCCACAACTAGACTGAAGAACAAAAGGACAGCAACTTGTCTGTTCCCCTTCCCTGGTTCCCCAATGCTGTTCCCCTGCCCAAATTCCCCGATAAAGTTTAAAAAAAAAAGATAAAATCTTAAGAAAACAGGATAAGTAAATGATATTGCTGTTGGCTTCCATGCTGCCTTCGACTAAGCAGCTTTATGTGCGTCTGGGAGTTTGGTCGGGGAGAACCCACCCATTTTTTTATAGGGTGTCCTGGAGTGGAGTAGCCACAAACAGCATGGGTGGCGTGGGAAATGCATCTGTAGAGTATTGATTAACTTCAGCTTGGGCTAATTTTTTTTCTTTTTTAAAGATTTTTATTGGGGAATTGGGGGAGGGGAATAGCGTTGGGGAATCGGGGAAGGGGAACAGACAAGTTGCTGTCCTTTTGTTCTTCAGTCTAATTGTGGAGGACATTGCTTCACTGGCCCATGTTGGTATTATCACTGCAGTCTTCCCGGGTGAGGCAGATCTGTCACTGGCCTCTGGACGGCCTCTCACCATGGCTATTGGCAGCTCACTTCTGCTGCCGGCTGCTCCCTGTAGCCTATGGCAGCCCACTGCAGCAGGGGCTGCAGCCTACACTGTTGCCAGGACTCACACAGCCCAGCTCCAGGTTGAGCTGTTCACCATCTAAGCAGTGTCACTGGTCCTCATATATGGGATCCAAACCAGGGCCGCTGGCATCCCAAGCTAGCTCCCAACCAACATGCCACTCAGATGGCCCTGGGGTAATTTTTAAATCACATATGATTATGGTTGGAGAATCCTGGTGGGTCAAAAACTTTGCAGGTCTGTTGATGCTGTGCTGTTACAGTGCAGTGTTTTAGGGTTAATGCATGACTCAATGTTTAACATGGTCTGTTTTCCTCCATTCCCCTCCCTCCACCCCCCAGGCTTCAACCATGTTAAGAGCTTCCTTGGCACCCGTGTAAGTAATTGCGCTGGGGGACTGTTATTGTGGAGAATATCTATGGGTTAGACTGGAATTCAGAGTAACTTTAGTAAACATTCATCTTAACTGTCCAGTGTAGAGAGGAATGCCTTTGATTAGCTAGAGGTCTATGTGGATATTAAAGGAAATACCAATTATTATAAGTAATATTGTTAAACTAGAAGTATATTTTGATGTTAATTTTATTTGTTTTGGTGAGGTAACATCAGATGGAAAGAATTGTTAAATAGTTCCTATAAAATTCTCTAGAAATCAATTTAATCTACTGTCCGAGGGCAGTCAGCAGAGTGTTGCAATGTCTACATTTTATCTTCTCTGCTGGTTCACACTGCGGCCAGCGCGCAGGGTAACAGTGTGAATGCCTGAGCATTTCTGTCCAGATCCATCCGGGTGTCACCACGGGGTTGTCTGATGCACACAGACTTCATCAGGCGCGTGTGTTGCAGTGGCAAGGACGTTGAGAACCTTTGGCCGGGACACGGGGCTTGGGGTGGCTTCTGGTGGCCCTCTGAGCCAGTTCTGGGTGAGGGCCTGCTGTGAGACTCCTAAGGCACCCCAGGTAGACACGGCACTCCCCCTCCCTCTCCCGCCGGAGTCTGACATTGACCCTGCATTTGTTCTTTTCGGATGGTGGCTGTCTAATGTAGCGCTGATGAGCACAGACTGCTGAGGTTACACTCACACCTCTGCCACCCGCTCTGTGACCTCAGACTTATATACCTTCTCTGTGCTTCAGCTTCCTCACTTGTAAACTGAGAATAATCATAGTAACTGTATTACAGGATTGTGTGGAGGATAAAAATGACTTAATACATATAAAGCACTTAGCACAGTGCCAGGAACTTAAACTCTCTGGGTGTTTGCTAACGTTATTCCCAGCGATAGAAGAGGCAAGGTCACCTGCAGGGGGTTAATGGAGGGGGGTAAGTGGAAAAAAGAGAAGGTATGACCCATTCTTCTTGGACAGTGAGGAGTGGCTGGACCACAGACATGCAGATGTTGAGCAACTTAGTTGGTAATAAATTTAGTTGGTTATTTTGCCATTATTGGCAAGTAAATATGGCCTGAATATGACAGTGTTTCTTCTTTCCAGTAGAAGCACCCCAGTTATAGAACATCATCAAACTGGGTTTTACAAATGGAACTTTTTTGGTCTAGAACAAGAGCCTGTTTAAATTTAAAACTTTTTTTTTTTTTTTGAATTTTGAAATAATTCCAGAGTTGCAAAAATAATACAAAGAATTTTCCTATCCCCTTCACCTAGATTCCCCCATGTTAATATTTTACACAATCCCAGTGCAGTTATCAAAATCAGAAAATTAACGCCGATACAGATCATCTACAGGCCTCATCCCCATTTTACCAGTTGTTCCGTGTGTCCTTCGCCTGGCCTAGCATTCAGTCCAGGCTCACACGTTGATTTAGTTGTCATGTGTTTGTTTCCTTTCATTTAAAATCATTCCTCAGTCCTTGTTTTTCATGGCCTTGACACTGTTGGAGAATCCTGGCCAGTTATTTATAATTGGAATTTTAAAAGTGTCTGTATTCGTTTTTAAACTCACAATAGTGTCTACCTCAGGAAAAAAATCAGTGTGCCCACATAGGTGGGTTTACTGTTTGATGTATAAAGTATGCTCCCCACAGGAGTGGTCACTGAGGTCTTGTTTGTTGTCCTCTTTTCTGGTCTGTTCTTTCAGGCCCTATAAGAGGATTTTATTTTGTCTTTTAAAAACTAATATTTAAAAAACTAGCATGTGATTGTTTTCCTATAATGTCACACATGCTTATTAGGGAAACTTGAATGCAATAGAAACATATAAAGAAAAAATGTAAGTACCTGAAATCCTACCTCACAGAAGTATTATCTCAGTGTCTGTTTCACCTTTAAAAACAGATGGAACCCTCCATCTTTCATCTTTTCACCCGGTTCTCCATGAATTCCCATTTATTATTGTGTAGGGGGTATTAATCATCCCTGCACAGTATTAGAAGAATTATATTTTTTGTTGTTTAACTTTTTAAATTTTGAAACAATCCGAAGTTCACAGGAAGTTGAGTTCCCCAGCGTCCCCAATGGTGACATCTTATATGATTGTAGTACAGTATCCAAACGGAGAAATTAACATTAACGTACAGTAATTAACATACAGCACTATTAACTAGACCACAGACCTCATTCCGTTTTTCATCAGTTTTTCCACATACCCCGGTGTCCTCCTATTCCACAAAACAACAACCAAACAAAATGTGAAGACACTTGTTTTGGTGACAGGGAGTCTGAGTGGTTCCTTTGGTTTCCGGCCGACCAAGGCAGGGGCTGGGTCCTTCTGTGCTGTGTAGACCTCTGAACAGAGGCCTGCCTTAGTTGACACCTGGACTTCCCTGAGGTCTTCGACTTGTACTCCTCTTGAGCAGTGTTTGCAAATTGTCCTACTTACTACCTGTCTCACACCTTCTGCCCCCACTTCTGTCTCCTTGGAGGGTCGACTGTTCACCTCCATTTGTTTCCTGACCCCTATTCTGTCCTCAAGATCTCCCAGTTCCGTCCCCCAGGCTCGACAGGGACGGTGACTTCAGGTTTTTAGGTAGAACTGTTGGGCCCTGCTGACGCTAACAGCTTTGGGCTTTGCTCAGGATTCTAACTAGAACTGGGTGGAAAGTTATGATACCTCTAAGGTGTTTTCATCGCCATGGTCTGGAGCCTGATGTGAATGCAGTGGTTTCTGAACCTGTTTAGCAGGGACTCCTCTTTTTAAGAAGAACCCTAGCACGTACAACAGACAAGGCAGAGCTGAGCTAGTTAAAACTGGGATGGGGAGCCTGGGACCTAGCCTGCTCTGTGGAAGCCCCGAGTTAATTCTAGGAGCACAGACAAAACAACTGGGCCACTGCTGGTCCCTTGTGTCACAGCAGCTCTAGATTGGGTGTCATCATACTCAGGAGGTATAATGAACGTGCCCTTTTGCCCTCTCCTTTCTCTTTGAACTCGTGTTGCTGGGTAGGAAATTGAAGGATGTCCCATTACTGCCCTCCCTGGATTATGAGAAACTGAAGAAGGATTTGATTTGGGGCAGCGACCGCTTGAAAGCCTTCTTGTTGCAGGCTCTGCGCTGGGTACGTATGTTTCCCTTGAAGGAAAACAAACAAACCAAAGACCACGCTGGTTTACTTGGCAGGCTACCTTGCTTGTATCTTAACCCATCTACTAAAAACCTTTTTTCCTGCTGCTTGCTGACACCAAGGGCTAAAGTTAAAAACAACTTCTGCAGACAGCGTTGGCGTCTTTTAAAAAACTCCTGTATTAACATCACTGTTGCCATCGCCTTTCCTCGGTAACTTCACATAAGCAGTTTCAAGGCTTGGAGACTCCCCGGTCATCTGTCCCTTTCCTGGTCCTGAGCCACACTCACGGCTCCCTGTGGGGTTGGCGTGTTAGAGCACGGAGTCATTCTCACCACTCCTGCACGCAGGGTACCATGCAGCCTCCAGCACACAGCAGGGTAAAAACTGATGAACAAACCTTTAAGGGAAATGAAGCCTAGTCTAAATTGTGGCTAATTTACTCCCCAGTGTTCAGGTTGATCATTGTTAAGTCAGTGATTCTCAAGCTTTTGATCTCAGACCTCTTTCCTCTCAAACATGACTGATAGCCCAAAGAGCTTTAGTTTATGTGAATTTTAACTACCAATTTTACAGTACTAGAAATTAAAATAGAGAAAAGTTGAAATATGTATTCATTAAAGATGAACAATAAAACTCAGATTATAACATAAATAACCCATTTTTTATTTAAAAAATAATAACTATTTTCCAAAACAAAGAATAAATCAGAGAAGAATGGCATTGTTTTACATTTACACACACACAGTATGGCTGTGTCACTCCCTACAGGATAAAGCCTAGTTGTTAGCATGGCATTCATCTGAAGCCCGCTGCCACTGACTCTGTGCCCTCCCCTTTGAGCTCAGCACAAATGCCCCCTGTCTTTCTGCAACTCCCTGAGCTGCCCACCCCCCCACATCCCCGGTGCTGGCCCCTGATCTGCACATCCTTCAGGGGCTCACCCTTCTTCATCCCCTTCCTGCACAAACCCCTGTGCAGCAGTGCGCTCTCCCTGGTCTGCACAGCTACAGGCCAGGCATTGTGTCCCTTCATCCCTGGAGGGCTCACATGAATAAGTTGACTCCTACGTCCCCTCCATCACCCTTTTGGAAGTACAACGTCGTAATTTCTTATTAATGACTGGTAGGCTACTTACCTAGCCCCCCCCCGGGATATCATCTATTTTGGGTTAAATGTGTAGTTAACTGGTACCGCCTTTTGAAAGTCACCCACTCTGTGAACATTTTTCTCTACATTCTCACCTCTTCCTTTTGCTTTTCTCATTCTAGCGCTTGACCACATCCCATCCTGGAGAGCAGAGGGAGACCGTGCTGCAAGCTTACGTCAGCAATGACCTCCTGGACTGTCACAGCCATAGCCAGGTCAGTGAGAGACGGGCCAGAGCCCAGCCCGGCCTCATTTCTGGGAACTGGTCTTAGCAGACAGGGAGGCTTCCATTTCTCTGCGTATTTTCAGCCTGGCGACCGGATGTCAGCCATGAGCCTGTGAGATCTGTTCTGCACCCTGGACGTTGCCCTCTTTTTACTTCTAATAAAGAGTCCTAAACAAGTTAGAACTGCTTGACTCAGCTCTGGAATTCCTGTCTGCCATTTTCCTTTGCTCAAACTCCCAAATCTTTCCCTCACCCCGCTGCTTACCATGAGTCCTGAAAACGCAGCATCACATATGATGGGCAAGGTAGGTAGGCAAATTCTGGTTGTTTTTTTTTCATCTGGGCCTGCCTCAGAATGTGTCTTTTACACTGTATTAGTAGCTTTGGACCAGATAGATCTAGTGGGGCAAGTATGGGATTTGGAGTAAGATGAGTTAGTTTCTTTTTTTTTTTTTTTTTTTTTTTTTTATCGGGGAAGGGGAACAGACAAGTTGCCGTCCTCTTGTTCTTCAGTTTAGTTGCGGAGGATGTTGCTTCACTGTTGGTATGGTCATTGCGCTCTTCCCGGATGAGGCAGATCAGTCGCTGGCCTCTGGATGTCGCTCATCGCGGCTATTGGCAGCTCACGCTTGGCTGCCAGCCGCTCACGCTGGCCGCGGGCCACTCACTGTAGCCCATGGCAGCCCACCGCAGCAGGGGCTGCAGCCCACACCATCACCGGGGCTCGCACAGCCCAGCTCCAGGTGGAGCTGTTGTTAGCTGTAGAGGGCAGTGTCACTGGCCCTCATGTGGGATCCGAACCGGGGCCGCTGGCATCCCAAAACCAGCGCTTAACCAATGCGCCACTCGGCCGGCCCAGATGAGTTAGTTTCAAAGCTCTGCCCGAACACCAGTTAGCCAGAGCCTTAAGCAAGTCACCCAGTGTCAGGCGCTTCCCTGTCTGAGAAGGAGCCTGCTTCTGCCTTGGCAGTTTGTTGGGGTGATTGCATGTGGGCACACGTGGGAAGCCCTTAGCCCAAGGCCCAGGACTGAGCAGTCAGTACATGGTTTTTCTTCTCCCCACTCCCCACCCATTACCTGCCATCAGCACCAGTCTTGCTGGACAGGAGATGGAGGCCTGAAACGTGACATATATAAAGGAGACCCTGCATTTCATTATTTCAGTTGAATGTTTATCCAAAATGCTCTACAAACTCTATCTCCCTGTTGTTAAGCTTCACAGTGTGGGCACTGAGTGGAGTGCTGATACCTCTAGGATCGCTGATGCGAGCCCTGCAAGGGCTCCCTACATGTGGGTCTGTTGTGCGTTCGGGCAGCTAACATTCCATGGTTTTGAGTTGCTGGCTCTTTCTTGGAACGTAGTCTTAACTGCTCCCATGAAAGAATTGTGTTAAATTTGAAAAATAGCCTCTCAAATTCTTGACTTCTTTTCTTCTTTGTTTTTTTTCTGTTTATATTTGGAATGGTGTTGAAACCAGTCTTTAAGGCATGAAGCAGCTAAATGACTTATAAACTCAAGTTCAAATAGAAAATTCAATACTGATTCTTTCTGAACTATCATATTTCATTGAACCTAAGATGCACTCACCACCAACTCCCCCCGGCCCTGGCACACATTTTAGCATCTCTGAAACTGGACTATATCTTACAGTCAGTATTTATAATATAGCTTAAATGGCAGGGCTTTTTTCTTTTGAGGTTTTATATTATAAAATAATGTGTCCTCTAATGAAAGGTTCTTAGGTTTTGTGATATTGATATTTGTCAAAATACTGCAATCTGTCCCGCCATTGAGGATGTCGTTTCTTCCCCACATCATTATGTTTCATTGCTGTCGTTCGTTTCTTTGATAAGGAGTGAGCTGGAGTTACCTTAAGATGTCCAAGAATCTGCAGAGCACGAAGAGTCCTTGTGCAGCATGGATGCTGTGTCATCACGACACCAAAATTAATTAGCCCATTCAGTCAGGAAATTGAACTGGTCGCTTAGTTCATTTCGCTGAGCTGTTCTCAGAGTTGCAGCATTGTCACCTGGAGAGCTCATTAAATCACAGATTCTTGCCCCCAACCCAGTTTTCACCCAGCAGGTCAGGGTGCGGCCTGAGAAGGAACATTTCCAACAAGTTTTCAGGTGATGCTGATGTTGCTGGTCCCGGACCACACTTTGAGAATCACTCACTGTTCTAGAAAAATGAACTGAATCAAATATATCAAATTGTAGTGAATTGAGTTTTTCATTTTTATTGATCGTGTTGATGTCATGTGGCTGCATTTCATGCTGCTGGAGGTGCTGTGATGTCACACTCTCCACATTTGACAGTTTTACCTGTCTAGCGTAAATGTGTTTATGCAAAGGCATGGTTCCTTAAGTCTAAGGAATTTTGTCTTATTTTCCAGAATCATGTTTTCAGTTGTGAAATACGTATTTCATTTACTCAGATGAGTGTAGAAAACATGCATGACCAGTTTAAAGAATAGTAGCAAAGCAAATACCAATGTTTCCACCACTCAGATTAAGAAATAGAACTTACCAGTAACTTGGGGGCTTCTAGATTGTACCCCTTTTTCCCATCAAGAGGTAACCACCATTCTGACTTTTTAAAATTGTGATGAAATACATGTAACATTACATATGCCATCCTCCATTTTTAAGTGTACATTTCAGTAGTGTCAGGTATATTCATGTTGTTGTATAACAGATCTCCAGATCTCTTTTCATCTTGTAAAACTGAAACTCTGCCCATTAAACAACAGTTCCCCTCCCCGCTTCCTCACCCCCTGGCTGCTGGCTGCCACTGTTCTTTCTGCCTCTCTGACTTGGACAACCCTGGGTGCCTCATATAAGTGGAATCATGCAATATTTATCTTTTGGTGACTGCGTTTATTTCTCTTATCATATTGTCCTTAAAGTTTGCATGTGTCAGAATGGTCTTCCTTTTTAAGACTGAATAATATCCCATTACATGTATAGACCAGTTTGTCATCTGTTCATCCTTCGATGGACACTTGTGTTGCTTCTGTGTTTTTGGCTGTTATAAATAACGCTGCATCGAACATGGGTATGTACATCCTGACTTTTGTCTTAATAAGTTCCTTGCTTTTCTTTATAGTTTCCCCATTTGGGTATGTGCCCTAAATGATCCAGTGTTTGCTGAGTAGCAAGCACAAACCTTGCTCTGCAAGGAAAGGGCACTGTTCCCATGTAAGATGAGGGCGCCTTGGAGTAGATGACATGAACAAAACTGCTGGCTCCTAATCAGACACAGCTTCCCTGGGCGTTATTGGTCCCTGCTGGGGACAATGGCAGTCACGGCCGGGAGAGGGTCCTGGGAAACACAGGCCTCTGGCAAGGCTGGGAGGTCGGCCCGGTACAGTTAACGGGCAGCCACGTGTATGGCCAAGGGGAATGGTGAGCAGCTTTTTATTCTGGTTTTTAAGCTCATATGGTGTGGGCTGCTTCTAGTTCTCAGGAGCCGATCACATGAGAACACTTCTGTGGGATGAAAAGACTGTCCACAGCTAATCCACCCGCAGCAGGGTGTGGAACAGGGAGCTGGAACTTCATCAGTACGTGGTCAGCGCTATCCAAGTACAGACAAAGGTCTGGGCTCACCTTATCTAGGCACCTTGTACGCTGTATAAAAATATGTTACGTGGTTTACCACTTTGAGGACAGTGTCCCTGGCCCTCATAAGTGGGACCCGAACCGGGGCCGCTGGCTTCGCAAGCCATCGCTTAACCGCCGTGCCACTGGGCCGGCCCACGTGGTTTACCACTTTGGAACACTGGCAGTGCATACTAAAATTGCATACTCGGTGTCCTAGCAAAACCACTCCTAAGAATTACTGCAACAGAAATGTGTGCCTGTGTTCACTGAAGATGTACAGGAATGTTCACAACAACACTACCTATAGGAATGAAGACAAATTACCTATATTTGTAAAATGGGATACGTCAAGTAATGAGAAGAAATATACAACATATAACATGGATGAATCTCACAAACATAATGTGAAATGAAAAAGTCAGATGTACAACATTATATACTGCATGATTTTATTTATAGAAGAATTCGAAGACAGACAAAACTAACCTGTGATGTTAGAAGCTCTTGGTTTGGAAGGGGACCCCGGAAGGGCTTCAGGGGCTCTGTTAATGATCTGTTTCTTGATCTGGTTACTGGTTACCCATGTGTTCACTTTGTGAAAACTCACTGAGCTGTACACTTACGATCTGTGCAATTTCCTGTATGGATGTTATATTTCAATAAAATTCTGCTGAAATCCGTAAATCGTAAAGGTGGTGCAGTGGCAATAGGCAATATGGGGTTGCCAGCCTTCAGTATGTCACTCTCTTAGTCTGGACTGGTGGCCCTCTTCATCTGGTGCATGACTGCCACCCAGAAACCTGTCTTCACCAGACTTCTCCTGATTCCCTTCACACCACTCCTGAATGGGGCCTCTGTGTCCAGTGTCCTATGTGGCTTTCTTTCTTGACTTCGGCTCTTGGTTGGTGGCGTTCATCCTTTACTTAATAGCCTCTAGAGAAAGGTTGGATGGGGAGTATATTTTTCAAGACTCTGTATGTCTGAAAATATTTTTATTCTTTGTACAGAATTCTGAGTTGTACAGAATTTTCCTTCAGAATTTTGAAGATATTGCTCCCTTGTCTTTCTAGGTTCCAATATTGCTGTTGAAACATTCAAAGCCGTTCTAATTCCAGATCCTCTGTATGTGATCTGTTTTTTTTCTCTCTAGAAGCATGTTGATCTTCCCTTTATCCCCAGTACTGATAAATGGGAGTTTATGTCTTTCACGAAGTGTATTTTGATTCACTGTTTTGAGCACTTTATGAGCCCTTTGAATCTGACAGCTTTAGTTCTCAGAACTTTTCTTGATTTCCTCTCTTTATAAATGTTGGACCTTTTAAATGGGTTCTCTAATTTTCTTTACAGCATCACTTTTTATATGTCTGAGGACATTAGTGACACATTTTTGTTTATTCTTTGTTTTCTTAACCCTGCACAGACTCATTGCATTTTTTCCTCCACCCAGTTTGTTTGGGCCCTATTTTTTATGTGAGAGGCTTTCTTTGGGTTTCGGGAAGACCTTCGTTATCTCCTAAGGTTCAGGGTGGGCGACTGAAAAGCCAATTGGAAGTTCTGAGTATGAGGGTAGGGCCTGTAGAGGTAGACCTCCACTGAGAGACAGCAGGTGGGCCATCTGTTAGAAACTGCTGATTTCAGGATCTGTAGTTCCTTCCCCTTGGGCTGGGCATTTTCCTCCAAGAAGAGTCTTCTAATCTGGGTAAAGGGTCAGTGTTCTGGGAGCTGGGCAGGGGAAGAAGACGGTGGGCTTTCTGCTCAGCATTCACTCTGCATTTAGACAGTACCCCCCCCCGCACCCCCATTTTGGTGCAGAAGTCCTGCTCACTTATGCCTGGCGTTCCCCACCCCAGAGACTCTTGTGTTACCCTAACAAGAGACAGCCCTAGACCTATGGTGGGAGGAGGACAGCAGTGTGGGGGCCGCAGGAGTGGGATCCAGCTGCTGCTTTAACAGCTTTCATTCATTCTTTATTTTTCCCCAGTTCTTGAGCCTTTCGAGGGTTAAGTGATATAAATCGCATAACTTCTCATTGTCCATATGGTATTTCTGGATCTGCTAAGTCTGTTACTAGCTGCATTCCCACTTCCAAAACTGTGTTGTTATCGTTTCTTGTACTGTTCTCTCTGACCTTGAGAATTTGTGTCATTCTTAAAAATTCATTTTGTAGTTTTACTTTGGTTTGCAGGGAGCAAAATTAGATGCATGTGTTGGCTCTATCATTCTAGCCTGGAAATAACATCAGCGACAAGAAAAGCAAACGGCATTGCCCCCCTTTGTGTCACTGTTCTAAGGCTTTGGATAATTCATTCTTTTAATTTAGAAATTTGGATAATCCATATTTACCAGATCTCAGAAAAAAATCAGTTGGAAATCAAGATTGCCGGGTGAACTGTATGGCTTCAGTCTGTTCACTTCACCTCTAGTTGATTTGTGTAGACGAAGAGAACCCCAACCCGGAGAGAAGACAAGTATTTAATCTCACATTTCTTTAACTGCCTTGTTTTTCCTTTCTGATGTTTGTCCCGCAGAGGAGCGTGCTGCAGCTGCTGCAGTCCAAGAGTGAGGTGGTGCGGCAGTACACGGCCAGGCTCGTCAACGCTTTCGCGTCCCTGGCAGAAGGTGAGATGCCAGCTGTTCTTCAGAGAGGGGAGCCAGGTCTCACTGATGCCTTCTTCCTTTTAAACATGGACGTTTTTTCCCCAAGTTTATTAGAGATGATATGTTTCTTCGGTTTATTCCCATTGAATGCATCTAAGGTTTTTTGTGAAGATGAGATGTTGTCATTTTGATGTAGTTTATACCAGATCAAATTTGGATGGTTTTGGAGTTTCTTTTGTAGCCATCTGGTTTTATTTTGTACAGTTCATGAATTTGTAACGTGGTACTTTTTTTTTAGATTGCTTTCAAGTGTATAACAGGGAGTGCATTTTCTATCTTAAGGCAAAATAAGGTTGGGGAAATAATTAAAGCTGATCCCAATAAGCACTGCACCATTTTCTTCGAAAGACTGTATCTAACCTCTTAACTCCAGAGGATTTGAAAATCCCAAAGTTAACATGCCACCATTACTGAATTCAAAATGATTTTACAAAGTGCCATTATTTTCTATAAGTTCTAATTTGTTTAAGCTATTTTTAATGGGAATGAAGGGATTTTTCAAATTATGACTGTATGAGACTCCAAAAGCATGTTCATTCATTCGTGTGTTCATTCTTCCATCCACTGAGCAAACATTTACCCTAAGCCAGCGCATGCACCAGGGACCATTCATATAGTACGGTTGAAATTTATGTCCAAAATTAGTGTCGTCTATATAAAGACACAAGTCCACAACAGGCTAGTGGCCATTCAAGTTGTACTACAGGGTTCCAGGCGTGGTTCCCAACTTCTCTTCCAGGCCACGGGCATGTCTAGAAGGAGCAAGGACTGTGGCCAGAAATCACTCTCTGGCGGCCTCTGTCGTAAAGACTAATGGGCTCCTAACGCACAGGTTCCCTTCCCACCCCCAGACCCCTCGTGGGTCTGGCTTTTGGGTTCAAGATTTCAGGTATATAAAGGACAGTGCTCCCCGCAGGACACAGTGATGAATTACGTTTAGATTACTAAAAGAGTGGTTGTCTATTCATTCGATAGTTGATGGAATAAAACCAAGTTTACAGAAGAAATGGATTTTAATATGTTTTTTAGAACCTAAAATTACACAAACCCTACTACACATGTTATATGCAGAGCTTTCACAGAAAGTGGTTGGGGAGCATAACTTAACACAAGGCCAAGTCTTTCCCTCTTGCACTTATCCACCTCTGCTCGTGTTCCCAGGTCGCCTCTACCTTACCCAGAGCACGGAGGTCCTGCGGATGCTGGAGCAGCGGCTGAAGGAGGAAGACAAGGACATCATCACCCGGGAGAACATACTCGGCGCCTTGCAGAAGTTCAGCCTCAGGTGCTGATTGTGCAGTAGGTCCTGCTGGCTCCTTGAAATTAAATTGGAGTTTTTTTTTTTTTTTTTTTTTAAGATTTTATTGGGGAATTGGCAGAGGGGAACAGCGTTGGGGAATCGGGGAAGGGGAACAGACAAGTTGCTGTCTTTTTGTTCTTCAGTTTAGTTGCGGAGGATGTTGCTTCACTGTTGGTATCGTCACTGCGCTCCTCCCGGACGAGGCAGATCGGTCACTGGCCTCTGGATGTCGCTCACCGCGGCTATTGGCAGCTCACGCTTGGCTGCCAGCCGTTCACGCTGGCTGCGGGCCACTCACTGTAGCCTATGGCAGCCCACTGCAGCAGGGGCTGCAGCCCACACCATCACCGGGGCTTGCACAGCCCAGCTCCAGGTGGAGCTGTTGTTAGCTGTAGAGGGCAGTGTCACTGGCCCTCATGTGGGATCCGAACCGGGGCCGCTGGCATCCCAAAACCAGCGCTTAACCAATGCGCCGCTCGGCCGGCCCTAAATTGGAGTTTTTATAAGCTGCTTTTTTGTGCTTATTTAGTCACAATGATAACCCAAGAGGCAGGTGGTACGTTTCAGCTAACATTTTCCAAGATAGAGCTAGAAAGCTTATCTCTTCTCCACCAACCCATCCTGCCCAGGCTCCTTTGGATGGAGGAAGACGTGTCAAAAGCACTGTTGTAGTCCCCTAATGGATGTTGTCGTGTGCCCGCTAGGTGCTAGATTGTGTCTCAGGCCACGGGCAAGGTTTAGAGACATACACGTGAATACAGCCTGACAGCCTCAGCCTTCAGGTTGCCCACAGTCCATCGTGTGCACAGAAGCAAACAGTCAGAGCAGGCATGAGAGGTAGTTCTATGGAAGCCGGGGTTGCAGCCTCCAGGGCCCCGCCCATACACCCCAGCAGCACATCTTGCCATGACTTGGAACTGCGCCCAGCAGCAATGTAAAATCAGACATTCCTTGAACCAGGTCTGATGTCCTCCTAGAGCTTTCTTTTTTTAATCAACTGCTTTATTGAGGTATACTTTACAGATCATTTAAAATTCACCCATTTTAAGCATATAATTCAATGATTTTTTTAGTATATTTACAGAGTTGTGCAACCATCACTACAATCTAATTAAAACATTTCCATCACCATGAAAAGAAACTTCGTGCCTATTTACAGTCCCTCCTCATTCTGACCCCTAGCCTCAGAGGACCTCTACTCTGTCTTCTGTAGGCTTACTTGTACTGGACATTTGATATAAATGAAATCATCTAGTGTGTGTTCTTTTGTGTCTGGCTTATTTCACTTAGCATAATGTTTTTGAGGTCCATCCATGTTGTAGCGTGTGTCAGACTTCATTTGTATTGCTGAATAATATTCCATGATGTGGCTAGACCACACTCTGCTTATCCATTCATCAGCTGTGGACATTTGGGTTGTTTTCATTTTGGGGCTGTTATACATAATGCTGCCATGAACGTTTCCACACAGGTCTTTGTGTGGACACGTTTTCCTTTCTCCTGGCAAGGTATCTAGGAATGGAATAGAATGCAATTGCTGGGTCACCTGCTAACTCTTCTATTGGGTTGTCGGAAAAGTCGTGATGTATTTTTTCTGTTTTTCATTGCAAAAATGCGTCATGACTTTTCCGACAACCCAATAGCATCCATATTCCCTCATGACCACCTCACCTTCTCTTTGACTTTATTAAGAATTCTAGTTCCTTGAATCCTCAGCCTTCTCTTACTCTCAGTCCTTTTCTGAACATACTTTCTCCCCATCAAATGTAGCTGACTCTCACTAATAACCTGAAGTCTGACCTAGTGACATTTCTTTTTTTTTTTTTTTAAACAGTTTTTCCTTTTTTTTTTTTTTTTTTTTTAGCTGAGCCATCCTGCCACCTGTTGGCAGCTCAACGGCAACTCAGCTCGGGCTGGCCTCGAACAGCTGTTGCTCAGAGCTCAGCTCGCACTCTTGAGCGAGCTCTTAACCAACTGAGCCACTCGGCCGGCCCTGACCTAGTGACATTTCTAAGTGTGTGTATGTTTATTGGGGAAAAGTGGTAGGTATTTAGTTCCTGTTATTTGCCAGGTGAATTACTTGCCAATGAAAATTTCTTGTTCTGATTCTATGAATTGAAAAGAACTGTAAGTAATCTCCAGAGTTATTACTTCCTCAGATCATATGAACACTTCATTTTTGTTTGTTCATAAAGATAACTTAGCTTGATGTTTACCATATTTGGAAACATTTTAGGAACTCAATAGTTATAGTTAAATAGCGGAGATAACATATGATGAGGAAATACTTCCATCTGATAATGCAGATATTTACTACCAACATTTTGTTTCCCTCCAAACAGTCATTTAAGCTTTCTGTTCTGGAAAAGTGCTTAATGTTTGTGCAGTTTTCCAAGGTCTCTGCAATGAATGTAGAAAGTAACTAGGCTTACCAAAGAGTACAGCCTTCATTATATGCTGGTAAATGTCACCGATCAGGTGGGTATAGAGTTTAAGAATAGCATGAACAGATATCATCCAGGTGGTAGTTTGACCGTAACCTGGTCATTAGGAGATGGGCAGTGGTGCTTCCTCCGTGGTGTTTCAATTTTCAAAGAATTCAGATGACTTCTCATGGTGATACCATGCTTAGTCTCATTAGATTTAAGCCTGGCCTGATGACAAGCACCATGACACCTTCTGATGAGGCACTGGATTTTGTAAGAATTGATTACACCTGGACTTTGGGTGGAACGTAGTTCCCTATAAATTGTATTATTCAGTTCATTGAATTACCCTTACTCTATAGAGATCTGAATCAAAATGGTATTGAGCTGGTTTTTGGTGTTTTTGTTGTTGTTGTTTTTTGCTTTTCTTCTTAGTTTTTCTTTATTCTTACACAACTCAAAGTACCTAAGCTGGATTATAAAAGACTAGAGTTTAGGAAAAATCTGTTTGTCTATATATAAACCATGGCTGTTTCCTGGGTTAAGTAGACCAAAGCTATCAGTAAATATTTATTCAATATTTGAAGTAATACTCTGCTAATTTTAAATATAAAAAAAGGAAACTCAAAATAGGAGACCTCCTTAGTGCCTTATCTTTTTTTTAAACCTTTCATAAAATCCCTAAAAGGTAAAGAATTTATTGTTGTTTCAGTTGTGTGTGTTAATGATAAAATATTCCTTAGAGTCAGTATCTTCTGTGCCCTTTGTCTTTTCTGACCTGCTTTCACAGTGCTGTGTACTCTTAAATGAAAGTTTCTCCCCAGCTTTAACTCACCTGTAGGCTCTTTCATTCTAGGCGCCCACTGCAGACAGCCATGATTCAAGATGGCCTCATCTTCTGGCTAATCGATATTCTGAAAGACCCTGATTGCCTGTCTGACTACACGCTGGAGTACTCGGTGGCTTTGCTTATGAACCTCTGCCTCCGGAGCGCAGGTCTCGCAGCCTCCTGTCCCCATGTTGAATGTGCAAGTATAAAGCTGTCGAATCCCTGTAGCCAAAATACCATTTTGGCCTTAGGAAGAATGTTTTATATACCAGGGGTGCCAAAAAAATGTATATAAGAGGACACTTTGGTCAGCGTTCCTCAAACGGTAGTTTGCCATAATCAGAAGTGCCCGGACACTGATGGTCACCACTTCGAGTGTCTCTTGTAGTTGCAGAAGTCAAACATGACTTGTCTTCATCTTTTGTTATCGGTATATGTTGAGTATTACAATTTTAATACAGTTTTCTTAAAACGTTTATACATTTTTTGGGCACCCTCTGTATATATGTATGTAACACCTGCATTAAGAGGAAATGAAAGTGTTTCTTTTTGTTTGTTTGTTTTGAGGGCAGTGTCACTGGACTTCATATGTGGGACCGAACCAGGGCCGCTGGCTTCCTAAGCCAGCACTTAACCACTGTGCCACTTAGCCGGCCCTAAAGTGTTTCTTTATTCTTATTGCATTAGTCAAAGATAAAAAGTTACGAATTATGATCCCTTTTATCTGAAGACAGAGAAGTGTATTCCCAAGGTTACAGAGGATTAAGTTGGTGTCAGAACATGGAGGTTAAACCATGCCGCCTGCCCTTTATCACGGTTGCTTTCTCCACTCCACCCTCCAGAGATGGGGCCTCTCATGTGGACATCACAAGTCACTTATGTACTTGATCCATACAGGAGTGATTTTAGCTTTCTACAGGTTACCGTCCCATTTAAATGCTATGTTCCCTGGGATGAGAGGAGCTTCTTTAGAAGAAGTGCCTAGGGCTGCCCAAGTGGCTCAGTTGGTTAAGAGCTCGCTCAAGAGTGCAAGCTCTGAGTTACAGGATCTCCGGTTTGATTCCCTGCCTGAGCTGAGCTGCCACTGAGCTGCCAACAGGTGGCAGGATGGCGCAGCTAAAAAAAAAAAAAAAAACAAGAGGTGCCAATCTAGTCCAGCCTGTGGCTGATGTCAGTCTGAGTAGCCCCAGTGTTGGGAGAAGGTTACCTGGATACATGACTCAGGGGAATTTGCCAGAAGCTTCTTCAGCTGCTTTGTAATCTGAAGCACCTGTGTGTTGTTGACTGAGTAAATGACTATTTTAATCTTTAAAAAAAAAAAAATAGCCTGTGCAAAAGTTCCTTGCTTTAAAATATTTATTAGATTATAATCAGACTTTCTGATTATCACCAATTTATTTGCAGTGATTGTTATGATGATGTTTGGAGTTTCTAAAATACCTGTATGATGATGTTTGGAGTTTCTAAAATACCTGTGTGATTTTGATGATGGTCTGTGCACGTGTGAGATAGAACATCAATGGCTCTGCAGTATATTATGCTTTCACTGTGCCCAATAGCTCTGTGTTCTGCCTGCATAATAAACGCCATCATTTACTGGGCACTTGGAATGTGCCAACCTATACTGAGTTATTTAATTCTACATCACCCTTTAAGGTAGATATTAATAATCCCTAAGGAATCCCAGAGAAGGAAACTAGAGCCCAGATTGGTTAAGTGACTCACCTAAGGTCACACAGCTCATAAGCAGAAGGGCCAAGATTAGTATTCAAGTCTGCCTGACTTTAAACTGTACTTCTGCATTTAGACACATCATGTTTTGTTTTGTTTTGTTTTGTTTTAAGGGAAGAACGTGTGTGCCAAGGTGGCCGGCCCCGCGTTGAAAGTTCTTTCGGATCTGCTGGGCCATGAAAACCATGAGGTACTCAGTCTAGCCGCGGGCTTGCGGGGGGCTGGCCCAGGATAGTACTGTGCTCTCCCTTCTCCAAGTGTTTGTAGGAGCTGCTTCCATGCTTTTATAATTTCTGGGTTCCAGAACCCGGAAGCAGGAAGCCGTCCTCCACTCCTCACTTGCGAACACCCTGCAGTCGGTGGCCTCTTCCAGCTCCCTCGTGTGCATTATTTTTTTCTCCTTATCATCTGTCCATGCCTCATTCTGCCCCCCACGTTGACACTCCTCTGTTGTGTTTTGTGTATATCTGTAGACATGTATGTAGTCTGAAAAGGTATTTAATATTGTGTGTATTTTTAATTTGTATAAATAGTGCACACTAGATCTCATTACTTTGCTTACTTTTTCACTGCATTTTAAGACCTTTCCATGTTGCTTTATATACATCTAGTCCCTTAACTCTCACTACTACAAAACAGCCCCTTGTTTGCGGTCCTCCCATTTTACTTATCCGCTCCTCCAGGGGTGTCCACTTTGGTTGCCACTTCTCTGCTGCCACCATGGTCCTCAAAGGATGTCACCACGCATGCCCCACAAGGGCCCATGCCAGAGCTTTCCTGGTGCATAGACACTTGTCATTGCTGGCTCATCCTCTGTGTCAGTCTCAGGTCAGAGTCCTGGAAATTGTCCCTCAGAACAGCTATTCTAGCTTCTGCTGTTGTGGGTGTCCTCCCCAACACTTGTGATTTTCTAAGTTTTTTAGCTTATGGGTAGCAAGTCCTTTTTAAATAAAGTAGAGATCTGGATAAACTAATGAACAAAACTAATAAACAAGATAGTACATTGCTCGCCTGCTTCCTCCAAATGCCTTTGCAGAAACTATGGCATCACTTAGCACCTGAAGCCAAAGCCTCAACAGAAGTCTTTCTCCAGACCAGGTGCAGGGGTGTCTCAGCAGGATCGGGCTGGCTGAGCGCCGCTGGGTCCGAATGAAGCGCTCGGTGTCCATGCGCCTGGATCCAGACAGACAGCTCCTATTCTGTTCATTTCTTTCACATAGTGTGCTCCCCGAGCCCCATCAGCTCAGCGACTTGGGCGACTTGAGCAAGTGGAGGTCTGGTGGTTGTTACAGTGTGTGCATGCCTTTTATAGTTTAAAACCAGTGGTCTCTTAACTGCTACTAGACCTGAATGAACTCTGTTCTCCATTTTATTCAACTCAGGCATTGAAGCCACAGGGAAAAGCATTCTGTCTCTAACAATGAAGGTTGGTTTCAGGTGTTGGAACCAGAATGTTGACCCTGAAAACTGAACAGACCACAGGATTCAGGTCACTTCATCAACTGTTGCCAATGCATTTGCTTGAAAATGAGCTGGAAGATCTACCTATGTATATTTTAGAGCCTGGGGTTTGCTACACAAATAAATGCTATACACATGTATTCTACACAAGATAGTGGTGCTCTTAGAAGACAAAAATCCAAAAGCCACAAAGAAAAGATGCACATATTTGACTGTATGAACATTAAATTTTTTTGTATGAGAAAAAACGCCATAATAAAGTCAAAAGACAAATGATACCCTGAGAAAAAATTTGCATCACATGTGACAAAAGTTTAATATCCCTAGTATATAAAGAACTCCTATAATTGATAAGTAAAAGTCCAATTAAAAACAAAAAACCGAGGGCCGGCTGAGTGGCTCAGTTGGTTAAGAGCTCGCTCAAGAGTGCAAGCTGAACTCTGAGCAACAGCGGTTCGATGCCAGCCCGATTGAGTTGCTGTTGAGCTGCCAACAGGTGGCAGGATGGCTCAGCTAAAAAAATAAATAAATAAATAAAATAAAATAAAATAAAAAACCAACAGAGGGCTGGCCGCGTGGCCCAGTGGTTAAGCGCTGGCTTGGGTAGCCAGCGGCCCTGGTTCGGGTCCCACATGTGAGGGCCAGTGACACTGCCCTAAAAAAAAACCAACAGAAAAAACGAGTAAAGGATATAAACAGGCAATTTATACAATGGTAAATCTTGATGACCTATAAACATGAAAAGATGTTTAATTTCACTAGTATTCAGGGAAATGAAAATAAAAACAACTATAAGATGCCTTTTTTTTTTACCCATTAGATTGGCAAAAATGAAAAGTGATGAAGTTTAGTGCTGGCAAGTAGTGATGGTAGGAAATGAGCTGCTCCCCGCCCCATGACTGTGGAGAGAATATGGCACAGTCTGCTCCGAAGGGAGCTCTCATTTATCAGATACCTACATATGCGCCATGTCCTGGGCTGACCCGATGCTGGGGTTACTTATGTGAGTAAAACATGGGCCTTGTCCTTGAAGAGATCATAATGGCAGAGACATGTATACATTTAAAAATACACTGAGTCCAGGGGCCGGCCAAGTGGCGCGGTGGTTAAGCGCTGGCTTGGGAAGCCAGCGGCCCCGGTTCAGTCCCACATGTGAGGGCCAGTGACACTGGCTTCAAAAAAAAAAAAAAATACACTGACTCCAGCAGAGTAGTTGGGGGTTGTGCTGGAGCAGAGCAGAGCACTCTGTCCGGGGTTCAGGAAGGGCTCCCCCTGAGCTATGTCAGTTTCAAGCTTGAATCATAGCTTTCTAGATAGACACATTTGGGAGGCCCATCCCAGCAAAGTGAATGGCTAGAACCAGGGCCATTGCATGTCACTGCGTGGTGTGATGTGTCCTTTACGTAGTGTGCAGCCTCTGCAGCGTGCACATCCTGGTGGCAAGGAGTTGAGCAGAGGGGGTGATAGAGGCCAAACCCTGAAGGGTCCTGTGTGCTGTACTGAGGAATCAAGGAGTGGAGTAACGACTGCCTGCTCCCAGGCTCTTTCTTAGAATCATGGAAGGTGTCCAAGGTAGGGAGAGGGGAGCTTTTGGCCCTTGTTGTGGAATTTTGGTAATGATATGATGGTTGGATGAAAGGGCGCACATCAAACGCAGGACTCATTTGGTTCCATGGTGTGGCTTTGGTCATGGACATGTTGTCTGAACGAGGACAGTAGCCATGCTTATGAAAAAAAAGGTTCCTACCCAAGACAGCTTGGAGACTCCCCAAAGGAGAGTAAAAAGGGAAAGTCATCAGTGATGACTCCAGAGTTTCTAGCCTGAGCAGTCAGGATCTCATTAATTAAGCCATGAAGCATAGCAGGAGTAAGCTTTGCGAGGCAATGACGGATGTGGTTCTGAACTCTGTTGTAGCCTTCACTGGGATATGCAAATGGAAACGTCTGTCCTTTGGAAAGCTGTGAAGATGGTAACACTCACTCACTGTCCTCTTTAGCCAGTGTTCTCAAGTGTGGTGTTTGATAACTGAGTTGTAATTTGAGGTACTTGGAAATGACTGTTTTTTCCTCCCCCAAAGATACAGCCATATGTGAATGGAGCGCTGTACAGCATCCTTTCTATCCCGTCCATTCGTGAAGAAGCAAGAGCAATGGTAAGAAACGCGCTTGAGAAATGCGTCAGCTTCTATCAATGCCACAGGTCAGAGCTCTGAGAGCAAGGGGTTCCCGAACTGGGTCCCGCGAAGGGGCTTTCAGAGTTTATGATATGCCCGAAATTGCGTGCCAAGTACATATTTGCCATTTTCTGATGAGAGTCTATGGCTTTTATCAGATTCTCATGGGATCCCCTAGCTCCTCAGTGATTAAGAACCACAGTGTTAGAAAGTTCCCAGCAGGTTTATTTTTGGGAAATTGTAGACACTCTTTTTTTTTTTTAATTTAAATAGCTCATTTAAATTTGGGGTTGGGGGAATGCCTATGGATTCTATAGTAGCTGAAGCTTAGCAAAAAAATGATGAAATGAAGGAAATCATCACTCCGATTCCCCTCCAGGATTCCTGGAGGAATTGTGGCAGCAGTGAGCACAGATACAGTCAAAACACTCAACATTCTGGTGGCAACCAAATGGAACAGAAAAGCTGGTAAACATGATAATACCGGCTCTGCTTAGTTTGTTTGCTAAATAGTGAATTTAATACTTAATGTGTTTACATTCGTGCACATATTAGAAGCATAAAACAAGCCTCAGGTGATTAGTACAGTCTTTGGAGATGACGACCTTTCTGGATCTAATCGGCAAAACCACCGGAGTTTTGTCCTTTTTCCTCACAACATGTGAAACCAGGCTAATTGTGCATATTAAATGCTATGACAAAAGGGTTAAATACATTTCCAGAGTCTAAATTCAATTTGAGACCAACAAAACATATTCTTCCACTTGGTTTTGCTTACTAGAATTGCTAAATCTTCTACTGGTCATCTAAATTACATTACCCGTTTTGCCAGAAGTAAAAACTTATTTAAGAACCATTCTATGTAGTCACAGTAAACTGGGACTTAATTGCCTACTGGTTTTGAATAATAATTTAAAGGAAAAAAACCCTGCTTTTTCAATACAGAACAAGGGAAAATAAACTTGGTTAAATTCTGCATTACAGTCATTCAGCTGGAAGAGGAATTGTCAACCAAGCAAAGCACAAGGAACAAAACATGTAGGCTGAAGAGAAAGAAAAAGAATGGCGGTGACATGGAATTAAAAAGCTCGAAAGGCAGTACAGAGGGAAAAGTTCCAGGGCAAAGGGGTGGAGAAGGAATAGCCATCAAGGGACAGGGACCAAGTGGGGAGGGGAGACTCGCAGTTGTAAGACATGAGAGATGACAGTCCTTAGAGACCGTCCAGGCCAGGGAGAGAGAAGGTGGTAGGACCGGACAGAGCCTCAGAGGCCCATGTGACCCTATCCAGAGGTCCCACACAGATGCAACTGGAGTCCCAGGAGAGGAGGGAGATATTCGGGCAGGAAATAGGTTAAACAAATAAGGTACATATCTAGGAAATCCCCAAATGTTTGGAAATTAAAGTATTGACACTTGCGTGAGTTATCTGTTACTGCATAACTAATTACCTGGAAAAGCTCAGTGGCTTAAAATTTTTATCATCTCTCAGTTTCTGTGGGACAGAAGTTCGAGAGCAGCTTAGTGGGATGGTCCTGGCTGAGAGGCTCTCATTAAGACTTCAGCCAGGGCAGCCAAGGCCTGACCAGGGCTGGAGAATCCGCCTCCAACGCGCTCACATGGCCAGCTGTTGGCAGGGACCTCATGTCCTCAACACATGGGCTTCTCTATAGCACGTCTCTCAGCACGGCAGTGGTTTCCCCCTGAGTGAGTGTCCCCAGAGAGACAGGAAGTGAGCAGACAGAAGCCACAGTTTCCTTTATAACCTAGTCTCAGAAGTGAAGTACACAGACCAACCCTGGCACAGTGCGGGAGGCGACTGCTCAGGACCATGGAGTCCAGGGGGTGGGAGCATTGGGGGGCCATCTTGGAGGCTGACTGCCACGTGCTCGTAAGTCACCTGTGGATCAGAGAAGAAGTCACAAGGGAAACGAGGGGTTATTAATATTTTGACATAATTACAAATACTTCCTCAATTTTTTCATTTGGTTTGTAATTATAGTGTTTTGGGTCATATGGCAGCTTTAATTGTAGTTGAGTGTATTAATATTTTCTGTTATAATTTCTGACATAAGTTTCTAGACAGCCTCTGAATTACTGAATTATTGACTTTAAAAAGAAAATTTGGACGACTTAGATAAAGAGATAAGCAGCGTAAGCTCCCCTCTGGTATTTAACAGGCACTAAAGTTATAAGCAGTGGAGGCACCCTCCGTTAGCCTGAGCGGAGGAAGCTTTTGGACACGTCACTTAAGCAGTTGCTTGTTTATTTATAAGAGAGGCCTCTAAGGGAGGTTATGGCCAGGGCTTTTCTAACACCCTGAGATTGCCCACATTTCACTCTTATCCTTGAGGAAGTTTTTAGATTGATAAAGAAATTCCATTCGTTTTGCATATAACAATAATACGGAAAACCAGACAATGAGGAAAATATCATCTGTAATCTCACCTCCCTGACACCTGCTCGTGGCAATGCTGGAGAAGTAGTGGCCAACCCAATGTCCTCTGACCCTGCTGGGGTTTGCAACATGTGTCAGCACAGTCCTTTTGGAAAGCAGTTTGGCAGCACGTGAGAAACCACTAAAACCTCCTGGATTAATTTATTTCCCTCTGGTCACTGATTCAGGTCACTGATTCAGGTCACACTGATTCTGGTCACTCTGCCATGAAGATGCTCGTTTCAATGTTTTTATAATAGTGAAAAACCAGAAGAAACATAATGTCTAGTAACAGAGGAATTGGTAATGAAATTATGGTTCTTTTGCTCAAAATATTAATAGCTATTGAGGATGATAATTAGAAAAAGCACTATGAGGCAGGATGGAAAATTTTTATTGTAAAATGAGAGATAAAAGCAGAATATGACGTTATAAGAGCTCTGTTTTTACAACTGTGTAAGATATTTGTGTACTTGTGGAAAATGACAAAGAATACATGAAAATTATATTAGTACCAAATGCTGTTATGGTGGTCTTAAAAAGAATAGAGGAAAAAAAAAAACAGGAGGTAAAAGATAAATGAGTGCCCTGAGATCCATTTGAACTTTAAGACACTGCCAAGGTCTGGGGCTGGGGAGCAGATCAGATTAATAGGATGGCCCTCAGGCCCCTCCAAAGCTTTCTGCACCCCGGGCTGGAGCAACTGTGGGCTGCGGAGCTCTCCCCTGTGATCTAACCCCAGCCAGGCATTCTGCTCTGGGCAGGAGCAGACCAGAGTCTTTGCCAGATGCTCTGTCTTCACAGAGTCTCAGGGAGCTAAGTTAGAAGCCACAGAGTCAGGACACTCCATAGAGCAACTCTGGTGGTAACCACCGCTGCACCTTGTACTGTGACCCCAGAGCCCACGGCTCACGCCCGTGATGCCAGAAGCTCTGCCTCTGCTGTCCCCAAAGGGCTGATGCCACTGCTGCCCACCTGTCCGAAAGATGTGTGTTCCCTCCTGTGCCCGAGTGTTCACATGACCCACATCCAAGTCAGGCTCACATGGAAGGATGCATTTGATTGGCAGAATCTAGGCCATGTGCCTGGGGAACTTCGCAGTAAGAAATCGTCCCCCAAATAATCCAAATTACAGAGAAGGAATTTGTTATTTTTTCCCGCTGAGTAACACCTGAGCTAGAGCTATATGAAAGAGAACAACTGAAAATAAAAAGGTCTTTCGATGCATGAGCAGATACTCGTTTGTAAAAGTAGCCTCTGGGAAATAAAAAATAGAGGAGAGCCTGAATGAATTATTTGTCTCACTCTCCTGGTGAAAATGTCAAAGACATTGACTGGTTGGTGGTGATCCTGACCTTTGGCATTTTAGGGTTTATTGCTGCTTTCATTTGATATGTTCTTCCTCTGGCCCTTACCTTTGGTGGGGATGGAGAATGGGGAGATCATGACGTATTGAGACATAAAATCAACTCTCTTGATAGTGAAGGGCCTGTCACTTTGCTAAGATAATCCCAGGTGTGTCTGGTCCCACAGGAGCCTTTGGCACTGCTGAGCACGCCCTCTTTGAATTGCTCATCCCTTAGCTTAAGAACTTTCCGCAGTTACTGCCCTTTCCTGCTCTCCTCTGTGGGCTTCCCTATCTCTGCCTCCTTGTTAAGTGTGACTGTTCTCTGTGGGTCTCTCCTAACCCTCCTTTCACTGTGCTGTCACTGGGCAACCTTATTTATTCCCTTGGCTCAGCTACCAGACCTCTCTTCTCAGCCACAAACCCCTACGGACACAACAAGCACAGGCTCAAGCATTTACTGAGCACCTGCTATGTGCCAGCTGTTGGACTAGATGCTGTTTTTTTAGGTATAATTTACAAACAGTGAAATGCACAGGCCCTACAGTTTAATGCATTTAAAAAAACGTACATATCTACAAAACCAACACCCAATTATATATTTTATCTTTTAAAAACATCTTGTTAACCCAAGCCGTCATCCTCACGTTGTAGCTGAGGAAATCAGGTGGGAGAGGATAAGGAACTTAACCAAGGTCACAAAGTTAAGTCATAGGGGAGCTAGGGTTATTACAGTCCAGATTTGACCTTTCTAGAAGGTAATGCTCTGCTTTAGATGATAGAAACTCATCATGTCCAACACTGCACTTGGCGCTTCTTTAAAAAAGGCAAAAGATTTATACGATCTGAAGAGAAACCAGGGCGCTTCTTTAATTCAGTTTTGGAGCAAGTGATTCCAACCTGACCTTCATGAAAAGGGGACTTATTGGCTCATGTAACTAGAGAGTCCAGGCATAAACTTCAGGCACAGCTTGATCAGGGTTCACACGTCACTAGATCCATCTCTTTGCTGGCACCTGTGGACTCTGTTTCCTCTTTTGAGGTTCATTATTAGATACGCTTTTTCTCGTGGCAGCAAGAAGGCCTCATCAGCTCCATCTGTACATACTAACTCAAATCCTGCAAGGAAAGAGGAGGAAGGGGAGATGGACACTGACCTTTACATTTCCCAGGAATTCTGTTAGTCATTAAAAATCATGACATTGGTGTTGTCTAATAAAGTAAATAATGCACAGTGTAGCGACTTTATAATTCTTTTGATAGAAGCAGAATGATGACTGTTTAGAAAGAGGTTCCTTTTGCTCATTTACTTCTCTGAACATACAGTTTCACTTTTCAAATACCACTTTTGGCCCTAAAATCCAGAAGGCATTTTTTAAATTTGGGAAAAACATAAGAAAGAAATCACCCCCAAAAACAACATTGCCAAAACAAAAGGGAATACTTCTGCAGTAAAGTTTTATAATTTTCTTTTTTTTTTTTTTTTACTAAATATGTTATAATTAAGTCAGATAATCAACCAAGAAGAAAATAATTTCACTGTGAATTATAAAAAGAACAAAAAGAATGTTTAACACTAAACAGAGGAATTGTTATTGTGCCTATATAAGAAAGTGTTTTTGGTGGGGGGCTTGGCTGAAACTACCCCATTGAAAAGTAGTTCCCCCCAAAGAACTGAAATGTTAACTGTTCCTCCCTCCACTGCTTTAGGGCATGGAAGACATCCTTCGCTGCTTCATCAGAGAAGGCAATGCTGAAATGATCCGCCAAATCGAATTCATTATCAAGCAGCTGAATTCAGGTCCGTTTAATGCAGGACTTTGTGGTCTATCTTTTGAATCTTTCATGTATGCCAGGAATGTACGTGGGCGTTCTCAGAGGGGCGTGCCATCACTTGGAATTCATTCAAGAGGCCCAAATGCACCCAGAAACAAAAGCTCAGCCAGGTCGCCAAGGCCAGATTGTCCCCAGATCAACAGTCACTCACCACACTTTAGGCTTAGAGTCAACAAAAGGAATTCAAAGGGCCGGCCGAGTGGCTCAGTTGCTTAAGAGCTCTACTCAAGAGTACGAGCTGAGCTCTGAGCAATGGAAGTTCGATGCCAGCCCGAGCTGAGTTGCCATTGAGCTGCCAACCGGTGGCAGGATGGCTCAGCTAAAACAAAACAAACAAAAAAAGGAATTCAGAAGCAATTACAGAAACCTTCCTCTAACCCTAAGTTCTCTTTTTGTGGGCCTCGTCCCGCTAAGCCCCGCTAATTCTCCCTCCACCTCCGAAAAGTGGCCTCCCCAGAGGCCTTTCTACCACCACTGGAGAAAATGTCGTCTCCTCCCACATTTCATTCATTCACTCCAGAAAGGTTTATGTTGCCAACTGACAGCATGAGAGGATGTGATCCCCTTTGTGCATGGTATCCTCCATTATCATGGCAACCCACATCCCATAATAAGCAGGAAAGGATGGTGAGGAAAGCATTGGATGGACCCAGGGTGGTGGGGAAGCTCTTTGCGCGTTCTGTGGACTCCTGACACCTTGATCCTACTCGCACACATGCCAGAGGCTCCTGGGGCCAAGCTTGTCACTATGTGCCCTTCCCTGACACCCAGCAGTCCACATCACTAAAAGTCCCAAGTGCACAAATCCTGTTCAGCACACAAACAAAGGCAAAAAAAAAAAAAAGGAATCTCTTGATCTCTGCTGTAATCCCAAGTCAGCAACGTAACCAGGCCAAGCAGAAGGGAGACGCCAGACGCCTGCCTCTCACTGGAAGAACTGAGGCGGCTCTTCTGTCTCACGGTTCACAGCCTGGGCTGCACAGGGCAGCCCGCTGGGAGATGTGGAAATTCTCAAGGCAGTGCCCCACCCCAGTTAAATCAATCTCTTGGGGAACCCCTGGTGCACATGGTTCTTAAAGCTTCCAGGTGATTCCAGCATGCAGCCAGGGGGCGTGTGCCCGCCTCTGACAGACGCAGGAATGGGGAGGCAGGTGGAGGACGTCACAGGGGCTCCCGGTTCACAGGACGCAGCTGGGAGAGCAGCCAGGGAGCTTGAGACCTTGGCTCCCTTCAGGCTGGGGGCCCATTTCCATTTGAACATCTTTCCTGCTTTTTGTGGAGCAAGTATAATTCATCCCAAATTCGAATGGACAAAGAACAGAACTTTATTTTCTGCAACAACTTTATTTCTGACTTTGAACCCCCATTCTGCTGGGTGGGCATGTTTAAAAAGTGAAATAAAACCCTGAGTCCTGGCTGAGGTTGCCCCCTAACATCTGGGTAGGCCACAGTTTGGGAAGGGGGGGAAATGCTGGGAAAAGTTGTTTCCTGCCTGCTCCACGGTCATCAGCTCTGCTGCGACCTCCCTCCCAAGCCGAGAGCCTCTGCAGCTGAGGGTCACATTTGGGTTGGGGTGCTGCTTCGAGGCCCACTATGTTTCAGTTTAGTGAGACACAGCATCGCCCTTTCCTTGTAGTTTTCCCACCTCCCTGGCAGCCAAGAAGCAGGGTGAAGCACCCCCTTGCTCTCTGGCTAAAAAAACGTCTCTTTTTCATACATAAAACTGGCCCTTGGACCAGCATGCCAAGGAAGATGAGGAGGGAGTTGTCAGTTTACACTTCTGTAGGGGATGTGCTTTGGCACAAAGTTAACGTGGGCAGAGCTGAAGCTTTATAACCTTGTATATTTATGAAAGGCTTGGGGAATACCTGCTTAGCTCGGTAAGTTCCAGTTTAAATAAAGAGTATCTGAAGTATTCCTTTTTTTTTTTTTAATTTTTTGTTTTGTTTTGTTTATTGAGGGCAGTGTCACTAGACCTCACATGCAGGACCCGAACCGGGGCCGCTGGCTTCCCAAGCCAGCACTTAACCACCGCGCCACTCGGCCGGCCTTGAAGTATTCCTTTTTTATCTCAAGCACCTCAGTTATTCTGTACCCATAGGACAATGGCAGGACCCAGAGATGATTACCCAGGAGTCTGCTACTTTGAAACCAAACCAAAAAGTCATTGACTATTTGGATGGAGGACACTCAAATGCCTTAGCAGATGTGTTATCAGCATCAAGTCAAAATCCACCAGCATCGCAGTGAAACCTAGGGGAGGGAGCGCTGGCGAGTTTCCATCCAACCCAGTCTTCATCTTCATGTGGAACTTAATAGCAGGAAGGAATTAGTGGTGGTTTACTTGTGTAACATATGTGATGTGTAACATATGTGAAGTAGCCTTGCCGCCATCTGTAGTTAGACTACTGACTTTCTCATTTCATTTTAGTGAACAAAAAACACGTATATGAGTTTTCACACAAGGACATTCAAGCTCACCTCAATTCTCTAGCACGTTTTCCAATAGAGTTTTAAGATCTTTAGGTACAGAAGTTCCAGTATATTTTAAGTACCTTCCCCATAGGTAGGAAAGGACTACTTTGGTAAAGCCTAAGGAAAAACTCCAGCCTGGTGACTTGACAGGCGGAGGTGAGCAGCCAGCAGCCCCAATGGGAAGTTTGTCAGTAACCCCAGCCCTCAGCTGGGGGACCAGCAGACACCGGTCGGTCACTAAGAGAGGACAGGGAGACCTGACAGGTCCCTGGCAGGAGCGAGGCATAGCCAGCCTCACCAGCTGGGCCCTCAGGAACGGCGGGATACTGGCAACTCCAGCACGATGCCCTGTTAGGTTTCGTGTGAGGGCACCTTGTGGGGTACCACAACTCTGGGAACAGTGTGGGAGGTAGACCTCATGTCCCCGTCACTCAGAGAGAAGGAGTTGAGGTTTATAAGGTACTTGAGTTCCCAGGACTGGATTGTTCTGGGGATAGGATGAGTGTGAGCTTAAGGGAGGGGAATGTGGCTGGACTAGCCTGTGGCCTTGTGAAATGTCTAAGATTCTTTTCTTTAAAAAAAAAAGGCATTTCCGTATTTGACAAAGAAAGGTTTATCACTGATGAATATAGCAGCAGCTCTGTTTTGAAAGCTACTTGCTTAAAAGCCCTTTACTGAAGGTGGGATGGAGTCGTGCTGTCATGGGCCAGTAGGAAGTAGAAGTTAGGTAATTAAGCTTCAGCCCAAATGCAGAACAATATAACAGCCTCCTGTCTGCAAAGGGGTTTTCTTGACTAAACAGATTGCGTGGCCACAGTGTGACTCTTGCATGGCAGGCGTGGAGGCACGTAAACCCCGGTGAGGCAGGGACAGAAGGCGCTGTCCTTCTGGACTCAGTCCAACCAGGTCGGTGGGGTCCTCCCCTTGGGAAGGAAGGCTGTGCTGCAGATGAGGGCTCCTGGGTTTCTGCCTGTTCTCTTCTAGGAAATGGCTTCAGGGCTTAAGTTTTGGAAATCTGCAGCCAGTCTCTTGACAATGGTCCTTGGTTTCCTCTGCCCTCCTACTTCCTGTCTGACTTGCTTTTGTCTTCTCTTCGGCTTTCTTTACTTTCATGTCATCTGTTCAAGAAACGAGTGATAATAAGGAAAGTGCAGAAGAGATATGGGGATGAGTAAATGAGGTGCTCTGTCCCCAGGGACTCACAATCCAGTACAGCGGGTGAGAAAGACACCCATACAAGTCAGTAGCCATTCATTCAACAGTGTTGAGTGTTATCAGTTCTAGATAAAATGCTGAGTGTGTTCAGGACTGATGACTGCTCGATGAGGGATAGGGGACAGCTTCAGGGAGGAGAAAGGGACCAACTTCTATTTAATGCCTGCTGTGCTCCTGGTTCTGGGCCAGATGATGTAGTTCTGGTGTGTTATAAGATTCCCCAACAACCCTAGGAAGCAGGCAGCCTGATACCCATTTTACAGATGAAGAAACAGGCTCATTCTTTCTCTGACTCCATTGTGCTACGAATTTATTCCAACTGTGTGAACTCTCTGAAGATGTAGCAATGAACCATAGGAGCCTTCAGAAACCTTACTTGCCACAGCTCTCCTAGCTCTATGGAAAAATAGACTCAGCTATAGAGTGCACAGCATCACTGGCCCGCATGTGGGATCCAAACAGGGCCCGCCCTGCTGCTCAGAGCTGGCACTCCCAAGCCAGCTCTTAACCAATGTGCCACTCAGCACAGTAATGATACCAACATGGGCCAGTGAAGCAACGTCCTCCACAACTAGACTGAAGAACAAAAGGACAGCAACTTGTCTGTTCCCCTTCCCCGATTCCCCAATAAAATCTTTAAAATAATAATAATAAAATAGACTCGGTTTGACTCTTAGTTTTGTCACTTACTGGGAGTGTAGCTGTAAACAAATCCCTTATTCTCTCCGTTTGTTATTTGTTATTATAAAGTGGGGATAAGAGTCAGCAAAATCTTTGTAAGGATTACATGAAATAACACGTAGGTTGCAGTATCTAGCACCACGCCTAGCGGTAATACTAGCTTACTTTCCCCTAAATTCCTCTGAAATTACATGAGGGCTTTTAATTTTTCTCATGCCACTACTAATGTCTTCTGATAAAAATGGAGAGATGTATTTACAATTGCCTAGGATGATATCAGACTATGGCTGAAATGGTACCAGGAACATGATTGTTTTGATTATCATTAGGGTGTTTACATGTCTCTGCAGCAGCTGAGGGATTTTGTTGACCAAGGCTCCCGGCTATGTTCTCAGTTCTTCATTGATTTTTTTCTTCTTCATAGAAGATCTACTGGATGGTGTTCTTGAATCCGATGATGATGAAGATGAAGACGATGAAGTAAGTTGGAGGCTTTCCACACCACATAGAAAACTTGTGCCAAACTATTCTGAGTCTCTTCCTTGCCTTGAAAAGTTAGTCCAAAGGCCGGCCGAGTGGCTCAGTTGGTTAAGAGCTCGCTCAAGAGTGCGAGCTGAGCTCTGAGCAACAGCTGTTCGAGGCCAGCCCGAGCTGAGTTGCCGTTGAGCTGCCAACAGGTGGCAGGATGGCTCAGCTAAAAAAAAGAAAAAAGAAAAAAAAAGAAAAGTTAGTCCAGAAATGGAGATGTTGATCCCTGCTGTGTTCTTCATCACAGTGCAGTAGGTTGGCTACAGCTCAGCGGGGTGGCTGTCTGCTGGTGTCCCTCGGGGTGTCCCATGGCTGCTTTCTGCGTCCAGGCTGGTCCCCACCCCTCCAGCGCCTCTCTTGTGAGCGCTGACCACTTCGTGGGCTAGCCTGGACTTCTGTCCACTGGCGCCTGGGCTCCAAGGGCGAGCAAGTGAAAGCTCCCCGTCCTCTTCCGAGCTCAGCAGTCTCAGAACATAACTTTTCCTGCTTTCTGCTCAGGGCGCGTCACAGGACCAGCCCAGGTTGTGGGACGGCAATCAGACGCCACCGACAGGAGGGTTCAGGGTGGGGAGCCCGTGTGGGTGGCCGTGTCTGAAGGACTGTCTGCCGCCCCTCGGGTGGGTGGGCTGCAGCAAGCCCTCGGCGGCACTTGGGGTTTGTGGGAGTTTGAAGGGGAAAGGCAGCTCAGTTCTTCAACGTGAGTGTTTTGCCGAAGGGGTGTGAGCCTGCACTTGTCTTCCTCATGGATGGGGACGATGGGCCCCAAGGTTCACTGTGAGAAACTCTAAAGGGAGAGCATGGCGCTTGGCTCAGAGCTGGCCGAACTGACCACTTACTCTGCATTCTTCAGATAGGGGCTCCCTCAGCTGTGAAAAATCTGCTTCCCTGGTTTTTTAGAGTGTGAAGGCTCAGAAGGTTTAGGAGTAATGTGGGCGAGTCTCATGAAATGGTATAAAGAATGGTGGTGACTCATGGGCTGTACAGAGACTTTCAGAAGGCAAGCCTTTTCATTGTTTCTCCCTCAAACCTAGGAAAAACATACCCGTTGCCCTCTCTAGTTCTCAGTGGTCATAAATGATTTGCATTCCTTCTATGTTGTGGGGAGTGAATGCTGGAAGATGTATTTTTATTTGGAGCTGTGGTCTATCCGTTTAAAAGGTGTGTGTAAGGCAGGTTTCTGTTCATGGGGGAGCTAGTTCATTTAAAAGCCCTCCATCAAACAGGACAGCTGTGCTGAGACCGCCTCAGGCAGCGCCTGCCATTTTCTTTACAGGCTGTAGGTGGCACCAGCGAGTATTCTTGCTCACTGACAGGGGACAAGTTGGATTCCGGACCCAGAGGGGGTCCTGGCCAGCACCTTCTCCAGACCCCTTCCTTTGCAATCATGGGTCCAGAGAGGGGAGGAGGCCAGCTGGAGGCCAGCTTAAAGCCACCAGAGAGCTGATGGCAGTAAAATCTGGTTTAGGACGGAGAGATCAGCAGACTTTTTCTGTAAAGAGACAGTAAATATTTTAGGCTTTGCAGGCCATACGATCTCTGTTTTTCAACTACTCAAATCTGCCATTTTACTGCAAAGTAGTTATCGACAATATACAAATGGATGAACATGGCTGTGTTCCCATAAAACTGTATTTATGGACGCTAAAATTCAAATTTCATGATTTTTATGTGTCACTGAATTTTTTTCAAATATTTAAAAATGTGAAAATTATTCTTAGCTTTCTGGCCTTCCAAAACCGGACGCCTTGGCCTGTGGGCTATCATTTGCCAGCCTCTGGAGAGAACTCAGCTCCCTTGACCCAATATTCTCAGGACTATAAGACACCACCATTGTATCTGGCCAGTCAGTACTGTTTTGTTTTGTTTTTTAATTTTCTTTTCTTTTTTTTTTGAGGACAGTGTCACAGGCCCTCATATGTGGGACCCGAACCGGGGCCGTTGGCTTCCCAATCCAGCGCTTACCCACTGCGCCACTCGGCCGGCTCAATACTGTTTTAAATTATATTTTGAGTTAATATCTTAGTTATTTAATTTCAATAACTTTTTGTCATTGTGTCTGAAAGTTCCTGTCAGAATCTATTTTTCCCCTTCCTGAGTTACCCTTTTGGGGTGCTTTGTTTTGTTTTGTTTTGTTTTGTTGCTATTAACACCTTTGTTTTTGTACTATAAGGGGAAATTCATTTGGCTCAGCTTTCACCAAGGGCAAGTGTTACTTTTTAAATTGCCTTTTAAAATTAGAAAGAAAAATGACAGTAAAAGACGTTTAGACTAAAGGAAAATCTCCAAAAATCATTTGAGCAAGTGACACTGTTGGAATGTGGGTATCACCTCCCAAGGTGACAACTTTGAAGGAAACAGTAGAATTATTCTCAGGGCCCTAGAGTCATATGTCATCTTGCTTAGCAATGTAAAGTATTTTTTAAATTTAATATTTAGACCCAAAGTACAGATAGTGGAGCCATTGTTTTCAGTTAGCTGCTTTGTGCCTCTAAAGATAATCTGGCTCTATTGGGTGGAGTGGGCCGAAAGTCAGGGTAAATTACACTTGCTTTACGTAACATTGAGCTGAAAACTACACACTTGCACCTCTGCCACTAGTCTTGCTCCACTGGAAACTTAGGAGGACCCCCAGTTGAAAATTCTAATTTTTTTTTCTCTGATTTCTAAAACTGTAATGACTTGTTCTGACTGTTAACACCTAGTTATGTCTGAATATACATGTATTTACATGCCAAAATTTAAAAAAGAATTTGAAGTTGGAGCTAGAACTGTTCTTTTCTGACTTGTAGACTGTCCAGGATATAATGTCAAATGGAAAAAGGAAATTGCAAAGTAATGTGAACAGTGTGATTCTATTTCAGAAAAAATAAACATAGAAACTCACATCCTTATGAATGATATATGTTCTTATGTATAGACGTAGCAGAGAGGCGTGGAAAGGTACGCCCTCTCTGTGGACACTGGAAACTACCCAGGGACACTAGGGTGAGAGGTGAAGAGAGGCCTTGATTAGCAAGGCCCAAGCTGCACATTTGTCAGCTGAAGTGAGAAGTGACAAGGGGATGTGGCTTTGGTGGACAGAGGTCAGTTGCTGAGCATTTTTGTAGACAAATGGGGCAAAAGCCAAATGGAGTTGGCTTTTGAGGAGCATGTGGGAAGTGAGAGAAGTTGGCTATGAGCAGGAGAGAGTTGGATGGTAGCGAAACAGCGCATTTTTGTTTTGTTTTAATTTGAGAGAGACCTAAGCATGTTACAGTGCTAATGGGAAGGATTCAGTTGAGAGGGAGAGATTGGACATTCAAGGCCAGAGGGGAGACAAGATGGCATCAAGGCAGGTGTTTTCATTATTTTCTACATTCCTTCTCATACTCTCTTGGCCCACAAGACCCCAGATCCATTTAAACCTCCAAATAAAATCATCATCAAATAAGCTTGGACAGGACACACGGAGAATGGATAGATGACACTGCAATTTAAGGGTTCAAGTGTATCTCATCTAATGCTTTGAAGAAATGTATTATTTAGTACAATTTATTTTTATATTAAACATATGTAATATATTCCCAACGAGCCAATGGTAAATCACGAGACGCTGATGTTCTCGCCTCCAATGGCTCATATTTCTTATTATCGTTTAAGGTGAGGTTCCCTCGTGTCTAGTTCAGAAGGGGCTTTGTGAGTGGATATGAAAGGCCTCCTGTGCTGTCCTAGAAGACTGATTTTAAGACAAAGATTCTCCTCTCTCAACCAAACAGGTTTAAATGACAGGTGAAATCAGCCATGGACTTTTACTTGCAGGTTGCAATATACCAGTTAGTGACAGTCATATGCTCAGCAATTTCCTTCTCTGTGGACTTCTCACATCTAAGTCATTCATTTCTTCATTCAACAAATATCTGAGGGCCTTGAAATAACCTTATCTAGGAAATAACAAAGGAGTTGTGCAAAAGAAATCTGAAAGAGAATTGATGGTTTAAAATACCTCCCAGAGTTTAAAAATCTAGGTACATGAGAGAATGATGATCCTGATAATGCAGCTCCCACTTGTGTACCAGGCACTATCCTAGGTGCCCTAAGTCACTCACCTCCTTCTCACCACAGCGCTGTGACAGGTACTGCTGTTATGCCCGTTTCACAGATGGGGAAACCGAGAGACAAAAGCATCACTTGCCAAGTTTACACAGCTAGTAAGTAAGTGATAGAACTGGGATTCAAATCCAGGTGGTCTGACACTGTTAATCACTACACCATTTTGTCTCTTATAAAAAAGCACATCAGCAATTAGCAAATAATAGAAAATAAATTATAGGTTCATGATTATGCTAGAAACAGGAAGTGCTGCAGAACTTCCAAGTACTCAGAGAATACTGGAAGATGGCTGCCCTGACAGGACTTGGCCTACTCTAGGTTGAAAGCTAAGTGGAATGGATTGATGGTCGGTGGGATGGATATGGTCATGACAGCAGGACAGGTATCTTCTAGTGGAGGCAGCGTACGTTCATCTTTTGCCTCTCCCCTGAGCCACACCCACTACCCTCACCCCCAAGACTCTGTTAACAACCTAGTGTGTGTGTATACTTCATACTTTTCTTATAAGATACACATAGATGTGCACATACCCATGTGTGTTTTTGTCAATATTTGTTTTACAAAGTGGGATAAGAGAGATCTAGATATAAGCATACACACATACACAATGTTGCCATTTTCTCTTGATAGTATTTTCTGGAAATCCTTCTAAATCAGCCCACATAGCAAATTGATTCTTTTTAATGCTGTGGATGTATGATTTTCCAGATTTTTGGCTACTTCAAACAATTCTGCAGTAAACATCTTTGTAACTATATCCTTACTTACTGATGCTTTTATTTTTCCATGGACTTTTGATGCTGGATTGAAGCGTATGTGTGTTTTTAATTGTAACAGTTTTCCACATAGCTTTTCTGTAAGAATTCAGATTTCACTAGCAGAGCAGAAAAGGGAGCTTTCCCTCTTTCTCCACCAGCCATGGGTGCCATGATTTCTTTATTTTTGCCAATTTAATGGTGGCAAAGTGCTTTCTCATTGTTTGAATTTTGCATCTCCATTGAGCAGTGAATATGAATGTCTTTTATGTTTATTTTACTGGATATTTGGATTTCCTGTGCTGTAATCTCCTATTCATATCCTTTCTCCATTTTTTAAATTGTGTTTCTTTTCACATCAATTTATATGAATTCTCTGTATATTGGTTATTGACCCTTTTTCACCTTTATTGCAAATATATTAAAGATATATTTATTGACTGATTTTTATAAAAATCTTTTGCCTTAAATCTTCAAAAAAATATTTTTAAAAAGCTAACTGTATTGACTTTTCTTCTATAGCCTCTGGGATTTCTGTCCTGATTAAGGTTTTCCTTAACCCTAAATTTTACATATAGCCTATTTTATACATAGAAAATATATAATGTTTTTGGAAAATGTAAAGTAACTGTTCTCAAATTTTTAGTTTCAGGACACTTTTACACTCTTAAAATTATAAAAGATTCCAAAGAGCTTTTGTTTATGTGTATTTTGCCTATCAATATTTACTAAATTAGAAAGAATTTAAAATTGATCAAACATACTTATTAATTTTTAAGTGACAATAATAGACCCATGACATGTTAATATAAATAAGATAGTTTTATTGAAAAGATTATTTTCCAAAAGAAAAAACATGTATTAAGACGAGTAGCATTGTATTTTAGTTTTGCAAATCTCTTTACTGTCTGGATTAGAAAATACTCAGACCCTTACATCCACCTCTGGGTTCTGTCTGTTGCAATATGTTGTTTTGCTTGAAGGATATAAAGAAAATCCAACCTGATCCATTTATGGGGTGGAGTATTTTAATAACCTTTTGGGATAGAGATTTTTCTTGGATGCTACTTCAACACTGGACAAGTGATGGTTTATTAAAGGCTAGTTGCAGTGTGAAAGCAGACACCATCTTAACAAACCTTTTTTATTCTGTTAACTAAAATCTATTTGTCTATTTTGCTTTTTGAGAATTTTATTTTCTGATTGTATCAAAATGCAGTTGATTTAGTATATAGATCTTATATCTTCCAACCTTATTGAACTCTAATAGCTCTAAGAGTTTTTGTTTCTTTGTTTAGCTTTGTTTTGTTTCGTAATGGATTCCTTAGGATTTTCTGTATACAACACCTTGTCATCTGTGAATAGAAGCAGTTTTACCTCTGTCTTTCCAGTCTAGATGTCTTTTTATTTCCCTTTCTTGCCAAATTGCCCTGGCTGCGACTTCTGGTTCAATGCTGAATGGAAGTGGTGAGAATGGACCCCTTTGAATTTTTCCTGATCCTGGGGGAGTTTTCAGTCTTTCACCATCCAGTATGATTGATGTTAGCTGTGGATTCTTCACAGACACTCATTATCAGGTTGAGAAAGTTCGCTTCTATTCTGAGTTTGTTAAGTGTTGGATTTTGCCAAATGCTTTTCCTACATCCATTAAGATGATCATGTGGGCTTTTTTCTTTCATTCTATTAATGTGGTATATTACACTGATTGATTTTCATATGTTAAACCACCCTTGAATTCCTGATGCAAATCCCGCTTCATTGTGATGTATCAGCCCATTTGTATGTGGCTGGATTTGGTTTGCTGATATTTTGTTGAGGATTTTTTAAAAATTTGTATTCATATTTGGTTGTTTTTTTTTGTGTTTTTTTTTTTGAGGGTAGTGTCACTGGCCCTCATATGTGGGATCCGAACCGGGGCTGCTGGCTTCCGAAGCCAGCGCTTAACCACCGCGCCACTCGGCCAGCCCTGGTTGTGTTTTTTAATCCATATTTTAAATCTATATTCTGAGTCTATAGTTTGAGTTCTTCTGTGATGTTTTTGTCCAGTTTTGATATCAGGGTAATACTGTCCTCATAATATGAGTTGGGAAGTGTTCTCTCCTCTTCTGTTTTTTGGAAGAAATTGTGAAGAGTTGACCTTAATTCTTATTTAAATGTTTGGTAGAATTACCAGTGCAGACATCTGGACTTGGGCTTTTCTTTGTGGAAAGTTTTTTTTTTTTTTTTTTTTTGAGGGCAGTGTCACTGGCCCTCATAATATGTGGGACCCAAACCCAGGCCGCTGGCGTCCCAAGCCAGTGCCCAACCACTGCACCACTCGGCTGGCCCTGGAAAATTTTTTTTACAAATTTGATCTCTTTACTAGTTATAGATCTGTAAGTCTGTCTATTCAGATTTTCAATTTCTTCTTGAGTCTATTATTTGTGTCTTTCTAGGAATCTGTCCAACTCATCTAAGACATCTAATGTATTGGTATACAATTGTTCATAGTATTACCTTAGAATCCTTTTTTTTTTTTAAAGATTTTATTGGGGAATTGGGGGCGGGGAACAGTATTGGGGAATTGGAGGAGGGGACCGGCCAAGTTGTTTTTCAATCTTCATCGTGGAGGGCGCCAGTCGCCATCTGGCTTCCTGTCAGAAGCTCGTGGCCTCTAAGCTCAAGGTGCTGTTTTCAATCTTAGTTGCCGGTAGGCATAGTCACCATCCCATGCGGGAGTTGAACCAGCAAGCTTGTTGTTAAGAGCGCATGTTCTATCCTCGGAGCCATCCAGGCGGCAGCTCAGCTCAAGGTGCCGAGTTCAGTCTTAGTTGCGGGTGGGCATAGCCCACCATTGAACAGACAATCTTGTTGTTACACCAGCTGAGCCATCCTGCCACCTGTTGGCAGCTCAGCTAGGGAACAGCATTCACTGGCCCATGTGGGAATCAAACCGGCGGCCCTGTTGCTCAGAGCACGTGCTCTTAGAGAGCAACTCTTAACCAACTGAGCCACTCGGCCGCTTCCTAGGATCCTTTTTATTTCTGTAATGTCAGTAGTTTCCCATCTTTCAATCCTCATTTTAGTCATTTGAATCTTATCTCTTTTTCTTAGTGCTGTGGACAATTCCCCTCAAATTCACATTGTGTAGCCACAGCCCCCAGTGTGTCTGTATTTTGAGATAGGGCATATAAGGAGGTAATTAAGGTTAAATGAGGTCATAAGGATAGGACCCTAATCTGATAGGATTACTATTCTCATAAGAAGAGACACTACAGAGCACTTTCTCTCTCACACGACCATGTGAGGACACAGAGAGAAGACAGCTGTCTGCAAGCCAGGAACAGAGCCCTTGTCAGAAAGTGGATCAGCCTGCACCTTGATCTTGGACTTCTAGCCTCCAGAACTATGATATAAATTTCTGTTGATTAAGACACCTAAGATACCCAGTTGTTGGTATTTTGTTATACAGCCTGAACTAATACAGTAGTCTAGCGAAAAGCTTATCAATTTTGTTGATCTCTCCAAGAACCAACCTTTAGTTTTGTTGATTTTCTTTACTGTTTTTCTATTCACTGTTTCATTTATCTGTGCTCTAATCTTTATTATTTCCTTCCCTCTGGTCTTCTTTTTCTGATTTCTTAAGGTCTAAGGTTATTGAGTTGAGATCTTTCTTGGTTTTTCCTTTTTTAAATGTAGGCATTGAATACATACATTAAATATACACCACTATAAATTTCCCTCTGAGTATTGCTTTTGCTGCATCCCATAAATTTTGGAAGGTTGTGTTTTCATCTTCATTCATCTCAAAATATTTTTTACTTTTCCTTATGATTTCTTCTTTACCCATTGGATATTTAAGAGTGTGTTTTCAACAAAATTCCAGAGGACAAGGCTGTTGACACTGAGCAAGCTCTCAGGTCAATGAAGACAAGTCCTGTGAGAGGGGTTTCCTGGGAATTGTCAGACAGGTCAAATATGACATTTCTCTGGGAATAAAGCTTTTGGGGAACTAAAAACCTGTCTGCCCCCTCTAGTGACTGCTTGGCTGCTGGTTTTCACTGTGATTGCAGGGCTGGTGGTTTTCAAAGAGCTGGGGGAAAAGTGAGAGGAATAGGGAAAGTTTGACTGCCACAGTATTGGTTCTTACGAGAGTTAGCCATTTTTTCCCTTGAATGAACACTCCCCAGATTGTCATATGCCTTTAGTCAATTTCCAAAATAAAAAAAAAAATTGATTTTGATCATTTTTGCCAGTGTTCTCCTTGCTTTTATGGAAGAGTGGATTTTCAGAACCTCTTACTTCACAATTTCTGCTGGCATCCTGCCTGTTTTGCACTTTCAATAGCTCTTTTACCCATGCATGATTTGTATTTTCATACATTGATCATTTGGAAAATAATGGCTTTGCAGTTTTGCATTTCTTTCAAATGTTGCCCTATTTCATTATAAAACATCCCTCAAAATTTCGTTAGTTACTTTTGCCACTGATCTCATTAGAAAAGTTGTTAGGTATTGGGAAGCTGTCAAGTTCACAGTTGCAGATTCAAGTTTTTTTTAATTGTTCTCTCTTGAGAGTTCAAATTTTATGATTGATAATAAATACAGTCAGCTGTTTTCCTTGAAGTGACAGGCTCACCTCATTAATTTTTTTTTTTTTTTTACGTCAGATGGGTAATGTGCCAATGTCGTAACAAGGTTTGTGGGAGGCACATCTCACACACTAATATGAACACCCAATCATCACACTTATGAACTCCGAAAGGATCTCACCTATTAATTTTTGATAAAATGTCTGCCAAATATCCAAGTCTGAATAATCATAGTTTGTCATTCTTTTTCCTTCTTTTTATAAAATACCAGCTTTAATGAAATATAATTCACATACCATATAATTAATCAATTTAAGTATGCAATACAAAGGTTTTTATTACATTAAGAGTTATGCAACCATCACCACAATCAATTTTAGAACATTCAGTCACCCCCTTAAGAAACCCTGTAGCATGGCCGGCCGAGTGGCGCGGTGGTTAAGCGCTGGCTTGGGAAGCCAGCAGCCCTGGTTCAGGTCCCACATATGAGGGCCAGTGACACTGCTCTCAAAAAAAAAGAAAGAAAGAAGGAAAAGAAATCCTGTAACAGTCACTTCCCTTGTCCCCCAACCCCACCCCCACTCCCGCCCCACCTAGCCCGAGATGACTACTAATCTACTCTGTCTCTATAGATTTGCTTATTCTGGATATTTCATATAGATGGAATTACATACTGTATGGTCTTTTGTGACTACTTCTTTCACTTTACATAATGTACTCGAAGTACATCTATGTTATAGCATGTTTAAGTACTTTATTTCTGTTCATTGCCAAATAATATTCTGTTGTATGGATATGCCTCATTTAATTTATCTATTCATCAATTCATGGACATTTGGGTCCACTTTTTGGCAAATATGGATAATGCTGCTATGAACATTCATGTACAAATTTCCACTGGGGATATGCCTAGGAGTGGAATTACTGGGTCATATAATAACTCTATGTTTAACATTTGAGGAACTGCCTCTATTTTCCAAGGTGGCTCATTTTACATTCCCACCATCAGTGTATGAGAGTTTGACTTTTCCCACATCTTCACCAGCACTTATTATTATATGTCTTTCTGCTTATAGCCATCCTATTTGGTCTGAAGTGGTGATTTTATTGTAATTTGAGCTTCATTTCTCTAATGGCTATTGGTGTTGATGTCTGTCATTTTTTCAACCAACTTGCAACTCAAGTTATCGCGCAGACACTTTTCCTCAAGATAACTGTTATGTACATCCCATTTTGTTACAATGAATGTTAAAAAGATGGACCAGAAGAGTCGAGATATAATAAAATTAATTCCTGCTGTTTCATCAAGGACACTGTTAAACTATCCATCTGTCATCTTTCTATCACCTATCTGTCATATCTATTTATCTATCTATTTATCTATCTGGTGGAGAATACAGTGACTACTACTGCAGTTTGGCAGCAGTGATCTCAGTGGTTTTACCCTTCATTGCTTTTGTCCCATCCGTTCAGATGTCAGTACAGTTGTTCCCGGATAGACCATGAAAGTCAGTAAGGGTATTCAATACCTTGAGTATTGCAGCCGGCCTCGCTTATGTTGTGTTGCCAAGTATTTCCATAAGAGATCCCTGATGATGAGCTAATGTTGCTACTGGATGACTACAAGGCAAATGGCAAGCCCAGGCATGCTTCTGTAGATGAGATACTCTAGGCATTCATGTTTGCGGCTTAATTTTTAAATCAACAAGCTACTGTTTTATTGGAAAGTAGCATGCTATCATTTCGTTTCTGTCTTTCCATCCAGCAGACATTCCGCAAGCAGTGTCAGCTGCACAGGGCTACTGTGTATGTTTTTTCAACCAAGGCAACACAATAACTTATCCTTCAAGGCTATTCAATGGCTTTGTTTTTTTGGATTTTTTTGTGTTTTTTTTAAGAGCAGTGTCACTGGTCCTCATATGTGGGATCCAAACCTGGGCCACTGACATCCCAAGCCAGCTCTTAACCACCACGCTACTCGGCCAGCCCTCAATGGCTTTGTTTTTTAAATAATTTGTTGTGGGGAGATAATTTTTGACTTATAGAAAAAATAACAGAGAAGTCCTGTATTCATGCAGCTTCACTGGCTTTTAAATCTAGTTTGAAAAGTTATAATAAATTTTCTTTTTTTTTTTTCAACTTGGTCAGGGAATTTTATTTCTTTTAATAGCATTTTCTTCAGCTATTAAATGAAGTTATAACAAATTTTCAATTTTTGACTTTAAGGAACTCATCACATCTATTTAAAATATTCAAATCCTTTTTCTTTTTTAAAAGATTTTATTGGGGAATTGGGGGAGGGGAACAGTGTTGGGGAATTGGGGAAGGGGACTGGCCAAGTTGTTGTTCTTCATTCTTCGTTGTGGAGGGCGCCAGTCGCCATCTGGCTTCCTGTCGGCAGCTCGTGGCCTCTAAGCTCAGGGTGCTGTGTTCAATCTCCCATGTGGGAGTCAAACCAGCAGCCTTGTTGTTAAGAGCACATACTCTTGGGCTGGCCAAGTGGCTCAGTTGGTTAAGAGCTCGCTCAAGAGTGCAAGCTGAGCTCTGAGCAACAGCAGTTTGATGCCCAGCCAGAGCTGAGCTGCTGTTGAGCTGCCAACAGGTGGCAGGATGGCTTAGCTAAAAAAAAAAAAAAAAGCACACACATCTGGTCAGCAGCTCAACTCAAGGTGCTGAGTTCAATCTTTAGTCGTGGGTGGGCATAGCCCACCATCGAGCCACTTGTTGGGAGTTCAGCGACAGCTCGGCTCAGGCACAGCATCACTGGTCCATGTGGGAATCGAACCGGCGGCCCTGTTGCTCAGAGCACGTGCTCTAAGCCAACTCTTAACCAACTGAACCACTCGGCCAGCCCTCAAATCCTTTTTTTTTAAACTCTGAATAATTGGTCTCAAAATTATACCTCCACTTAACTAGCATATAATAATACTACTATTCAAATATGTTCGGTTATGTAAGGCACAATCAGGTAAATAATTAACACCTATAAAACTGAGGAAAAGATAGCTTCCATCATATTTTCATTTTTTATTTGCAGTTTCAACCCTGGAATAGGTTCTGCCCTTCCATGAGTCAGAGAACTTTCTGATAAGTCAGTTTCATTTTTTTCAATAAAATGGTACAGCTGTGGGTGGAGAAAGGAAGTCCTTTGATCTCCCTTTTTAAAGCCAGTGACCATCCTTAAAAATATAAGAAAAAAGATATTATAAGCAAATTTTCTTTGATTTTATCTTTTATTTTAGAATAAATGTCTTAAGTCTTTAAATAGTAACAGTTTTAGAGAAAAATTTAAAACTTAAAAAAGTTTTTTAAAAATTATAAAAATTCTCTTGCAAAACAAAACAACTGTTTCTGCATAGAAAAAAGGAAAACTTTAAGATTTCAAAATAATGGTTTATGGAGTGCTAATGAAGCATATTAGTTATATCAGTAGATATAACCAAAGATAGCTGCTAAAAGCACAGCAGACATACCGAGAACAAACTTAGTTATGAAAATCTAGAAAACAGAATCCTCAAGCATACATTCAAGTAGCTATCGGAGTGATAGCATCACATGTCATAGAGCCTCTAGAAACTTCACTGTATCATAAGAGTGAAAAAGGCAAATATTACATTAAAATGATTATGTATTATTTTATATTGTATAATTATAAATATATACGATATATAATAATAATATATTATTGTGAACAGGGTTTAGAGTTTATAGACCCCCCTGAACTGGTCATCAAGCCTCCCCAGGTTCCCCAGACCACACTTTGAGAATCATTGGTTTACAGTTTTGGTTTATACAAGGTTTATGAGTTTGGGTCTTAAAATTTAATCTGACTCCATAAAATAGATGAGAAGGTTTTTCATCTTTTCCTAGGCTGGAATTAGTTGTATTTTATTTTGTCTTATCAGTTCTTCCGCCCCCACGCATTGCACCTGGCCCGTCATAGGCACGTATTCTCCTGCGGAAAACGCAGCTGGCCCGGCAGGGGCGGGGTTGGGGGCGGGGCTGGGGGCGGGGCTGCGGCTGGCGCCCCTCAGGTGGCCCAGTGACCCCCTCACGTTGACTGTGACACAGGAAGTCTAGATTTTTTTTTTTTTTTTACCATGTTTCCTAAAGCATCAATGTGGAAAGCAGAAAATTGGGTCTTTTCCTTTTTAAAACTTCCATATCGCTAGATTTTCAAAGTAGAACTGACAGTGCTCTTTAGATGCGTTTCCCGATACAAGGCCCTGGGTAGACACCGTCTCCAAAGAAAGGGCCAGCTGCAGACAGCAGAGCTGAATCTGGCTTTAGAACATCGCTAAGGGATAATTAACATCAAAGCACTGGGACATTGTAAGCCCTTGGTAAATGTTAGCTCCCGTTATTATTGTCACAGCGATTGTACCATCATCATCAGCTCCAGGCCTGCTGTGCCTGGCCGTACAGAACTACATTAAGTACCGGTGTTTCTGTACCCGGGGTCCCATGGCACTCTGGGTCTGATGGAAGCATGGGTGCCATAGAGGAGCTTCAGGAAAGGATATGGTCTCAGGTGTGTAAAAATATAGTGGTGTATTCATAGAAAATTTGAGGTTCAGTGAGGCTAAGAAACCAGAAGACTGTTGTCTTGAAAAGGTAATTCGTTACAGTTGCCAAGAGCAGGAGCATGCCACATCCTAGGGGGCGACACGGGGAGTCCCAGCCCGTCAGGAGGCAGAGAGAGGGGCAGGGTGGCCAAGAGCCTTTACTGTGGTTTCTGTGGGAAGGAACAGGCGAGGCAGGGTAAACTGGCTAGGATTGGCTACTGCGAATGATTTCAGTGGGCTCTGGGCAGAGGGGCTGTCCCTGGTTGCCTGATGCCTGGCCCTGTGGTGGGTAGGGCAGGTGGATAGTGAGTGGCCCAGGTGGTTAGGGCAGGTGGATAATGAGAGGCTCAGCGTGGGAGGCTACTGCTTGCGAGTGGGCTCTGAATTGGGTGGTTCCCATTTGAAAGGTGTGCTCCCAAATGAATGATTTACTATCTCCAGGAATTGGCTAACCTGGGAGAGGCCATCCCTTCAGGGTCAGCAAGGCCCAAGATGTCAAGAGATCAGAATAGAGAAAATAAAAGACACGAGAAAATAAAATCCACACTGCTCCCGTAGCCTGGCCCTGACGAACTTTCTAGCCTCATCTCCCTTTTCTCCCTGAAATGGACTCTCCAAGCATGAAGGACCTCCAGGGACCCTGCATGGTTTCACATCTTCCCTGTGATTGTTCCTATTTCTTCACCCCACCATTGCCACTGCCTGGGTTCCAGGCTGGGACAGTTACAATCCTCATATCTGGCCATCTGGGCAAAAGATTCACATCAATTCCCTTCACATTCACCCCAATTGATGAAGGCCACAAAGGGAACTTTTATTTTCAAACTTAGCAAATAAGGGAGTATGAGAGCTGTTAGATTCCAGATCCCATGCCCACACCAGCTGAGTCAGGGCATGAGCCAAGGGCACGGGCCTCAGCCTGGGGCACCTGGTGGGAGCTAGCGGAGTGAGGATTTGGGGCCAGACTGCAGAAAATGGAGAGCCAGCGAATATTTGTGAGCCCGGGAGGGGTGTGAACAGAGTGTGTCTTAGGAAAATTAATCTGGCTTCAGTATTCAACTTACCGGGAGATCCAGAAAGCTTAGAAAGACTTAGCAGTGCTTATTGTGTGCAGGACAGGGCCAGGAGCTTTACAAAGCTTCCTTCCATTTTTTTCCTCATACCCCTTCTGTCAAGTGGGTTCTGTGATTGCCCTATTTTATGGATGAGAAAACCAAAATTTAGAAAGGTTCAGAAACTTACTCAAGGTTTCATGGGCAGTGATGGGTGGAACTGAGATTCAGACCTAGGCAGGTGTGAGCACCTGTGTGCCTTCTGTGTGTGCTCCACTGGGGAGTGATGCTAAACTTGGCCAGCAGCAGGGAGTGCTCTGGAGGCGGAACCAGCAGGAACTGGTAACTAACAGGTCATGTCATTAGGAACTGAAGGCCGGATCCTTGGGAGGGTGGTGATGCCTTTGACAAAAATGGGGAACACAGGCTTGGGGGGGGTGGCATGTCATCTGTAAGGTGGGATTTGACTTGATAGGGAGAGGCACAGACCGTTATCTGGCTAGACCAGAAAATGCTGGGGCCCAGAACCAGTCGGGTTCTGACCAGACTTCCCATAGACAAAGGCGTATTGTTGGGTCCTGGGCCAGGACTTCCTTTCGCTTCAACCACCTTCATACATAACCTGTGAAACGGCTCACCCACCTGAGCTGCTTCAGGTACCCGTCCAAAGAGCTCCCAGTGAATCACGCCTGCTGGGCCCCACTGTGGTCAGCTTGCCCGGCATGGTGCGGGCACCCTTTTAATAATGTTACCTAATTGGCAAAGAACCGTCTGTCTCATGTCTGTATGACTTGTTGGGCCTTTCCATTATTTAACCAAGTCCATTAAAAAAATATATAGTGTTCCCAATTAAAGCTTTCTCTTTCTTCTGGTTCTAAATTTGTTTATTTCTATAACACGGCTCCTGTGCTGTCAGACCTTGGCTGGGATGAACCACCCAACAGGCTGACTCATGGCCACTGCCCTCATTTCCACTCTGGTTTCTATGGAAATAGACGTCAGATGGCTCAAAACAAGGTGAGGGCTTGGAGACACCTCACGATTCTCAGGCATTTACAAACCTTATTTGTCCAACATCTGTTTTTATGGAAACAGATACAGCAATGGCCGCCTAATACGCTATACAATAAACTTTTTCTTATCCAATATTTTACAAATACCAAAGCAGTGCATGGATTTTTCCTATTATCTCAGGTTTTTGGAATAATAGTACTATTTTGGAGCGAGGCATGCATATTTCTAATTTTGACCTATTTGATAAATCCTCATACTTTACATGCATTCTACCTTATTTCATTTTATATTTTTTTATGTAATAAACTTGTTTCTACTTACCCAATCAAATCACTATCACTTGGCATTCTAATATGAAATGCTTAGAGTCTTACGTCTGGGGACATGACTGGAGAAAAAACAGTGTGTGCCTGCTGTCCCCTTCCGACTTCAGAATTCAGGACACTGCGCTCCAGGTGTTATGAGAGGCCCTTGTTTGCATTACTGTGACTTGGTTGTAAGGACTCAGAGCCTTTCTGACTCAAATTGAGCCAGTTTGTATCTAAATTCTGTGTGCCACATATAATGTATAAAATCTTGAATATGTCTGCTATATAAAACACAGAAATAGAAGCAATTTTCTGTTACTAGTGAGCAAAGGGACCAATGCACCATACTTAATTTCGCAGAATGACAGGAACCACAAAATTGACACCCGTTAAGCAGTTGTTAATCGTGGTATGTTGAACTTCAGCTATCATCTGCTCCTAAGGGTAGCCACACAGCTGTCAGCCACACATTTAAAGGGAAAAGCAGAGTGAGTTCACCTGAAATAGAAAAAAAAAAAAGTGAAGTGAAAAATTAATGTTACTATGTGGGAGACACGCTGCAGACAATTAATTAATGCAGCTGATTTAGGAGGGGATCGTGTACTACTTTTTGGCATTTATTTTGATATTTTCTTGCATGATTGGTTCATCTTTTTCTGGCTGCTGTGTTTTATTCCCCACTAGTAAACTGTACGTGCCACTAGGGCAGAGACAGTGCCGCCCTGTTCTCCGGAGGCCCCACTGCCTAGCATGGCCCGGACACACACTGGTTACTGATAGGGATTGGAGGAGTTAATGCGCTGGGCAGATTGTTACGCAGCAGCTCTCATAGCTTCTCTCTGCAGAGAAGTCCTCCAGAAGAGTGTGACTGGCAGACTCAGCTGATCCAAGCCCCCGAAACTTCACACAGAGAGCACACAGCTGTGTAACCACCACCCCGACCAGTAGGACCCCCTCAGAAGCCCTTCTCCAGTTCTTGCCCTGGCTTTGAAATTTGTGTAACTGGAATCATACGGATGATACACTCTGAGTCTGGCTTGTTTGCTCAACGTTGTGTCTGTTAGCCTTTGCTAACTCTCTGGGGTACACACCACCCCAAATCTTGGTGGCTTAAAAAAGCAAGTCTTTTCCTCCCCGTTCAGTGTGTCGGCTGGGCAGGTCCTCAGCTGGCTTCACCCAGACCCACTCCTGTGGCTGCATCTGACTGGAGATCTGTTGGGTGGGAAGGGCCCAGGGGACTCCTTCATGGTCTGGCAGTTGGTTCCAAGAGGGCAGATGCAGAACCCCTCAGGCCTTGTGAGGCTGAAGCCCCAGAACTCTGAACTCGCAGGGCCTCGCTTCTGCCACATCCTATTGGTCAAAGTCTCGGCCAGCCCAGACTAACGGAGTTAGGAAGTAGGCTCCACCCCTGCATGGGAAGGTGGGCAGTTGCAAAGGAATGTGCTTGTGGGCATTGGAGGAGTCTGTGGCTGTTAATCTCCAAACAAACTATTTTTTGTTTTTTGTTTTGTTTTTTAAGCTGAGCCATCCTGCCACCTGTTGGCTGCTCAGCTCTGGCGGGGAATCCAACCGGCAACTCTGTTGCTGAGAGCTTGCACTCTTGAGTGAGCTGTTAACCAACTGAGCCACTTGGCCAGCCCTGCCGAACTATTTTAAGATAACCTTTGAAAAGGAAACAAAATAACTTTGTGGTTTCACAGAAAAAAAAAAAAAAAAGACAAAAAAACTAAGAAAGAAATTCTTCCCAATTGAAGTTCAAGTTCTAGCAATCTGAATTGACATCTGTTACCATCTAAACCTGACCAAGTGGGAAAAGTATGAAGTTCATACTACACTAGTCTTACCAGGGTCTACCCTCAGTTCTTAATTTCAGAAACTTTATTTTTTCTAATATCTGGATAGTAAGGAGCAAATGAAATCATCTGTGTAAAGTCTGAGCAGAGTGCCTGGTGCATACAGTCTGTGCTCTGGCACCAGTAGCTTTTTTGTTTCCGCCTCCATCCAAGTCCATCGAGCTCTGGGAAGCTCGCAAAAACTGAGCGACAATTCGTTTATTTAACAGATACTTATGAAGCACCTATTATATGCCAGGAACTATACTACCTCCTTACCAATTTTTCTGTTTTACTTATTCTGCCAATTACTGAGACAAGAATATAGAAATCTCTGATTATAATGGTAGATTTGCTTATTTTTCCTTTCAGTCCTATCAGTTTTGCTTCATCTGTTTTAGAGTTCTTTTGTTCTAAGCATATGTATTTGTAATTGTTTTATCATCCCTTTATCATTATGAAATGCCCTCTTTGTCTCTAGTAATGTCCCTAATATATTTTGTGTGTCTGCTATTAATATAGCCACTCCAGCCCTTCTGTGCATACCATGTTCATGGTACAGTATATCTTTTTCCATTCTTCTACTTTCATCCTATCTGTGCCTTTGAATCTAAAGTGCTCCTTTTGTAGGAGAGTGTCGCTGGACTGCTTTTTTATCCATTCTGAAAATCTCTGCCTTTGACAAAGTGTTTATTGAATGCATTTACATTTTGAAATAGTTTGAGGTGTAATTTATGTATCATAAAATTGACCTGTTTTAAGTGTACATTTCAGTGATTGTTAGTGCATGTGCAGAGCTGCACTACTATCCCTACAATTCAATTTTAGAACATTTCTATGTCTTCAGAAAGGTCCCCTATGTCCATTTGTAGTCAATCTCTGTGTGGCCTTCCCCTCCCCACCAGGCCCCAGGCAACTAGTAATCTACTCTCTTTATAGATTTGCCTTTTCCCACTATTTCATAATCTGTAATCTTTTGTATCTTGTGGCTTTCATTGAGTGTGTTTTTGAGAGGTTTAACCATTTTACAGCATGTCGCAGTAGTTCATTTCCTTTTATTGCTGAATAGTACTTCATCATATGGATAGACCACTTTTTGTTTATCCATTCACTGTTCAGAGACATTTGCATTTTTGGCTATTATAAATAAATACAGCTATGAACATAGTGCACAGTCTTTGTGTGGTCATTTGTTTCCATTTCTCTTGGGGTAGTTACCCAAGAGTGGAATTCCCCGGGGTGGGGGGGGGGTGTAATCGCAAATTTATGTTTAACCTTTAAAGAAATGGACAAATTATTTTCCAAAGTGGTTGTACCCATTTTTCTATTTCCACCAGCAATTATGAAGGTTCCAGTTCCTCCACATCCTCCCCAAAGTTCGTTATTGTCTGTCTTTTTAATTATAGCCATCCTGGTGGGTGTGAAGTGATATTACATTGTGTTTTAATAGCTAATGATGTGGAGCATCTTTTTATGTGCTTACTAGCTGCATTAGTTTTCTAGGCTTTTGTAACAAAGTACTACAAACTGGGTGGCTTAAAACAACAGAAATTTGCTGTCTCACAGTTCTGGACGCTAAGGTGTCAGCAGGGCCACAGTATATCTCAATGCTTTAGGGAGCAATCCGTTTCATTCCTTTCTGTTAGCTCCTGGCATAGCTGGCAGTCCTTGGCATTCCTTGGCTTGCAGCTGTATAACTGCCATCTCTGCCTCTCTTGTCACACAGCATCTTAACCTAGTATGTCTTTGCATCATTTTATAAGGACACCAATCGTATTAGATTAAGGCTTCACCCTACTCCAGTATGACTTCATCTTAACTAATTACATCTGCAAAAACTCTATTTCCAATTAAGGTCACACCTGAGGTATTGGGGGGTTAGGACTTCAACATGCCTTTTGGGCACACAATTCAGTCCATAGCACTAACCATTTGTATGTCTTCTGTGGTAAAATGTCTACTCAAGTATTTTGCCCATTTTTTAAATTAGTTGTTTGTCTTCTTATTGAGTTGTAAGTGTTCTTTATATATGCTGAATACAAGTCCTTTTTATGATATGTGATTTGGAAATATTTTCATCCAATGTGTAGCATATCTTTTCATTTTCTTAATGGTGTGTTTTTTTTTGTTTTTTGTTTGTTTTTGTTTTTTGTTTTTCGGTTTTTTTTACTGAGACAGAATAAAAGCCTTGCTTTAATATTGTAAGATGCACTGCAGGTATGCCATGCTGCCAGTTATTATTGGAGCACCAAATGCCCTAGTCAAGTGACCCAGAGGGCTCGGAAAATGCATGAATTCATACTTTCAGTTAATGGTGTGTTTTAAAACACAAATTTTTTTTATTTTGATGAAGCCTAATATATCTTTTTTTCCTTTTATGGTTTGTGCTTTCGTTGTTGTATTCAAGGACTCTTAGCCGAACCCAGAATTTCTCATCTTTGGCACTAGTGCCATTTAGGGTCAGGTAATTCTTTGTTGTGGGGGCTGTCCTGTGATGTTTAACAGCATCCCTGGCTTCTACCCACTAGATGCCAGTATTATCCATCCTACTTCTAAGTTGTGATAACCAAAAAAATGTTTCTAGGGGCCGGCCGAGTGGCTTAGTTGATTAAGAGTTAGCTTAAGAGCGCGAGCTCTGAGCAACAGGGCCACCAGTTCGATTCCCACATAGGCCAGTGACGCTGCGCCCAAGCTGAACTGCCCCCGAGCTGCCAACAGATGGCAGGATGGCTCAGCTGGTGTAACAACAAGACTGCCTGTTCGATGGTGGGCTACGCCCACCCACAACTAAGACTGAACTCGGCACCTTTAGCTGCCCAAATGGCTCAGTGGATAGAGCATGTGCTCTTAACAACAAGGCTGCTTATTCCACTCCCATATGGGATGGTGGCTACACCCACCTGCAACTAAGATTGTAATATAGCACCATGAGCTTAGAGGCCGCGAGCTGCCGACAGGCAGCCAGATGGCGACTGGATCCCTCCACAACTAAGATTGAAGAACAACAACTTGTCTGGTCCCCTCTCCCAATTCCCCAACACTGTTCCCCTCCCCCAATTCCCCAATTTTAAAAAAAAAATGTTTCCAGACATTGCTGCATGTCCACTGGGAGGCAAAATCATCCCTAGTTGGAAACCACTGGCCTAAACCAACATTGCTGAGATTTTCTCCTGTGTTTCTAATCCATTTGATCCATTGATCCATTGAATTATTTGGTTAGATTGTACCTCTGTAAAAATATTAGTTGCCCATAAATGTAGGCATTTATTCCTGGACTCTGTTCACTTGATCTATATGTCTATCATTATGCTAGTATCACATGATCTCAATTACTGTAGCTTTATAGTAGGTTTTGAAATATGAGTCCTCCAACCATGTTCTTCAAAATTGTTTAATATTCATTCACATTTAGTGTAATGATTGATATGGTTGGGTTTAATTCTACTATTTGCTGTTCTCTATTTATCTCATCTGTTTGTTCCTCTGTTCTTCCTTACTTCTTTTATATGAAATATTTTTAATACACTGTTTACTTCCTCAGCTTTTTAGCTATGTTTGCCTTTTTCTTTTTAAGTTGGATCTAGGGATTACAATATGCATCTTTTACTTATCACAGTCTACTGAGTTAATACTGCTTTTTCCCTCGGTAAAATAGACGAACTTTGCACCAAATATGGTTCCATTTCTGTTCCTCTTTTGAGCTCTTGTTCCGATTTATACTACAGCTATATTTATTATCAAACCAGTGTTACAAGTTTTTGCTTTAAATAGTCATATGTCTTTTTTAAAAAATCGGTTGACGAATATATCTGTGTATCCACCCACAAATGTACCATTTCTGGTGCTCTCCATTTCTTCCTGTGTGAAGTTCCCATCTGATAGCCTTCCCTTTCGCCTGTAGCACCCACTTTAGCATTTCTGGTAATTTAGGCCTGTTAACAACAAACTCTCACTTTTTTTTTTTTTTTAAGAGGTCAGTGTCACTGGCCCTTATATGTGGGACCCGAACCGGGGCCGCTGGCATCCCAGGCCAGTTCTTAACCACCGCGCCACTCGGCCGGCCCCAAACTCTCACTTTTTAAAATCTGGAATTTGTTTCACCTTCATCTTTGAAGAATGATTTCACTTGATATTTTCACTGGTTATTAGACCTCCTGGTCAACAGGTTTTTCTCTAATGCTTTGAATCTGTGATTCTACCATCTTCCAGCTACCATTGTTTCTGATGAGAATCCAGCTATTATTTATCATTTATCATTGCTTCCCTGTATGTGACGAGTTGTTTTCCTCGTTACTTAAGATTATCTCCTTATCTTTGGCTCTCAGGGGTTTGATTCTGATGTGCTGAGGTGTGGTTGTTTGTATCCTTTTTAGGGTTCATTGAACTTCTTGGGGTTGTAAGTTACAGTTTTTCACCAAATTTGGAAAGTGTTCATCCATTATTTATTCAAGTATTTTTTTTCTGCCCCTTTCTTTCTCTCCTCTCCTCCTTGAAATGCAATGACACATATATTAGAATACTTGCTATTGTCTAATAGTGCGGAGGACCAGCCTCCGCTGACCAGGGTTCAAGAAGGTGGACATGGCGTCGGCGATACAAAAGACAGAAAATTTTTGTTACAGTAAAGGCAGAAAATGAGAGAGTGAGTGCGGGGGAGGAAAATAAAGAAGGGAGACAGTGGAGACACTGGGGGAGTTAAAGAGAAAAAAGTGTCACCCTTTATTGCAATAGCATGTCCTTTTTATAGGGACTTTTGACCATTATCCAATCACAAGTTTAAGTTCCACATAGTCTTGATGTATTTTTCTCTTAAGACCTTTAGTCCCTATAATTGTTCTCCTTAGGGCACACTGTGTGACCTTTTCTACGTTTAAGGATAATCCCATCTATGATAATCTCTTTATGACCCAGACTCAGTTTCTACATAATCTGTAATCCTGGGTCTGAATATAAAGAGAATCTCACTTTTGATATTTAAATTTAACTGATTAATTATATTTGGCTTAACTATACCTAAAGTTCTCTCAAGACTTATCACAAACCTTAACAAAACATACACTTTGTAATAAAACACAGGCTTCAAGGGAATACAAAGTTGAGGAACACATGTCCAATTAACAGTACTTTCAGATTCACCAAGCCCACTGAAGTCAGCCTGCATGCCCCTCAATATTGGGCTACACGGCCCTCAACGTAATAGATGTCTGAGGCTTTCTTCATTTTTCTTCAATGTATTTTCTCTCTGTTCTTTGCGTCTGTTACTTTCTATTGATCCATCTTCCATTAGCGGACACTTCTGCTGTCTCTTATCTGTCATTGAACACACCCACTGAATTTTTCATCTGTCGTGATCCTTTCAGCTCTAGAATTCCCATTTGGTTCCTTTTTATAGTGTCCATTTCCCTATCGAGATTTCCTATTTTTCACTCATTTTTAGCATATTTTTTGTTAATTCTTGAGCCCAGGTTTCTGTTGTTCTTTAAATGTTTTGATAAAGCTGCTTTGAAGTCTTTGTCTGCTAAATCTAGCATCTGGGCCCACTCAAAGCTCGTTGTACTGGCTACTTTATTTTTCCTGAATATTGGTCATACTTTTTGGTTTCTTTGCCATGTCTAGTGATGCCTTTGTTTGAAAAGTAGGCATTGTAGGTAATGTTGTAGTGATTCTAGAGGGGTTTGTTTTGTTTGTTTTAGTAAGCAGTTAACTTGCCTGGTCTCTAACTGAAATCTCTCTCCATTGCAGCCAGGAAGTTTGCAGCCAGAGGTGTCTCTGCTTGTTATTTCCCTCACCCTTCACTCTTTGGGTCTCCCTGTATATTGGGTTGTCGGAAAAGTCATGATATATTTTTTCTATGGTTTTCATTGCAAAAATGCATCATTGCTTTTCTGACAACCCAGTAGTTTCACTGTCAGTCAGAGATTTGGGCAGCGATTATGTTTACATACCTCAAGCCAGTAAGGTCCCCACCTTATGCCACATGAGCTGTGTGTAGGTTGAGGAGTGCATTTAAAAGTGCAGAAAATGTGCAAGTTTCCCCAAGCTTTTCATTTTCTCTGGCCTCCCTGGGGTTTTCTGCGCACATCAGAGTCCATCAGAGTGCATGGAGATTTTATTACCTCACTCCTTCCGTGGCTGTCCTGCTCTGCCACTTGTCCTCTACCAAGATCACACCTTCAGCCAGTAAAGCTGTGGGTGTTACTGCCTGAAATATGTGAGAACTCCTCGCAGCAGGCAGACCGTAAAAGCATCGTTTTTTTGCCCAACTGCCGTAGCACTTCCCCATGAGCAAACACTTCTCAAGCTGTTGCCTGCCATTGGTCCTTCTCCAGTGTCTGAAATGATTGTTCTTAATGAATTTGTCACACTGTGTTCTTGATTTCGGAAGAGGGGAATTGCCTGACCATCCCTCTCATGTTCGTATTACCAGGAGCCGTCAGCACTATCCTAGGCCCTGGGAATAGAGCAATAAGCAAAATAGATATTCTATCAGTAGAAAGCAGACCTTAAATGAATAGAAATATAACATGTCGAATGGTGGCATGTGGCTTGAAGAACAATAAAGTAGGAAGGGCACGAAGGAGTGAGCCGCATGGTAGACAGTGGGAACAGCACATGTCACGGCCCTAAGGTAGAAGCGTAGATGGGGAGTTCTAGGAACAGTGAGAAGTGGGAACAGGATACTGGGTCAGAGAAGGCAGCTAAGGTCAAATCACCGGGGGCCTTGGGAAAGGGCATTAGCTTTTATACCGGCAGAGGAGGGAAGCTGTTAGAAGATATTAAGTGAGATGTGGCATTACTAATCCTCTTGCATTAAGTGTGTCAGAGTGCCAATTTCCTGTTTCAGAGTGAAAAATAAAACTTCCAAGCAAATTCAGGAAGTCACTGACAAGCCTCATCATTCCTGTACTTGAACTGAGCTTTAAGGCACTGGGATCAGGCAGCCTGTGGGCCTCACGTATTTCTAGTCTGAAGAGGCATTTCACCCCAACCACACATCACCCATTTAGAACCATGGACCCCAGCTGGGGCCCTGACTCCATCATGTACAAGCCTCGGTTTCTCTAAATGGGCCAATTCCTACCTGCCGTGAACTAGAGCAGCACTCAGCTCAGTGTCTAACATGTGTGAGGTACATTGAGTAAGTGGATCCTAATCAGAATTGGGAGGCTAGTCAACTGCCTGCTTGTCCCAGGCACCCATCTCTAAACTGCTAAGTGCTCTGTGATTGTTCCTTCTCCCCCATACTGTGTCATCATCTTCCAGACACTGTGGCTCATCATTCGGAAAGGCACCGTCATTTCCTTTTCTGTGCCACGTCCTGGCTTATGCCTGTCTACTCATTGCCCGGCCTCCGTCTCTTTCCTTCCCAGCCTGTCCTGCAAGTGGCCACCGGACAGTCTTCCTAAAGCAGAGCTTGGGTCATGCAGGACATGATCCTTAATTTCTAAATTGAGGAGCATTTTAAACATTCCAGAATATACAGAAAATAATACAACTGGCAGGCATGGATCTTTCTGCTTCCCCACCCTCCCTGAAGCTAGTGTAAATTCCACGGAGGGTCCTGTGCTTTTATATCTTTTATGTTTTCATAAACAACACACACTTCTTTCTGTGGTTTTTAATTTTACATAAATGGCACAATGCTGTCTGATTCATTTACCAACTTGCTTTTTTTCATTCAGCATCACTTGTAAGAGATTTCTATTCAGGCCCACACATGGGCCCGGGTCCACCTGTTTAGCTGCCGTGTGGTGCTGCACTGTGACAGTGCCTGACAGTGCACACCGTATTTTCTCTGTTCCTTTCTGAGCGACAGCAGATTACCCGTTTTCCACAGTGCAGCAAAGCACTTCCCTGTCTGTTTCCTTTACATTCGTGTGGGCGCTTCTCTGAGGTACCCACCCAGACCTTGAATTGCTGAGTCACTGGGCATGGGGTCCCATCTTTACTAAATACTTCCCAATGGTTCCCCAAAGTGGCTGCACCATTTACATATACTTTCACATGATCCTTTTTAAAACATTTCTGTGCCCCCCCCAATAAAATTAAGTTGCCAACGGTGGCATTCAAAGCCCCACTCAATGAGACCCCAGTCTACTGTTACATTTTCTTTCACATTACTAGCTTTGTTTCTTCATTTACAAAAATGAGGACAAGTAATCATTATAGAATTGTTGTGAGCTCAGTGAGTTAATCTGTAGCACCTAATGGACACACAAAAAACGATAGTATCCCTTCTATCCGTATAGCAGCATTCACTCCCTCCTTCTCCTGGAGCTATGCAGAATAAATCAAATCCAGAACAGTTAGGTGGGTGTGAACGCCGAGGCCCGGACGCTCTCTTTATCCCGGATAGATATCTCCTTAGCAGATCAGCTTATTGAAGCTCTCAGGGTCTTGGATCAAATTCTTGTCCCATGTCATGTGTGTATTGATCATGTGTGCTGTGTCCTCATTCCAAATCCAAGGTGACAGGGAACAGATAGGGCCAAGCACTCCACAGAGACCTTAGGAAATGACGAATACTTGCTGAGTGTTGAAACAGTGAGTAGCTGCATCTAAACACCGAGCTTGCTTGTATTTGAGTCCTGTCCTACCACATAGCAGCTGTGTGGCCTTGAGCAAGTTGGCTAACCTCTCCAGGCCTCCCTCCATGTTCTCATCTGTAAAGACTATAAATATCTGTTTCATCAGATGACTGTGAGGACAGAATGAAATAATCCCTGTAAAGTGCTAGCGCAGACTCAATGCATGTTAGCCCTGAGTGTTAAGATTATCATCATAATCTAGAGGCAGACGAGACGGGTGCTGGAGTAGAGGTTCCCCATGAGTCGCCTGACCAGAGCTGGAGCCAAGGCCGGTGGGTGTTCAGGACGGAGCTGGGGGCAGGAAGCAGGGAGAGGAGAAACAGGACACCCCCCTGGGTAAAAGCGGAGGTCGGGGCTCCGGCGCAGATAGCTGATCACTGCCGGCCCGAGAGGCTCTTCCTGAAAAACCAAATTCAGATCCCTACCAACCCATCCCTTCTCCCTACCCCGCAGGAGCTTGAGAAACTCTGACAAATTCTTACTTTTCAAACCTGCCTCATCGAGGTTCTTTTTTTTTAATTAAAGTTTATTGGGGTGACAGTTGTTAGCAAATTTGCATAGGTTTCAGGTATACAATTCTGTATGCCTCATCTAGATTCTATGAGGACTTTGAGGTTTATCTAAACAACATTTCAGAACATATGTGGTTTATTGAATAATAGTTTTTCCTTATGACATTCCTGCTGACAAGTAAGAAAATGCCTTCATTGTGTCCGTGGTGTGTTTTCAGTTCTGGGGTGGTGTTTTCTTGTTAGTTAGCCCCATGCCTACTCACTCCGGGTTGCGGGAACACACCCAGACTTCTGTCTGTCGCTCCCTGCCCCCTCCCCCGGCCCATCTCCTGAGCACACTCATATGACCCCTGTTTTGAAGGAACCACAATTCAGGTTACCCGAGGTTGTCTTGTCTATAAAACGCATGGTGTCTGGCCACTGCTATGATGCTGACTTCCTCCCTGCATCCCACAGAAGCTTTCCACTGTCTTTCCTTCTGGTCCTATTGAGCCCCCAAGCCTTCTCTAATGCTGTGTATTATTATATATTTGAATAAGCTTGGCTTTTCACAGAGCAATTTGCCATCATCGCCTTATATCTGGCTGTTTTCACTTAGACTTCAGAAAAAGCAAGCAACTTGAACAGCTAAAGCAATGGGTTAGAAGCTCAAGGAAATAAAGGTCTTGGGGTGTCTCTGGTTTCTATCATGTGGTTAGTAACTGGGCTGGCTGTCAGACCAGCCCTCATGACCCCGGTGTGTTTCGTGAATGGGGAAGTTACTGTCTAGAACAACCTCTGAACATCACGATGCAGCCTCCAGGACTCAGGGCTAGCTCCACCTGCCATCCTGGGCACACACTCCCAGAGAGCTGCAAAAAGGGGCAGCGTCCGTTCCACTAGGGGAACTCTGGCCTACACTGCCGGCCTGGTCACCTGGGTCTACCCTTCCTCTCCCACGTGGAGTGTTTTCCCCTTATGTTTTACAAAGAGCGAGATTTGCAATTCAGTGTTCTTAAGAAGGTGTCTCAAATTTAAACTGCTGGTAGAAGCCTTATAATTATTTCAAGTGGAAAACACACCTGATACTTTCACTTGTCATATGTGAAACCATTTGAATCCATTCTGCTCTCTGCGTTGTATCTGCAAGAATCTGAGTTTTCAAATGCATTTAGTGGTTAACCTTAGTCTTGTTTTCAGGCCAAGTGCTTAGAATCTGGTTTGTCTAGAGTATTATGTATCTAAAGCTTCCAGTTAAGAATCTTGTAGTGTCATAAGATCACCAAGCTGCTATGGGGAAGCTTCATACCAGAACATCTAAATTCATCTCAGCTCGAGTGCCTTTTTTATGAGGCATTCTTAATTTCCTGAAGTAATCACTTATCACTAAGCTTTGCCTTTGGTAATCTGATGCATCCTGCTAAAACATACAGAAAGACCAGTAATTTTAGTAAAATTCCTTCCAACAATGATATTTAAAACCCCACCCCAATGAGGCATTTAGTCTTGAAGCATTTCCTTATCCATCACCCCCTTCTTTCACAAACTAGATTTCAAAATATGTTTTAGTTGGAATTCAGAAGCAGCTGGGGAAAGGTCGCAATGTGGCTGGTGCTGCTTTCGGGCTGGGCCCTCTGGCACCTGCGCGTGACCACCCTCAGCAGCTTGCGCTTGAGTGAGGCGAGCAAAATTTTTCCCACTTAAACTGGGAGAGATGACTGGAAAGTAGCTGCCCCTCTCCCAGGTAGAGTGAGTGCTGGGCCGTAATTATCATTGAATGTGGCCTGGGGTTGCCCATTTCAGAAAGTCCTTATATGTCCCCCCTCCGTTGTTTGAATCCACTTGGCACCAACTGAAAAAGTGAATCAAGTGCCTGCTATCAGCAAGCGTCATTCTTGGTAGGCTCTCTGCTTACACTTCCCACCACATTTGGTGGTTTCCTCCACCTTCCCAAACCTCCCTCCGCGTATAGTTTCCCAGGTGTTGCTGGAAATGGATTGAATAGTATTGAATTAAGCCCTTGCTTCTCTTTGTGAAATTGCACTTTCCAGCTCTCCTGGTCCAGCTCAGTTTACTGTTGCTCTTGACATTGCAGGAGCCCTAACGATGCCTCCATTTCCTTTTCACCGATATTAGTGTTTCTTAGAAAAACTGTCATAGTGACTTGTTTATATCTATCCAGTAGATATGGCTTTTCAAAATCAGAATTTAAGAAATTTCCCCCAGCAGTATGTCATGATTTTTAAAGGAGTCAGCAAGATGATCTCGCTTGCTGGATGGAGAACCTGAGTCACTGACCAGAATCATGTCTTTCCAAATAGAGCCTCAGCACAAAACTTCCTTCACCAAAAAGAGCTGTCCATTTAAGAATGAATGGTTTTCCCATCGGTTTTCTTATCTGTGTGCGTTTTACATTAACATAACATTCTTGAGAGCACCAGCAGTTGCCTGTTGTGTTTTGCCAGAGGACAAACTGGGGCCAGGCTGGCGAATTCTGCGGGTGAGGAGATGTGACACCCTGGTTCTTCCTCTCGCCCCACAAGTACATGGTAAACTGTGACTCGCGTTAATGCTTATTAAAGGGTTGGTAGATTAGGGAACAAATGCAGAACTTGTCCTGTGTTTTGGAGGTTAAGGAAGGCCTATCAATTACCAACAGATTTAACTATAAACTACTTTTAATGAAAAAGAGCTCCAACTTATTTTAACTTAAAAAAAGAAAATTAATCTCTCAGTGAAACTCTCACTAACTCATTTTGGGACGAGTTAATAAATCCAGCTCCCACTTGTGATTGATAGTTTGCATATGTATAGGCTGATTTGCAGGTGAATTTCTCACGTGTGTACTTGTTCAAAGTAAAGAAATACTTTTGCCAGTGCTGGCTGGTAGCCACTGACCATTTGTTTTTCACTGAAATGGAATGTGGATGTTTGCTTTGTTTCTTAACTTGCTGTATTCCATCCTGGCAGGGAAGTGACACATCAGCAACACCTCCATGAAACTGTCATCCATATGCCTCTGTGGCTCCGTTCCCTGGAAAAGAGCCAAAATACTACCCCCTGCCCAGAGCGCCCTGCTATTCACGGACCACAGAGCCCACTGCTTTTGCTCACAAGGAGCAGTGATTTTCCTGAACTAATCCTATGTAGTACACACCATTTGATCACTAAGGTGTTGGTATTTTAGTAAACTGAACTCTTAAGCCGAGGCAGCAGTATGAATCTCACCTCCATGTCCCAGAGCTGACCTCAGGTAGGGCCTCATAGATAGCATTGCCTCTAAGGGACCCCGAGTGAAATTTCAGGATGGTGGGTACTTGGCAGGTCTGCCTGTCAGGTGAAGCCGCGGGAGGAGAAGGCAGCTGCCCTGGCTGTGGAGAATGAGTCAGGACTAGGGCTGAGGCTGACCGTGAACCTGCCGTCCAAGGTAGGACAAGAGTGTGGATTCTCCGTTTGTGATTAGACGGGAGGGGAAGAGAGAGGATGACACTGTGGGCTCCAGAATGCCGCTGTGGCCCTCCTCTTCACTCTCGGTCCCGCTGAGCTCAGTCTCATCCAGGTACTGGGGTCCCTGAGGCCTCAGGCGCCCCATCAGTCCAGCCTGTACCTCCTCAGAAACAAGCTACTCTGCAGGGCCCCCAAGTGGCCGAGTCAAAAAGATCTAGGCAGAAAGGGGCTGCCCCAAGGCCAGGCTCTCACTGTGGATTTGTCACTCCTCTCAGGCTCAGTTTCTACATCAGACAAAATAGGTATAATAAAAGGAATCCAGGGCCGGCCGAGTGGCGCGGTGGTTAAGCACTGGCTTGGGAAGCCAGCGGCCCCGGTTCAGGTCCCACATTTGAGGGCCTGTGACATTGCCCTCAAAAACAAAAACAAACAAACAAACAAAAATAAAAGGAATCCACACAGAGTCGCTGTGAGGGTTAAGATGCAAAGTTGCTATGCAGGTGGAAGGTGGGCTCCTCAATGGTTCTGTAATAAGAGGGCGTCACACAAATGCTCCCAGATGTTCCCTGGCAAGAGTGCTGTCTCCTCAGCAGCCCACGCCACCAGTAAGACAGGCTAATCGTCAGAAACGGCTTTTGGTTGTCCTGGAACCTGCCTCTTAGTCGGCTGGTTCTGGTCTGCCATTGAGAACCACCGAGAATAAGTCAAATCCCCTTATTTTTTTTTTTTTTTTTTTTTTTTTTTTTTTTTTTTTTGAGGGCAGTGTCACCGGCCCTCGTATGTGGGACCGAACCGGGGCCGCTGGCTTCCAAAGCCAGCGCTTAACCACTGTGCCACTCGGCCGGCCCTCAAATCCCCTTATCTTAAGACAGCCCGTCCTGGGGTGACACCACCTAGTGATGGCAGAGGTGCTGGGGAGACAGGGCTGCACCCCCTGCAGCAGCCCTACCCAGAGGGTGTCCTCCAGGGAATTGGAGCCCTCAGATTCCTTGGAAACTGAGTGGGGAAAAAATCAAATTCACGAAAGACTGGGACATCCAGAATGATTAGAAATTAGTTTGAAAGTAAGGACAGGGAACTCGTTTGCAGAATAGAGCTTTCTCTTCCTGTTGGCAGGTTTAGAGGAGCTTAGTTGTTGAATGGGCAAGGAATCAGGGGAAAGATTAGATGATCTCAGGGACCTTGTCACCAAGGTGTGATGGCCTGAGGCACCCCCTCCCCCAAGACTGGACCTGCACTTGGACTGCCAGCTTTCTCCAGGGCCCACCCATCCCACTTTCTCACTTCCATAGCAGGCCAGCCCCCTTCATACAGACACAGTCCTGCCTTAGTGAGATGAAGGTCTGGTCTGTTTTGTACTGATCTTTATAATTTAACCTGCACAGGACAGTGTCATCTCCTAAGTCCTGGCAGGGTGTGGGAAAGAGTACCCCAGGGACCATGTTCGCTGCTCAGCTGGCGTTTGATTATACATAGACTCATGACCTCTCATAGATGCTATTATTTTAACTCCTGTCTTTTTATTTTGAAATAATTATAGATTCATGTGCAATTATTAGAAATAATACAGAAAAATCCTGTGTACCCTTTACCCAGTTCTATCCAATGGTAACATCTTGCAAACCAGTGTAAACAACCAGGGTGTTAACATCGATACATTCAAGATCTAGATGTCCATTTACCACAAGGATTCCTGTCATAGTCATACCCAATCCTCCAGCACCATTTCCTCCTTAGCCCCAGCAACCACTAACCTGTTTGCCATTTCAAGGGTGTTATGTAAATATATAGTCTATAACACCTGAACATTGGCTTTTTTCACACATGTAATTCACTGGAGATTCATCCAGGTTTGTGTGTGTGGTATAGTTGATGGTATGGATGTACCACAGTTTGTTTACCATTCTCCTTTGGAAAGACATCAGCTGTTCCCAGTTTAGGGATATTGTGAATAAAGCTGCAATTGGGTTGTCGGAAAAGTCATGACGCATGTTTCCAATAGATGGCACTAGTTCATTTTTGGAAGAACTAGAATCATTCGCATCTATGTTATTGCTCTGTCATTTGACAGGTGACAGTTCTGGCTACATTCTAAAAAAAAATTGAGCGATTTGGTTGAGTTTTGGAGATTTTACAACAAATTAAAGATGGAAGACTAAACTGTGCATTTTTGCCGTATTTTACTGTTTTATTTCCATAACGGGAAGAATGCGCATCAAGCTTGTGAAAAGTTGCATAAAGTTTATGGTGACAATGCTCCACAAGAACGTCAGTGCCAACGATCGTTCACGAAATCCCATGCTGGTGATTTTGATCTGAACAACGCTTCACGGTCAGGGAGGCCCACCGAGGTTGATGATGACAAAATAAAGGCATTGATCGAGTCAAACCCACGTTATACAACACGAGAGATTGCAGAAACATCAAACATCCATCATTCAAGCGTTCACGACCACCTGAAGAAGCTGGAATACGTAAGCAAGCTCGATATTTGGGTTCCACATGAACTCAAAGAAGTTCATTTGTCTGAGCATATAAACATCTGCAATATGCTCATTAAACATGAGGAAAACCATCTTTTTTTGAAGCGACTGATAACTGGTGATGAGAAGTAGATTGTTTACAACAATGTAGTGTGCAAACGGTCTTGGTCCCGATGTGATGATTCGCCTCAAAGGACATCGGAAGCAGACATTCATCAGAGGAAGGTTATGCTCTCAGTGTGGTGGGATGTTTTTCAAGCTCCTACCAAGGAACCAAACAATCAATTCGAATGTGTACTGTCGACAATTAGACAGTTTGAACAAATCCATCATCCAGAAACATCCAAAGCTTGTTAATTGTAAAGGAGTTTTGTTCCATCGCGACAACACAAGACTACACACAAATTTGATCACCCATCAAAAATGGCGCTTGGGGGCCGGCCGAGTGGCGCATTGGTTAAGCGCTGGTTTTGGGATGCCAGCGGCCCCGGTTCGGATCCCACATGAGGGCCAGTGACACTGCCCTCTACAGCTAACAACAGCTCCACCTGGAGCTGGGCTGTGCGAGCCCCGGTGATGGTGTGGGCTGCAGCCCCTGCTGCGGTGGGCTGCCATAGGCTGCAGTGAGTGGCCCACAGCCAGCGTGAGCGGCTGGCAGCCAAGCGTGAGCTGCCAATAGCCGCGATGAGCGACATCCAGAGGCCAGCGACCGATCTGCCTCATCCCGGAAGAGCGCAATGACGATACCAACAGTGAAGCAACATCCTCCGCGGCTAAACTGAAGAACAAAAAGACGGCAACTTGTCTGTTCCCCTTCCCCGATTCCCCAACGCTGTTCCCCTCCACCAATTCCCCAATAAAATCTTTAAAAAAAAAAAAAAAATGGCGCTTGGATGAGATGTGTTGCCACACACCATATTCACTTGACCTTGCGCCATCAGACTTCCACTTGTTTCGCTCTCTTCAAAAGTCCTTGCGTGGTATGACGTTCAATTCAGATGAGGCTGTAAATCAGCTCTTTGTTTAGTTTTTCACAAATAAAGACAGGTCCTTCTATGAATGAGGAATTATGAAGCTCACTGAAAGATGGCAAAAGATTATCGAACAAAACTGGCAATATATCGTTGATTGATCTTTGTTCTTTATATAAATTAATGACCTTTAAAAAACAGACAAAATACATCATGACTTTTCTGACAACCCAATATAAACATCCGTGTCCAGACATTTGTGTGACAAAGAGTTTCCATTTCCCTGGGATAAATGTTTTTTTAATTTTATTTATTTTATTAGTTTCAGGTGTACAACAGAAGACAATAGTTATACTCTTTACCCCCCAAAGTGACAACACCCCTCCCCCAGTGCTGCTTTTAAGAAACTGCCAAGTTGTTTTCCTAAGTGGCTGTACCAGTTTTGTATTCTCGTTAGCCATGTGTGAGTGACCCGATTTCTCTGCATCCTCACCAGCATTTGATGTTGTCACTATTTCTTATTTTAGCCATTCTGATAGGCGTGGAGTGATATCTCGCTGTGGTTTTAATTTGCATTTTCCTAATGGCTAATGATGTTGAACATTTTCATGTGCTTATTTGTCATCCACATATCCTCTTTAATGAAATGTCTCTTCATATCTTTTGCCCATTTGCTAATTGGATTGGGTTTTCTGCTGTTGAGTTTGAGAGTTCTTGACGTATTTTTATATATTTAGATAGCAGTCCTTTGTCAGATATGTGGTTTCCAAATATCTTCTCCCAGTCCATAGCTTTTCTTTTTATCCTTTTAACAGGGTCTTTCACAGAGCAAGTTTTTAAAATTTTGATAAAATCCAGTTTTTCAAATTTTCCTTTTTATGGATTGTGCTTTTGGTGTCAAGCATCAGTACTCTTTGCCTAGCTATGGATCCTGAGATTTTTCTCCTATGTTTTCTAACAACTTGATAATTTTACATTTAAGTCAATGATTTATTTTGAGTTAGCTTTTTTATAAGGCGTAAGTTAGATAGAGGTTCATTTTTTCCCCTGTGTATGTTCAGTTGCTCTAGCACTATTTCTTGAAAAGGCAGCCCTTCCTCCATTTAGTTGCCTTTGCACCTTTGTCAAAAATCCATTGGGCATATTTGTGTAGGTCTGTTTTGAAATTCTCTATTCTGTTCCATTGATCTATATATCTGTCTCTCTGCCAATACCGCATAGTTTTAATTCCTGTTGCTATATAATTAGTCTTAAAATTGGGTAGACTGATTCCTCCCATCTTATTCTTTAAAAAAGAAAATTGTCTTAGCTATTCTAGTTCCTTTGTCCTTTCCATATAAATTTTAAAATAATCTTTTATATATCTACAGAAAATCTTGCTGGGATTTTGACAGCAATTACATTAAACTTATATATCAATTTGGAGAGAATTGATATCATAATTATTTTAAGTCTTCCAATACATGAACAAGGTATGTCTTTCCATATATTTAGGTCCTCTTTATTTCTTTCATTATTTTTTTTTGTAGTTATCAGTATACAAATCCTATACATGTTTTGTTAAATTTATACCTAAGTATTTCTGGTTTTATTTTTATTTTTGTGAGCAGTTGTATTTTTAATTTCAGAGTCTTAATTTAAATTCATTGCTGGTATATAGAAATTGGTTTTTGTATGTTTATCTTATATCTTATGACCTTGCTGAACTTATTTATTAGTTCTAGGAATTTTGGGGGGGTCGATTCCCTGGGATTGTCTACATGACAGACAGTCATGTCATCTGCAAATAGAGACACTTCAATTTCTTCCTTTCTTTTCTATATGGTTTTTATTTTCCTTTTTTGTCTTATTGCTCTGGCTGGAATTTCTAGAACCATGTTGAAAAAGAATGTAAGAGTAGAAGTCCTTACCTTGTTCCCAGTCTTAGGGAAAAATCATCCAGTCTTTCACCATTAAGTGTGTTAAGCTATAGTAGTTTTTTTGGTAGATGTTATCAAGTAACTGTCTATTTTTATTTTTCTTAGAGTTTTGGTCATGAATGTTGAATTTTGCCATGTGTTTTCTTCATTCATTAATATGATCATGTGATTCTTTTCTTCATAAGCCTGTTAATCTTGTAGATTAAAATGATTAATTTTAAATATCGAACCATACTTACATCACTAGAACAAACCCCGCACAGTCGTGGTATATAATTCTTGTAACATATTGATCTATTGCTCTATTCTATTTGCTAATTTGCTAATATTTGGTTAAGGATTATTTTTTCCTTTTAATTTGATTGTTAAGGATGTTTGCATCGTTAGTCATGAAATATATTTTTCTTTTTATGGTACTGTTTTTGCCTGATTTTGATGCTAGGGTAATATCAGCTTCATAAAATGAATTAGGAAGTGTCCCTTCCTCTTTGTTTTCTGTAAGACATTGTATAGAATTGGTGTTTGGGGTTGTTGTTTTTAAGTTTGTTAGAATTCTCCAGTAAAACCATATGGGCCTGGATATTTCTTTTTTGTGAATTTTAAAATTATGAATTCAATTTCCTTAATAGCTATAGCACTACTCAAGTTATCTATTTCCTATCGAGAGGCTTGTGATGTTTTTTATCCAAGTTGTCGAATTTATGTGTGTAAATTTGTTCATAGTAATCCCTTATTATCCTTTTGATGTCTACAGGGTCTGTAATGATATCTCCCATTTCATTGCCGATATTAGTCATTTTTGTCTTCTGTCTTTCTCTTTGTCAGCCTTGCTAGAAGATAATTTTATTAATCTTTTCAAAGAACCAGCTTTTTGCTTCACCAGTTTTCTCTATTATTTTGTTTTCCTTTTTATTGACTGCTGCTCTTTATTATTTCCCTCCTTTTGCTTACTTTGGGTTTTTTTTTTCCTATGTTCTTGAAACTTTCTAGTTTTTGTCTCACAAATGTTTGTAATTGTTTGTTGAAGCATTTTTAAGATGGCTGCTTTAAAATCTGTCAGATAGCATCTCTGTTATCTTGATATTGGCATCGATTGTCTCTTTTCATTCATTTGGAGAGCTTCTGGTGCCTGGTATGATGAGTGATTAATTATGGGTATTTTGGGTATTGTTAGGAGTCTTTTGATCTTACTTAAACCTTGTTTTAGCTGGCTTTTTCTGACACTGCTCTGGTGGGGAAAGCAGGGGCCCCTCCTCATTGCTGCCAGGTGTGGGAGAAATCCAGGTTCTGCACTGGCCTCTGTTGACACCCAGTGGAGGTGGGGAAGGGAAGAGACTCCTGTTTCCGCAGCACAGGTGAGCGTTCTGGGTCCCTTCTAGGCCTCCACTAATTCCTTTCTGACTAGAAGGAGGAGGAGTGCCTCCTTACGGCTCCCTACACGGCCTCCCCTGACACCACGGGAACACGGGGGGCAGTAGTGAAAGTCTTGAATCTCCACGAGGCCACCTCTGACACCATCATGGAGACGGGTGACATCTCGTCACTGCCTAGTGGAGGCGGAAGTCCAGGCTCTCCACAGGGTCTCCTGTCTCACTTCCCAGCAAGGATAAAGTTCCCCCTCCATACTTGTCCTTCTCTGAGATCACCCCAGCTGGGTATGTTGGGGTGCCTCCCATGCCTGGTGAGGGCAGAAGTTGAGGCTCCCCAAGGCCCTCGCTGGTGTGGTTGGGGTCAGGCCACAATGATTTCTAGGTGTTTGGTTATTTTCCAAAAGCTCTGTCATGCTAGGTTCCCCTTTCCTGGTTCCTCGGCTAGAGAGAGCAGACTTCTGGGGGATTTTATTTATTTGTCTTCACCATTCATGTTTCTGAGTTGCTGGCTTCTTCAGCTCCTGGTCTGGAATTGATAAGGCAAAAAGAAAACTCAGAGAACTCACCACCTTTCATTTCTGTATCCCAAGGTACCTAGCCAGTCTGCCTCCTTCTCTCTACCTTTCAGGGTCTCTTAGGTTTATTTTTTTATGTAATGTCCAATATTAGTGGGAAGCATAGGGAAAAGTATGTCCACTTCATCTTCCCCAAAGCAAAACAAACTCTTTTTGCTGAGTCCTCTTACTTACTGAGTCTAAAGCTAGACAGTTCTGTCTCCCCTGTTAGACCTGTGCATAGGAAGGTGCTTAATAGTTATTTGTAGACTGACTGGTTTCGTTATTTGCATGGCACCTTCACCTCACAGAGAGAAGTGCTGAGAATTGTGACCAGGTGGGGACTGTTAGCATCTTATTGAACCTCTTCACACCTGTGGCTGTGGAAGTGCTCATTAGGCTCCCAGCTTCCTAAGGAGCTGGGCTGGCACCGCCCCTTTCACCTTCCTGGAGAGGTTATGAGCAGAAGGCATATGCCCCTGAGACCCATGAGTTGCTGTGGTTGGACTAAGGCCTTCTCACTTCACGGCAGGCACCCGCTTGGGGGACCCGCCCTGCTTCTCGGAACTTGGGGAAGGGGATCCAGAGTGTTCACTCATGTCTCCTTTGAAACAGGAGGACCATGACACTATGGAAGCCGATCTGGACAAAGACGAACTGATCCAGCCTCAGCTTGGAGAGCTCTCAGGCGAGAAGCTCCTGACCACAGAGTACTTGGGAGTAAGTACCACGTGACGGGGTGTGGGTTCTGAAATAGAAAGGAGCGGTGGACCGGTGATGACTATGCATTTATAATAACACATAAGGGTTTCCTTTGGTCTGTTATGATGCTGTGTTTCTGAGAAGTTCCATGTTAGCTAGTTTGCTTCTAGTGGCCCTGACATGCATGGTGGCCAGAGCTACCTGTCACAAAGAGACCTGTTAGGTGAACAGAAGAGGAACTAGAATATAACTAAAAGGCACACGCCAGGGACCTTCGTAATATCTGAGGGCCTGCCCGTCCTTAGGAGTAATCATCTACCATCCAGCTTCTTAATTTTCTTGTGTCTTATCCATTAGAAGGGAATTGGATGCCATCAGCACACAGGTGATGGCTGAAACCATCAGAGCAGATGTGGTTGCACACTGAAGCCGAGGGCGGAAAAGGAGAAAGGGGCCGAGGACATGTCAGGAGAGGAAGAAAGAAGAGAGGCCCCGAGGAGGACAGAAAAGGAACAGAGAGGCTTGAGACCAGGACGAGCACAGGATGAGCGTTTCAGGATGGACTGAGTAGTCAGGTCAAGCCTCCGAGAGGCCTATGGAGTCGCACGTCTAGGATGGGGCCAAAAGCTGACCTCTGAGAGCTCCCCGAGGACTCTGATGCCTAGCCGCAGCTCTGGGAGCCACTGGTTACCACCCACCAGCTAAGCAGGGGAGTCTGGGGAGCTGCTGGCGGCCAGGCTCGAGTGGCACATGCAGGGGCTTTAAGCTTATATCTTCATAGCTGCTTGTGCCACATGGTGGAACCTGCCAAACACAGAAGACATTTCGCTGGGACTACGTGCCCCAAAATCATGATTCGTGCCGCCCATTCTGATGTACTAGGTAGATTGTCGATTTTTTCAAAATCGGCCCAAAGATGTTGACTTTTTGAAACATTGTGTCAGAAAATTATATTCAGGAAGTTTTTCTTGAATAGGTGCCATTTGCCAAACACACAGCAGAATGCCAAAAAAGTTGAAGACATATTATCTGCAACAAGTTTACACGAGAAGACACAGAGCAGATAAAGCTGTGCTATTGATGAGGGATGTAGCTAACAGCGAGGAGTGGCCAGTGGGTTGGCAGCTCTTGTCCTGCGATGTCAGAGCTAGCCCAAGGTTTCTCAAAGACCATCGAATGTGGGTTAAAAATACTTAGGCCCTGCCCCAGCCCTTATTACCATAATCCCAGGAATTGGTAATTGTACACACCAGTGATATAAAAACTACTAGCTTGGGGGTGAGGGTGGAGGTGCAGTTGGGGGTGGGAGGTGAAGGCACCAGGGAGGTCAGGGATGCAAGGAAGCGGATTCCAGGATTCCCGGACCCAGCAGCTCAGCCCCTGCTGGGCATTTGCTGCCACCCGCTGCCCTGCAAGGCTCTCCTGCAGTCCTCGCCTCCCAGGTACAAATGGCTCCAGTACTTGCAGGGCCCAGGCCACAAAAAGTGCTGAAGACCCCAGGGACCTCAGAAAGCTTGTGACAAGAGAACAAGTCACTTTTCCTCAGCTTGCGTGAGTGCGTCAGTGGTCATGTCACATGTATTGCCTACTCATGATTCTGATGCAAAACAGCATGCCATGTTTGTTCTTCAGCCTCTGATGATCAGGTCAAGACTGGTGACTTTGCCAACTTCTCCTTGCTTGGTTATTTCTTAATTTTTTAGTATTATCCATACTATGCTGAATAATCATTTAATTCTTCCTAAATAGAATGCCCTGCTTTCGATATCTTCATCACCTTGGTTAAAGGGATTTCTTAGGCTGTCAGAAAAGTCAGGACTCGTTTTTCCAACAAAAAACAGAAAAAATATGTTATGACTTTTCCGACAACCCAATAGATATTTAATCATAGAATCACAGTTTTTTGTTTTTATTTTGAAGTTTAAACTTACTGTTTAGTAGTTACCTTTCACAACAGTAATAGGCATGACTTAAATTAATTGGGCACATGTCGTGGACCACGCCCTGTGCTGACTGCCTCACACATCTGGTTCCATCTAATTTAATCCTCCCGATACACTGTGGATATATGCTGCCATTATCACATTTTATAGAAGCGGAAACAAATAGCAGAGAATCCTGCCTTATCGGCAAGAAAGGAAAATTGGGTTTTGTGGGACCTTCAGTTTATGGGGTTGTGGAGGCAGTCTTTAAAATAAAAGAATACAAAGTTAGGTTTAAAACTAAACATTTAATTTAGAATGAGACTGGAAAAACAAATCACAATCAAATTCAAATTTTAAGAACTGACAGATACCACAAACCGAAAAATAGTGTTTTCATGAACTAGCTGCCCAGCCCACTTTGTAGTCTTCGTGTGTATATTTTTTGTTTTATGCCCTTTGATTGCCTTTACATATATGATGAGTTTGTAATTTTTCTACAGAGAGAGAAAAGTCGGTGCTTCCTGTAACACATTTAATCAAATTTTCTTATTGTTGACGGATTGGAAAATTTTCTTTCAGCCTCACATTTAGTTTTTGATAATTAGATAATGTAGAAAGAAACAGTAGAAGGGAATCGTTTCGTAGTTCATAAGTGTGATGATTGGGTGTTCACGCTTGTGTGTGAGATGCGCCTCCCTCATACCTTGTTACGATATAGGCACATTACCTGTTTGACGCAAAAAAAAAAAAAAAAAAAAGAGAGGAAACAGCAGAAGGGAAGTCAGAGTAGAAGAAAACAGCAGTGTTAAATAATTGAAGTTAACATATCCTACTTTTACAAATTTTACTAAAACATATGACCATGTGAACACATTGCTAGGGCCCCTTTTGGGGCCTGGAAGCGTCTTTATTTGCATTAGCTCCATGGTAGTTCTGCCTCAGTGCCTCAGCAATTCATTCACATGCTTGAGCCTCTTGGTCATAAGATGATGGATGCAGCTCTGGCACAAATCCATGATAATAAAGTCAGGAAGAGGCCAAACATGCAGGCCCCCAAATCCACCCCTTCTATAAAGCTTTTCCCGAAGCTCCATCTGGTGACTTCCACTTCCTTTTTACTGGTGAGAACTGGGTTACATGGCCCCCAGCTGCAAGGGAGTCTGGGAAGATGAGTATTTTTCAGTAGACACATTTTGTGCCAACAAAATCAGAGTACTGTTGGTCAAGAAAGAGAGAATGAATATTGGGTAGGCAGCTAGCAGTGTCTGCTTGCTTCAACTTCCAGGTTACTTTCTAGAAGTATAGATAAACAGATATACAGTAAAACCTTGGATTGCGAGTATTGTGGTTTGTGAGTGTTCCACAAGACCAGCAAACATTTCTAATATATTTTAACGTGGTAAACGAGCAATGTCTTGCAATACAAGTAGTTTGTTTCTGGAACGAATTATGCTCACAAACCAAAGTATTATTGTATACCTGTAATTTCTTACAAAAATTCATACTGCTGGGCCGACCAAGTGGCGTGTTGGTTAAGAGTTGGCTTGGGACACCAGCTCTGAGCAGTAGGGCCCCAGTTCGGATCCCACATGAGGGCCAGTGATGCTGCACCCTCTACAGCTAAGATGGTGAGTAACAGCTCGACCTGGTGCTAGGCTGCTGTGAGTCGCCGGCGACAGCACAGGCTGCAGTGGGGCTGGCTGACAGCTGGCATGCACTTTCATGAGCTGCCATAAGCGGCCATCCAATGGCCAGCAAGCAGCTGCCTCACCCGGGAAGAGCACAATGATAATACCAACATGGGCCAGTGAAGCAACGTCCTCACAACTAGACTGAAGAACAAAAAGACAACAACTTGTCTGTTCCCCTTCCTTGGTTCCCCAATGCTGTTCCCCTCCCCCAATTCCCCAATAAAAATCTTTAAAAAAAAAAAATTCATACTGCTTTGTAATATGTCATAATTTCTTTAAGTGATTCACCAATACTCAAAAACTAATAAATGGGAAATATATTTTTTACCTAAATTGACATGTGTTGCCCATCTTTTACTTTGGAATAAATAAATTACATTCAGCTAAATCATGTGCTGCATTTTTTAAATTGTGGTTAAGTATGCTGCATTCTTTTAATAGCAGAATCTTCTTTCAAACATGATCTCCATCTGTAATACAGATAAAAGCCAGGTTCCTCTGGACGAGTAAGGCGGGTGCTTTCCTCTTCTCTCTTCTCTCTCCCGACAACCCCTGAAGCATTTCTAAGGAACTCAGTTTAGACAGTACAATGTTGGATGGATCAGATGCTGTTGAAGATCTTTCCTGCCCCAAAAGACTCCTTTGCAACTGAGGGGCCCAGAGCCCTCATGGGCCACACGGTGGCTCACCCTGCAAGTGCAGCAGGGTGAGGGGGAAGGAAACGCCCCCTGGACACCGGGCGTGCCAAATGCAGTAGTGCCGGGCCCTCACACTTAACCCTCTTCACAAGGACCTTTCCTTTCCTCATCCATTGAAGGATACAGATACCACCCACTCTAAATGATTTCTTAGGCCCATGAAGCTGTAAGGAGATGGTATGGCTGACTGGGTTTTCCAAAGGCTGAAACACTCAAATATAAGTGATACATTTTCTCCCCTCCAGTAAGGAAGCGGGAGGGTGGAGCTCAGAAGGTCAGTAGAGTAGAGAGGAGGAGGCAGAGGGCTAGCAACAGACTGAAAGAGCCCATATTCCCTGTCTCCCTCTTCCAGTAGCTTAAGACTTAACCTGCTTAGCCTTCTGTGGAAAGACCCAAGCGTTCTGACTGGCATAACAGAGGGGGAAAGAGAAGGCATGAGTGGTCCAAAAATACCCCTGAACATTGGACTTAAGAGGCCTGGTCTGGTAATGCGGGCGGGCATGTAAATTTGGCCCTAGATACTAGATGGGGGCAGTGTGACAGAAGGGAAGTCAGAGTAAAGGCAGACAGCAATATTAAGTGATTGCAGTTAAAGTAGCCTTTTTGGATGCAGTAGAGGCTTGATCACTGCACTGTACACCTGAAGCTGATGTTGTATAATATTGTATGTCAACTGTAATTGAATATATAGTCACGGGATGTGGAGTATACTGTGGTAGGGAGTCAAGGGAATTGTAATAGATATGTATGATATGGGGGGTAAGTGGGTGGTGAATTGGGGGAGGAGGGTTGTCACTTTGAGGGGTAAAAAATATAACTATTGCACTGTGTTGTACATCTGAAACTAATTTTTTTTTAAAATGTTTATTTCACAATAAAATAATTTTTTAAAAATAAATAAAATAGCCTCTTTTGCAAATAAAGGGAGCAATATAAAGGGAGATGAAACTGCATTTTAGTTCTTATTTGGAAAGCATAATTAGGTTCTGTTTCCTCCAAGAGTGTAAAGGCCTCCCTCCCACCTTCTCTTCTGTCTTTTTCCCCTCACACTCCTTCCATCTGCCCCACCGCCTTCCAGTGGTGGTTTGGGCCCAAGCTGCCCTCTCCTCTAGCTGGTAGCTGTCCCCACAGTACTGGTGAGGCCTATCGATTCTTTCCCATAGGAAATTGGCCCTTTTATTTTTACCTTCTCCCTACCTCAAATAGAGTAGATAAACCCTAATAACTTTCCAGTACAAAACAAGACATCACAGATATAATTCCAATTTTTTTTTTTTTTTACTTTTCTTTTTTTTTTTTTCTTTTTTTTTTTCTTTTTTTTTTTTTTTGAGGGCAGTGTCACTGGCCCTCATATATGGGACCTGAACCCGGGCCGCTGGCTTCCCAAGCCAGCTCTCAACCACTGCGCCACTCGGCCGGCCCTACTTTTCTTTTTTTTGAAATAATTATAGATTACAGAAAGTTGAAAAAGTAGTACAAAGAGGCCCCACGCACCCCGTGGTACCGTCTTATGTAACTTAAAGCACAACTTGAAACCAAGAAATTGATGTTGGTGCAATGCACAGACTTTATTCAGATTTCATCCGTTTTACAGTGATTAACTTTTTTAAAACAATTTTTCTTAATTATTAACATACTATAACCATATTACAGAAAACTTAGAAAATAGAGAGGAGGAAAATTATTCTTGGTTCTACTATCCTATATAGCCACTGTAATCATTTTAGTGTCTCACTAAAACCCCTGCCAGTCTTTCTGTGTACTTTCAGCATAATTGAAAGCATCATTTATGTTCGGTGTTATAACCTGACTTTTATTCAATGTTTTAAATAAACGTTTTTCTTCCTAACCTAGTCTTTATTATTGTAAATAGCTATATAATATTTCAAATGAATATGCCTTGTTTTGCTTAAGTATTACCCCTATTACTGGACAGTTAGGTTGTTCAGTTGTACTCTATAATAATTTTGTAACAAACAACTTTGTTTATTTTGGATTCTTTCACTAGGATTGACACTCAAGGATATGAACATTTTTATGACTCTTGATATAAAATGCCGAATCACTTTCCAAAAGAGCTGTCTCAAATTTTCATGCCACTAGCATTTCGAACTATTGCCGGCAGTGGATGGGATCATTTTTTTAATTGTCACTCATTTAATAATTGAAGAATGATCCTTTTTAGTAAAATTGCAGTTTCTGGTTACTCGTGTCAAACAAACTCAAAAAGAATCTGGAGGCTTTGGCTAGAAATAAATGATAAAGATTTATTCAAGGGTCTTGGGTTTGCACACCAGAATCACAACTAGACAATACCTAGAGTGTTCCCAAGAAGACAAGCTGAGGGTTCTTGTAGTAAAAAGTACGTTCTTGAGAAGAATGGGTCCTGCATTCTTAGCCTCAGGATTGGTTCAAGGTGATAATCCTTTAGATGACCAGTGGTCTGGACAATGGGTGTCACATGGTCTGGATACATGAACATTCTTCCTCAGACTTTCAAAGGGTAATCAGAGGGTTATCTGGAGGTCTGATGTCAATCCAGACATTGACCCAGGGCTGAAAAGTTCAAAAGGTCAAGTTCCCAGGCCAGTTAAAACAAGAATAGAATAGTTTCCTCAGGGCTCAGCCTCCTTGATTTTAGCGATTTAGGAGCTTGACTATATAGTGACCTCATTTAATTTTTTATTCCTTACTTGTAAAATTGATCACTTTTTTCTTTTAAGATTTTATTGGGGAATTGCGGGAGGGGAACAGCGTTGGGGAACTGGGGAAAGGGAATAGACAAGTTGCTGTCCTTTTGTTCTTCAGTCTAGTTGTGGAGGACATTGCTTCACTGGCTCATGTTGGTATCGTCATTGCGCTCTTCTTGGGTGAGGCAGATTGGTCCCCGGTCTCTGGACGGCTGCTCACAGCGGCTCTTGGCAGCTCACGCTGGTTGCCAGCCGCTCACGCCAGCTGCCGGCCACTCTCTGTAGCCTATGGCAGCCCACTGCAGCAGGGGCTGTAGTTTTGGCGTCCCGGGGACTCACAGCAGCCCAGCTCCAGGTGGAGCTGTTGTTCACCATCTTGGCTGTAGAGGGCAGTGTCACTGGCCCTCATATGTGGGATCCGAACCGGGGCCGCTGGCATTCCATCCCAGCTCTTAACCAACGCGCCACTCAGCCAGCCCAGTTGATCATTTTCTATTTTTCAGGTGCTATTTTCTAGGTTGTGACTTGGCTATTTGAATTCTTTGCCCAGTTACCTATTTAGTGTCTTACTCATAAAGTTGTAAAAGCTTCTTATCTGATTAAAAATTTAACCTTTAATCTGTTAAATTTCCTGCAAATATTTCTTCTCAGTCTGTTGTTTACCTGTTAATTTGGTTTATCTTTAATATACTATCTATATGGAAATGTTAATTTTTCATGAAATCAAATCCGTCCATCTTTTTTCCCTTCTCAACTTCCAAAAATCTGTCCTCTCCAGAGATGTGATACGTTACTGTATTCAACTCTTTCCATCTCCTTTTTTGCATGCTTTGATTTCTTTTTTAAATGTATAGAGCTAAAGGGTATAATATGCAAACCTAAAGGGATTTGTCCCCAAATATTCTGTTTCTCTGAGTAATCTGTGTTATGATCTTTCCTCGTTTATTTCTAAAGCCTGTTATTACTATAAATCAATTTATTACATGTATTGGGTTGTCAGAAAAGTCATGACAAATTTTTGCAACGAAAAACATAAAAAAACTACATCATGACTTTTCCGGCAGCCCAATAGTAACTTCTGCTTGTAGGTCAGCTCTTAAGAACATGACTTCTCCAGCCTGTTTCCTGTTTCCTTCCACCAGATCATGACCAGCACAGGGAAGATAAGGCGCAAGGGGCCGGCCAGCGCGCAGTGGGGTGGCGACGAGCCCCTGTGTCGGCCTGTCACCCCCGGCGGCCACAGGAACGGGTACCCAGTGTAAGTTCGGGCTAAGAGAGGTGGGAATTTATTTTCTTAAGCTTCATTTTCATTAACGGCAATGTAAGATGTATGTATGTAAATTTTCAAAATAAAATGTTCATCTTGGGAAGCATTTATCTCTTTATTGTTTATCTTTTTGGGAATTTTTGAAGGGAGATTGAGTCCCCCACTACCCCAGGTTTCTTCTTCCCAAAAAATGAAGTAGTTGGATTTCAGGATCTCCAGGGCCATTCCTCCAGGAGAAGCCAAGTGTGAGCCCATATAATTTCAAAGGAAAGGACCAGAAGGAATAGAAGTCTACCCAGGAAAGACTCTTGTTTCTATTCTGCAGCCTCTCCCCAGGCCCTTTGTTGGGATGGAGTGTCACAGGTTAAGACAGCAAATCAACTTAAATTCAGATGAATTTTTAAAGCAACTATAGTGGGCCGGCCGAGTGACGTGGTGGTTAAGAGCTGGCTTGGGATGCCAGCAGCCCCGGTTCGGATCCCACATATGAGGGCCAGTGACATTGCCCTCTTAAAAATAAATAAAATAAAATAACTATAAGAATTTTTAGTTGCCAAGACTTATTCATTCTTCATAGCCTTGCTTTTGCCCTGTTTACATAAATAAAACTTTGGTACCCAGATCCTCTGGTCCCTCTGGAGGCCTAGACAGAACCCCTGGGCTCTGGGGGCGTCCAGCCTGGGCAGGTGAGAAGCCTCCCCGTGGTCTGGGTGGCCTCTTTTCCTGTATAGAGAGAAGGCTGGAGTGAAACAGATGTGAACAGGGTATTAGAGCAGGCGAAAACCTACATTTATTTGTTCAACACGTAAATAAATATTTCCAATGAATGTGCTACATGTCACACTTAGTTATCCCCTGTAGCTGGGCAGCTTGGTTTTCAGTTTTACTCTACAGTGATCTCTACCGAACAACCACGTGCCAGGGACACAGCAACAAACAAAACATGGAAATGCCTACCCTCATGCAGCTCCCTGCACAGGTGCTGGGGACACCGGAGCCCCAGCACCCAGATCTTGCCAAGTTCTGTTGCCTGTCTGGGACTTGACCTGTAATTTCAAGGCCCATGCCATGGATTGGTGCCCTGAGATGGCTGATTTGATTTCAAAACTAGTCATCATGTGCTTCATGTTTCGAGGGTTTTAGTTTTAATTACTAATATGCAAACTAATATCATGCCTTTTTCTCTTAAACCTACAACCAGTATTTTTTAACCTACAGAAATCTTGAAAGAATAGTACACTGAAGGGCTTTGAACTTAATGTTTTGCCACCTTTGCACTCTCACGTGTTTTCTCTCACACTTGCTCTGTGTGCTTAATGTATAATTTACACACATGCATACTTTTTTTTCTGAACCGTCTAAAAAAAGATCACAGGCTTTCAGCATGCATCTCCTAAGAATAAGAATAAGTCCTGTATTTACCACATTATTACATCTAAGAAAGGTAACATTAATAATATTATATAGTATATCAATAGTCCCTAATTGTCCCCAAAATGTCATTTATAGCTGAGAGGTTTTGTAGAGGGTTTTTTGATCGAATATAGCCAAGTGTCAACTACTAGTAAATCCAGTTTATAAACATAATATCTTTTTTAATATTATGAAGTAGTTACAGGAACTAATGAAATTCATCTTGTTTGACATAGGAAAGGGGACACCGAATCATCATTTTAAAAATTTATTTTAAAATTATCTTTTAAAGTTGTTAAAACCCTGGCTTCACAGAGAAGCAACAATGACAGGAGGATGTTTTGATCAGAGAAAAGTGACTCATAAGATCTAACTAGTGGGCATTAATTCTTGAATCAGAGAATTAATTTTGTAGAGAAAGAAGAGGATGTTTTTCCATGACCGGGGAGCACGCGTGGCTGTCCCCTTATTTGTGGAAGTGGTCCCTGCACAGAATGAGAGCCCTCGTTTTCCTGAAACAATGGACCTCCCCACTCTAATGAAGCAATTATCCATCACCAGCTCCCTCGACGGGGCCAGTTCAACAAACACGTATGTCACTCTGTGTGCCAGACAGTGTGCTGATTGCCCATGATGCAAAATTATACATGTGATTCCTGCCCTCAGAAGCACACAGAGCTAGCATCTAGTAGGGGAGCGAGACAGTGGGTGTGATGTGGCAAGTAGGTAATGGTGGAACGTGAACAGTCAGGATTTTTAGGTCAGCCTCTTCAAAAAGTTATATACGCTGCATGCATAGCCAGCACCCATGAGACCCCGGTGTTACCGGGTGTGTCGATAAATCGAGAATGTCAGTGATCTTGGGGATATGCTGACAATATGCATGACACACATTCAAGATACTAGTACTTTTGGAGTCAGTAATCCCACTTCTAGGATTTCATACAGGGAAGAAATCGGAATTTTGCAGGTATGTCTACATGGGTATTTATTGCCACATTATTTATGAAATGAGAAATAATCTCAGTGCCCAAAGTAGGTGGCTGATTACATAAATTATATATCCACATAAATCAGTATTGAAAATGATGTTTAAAAGAATATTGAATGCATGAGCAGAGCCTCACAATATAGTAAGTGAAAATGCAAATTATAAAATCGTATGGATCTAGCCTGCTGGCCTTACAGGGATCCCAAGTTTGTGTGTGAGTGTTTTTTTTCAGTATATATTTGCATTTTTTAAACAGAGTAAATGATATCAAATGTTAATAGTGGTTATGTCTAGATGTTGGGAGGGCAGGACATTCTAATTTTTCATGATAAATACTGGTTTTATAATCAAGAAAAGAAAGGTCGAAAGTAAAAACAAATAGCAGCCCTTGAGCAGTGGGAGCCCTCCATCACCCCAGTGTCAGATGTGTGCCTCCCCTCCTCCCGCCCTCCCCCGCCTGTTTTCTTCTTGTCTGAGCCTCACTCTACCGTGGATTCTACAATAGATGCCTTCTCCTCCCATCTCTGTCCATCATTTAATGCCCTTTTTGCTCCATCTTCAACCTCTCCTCCTACTGCCTTCTTTCCCGGGCCTAGGCCCCCTCAGGCCTTCTCTGGGTACCTCCCTGGCCCATCCTCCTCTCTCTTCACAGCCCCACGTGGTCTGACAGTGACCTCAGCAAGTTCTTGCTGCCACAGCCATGGGTGGCCTTCCAGTCTCCGCTCCCAGAGAACACTGAGCACCTCAGCATCTCTCTCAGGTGCCATTTCTGATCACCGTCATCCTGGTAGCTCTCCCATCTCCACGTCCACCACCACTGTGGGCTGGCCCCCCGACTCTCACCCCTCTTCTCCCTAAAATGCTGTGCTCCTCGGGCCCCGTTTAAGGTCGCCATCCTGCTTGCTCTCTGATTTCCATTGCACACTGCTGATACCCACATCTCTAACTCCAGCCCAGACTTACCCCAAGTGCTAGACGTGGCCCCACAGCACCCCAGTTCAGAGTTTTACTAGATGAACACCACTGTCCGCTGAGCCCCCTGCTTCAAGGAATGGCATTAATATCCCCAAACACCCCTCGAGGCGGAACCCCGTCCCGTGGACCCGAGCCCTCTCCTCCTACGCGCTCTCCTAGCTCTGGCCCTCCTCTCTGCCTTCCTGAGCCCGGACCCAGGAGAGCCTCCTGACATTTCTCTGACCATAGACAGAATGACCTTTCTAGCACATCATCATGGAATGTCATTTCTGTGACACCCAGCATCCTTAGGGATAAAATCTAATCAAATCCTGGCTGACAAGGGCCTCCTCAATTGATCCCTCCCGACCAACCTCAGCCCTGGAAGCTCTCCAGGACACCCTGTACCCTCCAGCCTACATTTTTTGTGGTGCCTGAAATCTTTTCTGTAGCAATGTAGCATAAGTAATTCTTTTGCCTCTCCACCTTGCTCATGGAGTTACTTCTGCTGGGAGATTTCCCCTCTTTTGGCCCCAGGCGAGCTCCAGGTCAGAGTTCAAGGCTGGCTGAGTGACACTAAACACACACACACACACACACACACACACACACACACACAGCATTTCCTGTCCCCTCAGGGCTGTTAAGTGTCTGCTTAGCTTTACACTGGAATTGACATTCAAGAACAGCCATTTCAGGGCCTAATCCTTGGAAGGGTGGGCATGTGCTTGTCACAGTGTCCCTGCCCAGCCCCTGGGGCAGGTAGGTGGCTAGTGTCTCCTTGCTGAAGGGGAGTGAGTGCTGTGCACACAACTGGAGAGCACCCTGCACCTGTTGAAAAGGCTGACTGGAGGGGCCTCCTGCCTGCCCCCTGTGATGTGCTCGCCCAGGGCCCGTCTCACACCTGGCCTGGGGTCTGACACAATACATGTCTGCTGAATGAGCAAGTCTCTTCCAGCCGTGTCCACTGACCCAGGTGCCCAGTGAGGCAATGCACGCACCATTTAAGCGGTGTCACAGAGAACGCGCTCTTCCTCAGCCCTGTATCTGCCCACTGCCCATTGTCATGGCAAACATGACGGGCCAGGTCTTCTCTGATCGGATTCATCCCTTTGCTAATCTGCTTCATCCTTGGAGGAAAAACCAGATGCTGGGTATCTTAAATCATTTGGTTGAAATGTCATGCTCCCATGTCACCCAGAACCATTAAGACAGAATTGTGTCTTTAGATTCTAAGCCATGTATCACTGTAAATTTATAGGAGCTAACAGAGCAAGGTAAGGGTCTCCTTAAAAGATTTAGTATCTGCTAATCTGGGATTAACAAAAGAATCTCAGGTACTTTTCACTTTTTGTATTTGTTTGTGATGCTACAAAGTAGTCAGCAGTCAAATACCTCCTGGCTCTCTGTATCAATTGCTGTTTTTCATTTTCTCATCCAGGCTGGAAGAACATCCCACTTCTCCCCAGACGGCCCGTCGTGCCAGAAATGGCCGCTTCCCGACTCTGCCGAACGCCCACCTTCCAGTCTGCAAGGGGGGCAAGGCTGGCACTTCTGAGCCTTGCCTTTCGTCTTCGTGTAAGAACACTGGCAGCATTGGGTGGGGGGTGGGAAGGAGACAGCTCTTGGGAAGCTGACGCCTAGAATCTGATGGTGCAGCCACAGCTACAGACCCAGAAAGGCTCAGCCTCACACTGGCCCCTGGGAAACCCCTTGAGCTCAGCCACTGCCCTGCATTATAGAGTCCCCCAGGCCGCTGCTCAGACAGCCAGCCCCCCGCTCTCAGAGCACCGTGTCCAGTGCTCAGGTCTGTAAGCTATTTGGGCAAGATTTCTGATTGGGAAAAGCCATGTTTCTTATGAGATTTCAGAGTAGAATTCTCAACATGGTTTAGATCTGTGACCAAGGTTTGGTACCTCACACTTGGTGTTGAGGGGACAGCCACTTGTCAGCTAGGAGCAAAAACTACCGTGGGGCATAGTTTCCAAACATGTTTTGAAGCATCTAGTTGACTTCACTAGAGACCAATGGGGGATAAGAGGGTTTTTCAGATGCCAGAAAAAATATATATGCCTTGCATCAGAAATGTACAAAGTGTTTTTTTTTAATTTTCAAGAGGAAATTAAAAGGATACGAGCAGGCCAGATAAGACTGTAATCTCCATTCAAATAGGAAAAACAACAGAGGAGCAGGTCAGATTCCAGCATGAGAAACATCTGAGAACTTTTATCATCTGTTCACAATTGAATCCAAACGCTTCCAGGCTGGGCCTCGGAGCAGCAGGCCCGTCAGTCACAGAGCGTGAAGGAAGCCAAGCTATTTGGGACTCCAGGGAGGGTATCTTGATTGTGAGCAGTTTAGGGGTTCTGCCAACTTTGATCATCCGTTATTTTACGAGTGTCTGATTAGACCTATAAACGTTAATACGCCTTCACTAAAAGGTGATTGGCTCAATTTACCCAAAGATTTCTCTTGCCAGGGTGGAAGTTTTAGATGGTCTAATAATTTTTGCCAATTTGACCTAGTGCCATTGAGTTAAAAATGGTTTCAAGTTCTGTAGGCCTAGACCTCCAAAAAGTTGACTTTAGGGTAACTTAGTACCATTAACATCCTACTTTTACCAAAATAACCACCAGGGCAGCCCTCTGTCTTGCACCGATTGTAAGTATGGTCCTATCTTTTGGAAAGATTTATCATGCTATTACCTGTTGGGGGCAGGGAAGTATTTGAGGTTGTCATGGATAGACAGGGCTGAGTGGCAGCTGATGTTCTTGCTGGCAATGTTGACGTTATTGTTATTTCCAGGAACACTTGATGTTAGTTAGCCCTGACAAAGCTAAGGCTTGGCCAGTTCTGACTCCTCAAATGAAGACAGTGGGTACCCACCAGGGACTCCACCTTGGGGATCACCAGCAGTGCCCAGTGCCTCTCCCTGGGGAGGCAGCAGCTGGTCACCAGCCCCACAGATGGGCAACCTGGGGCCAGTGCAGCTACTCTTCCTAAATCTGTTGTCAAATGCACCCCCTTAGCCTGCTCTGAATGCTGAGAGCACAATCCATGCGTCCCACCCCCTGTCTGCGCCTGTTTGCGCAGGTCTGGCTGGGACCCTCTGCCCATCAACTCCCCTCCCGCCTCGGCGAACTCCGGCAAACCAACACCCAGGCTGCCCTCACTCCACCTGCCAGAGATCAGGCGTGTTCACCTCTTTTGCCCTCCCCTGCCAGGTTGCTCTCCGTCTCAGTTCAGCCCCTTTCGTTTCCTTTAAAATCCTTTCACTTACCCTTTTTCAGGCTTGTCCAGCCACAGCCACCTCAGGACTGATGTCCCTGGACCAGTGTCAGCTCCTCACGTTGGTCCCACCGCCGTCATCTCTCCCTCTTTTCACCCCGCCTCTACGTAAGGGTGGGTGGCAAACTGGCCTGGGCTTATGTGCTGGAATGCTGCGTTGAGACTGGTTCTGATGCTATGTCTGGGCTCAGCTGATACAAGTGCCATGTTTGATGTGCAAGGAGAGGAGGGGGGCAGTGGTGGGCTGGGTGGCCATCCTGATCCTCCTTCCTTCCCAGCCGAGAGCTGTCTGACTTTCTCTTGACCCTTCCGTCCATGCAGTCTTGCTTCTCCAACCCCTTCTTCCACTTCTACGCTCTTGCTCACCTTGCCCCCATCCCATTCCAGCCTCGCCCAGCTACTCCCCACAGGCACCGTCACACATACATGAGTTGCTGCTGAGGCTGGCCTCCTGGCCTTCACTCATGCTGGGAATTAATGCCCCACCTTGAGACCCAGTGGGAACCCACCACCATGACCTACACCCCAAGTTTGTTCAGGAAGCCCCCTTCACACCCATGCATTCAGTCCACACTCAGGGTAAAAACTCATGTTGAGGAATCTGTGGGATCCACAAACTGATCAGTTGAATGCACAGCCAGAAAGGACATTCTTTTTAAACAAAGGACTCAGCCCCATGGTGCCAAGAGGAAATGGTTCCCAAGGGGAAAAGCCAAGAATGTGACTTAGAATTTTGCAAGACATCGGCCCAAGGAAAGTTATTCTCATTTCCTCATCAATCAAGGCATTCCTGGATATCGAAATCACATGCCCTGTCAGTGGACCCTGGAGTTAAAATGCCCGGTCCTGTCTGAAATGAATTAACAAATAGGAAAACCGTATTTTGTCCCAGGAAGCCTCAGAGCACACACACAGGGCTCTTCTCCCAGCACTTTCAACGGGTCTGTTTATCTGTGGTGAGACCTCTGAAAGTCTGCAATGTGGCACACTGTGAAGGGAAAAGGGACTACTGTCTGGTGGCTAAAGCAAGATCTCAGGGGGTCTCGGGAGAGTTCAGCTCAGTTCTTCTCCCCTGTGAGGGAGGGGAGTGGCTTTCCCACGCCTACTCCCCAAACCCCACCGCCGGGGAAAGCCCCTGATCCTGGAGGACCGCCTACTCCTGGGCGCCATCTTGTAACTCCATTAACTGGAATGGGATTTTCCACTCGCTTGTTATTTCACACACCTGGGTTTTTCTCCTGGGCTTTCTTATAAGCCCATTGAGCAGAGAGCGCAGACAAGCTGGCCAGTTGTCCTTCGAAAGATGGATCAGAGAAGGCTGAAATTCTAGTTCCAGACCCAGTTCTTGGTGGAGACTGTCCGGTGTGGACTGTAAATAAAGCCACCCACTGGGTCTCATACCAGAAACAGATTCCTTGTTTGGGTCAAAAGAGAGTCACCTGGAAGTTAGAGCTGCAGGTTTGCTACAGGTTTGATGAAGCCTGCAGGTAAGATTCTTTATATTTAAGATAAAGCAGAGGTCACATTGCAAAGGTACTAGAGAGAGTTTTTTTAAATGAGAGAACTGAAAGGAGCTTGGATTAAGAAAGCAGTAAATTCAGACTTTGTCACAGTATTGCTCTAACAGTGTCATGGACCCCTTTGGCTGTAGAAAGAGAAGAGAGGTGGGGCCGGAGAAGAAGGGGCCTGTGCCATTTGAAATACAGAATAGGCCTGTCCCCAGGCCCTGGGAGAGCTCCTCAGCAGTGTCATCTGGGACTTCTCCCGTCACTTCTCTGTGAAGGTCACCAGGATGACCCTGGTGGCCTGGTCCTTGGCCGTGGTCTCAGCTCAAGTGCTGCTAGTTGGGAGCTAGGGCAGTTCCTGCCCCTGTGGCTGGACTGAGGGCTTCGGGCCTGAAGGCACCTGGGCAGCTCCGGCTGAAGAGAACCCCACCTCTGGGGTTGCCAGATTTAGCAAATATAAATACAGGACAGCCCGTTGAATGTGAATTTCAGAAAAACACAATTTTTCAGTGTGCCTCCGTGTTCCTGTGCGGTGGTGCCAAGAAGTGGCCCAGGGAGACAATTCCGAGTTTCATTGGATTTTCTCTGAGAGGCAGAGTGGGGCCGGGGAGGCAAGAGAGCTGATGGTCTGCGCTTCCCCGGGCTGCGTGTGTCCGGCCAGAGTGTGCCCACCACACCCCCGGGTTATACGCTGTACATCAAGTGGCTGCCTAGAAAGTTCTCAGGCTGCACAAGCAAACAAGTCCCCATCCATAAGTGCCAGCGACCCGCCAGGGCTGGCCTGGGGTACGTGCTTTTCTTGGCTTTGCCGCCCAGCCCAGTAAAGAGCATCCTCAAAGAGGCTCCTGAACAGAAGTCGACTGAGCTGTCTGTCCTCCTCCCCAGCCTCCATGGACGCCACGCCAGGAGAGTGGCTGCCAGCAGGACGTCAGGGAGAGCCTCGCCTGTCCCCCTCAGGGGCCCCCAGCCAGCCGATGGAGGTGCCCTGGGCCCCAGGCAGTGGAGAAACCACCAGGTACGGATGGGAGGTGTCCTGAGAAGGTTCCTCTGAGGCCCAACCTCTGACAACCGAAGCAGAGGAGCCAAGATACCCAGGGGGATGCAGCCAACACACCTGATAACCTCAGCCCAAGGGGAGGGGACCTGCCACCTGAGAATTACCAGTTGTCAGACCCAAAAGAGAGGAAACTCATAAGTATGTCCAAGGGACGAGTTTCAAGAACTGTTAGGTGAACACGTTTAGGGGGAATGTGTGATTCAGGGTTACTTGAGGGCAGTGTCCTGTCGTAGCAATTTGCTTTGGAGAAAGTGGGATGGAGGGGAGAAAGGTGGAGAATGAGGTTAGTAAAATGGTTTGGCTCCACTGTCAGCTTCCTAAAACAGAAACTGGACCCCAAGCAGACAAAAAGGTGTTTTCTCTTCCTGTGCACTAAATGAGCACAGACTGGCCCTTGATGAGTCACTCGGGGTCTTTAGAATCTAGAAAGGACCTTTTCGATGATGTCACTGGCCCCTTCTTTCAGATCTGAGGAAGCCTGCTCAGGGAGAGGGGCCTGGCTGGTCTCAGACCCAGCCTGTCTCCTGACCGCCATCAGTGGGAGCCTGTGGGAAGGACAGTAAGGCCCAAGTAAGGGAAGCCACCCCCAGCACTTCCTCCTGGCCACACAGTGCCCGGCAGGCTGAGTGTTCCAAGATGGAGAAGCCAACCTCCTTTACGAAAACGTTGGGCTAGCATCATGTTTAACGTGACTGCACCCTTGGAGTCTCTGAATTAGAGTAATTGTGCCATGCTGACTGGTCAGGCCTCCTGTGCCCCAGATTTTTATAGAACAGGGAAGGACTTCCATGAAAGTACCCCAAGGGAGCCTCTGAGTGAGCAGGCCCACACCCCAGCTGTGGCGGTGGCTGACTCCTTCAGCAGCGGGGGCCTTGGAGAGACATGGCCACGTTCCAGGGCCCCCGGCCTAAAGCCGCCTGCCGCCTGCAGCTGTTTCCCCCTCACCATGTATGAGGGTCATAGAAACCAGCACGCTGACCCTCCCCTTTCTCAGGCCTTCCTGCCCTTCCCTCAGGTTCCCACGGATGGAAACTCCTTGGAAACAGGAGAGTTCTAGAGGCCACGGGAACACCTGGAGCTGCCACAGCCACCGAGAGTAGGCAGAGGCTTAGCAGAGCAGCGCCCACTGTGGAGAAAGTCAGAGAAGGGGTGGGGACGAGGGGGTGGGAAGTGCTGAAACCCATCCCCTCAGCGGCAGGCAACACCCCTGCACCTTCCTTTCCAGATACTGCAGTTAACAGACATTGGGGGAGGGCATGGGGGTACGAGGGGCAGCAGAGCTGTGTGGGGCTAAGCTGGAAGGACTGAGACCAGGAGTGGGGTGAGGTGCCAGTCCTGAATGTCTCTACTAAGCAGAGGATGCAAACGATGGCTGGGTGAGCCAGACGCTGCGGGCTGGGTGGGGAGGGGCGCCTGAGGCCATGGGCTGGTCAGCTGGGTCAGGGGTTCTCCTGCTCTCAGCACCCTCCGGGGGCCTCACACTCAGACCTCTGCAGGGTAGGCCGAAGCCTAGATGAGCCCCTGCTGCCCTCACCTCCTGGCTCCCAGAACTGACCTGATATCTAATCCTGTGGTTCAGCCAGGCCACACTGCCCTTCCAGTGTGAGGGGCATTTCTTTCTCTTTCCTGTGAATGCTGAATTCATTCCTAATGCTCATCGCTAGGGACAGTCCTCTCTCCCCAGAAAGAACTGTGTTCATAGCAGACAAGGGCTCTTTTCTTAGAAATATCCCCTCTTGGGCCGGCCGAGTGGCTCAGTTGGTTGAGTTGGCTTAGAGCGTGAGCTCTGAGCAACACGGCCGCTGGTTCGATTACCACATGGGTCAGTGACGCTGCGCCCTGAGCTGAGCTGCTGCTAAGCTGCCAACAGGTGGCAGGATGGCTCAGCTGGTGTAACAATAAGATTGCCTGTTCAATGGTGGGCTACGCCCACCAGCAACTAAGACTGAACTCAGCACCTTGAGCTTAGAGGCCACGAGCTGCCGACAGGAAGCCAGGTGGCGACTGGCACCCTCCACAACTAAGATTGAAGAACAACAACTTGGCTGGTCCCCCTCCCATATTCCCCAACACTGTTCCCCTCCCCCAATTCCCCAATTTAAAAAAAAAGAAAATATCTCCCCTTATTACACCAAGTGAGCTTACCCTGTTGGCCCTCCAAACTTCTGTTGGGTACATATGCCCCCTCGGGATTAAACCCATGGGTTCTCTCTCCTTAATGTCACTCACTTGAATTCAACTCTTATTTTTAATTTGGGGTGCGGGGGCTCTGTTTGAGAACGAGGAGGTTGGAAAGAGGGGAAGGTATATTGCTGTTCTATGCCCGCTGCCCCCACTGGTTATCACCCCTGCCTGGAATATTCTTTCCCCGCCCCAACCCCCTCTTCACCAGGCTGCTCCAGGTCTTAACTAAGTATCGCTTCGTTCTGCCGATCACGAAATCCAGTCACACAGCCGCATTCCAGGGCCACAGAGTGCAGTGCGTGGTCCATGACTATCCCCGCCATGCGCAAAGAGAGGGGCTGCGGGTAGGGTGTTGTCTCTGTGTTCCCACGCCTGGCCTAGAGCAGGCTCTCAAAATATTTGTTGGCTGAATCAGTAGGAGGAAGAACAAGAGAGTGCCTCTCTGCATGGCTTGGGTGGGGGACGTTGGTCCCTCAGCTTTGCCCAAACCCTCTTCTGGGTGAGGACAGCGCCTGCCTCAGAAGACGGGTTGGCTGGACGGGCGCTGCTTGACTGCTCACAGCTGCGGGTTTGGGTGAACGCTCTCATTCCTTAGCCCCAATTCTGAGATGGTTAAAAGATAGCTGCAGCTCCAGCTCCACTCCAGTGGCTTCCAGCAACTGGCCTTGCTGGGAAATTGCCTACCCTAAAGCCAGGGAGTAAAAGTCCAGACCACACCACCCCACTGTCTCCCCACCCTCCCCATGGCCAAGTTTCCTTTTTCTTTTTTCTGTCTGCTTCTTAGAATCCTTAGCATTGAGTAGCTGGGGAACGATACTGTTAACCACGCTTTAAAAATGCGTTTATTTTCTTTCTTTCTTTCTTTCTTTATTTATTTTTAAAGCATTTATCCCAAGAAGGGCCAAAGTGCTCTCCCACAAAATCTGTCAGCCCGGACCTCGAGGCGCTGACTTGCTCCTTGGAATGTGCAGGGGTTGGTCTCCAGCTGTCCCCTCTGGGAAGATGATAGACCGTGCTGCCCAGACTGTCACATAGCCTTGCCCAGTGCCCATCGGCGCTGCTGTGTGCTGCGGCCCCGCTCAGCGAGTTGCTAGCACATGGTCCACGCAGAGAGGAGCCCAGCTTGCGGGGGAGGGAGGCATTAACCTGGAGGTTCCTTCCAGGTGGCCTGAGGACAGGCAAGAGATGGGCTCCTCAGGTCGGAGCTCTCCCTCCGGCACAGGTGCCAACCCAGTCCCAGGCAGGGGTCACGAGCAAACAGCATCAAAGATCCTGTCCGTGGCAGGAAATGACTCTTGTACAAGTATTGCTGCTTTAAAAAAATCAGGAAGAGATTTTCCATATGTCTACACATAGGCCTTTTCCCCCTCCCATTTGTCCCAAAACAATATATGGCAGCTCATGATGACACAGATGTGCATCCAGCCAAAAGAAACTATACACGAAGACAAGGAGGCCAGGGAAATCAGGCCAGGAGAGCTGCATGTTTCTAAGGACACCTACAAGCGTGAGCTCTGCGTGCTTTTCATACTTGCCTTCCTCTGGCAGTCCACCCAGCCCCCACCCCTTTCTGGGTTTTGTTATCACCACAGGAAAACACATCCGCAGCAATAACCGGGGCCAGTAATGAATCCGATGAGCAGAGTCCACTTCGCGACCCCTGAGCACTTTCGTTTGTACCTAATGCAAAGGGTGGCTCCAGAGACCTGAAGGGACACAGGATCCTCTGCTCTGGGACATGCCCAGCTGCGGGATTATGACTCAGCAGCATTCCAAACACAAGTAAAGATTAAGCAGCTTCCGGAGCCTTTTATTGCTCTTCCTTCCTGTACACGGTTCCTACCGATGAGGTTAACAAGTAACTGCCAATCTTGCAGGGCGCCTCCCTATTTACACATATATTGAAATTTATCTTTTTTTTTTTCTAGTACCCAACACCAGTAATTACTTTTCCTAAGTCATAGGTGACTACTGTCCTTAACTTCCTTTCCACGTGCTTTTCCTGCTCAGCCCTAATCTGGCCTCATCACCTGCCCAATCATTGCCATTTCCTGTCTCTGGCTCCTGACTGCCCAGGCTGCTGACTCACCTTTGGGGGCGGGGGGCATGGAGGCCACTTGGGGCCAAGCTGACCCTTACCAAGAGCCATGCACCCCTGTGTCCCATCGTTTCCTTCCCAGAGGGCCCTGACATCATCGCCCCTGCAGAGTTTAATGACAGCGGCCAGCATCCTCAGTCAACACTGCCACCTTCAGCAGCCCCAGCGTGGTTTGGAGAACCTCATAGGGTGTGGGGTCCGCCAAGGGCCACTTTCTCCAATGCTGATGGGAGGAGCCTGCCAGAGGGAGCCCCTGTCTGAGGAAGCTCATTCCCCAGCAACAACACCACCCTGGCCAAACGAAGGTCATGTGCTACGGCAAAGAGGGAGCTGGTTTTTAAAATGTATTAGAGTTCTCCAGAGAAAGAGGACTGACAGGATGTGTATATATAGACTTATTTTAAGGAATTGGCTCATGTGATTGTAAAGTCTTGGTAAGTCCAAATTCTGCAAGGTGCACCACCAGGCTAGAGACTCAGAGAAGAGTTGAGATTTGAGTCCAAAGGCAGTCTGCCAGCAAAATTCCTTCCTGGTCACGGGAGGTCAGTCTTTTTCTATTCAGGCTTTCAACCGATTGGATGAGGACCACCCACATTATGAAGGGCAATCTGTTTTTTTGAAAGTCCACCTATTTAAATGTTAATCTCACCCAAAAAACACCTGCACAGAAACATCCAGAATAACATTTGAACAAATATCTGGGCACCATGGCCCAACCAAGCTAACACAGAAAATTAACCCACACATAAGGGTTTTGATACACATTACGAAGCCTCTCTGTTAAAAGATGGGGCCCTTTTCCAGTTATCCTGGGGTTGGGAGATTATAGATTCCTGAGCCCAGACCTTTCTCTACATGCCACTTGATCTTGCTGCCCATTGGCTTCAAGGCCCAATGTGGTGAAGCTGTCCTGGGCCTGCACTGCCAGGTCCTCCAACCCTGACCTCTCTGTCTCAGGATCATTTGATGGGACATCCCCAGGTAACCTAAGGCTAACCCTCTGCCATTATCACTGCCTGGAATCACTTCCAGTGTTCACCTGAGTCATTTTTACTGGTTTCGCTCAGTTGTTCATTCTTAGAATATACTAGGACCACATTTTAAAATGCTCAAGATGGTCATTTTTTTTTTAAAGATTTTTATTGGGGAATTGGGGGAGGAGAACAGTGTTGGGTCACCAGGGAAAGGGAACAGACAAGCTGCTGTTCTTTTGTTCTTCAGTCTAGTTGTGGAGGACATTGCTTCACTGGCCCATGTTGGTATCTTCATTGCGCTCTTCTCGGGTGAGGCGGATCGGTCACTGACCTCTGGACGGCCGCTCACAGCGGCTCTTGGCAGCTCACGCTGGCTGCCAGCCACTCACGCTGGCTGCTGGCCACTCTCTGTAGCCTGTGGCAGCCCACCGCAGCAGGGGTTGCAGCCTACACCGTCGCCGGGGCTCGCATAGCCCAGCTGCAGGTGGAGCTGTTGTTCGCTGTAGAGGGCAGTGTCAATAGCCCTCATATGTGGGATCCGAACCGTGGTCTCTGGCGTCCCAAGCCAGCTCTTAACCAATGCGCCACTCAGCCGGCCCTCTCTCCCATTTTTAAGGATCCATGTGGTTACCTTGGGCCCACCCCAATAACGTAGGGTAATCTCCCTACTTTAAATCAGCAGAATAGTATCCTCAGTTCCCCTTTGTCATGTAACAGTCCAGGGATTAGGACCTGGACATCTTTGGCGACCATTTTTCTGCAGACCATACGGTCCATAGCCATCCTAACACTTCAGTACTCTGCCAAGCTTTCCATTGCCCTTCCCTGCGTATCTCCTCCTTGGCATGTATTTCTTTTTATTTTCTCCATCTTCCCCTAGAATGTGAGCTCCCTGGGGAGTGCTTCCTTCCTTCTTCCTGTGACTCCCAACCATGCAGTAGCTGTGTGACTCTAGATGGCACATTTTGTTCTAGGGAACTTTCATCAGCCTTCACCTGCAAGCCCCGGACCCCCTGCGCCCCGGAGATCTTGGACCTGAACCCACCCAAGGCCAAGGCATCGGCTCTGGCCCCTCAGTTCTCCTCGGGTGGCCCCCAGCAGGCCAGCCGCCCTGGTTCCACAGTGTCCTCCATCAGGGGCCTGCAGAGTAAGTCAGCCTGGAGGGAAGGGCTCTGGGCTTCTCCTGGTGGACCCAGCTCCTGTCCCATGGGAAAGCCGGCTTCCCCTCCCTGCAGGACCAGGGCCCTGGCCGGGGCTTCCTCGGCCCTAGGGACCAGTTCTTCATTAATCTCTTCATTTATGAAATTGCCGTTGGCCTCAGGGGCTCATACACAAGCTGGTGGAGTGAGACCCTTCACGTAGTGCCACTCAGGGATAAGGGGGGGCTTGCATGGTCGGCCCTGAAACCGGGCCCACCTTCTGGTGGGAGGCAGCTGCTCCAGTGGCCTCCAAGTCAAACAGAAGCAGCTGCCTCCTCGCACACCAGAGGGACTGAGAGTGGGCAGGCCCAAGAGGCCCCCCTCTGTCCCTGGTGGACCCCCTCCCACCCTTTTGCTCTCTGTGAAGACCACTTCTCTCTCCCTCTCTGTCTCCTCCCAGCCTGGACCCGTTGACCACCCCCCACCACTCCCCAGATGAACCTGGACCTTTGCAAAGAGCTTTACTAAAACTAAGGGAGAAGAAAAGAGCAGCAGAACAAAAGAATGTCATGCGGCATAAAATCGGTCCCACTCAGGATATACGCATTTCTGTGACTGCTGCCCCCAGCCCTCCCTGTCCTACTGCCTTCCCGACATGGCCCTGGACGCTCTGGCCAACCGGGGACCTGCTGGGCTGGAAGTGTGGTTCATGGCCAGGAAGCCCGCTCGGGCCTCCCTCCTCTCCCAGCACCTATCTGCTGGGAAAAACACAGGAAGCCCCACACGTGTCTCCCCACCTGCGGGGAAGGCCAAGCTGCTTCCTCACACCAGCCCAGAGGAAGCACCAGCCAACACAGGGAAAGGCTGGCCAGCAGAGGCAGACAGGCCCCTCTAACCCTATGCGGCTTCCAGGCTGCACCCAGCCAGGGGCCCCAGGTGATAATACTTGCTATAACAACACCCAGCTGTTGATGGGTTGGCTGGCCCGGCCACAACCAGCAGCACAGCACGGCCGTGGCCAGCGTGGAGAGCTCAGCGAGCAGTGGGTTTATGTCCTGTGCCCTCAACAAACACATGAGCGATTGCCAGCAAAACTCACTGAGCGCCCCACGCCAAGCAGCCTGCTTCCTGTGAGGAAAGAGTGTGGCCAAACAAGTCATGCCCTGGCCGCAGAGCAGGTGACCTGGGGGGTGGAAGGTTCTCTTTATTCTGTTTGCACAGAGCTGGTTGAAAGAACAGACTGTATGGGACAGAGGGGGCTCTGTATGGAGACCGCCTTGGCGCTGGCAGCTTGCTCTGGGTTTTCTTCTCCAGGCAGCCAATCTCACAGGAAGTGAGGGTGGTTTCTTCCCCAGTGTCACCGTCCTGCTGCAAGAGAGCTCACCAGCTTCCTGTTCTTGGCCAGCCGGCAGCTGCAGGTGACAGATGTGAAGAGACGGTTGTCTACAAGCCTCTGGGTGGCCATGGCGAGCTGGGGAGAGGACGGCTCTCCCAGCCCAAGCGAGGCCCACCGCAGCCCCAGGACCCAGGTTCCTTTTCTGTTCCTGGCACAGCCAGTGAGGAGGGTTGGGGAGGCCCTGTCATTGTCCTTCCCTGGTCACCCTGCATACACACAGGAGGACCGGGCTGTCACAGACACGTAGCTGGGTAGACAGAGTGAGCCAAACCAGCAAGCCTGTCCATCTGGAGGAGCCTGGGGCTCCGAGAGCTCAGCCAGAGCTGGGCTGTGGCCTCAGCAGAAACGAGCTCTCCTCACTCGGACCAACTACGAGGAAACGAAAGGGAAACTCATTCTCGAGCCACATGCCTAAGCAGCAGACTTGCTATTTTCTTCCTCTTTTAAAATCTGGTAAGAATACTGTTTGTTCCTATATACAGAGGGTGCCAAAAAAAAAAATGTATACACGTTTTAAGAAAGGGAAAACTGAGGGCAGGCCGAATGGCTCAGTTGGTTAAGAGCTCGCTCAAGAGTGCGAGCTGAGCTCTGAGCAACAGCAGTTCGATGCCCAGCCCGAGCTGAGCTGCCGTTGAGCTGCCAACGGGTGACAGGATGGCTCAGCTTAAAAAAAAAAAAAAAAAAAGGAAAAAACTGTATTAAAATTGTAATACTCAATATATACCGATAACTAAAGAGGAATACAAGCCGTGTGTATACATTTTTGGCACCCCCGGTATAGCTTAGAGTGCGGCTGGTGCAGAGCAGCCCTGAGCTTCTGCACATGCATTTAAAGGCTCAGAGGGTTCACCAGTGTAACACACCCTGTTTCCTTCCCTCCATTAAGACCTTAACCGCAAACAGCTCCACAGGCAAAATGACTGTTCGCCCTGGGGCAGGCCTGTGCCCACTCCTGCCAAGGGTGACGTCAGGGCCCGGGTCTTAGGACAGGGGAGGGAAATTCTCCTGCCGAACCAGCAAGGCCCCGCGTACCTGAAATGGTACCGAAGCTAGTAGCAGGGCCTGACCTCAACTAAAATAGACATACTGAGATGAATCAACCAGTGTTCAGATGGTACTTGTGTATGAATACATGTTGCCCTCAGACACTCCATCTGTCCTGCCCAGGCCCTTTAGGGGAGACGTTGTGGTCCGTCTGGCCAGCAGGATAAAGGATAAGCATTGCATTTGTCAGTGGCCCTCCAATGCCTCAGGAGAGCAGGCAGAGTTGGTAAACAGAAGAGCTTTGGAGCAGGCAGGAGGCCAGGGGACTCTTGAGATGACCATAAACGTGCACAGGCCGGGACCCTGGCTTAATCGTGTGAGTTCTTGGCAGAGGCACAAGGCTGGGCACATTAGGACTCCGTGGTTGTGTGACTGGCCCTGCGGCCACATGCCGATTCCCTGGACATGTGTGAGACGCCCCCTGCCCAATGTCCCTGGGGGTGAAGCTCTGGAGACCCCTTTTTTGCCTTCTTGGGAATGGCAACCTCCCGGCACTCTCTGAGTTCCTGGCTTGACCTGAGAAGGTACAGAGCAAACACAAACGCTGATCTCCGGCAGACTGGAAAAGCAGAGCCCAGGCCCTGATGTGGATCACTTTGTGGTGAACCGTTGAAAAGAGTGGTTGCACAGAATCAGCATAATGGAAAAATCTCTCCTGTTTTCCGCAGTAAACCCGCCCCCTTCAGATTCCTCAGATGCCGCCACTGGCACGGCCTCTCCCCTGCCCTAGTGTGGGAGCAGCCCCATTCCAGAAATCCGAGGGAGTGGGAGTCATCCGTTTCGGCCCAATGTCTACCTGAAGCAAAGGCTGTTTTCTCCCTCGAGCCTACAAAGGAGCTAAAGTCTGATTTATAAATGTCTGGCCATTTCGGGAAGGGAAAGACTCTTTTAGAGATGAGGGAAGTAGCCTACTCAGGGTCAAACTACTCTGAGCTCACCAGGTGTGGTCTGGGTGATTCTCGGGAGAAAGTAAATAGCCCTGGGCCTCCAAACCACACCCTGGACAGTCCTCTTGCAGACACACACTTCTACACCCAAGAAACTTGGTAAAATATTAACAGCTTACTCATAAACATCCCACCTATCTGCTGGCCTCCCTAAGTTTGCTCGGGTTAGATGTGAACAAGTCCTACGAGGGGAGAGGGCATCAAATACAGGTGCCACCCCCTTAGGGTAGCAGAGCATTCTGTGAAAACTTCCGTAAGCCGAAATGCTGTAGTGAAGAAGTTATTACCATTAATTATACGGAAAATGTTTTGAGTGTTCCCAGACCCAAAATTCAACACACACACAATGTCTTTATTTCATTCACCATGGTCAAAACACTTAATTACGTCCAGTTTACGCTAGGTGTAACACCCTGAAGAGCTCTCAGGCTTTTCTGATGACTGAGGGACACATCTTGCTACGGGATGCACAGAATCCATCAAGATAAGGCACAGATGCTCGCAGACATAGCTCGGAACTCTGGGGCCTTGATGCTGAGATGCTGAATTAGGTCCCAGGGAAGGAGCTTGGCGTGGGCCTCGCTGTTGCTCTGGGTGCTGCCGCCTCTATAATGGCTCTCTGCCGACCACTGAACGCTGCTTTTGCAACTTGCCTTTTTCTGTAAAAGTGAAAATCCTCTTTGGATTTCTTCTGATTAGTGAAAATGGGTACTAATGTAGGTTTTTCATAAACACAAACTGGAAAAGCGGGGATACCTCTACATGAATAAACCAAAATGGTCATCTGGAGATCTTATCATCCGGCTGCCAGGACTGGCCCATGAAAACTACCCAGGGAAGCCATGGAGAAGCATCTATGTGGCTTTTGAAAAATGGTTGCTCCTCTGACCCTGGAAGCTGATCCCCTAATTTCCCTTGTGTAGACCTTGATCTCATTTGCTTCCTTCACAGCAAGGTGTAAGTGTCTGGAAATAGCTTAAATTATGACCCTTGGTGGGACAATAATAGGCAGACAGAGGTTTGAGAACCAGTCAAATACCAGGGGTCACTGAGTAAACTGGGAAGGATTTGGCCCAAATCAAAAGAGCTAAATAAAAAACAAACGCACAAATAAATAAGAATGACACCAAAACATCCATGACAAAAAAAATAGCAAACTTTCTAATGAAAATTAGATATGACCCTGCATGACCCTACCTTGCTTGCCAAACCCTAATCCCAAACCCAATTCCAACAAAACTTTTATTATGAAAACGGGCAGCCAGCCCATGGGCCAGAGTTTGCTGATTTGATTTTGTTAAATATTTCATTAAAATATTATTTATCTTGATTACTGAGTTTGGGGGTGCCCCCTTACATTTTGTGTGCAGGGTGAATGCTCCCCAAGCCTCCCCCATCCCCATCTAGGTTCTGGAGGCTCCTTATCCCCCACAGTGTGCCGATGGCACAGCCTGCCAACCTGCCCATCTTTACCTCTCCTGACACTGTCAGTGGAAAATTGTGCTAAGGAGTAATTCCGTTCACTTTTGGACATAACAAACCACCCCTATAACTTAGTAGCTAAAAACAACAATTGATTAGGTCCAGCAGGGTGGCTCAGATGGTTAAGAGCTCGCTCAAGAATGCGTGCTGAGCTCTGAGCAACAGCAGTTCGATGCCCAGTCCGAGCTGAGTTGCTGCTGAGTTGCCAATAGGTGGCAGGATGGCTCAGCTAAAAAATAAAAACAATTTATTAACTTTACAATTATGTTGTGGATCAGCAATGGGGGCTGGGCCCAGATGGACAGTGCTGTTGGGCTTGGCTGGACCCAGGCATGCATCTGTGAATGCATCTGTGATCAAAGGGATGTCAAAAGCCTCACTCATGGATGGCAGTGGCTGTTGGCGGTTGGCTGGGTTCTCCTCCGTGAGGCCTCTCATCCTCCAGCAAGCTAGCTTGGGCTCATTCACATGGTGGTCCCAGGGCTCCAACTGCAGTAAGAGAGGTCAAGCCCAAGTGCTATTCAAGTTTCTACTTGCATCATGTTTACTGCGCTCCCCTTGGCCAAAGCAGGGGTTTTGGTCAGTTCCGTGGGGGTCTTACCTGAGAGGCACATAAGGGGAAGGCCCTGGGAGATGGGGGCAACCATTTATCACAAGGGCCTTGGAGAACTCATCCCAGGAACTCACACTTATTCTTACCCAGAGGGCTGTTATTTTGGGCATGAACTCGAGGGAGGGCTACTGTCAGTTCAAGGCCCCTGCAGGCCGCTTAGCCACAAAAAATGGATGTTGCCACCACAACAGCATCAGGAGTAGTTTAGCTAAGCTCTCCACAGGAGACACAGTCCCACTGGCCCTCGAGTCACTATCCATTTTATGGAAGAATTCCTGGCTTTTGCAGATGGCCACAGTTCAGGGCAGAGCACCGGTGCCAGGTTGAAATGACAGAAGGCAGTCACCATTGTCAGAGCTGGAGGAGCTGGAAGAGAGATGGGCCACCTTGAGGCCACCAACCAGAAAGCAGTGCCCCCAGAATGTTGGGCCAGTGGTCGGCCTGACACCTGGAAAAGCTGTGGTGACAAGTTGGATGCTTAAGGCACTGACAGGAAGTCAGTGGGGGACATCCTAGAGAAGGCAGAGGGGACAAGTTGTTGCCATGAGCTCTACAAAGGGAGGCTAGAGCGAAGGCCACAGAATAGTGGCCTTCAGGAACGCTGGGAGCCGGAATCCACCAAGCCCTCCTCTGGCAGCTGGGCAGGATTGCTACATGTTCAGGAATTCTATGCGCTTGTGTCAATTGTAGCCATTATCCAAACTTCAATTACGTGAACTTACAATTAAATAATTCTATTGAAAAGAAAGTTCATAAATACTAAAAACTCATCCCTTTCTAATGGTGTTTATTATTGTCTGTGTCCTGGGGGTTATTTTTATCTGCTATACCTGTATGGAGAAAATGCGACATAATGATGACTCCTATGCATCTCTTCCCAACTTTGTGTTCAGTGACATCACTTTGGAAGCTTGAAATTGGCCGTATTGGGGATATTTACACCACAGAAATTGGCAAACATGACAAACCAGGGTTCTGCCCACCCAGAGCCAGGTGTTAAACCTTTCCCAGCACACCACTGGCAGAAAGAGTATGCAAGGAGATACAGCCTGAGGCAGAATGTTGGATGGGCCACAGTCCATGCCCAGGCAAGTTGGGAAGAGCAAGGCAGTGTGGGCCCCTTAGAATGGCAAGCCCAGGGGGTGGCATGAGGGACGGGCTGCTACTCCAGAAGTGTCTGCCAATATCTGTTTCTACATATCCTCAGATCTTGGTCCAAAGTGTCTGCATCGTTTCGCTCCCAGGAGGAACTAGCTTGCAGCCTTTCTCCTGGGTTACTGATAACTGAGGACTCTCAAACGGTTAATCTGATTTTTCTTGGACACCTTCCCACTTGGCACACTGCTGCTAACACTTCCGTTATCTCTCTGCCTCCCTGAAACATACCCACCCTGTGTTCTAAACATTATGGCACTGCCTGTCACTGCTAATATCAGTGACCTATAGGTCAAGAAGGGCAGGGCCTCGGTTTACTGAGAACCCTGTGTTTACTGGTAGAAGGTGGGGCATAGAGCCTGGATAAAGTGAGCTAAAGGCAAGAAGAGTGGGGCAAAAGGAGCTGGGTCACCGGGAAAGTATATTATATTGTATATCAACTGTACGTTTTTTGAAAAGGTGCTGGGCCATGAGGTGGAGACACTATCACCATTCCCAAGCAATGACACTGAAATGTCTGGACGGTGGGTACTGGACAGGAAGAAGCAGAGGTGGTGGCACTTGTCTCCAGCGACACCTCTGCCTTTTTCTGCTTACCTGGGCCAACAAATTCCTGCCATTTATTTATTTATTTATTTATTTATTTATTTTAATGATTCTTCAGGTTGGGTGTCACTTACTAGCAACCAAAAGATTTGAAACTACAACAGTGACCCTCTTTGCTTAGACTTGGGGGTGCTGAACAAGTTTTGCATGCCACGTGGCTCCTAACCTTTCTTGGAAACCCATCTAAAATTAGTGGCTGGGACGAAGTACCCGTAAGTCCAGTTCTGCAGTGTTTCATTGTGCAGCCACCCTCCCACCCGCACACGCACTTCTTACCCTGGCCATCAGGACGCGTGGTCCCAACACCAGCGGCTCTGACCCTCGCCTCAAGTCCTCAGAGGGACACTGCATTTACCTGGGTCCCTTCTGCTTCTTAGCAACAAACACATCTCAGGAAGTTCCAAACCACTCCACCCTTCATCCTTGTGAGAACAACTTTCCACCATCATTGTTTCAAAATGGTGACGGTCCCCTCTGTGACAAGTGTAAATGCATGAGTAGGAATGGTGACCATGCAGCCAGGCGGCTGGGGAAGCCACAGTGGGAGCAAAGGTGGGACCAACAGTGATGCCACAGTGCCACTGTCATGCTCTGTTAGGGGACTAGACCCACACCACAGCCTCAGTCATGAGTGTCAAGGTTCCTGCGAGGATTGTAAGGTCACCATGAGGCAGGAATAGCAGTGGCCCAAACAAAGTGGACCAAAAAGTTCAAGATCGTAGTTGCAAATAAACACTATTTCTCTGAAACTCAATCTGACCCAGGGATGAAATACAGAAAAACGTACTGCCCAAATGTAAGGCTTCCTGACTGCTGCTAGGTGGAGACAGGCAGGCAGGCGCTGAAACGCCTTGAATGCCTTTGCGCCCCGCCTTGTTCCCTCTGTGCCCTGGAGCAGGCCTCCGGCCCTCACTCACGCCCAAGGTTGGTCTGCTTCTGCTGTTACAGCAGTAAATTCAGGAACGGGGTTTCTTTTTTCCTTCGTTGGTCCTTCAACAACTATAATCAGTGACCCACACACACACACCTGCCTTGACCCTCCCATGTTCAGGAAAGATCCTGGGTCCCACTCTCCAGAATCACGGGTCCCCTGGTTCTGAAAATGTGCCCCCCCCAACCATTCCTGCGGGGAAGGGGGCGCTGCTTCTAATGTCCCAGCTCCTGCGCCAGAAGGAGGAACGGAGGGCACCAGGGCCTGGCCCGCCACCAGTCCGTCAAAGTAGAGAGGAGAGGGGCCTCCTAGCCTGCGCGCCTCTCTCTGCCTCTGGCTCCGGAAACACTCAGCAGCCAGATGGTATCCGGGTCTAAGGCCAGCTTCAAACCAAGACCAAACTGTGATTCAGAACTATGGTCTACAATTGGGCCAAAATGGTGTGAGCCACACATCCCAGAGAGAGGAAATTTCCAGTCAAAGAGAAATTATTCCGTCAGGGTCTCTCCTCCCTCTTTTGATAGAGCAGGACGGGGTGGGGGTGGGAGAACCCCTGAAGACATGGCACCCCTCAGGCCCACAGTTTGTGTCTCCTTTGCAAATGGGTGAGCTCAGCCTCCCAGGGCCACAGGTCTTGCTCTGCCACGGAGACCCCGAGGCTATGTAGAGAGGTATCTGTCCATAGGGAATAGGGCGGAAAGGGGGACCCAGCTCTCCCTCTCCTGCTGGAAGCTTCCTTGGTCAAGTAGGACTGGGCCTGAGGTTTCACCTTCCCAAAGCAGACTTAGCTGACAGCACTGAACAGCAGCACTATGCTCCTGGATTGTCCCCTCCCCAAAGGCTCCCTTCCTTCCTTCCATTGTCCAAAGCCCGAGATCCTGAGGGCGGCCAGGAGAGCCCACTGGTGGGCACTTATCGGCAGTCCAAACACCTTCCAAGGCACATGGCTTCGCTTTGTCTGTGCCCAGCTCTTCTTGACGAAGCCAGACTGGGGGCGTGGCAGAGAGCCACCCAACCTCGACTCACCTTGCTTCCCCTCAGCTCTCCATCACTGCCTGTCACCTAGTGCCTTTCAACTCCTCGCACTCCTTAACTCTCACCACCCGACAGGATTCTGTCAGCCCCGTATCCCTGGCTGAGGGATGCTTTCCCAGCAACTGAAGCAGACTGGGGTCTTCAGTGGGGAAGGGGCACAGCCCCCTGAAATGTGTATCGTATTGCATCTGTTATCACTCCCTGGGCAGAGTCCCGGTTTCTGAGACCCTGCCATGACAGCCAGGCAGTGGAGGTGCTGAGAGGTGTGGGGGCCGAGCAGAGCCATGAAGAAAGGCCCTGCAGGCCCCTGGGGAGGAGTTAGCCCCCAAGAGGCACAGGGTCAGGCTGCTTCTGGCTTCAGCTCCTGCCTCTGTCTCCTTGGCAGACATGTGCCATGGCTCCTGCCAGCTCCTCCCCACACACCCCCACCCCTCCTTGGGCCTCCGCTGGGCTAACAACTCCCAGATCTTTCCCACTCTCTTGCTGTCACTGCACAGACACACAGGGCGTTTTTTCTGGTGAGCTCCGAGGGGCCGGGAGGGCCTGGCCTGCTCCTCACTGTCCTGTCCAGGTGGACACATGTTCAAACCTGAATGTGCAGGAGTCACCTGGAGTCTGAATTTCTGCGATCAGCCCAACCAACACCTGAGCACCAGGGCTTTGGGTCTCAATTCAGGGCTCCCTCCTGAGCTCGCCACACTCTGGAGTGACCTCTGGCAGTGCCTTCCCCACCAACCACAAACTCCCTCAGGGAGCCTGTGTCATACTCCCCATCTTGTTCTTTAACACCTTTTATTGAGGCACCAATGGCATGCAATCAACTGAATGTGTTTAAAGTGTACAAAGTGTACAATGTGGTAAATTTGGATGTATGTAAACCCCCAAGAAACCATCCCACTAACAACAGAACCATCAGACCCCTGAGCCCCTACAATTTCCTTGTGTCCTTTCCTAATCTCTCCTTCCACCCCTCCCCTATCTCTAAGTAACTGATTTTTCTGTCATTATAGGCTTGTTTGTGTTTTCTAGAATTTTATATATATACTTTTTTAAATAAATATATTTATTTTTATATAAAAATATTTATATATAAAAGTGTATACATATATGTATATATATGTGTGTGTATATATATGTATATATACTTTATATACTTTATATACTTTATATACTTTTACATACATACCAGGAGTGCCAAAAATAAGCATACAAGTAGACCCTTTGGTCAACATTACTCAAGCAGTAGTTTGCAGTAATCAGAAGTGTCTGGACGCTGATGGTAACCACTCTGAACACCTCTTGTAATTGCAGAAGTCAAACGTGACTTGTATTCATCTTTTGTTACCAGTATATATTGAGTATTAAAATTTTAATACAGTTTTCCTTTCTTAAAATGTGTATACTTTTTTTTTCGCATCCCCAGTATATGCATAAAATCATACAATAGGTATTTGTTTTTGTCTGGCTTCTTTCACTCAGCGTAATTACCTTGAGATTCATTGCTGTTGTGTGGACATGCATTTTGCGCCTCTTTGGTAAATGCTTAGGAGTGGAATGGCTGGGTCACGTGATAAGTATGTTTAACTTATTAAGAAACTGTGCAACTGTTTTCCAAAGTTGTACTAATTTGTGTCCCCACCACCAGTGTATGAGAGTTCCAGGTGCTCCACATCCTCAGCAACACTTGCTATGGTCAGTCTTGTTAATTCAAACATTCCAGTAAATGTGTGGTGATCCCTCACTGTGGTTTTCATTCACATTTCCCTAATGACTAGTTATGCTGAGCTTCTTCCCCTTGATTATTTGCCATCTGCATATCTCCTTTGGTGAAATGGCCATTCAAATATTATGCTCGGGCTGGCTAACTGGCTCGTTGGTTAAGAGCTTGCCGAAGAATGTCAGCTCTGAGCAACAGGGTCACCAGTTCGATTCTCACATGGGCCGGTGATGCTGCGCCCCAAGCTGAACTGCCACTGAGCTGCCAACAGGTCGCAGGATGGCTCAGCTGGTGAGAGCACATGCTTCTAACACCAAGACTACCAGTACAAATGGTGGTCTACGCCCACCCGCAACTAACGACTGAACTCGGCACCTTGAGCTGAACTGCCCCCTGGATGGCTCAGTGGATAGAGAGTGCACTTTTAACAACGAGGCTGCTGGTTCAATTCCCACATGGAATGGTGCTACATCCACCTGCAACTAATAGAACACGTCACCTTGAGCTGAACAGCATGGCTAGACTTGGAGCTCAGCTTGCTGTGCCCTCCACAACTAAGATTGAAGGACAACTTGGCTGTTCCCCTTCCCCAATTCCCCAACACTGTTCACCTCCCCCAATTCCCCAGTAAAATCTTTAAAAAAAGAAAATGTTTTGCTCATTTTTTTCCATTGGTTGCTTGTTTTCTAATTCAAGAGTTTTTTATACATGCTAGACACAAGTCCTTTGTCAGACATGTGCCTTGCAAAGCTTCTCCCAGTCTACAATTTATCTTTTCATTCTTTTCCAAATGTTCTTCAAAGAGCAGAAGTTCAAAGTTTGAGGAAGCCCAATTGATTTTTTTCCTTTTACGAATCATGCTTTTGGTGTCCTATCTAAGATATGTTCATTTCCATTCCAGCACCTGGTGCGCGGCCTGTATACACTCATTGCTCAGTCAATGCTTGTGAAAGACAGGCCAAGGAGGGAGAGGCAGGCAGGCTGAGAGACTTTGGCCCTAGATGTAGGAAGACCAGGGATTCTGGAAACAGCTCCAAAGGGCTGCTGAAGGGGGAAAGCTGATGGTGTCTTGAGATTTCCCAGAAAAAAGTGAGGAGGCACAGGTTGCAGCTACAGGGCAGCTTGGGGCAGGGATAGGGCTATCATCTCCTGCCGTTTTGTGAAAAACTCTCTCTTCCCTTCCTTCCTTCTTTCTTTCTTACCTTACTTGCTGTCCTCTCACCTCCCTGCCTCCCCTCTTCTCTCCTTCTTTCTTCACCTCCCTTTTCTCTCCTTCCTTCCTTTTTCCCTTCCACATCCTTTTTATTTCTTTCTCACTAGTTTGTGAGCTAACTCTACCTCTCCTGTGTGACCTGTGCTCATTTCCTTGCCTCATTTCTTTCCTGGGGTTTTCCTGTTTTGTTTTGTTCTTTTTCTGCCTGGGGAAACACCAACCTTTTCTACCCTGTTGCTGCAAGTCTTCCTCTGAATCATGATTTTCTGTCTTTTTATTTTTCAGCTTTATTGAGATATAATTGACAACATAAAATTGTAAGATATAAAGTGTACTTCATAGCAATTTGATATATACATTGTGAAAGGATTCCTTATCTAGTTAATTAAAACATCATCACCTCACATACTTTCTTTCCTTTTTTTTTTTTAGTGAGGACATTTTACTTTCTTAGAAAATTTCAGTTGTACAATGCAATGTTATCAGCTACAGTCACCATGTTTTACATCAGATCCTCAGACCTTATTCACCTTATAGCCGACAGTTTGTACCCTTTTACCAAATTCTCCCTATTTTCCCCACCTACATTCCAGCCCCTGGCAACCACTTTTCTGTTCTGTTTCTATGAGTTTTACTTGTTTTTTGTTTTATTTTAAGATTCTACATATAAGTGATACCATAGTATTTGTCTTTCTCTGTCTGATTTATCTCACTTAGCATAATGCTCTCATGTTCCATCCATGTTGTCACAAATCGCAGAATGTCCTTTCTCATGGCTGAATAATATTCTTAACTTCTTTGTCTATTCATCAGTTGATGGACACTTAGGTTGTTTCCCTGTCTTGGCTACTGTGAATAATGCTGCAGTGAACATGGGGATCCAGATATCTGTTCGATATCCTGCTTTCATTTCCTTCAAATAAATACCCAGAAGTGGGGTTGCTGGATTATATGGTAATTCTATTTTTAATTTTTCAAAGAAACTCCGTACTGTTTTCCATAGTGGCTACACGAATTTGTATTCCCATCAACAGTGTATGAAGGTTCCCTTTCTTCCACATCCCCACCAACACTTATTATCTCTTGTCGTTTTTTTTTTAACTTTTATTGGGGAACAGTGTATTTTTCCCAGGACCCATCAGCTCCAAGTCAAGTTGTTCTTCAATCTTAGTTGTGGAGGGCGCAGCTCACCTCCAAGTCCAGTCGCTGTTTTCAATCTAGTTGCAGGGACGCAGCCCATCATCCCATGTGGGAGTCTAACCAGCAACTTTATTGTTAGGAGCACGTGTTCTAACCTGCTGAGCCATCCTGCCGCCAGTTGGCAGCTCAGCTCAAGCACAGCTCACTGACCCATGTGGGAATCAAACAGCAATCCAGTTGCTCAGAGCTCTCACTGTAACCAACTGGGGTACCCGGCCGCCCCACCTCTTGTCTTTTTGATGACAGCCAGTCTAACAGGTGTGAGATGATATGTCATTGTAGTTTCAGTTTGCATTTCCTGATGATTAGTGTTGTTGAGCATTTTTTCATGTACCTGTTGGCCATTTGTATGTCTTCTTGGGAAAATATCTATTTAGGTCCTCTGACCATTTTTAAATCAGATTGGTGTTTTTGTTTTGTTCTGTTTTTTCCTATTGAGTTATCTGAACTTTTTATATATTTTGCATATTAACCCCTTATAAGATATATGGTTTGCAAATATTTTCTCCCATTCGGTAAGTTGACTTTTCATTTTGATGATGTTTTCCTTTGCGTGCAGAAGCTTTTTAGTTTGATGCAATCCCACATATTTGATTTAGCTTTTGTTGCCTTTCCTTTCATGTCAAATACAAAAATAATCCAAAAAAATGCCATTAATGTCAGATTAATGTCAAGGAATGTACCCTCTGTGTTTTTTTTCTGGAAGTTTTATGATTTCAGGTCATAATCTATTCAAGTCCTTAATTCAGTTAGAGTTCATTTGGGGTATGGTGTAAATTTCATTCCTTTGCATGTAGCTGTCCAGTTTTCCCAACACCATTTACTAAAGAGACTGTCCTTTTCCATGATTTTTCTTGGCTCCTCTGTTGTAAATTAATTGACCATGTATGGATGGGTTTATTCTGCGCTCTCTATTCTGTTCCATTGATCTATGTGTCTGTTTTTGTGCCAATACCATACAGCTTTCATTACCATAGTTTTATAAGATAGTTTGAATCAGGAAGTGTAATGCTTCCAGCTTTGTTTTTCTTTAACCAAAGATTGCTTTGATGACTTCGGGTGTTTTGTGGTTCCGTACAAATTTTAGGGTTGTTTTTTTTTTTCTATTTCTGCAAAAGATGTCATTAGAATTTTGATAATAGAGCCTGGGATTGATAGTTGGTTAAGAACTATTTTTTTGTTTGGTGGGTTTCATGGGTACAAGCCCTGTACGTTTTCAGAGCTAGGTTTTAGGGGACTCCTTCCTTTGGTGGAAATCTTAGAAGTTGTGTTCAAACTTTTCAGTCCTCAGGGAGAAGCTGGGAGTGGTGAGTTCCCTCCCACCTGCGTGATGCTGTGCTAGGCGTGAGGTATATGGTGAGAGTGTGTTTTGGCCCTTCCTACCCTTTTCAATGTGGCTACTTTCTTGTTCTCCTTATTGGTAGTTGTTGCTCAGCTAGTTTCTGAAATTCTTCAAAGGGAATGGCCCCATGTGTAGCTGTAGATTTCGATGTGTGCATGGAAGGAGATGAACATGGGGGCCGCTTTGTCACCATCTTGGACTGGAACTTCTATTTTTTTGTTGTTGCTTTGTTGTTGTTGTTGTTGTTTTGTGTTTTTTGAGAGCAGTGTCAGTGGCCCTCATATGTGGGACCCAAACCAGGACCGCTGGCTTCCCAAGCCAGCGCTTAACCACTGCGCCACTCGGCCAGCCCTGTTGTTGCTTTTTTTGTCCCCCAATCCCTCTGTTTTTTGACCCTGCCAACCTTTACAAGCTTTGACCAAGCCACCAGAGAATGTTCTTAGACAGTCACTTTTCTCTGGCTCCCAGTCAATGGCTGTCTCCCTGGTAATTTCAGCCCTGCTCAGGGGAAGGGAGGGATCAGCTTGGTGAGGAAGGGGCAGATCTGGGCCACCAGAGGCTTCTAGAACTGCTCCAAACTTTCAAAGTCTCAGATCCAAGAGGGCCTGTCCCTTGCATATCCTTTGCAGTCCCTAAGCCTGTGTGCTGGTGGCTGTCCCCAAGTTCTGCGTGCCCCTTCTTCTATCTACCCATGAGGGCAGGCTGTTTGGGAAATAGTGAAGAATAAAAATAACGACATCACTCAAGAGTCTTTAGGGGGCCGGCAGAGTGGCGCGGTGGTTAAGCGCTGGCTTGGGAAGCCAGCGGTCCTGGTTTGGGTCCCACATATGAGGGCCAGTGACACTGCCTTCAAAAAAAAAAAAAGAGTCTTTAGTAGTGGGTGACAAAAACCATAAAGAAAAATCAGGGGAGGCAGGGTGGCACTAGTTCTCAGGGCCTATGTTATCTTCCTAATGCTGCTGTAGCTAGTGACCACAAACTTAGCAGCTTGAAACAACTCAGATTTATTCTCTCACACTTCTGTAAGTCAAAAGTCCAAGTTGGCTCAGCTAGTTTCTCCGCTCAGAATTTTATGAGGTCAAGATCAAGGTGTCAGACAGCTGTGTTCTTATGGGGAGGCTCTGGAAGTATCTGCTTCTGAGCTCATTCGGAGTGTGGGCAAAATCCAGTTCTTTGTGGTTGCAGGACTGAGGTCCCATGTCCTCACTGGCTGACAGCTGGAGGCTGCCTGTCACTCCCAGAGGCCACGTGGGTCCTTATATATCAGAACCAGTGAAGGCGCGTCAAATCCCTCTCACACCTGGAATCTCTTTCACTTTTCCTTCTGCTGCATTTCTTCTGCTTCCAGCCAGAGAAAGTTCTTTGCCTTCAAGGGCGCTAGTGATTAGATTGGGGCCAGCTGGACAATCCAGGCTCACCACCCTGTTTTATGATTTATAACTAATCACATCTCTTGTCTTTTTTCAACCACACCCTCATTTAGTCACAGGTCCTGCGGATTAGGGTGTGACCTCACCTTTGAAGGAGGGGCACTATTTTGCTAGACCACAGAGCCTCTAGAATTAGACTTCGGCCCCGTCAGGCTCCTGTTTCTGTTTTGTTCTGAATATTTTGTTCTCTACCACCAGAGAGAGGGGGCATGGGGTGCATGTGGCACCACATTTCCCCAATATGTCCAGAGTTGCACCCTTCAAGAACCCCAGGATCAGAGAGCAAAGGGGAGCCCCTCTCCCAGTTCCTCTTTGAAACTCCCCAGGGCAGACACCTCTTGTACTGAGCACATTGTCAGGGTGAGAGGGCGCATAAGGGACTGTGATGGGCCCACCCTGAGGCCAGAGTGGCGAGGTCTGTTACCAAAGAAGGGAGGGGTGCTAGGTACAGAGTCCCAAACTGATTTTGTGACCAGTGTCACATGATGCCCACTGTGAACCCCTTCTGCAGGGTGCCAGGCTTAGCCACTCATCGTGTTCACTGGAATCCCACAAGGTCCATTGTGTTATTAACACTTCTTTATCAAGACCAGGTCCCAGCTGCACCACTCACTAGCAGGCTGAGCTTCTCTGGGCCTCAGCTGCCTCCTCAGGAACATCGAATAAGAAAAACCTGTGCCTGGCCAGGCTACTTAGGGCCGCTGGGGAAGCCGACTGGAGGGTGTGTGAGAAGTAGTCTGTTATAGGCCTGAGGCGACTCTTGACCAGAGTCTGGGCGGGACTTCAGGGACTCTGAGCCTCCGTGGCCTCTCTGGCTCTGTCCCCTTGGTGGTAGCAGCACCATGGCCGGGCGCAGTGCTGCCCAGAATGCACCTGGCCAGGCTCCGGGCCATAAAAAGGCAGCCATTCAGGGTTGGCTTGGACAGGAGCCGGGTGATGAGAGACAGGCGCCCAGTGCTCTGCAGAGGAAAGAGGCCTCTGCATGGCCTCCCCGTGGAGCCGAGCTGCCAGGCAGGGAAGCCAGGACGGCTCACCAGGGAGGGGGAGGTGCCGGGGAGGGAAGACTAAGCTAGTGTTTGAGGCTGAGGGGCTGAAAGGAGGCTGTGTGTGCCCAAGCCAGCCGCCTGGCAGGCGAGGATGTGAGTCATTGGAGGGGGCAGCCCAGCTGTCCAGGACAAGGGGCACAATGCCCACCCGAGTGTGAATGTGTGTCAGTGTGAGTTTGAACGTGTGTGCTGGGGCAAGGCTGGGGCTTTGCAAATCTGTCTGGGCTGCCCACAGCTCCCTGAGGTGGACACACCCAGTCATCCTCTGAATACGGCCGGGGCAGGACTGCCAGGGTCGCCTCCAGGCAGCCAATGCTGGCAGCTCATTCCCTGGGCTATTTAACAGCAGACATCAGTGCCTCCTTTCCCCTGTGCTGCCAGAAACACAGAAAGGCCTGTCCCTGCTCTTGTGTGGTGGGACAGGTAGAGGAGGGACAGACAGACATGATGCAGGCCAAGGGAGGGAGCACCTACTCTGAATGAGAGGACATTTGAAGTAGGTTTTGAAAGATGAGCAGGAGTTGACTCAATTCAGGAGGGAGCGCATTTGAGCACAAGGAAGCTGGGATCTTGGTGAATGGGAGAAGAACGCCAAGATGCCTAGAATAAGGGTTGGGGGTAGGTGTGGGTGGTGTTAAGGGCCTGTGGGCAGTGCCCTGAGGCTCCTGGAGGCAGGGGTGGGCACAGACTTGAGGACCTGGGGGGCAGATTAAAAGAGACCTGCCTGGTCCTGAGCCCATTCCCAAGTTCCCAAGGGCCTGCCAAGCAGGGTTTCGCTGGTAAAAGATGAGCTGGTACCAGCGGCCCCGGTTCAGTCCCACATGTGAGGGCCAGTGACACTGCCCTCAAAAAAAAAAAAAGATGAGCTGGTTGAGGGAGGCTCCTCCAATGTGGGAAAGGCCATAGGCGTGTGTGTGTGTGTGTGTGTGTGTGTGTGTGTGTCTCTCTGGGTGTGTCTCTGTGTGTGATGAGTGTGTGTCTGTGGATGTGTCGAGGTGTGTCTGTGCATCTCTTTCTGGAAATGAGTGTGTGTGCTTGAATATGAGTGTATATATGTGTCTCTCTTTGAACATGCATACTTCTGCATGAGTGTGTCTGGCCTATGTGTGTGTAAGTATTGTATATATCTCTGAATGTAGCCCTGTGTGTATATGTCTGTCTCTGGGTATGTGTGTATATGTGTCTGGGTCTGTGTCGCTTGCACACCTGTGGCTCTGTGTGTGCCTGCTGCGAGTGTGCACTTGTCTTCATCTGTGTGTATCTGTGAGAGTGTGCCCCCTGACGCCCTGCAGATAGGAGCCCGGGGTGCAGCCCAGCTGGCCTGCATCCAGGGCAGCACTTAGGGAGAGCTCTTTCTCTTGCTGCTTACCTGTCCGCCCAGCCTCTTCCAAATGCCCCCAGACTCTGGTTCCCGGGCCTTTTTGAATTCTGGCTCCTCTCTTCAGCTGCCAAGCCCCAGCCCCACCTGACTGGCTCCCACACCTACAAATCCATAAGTGGCCTTGGCTGCCCCCAGACCAGCCAATGGGAGCAGAGCATGAGAAGGGGGCCAGAGAGCGGCCAGCCCCCAAAAGAGCTCTGCCCACCTTCTATTGGCCAGCCTGGGGATCCTCCCATCAAGAAGAGAAGGACTTGTCAGGAAAACATGGGAAGATATTTCCCACACAGCTACCACCCCTTTCTTTGTCCTTTTAAGAGGATGATTTAAAAGTCCAAAGGGCTTGATATAAGTTGGAGGACTGGATTTATCTCTTCTGCTTTCTTGATAATAGCAGCTTCCTTTGAGGAATCTGTGCGGCTGCTAACCCCAGGCCCTGACCCAACCACAGCAGTAAACACATGACCCAGGTCTGGCCAATCACACTACCCCAACACTCCTAGACATGACATTGGCCCAGATTGGGGCATGTGACTAAAGCGAGACAAATGAAGAGTCCTTCCCTGGAATTTTATATACAGAGCTTGGGAGGGAAAACACCTATTTCCCTTGTAGTCCTCAAGATCAGGTGATAAATGCCTACTAAGGCCATATGCAAGCCTGCCTTTCTCCTACTCCTCATGGAAGAAGCCTATTGGTATAGGAGAGAGCTGAGAGATTGGGGGACTGTACAGAGGGTGGGTTGTGGGAACTGAACAAGAGAGAGCAAGAGACAGGGTTTCCCATCATAGAAACAAAGAAATTCCTTTCGCCTGAGCTACTTTGAGTTGAGTTTCTGTCACTGGCGCCCAAAGGAACCCTGGACAATCCCTACCTCAGCCACAGGCCTAGCTCCTTCTTGGCCTCTTTCTCTTCCTACTATGTGCATTGCCCCCCTTTACTGAGCAGCCCCTGCAAATGGATATGGATGGCTTCCAAGACCAGAGGTAAGTGAAGGTGGTAGGCCTCACCCCACACCTCCTCCCCAGATGGTCTATTGCAGTGAAATCAATGCTTAAAGCACCTATTACCAAGAAACACAAAACAAACCTCCCACCATTGCCCGGGAGCCTCAAGGAGTCCCACTCTCTGTCCTTTGCAGGAAAATGTCCCTCTGGATGAATTCAAGGACATGACCAAAGACTGGCTAATTCTCCAATCAGATCATTGTATGGGAGGATCCAGGACCAATTAGAGAAAGTTCTGGAGCTAGGACACTTGTCTGCTGGGTTGTTGGGTTCATTCAGGCACAGGCAGAGGGTCCTGTGCAGTATTTCTTGCCAGGCACACATCCTCAACACCCCTTTCACTAAAGGGCAATGACCTCTGACACTTCAGTGCTAATTAACAGGCCCTGTCGTGCAAGTGTGGCCAGCCAGGCTTGACTCTCTGGCCATGGCTGCCATGGCTGCGCTGGAGTATAGACTTCTTCTTTTTTTTTTTTTTTTAAATTGGGGAATTGGGGGAGAGGAACAGTGTTGGGGAATTGGGGAAGGGGACCAGCCAAGTGTTGTTCTTCAATCTTAGTTGTGGAGGGCGCTAGTCACCATTTGGCTTCCTGTCAGCAGCTCGTGGACTCTAAGCTCAAGGTTCTGTGTTACAATCTTAGTTGAGGGTGGGCGTAGCCACCATCAAACAGGCAGTCTTGTTGTTAGGAGCACATGCTCTCACCAGCTGAGCCATCCTGCCACCTGTTGGCAGCTCAGCTCCTGCACAGCATCACTGGTCCATGTGGGAATCGAACCAGCTGCCCTGTTGTTTAGAGCTCATGCACTTAAGCTAACTCTTAACCAACTAAGCCACTCAGCCGGCCCTGGAGTACAGACTTCTGCTCAATGTCTTTAAAAACTAATGCGAACTCACATACATCACACAGCTGCAATGAGTGACTGCAGCCGGGGCAGCTCTCCACCCTGCAGCCACTGCCCTGCCACCGAGAGTCAGCCAGCCTCTGTCAGTGGCAGTCTCTCTCCAAGGCCCCCAGGGCTCCTCATATCCAGCTTTTGGGTTCTCTCAGGCCCAAGTCAGCCCCCCATTGTCGGGTTAAGGGCTGACTCAGGGCAACATCTGGCCCATCAGCTATCTCCCCACATCCAAGGGCAAGGCAGGTATTTGTCCCCAGGTGAGCCTGATTGTGCTTGCCTCACACCAGCAAGGTCTGGATTCCAATTGACTCCGAAGTGGGGGAGCAGGGGTGATCTAAAAGAAAGTCGGAATAAGGATGGGGCAAGAAAAATGGGAGAAGAACCAGAGAGCAGGGGTAGGGAGGAGGAGGAAGGGAGAGGGAAAGAGAGAAGTATGGTGCAAAAGAGGTGTGAGGAAGGGGGAGTGAGGAGGAGAGAGAAGAGGGCTTCTTGGGGCTTCTCGTTGAAGAGGAAGTTTCCTCTCCCAGGGTAGAACCTCCACCTGAAGGGAGAACGGATGCCAGGGACACCTAACCCACCTACCACTGCTCGAGACTCCTGCCACTTGCTCAACTAGCTCCTCCCATCCTCCGCCCTCTCCAAGGCTACTGACAGACCAGCCCCTGCTCCCCACATCCCCGGATGTCCTGGATCTGCAGCTTCTACCTGCCTTCAGCCAGGGCGGTGGGCCAGGTGGTTTCCATCTAAAACTGACGGCCCGTTTCTCAGGGCCCTTGCTCAACCACCCGAGCTGTGGCTTGAGATAATCAGGAAGAATCCACTAAGGCTCTGCCCACGGGGGGGGGGGGTCCAGGACAGGTGGAGTGGGCCAGCCTGGTGCTGACCAATATGGACAGGCCCAACAGCCTGTCAGACTGACAGTGAAAGCTGCCAGGGCCTGGCCTGGTTCCCACATCCCTGTCCCCCATCCCCACCCCAGTCAGGGACTGAGCATTTAATTGTCATGCATTTCCCCAGACTGAATTCCACCTAGGCACAGATGAAATGAATCCATGATGACAAACTCTTCCTCTCAACGGACCAGATTTCACTGCCAAACATTCAGCTGGCCTTGGGGTACTCCCCCAGGTGGACAGTGGGGTTTCGGGTGGCCCTCAGCAGCAGGCAGCCAGGCCAAGAGAGGTTTTGACCTCCCTTCCTGCTCTGGTACTTGGGAAAGGCTATTACAATAGGTGTTGGCCTCCAGGGTTCTCTGGAATTCTTCCTGGAAGGCTCTTCACACTCCCTGCTTAGAACTTGCAACATCCAAGAGAATTCTATCGCACCTTGGACCTTTCTTCCCCCTCCAAAGGGCTCTTGAGCCTTAAGGCCATGGCTGAAGGAGTTTCTCACTCTGGCCTCAGGGGCCTAGGACCCCGTTTGGCAAGAGCAGTCTCCTTAGGCTTCCACCACCTACCTCTGACTGTACCTGAGGGCCTTCTGGCCTCCCTTGGTGCCCCTTGGCAGGAGAGTAGCTCCCTGTCACTGCTGCCCCTGAAAGAAGGGCCCAGAGCCTGCCTCCATCCAAAGCCAGGCAGACCTCCTGGGTTTGCATACTAACTATGGGACCTGGCCCATTTGGTTTCCCCTCCTAGCACCTCTATTTCCTCCTTTGTAAAGAGGGAATAATAATAGTACATGCCTCTGAGACTGAGTCAGTCATGCACAGGCCTAGAATTGTGCAGGACATATTGTAACTGTTTGATGGATGTTAGCTGTTATTTACTGGATTGTGAAATGCTCCCATTTCAATTCTATGGACATTTTTTAAGGTCCTAGTGTGCTCAGGATGGGACCTCAGCATGGAACAGGATTAAAACAGCAGGCATCTGGGTGAAAGCGGGACAGTGGAATTTTTATCTGTTGGAAGATTCTGGAAGTCACCTGGATGGGAACCCCCATCACCCAGACCCTGCTGGGCCAAGAATGCCCCCTCCAAGTCTATGTCTAGTGCAGCCCACACCCTAGAAGACTTGTGCTCGCGCTCTCGCTCTCTCTGTCTCTCTCTGTCTCTCTCTCTCTGTCTCTCTCTCTCTCTCTCTCTCTCTCTCTCTCTCTCACACACACACACACACACACACACACACACACACACACACAGATTAATAGAGGCCTGGGGACAAAAACGGTTTTGAGTGAAATATCTGTTGATGGATGAAAAGAAAGGTGGTTGGGGCGGGCAGACAGGCCTTCCCTTGGTGGTGGAGGGGGGTGCCCTCTGAAGAGGGAGAGACCCCAGAGGTGGAGAGGGCCGCTTGGGGGCACAGAGAAGGGTCCTGAACACCTCTCTGCCTCTGCCTCCGCACCAAGGAAAAGTCCGAATGGGGCCAGAGGGAAACGGCGCCCCAGGGGTGACTAGAGGCGGGTGGCGTCCCGGTTCCCACGCGTCCGGAGGAGCTGGGGGCTCCAGGGAAGCTCTGCGGAGGAAACGTGTACCAGGGGGCGAAGCCTCCACCCGGACATCCACGCTCGGGCCAGGCGACCGCGGGCGGCCCCGCGCGATCCCAAGCCTTGGGTCCCTCCGCTGAGAAAGGGGTGCCTCCCGGCGCGGCGCCGAAGGGGTTAAGGCACCTGGGACGCCGCCGCCCCTCCCGGCCCCTCCTCCGGCGGGCTGGAGAAAAGGCACCGCGGGGGCGCGGCCCAGCCTCCGCCCCCGCCCCCGCCGTCCGGGTCCCCGTCCCGGAGCCGCGCGTCCCGAGCTGCGACCCGCGCGTCCCGCTGCGCCGCCATGTCTCTGGGGTGAGTGAGGGCTGCAGGGGCCCGGCACGGGCGCGGGGACCCTGGGCTTCCCCGGGGGGCAGCAAGGGGACGCTGGGTCCCGGGCGTGGGAGATGCCGCGGTTTCCTGAGACCGACGGGCCGGCGCGGGGGCGGCCAGGGATGCCACGTCCGGGGACCGCGGGGCCCGAGCGCTCAGCCCTCCCCGGGGCCCGAAGCCCCCAGATCCCGCCCCGGGACCTCTGGAGTTGGGGGCTCAGGGTCTCGCCGGCAGCTTGGTTTCTGCCCCGGTTCCGAGTGCCTCCTGCATCTCGGACACCCCCCACCCCACCCCACCGTCCTCTACGCTGGAGCGGCTCTCCTGTCTCCCCAGAGCTCGGGCCTCGCCCCCGCGCGCCAGTCCCCTTCCCTCCTCTCCCCTTGGGGCCTTTTTCCTACCAGTACAGTGCAGGTGGAACCAGCCAGGCGTGAAGGGGTTCTCGCCGCATCCCCTTTCCCAGAGGGGACCCCCGCTGGACTTCCTCCGATCCGGACTCCCCAACTAGGGTGTGGGATGAAGAGGAAGGCTTCCCTGAAACCCTCAGAGCAAAAGAACCAGAGCGCTGTAATTCCCCATCCCCTCCAGCGACCGTCTTAGGTCACACACCCACACCCCAGTACCTGAGATGACCCAATCTTCTTCCAACCCAAACACGAAAAACTCTGGATGCCATGGGCAAAGGCCGCTCCAAAGGAGCCTGGCTTCACTCTCACTGAACCTTCCACCGGCTAGTCCTGGGGCCGCCCCCAGGCTTCTCAGCAGTGTCCCTGCCTTCCTATAGTGCAGGCTGTCTCTTCCCATTGCCCTGCACCTTACCCCTTGGAGGTCAGGGCCGTCTCCCTGCTGGCCTGGCCCAGGAAGGCCACACTTTTCTGGCCTGCCTTCCTGTCAGCCTGCAGCCCCTATGGTTGCACGGAAGAGACCAGGGCAGGTGGCCTGGCCACCCCTAGAGTGTGAGCTGAAGAGCGAGGATCCTGGGTTCCAGGAGGTCAGCACTCCTGGCAAAAAGTTTTAATTTCACAGGCTGGCCGAGTGGCTCGGTGGTTAAGAGCTGGCTTGGGACACCAGCAGCCCCGGTTCGGGTCCCACATCTGAGGGCCAGTGACACTGCCCTCAAAAAAAAAGAGTTTTAATTTCTGCTTCTGAAATGGGTATGCTAGGGGTTCCCTAGGCAAGGAGTGTCCCTGGAGGGTGTAGGTACAAATATGTTCCCCTCCTATGGCAGCAGAGCCTCTCTCCTAATGGGAAGTTAAAGGGAGGGAGTCAGACTAGGGGATTAGGGGCCAGTAGTGATGCTAGGAGATGCCCTGGGCTGGCTGTTTTTTGTTGGGTCAAATGGATGGGATGGAGGGGAGGGGAGGCTTCCTCAGGTCCCAAGTTAGAGCTTGCTCCCAATGTCCCCCACATATTATTGAGGTCCCTCCCAATGTTTCACCCAAATGGTTCACCCTAGTGGGTCACTGTGTTTGCACAAGGAATGAAAGCAAACGGGGTGCCATGCCATAGGCGGGGAACAGGGCAGAGGTCTCCACCAGAGGTTGTCCCTGTAGAATCACAGCATCCCTGGCTGCACACTGTGTTGCCAGGCACTTGAGATAGCGCTCCAATCCTGTGCTGTTGTCTGGAAGAAGAAATCATCTTTAGGAGAGGTTAAGGAAGACCCACTCAAAGTCATTTAGCTTGTAAGTGGCAGGGCCAAGATTTGAAGCCCAGCAGCCTGACTCCACAGTGCTCTGTGCTGTGTGGCTCCCTGGTCTTGGAGGAGGGAGGTCAGGGTAAGAGAGGAAGCAGAACACTCCTCTGACCACTCGGGGCCGTGGGGCTTGAGTATGTGCTCAGGACCCACTGGCCCATCTGGTACTGCAGCTCCACACCAGGGCTCCTGGGAGAGTAATAAGGGATTCATCTTCTCATTCCTGTGAACCATTCTCTCCCCCACCCCCCGGTTCCCCAGGAAGAGAATCATCTACAAGAGTGTGTGCCTGTCCCTGGCTCTGCTAGTGGCCGTAGCAGTATTCCAGCGCAGCCTGACCCCCAGCCAGTTTTTGCAAGAGCCCCTGCCACCCACCCCAGGGCCACAGAAGGCCCAGAAACCAAGTGGACACCTGGTGAACCCCAATGACTTCTGGAAGAGCTTGAAGGATTCAGTCACCCCCACACACATGGCCTTACAGGGTCCTCAGGCCTGGGACGTGACCACCACTAACTGCTCAGCCAATATCAACGTGACCCACCAGTCCTGGTTCCAGGGCCTGGAGCCACATTTCCAGCAGTTTCTGCTCTATCGCCACTGCCGATACTTCCCCATGCTGCTGAACCACCCGGAGAAGTGCAACGGCGATGTCTACCTGCTGATGGTCATCAAGTCAGTCATCACACAGCATGACCGCCGCGAGGCCATCCGTCAGACCTGGGGCCTAGAACAGGAGTTGGTGGGCGGGGGCCACGGCGCTGTGCGCACCCTCTTCCTCCTGGGCACGGCCTCCAAGCAAGAGGAGCGGGCCCACTACCAGCAGCTGCTGGCCTACGAGGACCGCCTCTACGGCGACATCCTGCAGTGGGACTTTCTTGACAGCTTCTTCAACCTGACCCTCAAGGAGATTCACTTCCTCAAGTGGCTTGACATCTACTGCCCCAACGTCCGCTTCGTCTTCAAGGGTGACGACGACGTCTTCGTCAACCCCACCAACCTGCTGGAGTTTCTGGCTGACCGGCAGCCACAGGAAGACCTGTTTGTGGGCGACGTCCTGCAGCGTGCTCGGCCCATCCGCAGGAAGGATAACAAGTACTACATCCCCGGGGCTCTGTACAGCAAGGCCAGCTACCCGCCCTACGCCGGCGGAGGGGGCTTCCTGATGGCCGCTGGCCTGGCCCGCCGTCTGCACCATGCTTGCGACACTGTGGAACTTTACCCCATCGACGATGTCTTCCTGGGCATGTGCCTGGAGGTGCTGGGCGTGCGTCCCATGGCCCACGAGGGCTTCAAGACTTTTGGCATCTCGCGAAACCGTAACAGCCGCATGAACAAGGAGCCGTGCTTTTACCGCTCCATGCTGGTTGTGCACAAGCTGCTGCCCACTGAGCTGCTGGCCATGTGGGAGCTGGTGCACGGCAACCTCACCTGCTCCCGCAAGCTCCAGGTGCTCTGACTCCAGCCAGCCTGGCGCCACCAGCATAGTTGGAGCCTACGATGCTCTTGAGCTCCAGAAGTCATGGAGCTGGAGCTGCAATGTCAGGGCATAGCCCATGGGTGTGGTGGGGTGCAGGGAGCCACAGGGGGGGCCTCCCTCTGTGGACGCTCTCTAGAGTGGAGCTGAGGCTCAAGAACCTTTGGAACTGTCCAGACTGGAGACGGTCATTTGGGGAGTGAAGCTGCTGGCAGCCCTCCTAACCTGGCTTCTTTGCCTGGCTCCCTCTGACCTAATGGGAGGTCCTGGTGGCCTCTGAGGGACCCCTGTGCTCAGGTACCTGGGCTGGGCCTGGCCCTAGACGGCTCTGCGGCAGCCCTTTTCCTTCACAGAAGATTCTTCTCCCATGAAATGCCTCAGTCTCCCCATGGGCCCAAGCGACCCTTTCAGGAGAAGCTCAACCCTGTGCAGGCTCACAGCCCCACCGCACACCTCCCTTCTCCCCCCTCCCCCGCACCCTCCACAGTCCATGCCCCTGGGTCTCCTGGAGACAGAGCCCCTAAAGACCCTCAGCACCGCCCTCCCACCCAGCCCTCCTCTCCGCCCCAGACCTGCCTGGAGTTGGCTGCTCAGCCTCTGCTCCCAGGTGGCTTCGGTCCAGGCTATGGCCTGTGATACTCCATCGGGCCTCTGTCTGGAAGCACAGCCGGCTGTTCTGACTACCTCAGTGACCCTCAGAACCTCTGGATGGGCTGCAGCCCCACCCCCACCCCGACACAGGGCCAAAGAGCAGTGCTCAGCCCCGCCGTCACGGTGCTGCCCAACCAGCCTGAGCCCAGAGCCCTCCTACAGCCTCACTGAGGCCTGGCTCCCGGGTCGGAAAGCAGCCGTTTTGGCCCTGGAAGTGGACATACCTCTGTTACTGTGAAGTTTTATTTATAAAAAATTTGGAGGGAGAAGGCGCCAGGCCTCAGGAGATGGCAGTATTCTTCCTTTCCTTCATTGCAGCAAGACACCTCCATTCTTACCCACCCCCAGGGCATCCTCATGCCCAGCACAGCCCCCTTCAGAACCCTGGCCCACTTCTCCAGGACCTGGGCAAACCAGCATTTGCCCCAGGGAAGGGATGGAGTGTCCCTTATGGGCCACCCTGCCCACTTTCAGGAGTTCTTGGGGGTGGGTGCAGGTTGCCACCTCATATCTCAAGGTGGAGTCACCAGGGAAAAGAGTGAGGAGGAATTAACTATTTTCTCAATAAAAAGAGACTGGTTTTTTTCTGGTGTGAAACTTCCTGATGCCATTTCCATCAGAGGTTGCCAGAGATTGTTCCTTGTTCTTGGCTGGTGGGTATACAAGGACCCCTTGAAGGGCTTTAGAGGGAGGTGAGTGCCAGGATTAAAGCAGAGGCCACAAGGGCCAGAGTCAAAGATGTTCCCCGGACTGGCTGGGTGGGAGGGGGGTGGGTTGAGAGATCTGAAAACTGCATTCCCATGGAGGGCAAGGCCAGAGTTGATACTGAGGCTGATGTTACAGGGACTGGGTTGGGTGGGGGCATACAGGGGCTGGTGGGCTCCCTGATGTCCCTTCAGTCAGCCTGGAGGCATTAATAAGGTTGGCAAGTCATTGAGTCTGGCTCAGAGGTCACCTGGTGGAGGAACTGCGTTGTGTAGGGAACCTTGGCCTTACCTGCTTACCTCCAGGGCGGGAGGGGCAGCCATCCACAGAAGAAAGGTCACTGGGGCCGCAGTCCGTGAGCCAGCAACTCCCTGCCTGCCCCCAGCTTGAGTATTAAAGTGGGTCAGATGCCCCCAGAGAGTCACTCATTAATGGCTACACTGGGCCTCTCCTCTTGAGGAGTGATAGGAATGGCTGGATCCTAATATAATGCAACATCTAAAAGAGTAAAAGGGGGTGCGAGACTAAATGGGTGTCCATTGTGGACCCTGTTGCTCAGGTCCAAGCCTTCAAAAGAGGAAAAAGGGACATTGCTGCAGCTATTTCTTCCTCCTCAGCACAGTTCCCCCCACACCACCCTGCTCAGTCATCTGCCTACATAATTTGTGGGGCTCCTGGTTTTAAAAAATTAAGAATGTCAAGACTGCCACAGCAGAGAGTTTAATCAAACACAGGGAGGGCCCTTCGGAGGCAGCGCCTGGTGACTGCACAGGTCCAACCAAGGGAGTTACCCGCCCTGTTTGTCCATCACTCACCCTCTGACACCAGGGGCTGCAGAGGGGCACTGGGCCCTCGGTCTTCCCAGAGCTCAGTCAAGCTAGGGCAAGAGCAGTGGGGGGGACACCCAGGAGACCAGGAGGTGGAAGGCCACTGACGAGGCCCAGGTGGGCGTCCAGAGGCAGCCTGCGTTCAGCTGCCACCTGAAGGAAGAATTTGCAGGCAGAGGGAAGGACTTATACACAGGGCTGGCGGGGAGGTGGGCAGTGCACCTGAAACAGAAAGGGACTTCTGAGGCTGGGGCTGGAACTGGGGTGTGAAAAGGGAAGGCAGCTTGGGCGGTGGCCAGGCCTGTTCTCAGGTCTTCTGGGGTTGTAGGAGGGTATTCAGACTTGATCCTGAGAGCAGAGGGGCAAGCTGCAAGGCGTGAGGGTGCTGAATGTGCATCCCTTCCTCTGGGCTCCCTCTGGCTGTCTTCAGCTGGTCCCATGGACTGGAGTACAAAGCTCCCAGCATGGGAATTTCCTCAGCCTCTGCCCTCTGGAGGGCCTTGCCCCTGACCCCGTTTCAGACCTCAGGGGCCCAGGCCTGGGCTGGCAGGGAGGGCTGGGAGAGCAGGTGGGATGCCAGCTTAGCACAACAGAAGGGACGAAGGGCAGGAACCCACTAAGGGGGCCACTGTGATAGGGGAGCAGGCTTCACCTTTGGGCCTGACAGCGCAGCTGCCTCTTGAAAAAGTGGGCATTCACCTGTGTTGGGAAAGGAAGGGATAGTCGAGCTGGGGACCCATGCAACAGCCCAGAAATGCAAAACAGCGAAGCATCAGGAGGAACAGCCAGCTGCCTGGTATGGCCAGTGTTGGAGATGGGAGGGGCTGGATTGGAGGTGCCCTGGTGAGAAGGGGAAACCTTGCGAAGAGTTAGGGTGCTTTCTGCAGGCAGTGAGGAGATATCACAGCTTCCAAAGCAGGGAAGAAACAAGATCAGATGGGGACCCTAGAAACATGTCCTCAGACCCCGTGGGACTGGGGAGGCAGCCAAGGCCCCAGGAACCTCAGGCTGGGAACACGGAAACGGCCCCAAGGCCTCCCCACCCCTGTTTTCCACATCCTTGATCCCCTTAGCAGGAAAGGGACTCCATGAAAAAAGGCTAGCAACTGGAAGAATTGCCGGGCACTGCCCACCTTAAGCCTAACTCTAACCCAACACCTACAGCAGCCTGTATACGTAATACCCCAGCTGATTGTAGCCCTCTGTGGGAAGCTGACAGCAACCCAGTGTCTGACAAGGCCACATTGCCCTGCTCAGCACTGGATATTAGGGGTGCTGCCTTATGGCTGGTCATGTAATATCTCCTGCCTCTATGAACCCATGTGCCTTTTCTTCTATTGGAGACAATATATTTACTACACTTGTGATATGTTCCTGTGGTGCCCCAATGAGCTAACTACGCAGCCAAGGACGGGTAAGATCTCCTAAATGTGGGGAGACAACCCAAGCCAGGCAGTAGTTCCGTGGGGGACCCCTGAACTGTGATACTGGGGATCAAGCCCCTTGGAAACTGAGGCACAGGCCTCTGACAAACTCAGGCCAGAAAACTCAGGCCTGTGAGAAGCTGATGCATTTGCCTAAGGGCCCTACTGTGAATAGTCTCCTGAAAGATTAAGTCTTCAGGCCATGAGAGTTCCGGGTAAGAGGCAGCTCTAAGACATCCGCTGACCATGGAATTGTTAATCAGCCTTGCGTGAATTCCTTTGCCCAGTGCCTTGTTGCAGCAACAGATACTGAAGCTTTGACTGAGAAACGGATGCAGCCCTCTGTAAGATAAGAGGTGTGAAACCCTTATGGTTGCTAGATATTGTTATTTACAAACGAATAGATTTTAGATGCTTTTACCTTAAACACAGCCACTCCTAGTCTTTTGGTATAGCTCAAGTATACTGTGAGTTTTATGATTGTGTTTAACTGCTAGGATTTAGGATGATTTCTAGATAGTCAAGATAGCTTTAGTAAACATTCTTTAGGTGACTTACAGAAACCGAGTCTGGGTTTCATAGCAATTATCATAATAAAGACAAGGTAATCCTTTAACGGAAGAGTAAGTCACAGTACACCCTGGAAAGAGCACTTTCAGGGGAGTAGAGGACTGTGTAAATCCTGAGAACTACAAACCACCGTTAATGATTTGTTACAGTTTGCTTCCTCGAAAATTCTCAATAAAAGCTATGCGCTGACCCGATTCGGGGCTCAGTCTTCCTTGGCTGAGTCCCTTGGGCTCAGTCGTCCTTGGCTGAGTCCCTTGGGCTCAGTCGTCTTTGGCTGAGTCCCTTGGTCTCGCTCTTATCTTTCTTCTGTCTCTTGTTTTTCCTTAATCTGCGTCGCCCCTCTCGTGTCCCACTTGCCCTTGCCACGCAGGACGTGACAGCCCTTAACCAGCCTCCTGGCCTCCTGGCCTGGCCTGGCCTGCCTGAGACCCCAGTCAGTTGGGCCTGATTTCCCATCGCTGCCTTGGAGTGCGATCTGGCTGCCTTCAAAGACAGCCCTGGCCTTTCCGAGGTTTATTGTTGATCATCTTGGGAAACAGACACAAAGTACACTCTGGAAGTTTCCAGACCTTCAGACATTTACAATCTTGATTCCCAGTAATAATGATAACAATTGCCATTTTATGGAGCACATTTGGTATGCCTGGCATTATGGTAAGTCTTTAACATGTATAATCTGTATGACCATAACTCAGGGTATAAATATGACTACATTTTAACCCCTCATGTACCCCTATTGGCAGAAAATGAAGGGGAGCAGAATATGATACTTTAAAATATGCCTCTTTGGCATAAGGATGATCTTGAGATTGTTATTTTTGAGAAACAGCCAACATAGAAGAAGCTCTGAAAACCAAGTAGAAGTTACTCTTTTATAAGGGACACTTACATTTATAAAGGAAATCTCCATTTGTAAGTTTTTCCCTAAGTTAGAAGAAACTGATCAATAGAGAAGGCAGCAACTTAAATGTAACATACTTACCCCATTTACTGTGCTTTTCCTGGTAACTTCCCATAATTGGTCTGCCCCAACCCAACATCTTTCTTTTGTCTTTAGCGGGTATTTAAGATGGTGGCTTGGGCCATTTGGGGGAGTTTCTCAGTTATCCTGGGTGTCTCCCATGTAAATGTTATTAAACTTGTTTTTCTCTCATTAATCTTTTACTATGGGGAAGTGGGTCTCAGTTAAGAACCTACAAAGGTAGAGAGAAAATTATTTTTCCTCCCTGCAAAATCCTACTTCTCCCTCTTTTTTTCTTTTTTTTTTTCCTACTGGCTGTTCTTTTAGGGAGGGCGCAGCTCACAGTGGTCCATGGAGGGATCAAACCGGCAACCTTGGTGTTATGAGCACCACGCTCTAACCAACTGAGCTAACCGGTCACCCCTACCTTTCCTTCTTGCAGCCCACTCACTCCCAAATTGTGCAGAACCTCAAAGGGCTTCCTTAGCCCAATGAGGGTGTTCTCTGGAATCTGGGCTGGGTCTCTCCCTCCACATGGTGGCAGTATGGCGCCCACCCTCCAGGGCCGGCTGCAGGGAACACAGGCTTCAGACACAAAAATGGTCCTTCCCTCATTCACCCTCACCGACTCAGCCATCCTTCCCCGAAGAGCAGCAGTAAGATAGGGCTGATGGACCAGTCAGCTGTAGAGGCTGCTGGGACACCCAGCCAGCTCACTCAGGCTGTCCTGTGGAGCCACCTTTCCTAACAGTCAATTTTAGTCAATTCTCACTCAACCTGAATGTGGGAAGCAGGTTGAAGGGAGATGGGTCTAAAGCTCTTTCTTCTCCAAGACCCGAGGCTCCCAATGCAAACATGCGTCCCCTCCTCCCAGGCCGCCAGTTCTGCATTCCAAGGGGCCTCCGGAAGGGGTGGCTTTGTCAGGCCACAAAGGGTTCTGTTCTGCTCTTCCCGCAGGGCCACAGGTGCCCTCCCGACCGCATTTACATAACTAAAAGAGACACACTCAAAGAGCCCTACCCTTAGCCAAAAAATCCTGCTCCTCCACCAAAGTTGCGAGGGACACTCCTTAAACCCCATTATACACCCCGCCCAGTGAAGAAATGGAAGCCCCCAAAACAAGGGTCACACCAACAGTCGTTCATTGCCCAACTTGAACTAGGGCCTGTGCTCCTGCCCCTCACCCTGTATCTCCCATTCCTTAGGTGTTTGTTTGTTTGTTTGTTTTTCCTCCATAAAGTCCAGGGAGTAGAAAACATGTTATGTCCAACGAGTAATTGGAAATTTAGTATTTTTGTCTCGAAGAGCTCCCATTGACTTATCCCCTCTTGGAAAAACCAGTTTTGCCTCAGTTTGCAATTCAGTTCCTTCATTCCATATCAATTTGTGTTTTTTGACATCTGTGAACCGGTGATAGCATCGGCTTGCCCCGTCTCGTGCTCCTCTGATTATCTCTACGAATTATTAATTTGTCTTTTTTTGACAAGTATCTTTTAGCAATTGCTTTTATATTAAAACAATCACAGACACATGAGGGAGTAGAATGCAACCTTTGCATATACTTCTAATACAAAACGTGCATCCTGGAATACGTTTTACCCATTCCAGGTGAGCCTGGAGCTCAATGCTTGCCGCAGGGCCTCAGTCCCACGGCTCGTCTGAAAAGCCCCCAAGGAAGCTTTAAAAAAAAAAAAGGCTTGCCTCCAGGTCCCAGCCTCGGGCGAGTTAGGCCCGGAGCAGCAGTGGGCGCGAGCCTCGGCGTCTGAAACAGCTGTGCAGCTGACTCCGGCGCTCGCCCGGGCGGGAACTGCGGGCCCTGCACTGCTTCAGGTGACTCATTAGGAATCTCCTCACGCCTGGTTTTTCTCCAGAGAGGCCGAATCGACCCGAATGCCGGGAATTCCTGCCCGCGCCCCCAGCGGCTTGTAATCGCCGGGCAGAAAGGGTTGTTGGAGGGTGCGGGCGTCCCAGGGCGCTCAGCCAGCCGGCGAGCCCTAGGCCATCGCTTGGGCGTCAGCAGGGTAATCGCGCTTTGCCGTTGGGGGTGGGGGTCGGAGGCAGGGGTCCCAGGGGCCTGAGCAGGAGTGCGGCTGGCGGCGCCGCAGGGTCCAAACCCCCAAGCGCAGCATCTGCCAGCGGTACCTACCTGCGGGCCCTCGCCGCTCAGCCGTGGGGCAGCTCGCAGACCCGGCCGCACCCGCTCCACTGCGGCAGGCTGGGGAGACCAAGGGCGCGGGACAGGGCTGGAGGGCTGGAGGTGTGCCCGGTACTGTGCAGTCCCAGGAGAGGGCAGACAGCGCCTCCAGCTGACCACGTAAGACATCGTGGCAGTAGGACGATTTGAGCCGGTTATGCGAATTCTGTAACTTGTATTTACTTCTACCCGGAGTCACTCCCGTTAATTGAGGGCGTGTATGTGCCTTTAAAAATGCTGGAAAACTCCACAACAAACTGTTTCACAGGAATTGTCTCCTGGGAATGGGATTCCAGGGGCTTTATTCTTTTCTTTTGGCTTATCTGTATAAGGGAGACTTTCTAAAATAGCACGTATTGCTGAGTTGAGGGGTAAAGTTTAGAGATAGAAGTGTGCCAAGATCCCTACATGGTGGCCTTGAGGGGAGAGAAAGGCTTTGAGGTCTTCAGGGGCCCTTAGGAGGAGGGCTCTGTCAAGAGAAGGAAGAATGATTCTTGTTTTACCCACATAGTAATAAATGCAGCCCCTTCAGGTTGACAGAAATCTCTGTGACCAGCCCACCCTCAGGAGCCTCCTGAAGTCAGAAGACGGGCTTAGATTAGATATCTGGAAATAGTTGCTGTCATTGTAATTGTTAAGTATCTGAGCTCTCTTAGACAAATGACACAATAATCCGTTTTTTATAAAAGCTAATATATAGCCATCATTGGTTAGGATGTGTTTGAACCCAAGTGACATAAAATTGAGCTCAAATGTTTGAAACCTGAAAGGGGATTTGCCAGCTCACATGAGTGACAGGCCAAGGGCAGCCACCTTTACAGTTGGTCTGATTTAGCTGATCATCCAAAACAGAGATATAGCACCGTTGCCCCACTTGCTGGAGCCACCTGGCTGGCTGTAAGCGATGGGTTGAGGTCTGTGCTCAGACAACCAGGATGCAAAAGCTGCGTGTTAACCATCACTCGTAACCCATGCATGTGGTCTGGAAAATTTAAGGCAGGTCTGGAAAGGGCTGACCATCCACCATAGCTGCCTGCAGTTAGCTAAAACCAGCTGCCAGTTGACAGGCCAAATTCAAATCATAATGGCCCAACTCATTCAGACCTAATCAAACATTTCTTGCTAGATATGTTTTATGTAATTTGAAGCTGTGTTGTTTGGTACTTAAAAAATAGAGTTACTGGGACCAGTCGAGTGGCTCAATTGGTTAAGAGTTGGCTTAAGAGAGTGAGCTCTAAGCAACAGAGCCTCCGGTTCAATTCCCACAAGGGCTAGAGACACTGTACCTGAGCTGAGCTGCCAACAGGTGGCAGGGTGGCTCAGCTGGTGTAATAACAAGATTGCCTGTTAGATGGTGGTCAATGCTCACCGCATCTAAGACTGAACTCTGCACCTTGAGCTGAGCTGCCACTCAGATGGCTCAGTGGATACAGCGTGTGCTCTTAACAACAAGGCTGCTGGTTCCACTCCCGCATGGGATGGTGGCTACACCCACCCACAACTAAGATTGTAGCACAGTACCTTGAGCTTAAGAGGCCACGAGCCTCCAATGGGCAGCCAGATGGCGACTGATGCCCTCCACAGCTAAGATTGAAGAACTTGGCTGGTCTGCTTCCGCAATTCCCCAACACTGTTCCCCTTCCCCAATTCCCCAATAAAATCTTTAAATAAAAAAAATAGAGTTACTGATAAGTGTGTCTTTTATAATGAAAACGTATAGCACTTGCATTACAATACACCCATGATGTCCTTCCTTCCTGCTTCCTGGACCTATGCACGTGATAATATAGCACTCCTATGATTATGCTGTGTTATATGGCACATTGACCTTAAAATAAGATTACCTGGGTGGGCCTGATCTAATCCCATGAGTCTTTGAAATCAGAGCGCTTTCTCTGGCTAGTGGCAGAAAAAGAGAGCTTCGAGGCAGGAGAAGGAGTCCACATGCCGTCACCGACTTGAAAACAGGGGGACAAGTGACCAGAAATGAAATCGGTTTCTAGAAGCTGAGAGCAGCCCCCGGCTGGGAGCCAGTAAGGATAATGGGAACGAACTTCAGTCCTACACCTGGCAAAGAACAGAATGCTGCCAATAACAGAAACAAGCTTGGAAGAGGAGCCTGAGTTCCAGATGCAAACGCAGCAACCAACCCCTTGATTGCAGCTGGAGCAGAGGTCCCAGCCATGCTGTGCTGGTCTGGATGTTGCCAGAAAGACAAAAGTAATGAGAATCTTTAATATACTATGTAATCAACCTAGAATGGATTTAATTGAGAAAAATTGAAGACATCAAAGACACAACACTATCATGAATAAGACTGAATCAAAGATCCATATCAAACTCTGTACCACACACAGCTTGTAACTTCTTTTTGCACATGAAATTTTTACCACACACGTGTATTAGAAAGAAAATGTCAAGTATCTCCCAAAGCAGAAATTGGACAGGCTGAACTCTATGTCCACAATACAATATACCAGAAATTACCCACAAAAGTAAACAAACAACAAGAACAATGACATTAAGCCTAGTCTCTTTCTTAAAAAACTGTTGAGTCAAAAAGAAAACAAGGGCCGGCCGAGTGGCGCATTGGTTGAGCGCTGGTTTTGGGATGCCAGCGGCCCCGGTTCGGATCCCACATGAGGGTCAGTGACACTGCCCTCTACAGCTAACGGCAGCTCCACCTGGAGCTGGGCTGTGCGAGCCCCGGTGATGGTGTGGGCTGCAGCCCCTGCTGCAGTAGCCTGCCATGGGCTACAGTGAGTGGCCCGCAGCCAGCGTGAGCGGCTGGCAGCCAAGCGTGAGCTATCAATAGCCGCGGTGAGCGACATCCAGAGGCCAGCGACCGATCTGCCTCATCCGGGAAGAGCGCAATGACGATACCAACAGTGAAGCAACATCCTCCGCAACTAAACTGAAGAACAAAAAAAGACAGCAACTTGTCTGTTCCCCTTCCCCGATTCCCCAACGCTGTTCACCACCGCCAATTCCCCAATAAAATCTTTAAAAAAAAAAAAAGAAAACAAAAACTATAATGGTACGTTGTATTGAAATCAGGAATACCACATAATTATATTTATGGCGATAATGCCAATTTACATCATTATGACTTCAAAAGTGTTACATGTTAGGTCTTGGCCCTAAAGCAGTGGCATTTTAACAACTTTAAACGCATTAATTACTTTAAGAGAAAAAAATATAAATAACTGATCTAATATTTCCACTCAAAGTCTCAGGGAAAGAACTTTAAAATAGACTAGAGATATAAAACAATTGAAACCAAATGTTTCAGGATGGAAGTTGGAATATTAAATACTTTTTGCCTTTTTTAAAATTAGTTTCAGGCGTAATATTTAACTTTTAACATAATTCTATACAAAATTCTTTTTTCCTTTTTTTTTTTTGTAGAATTTGACAAAGCTCTTTTAAAAGCCATCTGAAAGAATAAACAATTAAGGCTAGTTAAGAACATTTGAAAATGAAAGAAACTAGCTTTCCCAGATTAAAAGCCCATTACAAATTGACTATGATAGTAGTTAAATTTATATTGTCTGGTACAACAGTACATGGTCAGATTTATGATACTTAATAGCTCAGAAACTGACCCTGGGATAATCAGGGTTGTCACATATAACGAAGCAGGATTTCCAAGAGGCTGTTCATGCAATACATGGTTCTGAATACATGGTTCTGGGACACATGATTATTTGGAAACTAACAAAAATAACATATAATAAAACTCAAAGATGGGCCAGCCGAGTGGCGCGGTGGTTAAGCACAGGCTTGGAAAGCCAGCGGCCCCGGTTCAGGTCCCACATATGAGGGCCAGTGACACTGCCCTCAAAAAAAATAAAAAATAAATAAATACTAAAAAAAAAAAAAATTCAAAGAAATTAAAGGGCAAAAGAGAATAATAATGATGTCATAGGAACAGTGAGAACTATGAATGAAAAATGTCATTGCTCTCTGCATAAAGCAATGGAAGATGTCACAAAGAAAAAGACGCTAGATAGAAGTATATTAGAATTTCAACCTTTTGGGCTTAAAAGCCTATGGGCACCTGACAGGGAGGTGATGTGGAGTCAAGGGTACGTGGGGAGGAGGGAGAAACTGAGGAATCGGAGGTGAGAGAGGTCGAGGGAATGGATGGGGAGGGCAGCTTGAAAATATTAAAGGACATTTAAAATTCAATGAAAAGGGAAGGTGTAAAAGTGAAATAATTAATAAAGTAATTGGATAGCCAGTGAAAGATAAGCCAACTTAAAAGAAAAACCTCAGAAGGATAAGGTGTGCTAGATAGAACAAGGTATGTGTAAAGCTGAGACCTCAAAACCATTTCCAGGTATGTTTTTTTTTGTTTGTTTTTTTTTGAGGGCAGTGTCACTGGCCCTCACATGTGGGACTGAACTGGGGCCGCTGGCTTCCCAAGCCAGCGCTTAACCACTGCGCCACTCGGCCGGCCCCAGGTATGTTTTTATTTTAATGAAAACACAAGAAGCAGCAGGCAAAGAACATGAGCTCATAAGGGGATGCTTGGAGTGGGCGTCCCGGGGTGGAGGGCAGGACTTGGGCCTCAGCGCCCCTGTAGCTGGTCAGGAGCTCATGCCCAGGCACCCGCCATCATTTGGGTTATGGATGGAGGACCTGTCTTCACCACAGTCCTCGACAAACAGGGTGCCAGGCCAGCCAACTCACTGGTGCTGCAGAAAAACCAGCAGCCTACAGAGACCTTGAACTCCAGGCCTGCAGCTTGGACTTACTTCAGACAGAGTTTTCAAAGCTCCTGGTGGTGTTGGAAGTACTTGTTTCTTGGCCCTGCTCCCCACCCAGGGGCCAGGCTGGCAAACGCTGACATCCGGGTGGACAGGGCCTGCTTTGTCCCTGGGCCCAGCCTCTGTCCTCGCGACCTGTCCAGGCTTCCTCAGGTTCCCTGGGCCTCCCCTTTAGCTATCAATGCTGCTGACAGTCACTGGGCAAGAAATGCCACACAACCATGCAGAGGAGCCACCAGTAAATCCTTGGGCTCCAGCCACGGTGGGGAGCTTCCAGGCTTCCCCTCTACCTCTTTAGGACATTTCTGTATTTGGTCGTTTGATTTTTAACTATTTTACTTCCTTTTGGAATACTTACATGCACATCGCACAAAATTACAAAAGAGAATATAGTGAGGAAGGCTGCGTCTCCCTCCCCTGCCCTCTAGGAACCACATTCCCAACTGTCTCCATGGATGCTTTTTGAGGTAATCTGTGTAGGCAAGCACATACAGAACTCCCGTCTCTCTTTATCTTTCACATGCATTGAAGCACATGAGGCTCATTGCCTTTTGCTTTTTCACTTAAACGTGAATCTGAAAGATCTCCACACGTCAGTCTGTGGGGTTGCCACATCCACTGGTAGTTGCTTGGGGTTCCATTCTGTGAATGAACCCTGATGTCTACAACCAGTCTATTGATGGATGTACTGGATCAATTGTGGTTAATGTAACCTCATCACCATCCCCTTGTATGTCTTCCCTGAATTTCCAGAACCCTTTTCCAGGATGTTCTAGGCTGAATCCTGCCCAGAAGGGACACCCTCACCAAACTTGGAAGGCTGAAAGACATCACTGCTCTCCAGCAGCAGCTATGGGTAAACAGTGAAATTCATGCTGGTGTCTTTCCTTGGCTTCTGGGGTCCCCCAAAAGATCCCCATTTCAGTGCTCTAGGCAGCTGACATCCTTGGTGTCCTCCTGGCAATTACTTGCTTTGGTCCTGCTGGCACCGGGCGTCATTAGTGGCACCTTCCTCTCATCCCCTCACTTCCGGTATCTTCCTATCCTGTGCTCTGCCAGCCTCTCCAATGCGTCTCGAAGCCTCTAATTCCATGTATTAATCTCTTTCTACTCAAAATATACCTAGAATGGCTTCTGTTGTCCTGATTAAACCTTGACTGATATGAACAATACTGCTTGCATATCCTTGTACATGCTCATGAACCCATGGCCACTCTAGCTGCAGCATAAATTCCTGCAGGTCATTTCCAGACCAATTTAAATTTTGGTAGTGCATTAGTCAGCTTGAGCTGACCTAATGAAGTACCACAAGACTGAGTGGCTTAAACAACAAACACTTTTCCTGACAGTCTGGAGGCTCGAAGTCTGATATAGAGGGGTCAGCAGGGCTGGTTTCTCCTTGCTTGTAGGTGGCCGTCTTCCTCTGTCTTCATATGGTCTTCCCGCTGTGTGTGTATGTGTACAAATTTCCTCTTCTTATAAGGACACCAGTCATATTGAAGTACAGCCAATCCTAATGACCTCATTTTTACTTGATTACCTCCAAAGACCGTATCTCCATATACGGTCACATTTTGAGGTACTGAGGTTAGGAATTTAATATATTGAAATTTGTTTGCGTTTTAGGGAGTACACAACTCAGCCCATAACAGCTATTACCAGCTTGCTGTCTCCCTAGAGATTGTACCAAGCTCCATGTCCTAGAGCGATGCAACAGTGTGTTAGCAAACTTAGTGATCTTAGCCAGTCTAGCAGGTAAGAAGAGGTACATAGCGTTGTAGGTTTAAATTGCATTTCTCTTACTCTGAGTGAGGTTAACATTGTTTCACGTGTTTATGAGTCATTTGTACTTCCTTTTCTGAGGTTTGTTCACAAACTTTGTCCATTTTTCTATTGGCTTATTTGTCTTTTCTTAGTGATTTGTAGAAGGGCTTCATCATAGACACTGATGTGAAATGCTGTGTAAAAATTTTTCTTTCAATTTTGTTCATAATTTTTCCACAATGCAGTAGTATTTTATTTTTATGTAAACTATCTATGTTGTATGTTTTTTTTATGGATTCTAGGTTCTATGACATCCTCAGAAAGTCCTTTCCAACTTTGAGGTTTTAAAATAGATTCTCCCATATTTTCTCCTAGTACTTTAATATTTCACTTTTCACATCAATACCTTTGATCCACCTGAAATTTATTTTAATATAAAGCATGAGGTACTAATACAATGTTTTCTCTAGTCAGATGGTTATCCAGCTGCCCTAATGCCAGTTCATCTTTCCTCCACCAATCTGAAGTGCTAAGTTTATTATACATTGAATTCTTGTGTGCATTTGGGTCTATTTCCAGGCTTCCTATGCACCACCTTATTTGAGACCTTCTGTGCTCTTCTCAAGCCTCTGACTCTGACATCTTCTCACTTCTCATCGAATGACCTTGCCTTTTCGTTCACAAGGTCATGGAAGGACTCATGGGAGAGCACCTCCATTTTAACATGGAACACCCTCCACACACCTTCCCAAGCTGCTCAGGGACCACTCCCTTCTGTGGTCGACATCTATCTATTGCTCCCCTTGTCCTTCTCAGTGACCATTTAAATGGACTCAAGTCTCTCAAATATTAAAAACAAACAAAACCCCTCCTCCAATCCTATGATCCTCTTCAGCTACTGCTGTCTTTACTCTCACAGCCAAGGTCCCTGAGAGTGCTGTCTACCTACCGACTCGTTCCCATCTCCCACTCACTCCTCAATCCATTGACGTTAGCTTCCACTGCCATCAGTCTGTGGTCGGGATGAATGGGGGACTCCAGGCCATTGTCAGTCCTCTGGTCTGTCCATAGGCTCAGTCACCATCACCCAGCAGGATTCAAGCTGCACAGATGTGGCTCAGGATAGCCATTTCCACATAGTTCCAAGTAGAGGAATCCAAAGGGCAAAAGGTATAAAGACGGCCACCCCTGTTCTTCCCCAACTGACCAGTCAGGAGTCTGGGTTTATAGCAAATGCTGGAGAAAGCCCCAGTTTGCTCCAAGCACCTGAAGAATCAGTGGGGTGTACAGGGGGAGGGCGCATGTGGGACTTGCCATCCATGTTCCAGACGCTGAGGCCAGCCACCTGCCTCAGCATTTCCTCTACTGCCAGTTTCCTAGCAACACTTAAATTAGTGGTTGATGGAAAAGCTGGACACTATTGCCTAGTCAGGTTGACACAACAAAAGAAATCACATTATAGTTGTAATATTGAAAAATAGAAGTATGATAAAGTCTATATATTACCCAGGTTCACTTTTTTTTTGTTTTTTTTTTGTTTTATTAGTTTCAGGTGTACAACACAATGCAATAGTTATATACTTTACCCCCCAAAGTGACAACTCCCCTCCCCCAGTTCGCCACCCCACGCCCTCCCCATATCATACATATCTATCACAACTCCCCTGACTCCCTTCCACAGTATACTCCACATCCCGTGACCATCCACATATTCAGTACAGTTGGCATACAATACTATACAACATCAGCTTCAGGTGTACAGTGCAGTGATCAAGCCTCTACTCCATCCATGAAGTGTTCTCCCTAACAAGACATGTGCCTATCTGACACGCCACAAAATTTTTACATTATTATATTCCCCGAACTGTGTTTCATATCCCTGTGGCAATATTGTAGTTGTCTATTTATGCTGTCTAATCCCTTCCCCTTCCTCCCCATCCCCACCTCCCTCCCAACTAGCAACCCTCAGTTTTTCCTCTACATCTACAAGTCTGTTTACTTTGATTGTTCACTCAGCTCTTCAGACTCCACACACAAGTGAGATCACATGGTACCTGTCCTTCTCTGACTGACTTATTTCACGCAACATAATAGTCTCTTCACAACATTATCAATTACATTCCCAGAACTGCCCCCATATCCCTGCGGCAACATTGTAGTCCCACCTACACTGTCCAAAACCTTCCCCCTCTCCCTCTTCCCCACTCCCTCCCAGCCAGCAACCATCAGTTTTTCCTTTATATCTGCTTGATATGACTTCAATCTTCTTACATTTACTGAGACTTGTTTTGTGGCGTAACATGATATATCTTGGAAAATGTCCCATGTGTACTTGAGAAGGATGTATATTCTGTTTTTTCAGGGTGAAATGCTCTAAAAATATCAACGAAGTCCAGCTGGTCTAAAGTATCATTTAAGGCCCCTCTTTCTGTGTTGATTTTCTGTCTAACGGGTCTGTCCATTGGTGACAATGGTGTTGAAGTCCCCTACTATGATAGTGTTACTGTTGATCTCTGTCTTTATGTCTGTCAAAATCTGTTATATGTAATTAGGAGTTCCTATGTTGGGTGCATAGATGTTTATTAGGGTTCTAGTGCCCTTCTTTGTCTTTTATTGTAGTCATTTTAAAGTCTATTTTGTCCAAAATAAGTATTGGTACTCCAGCTTTTTTTTTCTCTCATTTCCATTTGCATGAAATATTCCATCTGTAAACAGCATATACATGTGTCCTATTTTCTTATCCACTCAGCCACTCTCTGTCTTTTGATTGGAGCATTTAGCTCATTCACATTTAAAATGATTATTGATAGGTGCATATGTATTGCCATTTTATTATTTGTATTCCTGGTCTCCCTGGGTTAGCTTGTTTACCCCTTTCTTTTGTTTAAAAAAGCCCTTTTAACATTTCTTGCAATGCTGGCTTGGTGGTAATGAATTCCTTAAGCTTATTCTTTTCTGAGAAGCTCTTTATTTCTCCTTCAATTTTAAGTGATAGCCGTGCTGGGTAGAGCAATCTTGGTTGTAGGCCGTTATTTTGTGACACTTTGAATATCTCCTGCCACTCCCTTCTGGCCTGCAGAGTTTCTGTAGACAAATCAGCTGTTAGTCTAACAGGAGTTCCTTTGTATGTAACCTGCTGTCTTTCTCTTGCAGCCTCTAGGATTCTGTCTCTGTCTTTAACCTTTGCCATTTTAACTATGATGTGTCTTGGTGTGGACCTGTTTGGGTTCAGCTTGTTTGGAACCCTCTGCACTTCCTGGGCATGTATGTTGATTTCCTTCACCAGGGTAGGGAAGTTTTCAGTCATTATTTGTTCAAATACATTCTTGACCCCTTGCTTCTTCTCCTCTCCTTCTGGTATTTCTATGAGTCTCAGGTGGTTGCGTTTCACCTTGTCCTATAGGGCTCTTAAACTATTTTCATTGTTTTTTATTCTTTGGTCTTTTTGTTGTGCCAACTAGGTGATTTCTGCTATTTTATCTTCCAAATCGCTGATCTGCTCCTCTGCTCCATCTATTCTACTGGTGATTTCTTCGAGTGTGTTCTTCATTTCAGTTATTGTATTCTTTAATTCTAACAGGTTGTTTTTTATGGTTTCCCTATCCTTCTTTATGTCCTCGCTAAGTTCCTTAAACATTCTTATCATCAGTGTTCTAAACTGTGTCTCTGAAAGGTTGGATCCCTCTGTTTCATTTAGTTCCATTTCTAGAGGATTCTTCTGATCTTTTACTTGTGACATGTTTCTTTGTTTTCCCATTCTGGCTGTCGCTCTGGGATTGCTTTGATGTATTAGATAGATCACCAGGAGAGCCCTGGCTGGATCATGCAGGCACACAGCTCACGGCCCAACACTCCCAGGAAAACTCCCAGTCTCAGCCTGTCCCAATCAGCCGCTCGGAGATCAGGCCGAACAGCCCGACAACCAATCACCAGCCTGGCAACTCTGCAAGCGAATGCGGAGAGCGGGGACCCGAGGTGGCTTGCGCACTCCCACTTCTCAGTGAGCAGCCTGTTGGAGCCGGAGCACGCCCACCAGGCGTTTCCCTGGCAATGCAGCACAAGCCCAGCAGAGAGTGGGGATCCGAGGCGGCTGGTGCACTCCCGGGTCTCAGTGAGCAGCCTGTTGGAGCCGGAGAGCACCCGCCCAGCGTTTCCCTGGCAACGCAGTATAAGCCGGGTGGAGGGTGGGGATCCAAGGCCGCATGTGCATGCACGCACACACGCACTTCTGCGCCAATTTCACCAGACCAATGAGGTCTCGGACCTGATCCTCCGTGGGAGGGCCCAAACCTAACAAAATGGCGCCCTCCTTACACCACTTGCGTGCAGGCTCCACACCACGGGAATAACAGTCCAAAAACCTCCAGCCTTTGCACCAAAGGTGCTCAGTTCAGTCCGTCCCCGCAGGCTCCCGGCTCACACAGCCACTCCCTCCACCAGGAACCAGGTAAGTGCTCACCGGTGAGCAAGCCCGGGCACCGGCCCACTGATTCTCCAGCGGCTCTCAGCCTCACCGAGCTGAGCAAAGAGAGTCCTCACTAATTTACTGCCGGCTATATTAGAACTCCTCTTTCCGGCAAAGGAACTCTGGGCTGGTGAGCTTGGTGTGCGGCCGGAGAGTCTCTCCCCCAACCAGAGAAGCTTCCCACGGCTGGGACCTCCTTCACGGGGCTCGCCCTCTCTCGTCTCCGCCCGTCCTACCAGACCCGATGTGGCCTCCTCTTTAAGTTCTTCGTTTAGTGGTTCTGTTCCTCCAGTGTTCCGGGGACCTCCAGGGTTGAATGCTGTATAATTTGCTTGTAATTTTGGTGTGGTCCTGGGAGGCAGTTAGCACAGCATCTGTCTATTGCGCCATTTTTTTTCTACCCAGGTTCACTTTTAATAATGAACATGACAGGGCTAGCCAAGTGGCGTGTTGGTTAGGAGTTGGCTTGGGATGCCAGCTCTGAGCAGCAGGGCCCCGGTTTGGATCCCACATGAGGCCCAGTGATGCTGCACCCACTACAGCTAAGATGGTGAACAACAGCTCAATCTGGAGCTGGGCTCCCATGAGTCACAGCGATGGGATAGGCTGCAGCCCCTGCTGCAGTGGGCTGCCATGAGCTACTGTGAGTGGCTGGCAGCCAGCGTGAATGGCCGGCAGTCAGGTGAGCTGCCATAAGACACCATGAGAGGCCGTCCAATGACAGGCGACCAACTGCCTCACCCGGGAAGAACTCAATGATCACAATACCAACATGGGCCAGTGAAGCAACGTCCTCCACAACCAGACTGAAGAACAAAAGGACAGCAACTTGTCTATTCCCCTTCCCCAATGCTGTTCCCCCATTCCCCAATAAAATCTTTTAAATAAATAAATAAAATAATAAATAATGAACACGACAAGCCACAGTGTTTTTCATGCTAAAAAATTATTGTGAATGGAAGAATGAAATCAGCAAAACCAAATGGGCATGGCACGTCTGTCCCTCCTGAAAATGCATTTAAAGATGCAGGGGGTGGTTTTATGTAAGGAAAGCTCAATTCATAAAATCTGGAACACTTCTAACACTTGGATTTGTTATTTCACAAGATTTTATTGAAGCATCCTGTAAAATTGCCTACCAGAAGCCCAAGGAAAAATCTCCCACACTCTCAGGGCGACGCATGAGAAAACAAGGTCATGCGCACAGAAATTATTGAGTCACTTTCTGGATTAGCCCACAGGAACACACTGGAAGCAGTTCCCTTGTCAAATGATGTCATGTGTTCCAGAATAGTTGACATTTCTTTTAATTTTTTAAAGCAGGTCATCAGGACACAGCAGCCTCACCGTTCCCAGGGAAGGCACCTCTTTGCTTTGCTCACTGTGGGTATGCTGACAGTATCAAAGAATTCTTACTTTGCAAGCTACAAGGCTGTCGACATTTTGGAAGTGGTAAAAAGGTTTTTTCCCCCAAATAAAACTTGGAAAGAAAGGCTTCCATTCTCTGCACAGATGGAACTCCTACAAAGCTCATTTGCAACTTTCATGATAAAGAAAGCTCTCCACGTTATCATCACTCAATGCATTTTTTTATTTTTTATTTGTTTTAAGCTGAGCCATCCTGCCATCTGTTGGCAGCTCAGTGGCTGCTCAGCTCAGGCTGGGAATCCAACCAGCAACCCTGTTGCTCAGAGCTCACACTCTTGAGTGAGCTCTTAACCAACTGAGCCACTCGGCGGGCCCAACTTAATGCTTTTTACACAGACGTGCACGGGCAATAAAGATTTTTCTGACATCTCTGAACGATATTTTGTCAACATTCATAATAAAAGTTATCAACTTTATCAGAAGCAGGTCTCTCAATCATTGCATTGGAAAAAGTTCATCAGGAAATGGGACCACAGTAATATGAAGTGCTTCTCGCTGGCTTTCGAAGGACAAGTTTTAAAGCATGTGTTCAAACTAACAGCAGAAGTCTCACTTTCTGAAAGAAAAAAAAAGCCCACTTCGGGAGAGCCTTTGAAGGAAAAGATTTTATCCTTGGTTTGGCTTACTTGGCAGATACTTTCAACCATCGAAATGAGATGTCTTCGAATCAAGTTTCTGAAATGACTGTTTGTGAAGCTTTACAATCTTTCTTGGTGATACCATCCATCTGGAAGAAGACAATAGCGCCGACATCCTTGCAAATGACCAGGTGCTGGGGAAGACCTTGACCAAGACACAAAACGCTCTGCTGATTTCTTCGCAGAGAGAAATTTGCCAACACTTGGAAACACTACGTAAGTTATTTCAATCTTTAGGGCATTAAAGTGAACCATGAATCCACAGAGCTTTTTTTCCTGCGCTAGTGTGTATCTGAATTGTGACCTAGCAAAAGATGAACTCATTGTTTTCAGACAAAAAGAGTTACGGCAAATAGAATTTAACTAAAAAGCACCTTGAAGAATTCTGGTCTTTGAGAAAAGCCTATCTTTGCCTAGCAAAGCAAGCCCTGCACTCTTAGAGCTATATCTTTGCAAATCAAGGGTTTCAGGACTTATACCATCGAAGAGAAAAACTGAAATCAACTGGATGTACATAATATGTGTGTATTGTCTTGTCAAAGAGCATCTTATATGTTTTTATTTAAACTAAATAACAACAGCTTTCACACTATGTCTGAATTTGCTAATTTTGTCTAAGTTGTTAACCTTATTGGAATAGAACTGTTCATAATATTCCCTTATTATATATATATATATTTTAAAGATTTTATTGGGGAATTGGCAGAGGGGAACAGCGTTGGGGAATCGGGGAAGGGGAACAGACAAGTCGCTGTCTTTTTGTTCTTCAGTTTAGTTGCGGAGGATGTTGTTTCACTGTTGGTATCTTCATTGCGCGCTTCCCGGATGAGGCAGATCGGTCGCTGGCCTCTGGATGTCGCTCACCGCGGCTATTGGCAGCCCACGCTTGGCTGCCAGCCGCTCACGCTGGCTGCGGGCCACTCACTGTAGCCTATGGCAGCCCACACCATCACCGGGGCTCGCACAGCCCAGCTCCAGGTGGAGCTGTTGTTAGCTGTAGAGGGCAGTGTCACTGGCCCTCATGTGGGATCTGAACCGGGGCCACTGGCATCCCAAAACCAGCGCTTAACCAATGCGCCACTCGGCCGGCCCCCTCCCTTATTATATTTAATGTTTATAGAATCTGTAGTGATATTTCCTCTTTCATTCCCGACATTGGCTACTTGTTTTTCGCTTCTTTTTTTGTATCAGTCTTGCTATCGATTGAACTAATCCTTTTAATTCTTCCAATGAACAAACTTTTTTTTTTTTTTTTTAAAGATTTTATTGGGGAATTGGTGGAGGGGAACAGCATTGGGGAATCGGGGAAGGGGAACAGACAAGTTGCCGTCTTCTTGTTCTTCAGTTTAGTTGCGGAGGATGTTGTTTCACTGTTGGTATCCTCATTGCGCTCTTCCTGGATGAGGCAGATCGGTCGCTGGCCTCTGGATGTCGCTCATCGCGGCTATTGGCAGCTCACGCTTGGCTGCCAGCCGCTCACGCTGGCTGCGGGCCACTCACTGTAGCCTATGGCAGCCCACTGCAGCAGGCTGCAGCCCACACCATCACCAGGGCTCGCACAGCCCAGCTCCAGGTGGAGCTGTTGTTAGCTGTAGAGGGCAGTGTCACTGGCCCTCATGTGGGATCCGAACCGGGGCCGCTGGCATCCCAAAACCAGCGCTTAACCAATGCGCCACTCGGCCGGCCCCCAAACTTTTTTTTAAGTTGCAGAAAAGGAGTTAATTAGAGGAAAAAAATATGGGCCAGCCAAGTGGCGCATTGGTTAGGAGCTGGCTTGGGACACCAGCGGCCCCGGTTCAGATCCCACATATGAGGGCCAGTGACACTGACCTCTACAGCTAAGGTGGTGAACAATAGCTCCACCTGGTTGCCTCTATAGCTAAGATGGCTGGCGATGGAGTGGGCTGCAGCCCTTACTGCAGTGGGTTGCCACAAGCTACAGTGAGTGGCCGGCAGCCAGCGTGAGCTGCCGAGAGCCACATGCTGACTGTCCAGAGCGACCGGCCAGCAAGCGACCTGCCTCACCCGGGAAGAGCGCAATGACGATACCAACACGGGCCAGTGAAGCAACGTCCTCCACAACTAGACTGAAGAACAAAAAGACAGCAACTTGTCTGCTCCCCTTCCCCGATTCCCCAATAAAATCTTTTTTAAAAAAGGAGAAAAAAATACCTTTCAAAGAAGCAGAAGCAGGAAAAAAAGTAGAGAATGGCTCAAGGGCCATTATTAGAAGAGAAAGTACACTCCAAAGAGTTTGGAGCAGGCCAAGCAAAGGAAGTTCAAAATGCCCCAATGAACCAACGTTTGTCTTGATATTTCTGTATCATTAATTTTCATTATTTTTATTTTAATCTTTTTCTGCTTATTTTGAACATAATTTCTTCTTCCTTTTTACCATAAGATGAAAATTTAGATCATTAATTTCTAAAACTTTTTTCTTTCTTTTCTACAGGATTTAAAGTTATGTTTCCATGTAACCACTGTCTTAGCTGTATCCCAAAATGTACTTTCATTATCACTTTGTAATATTATCTAATTTCTCTGTGATTTCTATTTTGACTCATTCAGAAGTGTTTTTCAGAAGTATACTTAATGTTCAAATATTTTTAGGGATTTTTCTAGCTAACTTATTGTTATCGATTCCTAATTTATTCCTGCTATGTCAGAGAATATGTTTGTTTCTCAATCTTTGAAATTTCTTGACATTTGTTCTATGGCCTAGAATATTTTGATGAATGTTCCATGTGCACTTGAAAAGAATGTCCTTCCATTGTTAGGTCCAATTGGCTGACAGTGTTCAGTTCTTCAGCATCATTACTGATATGTGTCTACTTGATCGATTACTAAATGAGAGGTATTAAAATTGCCAACTATTGGGCCAGCAGAGTGGCGCAGTGGTTAAGCCCTGGCTTGGGAGGCCAGCGGCCCCGGTTTGGGTCCCACATAAGAGGGCCAGTGACACTGCCCTTAAAAAAAAAAAAAAAAAAGCCAACTGTGATTGCAAATGTGTCTAGTTCTCCTTTTAATTCTGTCAACTTTTGCTTTGCATATTGTAAAACTCTGTTAGTAGGTAGATACACATTTAGGATTGCTATATCTTTCTGATCTATTAACCTTTTTTAATGAAATGTCTTTATTTTAGTTATTCTCATCTTGAAATCTACCTTGTCAGGCACAATAGATTTCTTATGCCTAGTGTTTGCATGGTATATCCTTTTCCATTCTTTTACTTCAACCTTTTTTTTTTTTAATATTTAATGTGCATCTCTTGTAAATAGCATATAGATAGTTCTTGTATTTTTCATTCAATTTGATGATTTCTGCTTTTACTTGTTTAGTCCCTTTTCACATATTATAATTATTGATATGATTGAGTTTAGGCCTATCATCACACTATTTGTTTTCTAGTGTTCCATTCATCCTTGTTCTTCTGGTCCGCCTTATTTTGTATTGAGTATATTTTAGTATTCCATTTCCATCTCTTTGGAATTAGTATTCCATGTTCTCTATTGGCTTTTCAGCTGTTCTTCTTTGTATTATTTTACTGTTTTATTTAATGGTTGCTCTGGGGATTACAATATGCATCTTTAACTTATCACAGTTTACCTTGAATTAACATTTTACTAAAGTGTAATACAAGAATCTTAAAATCACATAAATCCATTTACCCACTTCCCTTAGTCTGTGCTATTTTTGTCATAGATTTTGTTTACATATTTTATGAAGCCCATAATATATGCATTATTTTTGCTTTAAACAGTCTTTCAAAGGGAATATTATTTACCATTTCCAGTGCTGTTTATTTCTTCCTGTAGATCCAGCTTTCCACCTGGTATAATTTTCAGCCTGGAAAACTTCCTTTAGCATTTCTTGAACTGAACTGCAAGTGGGCTGGTGATGAATCCTCTCAGCTTCATTTATTTGAAACTGACTTATTTCTCCTTCATTTTTGAAGATATTTGTAGATACATAATTCTAGAGTGGTATTTTTCTTTTGGCATTTAAAGATGTCATCCATAGTCTTACATTTTCCTGATGAGAATTTAACCTTCATTCATTTACAGACGTTCCCTTGTATGTCATGGGTCTTTTCAGTTTGGCTGTTTTAAAGTTTACCTCATTTTTCAATAATTCAGTTATGATGTGCTTGGGTCTATGGGTTGTTTTTCATCAAATTTAGAAAATTTTCAGCCATTATTTTTCAAACAGATTTTTTTTTTCTGCCCCAATCATCCTCTCCTCTCCTTCTCAGACTCAATTACATATATGTTAGACAATTTGATATTGTCATTGAGACTGTTCATTTTTCCCCTATCTTTTTTCATTTTGAGCTTCAGTTTGGATAATATAGGGGATGAAAATATCTTTTTCCTCTGCCCTTCTAATTACAGGAGCCCCTGTAATAAAAGACAGGTTAATAAGACAAAAGCATACAAATTTATTTAACTTTTACATGACATAAGAGTCTTTCTAAGGAAATAAAGACCTCAAGCAAGTTAAACCTGTCTTGTGTGTTAGGTTTGATGAAGACTGGAGGGTTGTGGAAAATGTGATAGGACCAAAAATAGGATATGAGCTAAGTGTAGTAAACTGGGGGAACCAGCAAGGCCTATTCTTTCAAATTCCCTCAAATTCCCTGTGTCCCTCTCTTCAGCAATAATGATGCTCCTTTCCACTGGGTTTAGAGGGCACCTCTGGCGTGAGGGTTCTATGACCTGCTGCAGGAGGTCAAAGTTCTTCCTGCACCTGCCGTTTCTCAGATTCCTCCAACTTGAAATATTCAATATGCCAATGTGCCATATTTTTGGGTAGCATGTTCTGTATTGTCAATAATTTCTATTGGTCTATCTTCTACAATAGTTTACTGATCCTTTCTTCTCCTGTTAAGCTCTTCTATTGATTTTTTTCCAGTTCTAGGATTTCCATTCGGTTCTTGAGTTTCCATCTCTCTCCAGTAATTCCCCATTTCTTCATCTACTAGATTCACCTTTTCCTGAAAATTCTTGAACATATTTATGACTATAAAGTCGTTGCCTACAAATTTCAGTGAGCTGTTTGTGGACTTTTTCCTCTTGACTATGGACATTTTCATACTTCATTGCATGTCTAGTAATTTTTTGCTTACTGAATATTGTATGTGATACACTATAGTCTGGATTCTGTTTATCCTTCTCTGAACACTGTTGAATGTTCCGGTAGGCAATTAAATTTTTTTTTTTTAAAGATTTTATTGGGGAATTGGGGGAGGGGAACAATGTTAGGGAGTTGGGGAAGGAGACCGGCCAAGCTGTTATTCTTCAGTCTTGGTTGTGGAGGGCACCAGTCTCTAAGTCCAAGGTGCTGTGTTCAATCTTAGTTGCAGGTGGGCATAGCCACCATCCCATGCGGGAGTCAAACCCAGCAGCCTGTTGTTAAGAGCACATGCCCTATCCACTGAGCCATCCAGGTGGCAGCTCAGCTAAAGGTACAGAATTAGTTGCAGGTGGGCATAGCCCACCATCAAACAGGAAATCTTGTTGTTACACCAGCTGAGCCATCCTGCCACCTGTTGGCAGCTCAGTGACAGCTCACTTCAGGTGCAGAGTCACTGGTCCATGTGGGAATCAAATCGGCGGCCCTGTTGCTCAGAGCTCACGCTCTTAAGCCAACTCTTAACCAACTCGGCCGGCCTGGCAATTAAATTGATTGCCCCATTATGTGGGGGCTTAGTTTTAGGCTTTGTTAGGGTGAATCTATTTTGGTTTTGCATTTGCCTTAATCCTAGGCCTGAGTCATTAGGCCTGGTATGTGGCTGTTACTTCTGAAGTATGGCCCTCCTCAGTTTAAAGAATAATTCGTTTACCAAAGCCCCCTAACTGGGCAGAACTTGGAACTCCAAACTGTCTCTCCAGCAGCACGCAGCTGCTGGAATCTGCATCAGCTCTTTCACCTTTCCACCAGTTTTTCCTGGGCTCACTAAAATCTTGCCCTGTGCATACACAATTTAGGACTCAGCCAAGAATTTGTAGGCAATTAGTATGCAGATTTGATGTCTTTCTCCTTCATTTTCAGGAAAATTTTTAGACTCAACTCCAGCGTGACTCCTCAGTTCAGTTAAGGCCATTTTTACATAAACTCTATACCAGAGGAAATCATGCTGATTGGAAGGTGCCCACAGGGGTAAAGCTGGTTTAACATGGATCTCACCCAGTGACTTTACCTGGTTTCAAGGATGGTATCTGCTTGTTTCTGGTATTGTTTGTCCTTCGAAACCTCCTAAAGTTGTCTGTATTTGTCCAGTTAGTTATCAATGGAAGGTTAGTTTGTTATAAGCCAGTCCATTAGCAGAACCAAACTCCCTAACTTACATGTATTTTAAATGTCAATAGATCTCATCCAATGCATTAGCACTTATCATCCTATCACAAGAGTTGTTCTTAAATATTTAAGTAACTGTTTCAATATAGCTGTTTTCCCTTGAAATCTTTTTTTTAAAGATTTTATTGGGGAACCGGGGAAGGGGAACAGACAAGTTGCTGTCCTTTTGTTCTTCAGTCTAGTTGTGGAGGACATTGCTTCACTGGCCAATGTTGGTATCGTCATTGCGCTCTTCTCGGGTGAGACAGATTGGTCGCTGGCCTCTGGACAGCCACTCACAGCGGCTCTTGGCAGCTCACACTGGCTGCCAACCGCTCACACCGGGTGCCGGCCACTCACGGTAGCCTATGGCAGCCCACTGCAGCAGGGGCTGCAGCTATGCTGTCCCCGGGGACTCAACAGCAGCTCAGCTCCAGATGGAGTTGTTCACCATCTTAGCTGTAGAGGGCAGTCACTGGCCCTCATATGTGGGACCTGAACTGGGGCCACTGACTTCCCAAGCCAGCGCTTAACCACCGCGCCACTCAGCCGGCCCTTGCAATCTTTAAGAATGATTTTGAAGACATTTATTCTGAGAGGAATTCAAAGGCTTTACCAGACTCCCAAAATAATTGCTAACACAAAAATGTTAAGAACTCCTGGCCTAAAGGTTCTCTCCAATGGCCACCACAGGTTCCCCTAGCTGGGGAAAAGGGGTTTCTCCAGGGTTCCTTCATTCATCACTTCACTAACTACTATTTGTCAAGTACTATTCTAGGCCCACAGGACAGAACAGTGAACAAAACCAGTCATTCGAGAAGTAGGCAGGAACATGCTGCTTCTTTCCATGTTTCCATAGAGGGACCAGCAGAGGGACTTTCTCCTTGTGACCGGGCTGCCTGGCCTACGGGGGACAGCCACTGGCTCACATCTGTCAACTGCTTAAAATCAAGGGCCTAGTCGGGGCTTCTTTGTTCCTTTCCCTCTCCAGCTCAGCCTAGTGTCAGCCACCACTCTGGTGTGTCTGCCCAAGTTTCAGGGAGGAAGGAGGGCCCATCAGCCGGATGCTCAGGGAAGGCTGCGCACTGGATTTGCAGCCTTTGAACACTGGCACCCTTAGTGAGCACGAGTCGTGTGGGGACAGGAGCCACATGCTGAGGGCCAGGGAGCGGGAGGCCGGAGTGCGGTCTTAAGTGTGGCAATGAAGGGAACAGCTGGGCAGGGAGCTAGGGTCGGGGGACACTCTTTTTGGATGAGGCAAGCTTTTGGCACTTTAAGGTCAGGACAGACAGGCTGAGAGACAGCGATCATCAGTGGATCAATCATGGATAAATGGGGTACCTGAGAAAAAGCACATTTAAGAAATTTTAGCACTTCGACCCAATTGGAATCAGCTTCTCGAGACTCTGCAGCCTTTGAGTGAACTTCCTACAGGTTTCCAGGCCTAATCACTAATCTCAGGGTGAGTTTGGGGTTAAGAGACCCACTGGCCTGAAACTAATCTTCAGCTTCCTCCGGTCAGGTTTCCACATCCTTGTGGATGTGCTGCCACCTGCTGGAAGATCAATGAAAATAGCGACAACCATTTCTTGAAAGGAACTGCTTTCTAAAATGGCTGCAAAGCCCTCACCCAACCCACCAAGCCAGAAACCACAGGCCCGGGGAGGACTGCGATGAAGGCCTTTATAGGACTCATCTCTAAAATGCAAGGCCTGGGAGTCCTCCACCCTCCATCCTCCCCTTCATTTCTCTGGAAACTGGCCAACCACCTCTGGTTGGAACCAGTTAATAGCAGCAGGACTTTCTTTTAACAGGAGCAGAACAGCAGGAAGAACCCTCATTTTCTGCCTTTGTCTTGCCCCAGATTTACAGGGGGTTGAGGTAACTGGCTGGCATACTGTGGGCACAACAGCCTTTTTTTTTTTTTGAGGGCAGTGTCACTGGCCCTCATAGGTGAGGCCCAGCTGGGGCCGCTGGCTTCCCAAGCCAGCGCCTAACCACCGCTCCACTCGGCCAGCCCACAACAGCATTCTTACTGGTGCTTTAAGGCCAACTAATGGCGGTTCTCATACAATGCAGGCCCTACCCCTAGGAGCCCAGAACTCCGGCAACTGGACCGCTATCAGGATCAGGTGCAAGACTTCCTCCCTTCCTCCCCCAGCAAGGGAGCTCACCAAAACCCCACCCCAAGCTCTTAAGTCATACAATTACTGAATAAACACGGACTATGCTGGACCTGCGACAGCAGCAATCCTAGATGGCCAAATAGCCTATTACATTTTCAGGTTTACTTAAACCCACAGGCCTGCCACAATCTGAGTAAAGCAGCTGGCCAGGGTAGGTACCCACTTGAAAAAAGGCCCTTTGTTTATAAAGTCTGGGGCGGGGCTGGCCGAGTGACTGTTGGTTAAGAACTCACTCAAGAGTGTGAGCTCTGAGCACCAGGGTTGCCAGTTCTATTCCCGGCCTGAGCTGAGCTGCTGCTGAGCTGCCAACAGGTGGCAGGATGGCTCAGCTAAAAGAAAATTTAAAACTTAAAAAAAAAAAGTCTGGGACTGACCACCATTAACAAGATAAACATTAGAGGACATCTGTTCAGTTCTAACTGTATTCAGCCTTGCTCTAACTTAAGAGCTAAAACATAATTCCAAATGGCACTTTTAAATCTAGAAAAACATAGGCTACCAAGGGTTCATTTCCCTTTCTGGTTTGTCTAGCAGATGTACCTCTGCGGCTTGACTTCCTTCTCAGCAGCATGAAACCTGCATTCGCACTTACTCCTCAAAAACAAAGCCTGTCCTGCTCTAAGACCTCAGCACTTGGAATGGACTGGTAAAGGTGGGTGAAGTGCATTCATCTCTGATTTGGCTATTTTTTCGTCTGATTACAATCGGCAGCTGAGTCCACAGGCTTTTGGACTTGGATGCCTAGGTTCAAAATCTCAGCTTTGCCCCATCTGGGGCACCACTTTTCAACTAAACCAAATGTCATGTGGCCTGTAAGTAGAGGTGGGGAGGATGCTTAATATTGGGTTGTTGGAAGTCATGACAGATTTTTTCTGTCTTTCGTTGCAAAACTGCGTCATGTATTTTCTGATAACCCAATGTATCAGATAGAATATCTTTGAGTACTATACCTAGTACAAAACACAAGGTCTTTGTCAGTTTAGCCAGAGGTTGCTGGAAGACTTACAAAAATACCAGGTCCACCTACTGGATTGGTGGTTTTCTCCCCAGCCTCAGACCCCATTGGTTCCTTCACCCAGCACAAATTCCATTCGTTAGTCATTGCCAGTTCCAGAATCCATGCTCTCAGCTGCCTATCTAAGGAAGCCTGACCACAGGGCTCCTGCCCCTTTTCCTGAGCACTTCACTTGATCTTCACATCAGTGGCAAGCAGAAGCCACTGCCGACTTCCAACAAGCCTTTGAGGTCACCTCACCAGACATTTCACCAACACTTGTGGCTGGGAATCTTGAATCAAAGCATCAAGCATTTCCATCAAGGGTGGGGTAGACCTGCGTTTGCTGTGATCCACCTTTAGAGATATTCCAGGAGAAACACTCTAGGAAGTACAAGTCTGGCACCAGTTTAGGACTTTTAATTTGTCCCAAAGTTGCTGAAGCAAAATCATGATAAAACATTCTGCTTTCCTTTACAACCCCCCAATGCAAAAAAAAAAAAAAAAAAAGTAGGAAAAAAATGTTTTGTTGTTTTTTGTACATGGGAAGAAACAATATAAATTCAAAACTTACAGATAAGGGTTAGCTCTATCACTCATCTCTTTAAAAAGTTTATATGAATATCCAGTCAAAACCAACAGGATTATCTCCCTTGAAATGTTATCTATACGGATTTCCAAGTAGACCACAGGACTGTACGCTGTCTTGGAATGTCCTTAGAAGGCTCTGTCATTCATCAGGTAACAGTAAAAACCCCAGAGTCCTTTCTTTCAAATGGAAGAGGGAAAGACGGGGACAGAAGAAACTATTCAAACTTCGTCTTTTTTCCTTGTGGCTTGTGGTCTCCTCCTCCTCCTCTGCCTCCTCGGAAGCCTCCTCGCCCTGCAGGAAGGCAAGACATCATTCAAGGATGAACAGGTGAAAGTTGCCAGCAGGTCCCCCTCCCAAGTGATCAGTGATGCCGGATGGAAGAAACCCTGGCCCAGCACAGGTGCTGAGGGCATGTGTACATGTACACAGAGGAGTCCTTTCTGCTCCTTACCTCCAAAGCCTCCCCGGCCTCTGCCACCAAATCCACCTCGGCCTCCGCGGCCACCACCGCGGCCTCCAAAGCCACCTCTGCCTCCACCGCGACCTCCAAAGCCACCTTCACCCTTAGGCTTGGCCCAGTCCAAAGTCACTTTGTTTCCATCAATTTCACCATCTTCCATGGCTTCCTTGGCGGCTTTGGCGTCTTCCTCACTGTTGAAGTCTACAAAACCAAACCTAAAACAGCAAATGAAATTACTCATTATAAAGCAGGCATCAGGACTAAGTGCCAAAGTTAACCACATATTGGACAGTGATCCCATAGAAAGTAGCCTTGTTCAACTGAGGAAAGACCCAAGTAACAAGAGTAGCTTTCTATACAAAGTTGAAACTGGTTTTACTGACGGCCTGAATCCCAGAATGTCTCACAAAACAGCACAAAATGCCTTTATGAATACAGAAGGCAAAATAACGCTAGTTCTGTGAATTGTCTCTTCTTCTCGTGCGAATCCATACACTGCCACCAGTTGACAGAAAGGAGCTCAATGAGAAGACACATAAGCTGGGAGGTGCCCCCTCACTGGACACTGCATTTCCTGCGTCTTACCCTTTGGAAGACCCAGTCTCCCTGTCAGTGACTATCCTCGCCCGAACAGAGCCGTCAAACGACTCCTTTAATGTCTCTTCTGTAGTCTCCTCAGACAGACCTTTGACAAACAGGGTTTTGGATGGCTCTGGGAAAAAAAAAAATGCACCATTCATTGAAAACCATAATTCACAATGACAACATACTGTATGTGCATGTTAGTGTATTACTGGCCAAAAATCCTTGTTTTAGCAGGCACTGGCCTTTCACCTGAAGTTGTCTGTATGACAAAAAGAAGGTAATCTTAAGTAACTAATGCTTAATTATAGCAAAGGTCTTAAATCAACGGCCATCTCAAGTTTACCTTGATCACCAGAGCAGCTGAACTCCTGTCTTTTATGGAAAGCAGGAGAACCAACCCAAAACAAGTGAGACAGCAGACCTAAAGCAGGCAGCAACAGGCAAATTTGCTGCTCAGAGTTGATGTGGCTGGATCAGAACTTGACTATCTAGAGGAATTTTCTTGGGATTTCATCATGTATTTTTCAGATAATCAATCATCATATCCAGTGTCATCTACTCAGCTGCAACAGGAAAAACATGTTCTCCTCTAGATCTGACATAAAGTCAAAGCACAGCATTGGAGAGAGCTAACCCCACCGCATCCTGTTACCAGTAACTTACGGCTTCTTGCATTAGGTGATCCCCTAGGTCCTTGCAACTCCAGCCTGATGGCTCTGCCCTCAATTTCTCTTTTATTACAGGAATTTAAAGCTTCTTTAGCATCTTCAAATGACGCAAATTCTATAAATGCATACCTGAGAATGAACAGTTAATACTGAGAGTAAGTCACCAAACAAAGTCACATGGTTCCTCTACAATCATATTTGATGCCAACAAGCCTTTTTCCTCAGGCACATCCTTAAATGATGCGCTTTCTTTTCATGATCTGTGTAACTAAAATGATTAAGCTTCTGCTAATAGCCAAGAAAACAGGATTTTACCTATGCAAGATACACTCTTACTTACAGCCCATAACCGACAACATTAAGATACTAATTATTTTACCCTTTAGGTTTTCCACTTTGGTTCTGGGGCACTTTGATAAAAGTTGCCTTCTCAAATACTTCCTGAAGAGTTTCTTCTGTTGCGCTGTAGGAGAGGTTGCTTAAAATCAGAGTTTTTGATTCACCTATAAATAAAGAGATGCCAAATTAAGACTGAAACAGTGGTACCCAACTTCAGTCACAACTGTATTTTGTTCTTAAGAAGTTCTGTGGCTTAAGAGAGTAACATGCCAACGCTGATGCAGGTGGGACCCCACTTGTTGCTCAGCATACCAAACACAATGATGTCCTGTTACGTCCTGCTTCCTTCCATTCCCGTTCAGATGTATAAGGTTACTACTGACCTACCTTATAAGGTGACTATTAATCCATCTTCTCAAAACAACCTTCTAATTTTAAAATGCCCAAGATATAAGTCATTTAAAACATAAAACATACAAAGGAAGCTAGATCTATGTTCTAATGCAAAATAATTTCATATAACTCTCCCTAAAGATACCAAATTACTATTACAAATAGAAGTGTAACCATAACCAGTTTCATCTACATCTACATCCAATTATCAGTCAACTTTATGGAAGTACAAAGATGCAAAGGTTTTCCTTCCATCAATTCTGGAACCCTGTAAGCAGACTATAAATTCTTACCACTCCAAGTGCTATTCTTTCCACCTCTGTAGTCTTGATTTTGACCTTTCTCTCCGGTATAGTACAAGGAAATGGATCGCCCATCTATCTCTGTCCCCTGCTTTTCTTCCAACGTTTTCTCTGCATCAGCTTCTGTCTTAAATTCGATATAAGCAATCCTGCAATGGGAGGCAAAGGGAACCTCAGAACTCACTGGTATTTTATCAATTTTTTTAACACAAATGTTTTAATCTCAGCGACATGACCTTGCTTCAATTGAATAAAAATGTCCTGTTCATACTAACTGAAATGTTTGAAGATTCTGCCATTTCTGCTTTTCAATTAAAACTTTCCTCTCACTATAAAAAGTTTGCCAAGTACTCCTAGAAAATTTATTCACAGTAACCTCACTGCAATAACTGCTATTACTTACAAAGAGAGTATTTATTGTAAGATAGGCACATTTCATAGTACTTTATACATGTTAATTCATCTTTTAAAATCATTCAGTATTAAATACATTACCCCCATTTACAGATAGGAAATTGAGGCATTAATTAATCTGCCAGCAAAACCACACACCTAAGACACGTTGGGTCAACGTTTCTTTTATAAATTAGAGAAGCAAATTAATTTTAGTAAAACTTAACACTGCAGTAGATACAAAACATACCCTTTACTCTTTCCATCCTTGCTGACTAATCTGATTTCCATCGCATCTTCAAACACTTCTTTTAATTCGTCCTGAGTAACTTTATAAGGCAGATTTTTAGCCAAAAGGGTTCTTGCATCTCGATCTAGATAATAATAAATAAATAAATTAGATGGGTTTAAAGACCCTTCTCCCCCAAAAGACAAAAACTGATCAACAGAAAAGTTAAGAAATAATTTGAGGGCGGGCCGAGTGGTGTGTTTGCTAGGGCTTGGCTTGGGACACCAGCTCTGAGCAGCAGGGCCCGGGTTTGGATCCCACATGAGGACCAGTGATGCTGTGCCCTCTACAGCTAAGATGAACAGCTCGACATGGAGCTGGGCTGCCATGAGTCGCCAGCAACAGCGGGGCTGGCCGGCGGCTGGTGTGCAACTGCCTCACCCGGGAAGAGCGCAATACCAACATGGGCCAGTGAAATGACATCCTCCACAACTAGACTGAAGAACAAAAGGACAGCAGCTTGTCTGTCCCCCTCCTACGATTCCCCAATAAAATCTTTAAAAAAATAAAAAATAATTTGAGATCCTTCAGTGTATAAGACACTGCTAGTATGTATACACAGCACTGGCAAGAGAAGTTGTTGTCACAACTAACATTAAACTGTATGCTGGATACTTAGAACTCAACTTAGAGTGGGTGCTCAGTTATTTTTCAATTAAAAATCATGAACACACACTTGAAACATGACAAAGTATATAAAGGATACAAAAAAAGAGTTGTCACAGAATTGATCTAGTTCCGGAGAGAAAAGGCCTCTTTATGTTAATTTAGATATAAGCATACCTTGTTTTGTGTTTCGCTTTACTGTGTTTCACTGATTCTGTAATTTTCTCAACTTCTGAAGCCTTTGTTTTTTTGTTGTTCAAATTTCCCTTTTACAGTGAAACTGTAAAACTATTTCACTGTAAAAAGCTACAGTGAAACTATTGAGGTGATGGCCATACCCCACCTCCTTCATGGCCAGATGTTGTTATTTTTAACAAATTCAAGTCAAGACCCTCAATCAGCAAAAAGGCTACAACTAGCTCCTTTATTACATACAATACTTGCTTTATTACGGTGTTCTGGAACCGAACCTGCACTATCCCCAAAGTATGCCTGTACATCTAAACAATTCTTTTTTGTTGTTGTTGTATTTTTTTTTAGAGGGCAGTGTCACTGGCCCTCATATGTGGGATCTGAACCGGGGCTGATGGTGTTCCAAGCCAGCTCTTAACCACCAGGCCACTCGGCCGGCCCAACCAATTCTTTTGATTAAATCCATTCTTGGTTGTCTGACTTGGGAATTTATAGCACCAGCAAACAGTGCCAGGAAGCTGTAAACATTTGACATTTTAACTTATTTAATCCTCACAACACTGAGGAAAACAAAAGAAAAAGGTTAAATGATTTAACCTGGCCAATCAGATTAGAAATATCCATTAACAAGTTACCTATCAATATCACAATTACCTAAAGCCAGACATACATACCTTTTTTATTGTCTTTTCCCTTTGGTTTTTCTATTTTAATTTCATTGCCAAAGAGCTTTAAACCAGTGAGTTCCAAGGCTTTTTCCAGGTCTTCAGCAGATTCAAAATCCACATAGCCAAATCTCCTTTAAGGTGATAGGCAAAGAAGACAAAGTACAGGTTTGAAAAAAAACCAAAGACAAACAAGAGCAACATTAACACATTCTAGGCAAGCAGCAACACTAGAATGTAATGGTGCAAACAGGAATTAAGTAAAAAAGCACCTACTCTATTAATTAAATTAAGTCAGGCTCTATAAAGCAGGAGATACAGAGCAAGTCTAAGTACCAAGATCTGCCAAGTTCACCTCTGATGTTGTCTTTATCAGCTATACTGCTCATAACAATTGACAGTAGCGGTTAACAAAAAATTGTTCAAGTACCAAAACAGGACAATCCTGTCTGGTTAAAAGCATTCGCTATGATGGCTATTTGAGTCTAATTGTTTCATTTATAAGAATAAAAGCATCAAAGCTCATAGCTTATTAAAAATTATTTTGTGCTTTATCAAAAGTTGAGTTATGGAAATTTCAATTTCAGATCTTAGGATCTGAAAATCTAACAACTTAATTCATTAATATCTAAACTTTGAAGACTTTTACATATTCATGTTCAAGGATTGAGAGCTATGGTTCTAAAAAGAGGAGGAAAAAAGCATTAGCAGAGCCAGGAGTAATGTGCTGAAGTACAATGTCCTAACTCCACCATACTTACCTAGATACACCAATTCTGACATCTACAACAGCAAGATCATTTTGAGCAAAAATGTCACTGATACCGGTTTTTAATTCAGGAGGAGATTTGTTGAAGTTCAGGTTTCCAACATAGAGATTAAAAGCTGTAGTTGGTTCTGTGGCTGTAAAAAACAAAAAACGGATTCAAATTAGTCTATATGTAAAGTATGAAACAAACTTAATTTCCAGTACAAATTTCTATACGCCGACAGCACATCAGTACACTGCAATATAACATCAGGTTTCAGTATTAAGTCCCTTTCTTATTCATCACTTGTGCTATTGGGCACCCCACCCCCCATTACAATTCTGTGCATTACCTTCCACTTTCTGTTTCTTGGCTTCAGGAGCTGCTTTCTGTTTGGCCATTTCCTTCTTTCGTTTTCCAGGTGCTTCTTTGACAGGCTCTGCACAAGATTGCAAACAATCTGTGTCATCCATGAGTAGTCACACATATTCAAGTACCTCCTTTAAATAAAACTCGTGTCAGTATGCTTTAAGACTAATTGATTACCTTCCTCCTCATCGTCCTCTTCCTCATCTTCATCTTCCTCCTCATCTTCGTCCTCATCTTCATCCTCATCCTCGTCATCGTCTTCATCCTCCTCATCCTCGTCCTCATCCTCTTCCTCTTCTTCCTCTTCAGTGCTCTTGGCCTTCACAAGAGCAGCTTTTGGAGGAGCTTTCTTGCCTTTCGCTAGTATAAAGGCCATGGGTTCTTCTTCAGAGTCTGGAAGAGAAGTCATGTAGGTCAAACTCAAGGGAATTATCCCCAAACCAACATTCGTTCTGGGAAAATTTAAAGGAAAAGAATGTAATACTGCCAATGCCACTGTGCTTAGTTATGGCAAAAATTAACAGATTACTTGGAAGCAACACTGTTTTATGAAAAAATATAGAATGTGCTGTTTCAGACATTTTCTCAGCGGCTGGCCATCATTCATGGGCACCACAACCAGCCCAGAGAATCCCTGGGAGGCTTTTTATCAAACCCCTGGTTGTCATGGAAAGAGTATGTTTGCATATTGCCCCCCAAACCTCACCCCTACTGGCTCTTGCAAACAAGAGCCCAAGAACTACCCACAGAACTCCTTACCATCTTCTTCATCGTCATCATCGTCATCCTCGTCGTCATCATCTGAGGCAACAGTAGATACTATTTTCATCACTGCTGGCGTGAATTTATGATCCTCCTCGTCTTCATCATCTTCATCCTCATCTTCCTCTTCACTGTCATCATCTTCCTCATCACTGTCTTCCTTCTTGGCATTCTTGCCATTCTTTGCTCCCTTGGCTGGGGTGGCTGCTCCCTTTTTACCAGAGGTTGCTACCAATGCTTTGCCTACTGTGGCTCCCTTCTTGCCAGGTGTCGCCACTGCTTTGGCCGGTGTAACTGCTGCCTTTTTGGCAGGGGCCGGTGTAACCACTGCCTTTTTGCTGGGGGTGACAACTGCTTTCTTGGCTGGCGTGGCAACTGCAACCTTTTTTGTTGGGGAAACCATCACCTTCTTTGCTGGAGTTGTGGTAGCTTTCTTCCCTTTTTTCTGAGGAATGATAACCTCAATAACAAATAAAACAAACATAAGTGTTTCTAAACTCAAAAACAGAGCCTTGTGGGCCGGATGAGTGGTGCGTTGGTTAAGAGCTGGCTTGGCACGCCAGTGGCCCTGATTCGGATCCCACATATGAGGGCCAGTGATACTGCCCTCAAAAACAAAAAAAGGGGGCCTTGGCCCAATAAATGGGTGCTAAATTCTGGCACTGCCTCTAGACCACATGCATTAGATCTATGTTAGCACATTAAACTGTAGGATCATGTTATACGTCCTTCTGTATACCTATGAGGTCAATCCTCATTTTCAGGTAAATACCCAAGCGTAAGGAACACTTAAAATACCTCTCACCGAGACCTACGAGTTTCTGTATCTCATACCTTGTAATTGCTTCGGCTTTGAAGCAACACCCCAAAATGGACTCTGAAGTTCTGGTCAAGATGGAGGAGTAGGTAACCATGCTTACTTCCTCCCATGACACTAAAATTACAATTACAGAACAATCAACCTGGAAAACCATCTGAAGACTAGTTGAATAAAAATCCTATTAACTAAAGACTGGTGTCTACATATGTCAAAACTCAACCAAGTGTACACCTCACGTATATGTACTTATTTATATTTTAATTATATATCAATGAAACTTAAAAAATAAAAAGCAATCCTGTCCAAAACTTAAAATGGACTCTGAAAATAGACTGCTGAAAATGATAATAGAACATTACACATTGCTATAAGGATTATGAATTAGTTTAACTAAAAGGCTTTCACTGAGAAAGATCTATGTGTTAAGTGTAATTAAATCATTGGGAATATTACTATAGGTGGTGATGTAAAAAAATTCAGTGGAAGCTCATTTTTAGGACCAGGGATTAAATGAGTACCAAAAAGGCTGGACAGTCAATCCTTACATGATTATACAAATTAAAAAATGAGCACTTAGCCTGGTAAAAACATCATTCACCTACAGTTAAGTCACGCTCAGCCCCACTTTTTACCAGGTAATGGGTTAGAACAAAATCTTTACTAAATTCTAAACAAGAAATATGAGCAAATAAAGTGGTTCCTTGTCTTGATAGTAAGCAAAGAGTCAGAAATACCAAAAAGGGTCAATGTGAACACAAAGCGAGGCGGCAAACTTCACTTCTCACCACATTCTAACAATGACTCCTATTACAAACCTCCTATGTGAGGAACAGAGACCTGCTTGGAGGCTAGGAAAGGCACCTGGCAAGGCTAACTTCAGACTTCACTACAATGGTCATCGCTGCCACTTACAGGACAGGTGGATGTCCAGGTCATTTCCTCATCTAGCATGTGGGGCTAACATGTTTAAACAGGACAACACTCACAATTTAATCATTCGTCATCACACTAAGCCCTGCAGAGAGAGTACATGAACAGACTCCTGACCTTTTCTCTCAAGTTCATTCAAATACTTACCCTTATCTCGACAAGTCAACGGAGAGCTTGTGAAAAACGACTGTTACAACATCACATATATGAGTGAATACACTCATTTTTGCCACTATTTTCAGATATCCAACACCACCTATCTTTGCTCTCCATTTTGTAGTGTAACGTAATTCTGCATTAAATTGTATATAATTACCTCTTCTCCGCTGCTTTCATCTTCATCATCTTCTGACATTTCCTCATCCTCACTATCTTCTTCTATCTCCTTTGGGGGAGGAGCCATTTTCTTGGGGTCACCTTGATTTTTACCGGCCTAAAACAAAACAGGACAGCACATCACCCTCCCCACATTTTAGGCCACTCATCTTTTGCCATCATTCATGGTACAGTGCAGTCACCTCCCTTTCTCAGAAGCCACTTTCCATACTGTGAAATACCCCAATCGATGTAAAAACTATTCCTGATGTCAATGTTAGCCATCTCCCACATATTCTTCCTGTTAGGTTCTACAGAAACCAATCTTAGGACCAAGAGGCAACTTCAAGGAAATCATCTCCCTCTTCCTGTTGCCTTCCTTAAAAGCACACCCGTGTTAAAAACTACTTCCAAGGGCCGGCCGAGTGGCGTGATGGTTAAGCGCTGGCCTGGGATGCCAGTGGCCCCGGTTCGGGTCCCGCATATGAGGGCCAGTGACACTGCCCTCAAGAAATAAAAATCGAACCTTACATGCGGTACCATTTAATGGTCGGCCAACCATCCACAGCCCTTTCCGGGGCAAGCTATCTATAAAAAAAAAGGCCTTTGGTAAATTCTGCCACCTTATTCCAGCACCCTCGTCTACATTTAAATTCGGACAACTTAACTCCTAAAATCAGCGTCCCTTTCCCAGGGAAATAACCCCGCCCCCCCGACCCACCGGAGCCACGTGGGGGCACTTCACAGGCCACCACGTGCGCGCCAGCCGGCACGGAAAGCACGCAGCGGGGGCGCCTTCCGAAGCCCGCCTCGTGCACGCCCCCCCTCGCCGGAGCGGCGGTCCCCACAGACCGCTGAGTTTCCAACCGAAGCAATCCCGCCGCTCCCCGCCTGACCGCGAGGTCCCCTGCGGAGACGCCAAGACCCCCTCGGCGTGGCCCACGTGGCCGGCCACGCGCCGGGGCACGTGCGCTAGGAGGCGGGGCCCCGCTCGCGCCCGTCGCAGGCATTTGGCGTCATCCGTCCCTCCCGAGGCCCAGCGCCCCGGCCCCGCGCTCTATCCCTCAGTCTTTCCCCGGCCTCGTCCACCACCCGCGCGGCACCTGCCGAAGCGTTCCTCCTCGCCGCCAAGTCACCAAACGCCGCGAGACCGCCGCGCTAATCACGCGAGACTTCCCGCAGCATGGCGCCCTCGAACGCGCCCGGGACGGCGCGGAGGCCCTCCTCCTCGCGGCCCCGCGCGCGCGCGCTCCTCGAAACACAGGCCTCGGCCTCCGAGCGTGCGCGAGCACAGCATCGTACCTTGGCGAGCTTCACCATGATGGCGGCTTACGACAGCGGACTGTGTGGCGGGCGAGTGGCGCAGATAAGCCCAGGAGACCTCAACAACGCCGATGGCCGCCGCTGGCACTGAAGACCCGGAGCCCGTACGCTTGGCTGCCAGCTAGAGCTCGAGACTGAGGCGAAAGACTGAGCCTGCCCAGTAATCGCCTCTGGAAAGACGACGACGGCGCCCTCGTGACGCAGTTTCGACCAACCAGAGCCCGCGCTCATTCCACGAGCCAACCGTGAGCCTCTGTCGAGGACGGCGCGGGGCGGGGCGCGGGCGGGGGTGGGCGGGCCGAGGCGGCCGGAGGAGAGGGAGGGGATTCGATGTCGGCGCTCTGGGGGCGGGACTCGCTTTGTGTCAGGCCGGTGCTGATTGGACGGTGGGCGCGCGGTTCCCGAAGTGCCCCTCCGCGGCCCGATCTCGCGGCGCCTGCGCGCTGGGATGGACGAGTTTTGGCACCGCGTGTGCGGGGTCCTGGGGGCGGCGGTACGTGAGCAGTTCGATCCCCTAACCTGTCTGGGTCCTGACAACTCGCGCGGAGTTTCCCCGCGGCCCCGTCCCGCGCTTCACGCTCAGCCTCCTGGTGGCCGTGAACAAAGGAGTTCGCCCCCGTTACCATGCTGATGATCCCAAGACCCGAAACTCCGGGGCCACCGGCTCACAATGCCTCAATGGGGGGCCCACCGCTTTTCCCACGCGCCACTGAACGGCGGCCCGAAAATCTCCCAGTCTGCGGGTGATTCCCGGCCGGCCCACGTGCCTGACGTTGCCTCCCGAGACGTGTTAATAAAAGCAATTGTGTATATTTGTGAGGCTTTTCCTGTGGCCAGTGCACAACCATCACCTTAATCTCAAGTAATTCCATGGATTAGGTATTTCTTCCAATGGGGAACAGGCTCGGAAAGATAACTTCCTGGCGGTCACACGGTGTTAGAACTGGGATGGGAAGAGGAACTCGGTCAGGCCAACCACTGTGCCTGGGCTTTGCTCACAAGGTCCCTCTGTGGGACTAAAAATGTGGCTGAGAAGTCGGGGTAACCAGATGGTCCAGGAGTAGGTGAAAAAAGCCAAGGGAAAAGTATCATCAATGGTGGGAGGCACAGAAGACTGTTGCGCTTTTTTTTTTTTTTTTTTAAGAGGGCAGTGTCACTGGCCCTCATGTGTGGGACCCGAACCAGGGCCGCTGGTTTCCCAAGCCAGCGCTTAACCACCGTGCCACTCGGCCGGTCCAACTGTTGCTCCTTTGCCGATTATTCAGATAGGTCACTGTGTGCAAACTTGATTCATGCCAAACTTAGAACACTTCCTTCAGTTTAGAGCTTATCTGAGATACATCCTGGGCATCTGGTACCATATTGTTCCTACAAAACCAGGATACCTTCAGCTATGACGATATTTCCCCAACTGAACCTGATATTCAAAATCATCCCTGGAGAGGTCTGGGTTGGGGCTCAGGATTTTGTATTTTAACAAAGGCCCATGGGGGTTCTTATGAGCAATCAAGTTATTTTGCAAGTCTTACTAGAACACTCTTGGGACTGAGTGTATAGGAGTTTCCCACTGGGGCTCTCAGATCAAGGAGGAGGATGAGACTGGTTCTGTGGTGTGCACCCTGCTTCCTGATGAATTGTGCAAAGCCCCTGAGGAGATTCACCTTTTGAACTCTGGGATGGGGCCTAAGGGAACACTTATGGGATGACAGGACAGAAAGAACAGCATGAATCAAGGCATGGTGGAATAAGACCCCAGTGTTTCCAAGCAGTTTGGCACAGAACAAGCTTAATGCACTCATGGGAAGAGGCCAGAGAGTTGAGCGATGAGCATGATCAAGAGACGGATGAGGGCCGGCCTAGTGGTGCGGTGGTTAAGTGCTGGCTTGGGAAGCCAGCGGCCCTGGTTCAGTCCCACATATGAGGGCCAGTGACATTGCCCTCAAAAAAAAAAAAAAAGAGACGGATGAATTTTAGAAATACTGACAAGGCTGGCTCCTTGTTAGTCAGATCTCAGTTGATATCATCTCTTAAGAAGCCTTCCCCAAGTCTCCAATGAAAAGTGCCACACAGATTCCCTATCACATCACTGTAATTGAGTCTTCTACAGGTACTTATCAACACCTGGCATGTTTCTTGGCTGTTCATTGTCTCATCCCTCCCCAGCCATGACCACACAGATTTTGTTCCTGCTGTATTCCTAGAGTCTAAAGCATTGCCTGACACAAGTTAGTAGTGAAAATTATTTGTCAGTGAATGATGTATTTCTGTAAAAGAAGCAGTGGAGAGAGCCAGTACAGCTTAGTGTTCACGTGCCTTGCTCTGGATCAGCCTGGGATAGAAAAATAATTTTTAATACTTATGGGGGCCAGTCGAGTGGCATGTTGATTAAGAGTTGGCTTGGGACGCCAGCTCTGAGCAGCTGGGCCCGGTTTGGATCCCACATGAGGGCCAGTGACGCTGCCCCCTCTACAGCTAAGATGGTGAGCAAGGTTATGCCTGGAGCTGAGCTGCCGTGAGTCCCCGGCATCGGTGTAGACTGTAGCCCCTGCTGCAGTGGGATGCCTGAGCTACCTGGCAGCCAGCGTGAGCTGTCAGCAGCTGGTGTGAGCTGCTGTGAGCTGCCATGAGTGGCGGTCCAATGGCCGGCGAGCAACTGCCTCACCCGAGAAGAGCGCAATGATAATACCAACATGGGCCAGTGAAGCGACGTCCTCCACAACTAGATTGAAGAACAAAAGGACAGCAACTTGTCTGTTCCCCTTCCCCGATTCCCCAATGCTGTCCCCTCCCCCAATTCCACAATAAAATCTTTTTTAAAAAAAGAAAAATACTTATGTAATGCCTACTAAGTTCCAAGCACTATTCCAGTTATTTATATCCAGTTATTTATATATTAATTCATTTACTCTTCAAAATAACCTTTAAAAAGATACCACTGTTTTACAGAAACTGGGGCATAGGGAAGTAAATGAATTTGTCCAGGGTCACAGAGCTAGTAAGTGGAGGAGCTAGGATTTAAACTGAGACCTTGTTCTTTTGTTGCAGTTTCTTTATAAAATGGGGAAAATAATAGTACCTGCCTTTAGGGTTGTTTTGAGTATTAAGTGAGATGATGCTGCATGTATTTTTTGAGGGCATATAATTAACCCTTCATATTAGCCATTGTTATTATTGACAGATTTGGTGACTTGGATAGAGAAGGAAAAGGGATAATTTATTTCCACTATCTGTTGAGTGTGCATATGTAAGTGGAGTGACGGGGTTGCAGGTTTGGGGGAAAGCTAACGAATTCAGTTTTGGATATACTGAGTGCACAAGGATACCTACTGCTTCAGGCAATTGGCAGAGGTGGTTGCATGGCTGCAGACACAGCTGGTATGAGGAACCTGTCCAGAATAGCAACCAGAGTGAGGAGAGAAAGCTAGGCAGACCCAGGCCAATGGTGGGAAACATCTGGGTGGGAAAAGGCCCAGAAGCAGAAGCACAGCTAGAAATTGGGAATTTTGGAAGCCAAGTGAAGACTGGGACAAAAAAGGGAAGGAAGAACAATGTCTGATGCCACAAATAGGTCAAATAAGGTGAGGCCTAAAGCTGGTCTACAGGATTTGGTACTAAGAGATGGAGATTTTGACAAGACTCGTTTCAGGGGGATGGAGTACAGCTGCGGTTGGAGACGAACAGGTGGGGAGTGGCGGTGGTAAGTGTAGGATGACCTTCTACAAAGCACTCCTAGGAGAGCAAGTGGTTGCTTTACTAATGCAGCTCAAGAAGGAAGATGAACATTCTTCTAGGCTTTGGAGAAGGAGTCAGTAAAGAAGAATTGAAAGGTCAGAAAAGAAATGAGAAGTTTAGATTAAGTGAGGAAGGATTCTTGAATGAGGCGGCCACCTCTGATCCAGACCAATTTGAGACTAAAGGTAAGAGTACCTGTGAGACAGTAAGTGTTAAGCCAGAATGTAGGCTCTGGGAGGCCAGTCTGGCTCAGTAAGAGGCTTCCTAGTACCTAGACTGTGCCTGGTGCGTAAAAGTTGCTTAGTAAGTATTCAGTCAATGAATGGATGTGGGCCAAGAATTAGGGTAATTTCTGTCTGCTGGTCTCTTTTGGATGAATAAGAGGCTGTCTTCTAAAAAGAAAAGGAGGGAAGACTGGATGGGAGTTTACCAAGCACCAAGTGGCAGGAGAAAAGGAGGGGACACTTAAACTCCAAAGGACTGAATTAAAGGATAAGGGAATGCAAATTGGTGCAGCCACTGTGGAAAATAATATAAAGGTTTCTCAAGAAATTAAAAATAGAATACCATATGACCCAACAATCCCATTTCTGGGTATATATCCAAAGGAAATGAAAATAGGACATTGAAGAGAGATCTGCACTCCTCTGATCATTGCAACATTATTTACAGTAGGCAAGATATGGAAACAATCTAAGTGTCCATCAATGGATGAATGGACAAAGATGGTGTGTGTGTGTGTGTGTGTGTGTGTGTGTATAAATACATGTACGTATATACATACACACAATGGAATATTATTCAGCCGTAGAAAGGACATCCTGCCATTTGAGACAACATGGATGGACCTTGAGGGCATTATGCTAAGTGAAATAATCCAGACAAAAACAAATACTGCATTGTATTATTTATATATGGAATCTTTAAAAAAAAAAAAAAGTCAAACTCATTAAAACAAAGAGTAGAAAAATGGTTGCCAGGGGCTGGGGGGTAGGGGAAATAGGAAGAGGATGGTAAAAAGGTACAAATTTTGGGCTGGTTGAGTGGCTCATTGGTTAAGAGTTGGCTTGGGAGCACCAGCTCTGAGCAGCAGGGCCCTGGTTCGGATCCCACATGAGGGCCAGTGACACTGCGCCCTCTACAGCTAAGATGGTGAACAACAGCGTGACCTGGAGCTGGGCTGCTGTGAGTTGCTGGCAATGGAGTAGTAGGCTGCAGCCCCTGCTGTAGTGGGCTGCCGTGAGTGGCCATCCAATGGCCAGAAACTGATCTGCCTTAGCCAGGAAGAGCGCAATGATCACAATACCAACATGGGCCAGTGAAGTGATGTCCTCCACAACTAGACTGAAGAACAAAACGACAGCAACTTTTCTGTTCCCCTTCCCCGATTCCCCAATAAATCTTTTAAAAAAAGGTACAAACTTTGATCTCTAAGGTGAGTAAGTTCTGAGGATCTAATGTAAAGCATGGTGACTATAGTTGATAACACTATTGTATAATTGAAATTTGCTAAGAGTAGAACTTAAATGTTCTCACCAAAAAAAGAAAAAAAAAAGTGAGGTGATAGATGTGTTAAATAATTGTCGAGGGAATCCTTTCACCATGTATGTGAATATCGAATAACCACGATGTACATTTTAAATATCTTAATAATTTTATATGATTATAATTCAAAGCTGAAATTTTAAGAAACAGAATCTATAAATAAATATAAAAATTAATTAATTAAATGGTAACTAAACACCATGCAGTAAATCGCCTACAGCCAGAACAGGGAAGAACAGATTACTGTTGCTGCAAGGTCCGACTGTCCTAGACCTTGGATAAGAGGAAAGTGTAAAATCTGAGCCTGTCCTGGCATATAATGAGTGGGCAAACATGAAATATTGCCCCTTTGCTGTGTGACCTTAGGCTTCTGTGTTTGTTATCTATTAAATGACGGCAGGAACTCCTGTTCCGTTTTCCAAGGGAAAGCCTAAGTACTAAGAGTAAGGCAAAGAAGGGTCCAATCCACATCCTCAGCGGTTCTAAATCAGTCTAGAAAGGAAACCATGGGTGAGCTACCCAAGTACCCAGAAACTTAGGTAATGCTACCTCCAGCTTTATTCTCTTGACATCAGGGTCCGAATGCTTTGCCCCACCCCCATCCTGTCTCAGGACAGTGCCAGCCAGCAGCAGTCTCTTGCGTATCCTTTCAGATTCAATTATTTACAAATAAACAGGTGTATTTACTATCTTTAATACAAATGCAATCATTCTATGTAATTGTTCTGAACTCTCCTTTTTTATTAACTAGATTTATCTCGCAACTCATTCCACATCAGTGCTTGCAGAGCTGCCTCATTCTTTTTAATAGCTATAGTGTTTCTCGTGTGAAAGCATCATTTATTTAACCAGTCCCCAGTGCTGGACACTTAGGGTCATTTCCTATGTTTTGCTATTACAAGTTATAATAGTAAATAACCTTTTTACCTACTTAATTTTGCGCATGTACAAATTATATCTGCAGAACAGATAGAATGTTTATAACTTAAATATAGAAAAGTTGAGTCAAAGCATATAGCTTTTTACATTTTGATAAGTACTCTCCCAAGTCCCACCTTTGGTTGGGATTTTTGTTGCCAGTTCCAGCAGAGAGAGATCCCAGCTGCCCTGGCTGGCTGAGGTTACTTGCTGCCCCCAGAGCCCCTGGACTGACAGACAGCACTGTGCACTTTGACAGAGGAGGGCCTGGGCAGGGGAGAGGTAAGGCTACCACATCCCCTAGAGCAGGGATCAGCAAACTTTTGAGACAGAAGGGCCGCCAGGGGTCAGCAAACTGTGGCTCGCGAGCGTGTGGCTCTGAAGTAAAATTGAAAATGAAAATAAAACTACCATAGTTTCATTTATAAAAATTTTACAGGATATTATTCACATAATGGTGATTATGTCAAAATATATTTATTGCTCTTGAATAATTTTTAAATTGTTGTGAGGGACAGGATTGGCTCTTCCAGGGGTCAGCAAACTTGAGATGGAACGTACCCAAAGAGCCGCATGTGGCTCGCGAGCCTCAGTTTGCTGACCCCTGCCCTAGAAGCATCACTCTACTTCTTTCCCACAAATTTTCACACTGGGGAGTTGGACCAGCTTGTGCCACCAACCTCAGGAGGACTTGAGCAGCCAGCCCCTGGCCACCTCTTCTGGCCACCGTCTGACACAGCCCATTGCCATGGCCTGGCCAGCCCCTATACCTACAGTGCCTGTCTGCACTGAGGCACCCGCTTAGGGCGTCCTCGGGCACCCAGAGACCCAGACAGACCCCGTCGGCCACAGTGAGCCCATGTTAATGCAGGGGTCTGACAGCCCACTGGACGAAGTCTGCAGATGTTCAGAAAGGCTAACTCCAATCCCCAAATCCAGGCCTCACGGGGAACCCAATGTTTCAGCTAGGCTCCAACCAGCAAAGAAAAATCACCTCAGCTATTTAAAACAGGGAGCTCAAAGCAGGAATTGGTTACAAGGCTGATAGAATTGCTGAGAAGCCAAATGGGACATAAAGCACAAGCAGGAAGCTGCTGCCACCCACAGACGGGTTCCCTGGAAGGCTGGAGCCACAGTGGAGGGACCAGAGCTGCTTCCAGGTAAGCTCCCAAAGCAGAGGGTGTAGGACAGCCGACCTGGCCTGGAGGGGCATTCACAGCCTCAACCCCAGAGCTTTCAAAGCTTGCCTGAGGCCGGAGGGCGGGAGTCTGCTCTGAGACTGTGGAGATGGGCAGAGCCAAGTTCCCTTTACTCACCCCTCCTGCTTTTGTCTTTTTGGGTTCCCTGAGGCCTTCAGGTAATGTCCAGAACTTTCAGCCAGATGCTGAAGGACGGTCCTAAGCTCTCCTTTCCAGGCCTTGCTTGGCATTTAGGCCAGTGTTTTCATGCATGAGGAAACCGGGGCTCAGGGCCCCGAGTCAAAGAACCCGGCCCTCTTCTTCCGGAGGCCGCCTAAGAAGCTTCATTTGCCAGCTCAGAGCCTCGGGCTCAGCCCTCAGCTCCCAAACTGCACCAGTGACCAGGGGGCCCCTGAGCCTGCTGGAGGAGGGCTGGCAGGCCCCAGATTATCACCAGCCTTCACCCCCCTGCTGCACCCCTAGCAGGTCAGCTTTCCCTTCCACATTCAGGAGGTTGGACCCTGCCAGAGAGAAATCCTGTGATAACCATCCTGCTCAGCATTGTTCAAAAAGTCTTCCAGGAGTTCTGAACTGGATCACCGTTCTCATTTCCATCTTCCCAGCATCTATTCCAAGTCATCTCTCCAGGACTCCTCACAGTTCCTCCCCCCCCCCCCCCACCAAATCCCTCTCAACAGTTACCCTATTTTCCACTTCACAGGGAAAAAGATACCTCCCCAGGGATTCCCACCTGATTGACCTACAGCCCTGGTCCTTAGCTTCCCCCCACTCAAGGCCCAAGGGAAGCTGGGGTGTTTCTCTCACAGGGCAGGGGAGCCACTCCTTGCATTTCAGTTCCCTCCATCCCTTCTTTTGTCCTTCACAGGGGCAAGCTTCTGGGAAGAATGGAGGAAAGTTGCTGCCAGTCCCTCACGGGGCCCCCAATACCTTCTCAGTTGCTAGCCCAAAGGACCCTTTTAGACCTCCCTTCTGGACCTCTCTGTGACTTCTTTCCTTGACCACATCTGCCTTAGAACAGCTCGCCTGCCTCCTTCCTCTTTGCCCACCTTCCTCTCTTCTTCCCGGACATGCTACAGGAGGGAGTATCCACCCCTACCTACTGCTCCTCTGCTTCAGGCACCTTCTCTGGTGGCCGCTACAGCTGCTCGGCCATGGCTCCCCCTCCCAGTGGACGACTGCCACCAATGGTGCCCAAATCCATCTCTCTAGGAACAACTTTCCCCCTGGGCTCCCGATATCTCCCATGGGTGTCCTGTAAATCTTCCAATTCAGAGTGTCACAAACTGAACTAAGCTTCCTCCTCCACCCTGAACTGCCACCTTTTATACCTCAGTAAATGAGACACAGTGACCAGCCCTCCCAGGCCAGAGTCTGATGTTATCTTAGACCCAACCCTCTCCATGGGCTCCCACAGCAGGGCCTTCCGAAAGCCTGGCCTTCAGGTGTCTTTGGAAAGGGTCCACTATCCTCACTGTTTCTAATTCAAGCCTTCATCCTTTCCTGCCTGGATTAGCTCAGCAATTCTGAGCTGGCCTCCCTGACACCAGCCTTGCCCCTCTATTTAATCTACCAGACTGTATCCACATCGTTTTTTTTAAATCAACAGCTGCAAACACATTCTAATAATGTAAAGTTTCAATGACTTCTTGTAGCCAGCAGGAGAAAACCCAAGTGTCTTAGCTCAGCATTGATAACCCACTTCCCGCTGCAGAGGGGAGGACCAAGGTGAAGCAAATGAGGCATTTGTCTCAGGCACAAAATTTAAGGAACTCCCAAAATTCAGTAATCAAGATAAATAATACTTCAGTGCAATTTTTTAAAATAATGTGAAAAATCCATGATGAACAACACAAAATCAAAATTTTAAATAAACGCACGGTTCGGAATCACTGATATTCCTTTTGTCTCAGGCTCCAAGGTGGCTTGGCACAGCACTGTTACTGATCTGGTCTTTACGAAAACTTGATATTTTGTTCATCACAGATTTTCTTGTATTCATTTTTATTTTAAAATCTTGCATTAGGGGCAGCCGGATGGCTCAGCTGGTGAGAGCACATGCTCAGAACAACAAGGATGCCGGTTCGATTCCTGCATGGAATGGTGGACTGCCCCCCCCCAACTCCCCTGCAACTAGATTGAAAACGGCGATTAGCTGAGCTGTGCCCTCTACAAGCAGATTGAAGGACAATGACTTGACTTGGAGCTGATGAGTCATGGATAAAACACACTGTTACCCAATAAAAAAAAATTTTTTTTTTAAATCTTGCATTAAAATATTCTATTGACTACTGAGTTTTAGGCTTTAAATTTTGCACTCAAGGCAACTGCCTTACTTCCCTCATCCTACTCCTGGTCCTGTGCCCTGCTGGGACCTCCAGGCTTCAGCCTACTAGACCACTGGCCTTCCCCTAGTGGGCCCTCTGGGGCTCTAGCCCACCTGCACCTTCTCCTATGCTCCTTCCCCTGCTTGAGACAACCTCCCCCATATCTGGCCTCCTGGTCCACCTTCAGGATCCAGCCACCTCTTCTTGGAGTCTTCCTGTTATCCTCAGCCCAGATTGGGTACCCCTCTATGCTCCTAAAGCACCAGCTGCCACACACATATACTTCTTGAGGTCATGTGGAATTCATCCCTTTAACCCTAGGCTCCACAGTGTCAGCAAACAGTTGGTGCTCAATAAATGCTGATTCTGTGAATGATGATTTAGAGTTAATGGAGGAACTTCAGGATTAGTGAGGGAGATCTTTCAGGAACTCAGGTATTCCAGAGACTGTGAAATCTTAGATACACCTGAGAACAAGTCAGCCCCCCCCCCCACGTTCTTCAGTCTAAGCCCAGCCCATGGCCACCTGCCTGAACTGCAGCACAATTTCCAGCCAGGTACTATCTTTCCTGAATCCCGGCTGTTCCTGGGGCCTCAGCATCTATTCCTGTCCAGTCCTCTAGGTGTCCTTGCCCTGTCCCTCTGCAGAGAGGGATTGAAAGAAGGTGAGGTTGAAAGTAGCTGAGAGTCTGTATCTCAGCTTTGTAGATTCAGAAACCTGAACTTTTAAAATTTATAACCTCACACCCGTTAGGATGACTACTACCAAAAAAAAAAAAAAAAGCGAGGGATGGGGGGCTGCTGGGTGATTCAGTTGGTAAGAGCGTGTGCTCTGAACAACAAGAAACCAAAAAATATAAAAGTCTCTCTTGCATGCCTGTCTCCCATTTTCCTAGTTCCTCATCATCCATCCTGCACAGGTAACTGCTTTTAACAGTGTGTCAACTATAAAAGGACAAAAATCATATACTCATCTCAATAGATGCAGAAAAAGCATTTCACAAAATCCAACACCCTTTCATGATAAAAACACTCAACAAAGAAATAGAAGGGTACTTCCTCAATCTGGTAAAAGGTGTCTATAAAAAATCCACAGCTAACATCATACTCGATGGTGAAAGACTGAAACTTTTCCCCTAATATCAGAAATTAGACAAAGATGTCTGTTCTCATCACTTCTATTCAACTTTGTACTGGAGGCTCTATCCAGGGAAGGCATCCAGTTGGAAAGGAAGAAGGTAAAACTATCTCTACTTGCAGATGACATGTTATATATAGAAAATCCATCAGGCTTCACACAAAAAAGTTATTAGAGCTAATGAAAAGTTCAGCAAGATTGCAGGAAACAAGATCAGTATGCAAACTACAAAACATCATTGAAAGAAATCCTGTATTCATGGATTGGAAGCCTCAATTTAGTTAAGATCACAAAACTTCCCAAATTGGCCTCCAGATTCAACACAATCCCTATCAAAATTCCAGCTGCCTGTTTTCACAGAAATTGACAAGTTGATCCTGAAGTTATATGAAAATTGAAGAAACCCAGAATAGCCAAACACTGTTGGAAAAGAACAAAGTTAGAAGACATACTTCCTGACTTCAAAACTTATTACAACAAGCTGTGGTAATCGAGACTGTTGTTGCTGGCATAAGGATAGACATATAGATCAATGCAATGATCTGAAAGTCCAGAAATTAACCCATATATTTATAGTCAATTGATTTTGAAAAGGTGCAAAGGCAATTTAATAGGGAAACAATGTCTTCCACAAATGGTGCTGGGACAGCTATATATCCATATGAAATTGGACCCCTGTCTCATACCATATACAAAAATTAGTGGATCAATGCCCTAAATATAAGAGCTAAAACTATAAAACTCTTGGGAAAAAAATACAGGCATAGGGGCCGGCTGAGTGGCTCAGTTGATTAAGGGTGCAAGCTCTGAGAAACAGAGTCACCAGTTCGAATCCCACATGGGCCAGTGATGCTGCACCCAAGCTGAACTGCCGCTGAGCTGCCAACAGGTGGCAGAATGGCTCATCTGGTGAGAGCATGTGCTTCTAACTACAAGGTTGCAGGGTTCGACTACCGCATGGGATGGTGGGCGGCACCCACCCGCAACTAAGATTGAACTCGGCATCTTGAGCTGAGCGGTGTGAGTTGCCAACGGGAGGCTGGATGGCGACTGAACTTGGAGCTTAGCTAACTGCGCCCTTCATAACTAAGATTGAAGGACAACAATTTGACTGTTCCACTTCCTCAATTCCCCAATAAAATCTTTTTAAAAAAATTATAATATATATATATATGCATAAATCTTCCTGATTTGGTGGTAGGCAATCGTTTCCTAGATATAACACCAAAAGCATAAGCAACAAAAGAAAAAATAGATACATTGGACTTCAGCAAAATAAAACACTTCCATGTTGCGAAGAACACTATCAAGAAAGTGAAAAGACAACATACACAATGGGAAAAAATATTTGCTAATCATATATCTGATAAGGGGTTAATATCCAGAATATATAAAGTATTCCTACAACTCAAAAACAACAACAAAAACAAAATACCTAATTAATTAAAAAAAGGGGCAAGGATTTGGATAGCCATTTGCCAAAGAAGATATAACAAATATATTTGTGAATAAGCACTTGAAAAGATGCTCAATATCACGAGTCATCAGGGAAATGCAAATCAAAACCACAATGAAATACATCTTCACACCCAGTAGGATGGCAATAATCAAAAATGTAAATAACAAATGCTGAATCCTTGTACACTGTTGGTGGAAATGTAAAATAGTGCAGCCGCTTTGGAAACTAGTTTGGCAGTTCCTCAAATGGTTAAATATGGAATTGCCATATAATGCAGCAAATCCACTCCTAAGTTTATAGCCAAGAGAAATTAAAACATATGTCTAGAGCCCGCCGAGTGGCTCAGTTGGTTAAGAGCTCGCTCAGGAGTGCGACCTGAGCTCTGAGCAACAGTAGTTCGATGCCCAGCCCGAGCTGAGCTGCCGTTGAACTGCGAACAGGTGGCAGGATGGCTCAGCAAAAAAAAAAATAATAAATATATATATATATATATATATATATATATATATGTGTGTGTGTGTGTGTGTGTCTAAATAAAGACTTGTACATGAATGTTCCTAGTAGCATTATTCATAATCGACAAAAAGTGAAGAGCTCTGTTGAGGAGATACCATTCAGGCTGAGGCCATAAGGGCCCGTGGGATCCGTCAGCTAGGTGAGAGAAGGGAGGGTGCCCTGGGCAGCTGCCATAGTCTGTGCAAAGGCCCTGGAAAGGGAGGACTGCTGGGAGGACTGCTGCCATGTTGAGGACACAAGGGAGACAGAGGGGCTTGAAGACTCAGGATCAAGGGGCAGTGGGAGACAATCCACAGCAGATGGGGCTGGAGGGGCAGATTGGGGCTGGAGGGACTTTCGCATTTGACAACCTTTCATTGCAAGCAGCTGCTCAAAGCTGTTTACATACCGAGGGGATTCACTGGCTCTCCGCATTGCAAAATGCTTGGCACCCTGACTCACAGCGCTTCAGGGCTGGCTTGATCCAGCAACTCAAAGATGTCGTCCTGTACTCGTGTTCTGTGTCTTTCTTCCCCCACTTCACATCAGCTTCCTCATGCTTAGAATAGCTTTCATCATGGTGGCAAAATGCATCTAGTTGCAGTTCAAGCAATTCACCTCATGTCCGCACATCGTACTAGAGGGAGGGAGAAAATATCTTTCCCAGCAGCCTCAGCTGAAAAGAAGTCCCCTCCACAGCCTGGGGCCAGGTAATGGGATTATGCTGATAGTGTAGACCTGGCCCAGGTGGGTCAGCATTTGGGCCAGTGGGTACACAAAGAATGATCAGGGGAGCACGTAAGCAACAGAGAAGGGCCGTGGGAGGCAGCCACAGTAGCCAGAAAACTCAAATTCTCAATATCATGTCCTCACCTATATGGGGGTATCATCTCTACTTTGTGGGGTTGTAAAGAACAGAGAGGTTCAAGCACGACAGTTAAGTGCTGCCATCATCCCGGGGGTGCTGTGGCTGGTGTGACCTCAGACAGAATGAATGCCCCTTGCCTCCCTCCCCACCCCCCAGCTGTTTTCTCATCAGTGAAAGGAAAGGGGGGCTGGGTCACCTGGCCATCACCATGCCCCTTTCCTGCTCACCTCAATTCTTCTCCGGAGGGAGGTGCAGTGGCCCAGGGTGGCCAGCAGGTGGCAGCGTCGAGGCGATTCCTGGTTCTGGCTCAGCCCAGGAGCCGGCGCCGGTGAAGACGGCTGGGCCTCTGCAGCCAGATCCTATGGTGGCTGTGCTTTCTTGGGAAAGCCGACTCTCAGGTGGCAGCAGGAGGGCTGGCTTCTTGGGCATGCGACCCCCACTTACGATGGCGCTGGGATTGAGTCAATGCTCTGCTGTTGCCATCTTGAAACCTTACTGTTGAACAGAAGCCCTGCATTTTCATTTTACACTAGGCCCCAAAATTATGGTGTGGTACCAGGGCTCATACTGCCTGAGGATCCTCATCACTGCTTTTTCCCAGAAACACGCCGCTGTGCCTTACCTCTGCTGTGCCTTTGCTTAGCCTTCCTGGCGCTCCTGATCATGTTTGTCTCCAACAGCTCACCGTCTGCTGGGAAGCCTGGAGAGAGGATGGGGACCCCACATGGGGAGCATGGGGGCCCTACAGGGGGAGAATGGGGACTCTGTAGGTGGCCTGGGGTAGTAGGGCCAGCAGACTGCTGGCGCTGGGCCCTGGTCAGGGGTCAGGCTGGGGCTTGGGAGCAGAGGCTGGGTGGACATGGACTGTAGGCTCATTCAGAGAGCAGGCATGCGGGGCAGTGAGGTACGGGCAGGAAGCAAGGGCCAGCTTTCAGCTGGTGCTTCATGTCCATTCCCACAATGGCAACACTCTGGGGATGGGTAACGGCGACCTGTTTTTCAGAGGAAGAGATGGTGCCCAGGAGCTTTGTCAAGACTGGGCACAGAGGCCTTGCCAGGAGTCACCTGGAAAAGGAGTACTGGTCCAGGGTGACCTTTGATGAGGGGAGCTGGGAGAAGGGGCAGGAGTGAGGTAGGGGGAGGGGCGAGTGCGCCAGTGGAGCCCTTGACTACAGAGCAGGAAAGGAAAAGCCACTGTGTCCAAGGAGGACCTAGAGAAAACCGTCATTCAAGTTACCGCCTGTGTCCATCGACATGCCCCCATATGTCCCCATTATTGAGTCCTTCCCTACCTTCTGGCAGAAGACGTTGGAGGCTTGTCTTGTACTTTCCTTGCTGCAGCCCTGGAAATAGCCATTTTCCCAAGGAGTCCTGGTGCCCTTTATTGAAAAATGGCATCAGCCACCAAGATCCTGGTGCTGGGTTAATTCACTGATACTGGACGATAGGACTTTTAAGCCCTCTCAGTAGACAGAGTTAGGGAATGTATGTACACACACATGCATATCTAAAGCTATGTCTATTGGGCCGGCGGCCCGGGTTCGGATCCCACATATGAGGGCCAGTGACACTGCCCTCTAAATAAATAAATAAATAAATAAATAAATAAATAAATAAATAAATAATATATAAAGCTACGTCTATGTTTGTATTTGGTCGGGAAAGTCATGACACTTTTTTGCATAGAAAACAATGCAAAAATGCGTCACGATTTTCCAGACGACCCAATACTTTGAAAACCATTAGTTCACACAAATGCCTAGTTCCAATCCAACACCACAGTGTGGACTCTAGCCCACCTGCTCTGGGCAGGAAGAAGGTACCTTAGGGCAGGAAGGGAGGAGGCTGGAGGCTCGCAGTTCCAGGCAGGTACTTGCACACAGGAAGGTCGGGTGAAGGGTTCTTCTCAAATGGCTTTTATTTAGAAGGTGAAGTCACCAAATGAGAATGAGAGAGGACTAGTAGATTTTATTTGACTTGTAGGGGGGAATAAGGGATCACAGGAACAGGGTACAAGGGAAACAGAAGCCTTTCAGAGAGCACTGATGGCCCGGCCAAGACTGAAGCATGAATTTAGAATCAGACCCCGCCCTAAAGTCGGCCATCTCCCTTTGCACTGTGGCTGTTCCAGTTGAGCTTGCTCACACTCAGTGGTCCCAGGACCTCTGCTGGGAGGCTGTCATCAGATCCGACCTGCCTCTCCTTCCCTGGACAGCAGCGTTTTTCTCTGGCCTCAGAGCCTGGCAGAAAGGGAGAGGGATCTCACACTGGAACTCAACCCTATGGCTCATGTAATGCAAGAAAACACTCTAGCTGGCAAAGGCCCATCAGTGCACACCTGACAGAGTCAAATAAACTCAACCTTGAGCTTGGAAGACTGACAGACATTTAGGATTTACTGTTATGTGGGGAAATAAAGAGGAGGGGAGCAGAATTCAAAATGGCCCACGCATAATGCACTCAACCATATGCATTCAACCATATAAAATAATGGACAGAAAGTACACATACCTAAATATTACAGGGGTCATCGCTGGTAGTTGAAATTATAGGTTTTTCCCTCTTATTTCTTTACAGTCTCCAAATGTTCTACAATAACTGTGTATTACTTTTATAATTAGATCATTTTTTTAAAGATATAGTTTCTGCCACAGTGAGCAGTCATGTCCCAATTTCACAGTGGAAAAACACCTTTTGGGTCACAGACCTCTTTAAGACTGACAGCAGTTATGGGCCTTCTCCCTGGAAAAATGCTCCTAAGCTCTTCCACACATCAGTACCCCATTTTGCACCCCTTAGGGTGGTCCACACACGCAAGGGAATGTCCATCTCTACCTTAAGAGTCAGAATGGCTCCTGGGCCTGACACAACTGACTGTGAGCTGACCAACAATATTGAAATTTCAATAGAAATGTGTAAATCCAAAATGGAAGCACTAAAAGAGAAGCCCAGAGGCCAGCGTTGTCCAAGGAAGGGGGTTACTCTGGCCTGAGCCGCACGATCACTCTCACAGGTTGTCATCCTCGGGGACAGGGTTTCACTAGGCATCTAAATATTCCATTCACCCAGCTGACTCCCTGTCACATCCCTGGCTCATGAGTGCCTTTAGGAAAAATGCTCTTAAGGCAGAGGTTTATAAACTTTATAACTTGAAGGGCCAGAAAAGCAAAGTATAGGGAAAATAAACTGCCAGGGTATAATCAAACTTTATTTTATGTTATAAGGTACAAACACCTGATACCAGAAATTATACTTTAAATTTGACATTGAAAAAATATAATTTGGAAATAGAAATAGTTATTCAAAGTTTCATAATTTATTACGCCTCAGATTTGAAATCCGAAATCTGACATTTCTTTCCGATGGCCCAAAGTATCAATCAGCATCAGGTTGTGAATTTTGCGTAGCAACACGCAGGACAGAATTCATCTTTGAATCCTTTAACTGGGAGCAATAATTAGTTTCATTTAGTTTCATAACAGAAAATAGCTGCTCACAAACATAGGTACTTCCAAACATGGACAGAATCTTTGCACAGTGATTTTTATATTTAGGGTAAGCATTGCCAACATATTTGTAGAATTCTGGGATTCCAACAGCGTCATATTTAGATTTCAGCATAGTGTTGCACTGCAATTCAATGACCTCCATTTGTAGCTCTTCATTCACATTATTAATAGTCATTGAGAAAGGTGAACTGAACAATATCAGTTAGTTTTCATAAAGCTTGAAATCAGAGAACCTTTTTTGGAATTCAGTTTTCAACTCTTTAATTTTTGGAATGTAGTTCAGGCCATCACTTTCATTTTCAGAAACTAATTTCAGGGTAGGGAAGTGGGCCAGATTGTTCCTTGCCAAATGAGATTCCCAAAGACACAATTTCACTAGGAAAGAGTGAACGGAGTCATACATTTGTGTAACCACTTGTGAACGCTTTTGCAGAGAAATACCCAACGTGTTTAGATAAGTCATACTGTCAACCAAAAAGGCTAGGTCTCTGATCCAATCTTGCTGGTAAGCTGAGGCACAGATTCTCCTTTAGACGCCATGAAAAAGTCAATTTCTTCCAACAGTTCAAAAAACTGCCTTAGCACCATACCACGACTCATCCACTTAAATTGCATGGAGCAGAACAGCCTTCCATATTGCGCATCTAACTCATTGAACAAAGCACTGAATTTTCTGTGATTTGAGCCATGGGAACGTATCCAGGTTATGGTGTAAATTACTATGTCCATGACATGATCCATTTTTAACTTTTTAGCACTGAAGGATTCCTGGAGAATGGGTCCATGCACAGATTTAAGTTCTGTGTCTTTGCAAAGCCCTGACACTCTAGATTTAAGTTTTGTAACAAGCTGTTTAACACCAACCATCATGGAATTACCATCTGTGCTAAGACTTACTAATTTTGACTAGTCTACATTAAATTTTTTAAGACTTTACTCAACACGTAAAAATAATTCATTTCCTTATGTTGTGCCTGACAGGGGGGTACCATGTCCAAAAGTTCCTCAGTCACATCAAAAGTTTCAACACCACGAATAAATACAGCTAACTGTGGGACATTGTTTATATAAGTGCTTTCATGAGCTGCCATGGAGAAAGCCATAAATGATTTCGCTTTCTCTCACAACTTGTCCTGTAAGCTCTCGGTCGTATTGTCCATTTGCTGTGCAACAATATTACCAGTTAGTCTTATATTAGCAAAAGCTTGTCTCTGTTCAGGACATATAATTTCTGCAGCACTCAACAGACATTCCTTTATAAACTCACCATCTGTGAACGGTTTTGATGTGCGGGCAATTTTCTCACTTAATACGTAACTACATTTCATAGCAGTGTCATTTATTTTATTCACATTCAAAAGCAATTCATGTTGAAATTTCAGTCTTCTTTTCAGTTCATTAAGTTTTTTATCACGCATCTTTTCTGTATATCCATCATGGTTCTTACTATGGTTTGTTTCATAATGGCGTCTTAGGTTATATTCTTTCGACCCAGACAGACTTTGTTTGCATATTAAACATGTAGGAACATTCTTCACTTCCACAAAGAAATAAGTTCGCTCCCATTTTTCTTGAAACATGTGGCTCTCTTGTTCTATCTTTTCTTTCCCCACTTTTGAAAGAGACAAATAAAAGAAATATTAAAATGTCATCTTTACTAAGGAAAAAAGTACTACTTTGTAAGAAGAAAGTATTAACTCTATTTTTTCAAAGTGAAGGGAGGATGTTCACTCCTTCAGGGTTGGGGAGAACTTCGAGAATGGTGGGGGCTGCAAGCGCCCAGCTAAGAGCAAGCAGCTGCTTCTCCACTTGGCCAGAGCTCCTGACGGAGCAAAAGGAGCTTGAAATCCAAAATTTTATATGAAATAGCTGGATTTCACATAAATCCAGATAACATTCATAATAAACTCTATTGGGTTTCTTTCCCCCATAAATTCTGTAAAAGCCACCATGTCTACCATCAAATTACACTAGGGACACTGGTTTGGGGTCTCTGGTTTAAACTTGACAAAAACTCGACTTGATAAGAATTAAATGTCTGAAGAAAATTAAATGTGGAATTTCAAAACCACAAGTCTAAGAGGCTGTTCAAACAGAAGACAAGAAGGTACCCAAAAAGGGAAACAAACTGACGTATCTCAAAGTGCCATTTCTTTTACAAACATCAAGGTTATAATTACCTAGGTCAGTGATCATTAGCTTGATATGATGATGACTTACATATTTTTGATACAGGGAGAAAGCTGCACTTCAAAGTGCCAAGCGCCCCTAATCTTATTATGCCAACTCCTCCCTTGGGGAAGCCAGCTGACACCCCTGGTAAGTCTACAGAGCTTCAACATCCCGTACCTCTCCAGGTTCTGTTCTTTCCGTCTCCATCTTCTTGACCTTGGCTTTTCTCTCCAAAATAGTCCAGAACTATGGCAAGTCCGCCAATCTCTGTTCCTTGCTTCTCTTCCAAGGCTCTCTCTGCATCGGCTTGTGACTTGAAGTCAATATAGGCAATCCTGCAATTGTGGGGATGAGGTGGGGGAGAGAAGAAAATCAGTACCTTTATTTATTTGTCTTCTGAATTAGTAATGCACATACAAGATTCAAAATGCAAAAGGTAGATAAGGATATAGTGAAGTCTTCCTTCTGTCCAATTTCTAGCCTTAGAAGCAACATGCTGTACATATAAAAGCACATGTACACACACTCTTATTTTTTTGTTTGTTTGTTTGAGGGCAGTGTCACTGGCCCTCACACGTGGGACTGAACCGGGGCCGCTGGTTTCCCAAGCCAGCACTTAACCACTGCGCCACTCGGCCAGCCCCACACACTCTATTTTTTAAAAAGCTTCACTGAGATACAATTTACATATAAAGTTCACTCATTTAAAGTGTACAATGGGGGCCGGCCAAGTGGCTCAGTTGGTTAAGAGTTGGCTTAGAGCACGAGCTCTGAGCAACAGGGCCGCCAGTTTGATTCCCACATGGACTAGTAATTGCCGTGCCTGAGCTGAGCTGTTGCTGAGCTGCCAACAGGTGGCAGGATGGCTCAGCTGGTGTAAAAACAAGATTGCCTGTTCGATGGTGGGCTATGCCTGTCGCGTCTCTGCGTGGCTGGGTCTAGCTTCCTTGAGAGGACCGGCGAGGATTCAGAAAAAGAAATAAAGAGCAAGAGACAGGGATAGTTTAAAAAGCAATGTGAGCCAGGGGACTCTGCCTGATGGACAAGAGCCCCGAATCTGGTCAGCTTGCAGCTTTTATTGAGGACAAACAGGGAAGGGGCTTTGCTCTTTCCGAGGTCTGTAAATCACAGGCGTCACCCAAGATTTTGCCAAATCTCCCTATGCCTCACAGACCACCTAAGACCCTTTGATCAATGCAGCCTTGTCCCCTACGGGGACAGATAATGGTTCACTATGACACCTTGAAGCAAGAATGCAAGGACTGCTGTTAGCTTCTTAGGAAGATTTCTCTTTTCAGTTGCAGGCTGTAAGCTCTGCAGATAAGGGTTAACAGGCCCTTAGGCCCCATTTGCTTCACCTCCTTGATTCCTCCTAGGGACCCTCCGACAGCACCTGGCTTGGGCCGCCCTAATGCGCATATTTTATATAGGATCTCACACCTATACTGGCATCCTGCACATATGTAGTGTCTTGCCCGTCATTGACTGACCCACCCTCTCTCTTAGGGTCCCATGGCGTTTTGCCATAGACATAGTGAATATCCAGTCCCTGTGAGGCCCTGCTGTTATGGGCGAATGCAGGGAGGCAAACGGAGAGAATGCTGTGAGGCCACATATGCCCACCAGCAACTAAGACTGAACTCAGCACCCTGAGCTGAGCTGCTGCCCGGATGGCTCAGTGGATAGAGCGTGCACTCTTGACAACAAGGCTGCTGCTGGTTCGACTTCCACATGGGATGGTGGCTACGCCAGCCCGCAACTAAGATTGAACTCAGCACTTTGAACTTAGAGGCCACAAGCTGCCAACGGGAAGCCAGATGGCGACTGGCAGCCTCCACAATGAAGATTGAAGAACAACTTGGCTGGTCCTCTTTGCCAATTCCCCAACACTGTTCCCCTCCCCCAATTCCCCAAAAAAACTCTTTTTAAAAAAGTGTACAATGTCTTCTAGTATATTTACAGAACTGTACAATCATCACCATAATTGGATTTTGGAACGTTTTTATCCCTCAACAGTCACTCTTGTTCCCCCAACTCACACCCATCCCCTAGCCACAGGTACCCCACGATGCTGCTTTCTTCTGTCTCTAGAGATTTGCCTATTTTGGATATTTCTTATAAATAAATGGGATTATACAAATATGTGATCTTTTGTCTGGCTCTTTTTAAAATACATTTTTAAATGTATTGGGGTAACATTAGTTAATAACATTATATACATTTTAGGTGTACAACTTTATAATAGAGTATCTGTATACTCTTGGCTTCTTTCACTTAGCTTTATGTTTCTGATATTCCTCCAAGTTGTAGCATGTATCAGGACTTCATTCCTTTTTACTGCAGAATAATATTCCATTTTCAAAATGTGGAAATACCACATTTTGTTTATCCATTCACCAACTGACAGACATTTTGGGTTGTTAATACTTTTGGGCTATTATGAATAAAGCTGATATGAACATTTGTAGAAATGTGTAGATATACTTTTTTTTTTAGATTTTATTGAGGAATCGGGGGAGGGGAACAGCATTAGGGAATCAGGGAAGGGGAACAGACAAGTTGCTGTCCTTTTGTTCTTCAGTCTAGTTGTGGAGGACATTGCTTCACTGGCCCATGTTGGTATCATCACTGTGCTCTTCTCAGGTGAGGCGGATCGGTCACTGACCTCTGGACGGCCGCTCACAGCGGCTCTTGGCAGCTCACACCAGCTGCCAGCCATTCATGCTGCCTGCAAGCCACTCACTGTAGCCTAAGGCAGCCCACTGCAGCAGGGGCTGCAGCTATGCCGTCCTGGGGACTCACGGCAGCCCAGCTCCAGGTGGAGCTGTTGTTCACCATCTTAGCTGTAAGGGCGGTGTCACTGGTGTTCATTGAGGGATCCGTACCGGGGCTGCTGGTGTCCCAAGACCACTCTTAACCAACCACCACTCGGCCAGCCCTAGACATACGTTTTCATTTCTTCTGGGTACATACCTAGTAGAAGAATTGCTGAACCATATGGCAACTCTATATTTAATATTTTGAGAAACTGCTCAACTGTTTTCCAAAGCAACTGCATTATTTTACATCCCCACCAGCAATGCATGAGCATTCCAATTTCTCCACATCCTTGCCAACACTTGTTACTGTCTTTTTGATTACAGCCATTCTCACAGGTATGAAGTGGTATCACATCATGTTTTGATTTGTATTTCTTTGAAGACTAATGTTGAGCATCTTTTCATGTGTTTATTGGCTACTTGTATACCTTGCTTTGTATACCATGGCCATTTGTATACCTTGTTTACGCTTAACCACCGTGCCACTCGGCCGGCCCCTTCACCTATTTTTTAATTGGGTTGTGTTATTATTGAGTTGTAAGAGTTCTTTTTATGTTCTGAATATAAGTCCCTTATCAGATATATGACTTGCAATATCTTCTCCCAAAATACAGAGTTTCTTTTGACTTTTTGTCCAGAACTGATACTGGACCTGTATCTGCCATTAAAGCTAGGGGATTTGTGAGTAAATTTGCAACTTAGTTTAAAATAATTCTAGGCAAATCACATTGCTCATAGTTGGAAAATCATGAAAATATGTTTCTGTAAAGACTTGAGGATCTGGGGATTATTTTAACATTTTGGTTGGAAAATGGGATAGCAAAGTTTAATACTTTGCTAAAACTTTTAGCAAAGTTTACTAAACAAGCCGCTGAAGGATTTTAAATACTCACGTTGAACTGCAAGCGACTAAGGTAAAATCTCACCAAAGGGTGAAGAGCAGGTAGCAAATGGATATGACAAAACAGAAGTCTAGTAACCCACAGTGAAACAAAAAGCCACTGGGACTCCTAAATTCTCCAGGGATAATAAGAGCTGGGCTGATAAACTCTAAACATTCTTAATTTATTGGTATTTACCTGGACAAGCCAACTCTAACGCCAACAACTGCAAGTTCATTTTTAGCAAAAAATTCCCTGAGACCAGTTTTTAATTCAGCAGCAGTTTTGTTGAAATTCAGGTTTCCGACAGTGTGAAAATTATGGATGGTTCAGCTGTCATACAAAAAGTTAAAAAAAAACCAAAAAACGACCTCAAGTAAATAGTTCAGAAAGAATGACACTAGAAGAAAACTCCATTAAAGACTGGCAAACTGTAACACCAGGCTGCAATTACAATTCTTTGTTCATTATTTGAGATTTGGTTTTTACCACTATGAAATTCTCCATGTGTCTCTTATACCTTAAAACACACAAAAAAATTACTTTCTAATTTCTTTTTTTTTGGTTTCACGGGAAGCCTTCTGTTTGGCCATTTCTTTCTTCTGTTTATCTGATGTTTTTTCGATGAGTTCTGTGGGCAAAAGCCAGAATACTTTTTTTTTTTTGAGGGCAGTGTCACTGGCCCTCATATGTGGGACCTGAACCGGGGCCGCTGGCTCCCCAAGCCAGTGCTTAACCACCGCGCCACTCGGCCGGCCCTTGTATTTTTTGATCTGTCACTAATGAGTAAACTGGAAGCTCTTCTACTGTCTACGAATACTATACCTATGCCATGCCTATTCTTCACAAGACACATAGGTTAGGTCTGGTCAAAATACCTTGAAAAGCATTTATTAATTCATTTGAAAGTTTTTCAAATTCATAAAAGAATCCAGCAGTCCCTGCCCACGGGCTTCCCTGCCAATCCCTCCCACTTGTTGATACTGACAACCTACAGAGCTGATTCAGGTCATTCTTACCTTCCGCCTCCTTTTCCTCACAGTCTCTGTCATCACTGTGGTTCTCCTGCTCAACCTCCTCGACCTCCACAGAAAGGGCCCCACTGGCCCATGGAGAGTAGGTGGCTTCATTTTCAGAATCTAAATGAAAAACCCACCTAATCAACTCCAGCCACATAGACAGGTTAAGAATGACAATGATGAGGGCCAGCCGAGTGGCGCAGTGGTTAAGCACTCACTTGGGAAGCCAGCAGCCCCGGTTCGGGTCCCACATGTGAGGATGTGACACTGCCCTCAAAAAAAAAAAACAAAACAAAACAAAAAAAGAATGACAATGATGGGCCGGCCAGGTGGCTAAGTTAGTTAAGAGCGCAAGCTCTGAGAAACAGGATTGCCTGTTTGATTCCCACATGAGCCAGTGAGCTGAGTCCAAGCTGAGCTGCCGCTGAGTTGCCAACAGGCAGCCGGATGGCTCAGTTGGTTAGAGTGCATGCTCTTAACAACAAGGTTGCTGGTTTGACTCTGGCACGGGATGGTGGGCTGCGCCCTCCCCTTCCCCCACAGCTATTGGGCTGTTGGAAAAGTCATGACACATTTTTGCAACAAAAAACACAGAAAAAATATTCCATGACTTTTCCGACAACCCAATAGATTGAAAATGGCGACTGGACTTGGAGCTGAGTTTGCGCCCTCCACAACTAAGACTGAAGGACAACAACTTAACTTGGAGTTGATGGGTCCTGGAAAAACACAATCAATGTTCTCCCATCCCCAATTCCCCAATACTGTTCCCTTCCCCAATTCCCAAAAATCTTCAGGGAAAAGAAAGTATGAGAATGACAAATCGTTCTTTCGGAGAAACTGCTCATGAAACTGCTCATAAATCTGACTATATACACAAATCTAAGAAAAAAATTGCTGCCATTTTAACCTTTTATTTTGAAATAATTTAAAATGTACTTCCATGGTATTTTAATAAAAATGGTAGGAATTACTGTTTTGGAAGCAATACCACTTAAAATGTCACATAGACTCCATCAAGACAAAAAAAAAAATCACTGAGAATTAAGTTTGGGGCACAGTTAACTTGCTTGGCTCATAAACACGAAGATAGAAACAATCAATGTCTAATTTTCAAAGCGAAAATTCTGATTGGACAGCAGAGGTCAAATGTCCACTGAGACTCCTCATCGACGAAGCCAAGCCTGAAGAACCAGCCAGGGATTGCCAAGGCAGCGTTCTGAAGGGTGGTGTTTTCATAGAACCCTCCTGGAGTGATGCAAACGGCATTCAGGACTGCCCCTTGGTATCATTCAGCCACCAGCTAGGAGAGTCCCTGGAAGAGGATTCTTTGTTTGTTTGTTTGTTTGTTTGTTTGTTTGTTTGTTTTAAGAGGGCAGTGTGACTGGCCCTCACATGGGGGATCCCAACCCAGGCCACCGGCATCCCAAGCCAGCTCTCAACCACCACGCCACTCGGCCTGCCCTGGCAGAGGATTCTTTACCTTCCTCATCCTGGTTCACCTCATAGTTCCTACCTTCATCCTCCTCATTTCTCTTCTCGTGCTGTTCTAGCTTGGCATCCCTCTTGTCTTTGGGCAACTTGTCCACGAAGCTCGCTTCCTGTATGGCGATATTAATTTCTCAGCAAACATGGGTGCCAGAGACTTTTTTCCCCCCTACTTTATTTCCTGGAACAGTAGCAACCTTCCTACCAGTCTTCTGCGGGATGACAACCTGGAGGAAAAATAGCAATGATGAAAAGATGGCTCCCCTATGCCCATGAGGTTTCAATCACATTGTACAGTCAGCAAGGGCAAGATTTGGTCAGGTACATATGTCAACATCTCTGTGGCTCTCTAGGATGAATTTCTCAATGTGTAATAAGGAAGCTCCCAGCACAAGAATCATCTGGCATGCTTGTCTAAAGAAAAAAGAAAAGAAAATTCTTGAATATCACTCAGTTATCAAATCAGAATCTCTATAGAAAAAGGATCTAGGGGGCCGGCTGAGTGGCACAGTGGTTAAGCGCTGGCTTTGGAAGCCAGTGGCCCTGGTTCAGGTCCCACATATGAGGGCCAGTGACACTGCCCTCAAAAAACAAAAAAAAAAGGATCTAGGTTTCTAGAAGTATGCAAGCTACTGCCCTATGAAAATACACCAAGTCAAGTATTGCATAGGTGGCTCCACATGTCTTCAGAGTCCCAATTCTTTTTTTTTTTTTTTTTGAGGGCAGTGTCACTGGCCCTTATATGTGGGACCCGAACCAGGGCCGCTGGCGTCCCAAGCCAGCTCCTAACCACCACGCCACTCGGCCGGCCCAGAGTCCCAATTCTTTACATACAGATAAAACACCAAAGGAGAAGGCCCCCACACAGCCAACTGGACATACATAGGAATGAGAGCCAAGCCCCAAAGACCAAACCTCAAGCTTCCTAATTATACCATCAATTCCCATCCCACAGCTACTAATAATTGGGCATGGTATTATAAAACTAAATAATGACTAAAGATGAAAATTTCAGCAGAACATTGAATGAAGTCTCACTATATACAAAAGGACAAAATGAAGAACTATGGGCGATGGATGGCCATGTGAAAACACAGTGAGTACAGACACATCTACAAGCCAAGGAGAGAGGCCTCAGAAGAAACCAAACCTGCCAACAACTTGATTTTTAACTTCTGGCCTCCAGAATTGTGAGAAAATAAATTTCAGTTGTTTCAGCCACTCAATCTCTGATATCTTATTATGGCTGCCCTAGAAAACGAATATAACTGTTACACATACATACACATACACACACACACACACACACACAGACACACACAGAGCTTTCAACCCACATCACAGGAAAAAATAAGTAACTATAGTATGATGAGATCAGCATTAGTGGTTATGAACAAAACATATAGGCAAACAGATGAGAGACCAACCAATTCATCTGGATGGGAAATGATGTGGGATCAGGGAAGGCACGTGAATGATAGTAGAGGTTGAATTAAGTAATTTCAATGAGCCAAGATTAGGGTATGGTTATCCTAAAAGTTCATCTCAGCTGCCTCAATCAGAGTAAACCATTACAGGAACCACATTTCAAAGAGGAACGACCAAGGGTTACCAGTGTGAACAGTCTAGAACCCTATCACATGCATTTCAGCTTAAGGAAAATATAATGTGACAACTCCTGTCTTCCCCCAAGCTAACACAGTCTGGGTTCTAAAACCCTTGGCGCATTCACCAAGAATTTTCTGGCTCTGATTGGTACAGAAGGCTAATGCGTGTACTGTGAACATCACAGCACAGTAGATGCTCTCTTAACTATGTCTACTAACCTGGTCCACTGAACTATGTCATACTCAGCTATGTCTCTGGCTGGATTAAATGACAGTCTCAGTTCCAAATAGGACTTACTAACTTGATGCCCATGAAATGCCAAACATGCGTGGCTACTAGGCTACTCTGCAGTACTCTGACTACACCTGGGCGTTTCTGTTCCTGTGAGCTGAATTGTATCCTTAATAAGTGTCAGTTGTGTTTGTTTGCAAATCTGTATATGACCTTTATATATGCAGTTTCAATTGCATAACAAACATTATATAAACCAATCAAATTAATGCAAAAGGTTAAGTTACTGAATCTATGAAATCAAAGTTGAATGCTTTGGACATACTTGGTTTGCAAATAACTTGGTTTGCGTGTGTTCCGCAAGACAAGCGACGTTTCTATTAGGTTGCCATTACAAGTAATGGCACAAACCGCTATTACTTTTGCACCAAACTAATAATACATTTTAATTTGGTAAACAAGTGATGTCTTACAATAAGAGTAGTTTATTTCCGGAACAAATTATGCTCAAAAACCGAGGTATTACTGTACTTGATAAAGCTTTAAAAACTTTAGTCAAGGGCCAGCCGAGTGGCGTGTTGGTTAAGAACTGGCTTGGGATGCCAGCTCTGAGCAGCAAGGCCCCGTTCAGATCCCACATATGAGGGCCAGTGACACTGCCCTCTACAGCTAAGCTGGTGAACAACAGCTCAACCTGGAGCTGGGCTGCTGTGAGTCGCTGGCAACAGTGTGGGCTGCAGCCCCTGCTGCAGTGGGCTGCCACAGGCTACAGTGAGTGGCCGGCAGCCAGCGTGAGCTGCCAATAGCCACCATGAGCAGCAGTCCAGAGGCCAGTGACCAATCTGCCTCACCCGGGAAGAGCGCAATGATAATACCAACATGGGCCAGTGAAGCAACATCCTCCTCAGAGACTGAAGAACAAAAGGACAGCAACTTGTCTGTTCCCCTTCCCCAATTAATTCCCCAACACTGTTCCCCTCCCCCAATTCCCCAATAAAAATCTTTAAAAATAAATTAAAAAATGAAAACTTTAGTCAAATTAGGTGTGGGTGAGCAATCATAAAAGAATGGGGGGAAATGTAAAAATATAGGAGTCTATGTTCAAATTGCTTTACTAGGGTTTTTAAAGTTTTGGTTTGTTTTAAAGACACAAACTTTAAATTTTGGAAGAAGCACCATGGGTGTACTTTGTATAGGGAAGATAAGCTACTCCAACAGTGAAGCCAAAGGCAGACAAGGCCTTAGTCCCACATCAATAGATTGACAAATGACTACACATTTAACACATTTTAAATTAATATCTAAGGTATGTACAGATAACTTACTTTTGATTGATTAGAACAGACTGAACAGGGCTGAAGAAAGTTTCTATTATGCAACTAGCTGCGCAAACTGGACAATAAATACATGCTATCTGCCTCTCAAAACAAGTTGCTTGGGGAAAGACAGAAATGAACTGGGGAAGGCTTTGGACTCTACAGAACCATGTATAATGAAACCATGAACAGCTTAGTTAACGGCTAAATCTGTTTTCCTCTCTATAAAATGGAGCTAATGATGCCTACCTAATATGGCTGCTGTAACCAAATTAGGATGACATAAGATAATGCATCAAGCCCCAGCACAGTGGCTGCACATGTGACGCATCCAATATTCATTAGCTATGTACCTACTCATCCACCTCAATTCTTTCTGGACTCAACTTAAACCTAATGCTCCCAGTTAGACACAGAACGCAGAAGGGACCTAAATATTTGTCTAAAGAATAAATATGGGAACATGTTTGGCAGGCCCACAAACTAATGGAATTTAATGAAGTAATTTTAAGCTTCAAGAGATTTTCTTTCAAAGCAGTATTTCCAGGCAACCAACGTCACTTCTCAAACAAAAATCACTTTTACATTCCCCAAAATAAACACACTTAGTCACGGATGCCTTATTCTTTTTACATAACTGATATTCAATTTGTTAATATCTTGCTTGGAATTTTGCATTTGTGCTCATTGAGAGTAGTCTGTAATTTTCTTTTCTAAAAATGACCTTGTCAGATTTTGGCATTAAGTTTAGGGTGGGCTTGTCAAACTAATTGGAAAGTGTTCACAATATCACTTTTGAGGTTAATCAGTGTAGTTTAAGTACTTTACTGTGATTATTGACAGTAAATTATTCTGCTCCATGCTGGACATAGAATTACCTCATCTCTCCTGCCATTGTCCTTATCTTCTCTCTCCTTTGAGGAAAGACTCATTTTCTTCAGTTCACCTTGATTTTTTTTCCTGCTTAAAATGGACAAAAATATTAGGCACATCCCAGGGCACGCAACATTCCATGTTATGCACATTTTGCCTCTATTGTTTGCAGTAAGTTTCTATTTGTAGTCAACTCCTGTTAGGCATCATCCTAAAGTATTCTCATTTGGAATCTTTTACTTACACCAGTGAATATTAAAATATATAGGAAAAGATAATTTGAGGTAGATGTTGGTAGGTCAGGTGTCGCATACCTTCTCTTTTGCCACAATCTAGAAATAGAAACTCCACAAAGTAAAAAAGGTAAGCTTCCAGGAATTCCTCTTATTCTGTTTCCTTCATCACACGTTTTCAAGTAACTTTGAATTTTTTAAAGATTAATTCCAGGGCGGCCGGTTAGCTCAGGTGGTTAAAGCACAGGCTAACAACCAGGGTTGCTGGTTCTATACCCACATGGGCCAAGGAGCTGGGCCCTCCACAACTTGATTGAAATAACTACTTGACTTGGAGCTGATGGGTCCTAAAGCAACACACTGTTCCCCAATAAAATTTCTTTAAAAAAAAAAAATTTATTCAACAACCGACTGCTCACATGGAAGCATACAGGGCCAAAATAAAGGCCCCAGATGGGAAGAAAATGTGTACCTACAACTCAAGTGTCCAGACTGAGAACTCGGTGTTAACTGGAGCAGCTTCCATGTCTAACCCCAATATTTACAGCACACCAAAACCTATAACCATCAATTCCCAAGTTAACCCGCAGCTCGGCTCGGACGAGCTCTCCTTTTAAGGCCACCGCCGGAGCGCGGCCCCGCCCCGCCTGAGCCCCGTGGGCCACCGCGCGCAGCCCACGTTCCCCGGACGCCCGGGGGGAACTCGCAGAGACCCAGGGGCGCCCGCAGAGGCAGCGCCCTCCCAGTAGCCCCCGCGAGACTCGAGGCCCAGAAGGAGCACAGCCCGGAAGGTGACGTCACCCTAGTCAGTCCCCCGGCCAATCAGAGCCCGCGCCGCCTCTGGGCCAATCCCGAGCCGCGACCCCCCAAATGGGAGCGGGTCTGTAGCCGGGGCGCACGTGCTGCGCCTGCGCGCAAGGTGAACCCTTTGGTCCGAAGCGGTGTGAGCGGTACGACGTGGGTCCGCTTTCGGGGTCCGCGCGGGCACCGGGTCTTCGTCCCAGGTTGGCCGGGCAGGACGGTGGGGCTCCAGGACCGGCCCGCTGACTCCGGGCGCCGCGCCGCCCTCGCATCCGAAGCTGCCATCCCAGCAGTTAGTTATGACAGCGATGGCTATGGCTAAACCACATTACCTGTTTTATGCCAGGCATTGTACTGGCAGCTTTTTCATGCCTGTTATCACAGACTTCTCAAAACAAACTCGTAACTTGCATGTTAGTAGTTCTATTTTACATTTAAGAAAACTGAGGTTCGCAGAAGTTAAGGAACTCGTCCACGGCTATTGACTTGCATCCTCAATGACTTAATACTCTCTTCTATTTTATTTGAGTGAAATCATCATGAATGTGCTCTTTCAATAACCATTAGCACCAGGTGGCCCAGTAGTGGGATCAAAGTCCTAGGAATTATCCCCACATTGGGATTTGAAAAAGTGCACTTCGGGATATGTGTGTTTGGGGGGTGGGGAAGGGTGGTGCTGCCCACGTCCTAGCTTAGAAAAAGTCCCAAATTGGGAAGGAAAGAGAATTAGGAAGAATGATTTGCCTACATATTTTAGATTTCGTGCCTCACCAAACACTTTTACCTAACTTACTTTACAAGACTAGCCCAATTTTTAAAGAAAACTGATCAAGGACAACTAAAAAAACAACTCATTTTTTTGTTCAAATAAACGTGTGACGTTCAAATAAAATATTAGCAAATTGAACCAAGTAATATAGTAAATGAATATTGACTAAGTAGGGTTTGTCTCTGGAATGCAAGAATGTTTCAAGGTGAGGAAATATGTCAATTAAACAGACTAAAGGAAGAAAAACAGCAAGCATATCAGTTTAGATAAAGCTTACCTGTAAAAATATAAAACATTTGTTACAAAAATTAAGAAGTATTCTTATTAAAGTCAGTAATAAGATATGAATGTCATTCTTAGGACATATGAAGCAAAATCCATAAATGAAATTAAGACATGTTTGACCACATTACAATTTAAAACTCTGGATGCAAGAGTCTCTTTTAAACACATATATAAGGAACAAATTGGGAAGAAATATTTGTAACATGTAAGAAAAATTTAGTATCAGAATATAAGAACTACAGTAAGAAAAAGAAATGGGCAAAGGATATGAATGGCAATTTTTAGAAGAAATTTAAGTAGCATATAAAAGTAGGAAGATATGCTCTGTATACAACCATCAGAGAAATACAATTTTAAAAAATAAGATACCATATTTTTGTATCTATTAATTAACAAAACATCAAACAAGTATTTTGGGATTTAGGGGGAAACTGGTAAAAAAGCAAATCGTTATATTGTAGGGGAGGATATGTAACTTTTCTCTCTATCCTTCTAATTTCTGGGCTGGGGTCCCTGTAACAAAAGAAAGATTAACAAGAGAAAAACATACATTTTATGTGACAAGGGAGAAGGAAATGAAGGCCTCATGAAGTGGTCTAACAGAAGTGTTTTTCTGCTAGGTTTAATGAAGAGTGGAGAGTTGTGAAAATGTGATAGGGAAAAAGGAGTATGAGCTAAGTGTAGTAAAGTGGGGAAAACGACCAGGTCTGTTCACTCAGATCCCTCTTTGCATCTTGCAGATAAGGCAGCTCCTTTCCCCTGGGTATAGAGGGCATGTGTCATGTGAGGGGTCTATGACCTGCCTTCCAGGAGAGTCAGAAAGTCCACCCTGAGCCTGTTGTCTCTCAAATTCCTTCAGCCTACAATAGTATACCAAGGAGCCATGTTTTGGGGTAGTGCCCTGAACCCCCTCATTGCAAACACCTGGAAAGAAATTTGGCAATTTCAAGGTTAAAATTCTCATTTCTTGCATTCAGGAATTCTACTTATAGGTATTTAACCTAGAGAAGCAGTCACACTGATGGTGAGACACATAGGTGAATCTTTATTGCAAGCATTAAAAACATTTTATTGTGGATATTTTCAAACATACCTAAAGTAGAATAAAAAAAAATGAATCCCCTTTTACCCATCAGCTTCAAAACTTTAATATTTTTGCCGTTCTTTTTTCACTACTGCCTGCCCCACTTTTGTTCCCTCTCCCTCTCTCCCTTTTTTTTTTTTTTTGCTTGAGTATTTTAATGTGAATCTCAGCATCCTATCATCTGGCCTGTAAACACTTCATTATGTTCCTCTACAGGATATTATTGGCCTTGATATCATCCAATATCTAGTCTGTGTTCAATCTTCTGTTGCAAAAATGTCGTTTTACTGTTGTTTTGTTTGAATTAGGATTCAAAAATTACCACACATTACATTTGATTGAAATATCTTAAATCTGTTCAAATCTATAATAAAGAACTATTTTTTGTTGAAGAAACCAAGTCATTCCTTCTCTAGAATTTGTCTTTATCCTGGATTTGGCTGACACCTTTGGGGTGTCTTGAACATACATACTCCTCCACCCCAGTGTTCTTGTAAACTGGTGGTTAGATTTGAAGGTTTCTTTAGATTCAGGTTCAGTATTTTTGCAAGAAGTCTTCAGGGTCCGTAACATGTACTTCTGTTGCATCCCTGTAGGAGGCACTTAACATCTGGTTGTCCACTTTTAGTGATGTTAAAAATTGGTCAGACAGGGCTGGCCAAGTGGCACATTGGTTAAGAGCTGGGTTTGGGATGCCAGCGGCCCAGGTTCGGATCCCACATATGAGTGCCAGTGAGTGACACTGCCCTCTATAGCTAACAACAGCTCCACCTGGAGCTAGGCTGCGCGAGCCCCAGTGACGGTGTGGGCTGCAGCCCCTGCTGCAGTGGGCTGCCATGGGCTACAGTGAGTGGGCGGCAGCCAGCGTGACCTGCCAATAGCCATGGTGAGCGACATCCAGAGGCCAGCGACCGATCTGCCTCATCCGGGAAGAACACAATGACGATACCAACATGGGCCAGTGAAGCAACATTCTCCGCAACTAGACTGAAGAACAAAAAGACAGCAACTTGTCTGTTCCCCTTCCCTGATTCCCCAACGCTGTTCTCCTTCCCCAATTTCCAATAAAATCTTAAATAAATAAATAAATAAATAAATAAATAAATAAATAAATAAAATAAATTGATCAGACAGTTTGGGTGTTGTCAGCTTCATACATCCATTATAACCATCAACCTTCTACCAGATGGTTCTAGGCAGTTGTTTTGAAAAGTAAAAATGATTGAAAACAATTAATTATTCATTAATGGAGGGAGGTGATGTATGTGGGGAAATGATAGGATTCAAACTGCCAAAATGTTAACAGTGGTTAATTTAGGTGTTAGGACTGAAAGTAATTATTTTCTTTTTGTATACTTAATTTTTTTCAAATTTGCTAAAATGGAAACAAAAGAAATCCTGCCTATGCACATCTAATAAAGGTGAGACAGACAGAGAATGACTGGAGGGCAGGTTCTAAATCCAAATTCCAGGAAAGGGCAGCCAGGGAAGTCCAGAGAACGATGGCAGTGAATATGGACCGCAGTCTGCTTTGCTTTTTTTGGCCTGTGCAGTGTTCACTCTTCCGGCTGACAGCCTTCATTCCCTTTAGGGTCTCCCCCCTTCTCCCCTAGATTCAGTTTTGGTGGAATTGTCATTAAAGATGCTCCAATCAGCAGCCAATAAGACCCCTTCTCCCAGAACTTAGGGTCTTGAGCAGCATCACCTCTTCCGGGAAGCCTTCCCTCCACTAGGGCAAGTGCCTTTCTCCGGAGCACCCCGAGTTCCAGTTGTCAGAGCACTTGTATGTCACTATGTTTGTATGGCCCCATCCCAGCCTTGTACAGTGCCTGGCACATGGTGCTATGTTAGCTGACTGCATGATACCCACATTGTTGAGAGCTGATGAAGCTACTTGAGTATTAGATTAAAAAGATCCCAGTAACTCTTACAGATGTTGCAGGGAGTGTGGTAGCAGCCTGCAGTCTCCCCAGTCTAACCCCAGCCTGTGGCCACCTCTCCTGAGCCAGGGCACTCTTACCCAGCCAGGTGCAGCCTTCCCTGAATCCCCACTGTCCCCAACCTGGGCCTTAACCTCTATCCTAAACAGCCCCCAACCGTCCTGCCCTGCCCTGTGCAGAAGCTTGAAAGAAGGTGAGGTTGGGGTGTTGTATGTAAAGAGGTCACACAAAGGGACATTTGCCTTAGAGAATAACTGCCATCCTTGGCCTAAACCTTTAGATTTAGGGACCTAGAGACTGTGTGGAAGGATGCTGCCATCAGTGTTGGCCACTGAGTCTCTCATTTGTGTGCAGGCAGGTTGCACATCCTTTATTTAGAAATGTCAATACTTTTCAGTCCAGTCTGACTTCGGCCTAAAGCCATTTTGATTTTTAAGAGTAATTAACGGCTGAGGCAGGATTCAAACCTGGGAACCCTGACTCCAGAGTCCTTGTTCCCCACCTCCATACCCCTACTGCTTTGTCAGTGAAAGCACACTCAAGTTCTTTTCTTGTGCTGAAGAGGGTTAGGCCATCAGAAGAATGTAAATGTTTCTAGGATCAAATTCCTTAAACCTGTTCCCATCTTTCTTGCCTCTCCAAAAAAAAGAGAGTTTCAAAAACAGAGTGAGAGCAAGAATGAGAATGCTTATTAAGTATTACAGATTGTACTTTGGGTTTTGTTTTTTTTAATCAGTGATAATATCTGCTTATCTTAGAAATGTGTCAGATAACCACTAGTAGAACAAACGGAAAGTGTAACCTTCAAACCAGTGGACAGATGGATCTGTTAAGGTTCTTGGTTGCAGATAACAGCAAAGAACTGGCCACCTCAAGCAGAAAAGGGACCTATTTAAAGGCTCTCAGTAGCTCGGAACATCAACACGAGGAAAGCTGGAAAACCTGGCGAGAAAATGGGCAGAAACCAAGGGAGGCTGGGCAGCAGGACTCCAACTGTAGCCTGGATAGAATGCTGCCGTTAGCACTGCTGCCCTGCACATGTCTGCCTCCTGTTGTCATGAGTCTTAGCATTACTTGCTCCAGGTGGGAGTTCCATGTCAGGTCACCCAAACTGGCTGCATGCAAGTCATAGGCCACACAGTGACATCAGCAGTGGAGATTGCCCGGAACCCTTCCAGATTCTCTAGTGGGATCCTGGGCTTGGTCTCCCACTAAGAGTGGATTCCCTATAATGGAAAGGGGGTGCAAATTAGGGAGCCCACCAAAAGGCAATTCCTCTCTACAAGAAGACATGGAGGGCTGGCCGAGTGGCATGGTGGTTAAGCGCTGGCTTGGGAAGCCAGCAGCTCCGGTTCAGGTCCCACATATGAAGGCCAGTGACACTGCCCTCAAAAAAAAAAAAAAAAGACATGGAACAAAGAAAGCTTAGTGGAGCCATTAGAAGACAGGAAAGAGGGGAAGGGAGACTGAGAAGTGTACAAAATGAGATAGGCTCCCAGATGTCAGGATTGATTCTTACATCTCACTATATAAGAATAGATGTGAAATGCTGCGTACTTTATATTTTCTGAGCAGATCCTTAACAAAAATCACAGCTTCATTTGTTGATAAGACTAATCTTGGACTTTGAACTGCCAAATAAAATAATCATTTTTTCTGAGAAGGAAAGGGGGATTCCAGTATGTTCACCTTGACCCTTGGAAAAACTGGCAGACAGGTTATGTGTGATGGGATCTAGGACCCATCAAAAAGGAGGTGAAGGTAAGAGGAAGCTGATGGATTGGGAGAAAACGCATTCAAGAACCAGGAATTCCAGAGGAGGTTGGAGAATAAATGGATCATGGAGACAACAGAGTGAGAGAGCAGGAAGGAGGCAGTCATTATCAGGAGTTCACACTTCCCAAAGTGGAATCACTCCTGGAGGTCCTGGGAGTGAGGATGTGAGCAAGAGGCTAGAGCGAAGAAGAGGTCTCAGGGCTGCAGCAAAGATCAGGAGCTGACTGCAAGGCAGCAGTGGGCCATCCACATGGACTTGGATATCACCGGGATAATGGCAGGAGTGGGGCAGACAGGAAGTAGAGAGGGTCCAAACTCTTGAACATGGGAGGAGGAGGAGGGCTGTGGGTGACAGGAGCCCCAGATGAGCCAGACATTTTCAGTGTTGTTGACTCCTGGGCTGGGAACAGCACCGGGGACTTGGGCATGCTTCTCCACCCTGAGCAGTGCAGAAACGCCAGGGGCAGGGGATGCTGCTTCCGGGAGAGAGTGCGATCTTGCTGGCTGGCCCTTCCACTTCCATCCATTTTTCTCGAGGGCTGATCCCAGAGCTGCTGTTTCCATTTCCTAGGGTAACCAGTTACCTGTGACAAATGAGACCTATCCACTAACATGCTATGGACACACTGGAGAGAATACATCAAGTTTACACTAAGGAACACGTGCTTTCTGATAACTCACATCCTCCACCTTCCCCAGTCTGCCTAGCACTTCTCTGCACATAGTAGGCCCTTCATAAATCCATGCTGACCAAAGCATAAGTCATCTCCATCTATCACTCAAGAGAGGCCCTTGGGAGTTCAGTTAATCTTTGTGAAGAGCTGCAGGTTTGGGGTCTAGTCACTCTCAACATGCCACCCCAAGGTTGCCTGGAAGCTCATTTCAGAGGTGATATTGGACACTCGCAGCTCTGCACAGCCTCTTCTCACAAGCTCATTTCTCCCAAGAAGCCCCTGTCCTATCTTATATACAGTAGTTACCTTTGGAGAATAATGTTAGGGGTAGTTTTTTTATTTTATTTCTTTTCCTTTAGATTTAAGCCTTTCTTTTAAAAAAAAAATGTGGTAAAATACACATAACATAAAGTTTACCATCTTAGCCATTTAAGCATACAGTTCAATATTGTTGCAGTATAGGGCCAGCCAAGTGGCTCAGTTGGTTAAGAGCTCGCTCAAGAGTGCAAGCTGAGCTCTGAGCAAAAGCAGTTCAATCCCCAGCCAGAGCTGAGCTGCCACTGAGCTGCCAACAGGTGGCAGGATGACTCAGCTAAAATTAAAAAAAAAGTAATACTGTTGCAGTATATTCACACTGCTATGCAACCAATCTCCAGAAGGGGGAAGTGGGAGGCAGTGCACATGGAGGTCAGGGAGGGGGAGGGGCAGAGGGAGGAGGTGGGGGTGGTGAGGGCTTAGATAGAGAGTCATTTCCGCCTTGGTAATTTGAGGGTATCAGCTGGTTTCATGATAGCAGTGGCTTATGCACATGCACAGAAAACCACAGCTAAAGTGCCAAAGTATGACAATTAGATGTCAGGGCCCCTTTCATTTTGCACGCGACCGAGGCCTGGAAAGGAGAGGTGATTTCCTTGATGCCATAAAGCAAGGTGGCAACAGGGCTGAGATTGGAACCAGCAATGCCACCAGGTGGCGATCCCAGAGCAGAATAAGCTGACTGGGGGTCAAGGAGGGGTCAGGTCCCAGGAGGGTCCCAGGTGCAGGCCAGGAGCTAGAGAGGGACAGAATGGGCCAGAACCTGCAAAAGCTCGACAAGAAATAGGAAGGAAAGTAGGGCCACATAACAACATTTCAGAAACTGGTGGCGAGTCCCCAGATGGAGGTTTGCTGTGCCGGTTAACTAGAGTGATATTCCTGCAGGGAAGGACTCGGGGTCTGGAGGACAGACGGCAACCTTATATCCCTTCCAGGACAAGGTGGGGGCAGGAGTAACTGAGGTGGCTGACATGGGGATGAGACACAAAGCGGGACAGGCATGAAGACATCCCTACAGAGGAGGGCAGGTGTGGAGTCCAAAGCTGCACGTGATCCTCTGGCTTCTCCAGTGAGGCTGCTTCGAGGCTCCTCTCAGGAGGGGTCAGTCTCTTGCTGCCCCTCTGGGCCACTGTTCTCAGCCAGAGCGTGGGCCCTGCTGCCCAGGGAGATCATGTCACACAGAGTGCTGCCCGTGGTCACCTTGCTGAGGCTGTGGGAGCTATGGCGGGGTCTGTGGCGGCAGCACCTGGTCCCTAAGCACAGGGCTTCCCAGAAGGTTTCCCGGAAGCGGCTGGACATGAGGCTGTACAGCACGGGATTGGCGGCCGAGCTGAGGTAGAAGAAGACGCCAGAGACGACGTGCACGTACCCGTAGGCCAGGTCCAGGCTCTCGGTCCGTTGGGACATGGAGGCCCACATGAGGCGTTCGATGTGGAATGGGGCCCAGCCGATTCCAAACACCACGACCAGCACAACTGCGGGGGTAGAGAAAGGACACTGGGTGTCTGCCGGAGCCCCCTCCACTGCCTTCCCCGATTCAGGCCGGTCTGCCCACTCTCACATCCTCTCCTATCCCACAAGCCACCCATGCCCATGGTCCATCTTGAAGTTTCTGAAAGTTTGCCTGTCCTGGCCACACCCCTTTCAGAACAGCTGCTCTCACCACTGTCACTGACTGGACAGTGGGCCTGTGCCTTTCCCTGGCCACAGCCACCTGGACCAGGTGTGGACACATGAGCCAAGCTGGCCCAGCCCAGTTGTCTCACCCTGGGACTTGGAACTGGTGACTCTCAACTGTGGATGCTGGACCCCAGCATGACAAAGACTATGGGGCTAAGGCCCATGCTGGGTGCCCACTCAGGGGCCATGCTTGCTGATACGTGAGCACAGAGAAGTGGAAGGATGGGGCCCATGTTCAGACAGCAGTGGAAGGGAGGTTACAGGTCCAGAGGGAGTGAGACAAGCACTCACACCCCACATTTGCCCACCTTGGCCCCAGAAGCCTTCCCAGCCCCAGCTGTCAGCTCTCCAAGGCCCAGCTGAATATCCTGCCCTACACGAACTCCCCATTACTTGAGCATCGCCACCTCAGCAGAAGACAGGATAGACTGGCCAAGCCCCCTCTCTTTCTCCTGAGCTCCCTTCCAGCCCTTCTTAGGTCTCTGTCACCGGGTCTGCCTTGGTTTTTGTTTCTTGTTTCTCATGTTTGCTAAGCTGACTCAACCTCTTCCCCCCGCAGTGTCTCCCCCACCATACCCCAGCATGGTTTTCCTCATAATCCCAGATTTCAATGTCTCCAGCACACAGCCTGGTGCACAGTGGGCCTTCTGAAAGTGAAGGTGGGGGAAGGAGGGAGGGAGAGAAGGAGGCCAGAGCCCCAGGCCAGCAAGCAAGGTGGCCTTAAGGAAACATCACACTGTCTAGGGTAAGAGCCATCCCAGCTGAGCAGACTTGGACCCTGTGAGGTGGGGGAGTAGGAAGCAGGGGCAGGGCGGGCAGGGGCCAGTTGGTCTGTAGTGCAGGCTTCACAGTATAGAGCTGAGAGTCAAGCACAGAGCTCCAGGGTGCGTCCCATCTTGAGGGCTGGCAGTGATACCACATTCTGGGACACTGTTTCTGGGGGGGGGGCGAGAAGAGTGGGTCTTTCTCTGAGAATGGGACAGTCCCCACATAGCTGGCTATAATCCCAAGGCTTTGACCAAGGTCTCACCAGCTCTGCCCTGCCCTGGTTCACTCCTCCCTGCCTGTTTCAGGCCCTGCTCAGGTTGTGTGGAATGGGGAGGAAATCAATGATCTGCTTAGCATCAGTTTGTCTTGCTTCCCCAGGGCCACTGTTTTTGAAAAACAGCCAGGTCTAGGTCACAGTAAGATCCAGAACCTCAACCCAGCTGGCCATGCCCTGCCCAGCACCAATCCACACTTCTCTCCTATGCTCCGTACACCAACACTCACAAACATATCTCCTAACAAGACTCTTTTAGGCAATGGTCACTCCTGTGGTTCCCAGGGGACCACAGCCATAGATGGAAGAAATTCATCATCTTGCCTCTCCAGCACCCTCTCCCCTTCTGTTGGAAGCTTTGCTCCCCTTACATCCCACTATGTTGTTCTATAGGGGGTGCTCACTTCAACATCAAGTCACTCTGGCCTCAGGGTGGGCCATGACCTAATCCCACCAATCAGAATCCTTCCCTGGAACTTTTCGATGGCCACTAAAGAAAGAGGGCTGTTCTTCAGGAAAGCAGAACTCTGTGCCCATGACCATGCCTCCCAGGCTGCTGCAGGGAAGGACAGAGCTGAGACAAGTTTAGGAGCCAAGATTAGAGACTTGGAGAGTCTAGGTCCCATGAATGACTCTGTCATCTTAGAGCACAGCCACATGCCCCTGCCCTGTCTGGTTTGGTTTCATGAGCCAGGCTTGGCTTCATGGGTTTGCCACCTGTGTATCTGCACAGGGCCCCGATCTTAGAAGGGCTCTGGGCTTGATTTAATGCTATATTATTGCTGTCTTGACATTCTTAATCATTTTTTTTTTTTGAGGGCAGTGTCACTGGCCCTCATATGTGGGACCCGAACTGGGGCTGCCGGCCTCCCAAGCCAGCGCTCAACCACCGCGCCCCCTTAATAATTTTTGAACAAGGGATCTGACTTTTCATTTTGCACTGGGCCCCACAAATTATGTAGTTGATCCTGCCATGAGCCATTAACATTTATCTTTGGTGTGAGTTTCTCGAAAGGTAATTGAAAAGAGTATCCATGCATGCATGCACATACACAAGCACAAGGCAGGGTATGTGACTCCAAGCCTCATATTCAGCCTCCATCATAATCCCAGACACTCAGCCCCTTCCTCTAGGCTCTGGAAGCCCCAGCCTCATATCCAGTGCCTGGCTCACCCCTTCTTTCTCGCAGCAACACTTACACAGCATCTTGGTCACCTGCGTCCGACCCCTATTCCGCAGCCGCTGGAGCCTGCATCTGTCGCTGGTCCTCTGCCTCGGCAGTAGCAGCCTCTCGTGGCGCAGCCGCAGCCCAATGAGCAGGTACAGCACGCTGATGGTGGCCATGGGCAGGCAGAAGAAGAGCACAGCGGTGATCTGCACGACCAGGTTGTAGAGGCCTTTTGGATAGACCACCGTGCACACAGCCGAGTCGGGCACCGTACCCCGGCAGGGCACATCCAGCTGCCAGATGCCATGCAGGCTGGTGTTGGGCAGTGAGCAGAGCACGGCGAGGCCCCAGATGACGCCGACCACTCGACGCACGTGGGCCCCAGTCACCACGGACCTGACCTGCAGCGGGTGCACCACAGCCATGTAGCGCTCCACGCTCAGGGCGGTGACATTGAGCACAGAGGCCAGGCAAACTGTCTCAAAGAGCAGTACACGGAAGTAGCAGCCCCCTGCACCCAGCAGGAAGGGGTAGTTACACCACATCTCATAGAGCTCCAGCGGCAGGCCCATCAGCAGCACCAGCAGGTCTGACACAGCGAGGCTGAAAAGGTAGTAGTTGGTGGGCGTGCGCATGGTCTTGTGGTGCAGGATGACCGTGCAGGTCAGCCCATTGCCCACAGTGCCCACCACGAAGATCAGCAGGTATGTGACACACATGGGCACGAACAGCTCTGTCTCCTGGGACCCCAGGTACTTGTGTCTCAGCTCCTGGTCAGTCAGGTTCAAGTCCTCAGGGTTAAACTCTACCTCCCAGGCCCTACTGACATTACAGGGTACTGGGCTCCTTGCATCCCTCAGGGACATGTCTCCAGGGAAGATGGAACAATTGAGGCAAACAGGAGCCTATAGAACAGAAGAGAGAGACACCCAGTAAAGTCACTCAGGGAACGCTGACTCTGTCGTAATTCATCAAACCAAGGTGCCATCGACATGAAGAGAACCATTATTTTATGTAGTGCTGAGAAAGAAAAAAACTCTCATCCATTGTAAGATGCATTAAAACTTCCGAGATGTAAAAATGTACGCCTTAAAAATGATAAAGGGAGGGCCGGCCGAGTGGCGCAGTGGTTGGGCGCTGGGTTGGGAGGCCAGTGGCTCCTGTTTGGGTCCCACATGTGGAGGGCCAGGGACACTGCCCTCAAAAAAAACCCCGAAAAAAATACAATGATAGAGGGGACCGGCCGAGTGGCTCAGTTGGTTAAGAGCTCGCTCAAGAGTGCGAGCTGGGCCTGCCAAGTGACGCGGTGGTTAAGTGCTGGCTTGGGAAGCCAGCGGCCCTGGTTCGGGTCCCACATATGAGGGCCAGTGACACTGCCTTCAAAAAAAAAAAATCATGACTTCACAAGATTTAAAAAAAAAAAAAAAAGACTGTGAGCTGAGCTCTGAGCAACGGCAGTTTGATGCCAGCCCAAGCTGAGTTGCCGTTGAGCTGCCAACAGGTGGCAGGATGGCTCAGCTAAAAAAAAAAAAAAAAATGATAAAGGGTGGGCCGGCCAAGTGGCTCAGTTCGTTAAGAGTTGACTTAGAGCACATGCTCTGAGCAACAGGGCCGCTAGTTCGATTCCCACATGGGCCAGTGAATGCTGCGCCCTAGCTGAGCTGTCGCTGAGCTGCCAACAGGTGGCAGGATGGCTCAGCTGGTGTAAAAACAAGATTGCCTGTTCGATGGTGGGCTATGCCCACCTGCAACTAAGACTGAATGAACTCAGCACCCTGAGCTGAGCTGCCACCTGGATGGCTCAGTGGATAGGGCATGTGCTCTTAACAACAAGGCTGCAGCGTTCGACTCCCGTATGGGATGGTGGTTATGCCCACTCGTAACTAAGATTGAACACAGCACCTTGAGCTTAGAGGCCACGAGCTGCCAACGGGAAGCCAGATGGCAACTGGAGCCCTCCACAACAAAGACTGAAGAACAACAACTTGGCTGGCCCTCTTCCCCAATTCCCCAACACTGTTCCCTCCTCTAATTCCCCAATAAAAAAATCTAAAAAAAAAAAAAAAAAAAAAAAAAAGAAACATTTAAAAAAATGATTAAGGGTGAACTGCAGTTTTAAATTTCACTTTCTATTGAAACCTTTGACTAAATGACAAATCCTCTTGAGCAAGCGTTTTGTCATCAGCAGCCTCCCCTTGGGTCTCTTCCCCTTTAAGCCATGGACTTTGGGAGAGGCACTCAGTTTGAGAATCTGTAAAATGGGCACAGTGTACAGCACTGCGTGTCTTTAAGAGCAAGGGCTCCAGAAGCAACTGCCTGGGTTCAAATGCAGCCTCCCGAATTCTAGGCTGTGTGACAACTTGCCTAATAACCTCTCTGTTACTGTTTCCTTATTATGAGGATCCAGAGAATTTAATCCACAAAAGATATTAACACAGGGCCTGGCGACACACATCAGCACCTCACTGAGAGGACTGACTCACTGGTCCCAAGAGAGGGAGTGAAAGGGCTAAAAAAACACTGATCCAAATGTTGGTTGTCATTTGTTTTCCATCACCTGAACTGTCTGAAGTAGAAATATTTGACATCTTTGACACTGCCAGTTCCAGGGTTCCCTGTCCTCTCTCGCTCCCCATCTCTGTCTGTCATCCACTGGATACAGTGGTTAAGGACCCAGGCCATGGAACTAAACAGACTGGCCTGGAGTCAAATGCCAGCTCTGCCATGCTGTAGTTGTGACCTCCCCTTACTGTGCCTCAGTCGCCTCATCTGTGAAATGGGGGTGTGGAGAGAGCCTACCTCATAGTTTCTGTGAAGATTAAATGAGAGAACACATATAAAGTTCTCAGGAGTGTGCCTGGTACATTTTGGGTGCTCAGTTTCAGCGCATAGTAAACATGATTCCTTACTCCCCACATAGGACAGGAAAGACAGTCCAGGGGACATGGGGAAGGGACTGAACGGGGTTTGGCTGCCAGTAGCTATGCTAGGCAAGCAGCCCCATCTGTCCTCCCTAGCCTGTTCCCCAAACCCACCACCACCTCCACCCCTCCGCTTGGAGTAACCTCAGATAATCAGGCTCAGTTCCTCGATCCCTATTTTTTCAGTCCCATTTCCTCTCCTCAATGGGGGGCTTGGGGCTTCCCGTTGCCCACATACCTGTGCAGACCTTAGTGTCTGAGAAGTGGAGGACCATTCGAATTTCTTTTCCGGGTCCTTCACTCTCCCAGACCCCAAGCATTCTTAATCCCAGTATCTTCCTCCTCTTCAAAGCCTCTCCTCAGAAGTCTCCCCAAGCCTCCCTTGCCTCTCCCACATCTCATCCCCGCATCTTGGGATCCAGGCGTCTTTTTATCCACTCAGGCGGTCCTCCTATCCCCATCTGCACCCCCTACCTCGCTGATGTGGGAGCCAAAGGGCGGGCGGGAGTCACAGGGATGAGTTGGAAACACACAACGCCAACTCGGGTTCGAGGGAGGTTCCCTGTGCCACCGGGAAGGGTCCCCGCGCTGGAACCCCCAGTCCTGCAGCGCGTACGGCAGACAATAAGAAATAACCGGGGAGGCTGCGAGTCCCCCGGGGAGGGGGGTGCCCCAACAGGGTCCTCGGACCTCTACGCTCCTCGGGAGATCCAGCCCCGCGCTCCTCCCGCCTCTACTCGCCCCGGGCCCGGGCCCGCCGCGCGGCCAGTCCAGCCTGCGCGCCTTGCGCATGCCGGCCTCCGGCTCACCTACCGTGCCTTCTGCAGCCCGTGAGATCTAGGAGCCGGGAGCCCACCCGCCAGTGGCGTCTAAAGACGCACTGACGGCCAGAGAGCGCACTGGTGGACTGGCCAGCGGACAAGCACCCTGCCCGGCAGCAGCCCGCCCCGTCGCCACGCCTGTCGGGGCCCGGGAGCGCTGTGCGCCACCAGGAGGCAGTGCCGGCCCCGCAGCCGCCGTTGGTCTCCGACAGGCTCACCTGGGGCTCCCCACACCCACCCAAACGTTAGCGGTTGTGTTTCCAAGCGTTTGACCCGGAGTTTCCAGGAGCATTTTTATCTCCCCAACACCCACTTTGCAGATGAGAAAGCCTCAGAGAGAGAAAGTACGAGAAATCTGGACCTCACATGCGATCCCCGCCCGGCAACGTGCTTTCAACATAACCCCTTATTATAGTGTCCCTCCAGCCTCACGTCCTCCTGCCCATTTCAGAGATAACTCCTCCACGGACATCCCCCCAGCCCCTCGAAGTTAATGATCCCCAAAGGATTTCATCCTGCCTCCCGGGCTTTACACCGGGCCTCTTCTCCATCCCTTCACCCTACTTTTCCGGGCCTCAAGACTCCAGTCCAAATCCTTGAACCCTCCCAGGAATGCAGCATTCTCTCTCCAGTCTGTCCACCCCTACCCAGTCTGCCTGGGCCCCCCAACGATGGCATTCCTCTCCTGGGAACCTTCTCTAGGGCCCCTACTTTTTTTTGAAAAAGAACACATCAAGTCTAAACTGATGTTGGACCTCTCCATCCCCCACTTGCCTTCCTGGTCCCCCTCATTATATTCTCTCACCCCCCAATACTCTCCATCTCATCCATTCAGATGTTCCCCTGTCCCCTCACCCTCCCATAGGGTATCCAGAGGGAGGGAAGGATATGTCAGGAGGGACGAGCCATGAAGGCCAGGACCCCAGCCTCCTCCTACTCCTGGAAACTGCACATGTAAACCCTGGCAGGGAGCACCTTCCCTGCTCCACCTCCTCCTCCAACCAGCTTCTTAGCTGGAAGTTATCTCATCAGGAACTTGCTAGGAAGCCTAGAACATGGACCTCACAGGCTAAAATGCTGGCTCTTGGGCCTCTTCCCAGGGCCTGATTCACTTAGTCTAGGCAAGGTCTAGAAATCTTCATTTCTGACAACACTTCCAGGGAGCCCCGGGATCCAGAAAGGCTGCTTGTGAACTGTGTGACTGGGAAGAGACTCAGCCCCTCTGTGCCTCAATTTCCCTTCCTGTAGAATGGACTAACCATTGTTACCACTACTGTAAGTGAGTGATGAGACAGCAGAACTTGGCACAAGGCTGGCACATGGTCAGCACTCAAGAAAATTGGGTGGGATTATCTCCATTTAGTGACAACTGGAAGCGAGATCGTCTTCTCCCTAGACTGTCTCTGTCCCACCCTTCTCCCCATGGGTCATTGTCTGGCCTTGGGGACTGGAAGCTAGACCCTCTCAGAGCCTGCACCAGGCCTGCCTTCCCAGGAGCTCCATATATAAACATAGCTCTAGGCACAGGGAGGTTGCAGGCAGTGCAGAGGCAGATGGGGTAAAGGATTCTGGGGTGTCCCAGAGAGTTAACTGCTCAGCTCCCTATAAGTGAGCCTGGTGGATCCTTCAAGATGGGGCTGCTGTCAATATCAAATAAGCAATGAGGGGCAGCCCATCACGAGTCAATCACAGACAGCACCTAACACACGACGAACATTGTCAGCCCCGCCCCCATCACTGGACACATTCACACACTTACACACATCCCCTCGACCTCTTTGCACAGACTCGGAGTGGCCCGAAACCCATGGAGGACCCTTTGGAGGTGCTCAGAGCCTGGGGACTAATGACGAAGGCCTCCTCCTCCTTCCAAAGGCAGATTGACTCCCATAGGTCAGGAATTCCTACAGCTGGCTGCATCACTCACAGCATTACCAGCCAGCAAAGACCATGTCAGGCTATAGGGTCGCCCCTAAAAGGAGAGGTCCAGTGGCCATTATGGCTGCCCTGGCCTCTGGGCCTGAGCTCAAGACCACCATGGCAGCATGTCCCATCAGAACCTGATGACATTCTGCTGCCTCTTACTCCATCCTGAGGTGGCTTCCCCAAAGCCATGTCCAACGGGGGCCACCCACAGGGCTGAGGCCTGGAGTAAACACAGCCCAGGTTTTCTGTGTGTGTACCTCATCTCCTGAGCTTGGCTGGTGGGCATTGACCCACACCAGGGCCAACTCCACATGACAGCAAATCTGCCATGGGAGGGCTCCTGGGACCTCCAGGAGCTGGTTTTGGTACCTCCCAGGTCCTGGAGCAAGTGCAGCGTCCTGGGCCCAAAGCATGTGACTAGCTCCACAGCCCCTCTTCACCCTGCTGACTCCTGAGCTCTTCCCCAAGGAACGGTGTTGGTGCCCAATGTGCTCTGGAACTCCTGGGAAAAATTCAAGAGTCCCTTAGTTGGGGCTTGGTGCCTTCCAAGGGTCACAGCATGTGATTGAAGCTCAGAGAGGCTCTGAGTTGAGTTTCCAGAGATGGAAATTTTATTATCTTCATCCTTAGACTGTAGCAGGGCATGTTGCTTAGATGTTCTATGCCTCAGTTTCCTCATCTGTAAAATGGGAACAACAACAGGCCTACTTCATAAGGTTAATATAAGGATTGAATGAAATAAAGGAGGCAGGGTGCCCAGAAAGCATTTAGCTGGTACTTGATGACTATTTTTCAAATAAATAAGAATAGGTGCATGTCTCAGAAACTTGGTACATTTCTGAACAAAAGGAAGTGACTGTTAATATTTTTTTTAAGGCAGCAAGAGAAAATAACCTAGAGGTTTCTCCCTTTATCCCTTCAGGAGGGGTGGCATATATAGAGAGAGAAACTGAAGGACAAAGAGGCTACAGATTGGAAGCCAGGCCCTATCTGTATGTAGGTTCCATGACAGTCCTTGTCCTTCCTTGGGTGGTTTTGCTGGGATCCTGACTTCCAGTCACTCATGTTCCCAGAAAGCTCTCAAGTCTGTTTGTATGGAGACACTATAAACAAGGACAGGATGAGTGGGTTGAAATGAGCAGGACTTTATTAGGGCAGAACCTCTCAGTCAGGCGGAGCCCCTGCCTCAGGGAAGGACCCCAACCTCGGAGGGCCCCAAAGGACCCAGACAGACCGGCTCCAGGCCCTGCTCTTTCCTTGAGCGCGCATCACTTCTGAGCAGGAAGAGGACAAAGGCCTCCTCTGAGGTGAGGGACGGGGGCTGCAGCAAGAGCAAGGACTTGGGCGACCTGGGTGTGGGCAGGGCACATGACCGTGGGCAAATCCCCTCCCTTCTCCGACCTCAGCTTCTTGGTCTGTAGAATGGGGACACGTATTCCCTTCGCAGAGTTGATAGAGGAGAACCAGTTGGGGTTGGACCAGCAGCTGGCAGACTGGGGAGTGCAGCTGGGCCGGGCTCCACCCAGGTGCCTAGCAGCCCTGTGGGAAGGGCGGCTGCATCTCTTTGGGCATTTGATTCTGAAGTTGACAGCTGTTAACAGCAGTTATCTCTGGGGGCGTAGACTAAGATGGGTAGGGCGGAGGTAATTCTTTCCATTTTCAGTTTAAATTCTTTTTTCAACAGTCAACATTTATTCCTCCTATAATAATTATATGTGTAGATACATTTTTCTTTTTCGAAAAGGCAGTTCCATGTTTAATTCTGGTGAGTTGTCTCTGGCCAAGCCCTTTCTTCAGATCATCAGTAGGGTCAGGCCTAGTTGGGCCCTACTGTGGCTGTGGCTTGGGAAAACTTGGACGCAGAGATGTGCTCACTGTTACCTCCAGCCAGTCACACGCCCTGATGCAACAGAGGCCTCCTCCATATCGCTGCTATTTTGTTATCCTGACTGTCACAGTCTCCCCTTGTCACCGGTATCATGCACCTAGGGCCCTCAGGCCCAGTGTGAGGAGCGAGGGGCCAAACACATCCCACTTCTCTCCTCGATCTTTGCTACCAGTCACCCGGCCTTCGCTACCAGTCACCCACAGTCCTCACTCCTGACCCAGGCCAAGCACAGAGACCTCTGGCCAGGAGCCTGTCCCAAATACATTCCCTGTGTGGCCCCTATGTGGGGGCAGTACCCCACCCCCAACAGTGGGGACATGTGGGTACTAACCAGACTTCAGTATCATTTCTGTTCACCCCTGAGGAGGGCACTGTCCTCCCAATTTTGCAGAGAAGAAAGCACAGCTCACACCCACTCGCCCTGCAAAGCCCACTCTTGAATGACCACACACCTCATTGAGTGACCCGAAAGGACACTGCAGCCCTGGCTGAACTCCTGGGCCCCACTGGCCTTTGCGGGACCTGATTTCTCTCATCCATCAAGCAGAGGTAACCCATTACCTCTTAGCCCATCCTTAGCCCATTGCTGTGAGGATTAAATGAGATACTTCTTATAGGCTCCCAGAAGCATGTGGAATTTTTAATGACAAGACACCTTCCAGAAAAATATTGCAAGAACAATACAAAGAACTTTTTGTCCTGAACTGTTTGAGAGTAAGCTGCTGACCGGAAGCCCAGGCTCCCTGCATCCTTTAGTGTGTATTTCCTGCAACGGGGACCCTCTCCTCCATCACCACAGGGCAGCCATTAGCATCAGGAACCACACAGTGAGTCACTACTGTGAGTAATCCTCAGACCCTTTCATGTTCCGCCAGTTGTCCCAATCTCGAATAGTTCCTCAATTTTCCCTTGACTTTCAGGTCCTTGACATGTCTTTAAGATTACAGTTCATGCTGGGAGCCGTCACCACCCCAATGTGTCACAAGGTTTCATGGTCAGTTTTAGTCTCTACTCCTGTGAACCCAAGTGCCTTTCCTCAACATCAGATCCTATAAGAGACAGTACTTTCACTGCATTTATGGCAAGTTCCTGTGGTACCCCAATGAGAGAGCTATGTAAGCCAATGATGGGTAAGATTTCCCAAGAAGGAAACAACCCAAGCAAGGCTGTAGCCACCCTGGGGACCCCAGAACTGAGAAAAAGGGGATTCAAGCCTCTTGGAAACAGAGGCTCAGACCCTTGGCCACATAGGCCAAAAGCCTGTCTGTGAGAAACTGACAGCCTGCCTGTGAGAAACTGATGATAACATCAGTCTGCTGAGCTCTCTTGCCTAAGATAATCACAGTGAGAGGTCTCCTTGGAGACTAAGGTCTCCAGGCCATGAGAGTTCCAATAAGAGACACTGACCATGAACTATGTTAATCAATAGCCTTAATTTGAATTCTTTGCCTTGTACATTGTTGTAACAACAGATACTGAAGCTTTGACTGAGAAACAGATGCTACCCTCTAATGTAATAACTATAGCCCTCCATAGGATAAGAAATGTTTGAAATCCCCTTTTGGCTTCTAAGTAATCTCATAGGAATAGACTTTAGATGTAGCCATTCCTAGTCGCTTAGTAATAGCTCAAGTATGTGCCCTATGAGTCTTACAATTGAGGTTAGCTGCTGGAATTTGGGATAATTACTAGATAGTCAAGGTAGTCATGGTAACCATCTTTAGGTGATATGTAGAAATTGAGTCTGGGTCACAAGGAGAACATCATAGTAAAACATAAGATAATCCTTAAATGCAGAATAGGTCACAATTTACCCTGGAGAGAACAATTACAAGGAAGTAAAGACTGTAAAAGCCCTGAGAAAGAAAAATCATCAAACTCATGTGAAACATAAGTTGTGATTGAGGTAATGGTCAAGAGTCCCTATAAAAGGGAATATGTTGTAACAATACAGTGTGACACTCCTGCGAAACTCTCTCCGGTGTCCCCATTCTTCTTTCTTTCTTCTCTCGCCAACGCCCATCCACACCTGAGGGAATCCCTGGACTCCGCGGAGTCTGGACCCCCGCAAGTCCAATGATTTTGTAGGATTTCTCTCAATTATGGTTAGCCTAATGTTTCCTTATGATAGATCTGGGTTATGCGTTTTGGGAGGAATGTCATAGGAAGGGGCTGTGTGCGTTTTGTTGCATCCTGTGAGGTAGCACAGTTTTGATTTGTCCCATTCCTGAAGATGGGAACTTTATTCCCTTCATTAAGAGAGTACCTGGGCAGGCCGAGTGGTGCAGTGGTAAAGCGTTGGCTTGGGACGCCAGTGGCCCGGTTCGGATCCCACATATGAGGGCCAGTGACACTACCCTCAAAAAAAAAAAAAAAAGGGGAGTACCTGCCAGGCTTCTCCCTGGAGACTACTTTTCCTTTTGGGATTAATAAGTATTTTGTGGGGAGGTTATATAAATGTCCCATTTCTCATCAAATTCTTACGCATTAATTTTAACATCCATTTACAATTTTTGGAGGAATTAACTATTACTATGATGGTTGCCAAATGATTCTAATTCTATCATTCTTTCATTGTATCTGGCATTGTATCTCAAGGAAAAATTTTATCCTCTTACTGTTTATTTATATCCATGTAGACTTGGGATCTTTTATTTTATTCAACAAATAAGAATTCATTGATCTTTTGCGTGGAGCCTTAGAGGCTGGCAGCTGCTTCAGGATGAAGATGAACATTTCTTTCCCAGACACTGGCTTCCAGGAACTCAAACTTCATATATTTTATGAGAAGCGTACAGCCATAGAATTTGCTACTGATGTTCTGGGTGAAGAATGGAAGGGTTATGTGAGTCGAATCAGTGGTGGAAACGACACCCAAGGTTTCGCTATGAAGCAGGGTGTTGTGATCCACGGCCGTGTCCGCCTGCTCCTGAGGAAGGCGCATTCCTGTTATGGACCAAGGAGGACTGGAGAAAGAAGGCGCAAGTCTGTTCAGGGTTGTATTGTGGATGCCAGTCTGAGTGTTCTCAACTTGGTCATTATAAAAAAAGAGGAGAAAGACATTCCTGGTCTCACTGATACTACTGTGCCTCATCGCCTGGGGCCCAAAAGAACTAGAGAATCTGAAAATTTTTTAATCTTTCTAAAGAAGATGATGTCCACCAATGTGTTATGAGAAAGCCCTACACAAAGAAGGTAAGAAACCTAGAACCAATGCACCCAAGAGTCAGCATTGTGTTACTCCAGGCATCCTGCAACACCAAGTGGGTGTATTGCTCTGAAGAAACAGTGTACTAGGAAAAATAAGGAAGAGGCTGCCAAAGCTCAACTTTGGGCCAAGAGAATAAAAGAGGCCAAAGAAAAATGCCAGGTACAGATCGCCAAGAGACAAAGGCTGTCCTATCTGAGAGCTTCTACCTCTAAGTCTGAGTCCAGTCAAAAATTAGATTTTCTGAGGGCCGGCTGAGTGGTGCATTGGTTAAGAGCTGGTTTGGGGATGCCAGTGGCCCCGGTTCGGATCCCACATATGAGGGCCAGTGACACTGCCCTCCACAGCTAACAACAGCTCCATCTGGAGCTGGGCTGTGCGAGCCCCGGCGACGGTGTAGGCTGCAGCCCCTGCTGCAGTGGGCTGCCGTAGGCTACAGTGAATGGCCGGCAGCCAGCGTGAGAGGCTGGCAGCCAACGTGAGCTGCCAATAGCCATGATGAGCGACCATCCAGAGGCTGGTGACTGATCTGCCTCATCCAGGAAGAATGCAATGATGATACCAACATGGGCCAGTGAAGCAACGTCCTCCGCAACTAGACTGAAGAACAAAAAGACAGCAACTTGTCTGTTCCACTTCCCCAATCCCCCAACGCTGTTCCCCTCCCCCAATTCCCCAATTAAAATCTTTAAAAAAAAATTAGATTTTCTGAGTAACAAACAAATAGGATCAGATATAAAAAAAAAAAGAATTCATTATCATTACTTATGTTGATATTCAAATTATCCCATATTTAGCCAGTGAGAACCCCTTCAAGCTAGTTCCTGTATCCTTTTCATATGTCTTCATCATGAATATTTTTGTATCTCTGGCACAATAAGATGTCCCAGGCTCATTATGTATTTCCCTGGGCCAGCCTACAATCAGCCATGTTCCAAGGAACTCTGGTGCCTTTTTAGTGGAAAATGGTGTTTAGAGACCAAGATCTGGGTGCCAACTGCCCCCACAGCGAGCAGAACTAGGGAATATATGTATGTATAAACATAAATATATATAAACATACACACATATTTATATACACATCAATATTTATTTTTATATCTATCTATAAAAATTGAAAAACATGAACTGACATCAGTATCTCTCATTCCAACGCAGCGTTCATTCCTATCCATCCTTCCCTGAGGGTGAGAAACATGCCTTCTGTTATTTTCAGCATAATTACCTTCTGGGTCAACCCCCTCACCATGTAACCAATCTTCCATCACCACTATCCCTCCCCTTTGCAGAACCCTCCTCACGCACTCTGAATCCTTGCTCTGAGCTGTCCCAGCTGCCTGCATGGATAACCTCCTCACTACACCCAGCCTCCCAGATAGAAGGAAACAGCCTCCCTCCCCATGGGTTGGAATCTCAACATTTCTGGAGCATAAGGCTGGCAATAGCTACTGAAATACAGAAGTTTATCCCTTTGGCCCTCCAACTTTACCTCTAGAAATTTATGGAAAAGAATAGTAGCTCAAATACACAGATGAGTGTAATGAGATACTAGTTATAGCTATATTCGTAACAAGAAAAATTGGAGACAACTTTTTGTTTTAACTCCTGGAAGTAGAGTGTCCCTCATGCCTCCCAGAACCATCTGCCCAAAGAACCAAATAACTGGTTGCTAATTGGCTTCCTCCCGGGCTGTTAGCTCCCTAGCACTATGAAGCTGTGTTTTTACAAAGGTTCAGAGGGCTCCTGTGCTTCAAAGAAGATCCTTCCACAGAAACAGACAATGCAAACATGAGCCTGAGTTAGGACCTTTCCTCCCCAGCTACAGCGGAAATCAGAGTCAGGCCAAGGGGAGAAAACATGGGACTTCAAAGGCACCTGCTATCTCCATCAGTAAGGAATGTGCAAAATAAATGATGGGACACGAACACTAAGGAGCACTGTAACATGCATGTGAAAGATGGAGATTGATGCACACATCCTGGACTGGAAAGGCACCCAGGCAAGATGTGTTGCCAAGAGAAACCCGCAAGGAGCATAGCAACAGGGGGGGTTGGATTCCTAGGCAAGCCAAATGCAGGGCGGGTTTATGCATGAAAATTGTAGAATACATCAAACAGGCAGCCATGGTCATTTCTAGAGAGCTGGATTACAAGGGACTTTCACTCTCTGAGAAATACATTTTTATGCGGTTTGTATTTTCAGCAATCAATGTTTATTGCTTTTGTAATCATAAAGCAAAAAAAAAAAGTCAACTGGGCCGGCCAAGTGGCACATTGGTTAAGAGCTGGTTTGGGATGCCAGCAGCCCCGGTTCGGATCCCACATGAGGGCCAGTGACACTGCCCTCTACAGCGAACAACAGCTCCACCTGGAGCTGGGCTGTGCGAGCCCTGGCGATGGTGTAGGCTGCAGCCGCTGCTGCAGTGGGCTGCCATGGGCTACAGTGAGTGGCTGGCAGCCAGCGCGAGCTGCCAATAGCCGTGGTGAGCCATCATCTAGAGGCCGGCAACCGATCTGCCTCATCCGGGAAGAGCACAATGATGATACCAACATGGGCCAGTGAAGCAACATCCTCCGCAACTAGACTGAAGAACAAAAAGACAGCAACTTGTCTGTTCCCCTTCCCCGATTCCCCAACGCTGTTCCCTGCCTCCAATTCCCCCAATAAAATCTTTAAAAAAAATATAAAGTCAACTGACTAAGGAGTTAAAGAAGACCTGAGAAGATCTGCTGAAATAACTATTGATCTACTAAAGGAAGTGTAGATAAGAACTAGAACAAAGTTCCAACCACAGGACTGGAAACAGACCAAGGGCAGAGCACGCTCAGACAGGGGAGGGGGCAAGTGTTGGGTGGTGGTGGGCCTTTCAGCAAGGGCAGAGGGACACAGGAGACCTGATGTGGGACAGGTTTGATCACTATAGAAGGAAAGGTCAGTACCCTGGCCGTGTCTCCTGTGGACATCTGCAAATACACTCATACACGCTGACAGGTTCCTAAATCTATCTCTGCCTGAGGGTGTTCTTCAGCACCAGGGTGTCTTCATTGTGTCCTGGCATAGGCCAAAAGTGCCAGGGACTTAACATCCCAGGAGCACCCTTCTACTGAGGGATGGGAGTAGGTGCATAAGCGTTCCATGCGGTAGGCAGTTCCAAGACAGCCCTTGGAAGCGAGCCACCTTGGAAGTGGGTCCTCTAGCCCCAGATCCTGAGCCAGAACCACTCAGCTCAGTTCCTGCATTCCTCACCCTCATATAATATATATGAGATATATATATATATATATATATATATATATATATATATATATATATATATATATATATATATATATATAAAAATGTTTACTGTTTTAGTTGCTAGGTTTCAGAGTAATTTGTTATGCAGCAATAGCTAACTAAGAGTCTCATATACTTTTATGTAAAATGCAAAATGCTGTAACCACTTTGGAAAACAGTGTGGAGATTCCTCAAAGATTAAATATAGTTATCATGTGACCCAACAATTTCACTCCTGAGTATATACCCAAGAGAAATGAAAATATATGTTCACAAAAATGTGTACACAAATGTTTATAGCGGCATTATTCATGATAGTTAATGGGTAGAAATGGCCCAAATGTCCATCAAAGGACAAATGGAGAAACAAAATGTGGTCTATACATACAATGGAATATTATTTGGCCATAAAAGGGAATGAAGTACAGATACCTGCTATAGCTTGAAAAGTGAAAGAATCCAGTCACAAAAGTCCATGTAGAATATGATTCCATTCCTATGAAATATTCAGAACAGGCCAATCTATACAGACAGAAGTCATGTACGCATTGTTCTACACCATTTTGTTTGTTTGTTTGTTTGTTTGTTTGTTTGAGGGCAGTGTCACTGGCCCTCATATGTGGGACCCGAACCGGGGCCGCTGGCGTCCCAAGCCAGCGCTTAACCACCACGCCACTCGGCAGGACCTCTACGCCATTTTATATAGGGAACTTGAGCATCCAAGAATTTTAGTATCCACAGTGGGTTCTGGAACCAAATCTGGGTGGATACCAAGTGACAAATGTATTTAAGTTTTGGGGAAGTCAAGAATTATACATGAGTTTTCGATTGATGGGGGATCAGCACCCCTGATCCCTGCGCTGTTCACAGGTCAACTGTAAATTCGTGGTTGCTTAGACTGAGGTAGATGGTGGTGAGTAGGAGTGATAGCTAAAGGGTATGGGATTTCTTTCTGAGGTGAAGAAAATCTTCTAAAATTGACTATGGTGACTGTTGCACATATCTATGAATATACAAAACCACTGAGCTGTATACTTTTAATGGGTGAGTTGTATGGTATGAGAATTCTATCTTAATAAAACTGTTTTTAAAACCAGGTAGTTAATACACCACAGCTTCCTGACCCCTTGGTGGCAACACTGAGGCATGTTCCTACGCAGTCTCTCAGGAGGTCCCAGTAGAATTGAACCCGTTTCCCAAGGCCATAACTTGTCCACTAATAAGTACTTAATTTTATTTCCTCTCTTTGTCTCACTTCTCTACCCCATGCTTTCTGGGATCACATCTCAAATAAACTACTTCACCCAATTCCTGTCTCAAGGTTTGCTTTTGAGGGAAGCCAAACTAAAGTAATTGTATTCTTTGGGTTGGGGGTCATGTTCCCCCGGCATGGGGCCGATTCTGTGCCCCATCCACAGGGAACCCACCTGGGGAGGCTGAGACCACTGGCCAACTGTCCAGAGTGAAGGCTTGAACCAAACAAAGTGCAGCATACCACAGAGCTGGTATCAGTCCGTCCAGCATGTGTGGTGGTTTGCACACATGCACTTTCAGGCTTGAGAACTGAGATGGGGACTGTTGAACAACACAGGCTTGTCACTGCCCTTTACCCCAGAGTCAGGCTGTGTGGGACGTATTCATTTCCCCTTTGGCTTATTTTGCCTGTCTCTGTGGCTGGGCTTCATCTGACCACAAAAACCACCAAGACAGGGAAATAGGAGGTAATGGTGGGCAGAGTTCAGCAGACTCTGTGGGAAGGGTCAGACCCTTCAACTGTAAACTTAAAGTATTTGAGTAAGGGAAGGCAAAGATTATACAGCCAAAACTTTAAATTCAGAGAACCAGGAAAACCCTTGAGAGCCCTCAGGGAAGCGGACCAGTGTGGATGGGCATCTCCTGCCCAGAGAGGCCCAGGTCACTTTGGACCTGGGCACAGCCTGAGAGTCAAAGCGGGGAGATTTGGGCTTGACCTGGCTTCTCACACCAGCCTCCAGGACGTGATTGGGAAATGGGTGCCCAGGACTTTATTCTTTCGCAATTTCAGGCCTGCTCATCCTCCATCAAATGCTTTCATCTTCCAGCAAAGGGTAGCTGGTGGAGGTTAATGCCCCAACACTCACACATAGGATTGCCCAGAGCAACAGAGAAAAGAGCCCAGGTTGGCTCAAATATTTCATGAATTGATCCTAGAATAAGAACTTTTATTTTATTTTTTTATATATTTTACTGTGATGGTTAGTTTTACGTGTCAACTTGGCTAGGCTACAGTACCCAGTTACTTAAACACTACTCTAAATGTCATTGTGAAGATATTTTACACGTGTTTAATCTACAAGGAATTGACTTTATTACCCTCATAATGTGGATAGGCCTCATCCAATCAGTTGAAAACTTTAAGAGCAAAACCAGGAGGGCCGGCCGAGTGGCACGGTGGTTAAGCGCTGGCCTCGGAAGCCAGCAGCCCCGGTTCGGTCCCACATACGAGGGCCAGTGACACTGCTCTCAAAAAAAAAAAAAAAAAAAAAAAAGCCAGTGTTCTTTCCAGAGCAGAACTTCCGCCTCAAGACGGCAGCATCAACTCCTCCCTGAGTTTCCAGCCTGCCACCCTGTCCTATAGATTTCAGACATGCCAGCCCCCATAATCACATAAGCCAATTCCTTAACATAAAAAATAGAGAGAGGGCCGGCTGAGTGGCGCATTGGTTAAGAGTTGGCTTGGGACGCCAGCTCTGAGAAGCAGGGCCCCGGTTTGGATCCCACATGAGGGCCAGTGACACTGTACCCTCTACAGCTAAGATGGTGAACAACAGCTCGACCTGGAGCTGGGCTGCTGTGAGTAGCCAGCGACAGCATAGGGCTGCTTAAGCTACCATGAGTGGCCGGCAGCCGGTGTGAGCGGTCTGCAGCAGGCGTTAGCTACCAAGAGCTGCAGTGAGCGGCTGCTCAGTGGCCAGCAACCCATCTACCTCACCCAGGAAGAGTGCAATGATAATACCAACATGGGCCAGTGAAGCAACGTCCTCCACAACTAGACTGAAGAACCAAAGGAGAGCAACTTGTCTGTTCCCCTTCCCTGATTCCCCAGTGCTGTTCCCCTCTCCTAGTTCCCCAACTTAAAAAATCTTTTAAAAAAAAATAGAGAGAGCGAGGGCCAGCTGAGTGGCATGTTGGTTAAGAGTTGGCTTGGGACGCCAACTCTGAGCAGCAGGTCCACCATTTCATATCCCACATAGGGCCAGTGACACGCGCCCTCTACAGCTAAGATGGTGAACAACAGCTTAACCTGGAGCTGGGCTGCTGTGAGTTGACGGAGATGGCACAGGCTGCAGCCCCTGCTGCAGTGGGCTGCCATGAGCTACCATGAGGGGCCGGCAGCAGGCATGAGCTGCCATGAGCCGCCGTGAGCAGCTGTCCAATTGCAGGCAAGTGACTGCCTCACCCAGGAAGAGTGCAATGATAATACCAACATGGGCCAGTGAAAGACCCACAACTAGACCAAAGAACAAAAGGACAGCAACTTGTCTGTTCCCTTTCCCCGATTCCCCAACGCTGTTCCTGTCCCCCGAATTCCCCAATAAATCACCAGTGTCCCACCAGGCACATAATAGGTGCTCAAATAGCTGAGAGAGAGAGAGAGAGAGAGAGAGAGAGAGAGAGAGAGAGAGAGAGAGAGAGAGAGAGAGAGATCTCCTATTGGTTCTGTTTGTCTGGAGAGCCCTGACTGACGCATTTATCCTCAATGGAAGACAGGCCTGAGAGGTGCTGAGTGGTCCTCTCAGCATGGAGTCCACAATTTAGGGGCATCTGCATCCCTCCTTGGGGAGACAGCCCCCAAGGTCATAGAGAAACATGTGGAGGTTTGCTGAAACTTGCCCTAGTGTGCTGCACACATAAAATACATCCTGCTGGTGGTTTAACCAAAATGGCCAGAGAACCAAAAATAACCCCCGTAAAGCTATCCCAATGCTACAAACAGAAAATTGCAGAAACCACTCAAAGGATTCATGAAGTGCAGTTCCCACAGCCAGCTCCCACATAACTCAGATCAGGTCACGCCACTGCCCTGCTGAAAATCCTCCCAAGGCTTCGGAATAATCCCAGATTTAGCTCATCCTGCCGCCCCGCCTTACTCACCTCTGTTCTCATTCTCCTTCCCCTTCCCGGAACTCCACCAAACCACTCTCTTCTACCTCGGGGCCTTTGCACACGCTGTTTGCTTTGCTGGGACTCCCTTTCCTTGGCGCTTTGCCTGGTATCTTCTCATCCTTCAGGACTCTGAGATAGTCCCCTGGCCACACATTCTGACATGCCCCCACCCCCAAAACCTTCTACTAAGTCTTGTATTTATGTCCTTTGTGGAACTTATCATAGTCTGAAATGATCTTATTTGTTTGATTTCTTGTTTATTGTCAGCCTCCCCGCTCTGGTCTGGAAGTTCCAGGAGAATTGAGAAATCAAATAGAAGTCAAGATTTAGAGGACGTGTGTGAGGGGAAAGCCAGGCGGGGAGGGCTATGCGAGGTCAGGGGATCATAAGTCTGGCTCCATAGAACAAAATGAAATGAATGAGGATAATATAGAGGGATGGGCACTGTTACCACATGGGGGAAATCTAGGTTGGACAAAGTCTAGACCATCACCCTCAGGCTCTGTCACCCTGGTTTTGCCCTCCTCTGTGACCCCCTAGGGACCCAGATCCAAACCCAGTGCCTGCATGGCTTCCCCAGGCCCTCGGCCCCATCTTGTCAGGTCCTAGACTTCCCAGCAGGCAAGGCCTTCGTTGTCTCCAGGGAACACATAGCCAACAGGGGCCCCCAGCAGACATCCAAGCCCCCATGCAGCCTGGGTTCAGGAGCCTAAGAGACAACCTGGCTTCAGGACAGGAGGAGCAAGGGCACCTTGCCTGCTGTATTTCCAAGATGCTCCACTGGGGGCGCAAGTGGCTTGCCCAGAAGCTTCCTTGGAGGGACAGTCCTGGGGGCTTTCCACCTGACCCGGGGTCCTCCTTCCTCCCCATGACGCGGGACACTTTCCCTAAACCAACAGACCCCAGAATCTTCCCCTTCTAGCGTAGAAGCCCCTCTGACTTGAGGCCTGCCCCTCTGACTCACATTCTTCCTCCTTCTGATCCCAGATTCTCCAACGCTCACACTTCCCCTGCTGTGCACCAGAGACCCCCATTCACCGTGATTGGGGGGATGCATGCCCTCTCACTGGTCACCCTGTAGTTGTCCTGCGCCTGGCGATGGTGGCAGTGGCAGGGGGTCCCCTGAAGTTGAGAGGGACAAGGATAGTGTCTCCATGGGCTTTCACCTGTGTCCAGAAGGTAGGAGACGGGGCAGGGTACAGGTATATTCATGACTCACTGGAGGAGGGCGTGAAGCCGGCTAGTGGAGGAGCCCAGTTGTCAATCTTGAGTGCCCATCAGAATCACCTAGTTGCTGATTGCAACCCTAGAGTTTCCAAGCCAGCAGGGCTGAGGTGAGGATGGAGAGCGTGCATCTTTAACAAGTTCCCAGGCGAGGTGGAAGCTGCTGGTGAGGATCACTGGTGCAGAAGCTCTGCTCCCGCCATTCGGGGGGCGTCGGGTAACCTGGGTTCCAATCGCCAATCTGCCCCCTGCTGGCAAGTGGCCTCTTAGACCAAAGAACTCGCTTCTTCAGCCTACATTTCTTCTCTGTTAGAGATAAACAATAGATTTACCTTCTGAGGTTGTAGGGATTAAGTTGAGAGAATTTGGGTAAGTTATTTAGCACAGTTCCTGGCACCTAGTAAGACGGGAAAAGTTTTTTTCCAATTGGTTGAGGTGTGGGAATTTGGCTGTTTGGGGAGGGAGGGGGGTGTTGGGTTTTTTTTATATAAGTCTTAAAGAATTATTTGACGTTTAAAAACATGTACCTGTGCAACCTTGGTTAAAATTAAAATGTAGTTTAAAAAATTAGTTAAGATTTAATATCATTAAAAAAGAAATCAAGGGCAGGCCGAGTGGCGCGCTGGTTAAGAGCTGGCTTGGGACACCAGAGGCCCCGGTTCGGATCCCACATATGAGGGCCAGTGACACTGCCCTCTAAAAAAAAAAAAAAGAGAAATCGAAAGCACTTTATCAGTGTAAACATGGAAGCATCTGTAGCTAATTGTATTATTCCGCCCAATTCACTCTCCCTTCCTGAAGATTATACAACCCTGCCCACTGCTGTGCCACTTGCAGTGCCTCCTGGGGAAGGACTATTTGCCTAGCCCCGCTGACTTTGGCCTTGACTGGGTGACTGTCTTTGCCAGAGCATGTATGCAGACATGACCTGTGGCACATCCAGCAAAAACTTGAAGATAGATTGTGTATTTCCATCTGCTCACTTGCTCTTGACTTCTGCCACAAAACTGACGTGTCTCAGGTGAGGGCTGTTCCTTCAGCTTGTATTTTAGAACGGAGAAGAATTACAGCCACAGCTGACCCACAGTCAAAAGGAGAGAAGCCACAGCCAAACTGTAAAGAAGGAAATGTAATATGGGCAAGAAATAAGCCTTTCTGGTTGCGAGCTACTGAGATGTTGGGATACTGCCGTTGTAACTGCAGCTACACCTAGTGGAAAGGGACTAAAAAACATCCTACAATAGACAACTGGCCAAATCAAGTATGGTGTATCTACACGATAGAAATGCAGCTACTAAATTTAAAGTTAAATAAATAAATTTATAATAAGTTTAAATTTAAATGTACACAGCTATTAAAATTTTATTTAAGGATATACGAAATTGCTCAAAATATCATTTTTAATAAGTGAACAAAAGCAAAATTTAAAACTGGAAATACAATTTTGCAAATAAAAATATATCTTACACATATTGGCTGAGGTAAGTTGGGTGGTAACTTTACCTAGAAAAAAAAGAATTGGGGCGTGGCCGGGTGGCTCAATTGGTTAGAACACGAGGTCTGAGCAACAGGGTTGTGGGTTCGACTCCCACATGGGATGGTGAGCTGCACCCCTCGCAACTAAATTGAAAACAGCGTCTGGACTTGGAGCTGAGCTGCACCCTCCACAACTAAGATTGAAGGACAACAACTTGACTTGGAGCTGATGGGTTCTGGGAAAAACACACTGTTCTCCAATAAAGTTAGAAAAAAAGAATTAGGGGAGAAAAAGACACCAAAATGTTAATAGTGCTTATCTCAAGATGAAAGAATTAGGGGGGGTAGTTATTCTTCTTTATTCTCATCCATACTTTCCAACTAGTCTACTATAATAACCATATCATATTTTTATAATTTAGAAAAATAGTTATACTGTACACGTATTTGTGTGTGTATGTGTGTGTGTGTGTGTGTGTGTGTGTGTGTGTGTGTATTTAAGATTTTATTGGGGAATTGGGGAAGGGAACAGTGTTGGGGAATTGGGGTAGGAGACCAGCCAAGTTGTTGTTCTTCAATCTTCGTTGTAGAGGGCCCTAGTCGCCATCTGGCTTCCCTTCGGCAGCTCGTGGTCTTTAAGCTCAAGGTGCTGTGTTCAATCTTAGTTGCAGGTGGACATAGCCACCATCCCATGTGGGAGTCAAACCAGCAGCCTTGTTAAGAGCTCACACTCTATCGACTGAGCCATCCAAGTGGCAGCTCAGCTCAAGGTGCTGAGTTCAGTCATAGTTGTGGGCAGGCTTAAGAGGTGTCTTAGAGCATGTGCTCTGAGAAACAGGGCCGCCGGTTCGATTCCCACTTGGGCCAGTGAACGCTGCGCCCTAGCTGAGCTGTTGGTGAGCTGCCAGCAGGTGGCAGGATGGCTCAGCTGGTGTAACAACAAGATTGCCTGTTCGATGGTGGGCTATGCCCGCTTGCAACTAAGACTGAATTCAGCACCTTGAGCTGAGCTGCCACCCGGATGGCTCAGTGTATAGAACGTGTACTCTTTTTTTTTTTTTAAGGGCAGTGTCACTGGCCCTCATATGTGGGATCCGAACTAGGGCCACTGGCTTCCAAGCCAGCGCTTAACTACTGTGCCAGTCGGCCGGCCCTAGAACGTGCACTCTTAACAAGGCTGCTTATTCCACTCCCACATGGGATGGCAGCTATGCCCACCTGCAACTAAGATTGAATACAGCACCTTGAGCTTAGAGGCTACGAACTGCCGACGGGAAGCCAGATGGCGACTGGCGCCCTCCACAACAAAGACTGAAGAACAACAGCTTGGCTGGTCCTGTCCCTCAATTCTCCAACTGTGTTCCCCTCCCCCAATTCCCCAATAAAATCTTTAAAAACAAATAAATAAATAGTGGCGATGCTCATACTACATTGTGAATGTACTTATTGCTACTGAATTGTACACTTGAAAATGGTTAAAATGGTAAGTTTTATGTTATGTGTATATGACCTTCAAAAAAAAAACCCCTCTGGGCCAGCTGAGTGGCTCAGTTGGTTAAGAGTTAGCTTAAGAGTGTGAGCTCTGATGGGGTGACCAATTAGCTCAGTTGGTTAGAGCATGGTGCTGATAACACCAAGGTTGACGGTTCAATCCCCACATGGGCCAATGTGAGCTGTGCCCCCTTAAAAGAGTCAACTATGCTGTTGTAGCATGAAAGCAATGTGTAACCAATGATTATGGCTGTTCCCCAATAAAATTAAAAAAAAAAAAAAAGAGTGTGAGCTCTAAGAAATAGGGCCACCAGTTTCATTCCCACATGGGCCAGAGACACTGTGCCTGACTGGAGCTGCCAACAGGTGGCAGCATGGCTCAGCTGGTGTAACAACAAGATTGCCGGTTCGATGGTGGGCTACACCCACCTGCAACTAAGACTGAACTCAGCACCTTGAGCTGAGCTGCCACCTGGATGGCTCAGTAGATACAGAGTGCGCTTTTAACAACAAGGCTGCTGGTTCAAATCCCGCATGGGATGTTGGCTACGCCCACCCGCAACTAAAATTGAACACAGCATTTTGAGCTTAGATGCCACGAGCTTCCAATGGGAAGCCAGATGGCTACTGGTGCCCTCCACAACGAAGACTGAAGAACAACAACTTGGCTGCTCTGCTTCCCCAATTCCCCAATTTAAAAAAATCTAAAAAAAAAAAAAAAGCCCTCAACTGCAATGTAAGTCAACTCTTACATAATTATACGCAACTCATACTTGATGAGGGATTTGGGTGACCGTTAGTGTATTTAACATGATGTAAGTGGGACCCCAAAATAAAATAGCCCCAGAAGAGGCAGTAGTGGTTAACGACCTATGTTCTCCTGTCCCTGGGCACCTTGTGGAGTGACAGTGAATGTATAGCTTTTGGGATGAAGGTGGGGTTGAGGTGTGAAGCACAAACCTTCTCTTCACTCTGTGGAATGGGATCTCCGTCTAAGACCCAGACCCTGAGAGGGCTCAGCGGCCTGCAGAGCCAGGAGCCTGAATCAAGCATGGCTCCCTCCTGCAATGCCATAGAGCCAGCACTGAGGGGCAGCAGAGAGCCAGGTCTGGCTGAGAGGGCACCTGGGAGCTGTCCCCACATCCACTCTCCCTCCTCCCCTCATCCCCCATGCCTCCACCTCTGACCATCCCTACCATCAAAACAGTCGCTTCAGCTTGATTTTCAGAAGATGGTGCTGTTTCTCAAAAGGAAATTGGTTTGCAAGTAAAACCTAAGTGTTTCACCAGCTCCTTCCAGTGGAATATTCGAGAATATAACAAGGCAGGTTAGTTTTTACATGTTTAACACATATTCTATCATTTAAAACATGGTTTCAATTTCTCTGTAGCCAGTCTATGGCTAATTTCAGAGATTGACCTAATAAAGGTCACATCCTGTTTTTGTGGGGTAGGGGTCGGGAAGCTTTTGAGATGGAAGAGCCAATCCTGACCCTTGCAACAATTTAAAAATTATTTCAGAGCCATAAAACAAATGAAATCACCATTATGTGAATAATATCCCTTAAAAATTTTATAAATGAAACTATGATAGTTTTATTTTCATTTTCAATTTTACTACAAAGCCACATGTACGTATCCAAAGAGCATCATGTGGCTCGCGAGCGGCAGTTTGCCAACCCCAGTGGTGGGGTATCAGTTTAAGATATTTTTCATCTGATATTCATCACGCTGATGTCTTTAAGAGGCTAGAAAACTTTAATGGCAAGGTTGGTGGCAAAGACTGCTTCTCCATAGAACTGAGGTTAACTCTGGGACAGACAGGGGCACCTCGAGAAGACGATTCCGAATAAAGCAGTGATAGTCACGGGTCTGTTCTGAGATGCTTTAACTACTATTTCACAAAACACCTCAAAACTTGAGTAGCTTAACACAATTATATTATTATTACTATTATTATTATTAATTTGGGCTGGGTTCAGCTGGGTGGTCTTCTGACAGTCAGTGAGACTGCAGTCAGCAGGTGGATGGGCTGGGGGCTGGATAGCCCAGGCCCCAGATGGCCCTGCTCACATATCTGCCTTTTGGCAGGGGTGATGGGGGTAATTGGGCCACATTAATCTCATTATCCAGCAGGCCAGACTTTTTCACTTGGCAGCTGAGCTCCAAAAGGAGCAAGAGAAGCCAAGCCCCAGTACACAAATACTCCTTAAGCCTCTGCTTGTGTCATATTTCCTAGTGTTCCCTTGACCAAAACAAGTCATATGGCCAAGCCCTGATTCAGAGGGTAGAGAAAATAGACTCCATCTTTTAACAGGAGGAGATTTTAAAAACATCTACCACATGCTCTTTCTCCTCTCCCGCCACTACCAAGGACATCCTTTCATAGGCAGGGTTGGATGGCAGCCCCATCCCCTACCTGATACCAGGTGATCAAGTTCAAGGCAATTAAATCTGCATTTCCCCAGGTGTGTCTAGGGGAAAAGCAATCCCATGAAGTAAGTTGTTATGGATTGAATTGTATCCCCAAATTCATATGTTGGAGTTCCCCCCATGTGACTGTATTTAGAGATAAGGCCTTTAAGGAGGTAATTAAGTTAAATAAGGTCATACTCAAAGGACCCTAATCGAATAGGACCCATATCCTTATAAAAAGAGGAAGAGACACCAGAGTGTGTGATCTCTCTCTCTCTCTCTCCTTCCCCTCCCCTCCCCCTCTCCCTCCCTCCTTTATCCCCCCATCCCCCACCCCAATGTAGGCAGACAGAGAAGCCATGTGAGGACACAGGCAGAGGACGGCTGTCTGCAAGCCAAGAAGATAGTCTCACTAGAAACCAGCCCTGATGACACCCTTGATCTGGGACTTCAAGCTTCCAGAACTGTAGAAAAGAAATGTCTGTTGTTTAAGCCCCTCAGTCTGTGGTATTGTGTTATGGCAGCATGAGGTGACTAACAGGGTTCCTTCCTTAGTTAAATAAGTTTGGGAAATGCATGTTCAACACTGATCCTCCCCCCTTGGAAATTCATAAAGCTCTACAGACTATTGAAGGCTCTGAGAAGTTCAGCAAAGAAACCTAGTTTAACGCAGTGTTTCCCAATTATTTGAGCATGAGATACTTTTCCAGACCCTATGATCACTATGGTAAGCTGTATCGGTTTCTAGGTCTGTTGTAACAAACAATCACAAAACTTGATGGCCTTATTCTCTCATAGTTCTGGAGACCAGACATCAGAAATCAAGGTGTGGGCAGGATTGGTTCCTTCTGGAGCTCTGAGAAAGAATACTCTAGGCCTCTCTCCTGGCTTCTGGTGGCTGCCAGCCATCCTTGATATTCCTTGGCTTGTAGATGCATCTTCACTCCCACCTCTGCCTCCGTCTTCACATGGTCTCCCCTTCTATGTCTCCTTCCTCTTTCTCTCATAAGGACCCCGTCATAGGATTTAGGGCCCACCCTAAATCCAGGATGATCTCATCTGGAAATCCTTAACATAATTATATCTGCAAAGGCCCTTATTCCAAATAATCTGATATTCTAAGTTTACAGGTGGATATGTCTTTTGGGGACCACAACTGAATCCACTACAGAAGCCAAAGGACACCCAAGATGTCTGGTTGAGTGTGGGGACACAGAGCAGGAGTGAGTGGGACCCCACTAGGTGTCTGCAAGCTGAGGGTCCATCCCCTCCAGGGGATAGGCGGATGAGCACTGTCTCCCCTTGACAGCACTGGATCCCCAAATGCTCGTTTCTGAAACTCCTTGCTGACCATCCCCCACGAACACATTCCCATTTGGGGCAGGTCAAGGCTCACTGTTCTGTTTACTCAAAACCTGATTGGGGGCCGGCTGAGTGGCGCGGTGGTTGAGCGCTGGCTTGGGAAGCCAGCGGCCCTGGTTCGGGTCCCACATCTGAGGGCCAGTGGCACTGCCCTCAAAAAAAAAAAACACAAAACCTGATTGGGTTTTCTGACCTAGTCCATTCTGCTTTGTCCTGGAAGACAGCGCCTGTCTTTCTGGAAAGCACTACAAAAATTGATACTCATCCATTGTAGCAATGTGGCAGGCAGGCTTTTACAGGGTTGTGCTTCTAGAGGCTTCCTTCCCAAGCCTTCCCAATGCCCTGCGTCCTCTATGCCTCTCTCCTGCCCAGAACACTCCATGGTTCCCTCAGCCTCCAGGAGGAAGTGAGACCTCCTCCTTCCAGGGACAGCCATCTGGGATCAGCCAGGGCGTGTTCTCACTGCTTGGCACCTCTTGTTGCCCTGGGGTCTTCCACCTGGATTGCATCTCTGTCCCCTCAACCCTGCAACCATCCACAACTCTGTTTGCCTCCAAGCTATGGGCAGGTGAGTTTCAGGGATCTGCAGGTCCCTGGAATGCAAATAACCAGAGATGGCTCAGATCTTAAAGGTGGGGCTCAGGGAGTCTGTGCAAGTGCATTTTTCTGGGGAAGGGCCCATATCTTTCATCATTTCTCCAAATGGTCCCTCCTTAAAGAGGCTAAAACCCACTAGTTCAGAGCTGAGGCTCAGTGAGTAACTAACTCTCCCTTAGGGCAGTAAACCTGAGGTGGAAGAACCCCTCTCCTCACTCCTTCTGTTGCGGAGCCCCTGGCGGAAGGAGAGAACGGGCAGCCATGAGTCCTCATTCTGGGAGACACAGACCAGCCAAATGGATCCACCATCCACAGGATGCCCCAGGGATAGGACAAAGCTGTGCCATGCAGAGTCACAGCACCCCCCATGGCCCCCCTCTAGATGACTCGCAGATTGCTGGGGCTGGGAGAGATCTGGGGAGCCTGAGGGCAAAACCCTGTGACTCCACCCCATGTTTGCCTTCTGTCTGGCCCTACCTGTAAGTCTTGCCAACATCCTAGACCTTGGGGACCTGCACACTTTTGGGGATGTGCATGTATCCCAACAGATTGATGCCTTATCTCTCATACTGGATGATAAATTTTTTTGCAAGCAGACACCTATCTTTAATTTCTTTGGGATCCAATTTGAGGACCTCATCCTATGTCAAGAGCACTGTGTTAGTCTGCTAGGGCCACCATAACAAAGTACCACTGATACAAGCCAAGCGAGTCGTCCTCCCATCCCCCCCACTGAAAACCTTTTAAGTTTTCTTTCCTATAGGGATTTTAAGTTTCTTTTTCCTTAAAGTTTCCTTTTACCCATTTTTTTTTTTTTTTTTTTTTTTTTTTTTTTTTTGAGGGCAGTGTCACTGGCCCTCACATGTGGGACCGAACCGGGGCTGCTGGCTTCCCAGGCCAGCGCTTAACCACCGCGCCACTCGGCCGGCCCCTCCTTTTACCCATTTTTTAATCTCCAACCCCTGCTTTAGATAATTATCCTGACATTTGTGACTTATACTTGTTGATTGTAATCATTGAAGTCTAATGTTCTTTCCAACATATTCTGAGCCCAGCTCCTGGACAATTGACGCCACCTGAGCCACTGGTTGAATGGCCACAGGCTCCATAAGAGCTAACAGATTTATTAATTTAAATCTATTTTTCCTCATTCAGGGGCCTTGGGGATACAGAGGATACCCCATCAAGATTACCCAGTCCCAACCAAAGAAGCCAACATAGTCTTTCAGGTGGATCTCAAGACCCCTTCCTCATCTAAGATCAGATAGAGCTAGAGTTCCATGAATCCCCCAATAGGCAGGGACAGCTCTATACCCCTGCCCAGCAGGAAGCAGATACAGAAGAAAAGACTTCCTGTCCCTCAACTTCCCATAGAGATTTTATGGGGATCACGTCTCTCCAGGGGAAAACAAGGCAGGCAGTTAGAGACAGGCATTGGGTCTCTGCATTCCTGCATGTCCAACACAACCCACAGAACATGACCACCCAAAAGACCTCCCCTCTCTGTCCAAAACTTCCCCTTTTCACTGTAATTATCTACCCTATGAGGAAACAAATAGGTACAAAATACCCAACTAGACCCCGTCACTCACACCTGCACAGTAAAGGCCACAACGACCTTCATTTCACCTGGGCCTCATTTTACCGTCATTATAGTATCACACATATGCCCGGAAGTTCATTAATATCATTATAACAGACTGAATTCTGGGAAGGAACATGCACAGCCTAAAAAGATGAGGTAATAGCCTCTTGTCAATCAAGTGGTCCCATGCCCAGAGAGAAATAGCCCATTTTACAGAAAACAAGAGATGAAAACTCCAAGTCCTGGCCAGTCAGGGTCTTTTGAGCTCCTTCTTTTGCTCATCCCACTCCAATCCCTTTGGAGTATACTTTCTCTTCTAATCATGGCCCTTGAGCCACTGCTTTCAGCTCAAGCCCATTTCTATTTCTTTGAAGTGTATTTTTTCTTCTAATAAACTGCTCTTTCACTACTTTACCTCAGTATCTCGTTCAATTCTTTGCTTGAGACGCCAAGAACCTGGACACTTTGCCGAGGAGGGCCCATCCACCGGCAACCGGCATGGCTAAGATTCCCAGTTTTGCTAGAAGGCCAGGGTTCGACCCCCAGTCTGGGAATCTAGCCCGGGCTCTGCCAGGTTCAACTCCCGGTGTGGAAACCAAGCCTGGACATCGTGCCAAGAAGGGCTCGCTCTCTGGTAACACCACCAACTCGGGGGCTTAAACAACAGAAATATTTTCTCACAGTTTCGGAGGCAGAAGTCAGAAATCGAGGTGGTGCGTTCTTCCTGACAGCTGTGAAGGAAGGAACTGTTCCTTGCCATCTTAACTTCTGTGTGTCTGTCTCCAAATTGCCTCATCTTAAAAGGAAACCAGTCATATTGGATTAGGGCCCATACTAATGAGGTCATTCTAACTCAATTATGTTTTTAAAGGCTCAATCTCTAAATACAGTCACATTCTGAGATACTGGGGGTTAGGACGTCAACATATGAATTTTGAGGGGACACAATTCAGACACCTGGGAGTAATATGAGAAGGATAGATGAAGGGACAGCAGGCAGAGGAATCATGGCTTGACTTCAGGCCTCTCAAAGCGGGTCTGCGCCAGAAACCCCCTCTGAGCCCCTTCAGGCCACTGCACAGCCACCAACCAGGTCTCTGAGACGCCTGGGGTGGCCCACCCCTCCTCCCTGTGTCCTCATGCATCACTCACTTGCCTTGAGTCCTTTCACAGAAGCTGGCAGGCCAAACCTAAGGGTGGGGAGAGACCAGGGTGGACCCTGGAGTTGGGGCCTTCCTAAGGGCTGAGGCAGCCTGAGGGGGTGTGTATGTGGTGTGGAGAGGGTTGAAGTGCCCCTTTGTTTAGGAGATGGAGATAGGAGGGATGGTCTATCAATTCAATTGCCTTCCCACTGTGGAGTGGGTGTTCGGGTGGCCCCAGGAATTCTATTTGCATACAGGGCCCTGGCAAATTTGTTCTAATACTTAAAGTCATATTTACTCATTGTTGAAAAGGCAAGCTTGAAAGAAAATATTGCCAACAATCCACCATAACTAGAAGTTTCTGACACTGGCTACTCATTTGTTATTTAACAGTACTGAGTGCTTTTAACTTTTAGGATCTTCTCTTCATGCAAGTAATAAACGTTACTGTAGAAAATGCAGTCTGTCAAAAGGAAATTTTAAGTCATAATCCCATTACCTGAAGATAATTTTTTTAATCTTATATTTCTTTGACTATTAATACATTTGAACATTTTCCCATATTTATTATTTAGATATTTTTGGCAAATGGTCTGTTCTCATCTTTTGCATATTGTTATTGGTTATCGCATGGTCTCTGATCAATCTGTTTTGGATCTTTATATATATAGATAGATATTAACCCTTAGTGATATTTGTAACAAATTCTTTTTTTTTTTTTTTTGCCAGTTTGTGGTTTGCTCTTAAATACTGTTGATTAAAAAACATCCAGCCAAAGAGAAAGCAGAGAAAGCTTATAAAAGTTTATTTGAGGGCAGGCCAAGTGGCTCAGTTGGTTAAGACCACTAGCTCTGAGCAACAGGGTCCCTGGTTCAATTCCCACATGGGCCAGTGAGCTGCACCCAAGCTGAGCTGCCACTGAGCCGCCAACAGGTGGCAGGATAGCTCAGCTGGGGAGAGCACGTGCTCCTAACAACAAGGTTGCGGGTTGGACTCCTGCATGGGATGGTGGGCTATGCCCACCTGCAACTAAGATTGAACATGGCACCTTGAGCTGAGAGGCCGCGAGCTGCTGACAGGAGCACAAGATGGTGACTGGACTTGGAGCTAAGCTAACTACGCCCTCCACAACTAAGACTTAAGGACAACAACTCGGCTGTTCCCCATCCTCAATTCCTCAATAAAATCTTTTTTAAAAAAGTTTATTTGAGCCAAACTGACGACAATTGCCGAGAAGCAAAATCTCAAACAGATTGAGAAAAAGTTCCTCAAAATGGCTATTCGCAGCTTATTTTATACATAGAATCAAAGGAGGAGGTTTACATGAAATCCACTGGTGGTAGATTAAGAAGGTGGGATAAAGCAAAGCAGGGAAATCTCTGGGATTGGATAAAAGTAAATTGTAAAGATAGGTACTTATTTTACATATGGGAGTACAAGATAGTTAATAGTTCGCTTTTCACAGCACATAGATATGGTAAGCCGGGGACAAGAATAATAATGAGAAATTCTGTAGTTTCTTGCTCTGGTCTGGAAAAAGGGATCACTGACATTCCAAGGGCATGTTATCCCAGATGCAAAAAGACTACAGACAGGCTCGCTTAGGGTGAAGATTGACCTTTGTCAAGGAAGCGAAGGATGTGACTTCCCACCATGGCCCACCTTAGTTAGGGATTCTTATGTTCATGCCATTCTATGTGGTTATTTTCAGTCTCCTGAGCTTGTCAGGTTTAACCTGTGGCCCCTTTTCCATCCACAATATTTTAGAGTGTTTTTTTGACCTCTGTCCATTTTTCCCTTCGGAATTTCTTTACTGTTTAGAAAGTACTTCTTACAGAAATCAGACATTTTCTTTTAGTTTGCTTTTGATATCTTTCTCTGTCTCTCTGTCTCTCTGTCTCTCTGTCTCTCTGTCTCTCTGTCTCTCTCTCTCTCTCTGCATTAACTGTTTTAAAGTCTGAAACTGAAAGTGAGAAACTAACCCAGTGTTTTTCCAAATACTTAACCAATTGTGCCAGTACCATTTTGTAACTCAGTCCTCCACTGTCCCTGTCTCTGGGTCCCCAAGGGCAATCTCTGTTAAGACAGGGGGATTGTAATGGTGGCAATAAATCTTCTATTTTGAGCTTTGGACCTCTGGTATCATTTGATTTAACAAGTGTAATTTAGCTAGGGGCTTTCTGAAAGCTTTCTTTTCTTTCTTTGACTCTTAACAATTCTGCTTCCTATACATTTACTATGCTTAACAGTTTCAATTTTTCTATTTACTTTGGCCACGCTGGCCCTGTGACTCAGGAGATGGTTTGCCTCTGTGTGGGATCCACTCCAGATTCCAACTTAAATCTACATAACATATATGCAAAGGCTGTGATAACCAATTTAACAGCATCCTCCCCTACCCTAATGGACAAAGCCGAACTCAATAGAAAATTCTATGACAGGCCGAAGCAATTTACACCCTGGTTAGAAAATTATAAAACTTGAGACCTGTGGATGGAAAAGGGACCCCATGTTAAACCTGACAAGCTCAGGAGACTGAATATAACCACACAGGATAGTGTGAACATAAAAATTCCTAACTAAAGTGAGCCATGGCGGGCAGTCACATCCTTGGCCTGTAGCTTCCTTGACGAAGGTCAACCTTTCCTTATGTTGTCTTTTTGCATCTAAGATAACACATACCCTTGGAATGTCAAAATAATCCCCTTTTCTGGAACACCCAGGGGGGCCACAACCCACCACACCAGAGCAGGAAACTACAAAATCGCTCATTGTTACCTTGTTCCCCAAATACTATCTCTATGTGCTGTAAAATACTATTAACTATCCTGTACCCACCAATGCAAAAGAAGTGTGTGTGTCTCCGTTTTACTTTTTATCCAATCCTAGAGAGTTCCCCACTTTGCTTTCTCCCACCCCCTTAATCTACAACGAATGGATTTCATGTAACCCTCCTCCTTTGATTCTAATGTTTATAAAATAAATTGCAAACCCGCCATTTTCCAGAGCATTTTCTCATTCCGTTCAATTGTCGTCAGTTTGGCTCAAATGAACTCATAAGGTTTCTCTTAGGCTGGATGTTTTTTCATCGACAGACCAAACAAAGACTTGAGGCAGTAGTTTGCAGTACTTTCCAGCAGATTCTGCCCAGCCGACCCTCCTCTTACTTTAATAAATCTTCCTTCTGTATTTCTACCTGACTGTTGAATGCTTTCACAACCCTCGAGTGAGCAGCCACAACAGTCTCTGCTCCAAGCAAACCTGCAGGAGGCAGACACACCACACACACACACACACACACACACACACACACACACACACACACCCCTGGCCTGCAGTGCTCTGGCCACTAGCACTCACACAAAAGCACTGGCAAACAAGCTGTGACTTCTGATGTTGTGGAGAAGATGAGGGGTATACCTTGGAGGCCTTAGCACAAACAACTTAAAATTCCCTAGATATTGTTGTCTTCCCTGAGCCCCACCTGCTGCACCCCAGGGAAGCCTGACCTTCCTACCCTCTCATGCAGCTGCCTTGCTGCTCGTTGCCAACACCAGCATGCATTTCCCAGGACCTTCAAAACACTCGCCCCCTCTCCCACGAACAATTGGGCTGCAGTAAGCTTCTGGCCCAAACCCAGCTCTTTCCAAACAAAGGCCCTCCGGCTAATGAGGCTAGCAGGCTAAGGCATCCACCTCCTTAGAAAGCAACGACTGTCCTTTGTCATTTAAGAATGCCTTTTGGGTCTCAGCCCTCACCCCCATGGGGCTTATTAACCCATATCCTATAAACAAGCCCAGTGTATGTTCTCAGTGGAATTCCCATTCCATCTGCTAATGGGGCCTGGGTTGCTCCATCTCCTTAAGTGTCTTGAACATGCAGGAAGTGGGAATTCTGGGAAGGTGGAGAATCCCCGTTAGAGTGATGATGATATTCAGAGAGACTGCCCTGGGAGCCCAGAGCTGGAATGGAGAGCCCCAGCTAAGGACTCGGGCTCCCAGATCCACCCAAGGTGGTGTCTGGCAGGCAGGACCATGTGCACCACCCTTCCTGAGGTGGATAGGGTCATGGAGGACATGTGGACAGAGTCACAGAACTCCAGGTGGCTCCAAGTCCACATTCTCAGGAGAAGCTGTGGGAGGCCGGAGAGTGGCCAGATTCCATTGGCCACCCCAAGGTGGCAGCATCAGGGACTCAGGAAGGAGGAGGGTTGGTTGGTTCACCCCAAATGTGATCGCACAGGTCTGTGGAAGTTCTGACTGCTCTAAAGGGATGCTGGTTCCACAGTCATTTCCCACAGTCATGCAGTGGTTGAGGTTGTGGGCTTATGGGCTTGGACCCGAAAGCTTGGCTCTCATCCCAGCTCTTCCCCCGCTGGTTGAATCACACTTTCCTCGTCTGTAAAATGGGAATAACAACAGTACTTACCACAAGGCATTGTTGGGATGATTAAGTAGCACAGTGTCTGAGTGTGTGTTTAGAATGAAGACTCAATAACTGGGTGGGGGGGTCAGCCTTGGATCCTCACTGTTAGATGCTGTAGTAGCTTCCTGGGGCTGCAGTAACAAACTACCGTAGACTGGGTGCCTTACAACAACCAAAAGTTATTCTCTCACAGTTCTGGAGGCCTAGATTCCAAAACCAATGTGTTAGTCGTGCCACGCTCCCCTTGAAGGCTCTGGGGTGCGGATCCTCCCTTACCTCTCAAGCTTCCAGTAGTTCCAGGCACCCCTTGACTTGCACCACTCCATCTGCCTCAGTCTGCACATGGCTATCTTCTGAGTCTGTGTCTTCTCCCTTCTCCTTTTGCCTCAGTGTGTCATTTGTACCCGTGGGATTTTAGTTTATGAAAGCTACTGAGTGGATGACACAGAGAGGTCAATGCCATGGAAAGAATTTATTAATTAGATTTCCCAACAGACGGGGGCATGCCCCACCACACAGAGCCATGTTGGAAACATCAGCATGGCTGGCAGACCAAAGACAGGAGTGAGGAGAAGGCCTGCGCCAGAGCCTTCACTGGAGTTTCCAGGGGAAAGGCAAGACAGGCAGCGCAAACAGCCTAGGATCGGCTAATTTGAATAATTCTATGGACTTCAAGCTATAGCGCGGTCTCTAGTTGCCTGGTACCTGGCCCTGGGATGACTTAGTGCAGGGGCAATATTGGCTTGGTGAGAGTTAGATAAGAAGGTGGGTGGAGCGTCAGCCTTAGATCAGCCCATCTGCACAGGAGAGTTCCAGGCAAGCTGATTTGCAAGTGAGAGATAAATAGTTTTGGCCCTGTGATAAATGGATGCCAGATAGATACACAGAATCGAGGAACACAGTGTTTGTTTTATAGAGACACACCAGTCACTGGATTTAGGACCCATCCTAATTCCAGATGATCCCAAGACCATTAATTTAATTACATGTGCAAAGACCAGTCACCTTCACAGCTTTCAGGGGTTAGGAGATGGACACATCTTTAGGGGGACCACAATTCAACCCACTACAGATGTCCAGATTGGCTTACAGTTCTCTGTTTTGCAGATTCTATAGATTCTGGGGAAAACGACAATGTTTGCTTTTTCAGATGAGGAATCCTGTGCTTCACTGTCTTTGGTGGCACAGGTGCACTTTGATCAAGCCTTTGCTCTAGTTTTCTGTGACCTCCCTCCCCCCGCCCCACCATCCTCTGTGTGGGGCTTTTTCTCAGGCCAGGTGCCCTCGGGGTCACAAGAGGCCCAACATGATTGTGTACATGAGCAAAGGGGGACCACTTCTTCTTGGGTCTCCTGATGAGCAAGGAAGCCTCCCAGAGGCCCTAGCAGACCTCAACTTATTTTTATGACTTCATGGTTAGCAGTGCTTGAAGGCCTGATCCAGTCACTGCTCAGAGAAATGGCTCAAAATGTCGTGACCCACTCCCAGAGCTGGACTAGGGTCAGACCCCACTGTCTTGCTATGTACCCTCATTGCTCCAACTCAATGATTCCCATTTTCCAAGCACTAGTAGAGCAGAGGGTCTAGGGATAACCCACCTCAAAGGCAAAAGGCACTGGGAGGGACCTCCAAGTTCCCCAGGGAGTCTGGCAAAAGGCCATTGCCCTAGAGCACACTCTCTGGTGTGGGCAAAGCTAATATTCACTCACTGGGGCAATTACAGGACTATTTACTCCTGGGGCAGAGGATGGATTTCTAGTGAGTGAAGTCTGGGAAACGACCTGGAAGTCACTACACACAGATGTCCCCTCCAGAGGAATCTTGGGCTTACTTGGTGGAGATACCCTTGAAAAGGCAAATCATCCATGAGCCCCTGTCAACAGGCAGCGTGTCCAAACCAGAAGACTCATCATCATCATCATCATCATCATCACACTGTCTAACACTCCCCAGGATTCTTCTGTACTTCCTCTGGGTGCTCACATCTTTTGTTCTTCTCTTGCCCTCCCAGCTCAGCTGAGCACGAAGATGGAGACTGTTTATCCTGTATCATGAGGGTTAATCCAGTCTTAATCCATTGGGGCTGCAGGTTCAGTGCCTGGTGAGGACCCACTTCTTGGGTCATAGATAGTGGTTCTCTCACTGCAACCTCACAATGGAGGAGGGGGCCAGGGAGCTCTGTGTGGCCCTTTCTATAAGGGCACTAATCCCATTCATGAGGGCTCCACCCTCATGACCTAATCACCTCCCCAAAGCCCCACCTCCAAATACTATTACATTGGCAATTAGCTATCAACATATGAACTTGGTGGGAACACAAACATTCAGTCTATAGCACCCCACAACTGAAGACAGTCAGGGCTAGGAGCTGCCCAGGCCCTTAGCTTTCATTTATTCCTACTCACCACTGCTGAGAAACTGACTTTCTACCAAAAACTGTCCAAACCAGGGTCTGATGTGGACAGGAAGGTGCTGGGAGTGGTCCCTTATAGGGTTTATTATACATCAACAGCTAATATGCATCCTCTTTCATCAGTCAATACCATCATGGTTCCTTAGGGCACCTGCGCCTGTATGCACACCTCCATCCTTTTCTAAGATGTTTACCTTTCTGTCCTTATGGACTTACAAATTCAGCTACAAATGGTCCCATGGACTCAGCCCACTAGGACAATCATTCCGGAAGCTCAGGTGCCTGTGACATCGCCAGCTGCCAACAGCCCCCTGTGACCTCACCACCTGAACAACTTAGCCCAGCAGGGCCATGGCTACTCCCTCAACCAGCAGAAGTGACAGAGGGCCTAGATGACCACTGTACCCTCGGGAAAGTCCAGAGCCTCCAGCATCCCTACACATGATGACAACACGCCTTCAGACAGCCCAACAGTAGGGTCCCAAAGTCAGGTGTCCCTCCTTGCAGATGTCCCAGTAGCTGATGGTGCTGCAGTGTCAGCTGAATGGCAGGATGTAAATCAGGCCTCCATCAAGTCAGCCACCCCTGAGTCCATGTCAGTGTCTGGGGACAAGGACAAGAATGAAGATGATGCAGAGCACAGCCAGGAGCCCAAGGAGACCAAAGCCCAGCTTGCCCACTCAGCCCCAGATGCCCTGCAAAAATCCAAAAGCCTCCAGAGCCCAGTGTGGGAAAGGCCAGTGCAAAATTCAAGGATGACTCATAGTCTTCAGACTTCCCAACATGACTCACTGGTTAAGGAGAAGATAATGCCATACGTGGCAGGTGTCCTGGATAGCAAGGAGGAGTTAGCTCCATCTACTCCAAATGCTGAGGTACAGTCCCCTCAAAATGTGTCCACTGTGAGCACTGCAGATGCCAACAACCAGCTTGACACTCAGGCCACTGGCATCATTGAAGCTGTTGAGAAGGAACCTGAAAATCCAGAGGCCTTGCTCCCTGACACTGAAGCTATGCCATCAGCTGAGCCCCAGGGAGTGACTGAGGGGGATTTGGTGGGCCACTCAGGAGCCCTGCAGACTCAGTCAATCCCTCCCTCCCCAGGAGGCAGTGCCCCCCACTCACCTGGCTCCCCCACAGTGGCCCTGAGGAGGACACCCCTGGACTGCAGCCTGTACATGCCCATCGAGGAGAATGACTACATGCGCTCCATGACCAGCTTGCTAAACTGGGGCGAGGGGTCCATTAGCTCCCTGGCAGACATCCTGGTGTGGTCTGAGGCCACTGTGGGCGTGGCCACGGGTTTGCTGGCCTTCGGCTATAGCTCTGTATCAGAACTGCTGCACAGCACAGGCCCCACGCTGCGCTGTGTCGCCAGCATCCTGGGGAATGCCAGGTTGGCCTTCTCCTCCAGGCTGGCAGCAGGGTCCGACTCGGCCATGCGCTCTGTCACACACATGCTAGAGAGGATGGAGCAGGGGGCTGTAAATGGCATCCACTCGGCCGTGCGCTACCTCACCAACCACCTCACCCCACACCATACTGGCCCCAGCTGTGACTAGACCCTGTGTAGGGAGTCCCAAAGGACTGGCTTAGTAACCTCCTGAGGCCCTGAGACCCTCACGCCCTGTTCCCTTGCCCACCCTGCCCTGGATAGCTCTCCCACGACCAGGCAATAAATCACCAGCAATATTTAGTTTTCAAGCGCCGGCTTTATCCTCTGTCAGTGCAGTGGGCACAGGGTGGAGAAAGAGGAGCAGATTAGGATGTTCTACAGTAGAAACAGGTGCCCTCTGAGGGCTTCCCAGGTGGTACCATTCAGGGGCGGGGTTCAAAGCACATGAAGAGAAGAGCCTGGGCAGGACTCAGGGCCAAGCGTGGGAGTCTTAGATCTGCAAAAATTGATCCTAGCTGCACTTCCAACCAGGTAAGTTCATCCCTGAGGAAGTGAGACCTGACCTTTCCCCAGGACCTACTGGCCTAGCAGGCTCAGGCTGCCCCACTGCTAGGGCCCTCTGAGAAAGCGTGAGGGCACAGAGCCACTCGCTTCGCCCTCTGAATTTCTGACTCTTCTCTGTACAACCGATAACGAATCCACACCATGAAGACATTATGAGACGGAAGGGAAACCACACAGGTCCTAACACATGGTGTCCAGGGCTTAATGAGCCCGAACATTTCAGCTGCCATATCATGATCCTCCCGTGAGCCAGGGATATGGTGGGAACAGGGATCGAAGGAGGGTGACCAACAGTCCCAGTTTGCCTGGGACCAAGAGAGTTCCTGGGATGTGTGACTTCCAGGTTTTAACCCAGGGAAACCAGGACAAAGTGGGTCACCTTAGACCTAGGTCTCTCTACATGGCTTTTGGTCTTGTCTATGACTGTCTGCCTTGGAAAGGCAGCTGCCTGCTTTGGAGAGCCACCAGCCTACCTTTAGGCTGGACACAGTGCCACACGGGTCACATGGTTTGGTGAGTGAAGCTCTGACTGAACGTCAGCCCTTGGCCAGGTGCCTTGCACAGGTCACTCCCCACACACTTCATACTCCAGGCCTGGCCATGGATTTATTCGTTCATCCTTTACTTCCAACAGGTCTCCACATGGGGCCCTTGGCCGACACCAACCCACTGAAAGATTGGTTTGCCCTCCATGGTGTTTCTCAAATTGTGAGTTCATTGCTAATGTTTAAAAACCGGGAGATTTTACATAAAAACATGGGTTTCTGCTTCTCTTAGAAAACCTAGGGATCTTATTTCTTCAGGGCAACTAACTGGTAGCTAAGCTGCCCATTTTAAAAGGACCTACCATGCCTATATCAGTGACTGACGTCACCGGTCTGGCCCCCAGAGGCACACAATTGCCACCCCTACCCTGCAGATGGCTCATATGAGGAAGTCTGATGCCAGGCCCCCTGGGGGATACAAGGATGAGCCAGGTGTGTCTACCCCTTCCCTCAAGGAGCTGCCACTTTCTGTAAGTGAGATGTTAACTGTTTCCATGTATCAAAAGTAAAGAATTCAGAGGAGGGAGATTGTCAGTTTAGATCCCAGTAATCACCTCCCACCCACCGCTCCCACAAGTGATTGAGTCAGACCTAAACAGAGAGGAGAGATGGTGTCACCCTACAGAGGTCATAAGAACAAAGGCAGACATGATGGGTGCTGGGTGTGGGGTGCGTGGATCGAGCAGTTCAACCTGGCCAGAGCTCAGAGCACAGAACAAGCAACAAAGATGCCAGGGTAGACCCCAAATGCTGTCAACAAATATTTTTGGAACGGGGTAAGTGCCACTATGTGCCAACTACTGCTAGATACTAAAACTGCAAGGGCGAATGAAAGATCAGAGGGACAGAAACCAAACCTGATTAGGTGAAGGGATTAGCCAAGTAGCACAATTGCCAAGTATGGGCGTGGCAGGACCCAGTTGTCTTTCCAGCTCTGTGCGCACCCCCCGCCCCACCTCTGTGCTGGCTCCACTCTCAGGTGGCTCAGCCACCTTCCTGGAAAGACAGAGTCCCTTGTTCCCACTGGCTCCGGCAGGAGAGTCCCAGGAGAGGGTACTGCCAGGTTTGGCGTGCCTCCCATGCGTTCTTCTGAACCAATCACTGAGGCCCTGGGAATGAGATACCTCATTACTTGGCCTGGGCCTCATGCCTACCTCTGGAGCCAGGGTCACTGAGCATTGGGGGATCCCCTTAGGAAGTGTGTTAAAATAAAGCTGGCAGAGCTATAAAGAGCATGGCCTTGGGGTCTAGGCTGCCTTCAATTCTGGCTCTACCTTCTACTAGCTACATTACTTTGAATCCCTCTGGGCCTGTTTCCTCATCTATAAAGTTATGATAATAACACCTACTGCACTGGACCGTTGAGAGGATTAAAAGAGTTAATGAGTCAAGTACTTACAACAGTGTCTGGTGCATAATTGTGTGCTATACGCACGTAAGTGTTAGTGGTCATTATGATTATTGTGACAGAAGGGTTTCATGGAGCCATGTGCTAAGGCTCCCTGCTTCCTCCCAGCTTTCCTCTTTGCTGTGGGATAAAGTGTTGGCAAATCTGCCTGGCAACACACCTCTGCAGGTGGCACCCCCAGGCATCCTGGTGCCAGTGCACCTGGGGAGAAGTTCAGAGCTGCACACTCAGGGCTGAAGAGCCCAACATGGAGAGAAGTGGGTGCACCCCAACTCTGGATAAGGTGGCCCGAGCAAGAAAGGAAAGGCCCGGCTTGGGGATGGAGGTCACCACGTGCTGCGACGGATGAAAATTAAACACTATTGGGGAGAGGCAGTTAGTAGGGGCCGAAGGTGGTGTGTAAGGGGGAAAAGAATAAGCAGTCGTCAGGATACGGGGTAAATACGTAGGGTACTCTTCAGTGCTGAGAATAACTAAGTTACAAATTCACCCCTACAAAACTCCTTCTTTTATATACCACGGTTAACGCCTGACAACCACCAGTGTTTCTTTAGGATTGATAATGATCTTTCTGGGTGTGTGTTCTGCTGGTAAGAAGAGGATCTGCTTAAAGAAACATTGAGGCTGGGCCAAAAGCCAGCAGGGCGGGCACAGCCTCCTAACATCTGAGCCCAGCAGGGGCTTGGCTAAGGGAAGGGCACCAAAAAGTCCTGGCAGACGGCAGAAGGGACACTGGCCTCTACCCCCAAGGTGGATTACCCTGTTCAGTGAAGGACTTTTCCCCCAGCTGCTGTGAGCTCTGTCAGTGGACAACCTTCAGCACCAGCCCCTTTAAAAAGCCACCTGGTCCAACGGGTGGCCCCATCCAGTGAATGGCTTATGCAGGAGTCTAAGGCCTGACTGTCCTGGGTCAACTTGGGACAACTCCAGCTCCAGGGCACTGAGGGAGCTGGCTGGGGTGATGTGGGGTCTGCATCACAGGCTCCATCCCCTCTCCACTCCCTGTGGCTTTCTTCTAGCTCAGAGTCTGTGTTCCAGAGAGCCCAACCTGTGACCTGAGACTGCTATTTTCCCCAACCCCAGGGATGTGCGTGTGTGTATGTGTGTGTCCCACAAATTCAAATGATGTTAAAAGTTCAAAGGTGTTTTTTTTTAAATAATTTTTTTTATAAGAAGTTAGAAATTTGAGACCACTTTGAATATGGTTAAAAAAATAAAAATAAATCTTTGTCAGTGTTTTACTTATTTTGTAAGGACAATATTCTTGTTTAGTCTACGGCCACTTAGCTAATTGGTTGAAGTCACCACATGACTGCGGTCAAGTTTATACGTTTGGCTGGATGAGGCACAGATTTGATCCAGGAAAGGGTGTCTCCAAAAGAAAGTGATCATAGATTAGGGCAGTCCCCCAGGGAAATGTGATAAAGTGTAAAGGTAAACTAAGGTCTTAAGTACAGATTTAAATATTTAAATGAAAAACTGGACCCTCTCTGGGCTAAGAGGAAGCCCTATTTCTTGGGCCTAGACTTGAGCTTTGAGTCCCTAAGAATGGGGAGCACAGCGCCCTCTGCTGGAGGAAAGGCACCACTGGCCTCCACCAGGAAGGCCACAAGACCACAGCCCTGACACTTGGGGATTTGAGGTCCACTTGTTAGAGAAATGAGTTAAATGACAACTATTTCTCTACTCACAACAATTCTGACACCAAATGTGTGGGATTTCCACACCAAGCAATTGTCCAATTCTCTGTGGACATCACGTGGGTGTCCTATAATTCAATTCAACTCTGACACTAACCACGAATTAGCACAGACGCCACAGGTTAAGGGCTCAGTCCCACAAGACTGCACCACCAAAGATGCCAATTGTATGTAGTGGGCTCCTAGGTTATCCACACTTCTATCCGATTTGGCTACAATTCAGGGGTTCTTATGACTCCCTCCTCAGGTTGGATAATTTGCTGTAACATCTCACAGAATTCAGGAAATACCTTACTTACTATCACCAGTTTATTATAAAGGGTATTACAAAGGACACAAACGAACAGCCAGATGAAAACGTACATAGGTTAAGGTCCAGAAAGGTCCAGCAAGCAAGAGCTTCTGTCTCCGAGGAGTTGGGGTACCTCACCCTCCTGGCACGTGGATGTGTTCAACAACCCAGAAGCAATCTGAACACTGTTGTTCAGGGGTTTTATGGAATTTCCATTAGGTAGGCATGACTGATTAAATAAAGTATTGGTTATCAGTGATTAACTCAATCTCCAGCCCCTCCTCTCTCCCCAAAGGTGGGAGGTGGGGCTGAAAGTTCTAATTCTCTAACCCCAAGCTTGGTTCCTCTGGGGAGCGGCCCTCATCCTCCAAGAGTTACCCCTATCACTCAGGAAATTCCAAGGGTTTGAAAAACTGTGCCAGAAACCAGGGAGTAGAGACCAATATACATACCCGGAGATGCCACTAGTTGAGCTGACTCAGGAGGCTGGAAACACGTCTCTAGGAAGCTCTGAGTAACAAGGGCAGGAGGTCAGACAGGCACAGACCCTCTAACTGGAGTTGCTGCCAGAGCCCAACATCACGGCAATGTTTGCATAACACTGCTCCAGATGCAGACCACAGCAGGCCCAGAGCCCGCCAGGAAGGGCCCAGCCATGGCAAAGGCCTTCAAGGGTAAGGCGTGGCTGAGGGGTCTCTGGACGGGCACTATCTATTGAGCCTCCACTGGCTTGCTCTATGGAATCCCCCTCAAGTGGACACTGTGGTCCTCAATGAGGGCTGTACTGTCTCCAAACCTCAGTTTCCTCATCTATAAAACAGAATCAGTAATGCATATTAAAAAGAAACAGGGCCGGCCGAGTGGCGCGGTGGTTAAGTGCTGGCTTGGGAAGCCAGCAGTCCCAGTTCAGTCCCACATGTGACACTGCCCTCAAAAAAAAACAAAACAAAACAAAAAAAGAAACAAACAGGGCCGGCCGAGTGGTGCGGTGGTTAAGAGTTGGCTTGGGATGCCAGCTCTGAGCAGCAGCTCCCCTGTTCAGATCCCACATGCAGGCCAGTGATGCTGCGCCCTCTACAGCTAAGATGGTGAACAACAGCTGGACCTGGAGCTGGGCTGCCGTGAGTCACTGGCAATGGCATAGGCTGCAGTGGGGCTGGCCAGCAGCTGGCATGCGCATTCATGAGCCGCCATGAGTGGCCGTCCAATGGCCGGCGAGCCACTGCCTCACCCAGGAAGAGCACAATGATAATACCAACATGGGCCAGTGAAGCAACGTCCTCCACAACTAGACTGAAGAATAAAAGGGCAGCAACTTGTCTGTTCCCCTTCCCCGGTTACCCAACGCTGTTTCCCTCTCCCAATTCCCCAATAAAATCTTAAAAAAAAAAAAAAAAAATAAGTGCCATTTGAGTGGCTCAGTTGGTTAAGAACACGAGCTCTGAGCAACAGGGTCGCTGGTTCGATTCCCACATGGGCCAGTGAGCTGCACCTGAGCTGAGCTGCCACTGAGCAGCCAACAAGTGGCAGGATGGCTCAGCTGGTGAGAGCACATGCTCCTGTCAACAATGTTGCTGGGTTCCACCCCACATGGGATGGTGGGCTATGCCCACTCACAACTAAGATTGAATACAGCACCTTGAGCTGAGCAGCCGGGAGCTGTCAACGGGCGGCCGGATGGCGAGTGAACTTGGAGCTGAGCTAGCTGCACCCTCCACAACTAAGATTGAAGAACAACAACTTGGCTGTTTCCCTTCCCCCAATTCCCCAACACTGTTCCCCTTCCCCAATTCCCTAATAAAATCTTTGAAAGAAAGAAAGAAAGAAAGAAAGAAAGAAAGAAAGAAAGAAAGAAAGAAAGAAAGAAAGAAAGAAAAAAAGAAAGAAAGAAAAAAAGAAAGAAAAAGAAAGAGAAAGAAAGAAAGCATTTAACAGTTAGCATGTAACAAATATCAGTTTTCTTCCTTTCTTGGGATGTTCTGCATTGCCCGTATATTAGTCAGGAGTCTCTTAATTGGAAGCGACAGAAACCCAATGTGAAGTAGCTTACTTAAGCACCAGTGGATTGATGGGCTGGGCAGACAAGGGCTAGGAGGGAACTAGCTTTGGAGACACCTGGTATCAGGGCCTCAAAGCTGTAAGGACTATCTCCATCACTTGTGTCCTCTACCTCCCATGGCAACTCTGCCTCTTGAGGAAAGGAGCGAAGAACTAAAATGGGGTCACTATAGTCAAGCTGCTAAATTGCTAAAATCAAGGAGGCTGAGCCCTGAGGAAACTATTCTATTCTTGTTTTAACTGGCCTGGGAACTTGACCTTTTGAACTTTTCAGCCCTGGGTCAATGTCTGGATTGACATCAGACCTCCAGATAACCCTCTGATTACCCTTTGAAAGTCTGAGGAAGAATGTTCATGTATCTAGACCATGTGACACCCATTGTCCAGACCACTGGTCATCTAAAGGATTATCACCTTGGACCAATCCTGAGGCTAAGAATGCAGGACCCATTCTTCTCAAGAACGTACTTTTTATTATAAGAACCCTCAGTTTTTCTTCTTTGGCACACTCTAGGTATTGTCTAGTTGTGTTACTGGTTTGCAAACCCTAAGACTCGAATAAGCCTTTATCATTTATTTGTAACCAAAGCCTCCAGACTCTTTTTGAGTTCATTCAACACTCTCCTCCAGGCTTCTGCTCCTTGCAAGAAACTTGGCTCCAGGCCCACAGGCTCACACTTCCAGGACCAAGAGAAAAGGTCTGTTTCCTTGCTCCAGTCTGATAAATCCCCAGGGGAAGGATCTGGTTGGCCCAGCCTGGATCGCATGTTGGAAATCCCACCTCTTCCAGTGCTCCCAGCACCACTCTAACCAGGCATCTGTGCACACCGAGCCACACCCTCCCAGGGAAGGGAAGGAGGGAGCTAAGGCAGGCTGTCCCTCCCGGCACCCCTAGGTCCAACACTGCAGATGGCATTGTCCTAACCTTCCTCACCCCAGCATTTGAAGGCTCCACAGAAGATCAAAGTCACCTTTCCCACAAAAAAACAGACCAGGACTCAGACGAGGTCAGATGTTTGCCCAGTCCTAGGCTCTGAGCTCTGGGGTGTGCCCACCCAGTACACATGAGTTTGTCTGTGACTGTTCTACCCATAATCAGAATTTCCCTTTAACCATGCTTTGGAAAGATCTGAGGGATTCTTAGGCAAGCTCCACAGGTTAAAAAAAATACTGCTGCATCTCTGAATTTTAAATATCAACCAATGAGGGCCGGCCGAGTGGCGCGGTGGTTAAGCACTGGCTTGGGAAGCCAGCAGCCCCGGTTCGGGTCCCACATATGAGGGCCAGTGACACTGCCCTCAAAAAAAAAAAAAAAATCAACCAATGAGAAAATAAGATTCACCTAAAACACCTGGGTTCGTTTCTGATGGCCTATATTTTATTAGTACTTGTCAAAATACAGTTTTTGGTGAGGAAAACCACCTCCCACAGATGGCCTCTACTACGTTGAACTCTAACAAGACAAGCAAGCTTTTCTAGCAGAGAAGGTGAGTAGGACTGCCCCACGCCAAAGTTGAATAAGTCGAGGTAGGGTAGGGCATGATGGCAGATTGCTGCTGGCCCCTGCAAGAGGTTCTGAACCTCCACGGTCTCCCAGCCTGGGCTTTGGGGTTCAGCACATTATAATAAGCTATGGTGTAAAACAGACATGGGCAGGGATGGAGCAGCCTAAGAACAAGGCCCACACCAGACACTCAGGGAGGTGGTCAGGCAAGCCCCTTCCTCCCCACTCTCTGGACCAGAGCTGGCTCCCCAGTACAGGTAAGGAGGCGGATGTCACAGCACAGACGCCCAGGTTGGGGTTAAGTGCAGGAGTGGAGGAAGGCATCAGCCCAGAGTCTCCACCTCCACCACCGCCTTGGCAGGTGGCCAAGCTGGGCAGAGATTTTCTGGGTGACTGGAGGGGTGGGGAATGACAACACCCCGTGCTGCCACCTGTTCCTTGCCACCAAAACAGTACCCCAGGTTGGGGCCTGGTGAGAACAGAAAACAGCCATCAGAAGGGTGACGCCGAACAAAGGCCCCTCTCTGGGAGAGAAATCCTGGCTGGCTGCGGGCCGCACTCAGGCCACAACCCGGCCCTTGCCGACAGGTCCGGGGCCAGGCGGCGCCGCTTCCTCCGCTGAGGCGGGTGCCCTTCCGTTGCGGGGAGATACCGCTCCGGGATCCCGGGCGCAGCTCCAGGGCAGGGCACTGGGTGAGGCTGGGCGAGCGAGGGGTGGCAGGGACAGTGGGGCCGGGCGGGGGCGTCACCGCCCTGCCGCCTCCAGGGCTACCGCGGCCTCAGCGACCGGGCTGGGAGGGGGAGAGTCTGCGCTCGTTGCTATGCAACGGCCTGGTGACGTCAGGCGATTGAGTTTGGTTTCCAAGGCAACTGGCCGGGCAGCTGGGCCGGGAACTATTTGTGTCTGTCCCCAGAGGGGCTGCGGAGCCTCCCGGGTCTGGCGTAGCCGAGGAAATGTGCTCCCGGCCCGCGGGCAGGCGGGGGACAGAACACAGAAGCTCTTTCAGCCCTCGGAGGCGGGCGACCAGCACGGGGCGGGGCTCGAACTGGCTGGAGGACGCCCCGCTCCGCTCCCCGCCGCCAGGGCTTTCTCCCCGCTCCTGCGGTGAGGCCCCTGGACCGCCAGGCTTTGCCCTACTTATACGCGCTCTCCTGGGTTAACTTCTTGAAGAAAGGGGCCTCTGTTTGCACCGGCCCGGCCAGTACTGCCACCCTCACCGGCACACAGTAGGCACTCAGCCCCGCATCCCCATGGGACATGGCTGCCCATTCAGAGCTGTCAGCCGTCTCCAGCAATCAGAACCTCTTGTCAGGTTCTGATCTCTAGCACCTCTGTACCTGTTCTGTCTGCCCTGGTGAGCAGATCGGCTCCATAATTTGGAGCCACAGTGCAAAAACAAAATGAGAGGCTCCTTGTTCAGAAATGACAGCAATAATGTAGGGAACAGGCCCTAGCCCTGCCCACTGACAGCAAACTGCAAGAGAATGAAAGTAACAAGTACATGGGTAAATTGAGGCAGGTGGCATCAGTCACAGAAGACAGAGGAGGAGGTTCGAACGCGGAGTGGAAGAAATTGAGGGGCAAGACACAACAGGAGCAGAAATACTGTGCAAAGACAAAGCAGTGATCTAAATTTGGGCCTGAGAGCTGGCTCAGGCCCACCTGGGGGGCCCCTCAGGATCTTTGTAACTGGGTCTCCTCCCTCCTTGTGGCACCTGTCACAACAGGGCAACATTCAAGCCTCTCACAGTCTTCTCCAAGGAGCTGCTATCACCTCCTTCCAGACCGATGAGCCAGGCCAGGCTGAACTGAGGGTCACAGAGCTGTAGGCCCAGGCCTCAGAGAACCGGCCTAATGACATCCAGACCAGCTGTCTGCCCATGAGCCAGGGCACGCTCTGCCTGTGCTGCCCAAGGGAGGCATCTGCCCTAGCCCTGAAACTCTAGCATCTTGTCAACAGTCTGACAGCTAACCAGGGGGTCTAAGGACAGGAGGCATGTGGCATCTATAAAAGGGCAGCCTCAGCCTTGGGGCTGGCTTCCCCCACCCCCCAATGAATCTCCACAGCCTGATCCGCACCCCTTGTCCTCTCCTCTCCTCTGGGTGAAGCAGGCTCCATGATTCCTGGTTCACATACAGAGTGTGTTCAAGGATGCACCTGGGCTCACTTCCCACCCAGGTTCCTCAGTCTCTCCCAGAGATCCCTGGGGAACCAGCCCTGGGCCCAGGCACCGGAGCTGGTGAGCAGAACCAGCTACATAATTTGTGGGGCCCAATGCAAATTGAAAATACAAAGTACCTTGTTCAAAATGTATTGACAATGTCAAGAAGGTGACCGCAAAGCATTAAACCAACCATGGGCTCTGTGTGACTACACAGGTTGTATGCTCACGAAGCCAGACCAGCTAGCGAATCCTAGATACCAAGCAAGCCTCCTTCTTGGGCACAATTCCCTCTCTCAGGGTCCATCTGTTGGTCTCTCCCCAACCCTGTTGCTTGCCACTTCCTAACCATCCATTCAATACAATCTGGGCATCCAGGGGGTCTTCAGAGAGGCCCACCAGACACCATATGGGGGGATGTGCCCACTGCTTGCCCATCAAAGGACCAAAAACACAGAATCCTTCCAGAAATGCTCATTTCTGCAAATGCTGGATGTTTGGTTCTCTATTCAGCTGAAAAACACTTGCTCTTGAAGAAAATATATGAGCCGTGTCTACATAAGATGATTAAATATGCAGCTTAGCATGTGATTGGTGAGAATTTGGCACTGACCAACACTAAAACAATACATAAGAACAAAAGTCAAGGACATGTTTGCAGTCTCCTAAGGTCTACATCCCACCCATGATTCACCTCACTCTGCCCTCAGGAAGCGAGGACAGAGAATTCCTGCCCCAGCCCTCTGGTTCATCTCCACCTGGGATCAGGCCCTGCAAATTCCCCCACCTAGGTTTCTGCTGGGCTCCCTGAACCATCCTGCTCCTCCTGCCAGCTTACCTGTCAGGGAGTCCCCAACTGCAGCCTGACTTCTCCCTCTGCCTGCTCCTGCCACCTTCCTGACCCTTCCACGATGCTGACCCCAGGAGAGCTTCGATAATCCTCTTTTGAGTTTTCTGTGATGTTTCCTCTCACCCACCTGAGGCACCACAGGTGCCTCTCACCTCTTTAAACATCCTATAATGCTCGTTCTTTCATTCATTCAACAGGTCCTCATTGAAGGCCTACTCTGGGCCCAATGCTGTTGTAGGTGCTGGGAGTAAAGCAGAATAAGACAGGCAGACACCTCTGCCCTCACTGAGCTCCAACAATAAAATGTCAAAACATCGAACTTAGAAGTTATTTATATATATATATATATATATATATATATATATATATATATGCAGAATGATACAATATAGACGATCTGATCTTGACTGTGGGCAGCTACATTAGATCAAACTTCCTTTAGGTCACGGAAGGTCTGTCTGGAAAGCAACAGAGGCTGAATAAGAGGCTAGGCACTCACCACTTTGAAGGACAAGCATTAACCAGGCAAGTTGAAAGGCTCTCAAGTAGGAAGGAAGTGGGGTACTGGGTCCAAGGGAACAAAAGGTGAATCTAGAATGGAGCTAAGTGATGGGAGATGAGGTCAGAAGCAGGATCAGATGATGCAGTGCCTGGAAGAAGATTCCAGAAGAATTTGGCTTTTATACTGAATGAGGTGGGAGTCATGGGACAGCTGTAAGCAGGGCAGTTATGGACTCCTTACTTGTTTAGAGCATCATTCTGAGTACTGGGTAGAGAATGGATTCACCACCTACTGTTTGGCACATTTGCCCCTTGGCCTGATTTTTAGTTTTAACCTGCATTTGTGCAATAGCCAGCTGTCTGCTACTTGAGGTTGGAGTCTAGCCCTAGCACTGAGTAGGTGCTCAATAAACGTTTACAGATCCATCAGGTGACACTTCTGTTTCTGCAGTGATCTTCTGGAGTCTTGCTTTTGAGACCAGCATCAGCACCACCTGGGAGCTTGTAGGAAATGTAGAATCCTCACCCACATCTCCTCAATCAGAACCTGTAATTTAACAAGATCCCCCAGAAATCTGGATGCATTGCAAAATTTGAGAAGCACTTCTAAAGAGCAGAATAACTGGAGGGCCCGGCAAGTTGGCATGGGAGACAGGAGATGGGCCAGGAAGTGAGCCCAGGTGCACACAAAGGGCTCACCTGGGCAGTCTCCCTTAAAAGTGGCAATCACCCTGAGTCACTGAGTCTGAGACAGGACCAGTAATAATGCTAACTCTTACTGGGTGCTTTCTATGTGCCAGACACTGGTTTCTCAATCTTTTACATGCATTAGCTAATTTAATCTCACAACAGCCCTATAAACTGGTACTATTACAGTCACCATGCCCATTATTGCAGATGGATAAACTAAGGCCCAGCGAGGTTGGGATTATTCCAGAATCTTCAGCAGATATGCACTCATTTGGCTGTACCTGGTGTTTGCAGCAGGGTCTGTTCTGATTGGTCGTTGCCGGTCCTACTGGTTATTCAATGTTTTGAATGTCGTCCTGGTTACACAGCTGGATGGAGGAGGCAGGATCCAAACTGTGCTGGAACCAGGCTGTAAACCAAGATCTTCATCTAGCCCCGTCACCACCCAGAAACAGCACACCGCAGGGACAAGTAATGTGTGTCAAAGTGCTTGTAAGCTGTAAAGCACAGTATAAATGCCAAGTGCGTGGATTCCTCCGGGGCAGAAGTAAGAGAAGCTTGTTAAAGGTGGAGAAGCTGAACTGTGAGAGGGCAGAGGAGAGGCAACTGCTCTCTGTCTGTTCGAGGGGGTAACTGAGTCAGAAGGGAAGGCGTGGCTTCCCTGAGTGGAGCCCCACGATCATCCCAGGAGGCTCCAAATTGCCAGGCGCCATTAGACACTTAACCAGGTTAGTCCGCGTGCTTCTTTACGGCCTGACCGGGCCCTCCTGATATGGACCACCAGGGGCCGCTGTTCCCCAGCCTTTGTCCCACTGGACCCCACCTGCTCACAGTAACTGGGAAGGAGCACCAGGGACCAGGGACTTTGAGCCGTGGAAAAGGAGAGAAGGCAGGATGGAAGAGGGACGTATACCCACTTTCAATCCCGAAGTATCCCTGTAGAGGAGCTCTTGATTCCATTTTACAGATGAGGAACTTGAGGGCCAGAGATGTTGGTTAAGATCCCTCAAACCAGGAAGCTAGAGAGAGGCAGGGCTGGGTCATTTGATTCCAACCTCAGTTCCCAAAGGGACCACAAGTAGATGTCAGCTTATTTGACCCTGTTGTCTCACTGGTGTCCCTGCTTCTGTTGACCCTGTATTCTAAGTGGTGGCCAGAACCTCAACCACAACTGTGTTCCCACAACTCAAACATCCAAGCCCATAAAGGCGGCTCCTTCTTGAACATGAACCTTTTTGAAGTCATGGCAGCCTGCTTCATTGTCCTCTGGCCTTCAGGAACCCCCACCTCCTACCCAAACCCAGCAGCCTCCCCATTCATATACAGCCTGAGGTCTCCTCTGCTCCCAGAGGCTGGCTCTTGGCCCTCAGAGTCATGTCCTAGTCTACATCTCTTCTCCACTCCAGGGACCCCACAGGTTCAGGCTTTACCTTGACACCCCACAGCACAAAACAACAAGGGGACATTTGAACCAGGAAGAGCCTGTGGCTGAGGCCAAACCAGGCACCAAGGTTTTTTCTCAGCTCCCACTAACTCCTTTTATGGCCTCTTCCTTCTTCATAAGTCAGAATTGGAAAAGGCTGCAGGAATTACTGGGTCCAACTTGCTCCAAAACTTTCCTTTTCTACAAAAAACAAAAACAAAAACAAAACAAAAACAAAAACAAAAAAACCACGGCGTGCCGCCTCCTCATGTCCAGGCAGGTTCACAAGTCCAGGACAGAGCGGGCAGCGTCCTACACAGGACGGAAACTCCAGCCCTGGGGCGGGACCCAGGCAGTAGGGCCCCGGGAGGCCCAGTTCCAACACCTGTAAAATGGGCCGGGAGTAGGGGACGGTTTTCGCGGCTTCTTCTAAAGCCCAGCCCCAGCTCACGAGGTTCGGTATCTGGTCCCAGGGACCGCCATAAAGAGCATCTATTTCGGGCCCGCTCGGTGGGACCCTTTCCTTCCCTCTGCCCAGGGAGCTGCGGGCAGCTCGCGTGTCTGGGCGCACAAGTAGGAAAGCGATTATGTGTGTGCAGGCGCACAGGCGTCCGCGCCATTGCCGGGGTCTGGGCGCGCCCCCTATGGGCCGGCCACCACCAGCTGCTGCCAAGTGGCCGTAGGCAGCGTTGCGTGCGCCCCGCGTGTGGCCAGCTTACCCCGCGGCCGAGATCACGGCGTGTGCACCGCGGGCAAGCTGGCGCGCAGCATCCGCCGGAGCACCGGGGCCCTGGCTCCGGGCTCCAGCCCAGCCCTCCCCGCCTGGCATTTTCTGTCTTCCTGAGCCTCCCTCTCCACCCGCCAAGAGCGCTCCGGGGCAGGGGCCGAGAGCAGCCCCGCCCGGGCAGGCCGGCAAGGGTGGCAGGGCCGCCCCCGCCCTGGCGCCCCGATGGGTTTTTCCATGACTGCATCCGGCCGCGGGCCGCCTTTGTTCCCGCTGTCCCCGGCGGTGGCCCGCCTCTCCCCCGCGCGCCGGGGTTTTTCCAGGGCTCCATTGGAGCATGGCAGAGCGGCCTCCGCGCCCCCGGCCTCCAGAGCCCAGGCTTGGGCGACGCTCCCCGCAGGACCCCAAGATCACCTGCGGGGAGCCGAGCACTCTCCAGTCTGCCGCCCTGTCCCTCCGGTCCCCGCCGCCAAGGCTTGCGGCCACTGAGCCCCACATGTATGCGCAAAGTTGATGGTGTCCCGGCCCGCGCGCCTCGGCGCTTGGTGAGGAGCTCCTGGTTCTCTGAGTACCTCCCGGGCTGCACGTTGCGGGGCGGGGGTCAGGCGCGTGCAATCCGCAGAGCCGCAGCCGGGCCGCCTCTACCTCCAGATTGTGGAAGGGGCCTCACGTTTCTCCCAAGAGGCAGGCGAAGCAGTCCCGGCGGGAGCAGGCCTGGTGGTCCCCACCACGGAGGGGAGCCCAGGCGCTCAAACACCGCCTGGCAGAGCGGGGAGCTCACCGGGGGCCCACCGCGCTCTGGCAGATCCCGGGTGGAAACGCGCCGACCCCCATGGGAAAATGGGCGCGCGCCAGGGCTGTAAGCGCCAGAGCTCTGGGACTCCTATGTTCCCGGTATCCCCTCCAGGCCTTCGGGAAGGAAAGAGAGATAGGCAGGCAGAAAAAGGTCGGTGGGGAGATGCGAGGTCAGGGGAATGTTTGAGGCGTCGAGGGCAGGCCAGAAACCCCAGACCACCCCTCGGGCAGATCCCCACGTACGCCTTACGGACTGTGTGTCCGCGGCCCCGATCCTGCCGGTGCTGAGCTGCGTTCAGTTTTTTGCGTGTCTCCATCACCAGCGGAGCTTTGCGGCTGTTACCCGGCCATGTTGGCGGGAAAAGTGTACGGAACGCTGTGTTTGCTTCCCAGTAGGGCTTGCTAAGCCCTCCCAGAGAAGCCAGAAAGAAAGGGTGGTCTGCCAGCGGCCCCGGTTCGGTCCCACATATGAGGGCCAGTGACACTGCCCTCAAAAAAAAAAAAAGTGTGGTCTCCAAGCTGGGGTACAGGGGTGAGGCTGCGTATGTGCAGAGGAAGGGGTCCTGGGTTAAGAAAGAGGGTGTCTAGTTCTGTGGGGGTTTTGGAATCCTCGCTGTGCTCCTCCCCACAGCCCAAACAGGAGGTGGCCTCAGACAGCTAAAGATAAGAAGTGAGGGTGGGGATACCCTAAGGGACACGACTCATGTCCTTGGAGACCCAGAGCTGTCTTCTTGTAGGGGGTTGGAGGGACTGCCACTAGAGCCCTTTGAGTGCCAGCTGCTTTCCCCCCTCCCCGGTGGTGCATTCTCCTGTACCCTAAGCAGTAATGGGGAGCCCAGCTGCTCTGAAAGGGCCTTTCCTCCAGGTGCATGTTAGTCAGCTGTGCCTGTTCTGCCACTGTGTTGAGGTACCTCCCTCTCAGCCCTCTTCTCTGCTCTTCAGAGGCTGAACACCCACCTCCCCAAGCCATCCCAACATGAGGAAGCCTTGGTCCTACATAGCTAGGCTCCCTCCCGCTCACAGATGCCCTTTGCCCTTGAGAAGTTGGCAGAAAGTTCCAGAAGCTGAAACAGCCCCTGACTGGTCACCAGTCCCTCAAATAGAGGAACTTACACTGAGTTAACGGCTGTCCTGCCACACTAGACCCTCACTATGTACAGCTTCTCACCCAGTCCTGCCACCTAACATTGACTGGAACTGACAGCAGGCCTCCCCAGACCCACCCAAACATATTGAGGTAAGGGTGGCATAAGCAGGATGCAATACAGTTCCCCAAATGGTGGCATTCTGGCTTCTCCTTTCTTCTCCCCACACCCTGCACAGAGGTGCAAGTCATTTTCAAGATCTTAGTCAATACAAGTGGTTCAAACAGTAAACCACACAGTTTTACTTGGCCTTCCCAGCCGGGGTTGATAGTGGTGTCGGCAGGTTAGAAAGAGAATCTGCTGGCATAAGCATCCTGCCTGCTGTTCCTTTGTCCTCAGTTGTCTTGTCCGCCATTTGCCCTTCGTTCTCCCTGTTGTTGCTCAGGCTGAGGAGCTTAAGCTCAGGCCTTAACCGTTCATTATCCCTCAGTTTTCTCAGCTATAAAATGGGGATACTAATGGTGCCTACCTCCCAGGATGGTAATATGGGTTAAATGAATTTAATATATGTAAAGAGCCTGCCTGTAGCAAATACTAAATAAGCATTTGCTATTATTGCAAGTTAAGCAATTTGTCCAAGGTCACACAGTGAGCTGCTAAATTTGATATCAATCCAGGCCACCTGGCTCCAGAGCCCAGGCACTTACACTGTGCTAGTAAAATTTAGCACTAGCAGAATCGGGCGAGGGTATTCATGTACATAGTTCTTCTGTAAAGTAGGACAAACTGCTGGGGGTTAGGAGACATTTTTGTAGGGAAGAGCCCATTCATAATGGTGATGTCTGACCTTATTCCCACTTTGTGGCTACTACAATTGTTTTATGGGGTTTTTAAATTACATATGTCAATAGAGAAAATTATAACAATCAGCTAATCACCTTGATGGTAGAAAACTCTGGGTCCTTCCAGCAGGGATGTGAATCCTAAAACATTTCTTTATTCCATATTTTTTGTCTTGCTCATCTGTGCCCAGCAGTGTAGTAGAAGCTGTGGGGGTAGGGAGACCATTTTACCAGGAAGAGATCTTTACTCTCTTCCTCAGGAGACAATATGTATGTCTATGGAACAACAATACCTTTAGCTGCCAAAAGGAGTCGTTCACTTAACTAACAGCTATATCTGACAAGCTCCTGTGGCAACAGCCTCTGAGGTGGTTCATATCGTTCCTCCTGGTCTTCATGCCCTTGTATAACCCCCTCCCCTGAGTGTGGGTGGGACTTATTCTAACCCATAGAACAGGGCAAAGGTAATGGGATGGATATGATTATGTACACATGATTATGTTACATAAAATTATAACACCTTCTCACTACGACACCTCCTTCGCTGCTGGCTTTGAAGAGGCAAGCTGCCATGCTGTGGACTGCCTTATGGAGAGGGCAAGATTCTGAGGTACCAGCTGACACCCAGCAAAAAACTGAGGCCTCAGTCACAAGGAACTGAACTCTGCCAACCATTCCATGTGATTTGCCAGCAGATCCTTCCCCAGCCAAGCCTCAGATGAGACCCCAGCCCTGGCCAACACCTTGACTGCAGCCCTGCAGAAGACCCAGTCAAGCCTTGTCCAGACTTCTGTGAGAAATTGTGATATATAATAAATAATACTATTTTAAGCTTCTATGTTTGTTGTTATATTGTTATGCAGCAACACAGAACTAATACAGGACCTATTAGGTGAAAAGTCTTGCATGGGACTCTTTTTTTTTTTTAAGATTTTATTGGGGAATTGGGGGAGGGGAACAGACAAGTTGCTGTCTTTTTGTTCTTCAGTCTAGTTGCGGAGGACGTTGCTTCACTTGGCCCATGTTGGTATCGTCATTGCGTTCTTCCCGGATGAGGCAGATCGGTTGCCGGCCTCTGGATGTTGCTCACCGTGGCTATTGGCAGCTCACGCTGGCTGCCGGCCACTCACTGTAGCCCATGGCAGCCCACTGCAGCAGCGGCTGCAGCCTACACCGTCGCCAGGGCTCGCACAGCCCAGCTCCAGGTGGAGCTGTTGTTAGCTGTAGAAGGCAGTGTCACTGGCCCTCATATGTGGGATCCGAACTGGGGCCGCTGGCATCCCAAAACCAGCTCTTAACCAATGCGCCACTCGGCCGGCCCTTCCAGCCCTTGCACAGGACTCTTAGGAGATACAAAAAAGTATAAGGAGCCCAACACTCCAGGAGCTTCCTAGCAGTCAAGGTGAGAAAGGAAACAGCATGGTTTCACTATTTGACAAAAAGGAAAGTAATCTTCTGGGCCGGCCAAGTGGTGCGGTGGTTAAGCGCTGGCTTGGGAAGCCAGCGGCCCAGGTTCAGGTCCCACATATGAGGGCCAGTGACACTGCCCTCAAAAAAAAAAAAAAGAAAAAGAGTAATCTTCTAAAGAGGCAGTTTGGCTTCTGATTCTAAGAAGAATTTGTCATGTGGATAGACTCTGAACAGAGCACAGGGCCTGCAGTTCAAGGTCCCTCATCCTGCCTTCCTTCCTGCATGACCTCTTGCCATGTCATGCCCTCCTGTTTGCTGCCCTCTTTCTGGACTGCTTTTCTCGCTTTTCTGCCTGTTGACTCCTACATTTCAGGACCAGCTTGGACCTGTCACCTCTTCTGTGAAGCTTTCTTTAGTTCCATAGCAGAATCAACCTCTTCCTCTTGATCTCCCAAATCTTTGTTATCAAAGGCATTGTGTTATATTATTCATTTCTAATTTTTTATTGAACACCTACTAAGTGCTATGCCCCCTGTTAAGTGCAAGAGATACTGTCACATAGGGAAGAGTATTATGATTTAGAAAAAGTTCCAATACATTGGTTAAATAAGAAAAATATATGTGTGTGTGTGTGTGTGTGTGTGTGTGTGTGTGTGTGTGTAAAAGTCGGTGCAGGTACATAAAAGAAACGTTTGAACAGCTCTGTTCACCAAACCATTAACAAGGCAACCTTTCTATGGTGGATTTCAGGCGAATCTTAATTCCTTCTTTGTATTTTTCTGTATGATTTACATCTTTCACAGTTAACATTGATCATTCAATACAACTATTTTGATTAAGAAAAGAGAGAGGGGCCAGCTGAGTGGCGCGGTGGTTAAGCGCTGGCTTTGGAAGCCAGCGGCCTGGTTCGGACCCCACATACAAGGCCAGTGACACTGCCTTCAAAAAAAAAAAAAAAAAAAGAGAGAGAGAGATACTGTCACAAATACAGCGCAGGGCTGTCCTTAGGATCTCCAGCCTAGGGGTGGCACTGCAGTCATGGGCCCATCTGCACACAAGGCCAGGCTCTCTGCATCCTTGAAGCTCCACACCACAGGCAGCAGCTACAAGCCCATTGTTGGTTAGGTGAATGACAGAGGCTAGGCCGGCCTTCCTTTTAGTATATCTTGATGGGTTGCTGGCTTCCTGACAGGCTTTTGGGGATGAATTAGCTGTAAAAAATTCCCCCAAGTAGCTGAATCGGTTGGACATTATGATTTAGTGAAGTCGTGGAAACTCACCATTCAACATGTAAATGTCCGCAGAAACCGACTTATAATAGTTTACCTGTAATTGATATGGGGCTCTAGGAGCTGACTGTAATTAATCAGTAGGTTCAGGAGCATTTTAATGTTGTTCCTGGTTTATTGTCAAGTTTCAGCAGTATGGGAGTAGACAGGGAACATCCTGTACCAGTGGTAGGAGATTTATGCATCTAATTTATCCAGAAAATTAAAGACTTTAGCAGCAAGTTAAAAAGAAAGGGGGCCAAGTCATGGCCCTACTAGTTCTGGTTGCCTGGTGGCACCTCTAGGTGTTTATAAGACGGGATATTCAATTCCCCCGTAACCAGTGGCAGCCTCACTTGACAAGACTGCGGAGGGTGCTGCCCGCACTGTCAGGTGGAGTTTGGAAATGTCTGAGGGTCCTGGAGAGCATAGACTGTACCATTTAGCTGTTACCACGGGGAGCAGCCCACTCCATCGTCCCACTGTCCCCTCACACACAAACTTTCTGGCCATCTTAGGAAAATAAATGTTTGCCCCGCTGTGTTCAGTTACCTGCGGAGTTTTCTTCCCCAAGCATCCTGGCCTGAAAGGAGGGATGGGGTGCTGCCCCAAGATCCCCCATCAGTGGGGTCCTGCCAGCCTGTTCTGGGGCTGCCCTCTAGATCCTGCATCAGATAGATTTTCCTGGCAGTGGCTCATCCATGAACCTGGGGCCTCTGTAATAACAGATAATATCTCTGCTCAGAATTTCCAAGCCACTCTAAAATCCTCCGATGGGAAACCCCACCCCACTCACAGATATTAGCCAGAGAGTCCAGGGGCTCCTTTCTGCAGTGTGACTAGGTTCCTGGAATCCGTTGGAGTTCTGCTTCGTTCCCTGGGACTTGTTTACTGCGGACTGCGGCCTCTCCCCTGGGTGCTGTGGCCTTTCCCAAGTGGTGAGGAGCCTGTCTCTACTTGTTTCCTCACTGCCCCAGTTTGCACTCCTTCCCTCCTGGGCAGAGCTCATGTTCCCTTATTAATTTAAGCTGCAGGGGACATAGTCTCAGGCATGGCCTAAAAAGCTGCTCCCTAGCCCCATAATTTAAAATATTCTCCTGTGAACTGTGCCCCTTGTATCAGGGCTCCGCCTCCTCCATCCTCCATAGAACGGCACCATTTTTGGTGTCCTATCATCATACACATTTTTCTGTTTGATTCTTGGGATTTGGTGACCTGATTTTTGGCCTGCTGTCTTGGTTGAGAGCCTGACATTACTTTGGCTCTCCCATTAGTCTTGGCAGGAAGTTATAAAAGAACTGCCTGCTGTTCTCCCTGTGTCCTCAAGGCCCGGCATCTGCCCAGCCCATGACTCCTGTCCCAGGTTACTGTTCCATTGGGGCCACTGCAATGACACCTCTCCAGGCGCTGATCTCGTCCTCAACCAGACAGCTCGGCCCCAGGCAGTTTCCAGTTGGTGGTGTGGGATTAATAAACGCTGCAGGAGGTCTTTGTCCTTAAAAAGAAAAGTCCTCTTTTTAAAAAATAGCTATGAACATGCTAAAAAATTCAAAAACAAAAACAAAAAAACACTCTCCAATACCCTTGCTTTCCAGTTCCACTCTGCACGGGTAACTATTTTTGGTGTTTTTTTGTTTTTTCCAGGCATTTTTCTAAACACTCACCCTCCTCCGCCCCCACTACCCAACAAAAAGCCCTGATTTGTAGTGTTTGCCAATTTTTGTGGAGAAGTACTCCCACCATAGCCCATTTCAAGCTTCCAACATGATGTCAGTGAATGCAGAGTTGAGGAGAAATGTGCACAATTAGCTAAGGACGAGAGCCAGCTCCAGCTCACCATGGTAAAATTACGTGTACATTGAGCCAGCCAAGTGGTGCGTTGGTTAAGAGCTGGCTTGGGACGCCAGCGGCCCCCTGTTCGGATCCCACATATGAGGGCCAGTAACACTGCCCTCTACAGCTAAGATGGTGAACAACAGCTCCATTGGGAGCTGGGTCGCTGTGAGTCCCCGGGGAGGCATAGCTGCAGCCCCTGCTGCAGTGGGCTGCCATAGGCTACAGTGAGTGGCCGGCAGCCAGCATGAGTGGCCGGCAGCTGGTGTGAGCTGCCAATAGCCTCTGTGAGCTGCCGTCCAGAGGCCGGCAACCAATCTGCCTCACCCGAGAAGAGCGCAATGATGATACCAACATGGGCCAGTGAAGCAATGTCCTTCACAACTAGACTGAAGAACAAAAGGACAATTTGTCTGTTCTGCTTCCCCGATTCCCCAAGGCTATTCCCTGCCCCCAATTCCCGAATAAAATCTTAAAAAAAAAAATTACATGTACATTATTAAACACACAGCCAGACACACACAAATGGAATCATATGACACCTACACCTTGCTTGTGACATTGCACTTAACCAACTTTGTAAGATGAAGCCAAGTATAGCAACTGCAGCGGAATGGATGTATCAACTCATCTAGTCCTCATGTAAGACTACGTGTGGCAGGCAACTTTGAAGGGTCATCAGGTAAACTACGCGGTAGGTGATTTTAAGAAGCAATTAGTGGGATGTCATTTTTAAAAAATAAAAACCTTGGTTTGAGTAAATCTCAAAAAAACAATATCTTCATTTCTAATGGAGGAATTAGAAATTAAGGGAACCCTTAATTTAAGATAGGATTTAAACCATTCTGCTGGGAATGGGGAGAAATCTCCTAACTTTTTTGGAAACTTCAGATGATTGATTAACTATCTCAGCCAGAGATTATTCAGGAATCTACAAAATCTGGAGAGAGGAGTCCAAAGAGAGATGTCATGCAGGTGTGTGACCGTCAGCTTCCTGGGTCTCTTCAGAAGCCATGAACAACCCAGTCCTGACATCCCCCTAATTACCCGCCTTGGTGGCTGCCCAGGGCTCCCTCTAAGCTCCATTAGGAAACATTTGTTTTTTTGAAAACAGGCACTTGAGAAGAGGATTTCAATTCCCTGCATTTCTGAGTGACTTCCTCTGTGCTTGGCTTGTCACTCTGCCTCCTGGCACCTCCATCAGGCATTTTGAGCTCCCAGCAGTCTTTGTCAGATGGGGGACAATTAGAGCTGGTGTCCACCTGGGCTCTGTTGGTCTGGGGTATTCTCTGGAAAGCTGCCTCTGATAGACAGATGAAATGGAGTTTTACATACCCTTTCGATGAGAAGATGACGCCTGGGACCCAAAGGGGCCTCATGTGATGCTGACCACTGTGAACCCCTCACCTCCCAGTCTCAATCTAAAGACCATTTGTTGATGGGGAAAATGATAGCTTCTAAAATACCCATCTCATGCCTAATACCAAGCAAGGGATTCATTCCAAATGCTAACAAGTGCAAATGTAGGGACCCCTAGATGCATGCCACTGGCCACTGTTGTGCAGCAGGAGGTTACAGATGACTCTGCCAGCAGCACTTGGGGTTCCCCTTGAAGCACGTGGCTGATCCCTACCTTAGGAAGCAATCCTCCAGGCTCCATCTTTTCCAGGGATACATCTTGGGCAAAGCCATTGCTAAAGGGTATATGACAGTATACAAAATGGGTACATACAAAATTCAAAAGACTGTCAGGTTGGAACCAGATAGCTGAAAAATCTCTTCAGCTCCCCACAGATGTATGAGGACAACATCATTTCAGTTTGTTTAGGGGGCAGTAGGAGGAGAAATGGATCAGTATGAGGGCCAGGTAACTAACTCCCCGATGAGCTCAGGCTAGGGGGGAGGGGTTAAAAACCTAGACAGCAAGGAGATTTGGTGTCTGAAAGTCCCAGGCTGATAAAGAAATGAGGCTAACCCTGGGAAGAAAGGTCACGTTCTTTGCATGTATTCGCCATCCTGCCACGTTCAGGATATGGGTTTTAGTTTGTTGGCAGGTATGTGTTTCAGAACACCTTTGGGGACAGAAGAAATGAAGCCACTTTTTTTTTGGTGTTCATGACTGAATAATCCTCGAGGGGGGATACTCACATTGTCAGGGTTAGACATACCTCATCCATTTAGGTGGAGGGGCAGTAACGCAGAAGGCTTCTCCCAGCAGGAGAATCGTGGCACATTCCCAGGCTTTCTGTGGGGAGAGCAGGCAGCTCCGGAACCATCCAGGGGAAGGTCTCCTAGGGCTGGCAGGAATAAAGCTCAGCGTGGGCAGAGGGCCATCTGCAATGGGGAGCCTCACAGAGAGGGAATCTGGGGACAGGGTGCCACGCAGGGCGTAGAGGTCCCGGGTGGATTTGTCATTCAAGGTCAAGATGAAGGAGAGATCCCAGCTACACAAACACAGCAAGAAAAAAATGGGAGCAGAACAGATTGACAATTGACTGGAAGGGCCGGCCAAGTGGCATGGTGGTTAAGCGCTGGCTTGGGAAGCCAGCGGACCCGGTTCAGTCCCACATATGAGGACCAGTGAGTGACATTGCCCTCAAAAAAAAAAAAAAAAGTAATTTTGGGCCGGCCGAGTGGCTCAGTTGGTTAAGAGCTTGCTCAAGAGTGTGAGCTGAGCTCTGAGCAACAGCTGTTCGAGGCCAGCCCGAGCTGAGTTGCCTTTGAGCTGCCAGCAGGTGGCAGGATGGCTCAGCTAAAAAACAAAACAAAACAAAACAAAAACCCCTCAATAAAGACAATTGACTGGAAAATATGTAAGGACAATCATTTTTGGGGGGAGGGGAGGGGAATAAAGGAAGGGGAAGAATGTTGGGGAATTGGGGAAGGGGACCAGCCAAGTTGTTGTTCTTCAGTCTTCGTTGTGAAGGGCACCAGTCTCCATCTGGCTTCCTGTCGGCATCTCGTGGCCTCTAAGCTCAAGGTGCTGTGTTCAATCTTAGTTGCGGGTGGGCGTAGCCACCATCCCATGCGGGAGTCGAACACTGCAGCCTTGTTGTTAACAGCACTCGTCCTATCCAGGCAGCAGCTCAGCTCAAGGTGCTGAGTTAGGTCTTAGTTGCGGGTGGGCATAGCCCACCATCGAACAGGCCATCTTGTTGTTACACCAGCTGAGCCATCCTGCCACCTGTTGGCAGTTCAGCGACAGCTCAGTTCGGGCACAGCACTACTGGCCCATGTGGGAATTGAACTGGCAGCACTGTTGCTCAGTTGCTCAGAGCTCACACTCTTAAGCCAACTCTTAACTAACTGAGCTACTTGGCCGGCCCAGACAATTAGTTTTTAAAAAAAATAAATCTGAAAAGATGCTAGTGAGGGTGTGGGGGAAATGGGTACTTTTTTTTTCTTTTTAGAGGGCAGTGTCACTGGCCCTCCTATGTGGGATCCGAACTGGGGCCACTGGTATCCCAAGCCAGCTCTTAACCACCGCACCACTCTGCCAGCCCGGAAATGGGTACTTTTAAAGACTGTTGTTGGGAGGTACTTTGGAACCATATGGCAATACCTAGTAAAGCAAAAGGTCTGCCTATCCCAGACCCAGCCATGCCATGCCCAGGTGTCTCCCACTGAGGTCTTTAGCACAGGTGTTCCAGAAAACGAACATATTTATTGAAGCATAGTTGTAATGAGGAGGAAAAAAAAAAAGTAAAAACAATCTGTGTCTCACCAAAAGAAAAGACAAGGTGAATTCTCAATTGCTCATGGTAGATAGTCTATACTGCAGTTAAAATGAATGAACTGGATCTTCACATATCAACATGTATAATCTCAACAACATATTTAGTTTAAAAAGCAGGTTGCAGGGCCGGCCGAGTGGCGCATTGGTTAAGAGCTGGTTTTGGGATGCCAGCAGCCCCGGTTCGGATCCCACATATGAGGGCCAGTGACATTGCCCTCTACAGCTAACAACAGCTCCACCTGGAGCTGGGCTGTGCGAGCCCTGGCAATGGTGTAGGCTGCAGCCGCTGCTGCAGTGGGCTGCCATGGGCTACAGTGAGTGGCTGGCAGCCAGCGTGAGCTGCCAATAGCCGCAGTGAGTGACATCCAGAGGCCAGCGACTGATCTGCCTCATCTGGGAAGAGCGCAATGACGATACCAACATGGGCCAAGTGAAGCAACGTCCTCCACAACTAGACTGAAGAACAAAAAGACAGCAACTTGTTTGTTCCCCTTCCCCGATTCCCCAATGCTGTTCCCCTCCCCCAATTCCCCAATAAAATCTTTTTAAAATTAAAAATAAAATACACACACACCCCAAAAATGTTCTATTTAAAAATACATTTATAGTATGTCGCAGAGAACAGAAACATACTTGCGGGTTATTTTCACCAACCTCAGGGGAGTGGTTACTTCAGAGGAGAGAAGGAGGGAAAAGCAACATACGGCTTTAGCTATTTCCATAAAGCTTTATTTCTTAAAAGAAAAATCTGAAGAAAATAAGGCAAATTATTAGCATCTGTTTAATGTTGATGGTAGATACAGGTGTCTGTTCATATTACATTGTATACTGTGGTAGGCCCCCAAAGATGTCCATTCATGTCCTAATCCCCAGAACCTATGACTATACTACCTGATGTGGCAAAAGGGAGTTTGCAGATATGACTAATTTTAGGATCTTGAAATGAGGAGATTATCCTGCATGATCCGAGTGGGCCAAATGTTATCACAAGCATCCTTATAAGAGGGAGGGCAGGAGGGTCAGAGTCAGAGAGAGGAGATGAGCCAATGGAAATAGAGGTCAGAGGGATGTGTTCTGAAGATGGAAGAAGGAGTTGCAAGCCAAGGAATGCATATGGTCGCTAAAAACTGGAAAAGGCAAGGAAACAGCTGTCCCCAAAAGCTCCAGAAGGAACATAGCCCTGCCAACACCCTGATTTTAGACTTGTGACCTAAAGCAATACATCTATATTGTTTTAAGTCACTAAATTTGTGGATAACTTGGTATAGCAGCAATAGGAAACGAATATGGTACTTTTGGGGAATATTTCATAGTTTAAAATTTTGTTTGTTTTGATTGGATGGTAGTGAGTTAGGAGGGTGGTGACAAGGCCTACGACCGTCTTCCTCTCCTTCAGAGGAGGAAGAGCTGTCCAGGAATGCTTCTCTCAGCCACCGCTATATTGTGTGCCCATCTCAGGAGGGCCCTGGGGTTCTGGAAGCCCTGGCTGTCAGAACACGTCCAGGCTGTTGGGGTGAGCCGCACCCCAGGAGAATCTCTGGAGCTGGTCCCTCCCTCCTGCCAGAAGCTCACAGAAGTCTGAGGGTGACTGCAGAGATGAACTTGAGACGCTGCACCAAGAGCTTCTCTAAGACGCTCCGGACCCCTTCACCCACCCCCTAAAGATGCCGGTGTCAAGGGGCTCTTCCTGGGAGTGGACAGTCCAGATGGTGGCTGGCCCAGCCCTCCTCCAAAGCCAGAGCACTTTTGCAGTGGGGGACAGGCAGTACCATGCTCAGCACAGCCTGCACCCCTGCTGCCCCTGGACTGGGTCAGTGGCCGCCCAGGGAGGACAGCAGGAGGGAGCAGCCCGAGATCTGAGCTGCTGCAGGTGTGCAGTACTATTCAGGAAGGGGGCCCGTTTGTTGAAGAAGTTGGGCTTGAAAGGAAGGAGACTGAAAGGAGGGCCAGTACAATGCATGCAAGGATCCTGAAAGATATATTCTCAAGAGAAGAAAAGTGTGTGTACATGCGGCCCAGGGTAACGGGGCCTACGGTGGGGAGAAGCTGAAGACAGGGGGGGTCCAGGCCACAGGCTGTCGGGGAGGCTGCAGGGCCCAGAACACAGCACAGGCCCAGAGGAGCGGTCTTGGGCAGGAGGAAAGATGTTTGGTTCTTCTCTTTCCAGACCTGGAAACTAGGCCGGAAATACATGGACAAGGGCCTGGAGGGACATCCCTCCTGCCCCAGAGGTACCCCGTGTGGGAGTGGAGGTCACCTGAATTGTTTTACGATAAAGATGGATTCCTACATCACTTGTAAAATTAAAAATCGACTTAAATATTTTAGGCCCTATCATGGGCACAGACGGAAAGCGCTATTGGTCAAGGAAAGAGCCAGGCAGATGCAGGATTCCCTGAAGGGTGGGCTGGGGTGGACCTTGACCCAGTGAAGGGCACCTCAGGGGGAAGAGCTGAGGGGGTAAAGGGAAGGCTTGGCAGGTCTTGAAGGTGGCAAGACCCCCAGGCCAGAGTGAGGCCGCTGTTGGAGCGAAACCGGCAGCTGGGGAGTGAGGACCAGCTGCTTCAGTCTCTGGGAGGCCTGCTGAGAAGTACAGGCCCTACCCCCACCCCCCACACAAAGATTCTGAGTCAGGAGGCCTGCCGGAGGCTCTGGAATTCCCATTTCTTTCCAGATCCCCAGGTAACCAGGTAATGGATCCACCTGGGTAAGGATTCTGCTGGGGATTGGGGCGTGGGTAGGGGGGCTGCCATGTGAGGAGGGTTCCAGGTCTCACTCCTCCTCCAACCAAGACAGCTTAGCTTCTATGTTCTGCAAGGGAGAAGGCAAAAACCTGGATCGATGGCTAAAAAACAAAGTGTGGACACCCCTAGGCTAGAACAAGAGAGTGGAAATGGTTGTTTTGCTTTAAAGTAAACTGGCTTGGGCCGGCCGAGCAGCGTGGTGGTTTAGAGCTGGCTTGGGATGCCAGCAGCCCCGGTTCGGATCCCTCATAGGAGGGCCAGTGACACTGCCTTCTAAAAAAAAAAAGAAAGAAAGAAAGATAAAGTAAACTGGCTTGTACTCGGCATGAGCATGTTTCTGACCAGCCAGGCAATTCTTGAGAGGCCCTAAGAGAGAAGACCAGGCCAGGATGAGGAGGATGAGAGTGGAAAAGAAATGGCAGGGCCAAGGGACGTTTTAGGGGAAGAATCAGAAGAAATGATTCACTCTGTGGGGGATGCACACAGGCTGATGAGAAAGAGAACCCCGAGGCCTGCGCGCCCAGAGCTGGGCTTTGTCACTGGGAACTGAGGTGCTCCAGAGACAGCCATATTGTGGGTGATGAGAAACAATAGCTAGAACCCTAGGCCAGGGTAAATCTGTTTTCATGGCTGCCTTGGGGATGCATATGTCCTGCTGGAGAGCCCTGAGCCACTTTAGGGAGCCCAAGGAGGACAGTAAGAGAAGGAGTGAACTCACAGAGGAAAGTTCAGGTGATGTGGCAGCTTTCCCATAAAAGGAATATTCTCCGGGTCACCTCTCCTTGTGGCAGTGGTGTGAAGTTTCCAAGAGACCGAGACCTTCACCTGGGAAGGCCTGGGACAGCCCAGCCCCATGGCAACAATAGGGTGGGTTATGGGAGAGGCAGAGCACGTGAGATCCTGACAGTCTGTTGATCCCATCCCCTCCTATGAGGGACTTCTCACCCAGACATATGGCTCAACATCGAGGCTCAGGTTACCTATAAATCAACCTCCACACTACTTCCTGGGAGCCTGCCGCCTACTCCACTGCCAACTTCTCTCCACCAAGTCCTGGCCCATCTCCTGGGCCTCACTTAGCCCAAGATCCCACATACCTAGAAACAGGAAACTGAAGGGGGAGGCCTTTCCATGGAGGGTCTGAGTTAACCCTCAGATTCACCCCAACTCAGGATTTTTTTTTTTTAAAGATTTTATTGGGAAATTGGGGAAGGGGAACAGCCAAGTTGTTGTCCTTCAATCTTAGTTGTGGAGGGCACAGCTAGGCTCAGCTCCAAGTCCAATCTCCATCTGGCCTGCCCTCAGCAGCTCGTGGACACTTGGCTCAAGGTGCTGTGTTCAATCTTAGTTGTGGGTAGGCGTAGCCCACCATCCCATGCTGGAGTTGAACCAGCAACCTTGTTGTTAGGAGCACTTGCTCTCACCAGCTGAACTATCCTGCCACCTGTTGGCAGCTCAGCTTGGGTGCAGCTCGCTGACCCATGTGGGAATCAAACTGGCGACCCTGTTGCTCAGAGCTCATGCTCTTTTTTTTTTTTTTTTGAGAGCAGTGTCACTGGCTCTCACATGTGGGACCCGAACCGGGGCCACTGGCTTCCCAAGCCAGCCCTTAACCACTGCGCCACTCGGCCGGCCCAGAGCTCATGCTCTTAACCAACTGAGCCACTTGGCCGGCCCCAGAATATTTCTTATCAACTGCATTTTTTTATTAAGGTACTGAAATACAAAATAATATTCTGGCACAGTGTGTTGAGAATTTAAATAAATATAACATTAAAACAGGCCCAGAAGAATTGGGTATACAGTCAAGAAAGAGGAAAAAATTATAAATGTATGTTTTTCTTTTTGTTTAGCAACAGTACTGCAATGAGTATTTTTGCAGCTTTACATTTTGGATACCTTAAAGATTCCTTCCAAGGGCCTGCCAAGTGCCTCAGTTGGTTAAGAGTTGGCCTAGAGCACGAGCTCTGAGCAACAGGGTCGCTGGTTTGATTCCCACATGGGCCAGTGATGTTGCACTGGAGCTGAGCTATCACTGAGCTGCCAACAGGTGGCAGGATGGCTCAGCTGGTATAACAATAAGTTTGCCTGTTCGATGGTGGGCTATGCCCACCATCAACTAAGACTGAACTCAGCACCTTGAGCTGAGCTGCCGCCTGGATGGCTCAGTGGATAGGACGTGTGCTCTTAACAACAAGGCTGCTGGTTCGGCTCCTGCATGGGATGGTGGCTATGCCCACCCACAACTAAGATTGAACACAGCACCTTGAACTTAGAGTCCACGAGCTGCCGACGGGAAGCCAGATGGTGACTGGCACCCTCCACAATGAAGATTGAAGAACAACAACTTGCCTGGTCTCCTTCCTCAATTCCCCAATACTGTTCTCCTCCCCCAATTCCCCAATAAAGTCTTTTTAAAAAAAAAGATTCCTTCCAGGAACTTCTTGAGGTGAAACTGACAAGTCAAATGGTACTGGTAATTTTAAGGCTTAATTTTCTCCCAAAAGGCTCTTCCAATTATTGTGCATTCCTAGAAGTAATTAATGAGAAGGCCCCTGCCTAACAATAGGTATTCAGTTGCTGGTCCAATAGGCAATAAGGAGAAATGTTATCTCAAATGGTTTTAGTTTGCTTGCTTTGAGTATTAAGGAGGTGGAAAATTTTCTTCTCTTATTAACCGTGTGTTTCACTGTCGTGATGACTCTGCCTGCTTACATCCTTCATCTTTCTCTTTGGTGCTCCATACTTTATAAAAGCCCTTCGAGGTTAAGGATATTTGCCTCTGTTGCCACCTATTAGGCTTTTGTTGTTGTTGTTTATTTCTGTCTTGGGTGAGGCACCAATTAATCTTTTCAGGTATAAACAGCAAGAATAAAAAGGAATTAAAAAAAATAAAAATAAAAGTGTTCATATTGGTTAAAAAAAAATAGAAAGGAATTTTGGTGGGGAGGGGGAGGATTTCATCTCTAGGAGGTCAGGTTCAGTATGTAAGGCGCCAGTTCACTAAAGGAAGCTCCTTGTTGGGGAAGGAAGGGAGAGAGAGAGAGAGGGAGGGAGAAAGGGGGAAAGGGACAGACGGCAGAAGGATAAGCATGGCAGGAGAGGGCCCAGCCAGACCCAGTGTGGAGCTAGAAGATGTCTCTAGGTTGGTCCTGTCTGATAGTGGTTCTGGAAAGAAGCCTGCCGTGGCCAACAAGACCAGATTTATCTCATCCAAAAACTAACACAGTGTCTGAAACAGAGACGAGGACAGAAACTATCCTTGGACCTAGCTGAGGTCACAGCTATCCACTACATGCCTGGAAGTTCTGCCTAATCACAACTAAAGTCCCAGTGACACCAGACTACTGTCCAGTCCTCAGTTTACAACCACTCCTAAGAAGTGAGGGGCGCTGCCCAGAAGGAGTCTTTTCCTGTTGTTCCTGCTACACTTTCAACTCTGAAGCTGCTGTGTTCCTGTTTACCAGCAGGAATTGTAAGAATCACTGAAAAATTGGTAAACTTGCCTTTCTCCTACATCCAAAAGTTGAAAACACCTCCAGCATCATCTGTCTGTGAAACTGAAAAATTATCCTCTAAACGTTCACTTTGTGTGTTTGGTGTTTGCATGGCTGAATTTGAAAACAAAGGTCAGAGGCATTCTTTGTAACTTACTGTAGACATTTCAAAAGAACAATCTTTGGTTAATACTAAGAAGTTACAAAAATAGGCTGTTTGGTCACTGGCTGATTACAATGGAAAAGCCAAAAGTTTTCAGAGAGAAAACAAAAGGAGGGAGGAGTCTAGACTGACCACTAGGTATGTGTCACGGAGATGCAACTGGAAGTTTAGCGGGCTTGCCTTGCTATCTAAATCGAGGTGAGTGTTTTGGGGTGTGAATGAGCAGACTCTAAAGTTACACAGCTGTTTCTGACTTGAAAGCTCTTCCTGCTGGGCATATTCCCATGGCAAGGGTCTGCACCGGGCAGCCTGCTTCCTGCCATCCTGCCCATGTGGAAACGGCCTGAGTGTGTCTCTGGGCCTGGCATTCTGGGTTGCTGGGCAACCCAGTATATCTGGGTGTGTCCCCTCAGTGCTAGCTCTCCTGCTGATCTGTCAGTGCAATCTGCATGGTGGCTTCTGGGCTGTGACTATCCCCTCGTGACCAGGTCTGTGACAACCCGTCCTCTTGTCTTGGTGACTACACTCACAAAAGCACCAGCGCTGCATTGCTGGCATTCCTCTCCCAAATTGCTGCCTCAGGAGGTTGTGGCTGAAACTGGAAGTTTCCATTTGGCCAATGGTGTGCTCACCCCTCTGTGTCTGAGTGTTGGACTATTTAAGGCTCTAGCAGGACCTTGGCTTGTGGCTGAGGGTGGAACTGGCCCCTGCAGGAGTGACTGTCCCTATCTGGGGGCTGGCCTTGGACATCGGGTGGGTTTTCAGTAGTGATGGCGCCTGCCAGACATTTGTCACCAACCTCACAGGAATCTTTGAATTCAATATTTGGAACCAGCCCAAAGTGTCCTGGTACCACAGACAGTGATCCCTTTAAGCAAAAAGGAAATGTCTGGGACTGTAACAAGACAGACTTGTGAGTGCCTAAAACTAGTTCTGAAAGAAGTTTCTCAGAAAAAAAAAGAAAAAAAACACTAAACATATTTTGAACAATGAAAGCAAAATCTTTGAAACAGAGAACTTTCTAGGGTGGTTCCTTTAGAGTTCTGTTCTATTTGGACTTTGAAGAGATCTATTTTAGTATTGTAGAGGTGAGAAAAATGGGTTCTTTAAAGGAAATATGTGCTCACGCCTCTGCACAGAGAGGTGGAGACAGAGAACCGGCTCCTGGGGTCCCCGGGGGTTCCCCCCCCCATTCTGTTTGTTTCTGTTTACATCTGTGTGTCTCTGGGCGTGTGCCCTCTGGGCTGTACATAAGCAGGCTCCTCTAGGTGTGTCCCATCTCTCCAGCAGATCGGGCAGCAGGGTGTTTCTCCACTGCAGGGAAATTCCAGGGGCAGATGCTACCTCAGCTGCTCTGAGACAATATTTCCTTGGGAGGAAACCAGCTCTCAGAGCCAAGAATGAAACAGTTTCCACTCCTGGAGGGAGAGGGAGGAGGGAGGAGGCAGCAGAGAGGAAAGAGAAGGCAGGAGGGAGGAGGGAGAAGGGGAAAGAGGGGAGGGGAGGGGGAGAAAGGGAGAGGCAGGAGGGAAGAGGCAGGAGGAAGAGAGAGAAGGGGAGAGAGAGGAGGGGAGAGGCAGGAGGGAGGAGGGAGAAGGGGAAAGAGGGGAGGGGAGGGGGAGAAGGGGAGAGGCAGGAGGGAGAAAGGAAGAGAGAGGAGGGGAGAGGCAGGAGGGAGAAAGGAAGAGAGAGGAGGGGAGAGGCAGGAGGGAGGAGGGAGAAGGGGAAAGAGGGGAGGGGAGGGCGAGAATGGGAGAGGCAGGAGGGAGAAAGGAAGAGAGAGGAGGGGAGAGGCAGGAGGGAGAAAGGAAGAGAGAGGAGGGGAGAGGCAGGAGGGAGAAAGGAAGAGAGAGGAGGGGAGAGGCAGGAGGGAGGAGGGAAGAGGCAGGAGGGAGGAGTGAATTGCTACAGGAAGGTGGGGCCATCCTCATGGAGGACCCCCTGGAAGGGCGCTGCCCAGGGCCTACAGGCCCTGAATCCCTGAAGTCTCCAGACACAGTTTAAATTTAGACCTTCTATTCTGGTCCATGCAGCTCCGCCTCGCCCTGTAGCCTTACAACTGGCCAGTTTCCCTAAGTATGACTGCTGGACCCAGCGGCGGATTGTGTCCTAAGCTTTTCTCTCAGAGGCAAACAATGTCCTAATCATTGTTTTGTGGAGCAGTGTGTGGAATTGTCATGCGGAGAGGAATGGAAAAAGGTACAAAAGCCAGAAAAATCCACCTCCCTAACTCATATTTCCAAACCTGGGACCCCCATATCCACACGCCTGGAAATGTATGTCCCACAGTCGTTCATGGACAGTTGGCCACATGAGCATCTGTGATGGGAACCAAGTGAGTCCCGATCACTGCCTGATGGAAATTCAGACAAGAAAAGGACTGGGTAAGTGTACTGGGGACATGCAGGGGACATCAACGTCACATAACCCCAGTCCTCCAGAATGGAAGACCCAGGATAGCAGGGACGTGGCTTTGCTCACTGCTGTGTCCCCAGCACCTAGCGAGGCTGGCTATATTAACTCAACACTTGCTATGTGCCAGCCACTGTATTAAATACTTTAAATGAGGCCGGCCGAGTGGCACGGTGGTTAAGCGCTGGCTTGGGAAGCCATTGGCCCCGGTTCGGGTCCCACATATGAGGGCCAGTGTCACTGCCCTCAAAAAAAAAAAGAAAAATACTTTAAATGCATTATCTAATCTTATCCTCACAAACTTGAACTCCTTTGCGTGTATGTGAATTTTTAAAAAATCTGTTTTTTCTTTTGCTCATCTGTATTTTCCCAGTTAATTTGCTTACTGAACGTAAGAGGGTGGATAAAAAGGTTTTCGCCAGTCAATGTCGAGTTTGAGCTGGAGGGAGAAACATCGGTGGCGCATTCTTCAGGGAGGAGGGGGCCTGCTGACCCCTGACCAGTTGGTGGTGGTCAGGATGGATCTGGGCTAAGTTTTCTTCCACCTGGTCACTGTGCATCCGAGAACACTATAATTCTGCAACTGAGTTTCTATCACGCAGAGCTAACTTATACTGGAACCTCTTCCCTCAGCCTTCTCAGCACGCTTCCAGCTGAAAGCAGGGCCCCACTAGGAAGGGCCACTGCCCCAACCAGCAGGTTGGCTGGCCATAGGGAGCAAGGGGTCACTTACTTTGGGCACTTCACCATGGTCCACAGTGCAGCCCTGAGCTCTGGGGGCCTGAGGGGATCCCTTCAGGCTGACTCACAGTAAACAATCGCATCAAACACAGATGTAAAAACCAGAATGCTATCTTCTTGTTTTACAGAGAAGCCTGCCTGACGGATGAGATACTCTCATTGGGCAGGTCTCAACAGTCTCTCTCTATCCCCTGGTATGTGAGTCTGGCAGGAAAATACACTAAAGTGGGAAGGTTGCTGAGGGGGGCTTGGCATCTGTTGGTGAATGTCAGTGGCTCAAAGCAATGAAAGAGTCAGATGTCCATGAGAAGAAGGCCCCTGCCGGCCATGTAGACCGTAGGACAAAGCACATATTCATCAGCTCAGAGTTATTCAGGGCATGATATGTAAATACTGATAAACTTGGAACTGCTCTGAGTGTGTGTGTGTGTGGGGGGGAGCCCACCTACCCAACCCACCCCTCGGGAGCTCTGGGGAGCAGGTGGAACTCTTCTGACCTCTTAGCATCTTTCTGGCCAGGTGTCCCTGGCCAATGGATGCTGGCCTGTCTGATGTGCCTGGTGCGAGAAGATGGGCAGGAGAGCGTGTTGGTTGCAGGAGGGTTCAAATATTAAGAGGGTGGTATTTATTATACAGAGCCCCAAGGTTGGGCCGGCCGAGTAGCACGGTGGTTAAGCGCTGGCCTGGGAAGCCAGCGGCCCCGGTTCAGGTCCCACATATGAGGGCCAGTGACACTGCCCTCAACAAAAAAAGAGCCCCAAGCAACTTGGGAGGGCAAGGTGACTATCTCTGGATAGACAGAGGTCTTGGTACCCCAACACTTGGATTTGGGGACACCACAGATAAAGTCTTCTACCCAAAGACCTGCCCTGCCCTAACTCCCCTGCCCCAAATTCTACTATGTAGTCATTTTTTGTATTAAGGTACTATAGTCCGAGGCCCCTTTGGAATTGGGGACGTGAGTAAAGGAATCCAAGAGTTATCCTGAAACTTCTGGCTATGTCTGGGTGCTCCCATTTCTGTGAAAAGGCATTCCTTTACAACAGGCTGCCGAGGGGAAATGACCAGACGAATAAAAGGACAAGAATGAGGAGGGAGCTTTTTATATGCAGATAAGAAGCAATTTCCAAGAAAATATTGTTAAATAAAGAAGCCAGGTGCAGACCAGGTGCCTAACATCTTAGCATTTAAGTAATAACCAGCAGGGTTCCAGCACATTCCTTTTGGCTGTAAACATGCTGAATGGCTCTGGAAGGAAAGAGACTGGTCAAGTTTGAGGCCAAGGGGCAGGAAGGGAAACGTCCACATTCTCTTTTCAACTTCTGAGTATTGTTTTATGTGCTTATGTGCTTGTGTTTCATTTCAAGGAACAATTTGTTTTTAAAAATGCATTGGGCCTGCCGTTCAACTGCAGATGCCTTGGCCTCCAGCTCTTTAAACTGCAGATGCCTCGGCCTCCAGCTCTGAGACTCAGCTCTGCCATCAGTCTCTGCTGCCAGGTCCTTATCCAAGGGACAGAGGGCCACTGGCAAGGGAGCAGGTGGGAGTGGGAGTGGCACACAGGATCCTCTGGCGAGAGTTCGGGGCATGGCCCATATATTCACTTATACCTCATAATGCCCAGAAGGCAAAGGACACCAAGCATTAACCCAGGCAGATGGCAGTGTGTGACCAGCCTGCCCAGGAAGGGTGCCAGCCACACACAGCACACCAAGAGAGGGCTAGCAGGGTGACTGTGAGAGCAGGAGGCACCCTGGGCGGGGCTGGAGTCTGGTGGGGCCTCTGGAACCTTCTCAGAGTGGAGTGTTTAAATGCATACACTAAAATACCCAGGATTATACAGGAAGCAAATGATTTTGAAATACAAATGCCATGTGTGCTAGCAATTCTTTATTAATGTATTAAATCAGATACATTAATAATGGTAGGCCTGATAAGTACTATGATTTTGAAGTGAGGGGGAATAGAGTTTGCTACCCCAAAATAGGCCTTTGGGATATTGATGATTTTAAATGTTATTTTTCAAGAAACAAAAGACTCAGGGAGAACCTTTTACCTCCCTTCTACCTGCCCAAAAGAATTTAGAAAGAGGGCCTGTACAGGAAGGGAGCTGTCATCACAGGTTACTGTGGTTTAATATGAACTAGTGTGAGATGGACAGGGAGGAATCGAGCAAGACCCATTTGATCAGTCTTCTCTGTGTCCCAGTGTTAAAGGTGGCCCAGCAAATATTGGTTCACCAAACTTTTGCTTTTCCATCTCCATGTGAATTGCTTCCTGCCCTTTGAAGTCCCAAACCACCTCCCACCCCAGCCTTTCTCTTTGGCTCAAGGTGACATATAAGCCTCAATTTCTTGATTTGTCCCAGGGTCTCATATTCCCATAGAACCCCAGTACATACATATAATAGTTTTGGTCATTTTCTCCTGTTAAACTGTCTCATGTCAATTTGATTATTAAACCAGCCAGAAGAATTTAGAAGTGTAGAAAGAAAATTCCTTTCCTCCCCCACATGAACATATATGATAATTCAAAATATCTGCAACAACTGTGGTGTGATCTGAAAATAGCTGTGACTTCTGTTGTTGACAAAATTCCAGGTCCCGCCTATAATACTGTGGTGTGATGACTACACATACAATGGAAGGAAATGCTAGATTTCAATGAAAGATTAGGGCAAGTAGATGTGTAAATTCTTCCCAAGTTCCCCAACTCCCCGAACCTTAACTGCAGGCTAAGAATCTGGGGAGTGGGAGTTTGAAGGGGTATCAAGTCGGGAAGAAAAAAATGGGTTTCTAGACCATCACTCCAAACCAGTGTTTACTTTTTCCATTCAAAGTGGGTGTCAGCGACCTGGAAGGCGTGGCAGGGGACATAGGGGTAGGCCTGGGGACTCGTCAGGGACACTTTGCCTCAGCTGGAAGCCAGCGTGGAGTTTGCATGGATGGATGCTCCACCTGATACTTCCAGACTGTCCAGTGACAAAAGAAAAATCAAGGCACAGCTGTGAGAACCAGTCAGAGCTCCCCTGCCTTCTCATTCCTCCATCTCTCCTCCCAGGCCACCCCAGTTTATTTTGAGGGGTTCAGAATGAGCCTCCCCAAAATGTGCACTTTGATTGGCATGTGGACTGTTTTGAGCTGAAGGCAATCAAGACCCGGCAGATTCAAGAAAAACTGTTGCTTCCACTTTACCTAAAAGAATTTCGATAGAGGGCCTGGTTCAGGAAGGGAACTACCACCAGATACCTACAGAGTGTGAGCCAGGAGTGGTGGGCTGGAGGGGGAGCTAGGCACTGCCTAGAAATCACATTTCTCTCTGTGTCCCACTGTCTCCGCAGGACCCGACATATATTCGTTTGCCAAACATTTGCTTTTCCCATCTCCCTATGAATTGTCTTCGTCCCCTAAAAGTCCAGGATCCCCACCCTTGCCTCCTGTGAGTAGGGTGTGGAGTACTTGACTTAGCGGCCTGGACCCTCCTGATCTTGCTCCTTTGGATTTCCACAGCCTTTCAAAGGCCGTTAAAATGTGGCTGCCAGACAGTTCCAGGTGCCGTAAGTATGAGCAGGGCCGCCCCATCCCTTACGCCTAAGGTACACTGGTGTCACTACCACCAAGACTGGCAGTGTTTGGACATAACTTCATCATGCTACTACTGCCAGCCCCCAGAGTGAACCTTCCCATCCCATGCCTGGCCCCACACACAGAGCGACCGGGGGGAGGGGAGGGGAGCACAGCCCTCCCTCTCCACCCCTACCTTCCATGAAGTGCCTCTGCTGCCTAAACAAGCTGACATTTCTCAACCTGCCCATAAAACCAGTTTCCCTAGGTCCTTGCAAGATGGTTCTATAGGGAAGAAAAATTTTTCCTTCTACACTTCTAGGTTCTCTGCCTGCTCTAATAATCAAATTAATATAAGACACATTAACAAGAAAAAAAAATCTAATTTTGTATATATGGGAGCCCCAACAAAAATGAGACCCAACAGCCAGCCAGGTAATTGAAGCTTATGTAATATCCTGAGCTAAGGGAAGGGGTGAGTATCTAGGATACAAAGGGGAGGAAGGCCTTTCACAGGAAGACAGAGGCGATGTTTGGAAAACAAAGGTTGCCCTGCTATGCAGATAAGTTTCTTAGGTAAAAAAAACAAAACAAAAAAAAAAAAAAAAAAAAACGGTATCTCTGGTAATAGCTCTCTTCCTGGTACAACCCCCTTTTCCAATGCAAATTTAGACAGTTGAGGGGGAGGAAAGAGCTTTTCCTGAATCTGTTCGGTTTTGATTGCCTTTAGCTCAAATAATTCTCATGCCAAAGTGACATCTTTTGGGGTGGTAAATTGTACTCCCTTTCAGGACCTATCTATTGGGTGTGCCTCCCCCATCCAATTGTGGAACAACAGGCCTCAAAAATGGGAATCAATGTTGTTGAAGGTACAAGGGGAATCAAACTCTCCTACTTTTTGTTTTGTTTTGTTTTGAGGGCAGTGTCACTGGCCCTCATATGTGGGACCTGAACCGGGGCCGCTGGTTTCCCAAGCCAGCGCTTAACCACTGCGCCACTCGGCCGGCCCTCCTACTTTTTTGTATATTGAAAATTTACATACATTTAAAAAAATTTAAAGCAGTTTGTTCTCAAGGTAGATGACCTTCAAAGTACATATATCGGAAAAGTCTCTTAAGTCATCACTCACAACAAATTTGAAAGCCTGCAGAACTACAAAATCCTAAGTGTGGTAGAAACCACTACTTTCAATTCATTCCCTCTTATAGTCAGACCTGATTATAATCCCCAGTTTTAAAAAGTAGCCATGTAGCCATTTGGAAGGTTCTGGAATAAAGGTCAGTATGCTCACTAAGAAGTCAGTAGGGGACTTCCGGTAAAATGGCGCAATAGACAGACGCTGTGCTAACTGCCTCCCAGGATCACACCAAAATTACAAGCAAATTATACAGCATTCAACCCTGGAGGTCCCCGGAACACTGGAGGAACAGAACCACTAAACGAAGAACTTAAAGAGGAGGCCACGTCGGGTCTGGTAGGACGGGCGGAGACGAGAGAGGGCGAGCCCCGTGAGGGAAGCCCCAGCCGTGGGAAGCTTGTCTGGTTGGAGGAGAGACCCTCCGGCCGCACCCCAAGCTCACCAGCCCAGATCTCTTTTGACGGTAACAGGAGTTCTAAGAGAGCCGGCAATAAATTAGTAAGTAATCTCTTTCCTCAGCTCGGTGATGCTAAGAGCGGCTGGAGAAATCAGTGGGGCCGGCGCCCGGGCTTGCTCGCCGGTGAGCACCTGGTTCCTGATGGAGGGAGTGGCTGTGTAAGCCGGGAGCCTGCGGGGACGGACTGAGCTGAGCACCTCTGGTGCAAAGGCTGGAGGGTTTTGGATTGTTGTTCCCGTGGTGCGGAGCTTGCACGCGAGTGGTGTAGGAGGGGCGCCATTTTGTCGGGCTTGGGCCCTCCCACGAAGGATCAGGTCCGAGACCCTGGTGGTCTGGTGGAATTGGTGAAGTGCGTGCGTGCGGCGCGCCTGCGACTGATCCCCACCCTCCGCCCGGCTTATACTGCGTTGCCAGGGAAACACAGGGTGGTGCCCTCGGGCTCCTACGCCTGCTCGCTGAGACCAGGGAGTGCGCGAGCCGCCTCTGATCCCACCCTCCGCCTCCGCTCGGCTTGTGTTGTGTTGTGTTGCCAGGGAAACGCCTGGTGGGAGTGATCCAGCTCCAACAGGCTGCTCACTGAGGACGCAGGAGAACGCATGGCGCCTTGGGTCTCTGCTTTCCACCTCCGCTTGCAAAGTTGCCAGGCTGGTGATTGGTTGTCGGGCTGCTCGGCCTGATCTGCGAGCGGCTGATTGGGACAGGCTGAGACTGGGAGTTCTCCTGGGAGGGTTGGGCCGTGAGCTGCGTGCCTGCATGATCCAGCCAGGGTTCTCTGGTGATCTATCTAATACATCAAAGCAATCCCAGAAGCGACAGCCAGAATGGAAACAAAGAGAAACATGTCACATGTAAAGATCAGAAGAAACCTCCAGAAATGGAACCAAATGAATCAGAGGATCCAACCTTTCAGAGACACAGTTTAGAACACTGATGATAAGAACGTTTAAGGAACTTAGCGAGGACATAAAGAAGGATAGGAAACCATAAAAAACAACATGTTAGAACTAAAGAATACAATAACTGAAATGAAAAACACACTCGAAGGAATCACCAGTAGAGTAGATGAAGCAGAGGAAGCGGATCAAGCGATTTGGAAGATAAAATAGCAGAACTCACCCAGTTGGCACAGCAAAAGACCAAAGAATAAAAAAAACAATGAAAATAGATTAAAGAGCCCTATGGGACAAGGTGAAGCGCAACCACCTTAGAATCATAGGGATACCAGAAGGAGAAGAGAAGAAGCAAAGGGGTCGAAAAGGTATTTGAAAAAATAATGACTGAAAACTTCCCTACCCTGGTGAAGGAAATCAACATACATGCCCAGGAAGTGCAGAGGGTTCCAAACAAGCTGAACCCAAACAGGTCCACACCAAGACACATCATAGTGAAAATGGCAAGGTTAAAGACAGAGACAGAATCCTAGAGGCTGCAAGAGAAAGACAGCAGGTTACATACAAAGGAACTCATGTTAGACTAACAGCTGACTTGTCTACAGAAACTCTGCAGGCCAAAAGGGAGTGGCAGGAGATACTCAAAGTGACACAAAATAAAGGCCTACAACCAAGATTGCTCTATCCAGCACGGCTATCACTTAAAATTGAAGGAGAAATAAAGAGCTTCTCAGAAAAGAATAAGCTTAAGGAATTCATTACCACCAAGCCAGCATTGCAAGAAATGTTAAAAGGACTTTTAAACAAAGAAAGGGTAAACAAGCTAACCCAGAGAGACAATTTAAGAAGATTGACGTCATATCAAGCAGATATAAAGGAAAAACTGATGGTTGCTGGTTGGGAGGAGTGGGGAAGAGGGAGAGGGAAGGGTTTTGGACAGTGTATGTGGGACTACAAGGTTGCTGCAGGGATATGGGGGCAGTTCTGGGAATGTAATTGATAATGTTGTGAAGAGACTATTATGTTGTGAGAAATAAGTCAGTCGGAGAAGGACAGGTACCATGTGATCTCACTTGTGTGTGGAGTCTGAAGAACTGAGTGAGCGATCAAAGTAAACAGACTCGTAGATGTAGAGGAAAAACTGAGGTTGCTAGTTGGGAGGGGTGGGGATGGTGGGGAAGGGAAGGGATTAGACAGCATAAATAGACAACTACAATATTGCCACAGGGATATGAAACAGAGTTCGGGGAATATAATAATGTTGTAAAAATTTTGTGGCGTGTCAGATAGTCATATGTCTTGTTAGGGAGACCACTTCATGGATGGAGTACAGGCTTGATCACTGCATTGTACAACTGAAGCTGGTGTTGTATAGTATTGTATGCCAACTGCAACTGAATATGTGGGTGGTCACGGGATGTGGAGTATACTGTGGAGGGAGTCAGGAGTTGTGATGGATATGTATGATATGGGTGGGGAGTGGGGTGGCGAACTGGGGGAGGGGGGTTTTCACTTTGGGGGGTAAAGAGTATAACTATTGTATTGTGTTGTACACCGAAAACTAATAAAATAAAAAATAATAATAATAAAAAAAAAAAAAAATAAATAAAAAAAAAAAGAAGTCAGTAGGGAGTTCTGCATCTGCCCACCTTTTCTTCTCCAGAGTAACGACTGGACCTTTGACCTGGCACTTTAACAAGCCCTTTAAATGTGTTAACTCATTTAATTCATCAACCTTAGAACGGTCCCACTACTGTCCCTATTTGTGAATGGAAAATGAATTGTAAAGAAAATTATTTGCCCTCGTCACACAGCCCATGAGGGGAGAGCCCAGCAGTCCACTAACCTTGGGGGCACAGTGCTTTTCACACTGTGGCCAAGCCCCAAGGCACATTCCGGTCCCAGATAGGAGACTCTTCTTGAGAGCCTTCTGAGGCACATCTACACAGCGGAGTATTATTCAGCCATAAAAAGCAGTGGAGTACCGGGGCGGCCGAGTGGCACGGTGGTTAAGAGCTGGCTTGGTACGCCAGCGGCCCAGGTTTGGATCCCAGTGACACTGCCCTCTAAAAAAAAAAAAAAAAAAAAAAACCACAATGGAGTACCGATGCGTGCTACTACCTTGATGAACTTAAAGACATATGCTAAGTGAAAGAAGGCAGACCCAATGAGCACCTATTATGGATTCCATTTATATGAGCTTTCGAGGACAGGCAAATCCACAGCCAGCCAGCAGATTAATGGTGGGGCTGGGGAGAGGGGCAGATGAGGCACGACTGCTAATGAACCTGGGGTGATAAAATGATCTGGAATTTGTGGTGATGGTTGCTCAATTTTGTGAATATATTTAAAACTACTTATTTATATGCTCTTAAAAGGATAAATTTTATGGTATGTGGATTACATCTCAAAAAAAAAATCTTTTGAGGTTTCTCGATAATCTGGTCTAATGAGAGGAATATTTCATTTTAGTCAACCAAAGCTAGTGAAGGGTAGCAGAATACACCACCCCCAAATATACCACTCAGGCATAAGAATGATTTGGGGCTGAAGACAACTGAGAAGGAGATAGAAGCAAAGCTCTCTATCTTCCTCCTATTTGCGAAAGGCAGGACAGAAATTTGCAGAGGTGTCCCCCCAGAAGTGAATCACCGGAGAGAACTCTAAACGCTCATCAACCTGGAGATGGCACCAGAGGCACCTACATACCAAGCCTTGCTAAAGCTAGCCCTTACCTACCATTAGTTCCCCATATATTTACCTTTCCATAATTTGCCACCCTAGATACTCAAGCCCTTTTCCTTTGTCTGGTCACTTCTCTAAAAAGGTGTTGTTCTTTTGTTAAGATGCTATAATAAGCCCAAGTTCTAACCACCCCCTTTGAGTTATTCATCACTGGATGCTCCCAAGTGTCCTGCGATGCACATTTTAATGAACTTCTGTTTATATTCCTCTTGATAATCTGTCTTTTGTTAGTCGAATTTATAGGGCTCAGTCAGAGAACCTAAGATGCGTAGAGGAAAGGTGAGTTTTTTCATCTACAGAAATCTCCATGGTCTGGCTCCTTTCTGCAGCTCAGCTCCTGTCACTCCCGCCCTCTAGGCGCTCCCACTCCTGGACTACAGTTCAGCTTTAACGTGCCTTTCCCTCTTCAGAATCTGAGAATCCTGGGCTCTGCTGAAGCATCACTTCCTCCAGGAAGCCTCCCTGGTCTTTTGCCCAAGTCAGGGCCACCTTGTGTAGCACCCCACTATGCTATACTCACCACCCTGATAGTTTGCTCAGGTTCTGGCTGCCTCAAGAAATTCTATTTAGGTTCCATGAGGGTAGGGGTGGGCTGTCTTATTCACTGCTCTATTCCCTGCCACCAGCAACCAAACAGAGAAGGCACAAATACACTGAACACAGAATACGGGGCCCAGACACAGACAGCAGTGTGGCTTTCAGAGGGATGGGCCTGCTGCTCTGACATCCAGCCCCATCCTTCAGGCCCTTTCAAAGACCTCGTATGGCTCCATTTCCCCTAAGCCCTTTACTATTTATTCCATATGATGCATGTGCATGACTTGTTTCTGAAGTAAATTTAAAAACGTCTCTTTCCTTGATTAAAAGTTTTAAACAGGGGCCAGCCGAGTGGTGCGGTGGTTAAGTGCTGGTTTGGGAAGCCAGCGACCCCGGTTCGGGTCCCACGTATGAGGGCCAGTGACACTACCCTCAAATGAATAAATAAAGCTGTTTCTATAAAATAAAATAAAAGTTTTAAACTGTCTTGGATGTTATCTGGGGTGGAACGTGGTTGTGTCCTGCAAGGAGCTGTATTCATGTTTTCTCAAAGCAACCAACTAGTTGATCTTGCTACTTTTGAAATATAGAATAGCAACCGAACACAATTGCTGCTGCCATTTATTGAGCAACCTATTATGGTATATGGTCTAGGCCCTTTACAAATATCATCTCCAATCGATGCCTGCCCCCCAACTATGCCAGGACCTAGTCTTGCCCACATTTTACAGGTGAGAAGACAGAATTAGGAATTAAGTAACTTGGCAACGCCACAAGCTAGTTAAGTGGTAAAGCGCTTTCTTTTAAAATTTTAAGAAAAGGCAATTGTCTAGAAAGCTTTTCGCAGTGGCTGAAACTTTTTATTTCTGCCCTGCCCTCTCTCCCTTGAACTGACTCTACTCTGATCTGCAAAAACACGTTCCTCATAGGCGCAAATGAGCCGGGGGATTCTCAAGTCAGGCAGTTATGACCTGAGAATGTGCTACGGTAGGGAAAAAAAGGGAGAAAGGAATGAGGAGGCTCTTCCTCCCAGCCCCAGAAATGATTGCGAGCCATGTGAATTCTCCGGGATCGCTAGATGCCAGCCTTCTCGAGCTGGGGTGCGCCCCAGACATCACTTAGCGCAGCCCCCTCCGTGCACAGGGCCGAGCTGCCCGCGACAGCGAGCAAAGGCGCTTCTGGGCGCTTCGGCGACGCCTCCGAGCCTGCAGCGAGTCTCCCGGTTGCTCCAGCAGCTGCTCTCCCGGTTAATTAAAACATGCCATCGGTGACCTGCATAACGTGAACCAAACTTAGTGCACAGGAAAACACTGGCTGGAACCATGCCCGTTTATTCAACAGTGGTTGTCTTGGAAGGTGCTTTACGATGTTTCCAACTTCCCTATACTTTTAAGTCCCTTTTATGTAGTTAACCTTTTTGGACTGCAGTTTTTCCATCTGTACGTAGTTATGACAATTAAACCACTTTAAAAAAGGGCTTGGCAACTAAGTATTCAGTGAATGTCAGCTAAATTATCTACCAAGAACACGGTATGTACTTGCATGATGAAAAACAAATTTTTTTTTAGAGGGCAGTGTCACTGGCCCTCACATGCGGGACCTGAACCGGGGCCGCTGGTGTCCCAAGCCAGCGCCCAACCACTCGGCCAGCCCTGAAAAACAGATTTTTAATGTTTTATTGATTACTCCTTTTCACGCATGTCTCTTTAACGGAAAAAAAAACAAACTTATTTTTTTGAACCAGTGTCCTCCCCCCTCCCCCACATCCACAATCCCCATTTGAAGTAGCAATTACAAACTATTGTAGCCATTTGCGAAGGAGTCTGCCTTTTCCTTATGAAAAGCTCTGGGAATCACATTCCCACGCTTGCTGCAGCGCTCCATCACCCAGCTTCCGCGCTGAGACGCGCGGCCCGAAAACAGAAGGTGGCCCATGGCCTCGGGCTTCCCTCCGCGCTGCTGAAAACGGGTACAGCTCCACCATGAGCGCGCGCGAGGCAAAATGGCGGCGCCCCGCCCCCCGCGGGGGCCTCCCGCACGGCGCCTGCGCCTCCGCGAGCCCGCCCCGCCCCCGGCCCCGCCCCCCGGCCCCCCGCCCCGCCCACGAGGCCGTTGAGGCCGTTACGGCCGTTGAGGCGACGGGAGCGGAAGGAGCGCAGCGCCCCGCCCCAGCCTGCGCCGGAGCTTGCGGTTCCGGCGAGCCCAGCTCCGGCCCCGGGGAGTCCAGTCCAGGCTGTTCCCGACCGCGAGCCGCTCCGTAAACGCGGGCTTGCTCCGTGCTTTCCCTCCAGCCCTTTGTGTCTCGGTGCGCGTCGGAGGGAACGCGGGAACGCGCGCCCTGCCATGCGCCTGCGCAAGGGGCGGATGGCGCGCCCCGCCGCCCCGCCCCCGGCCGCCATTTCGTGCTGCGGCGCGCGCCGCCGCCGCGTGATGGACGTCCGGAAGCCCGGACAACAAAGGCCCCAGCGCAGGGGCTCCGCGGACTGCGCGTCTTGGCGGTGCCCGGACGAAGATGGCACCGAGGGGCTGCGGCTGTCCCCGAGCACGGAGGGCAGTGGGCTCCCCTACCTCCTGCGAAAGGGCCTGCGAGCGTGCACACTCTCTAGGATGCCCAAGCTCGTGTTTGTGCCCGGCGTGCACGAACCTGCGGGGTTCCACGTGTTCCTGTGTGCACAACCTCGAAGATGTATGCGAATGTGTATGCACTGGTGTTTGCACTGCCTGGCTACCTACACAGGCCCCATGTGCATGCACTTAGTGCTTGCATGAATCCGGAATGTGCTCGGACACGTGTACTCCTGAATCTGGTGGATGCACCAACTTGTGCATAGCCGTGGTTGTGCAGAGACCGCGAGAACAAGCCCTGCCCCCCCCCCCAAAAAAGCGGGGCACCCACGAAAACTATCCTGTTTCTGGCCAGTTTGGGATTGATTCGTTCTTGCTGAGTTTACACGCAAAGCATAACCAGCAGCCCTCTACCCTATGCTATTCTTAACCCTTGGCTCTTGCACATTGGGCTCCTGCTGTGGCCCTGACTTTGCACTGGGGGCACCCCGGTGACAATGCAGCCTATGAAGGAAGTAGACCAAGAAAAGAGCAGTTAAGGGCATCATGATGCAGCTGTGAAGGAGGGGCCTGGCCGGCAAAGGTCAAGAGGAAGCCATGAGCCAAGGCCAGTGCAGTTGGCTAGGTCCTGGCCCCAGAGGGAATCAGGGCTCATGCCTGAGTACGTGGTTCTAGGAGGCATTTAAACAGGAGATACCACCAAATTCACATTTGTGGGAGGACAAGGGTGTGAAGCAGACGCAGGTGATGGAGAGGAGGGTATGTGGGAAAAGGAGGTCTATTTGTGCGTCCCAGGCTCAGCAGGGAAGTGGCTTCCCCAGGGAGGGAAGGGGGAAGAAAAGCAGGGTGGGGGAACTGTGGTCTCAACAGCTGTTTACACCTCCAGCTGCTTCTGGCTATTCTGTGTTGAGCACACTCTTCTCCCCAGGAGCGGGACACAGACTCAAGCCCCAGAAGCTCCCTTTACTGGCTGGGAGCTTGGGCAAGCACGTATATCAGTGGAGATGGAGAGAGACACTTCCTGTGGGAGAACAGCCCAGGCATAGAATAAGTGTTCAGTAAACAGGATGTAGCATTTGAGCAGGACTGGCTTTAGAAGTACCCTTGTGTGGCCCTCCATCAAAGAACTACCTGTGTACCTTTCATCTGGTTATGGATATCCTCTTGTTATGTTAGCTATTCCTAAGTACATTTTAAGGGCATAAAAGTCCATCTCCTCTAACATACCTTTGAGAGGGTTCCCATTGAGAACCCTTCTACAAGATCTCCAATATGTTGTCATTGAATCACCTTTTTTTTAATTTTTTTTTTTTTTTTTTTTTAAGGGCAGTGTCACTGGCCCTCATATGTGGGACCTGAACCGGGGCCGCTGGCTTCCCAAGCCAGTGCTTAACCACCGTGCCACTCAGCCGGCCCGTGAATCACCTTTTGAATATACCTCATGATGGAGACCAGGCCACTTCGCAAGACAGTCTTATAAGCTTAGCATGTAAAGTTTACCTTATGGGGCCTAGAACTTTGTGTTTGAAATAAAGACTTCTTTTTTTTCCTGTTACCCAAAAGATAGTTTCTGAGCACATGCTGTGTCTTAGGCCTGGGGATATAGCAGCCAGACACAGCTCCTGCCTCCCAGAGCTTATAGACCCAAATTGCAGGACACCAGGGTCCAAGAGCAGACAAATAACTTCTTCATACTTGATACAATGATGCTGAAAATCTATGCAGTGTGGATTACACACGCTGGGTTGTCCCTGTGCATCTTGAATTAAAACTAGGGGTTTCTTGGAGGTGACCGGTTAGCTCAGTTGGTTGGAGCATGGTGCTGATAACACCAGGGTTGCCAGTTCGATCCCCACATGGGCCACTGTGGGCTGCGCCCTCTCTAGAAGAGTCAACTATGCCATTGTAGCATGGGGGCAATGTGTAACCAATAACCATGGCTAGGGGGTTCTGGGGATGGGATTGGATGGGCGCATGGGGAGTGACCTTGTCAAGCACAGTCTAGCTCTCCCCCATCCTTCCCACAGTTGCTCCAGTCCTGGGCATGGTCCATAGACCATGCTGTTGGGAGTGAGTGGAGCTGGCCCCATACTCAGAAGCACCAGCCACTTTATGCAGAAAAAACCAGCAGGGACCCTCTCAGAAGGGAACTGTGAGCACGGAGGATGCCCAGGGCTGTCCTTAGGGGTGAGGTGATCCTGCTGAACCCTCTGAGCAGCCACTTCTGGGCAGCCCTGCCTGCCTGGGAGGTGGGGACTTGGGGATAAGCAGCCCGAGCAGGGCTTCCTAGGAAACCAAGCCTGAGATCTGATCTAAATAGTCTCTGTAACCTTGAAGTAGGTGAGGTGGTCCCACTTTCCCTCCTGAACAGGCAAGTTGTACTAGAATACTGCTCAGCATTTCACCCTTTCCCCAAAGGCCCAAGGATCTGGGTGATGTCATACTCAAAGGCCCCTTCCTGGATTATGGACTCCAGGGTTGAGTCCCACACCCATCCCTGCCTGCCTCCCAGCCCCTGAGCAGGGGGCCAGAGCTGCAGCCTCTGACTGCTGCACTGGGCTTGGGGTCCATGCCCAGGAAACACACCTGGTGGAGAAGTTCTCTGGCTCCCAAGAATAAACCACAGGGACCTAGAAGGCGCCACCCTTGGGCGACTTCTTACCTCCAAAGGGTCACATTTAAGAGAGGAGGGGTCCCTGAAGAAGAATAAACGCCACCTTGTGCGTGCTGACTTCCTGCAGAGGTCTGTGCGCTTGTTCCAGGCCTGTGTAAATAATTTAATGGAAAACTCCAGAAGGGAGGCAGTCCATGTGATCCCGACCTTGCCTGCCAACAGGCAGGTTATAAAATGCTTCCCCTCAGAGCAGTCAGGGGCTGAGGGTCAGAATGCCTCAGTCACAACCCAGAGAAATAAGCCATTGCTCTGGGCTCCTAGGGAGGGACCCCTGGGCAAGTGGGTATTCTTCTGGGAGACAATCCTTCCTGCTGCTTCAGCGGTCCTGGTAATAGATTCCAGGGTGTGGCGCCTCAGAGATTGCAAAACCAGGGTCCCAAATGTGTCCTGCCCACCCATCCCTTACCCCTGCAGGGCAGCTGGGGACCCAAGCAGTTTGCTGGGGGTAGGGGACGGGGAGGTTTCCAGCTGGCTTCTGCAAGCCAGGCAGGGTGTCCCCCTCAGGCAGCGAGGCAGGACCACCGAGCACAGCCTCTCTCTCTCTCACACACACACACGCACACACACACACACACACACACACACACTTCCCAGTCCAACCCAATTTCGCCTTCCCTGCCATCCTGCCAGGTGCCAGGCAAGTTGGGGGTTGGGCGTGTCCCCGCTCCCCCGCTCTGGGCGGTTCCTCCTGGGTTCCACCGCCCCAGTCTGGGCCAGTCTGGGAGGTGGCCTGGGCGGGGAGGAGGCAGGAGGGAGGAGGGAGCGAGCGAGCGGAGCCACTGCCCAGAGGCCGCGCCGCCGCCGAGGCACAAACATTTCCTTATGTGGTGGCTCTGCGGGCCCAGGGCCTGGGCGGCGCCCGGGGAGGGTGGGGGGGATTGCTGGGGACGCTGGACTGGACACGCCCTGAGTGATCGAGGCCACCCTGGCTCACAGAGGCAGGGCCGCTGCCCAACGGGATCTCGGCTTCATCTTGCGGACTAGACAAAGAGGAAAGTCCCCCTGCCCTGTTCTTTGTTCCCTGGAGTGAGTCCCACGTTCCCCCAGGAGGAAGTGGCCGCTGCTTCTCCAGCCAGACCCCTCTCTTTGCCCGACTTACCCTGCATTTGTGGGGAAATGTCCCTGAAAGCTGAGGTTCAGGCAAAGACCTCGGGCCTGGGTGAGGAAGGCGAGTAGGTGTGGGCTGCCTGGCCTCCTTTCCTGGGGTACCACGCTGGCCCCTCCCTGGTCCCTCAGCACAATACAGTACCCCCTTTGCCTTGGGAGCTATATATGGCCATAGGGATAACAGGGTGACTCATGGGAGGGACAGCCAGAGAATGGACAAGGAGCTGCATCCTTTCTGTGCCAGGTGTGGGCTTCAGGCTCTAGTCCTCTGAGAGCGCTTGACAGCATAGGGCCACAGCATAGGGCCTCCTCACTGTAAGGGCAGGTCTCAAGGTGCCCACACTGCTGGGGTAAGGATGACAGTGACCCGAGCAGGTGCCCAAGATTTCCAGAGCCTGATTAGTGCACCCCCAGCTCTGACAGCCCCCTCCCAAGGTTCTGGGGTATCTGCTCTGACCCCCTAAACTATCTTTGGGCCAGTCTCTCAATTCTCCAATATTACAGCCTTTGAGCAGAGCTTAATATCTGATAGGGCAGCTTCCCCATGGGATATTTTTTAAGTAGGGCTTTTAGCAGGGCATTTGCTCACCCTAGTGAATCTCTAGTTGGTCTAGTTTCAGGGAGTATAATTTGAGGCTGCATCTGAGAGATAATTCCTGTATGGGAGGACTTCGCAGGCAGTACTACTCTGATAGGCTGGGAGAGAAGAAACTCCCCAGCCCTCCCCACCTGATTCCTGGTGACTCCCACCCCTCCCCCTGCAGCCCTTGATCCCTGGCTCCCTGGGGTCTGTTCCTAAATCACAGAACACTCACTCAAGCTGCCTTCCCCTGCGACTGCCCTTACTACCCAGTGGAAAAATCATCTCCAGCCTCAGCGTTCCCCTCAGCCCCAGGGCACTGGCCCCATCTTGGTTCTGTGGGAACAGCCAGGATTCAAGCCCAGCAGTTAGAGAACCATTCTTCTGTAGGATGTGAGGTCCTGGGAGCTGAAGTCAAGAGTCCTGTCAGTAAGATGACAATGGCCGTTCTGGCCCAAGGCACTGAAACAGTACATCAGTGCATAGACTGTTCAGGGGTTTTTTGTTTTGTTTAATTTTTTAAAAATTGGGGAACAGCCATGGTCATTGGTTACACTTGCTTTCATGCTACAATGGCATAGTTGACTCGTTTAAGGAGGGCGCAGCTCACATTAGCCCATGCAGGGACCGAACCGGCAACCTTGGTGTTATCAGCTGTACAGGTTACCACACTGTAACCAACTAAGCTAACCGGTCACCCCCTAGACTGTCCACTTTTTGTTTTGTTTTGTTTTTATAAATATTCTTTATTTTCCAGAAACTTTTTTTTTTAAACATTTTATTCGAGAATTGGGGGAGGGGAACAGCATTGGGGAATCGGGGAAGGGGAACAGACAAGTTGCTGTCTTTTTGTTCTTCAGTCTAGTTGCGGAAGATGTTGTCTTCCTGGATGAGGCAGATGGGTCGCCGGCCTCTGGATGTCGCTCACTGCGGCCATTGGCAGCTCACGCTGGCTGCCAGCCACTCACGCTGGCTGCAGGCCACTCACGGTAGCCTATGGCAGCCCACTGCAGCAGGGACTGTAGCCTACACTGTCGTCGGGGCTCGCATAGCCCCAGCTCCAGGTGGAGCTGTTGTTAGCTGGGCAGTGTCACTGGCCCTCATATGTGGGATCTGAACTGGGGCCGCTGGCATCCCAAAACCAGCTCTTAACCAATGCGCCACTCGGCCGGCCCTAGACTGTCCAGTTTTAAGATTCTTTTTTCACACTGAGGAGAGGTCCCCAAGACATCTGAAGAAGGGAGATGAGGAAATGGACACTCAAAAGCCTGAGACACTCTAATCCAAACACTGACAAAATGGCCAAGTCTCAGAATTAGATATGACCTTAGTTGTCACCTCATCCACCCCAACTACCCAAAGCAGAAATCTCTTCTATTGTTCTATTCCTGGATTGCTTCCAGTGGCAGAAAACTCACTACTGGAGTATGTTCTGTCTTGTTTAGAATTGAAGTCTATCTTCTTTAATGTCCATCTTCATGGGCCTTATCTGCCTGCCGGTGTTCTCCGAAGGCAGGGTCCCAATGAGTCCCTCTGACCGCCCACAGTGCCGGAGCATAGTGGCATTCAATGAATGTGTGGTCCAGATGAATAATGAAGCAACATGCAGTTTTTGCCAAAGTGCCACCTCAAAGCCATCCACTCTGAGCTAATCCACACCAGCGTTCCCCACCATCCCATCCATGACACAGTTTCTTGAACACTCTTCATCCTTCCCAGCTCAATACTGCATCCAGGTTGCAGTGTTTGTTCTAAGGAGTGGACCCCTGAAGCAAACTCAGTTCTCCAGATGTGCCTCGACTGGCACAGAAGGGGCGTGTGCTGTCTGTGTGTTCTGTGCTGTCATCCACGCAGCCTGGCCCTGCGAGGCCTTATTTTTAGCATCCTGCTGTGGTTGCATCTCTGAGCCCCAGGCTGGTCCTTTGTGTGGCACAGCTGTAGCTTTAACTTTCACAATTTTAACAAAGAGAAGGGCTCCTTGCTGCATATGGCAATAGTGCCTTGCCCCGGGATGGGCCCCAACTGGCATCTCAGGGTCCAGGGTGAGGATTGGGCAGGCCCAGTCCTCTTGGGTGGAACCTGCTCATGGGGCCAAGATTGGTTGGGGCAAAGATGCCAGACTGTGCCTTTTGCTAAGGAAGCAAAATCTGGCTTTGGGGCTCTCCCCAAGACCCCAAGCTAAGACCCATAATTGGGTAATCAGCAGGCCCCTGACTATGATTAGGGCCCCAGAGCTGCCAGATGCCGTGGCCCAGCCTTGCTTTCTCACAGCTGAACAGGTTTGGGGGAGCTGTGAACACAACTCCGAGTTAATATGTGTTTATTGACTGACTCATGGTGGGGAGCAATCCCAGGCAAGTGTCCACACCTTGGATGCCTGCTCCTTCTGTCTCCTTCGAAGTTGAGGGCCAGGGCCGACTCATATCTCTGGCCCTTAGTTTGTGGATCTGGTGAAGGGCTGTGCCTCGGGTAGACCAGGAGTCTGGCCAGGACCAGGCCTGGCCTGAACATGCAGACCAAAGGCAGGTCCAAAAAGTCCTCCCAGGAAGAAACAGAGTTCTCTGCCCAGAGAGGTTTTCCTCCCATGAAGGGGCTTATGCCACACAGAGTGCCCTCCCTGTAGAATAACAGGCCAGCCAGGGAGGGGGCAGGTATCATCATTCCAGGTCACCACACACCTGATGGTGCAGTGGTGGGAGCTCAGGCAGGGGCCTGGCCAGTGGAGGAGGGGCACGGTGGGGGAGGGGCGGGTCATTGCTCCCGCTGAATTCCACTGCAGATCATTGTGACAGAGAGGAAACCCCAGAAACCAACAAGGCCAGTGCAGGGCAACTGAAAGGAAGATAAAATTTGCCGGAGGCCAAGAAGGAAAGGAAGGCTGGGGAGAGGTCCCTGGGTGGCCCAGATGTGCCAAGGAGGGGAGGAGCCCACCCTCCCCTAAACCCCACCCTCACATCCCCTGCCCTTCACCTAGCCTCTGCACACCCCTTCACTCAGTCCTTCCCACTGTGCTGACGCTAAGTGGAGACAGGCGCCCCCTCCCCGCACGCTGACACTGGTGTGGATTTGCTGTCCCAGGCCTTGGAGAGCCTGAGAGCCCCTGGAGTCCCTTGGGATCCATGTAAGGCAGGCTGTGTGTGTACGGGGAGTTCTGGACAGGTTCTCAGGGCAGGGGCTGAGGTCCAGCTCTGACCCTAGTTGGCTGGATGACCTCGGGCAGATCTCAGCTCTGCTGGCCAATGTGTAATTGTTCTGATTCTCCGAGCATGGGCCCTATGAGCCTTCCCTAGGTGAGAGGCAGGGAGGGGAAGGTCAAGGCCAGAGCCTGCATGTGAAATGGAAATGAGAAGCCAATATGTAAATCAGTCAACGTTTGTTCCTTCTCTTCTGACCAGGCCCTGTGTGACCCAGATGCCCCAGAGTGTCTGTGACAGGGCACTTGGGTGTCTTCACAGAGAGGAGTGGTCTGGGCATCTGGGGGGCATAGTGACATTGGCCTACTGGGGACAGGGGCCCAGCTGGAAGCCAGCCCTTCCCTGCCTGAGCCCAGGGCCTTGGTCCCCTGCCCAGTGAGATGCACAGCATTTTGCCCCTTCTGCAGTCACTTGTGACCTGTGTCAAACACAGGCTCTCAGTGGTGTCTGCCCCCTGGGCTCAGAGTGGAAGCTCTTTCAGTCTGAGACCGAGGCGGCCCTGTGGGGCCTGGGGCTAATATGGCAAAGACCTTTGAGGAGCTGGCTGGCCACCCACTATAACGGGAACATTTGTGGCTTTGGGTAGGGGTCTCTAGGCAGGTCCCCTAGGCAAAAATACCTTGGGGTGAAAGGGGACCAATCTCGGGATCCTGCTTCAAAGGATGCCAGGCACTCACTTAAATGTTCCTGATCAGAGTACCATCAGCACCGGGTGGGGGGGTGGGGGGGGTGGAGTGAGGAGGAGGGGAGGAGGGGGTGGGGGAGATTGCTGTTTCCTGAGGCTGCTGGCCAGCCAGGCAGCTGGGTCACTGGGGCCCTGGGGAGACCCAGATGTTGTCTCTTTTCAGCTCCGTTGGTTCCCAAAGTGGGAGGAGGGAGACTAGAGAGGACACGAGGAGGAGCCAAGGGGCCCCCTGGGGTTCACTGAGGAGCAGTCAAGGAGGGAGAGTAGGGGACATCTGTTTCCAGGCTTCAGGGAGCAGAATGGGCCGGGGACCGGACTTTGCAGCACCCCCATGCAGGGCCACCCTCCAGGCCTCACTCCACCAGGAGAGGGCTCCAAGGCCTTCTGATGGGGGGCCAAGTGGTTGGAGGAAGAGATGGGTTTTGAGCCCCCTGCACTGACTGAGCCCCAGTCAAACCCCAGGAATTTGTTGTGGGGGACATAAGGCCAGGAAAGGAAGGTCAGCCCCCAAGGGAAGGTAGGGGGGGTCCACCCCCCCAGTTCTTTCCCCTGGCCTGCTGAAGGGCACCAAAAACACCTGAGACATAGACCACTTGGCAGTTTCAAAGCCCTGTTAGGCCCTGGATGAGGACAGAGATCCCCATTTTACTGGGACTCTTGTTTTCCACTAAAATCAAGGAGCCTCAGTTCCTGAGGGTCCTTGGCATCCCCCTGAGGAGCTGGCAGAGAGGCTGTGAGGAAGGAGGCATAGGGAAAGGGCTACAGGCCTGGGAGGCTGTCTCTGGGCACCGCCCCCCCCGGGGGGCTCTCACATCTGAGCCAGCTGGGAAGCCCCCTCCCTGCCCTTCCTTCACCCCTCCTCCGACTCCTTCTCCCCACCATCCAGGTCCCAGAGAAAAATGAGCCCCTCCCCGCAGGGCATTCTACTTCCTTCCTTGGTCACTGCAAACAGCTCAGATCCCTGTCCCCAATGAGGAAGCAGGAGTGGCTCTGCCACTGTGCTGGCTCCAACCCTCCCCCACCCCAGGTTCCAGGCACCTGATTCCACATTTTTCTGAGATATTGACTCCTTCCCATCAACTGAAGCCACTGACTGAGTCTCTGCATGTTAACCTGAGTGCCCTGAGCCCACCTCTCTCTTGGCTTCCTTTCCTCACAGCCACCCTCTTGAAAGAGATGTCCCCATCTCCATTTCCTCCTCCCTTCCTCATTCCTCAGCCCGAGGCCCTGAAACTGCTCAAAGGCTTGTCTCTGCAGCTCTGGTCTGGCTAGCCATCCTCTCCTCTCCTCTCCTGCTCCCTTGAGCGTCCACCTCTCTGGCCCTTTCTGCCCTCCTTGCATCCCTCTGTCTGCCTGGGTCTCAGTGCTGGAGTTCTTCCACTAAGAGTGGCAGAGGGCAGGTAGGGGCAGAAGGTTAGGGACAAGGGTACTGGCATCAGACACCCTGGGTTCAAAGAAGCCTTACTGCCTACCAGCTGGATTGCCGAGGGCAAGTTTCCTCACCCTCAGGGCCTGGAAAGTGGAGAGGACAACATAGAAGCAACCTCTCCTTGCTTGTGAGGATTTAGGAGAACATTCCCTCCCTTAGCACGGCTGACACAGGAGGAGCCGGAGGGAGCACTGGTTCCGAGGTTTGCCTGGTGGCCCCTGGCATTGGTACTGTCTGACAGCAATGGGCCAGATAACCAGGGTGAAGGTTTCCAGAGGGCTTCACAGGGCTTCCGGCAGTTGGGCTGCTCCGGGAATCCCAGTGATCTCAGACGTCATACACACACTCACACACCCCGTGCATTACTCTTCTTGAGCACATCTGAGGGGCTCAGTCATCTGTACGGAATATCATCTGTACGGAATACCTCTGCTTCCACTGCTCCCAAGGTCAAATCCCCCCATCCCATCCCACCCTGGGCATCTTTACCCAGAGCCTGAGGCTTGGGGACATAAAGAGTGGAGGCTGGCAACAGATGGGTTAACTCATGGCCTGGCTCCTGGAAGGGATGCTTCATAGGGCATGCAACTCCCCGCTCCACTCCGCGCCTTTCTTTGGTCCCCAAAGCAGCCAGCACCCCTCCCCTCTTCACACATCCCCCTCCACTCCCTCTGACCGAAGGGGATAGAGGGCTCCCCCAGGTGGCCAAACGTGCCAAGGCCAGAAGCTGGGGAGTGCAAGGCCCTGCTTCAAACATCTTGTTCCTTCAGCCCCATAAATATATCTGCCTGGTCAGACCAGATGTTCCAGTGTGGAGTTCGGGAAATCAGGTCACTTGTATGTGCATTCACGTCTGAATGAAACAGGCAATGTGTGCAGTCCAGTGTTGTAAAGTGGTTTGAGCCAGGCTGTGGGGAATTGCTTGCAGCCATGCTGAACGCTGGTGGAGGATTGTCTGCTGGGCCTGGCCTAACACTCTGCCTTGTGTCATGGGTCACAGGACACAGAGACATGAAGACAGGAAGCAGAGCGTACAGGCCCAGCTAGAAGCCAAAAACACACCAGCACCAGTAATCACCACCATCTATCATGTGCCTTCTGTGTGCCTGTCACCCTGTCCCAGGCTTCCCATTCTTTGTCTACTTCTCACAACAACCTAGGAAATAGGCATTATTGTAATCCCCATTTAGCAGATAAGGAAACAGGCGCTCAGTGAAATGAAATCTCTTGTCCAAAAATCACACAGCTAGGTGAAGCCTGAATTTGAACTCATACATGTCTGACTCCAAATTCCTTCCTCTTATGCAAGCCTGACTATGCACAGGAAGATAATCTGGCAAAATAAACAGGAGAGACACGAGTATATACAAAGATGCTTGTGAATGAAGATGTACAACTCCTTCCGGCCCCAGGAGCACACACACAGGTGCTCAGCAGAAGCAAGGGGGACAACGACAGGCCAGTTATACAAGCACCGTGAAGATACACATGTGAGAGAACGGGAGAGCTCACCCAGCTCTCCTCCAAGGTGCACGCCCGGGCCCTGACACCTGCCCTGCCCATGCCTGCTTGGGTACTGGTCCTCCAGAACATGGACTCCTGGACACCAGAAAGTTTCAGTGATGGGCTGCAGCCCCCCTTGGCTCACTGGCAGGCTAAGGTCCAGCATTCTCAGCCTGTCTGGTGACAGCCCATACATGAATGTGGGCTCGAGCATACATCCCTCACCCGCACATACATCTTCCGAAGACAGAACCCGCGGCCACCATCTGTTCTATGCACACACAGTTGAACTCTTGGTCCAGCTCACACTGACAAGTACACACACGCAGTTCTCAGGGAGAAGGGGAAGAAAGGTTGAGCTAGCTAGGGGGCTGAAAATCCCTGAAGCCTGATAGACAGGAAGGTAGAGAAGCCTTCTACCTTCCCAGGCCCTCCCCGCCTGAGACTGTCCCCCGGCCCTCCCATTTTTAAAGTTGTGCGGAGGCCTGGAATGCCCACAGTGCCCACCAGGGGGCGCGTGAGCATTGAATAATCCGTTCAGCCCAGCCTTTTTCCCCAAACTGCATTCATTCATTCCTAAATATGTATCAAGCATCCATTCTGTGCCAGGTGAAAGGACACATTGAAGAGCAGAAAGGTGGTTAGGACAACGGAAGAGACACATACCTACACCTCAGTGGAACTGGAGGTTAGATGGGAAAGGCGTTGGCAGGAGGGGCTGGGTCAAAAACAGCTAGAATGCATTGAGCACCAACTGTGTTCCAAGCTTTTCTCGAGTTTGATATGCATTAACTCATTTAATACACAACTGTATGAACTAGGTGCTCCCATTATTCTTTTATTGTGGGTATTGTGGGTACACAGTAAGGCAGGCATTATAAGTTACCACATAGAGTTGTCCTGAGGATTGAATAGATCAATATGATTATGTGCAAAACACTTGGAACACTGCCCCGTTGTTATCATTGTCTCCATTTTACAGATGGGAGAACCAAGGCACCATTAGCATGGAGTGGTCTCAGGATTCAATCATGAGCAGGCTGGTTCCAGAGTGTGGGCTTATCCAGTTACTAGACCTCCTAATAGGTCCAATTGGGGGGTCCTGGGGGCAGGGGGGAGTCACTAGAAAATTTTAGCAGGGAAGGGGCAAGACCTAGTTTGTATTTGATGCTGGCTATAGGGTGGGCCGACCTGGCGGTGAGGGACTGGTTAGGTGGAGGCTGTCACCAGGGCCAACTGTGACCAGGATGGGAGTGGAGAGGTAGAGAAGACATATTTGAGACATTAAGGGAACAGCCTGGAGGGTCTTGGTGACCAATTTCATGCCAAAGCTGGGGGAGGGAGGAGGCAGAAAGCAGTAGATGGGGAAGCAGAGTGGGAAGAGGGTAGAGACACGTGAGGCATCAAAGGGGAGAAGCCTATGGGCCCCCAACTTGCTATCTAGCCTCGACCTGGGAGAGGGCTCCAGCTCACACTTTCAGGGCTGAAGATAAAGAAAAGCAGTCCCCAGATCTCTTTGCCCCATTTTTTCTGGATAGCCTGGGGGTGGTGTGAGGGCCAGGAACCCTAACTCTGGCTCCGCTCTCTTCAGGGCCTGTGGGGCTCTCGGCTCCCTGGGGATGGCACTGCACTGTCTTTCCCATCCTGCCTGGCACCCTGGCCCTTGTCCACAGGGGCAGGACCTGGGAGTCCCACCCACCCTCTCTGTTTGTCTGGCTGCCCCCAGCTTGGCACAGAGTGATAATATCCCCCTCCCCTCCAATGTGGAGGCTTGTCTTACAAAGCTTTCTCCTTTAATCTCCACAACTACCTGGCAGTGTAGGCCCTTATCATCTTGGTTTTGCGACTATAAGAGTCACTTCTGGGGTAAGAGGCTCACCCTAGGTCACACAGCTTGTGTCTGGACCAGTTCTCTGCCAGGACTGTGCTGCAAATCATGGGCTCTTACCCCTCCACTCCCAGCACCAGCAGGCGCTCTGTGGCCATTTTGGGGAGATGGAGGCAGCTGGACTCTGCAACTTTGTGCAGAGCTGAGAACGGGGCTGAGAGAGGGGCATGGCGTGGAGTTATCGGGACTCCTCAGGCAGAACTTGGGTGGTGCGCAGAGCCTCGCGAAGGGTGGGGGTGGAGTGGGTCATGCCTGGGCAGGCAAATGGGGACAAAGAGGGCGCCAGCACACCTGGCCGCCAGGCAGCCCGAGCCCGCCAGTCCAGATTCAAAGCCGGGCTGAGGCTGTGATTGGTGGCTCCAGTCCCTCGCCCCACCCTTTCTCTCTCACCTCTCAGGAAGCTGGGAAAGAGGGATGGAGTGGAGAGGGCCCCTCACTTAAGCCCTTAAGCACCAAGCGGTGGCCTCACTGGCACTGAACCCAGTTGTCTCCCTCTCGTGCCCCAAGCCCTGCAGGGCCCGTCTGGGGTTCTGGCGCCGCAGCCGTGAACCTCGGCGACTCCGAAAGCTGCCAGGCCTGGCTGGCTCGGGCCTCAGGGCGTGCACCCACCCTGAGCTGTCCTCAGTCCGAGGCCTCCCCCGGCCCGTCCTCTGAGTGCTCCCTGTTCTCGGACCCCCCCCACCATAGCCACGAGTGGGCCGCAGCCCCTGCCCACTGGGGCACCCGGTCCTTGCGGGCTTCCCGCCCGAGCCCCGGAGGATCCGCGCGCAGCTAGGCCGGTGTGGCGTGGACGGGAGCCGGGCGCACAGGCTGCGGGTCTCCGCGCGCGCCCCGCCAGGGGGGCTGGGCAGGAACCCGACCCCGGCCCGCGCCCCGCCCCCGGCGCAGATGGCGCGGGCGGTCCCGGCAGCGGTTCCGGGCTCGGGTTTCGGCCGCGAGAGGCGGGGCGCGCGCCGGGGGGTCCGCTGAGGCCGCGGCCAATCAGCCGCCAGGCCGAGACCCCCGGCCGCCAATCACGGCTCGGCCCGGCCGCCCCCGCCCCGCCGCGTTCTTTGTTCCCAGTCGCTCGGGCGGCCCTCGGCGCGGCGCGCCCCCTGCGGCCAGGCTCCCGGCCCGCCGGACCCCGTGGAGTGCACGCGCGTGTGTGCCCTGCTCGCGCAGGGGCAGGCTTGCCCGTGGCCTGGCACACTCGGGGGAGCCTGGCCAAAGCCCCAGAAAAGCTTTTCTTTCTTTTTTTTTTTTTTTGGCGGGGGCAGTGTCACTGGCCCTCACATGTGGGACCCGAACCGGGGCCGCTGGCGTCCCAAGCCAGATCCCAACCACCGCGCCACTCGGCCGGCCCAGAAAAGCTCCTTTTGAGAGGATGAACTTTGACAATGAAGGGGGGCGAGGCTCCGAGTGCGCACCGGGGCCTGGGCATGGGTCCAGCTCAGTCCCCACCTTTCCTTCCGGGGCCGCGGTTTTCCTCGCTCTCTCTTGCTCCCTCGCCTTTGCTCAGGCTGTTTCTCTGCCTGCTGCCTTTCAGATACACCCACCTAATGAGCCCGGATTCTTCTTTCCACACCTACCACGGGGTTGCATTCTCTGTGATATCCCTGGGGAGTCACAGGAGCCTCCCTCCTGTGTCTCCACCACCACTCACCCAGCCCGTGTTCCCTTCTGGTTTGGGTTTGGACATCTCAGCAGAGGCCCTGAGGGACCCATGCTCAGTAACCCCAGCGCCTGGCAGAGCATGGTGCTCCATGCTTGTCTTTTCAAAGGGGCAGCAACAAGCCCTCATCTCAGACACTTTGGGAGTCACATAGCACGTTCACACCTAATCTTGGTTGCACCTGAGAAAGGCTTGCTATGCCAGACCTGTTGCAGGATTAAAAGAGCTAGCATCTGTGATGAGCAAAGCGTGTGCCTGAGAAGGAACCATGCACCCACGCTTGCCACAGCCCCTGCCACACCACGGATTTTCCCTTTCAAAGCCCCTGCCACTTCCAGATTCCCAAATCCAGCAGACACTCCTTTTACTCTTGCCCCCCCCAATCCTTGCAGTCCCCTTCCTTGATCTCTGAGCCTGCTCTGAATTCCATCCTTAGTCCTCTTCTCTGATTCCCTCCACCTTCCATGAGCTCATCCACTCCCATACTTCCACCTGCCCTGCCCTGATCTGTCTCCTGGGTCCCTAAGAGACCTCCACGTGGACATCCCTCAAGTATCTCAAACCCAGTTTGTCTCAAACTCAAGGTTCTGGTCCTCCTGCCACACTCACTTCTGTATCTAAAGGATTCACATCCTCACCATTGCCCGGGCCAGAGACCTGGGTGTCATCCCCATCCCCCTCGCCCACCATCCACTGTGACCAAGTCTCCCAGATGAGCTGCCCCACTCCCCCAGGACCAGTGCCTTGGTCCACGCTCTCCTACTTTTTGCCGGTTCTCCTAATCAGCCTCCTTGCTCTGTCTCCACAGTCTGCAGGGCCTGCTGCTTGCCAGGTTCTTTTCCCATTGCTCTCAGCCTCCAGTCCCAACCAACAGGGCCCTGCCATCTGGCCCTGCCTACATTCCTGTCTCAGCTACAGGCACACAGAATTACTTCAGTTGAAGCCCTGACACAGGGTGGGAGGCTGGGAGTGGGTCTACATTTCCAGAGCCCCTTAATAGAAGTGGTGCCAGGCACTGGGGCAATCAGAGGAACAGTTAAGTCTGGGGAGCTGACTGGTTCAGGAAACAGGCTCTGCAAACAGGCACCTTTAGTTTTGGGCCCTGGCTTTGAACGTGCCCACTGTGTGACTTTGGCTCTTACTCACCTTATCTGGCTCTCATGTCCCAGATGGGTTTAATATGGCCCCTTTGAAGGCTAGAGGAGAACTTGAGACCCAGGGCCAAGAATGGGCAGGGACCACCTCCCATCCCAGGTACTCCCTAAAGCTCCAGCTTCCAGATCAGCTAGGGGAGAGGCAGGACCTGAGATCCAAGAGCCAGTTGAGAGGTATTGGGGGAGGAAGAAAGAAGCAGGGGGAAAGAGGGGGAGGGGAGGCTGACAAAAGAGACCAGCTGCTGTTTGCACACAAACCCCAAGTTGATAATGAGTGGAGGGGCGGGGGCGGGGCAGGGAAATGTCTTGGCAGGAGCCTCTGCCAGCTGAAGAGTCTGCCCAGAATCATCGTGCCCCTCCCTCCACCACTCCCTGCTCGGCCTCACTACTCACACCCAGCCATACATCTGCTCCTAGGACTACTGCAGGAAGAGCCCAGTCCTGGCGACATGCCCCTCTCAGCCCAAGACTCAGATCCTCCCCTTCAGGCCACAGGCATCCTCAGAGCAGCCCCAGAGAAGCCCACAGGAAGGCCCAGAGCCTCATAGAGCTCATGGGCACCAGAGGACGCCAGTAGGCCCAGACTCCAGCCTCTGAGCTCCTGGTCAGATTGAAGGCCCCTGGCGGAGCTCTGGAGGAGAGTGGAGGCTCCCAGGTGTGAGGCCTAGAAGAGTCCTCTGCCCCGGAGCCTGCCCACACCAGGGCAAAGAGGCATACCAGGGCTGGGGGGTAAGCCAGGAGGCGTCCAAAGCTCCTTGTCCCCCAGTAATACCAGGAGGGCCCCTGGGTGGCCCACCAGACAGGATGAAGATATACGAGGCCCAAGAAACACTGCTGGGACCCTTGGTATTAGGAGTAGGACCTCCTCCCCCACCATTTGGTCACCCTTGCCTGAAGCGCCATGGAAGGGCTTCTCTTCCTGTGGTCCTAGGGCCCTGCTCCATCTATCCCTGTCCTCAGTCTGGCTGGCCTGTTGGCATCTCCCTTGGGCCAAGCGCTGCCCCATGCCCACAGCGGCTCCTGCCATGGGGACTGTGGGTGCAGCTGACAGGCTGTGCCAGCAACAAGAGCGTGTGCTCCCACTGCTGCCATGTGCCAGCCTAGCAACCGCTCCCAGGGGCTGGGAGAGGCGGTGCAGGGAGGGGACGGCTGCGTTCCTGCTCTCCTCCGCCCGCTGCCTCCTCTGTCCCTCGATGCTTGCTCCAGAGCAGGGTCAGCCTGGCTCCAGGCTCCAAGGATGGGGCAGGACTGTGGCACACTGGCCCTTCTATGGGCCAGTCCCTAAGGAGCCAGAGGTCAAGCTGTGTGGGGAGCAGCAGGGAGGGAAACGCTGTGTGGACGTTGAGGCCCGGGCAGAGCCCTGTGGGGCAGAGGACCATTCCCTTCAGTTTCCTTCTCGCCTCTCTTCTGAAGGCATGGGACTGGGTGCAGTGGGAGGGAAGAGACGGCTGTCCCGGGAGGCAGAAGAGCTGGGCAAAGGCTTGGAGACGGAACGACAGGGCGCAGGAGCAGAGGTTCACAGTGAGGAAGCGGCATGGGGTCAGGTGATGGCAGGGCCTTGAACACCAAGGTCAATGAGGACTTTATCCTGGAGTCCATGGGAGCCACAGAAGATGCTGGGCAAGAAGCAACAAGAAGGACAGGGCAGTGGGGAGACCACGGCCACAGTCCACTGAGAGGAGGGATAACACCAGGGGTTCTGGGGGCAAACAGCGCTGGGATCCAACCCAGTCCTTGAAACTCTCTGGGCCTCAGCTCCCTCAGCTGTAATTTTGGAGCAATATAAGACCGCCCTCATGATTTGTTGGGAGGGTTGGATGATGTAATGCAAGAGGAGCTCTCCTGAAAGTGAACCATTGTCACTAGTGGGAAGAAAGAGTGGCTTGAATGGAGGCTCGGCTCCTGAGTCACAGGGCAGCCTCCATGTGGTTCGAGTGCACCATTGCTCATGTCCTTTCCTGGGAGTTTGGGGAGTAGTGGTGTACACAGTAAGAATATGGACGAGCTCCCAAGGGGACCCTGCACAGCAATGGCTATGCAGCGGGGGTCCAGAGTGCATGATGTGTTCCTAAGCCCATGTGCAGTCTAAGTGAGCATGTGGGTGGCTGAGAACAGGGCTATTGGAGCAGTGGCCTACAGAGGGAACCACTTCAGGATCTCCAGGGAACCCTGATGCAAGGCCTGGGTACCACTAGGGAAAAGGTGGGGTGGGAGGAAGAAGCCAGCACCCCACAAGGTTCTAGATAATGAATGGGGCTTGACATAAAAAGGCCATTGGGGTGTAGAAAAATAAAGCTGTACTTCTCCCACACCGGCATGTGTGTGTGCACACATGCCTATTTTGTTGAGTCGGAATGACTGTGTACTAAGGGACATTTTACTTGAGCTGGATTTCACAGGTGAATACAGGACCAGCCTCTGCAGGAGCTTCAGGAGCATCAGGCCCTAAGGATGGAGAAATGCCCACTTAAGACCCCGAGGTCAGTGCCAAGGAGGCCGGCCTGGTGCCACCCCGAGAGGGGACCAGGCTGGCTGGGGCCCACGGCATTACCCGGCCCACCCTCCCAGGCCCAGGCCACAGAGAAGGCATTGATGGGAAAAGATGCGCCTGGAGGCCGCTGCAGCTGGCGCAGCATGGGCATCGCTGGGCCTTGGAGGGGGAGCAGGATGGGCCCTGTAGCACCCAGGCGTCCGTCGGGCTCCAAGCCCAGTTCTGAGCATCTGTGGTCAGTGTGGGCACCCCAGGCATCTTCATCCTGAGGTGCTTTTATATGGCACACCCCAGGAAGGAAAAACGGGCCTTCCTTCCCAGGGGTTGACAGGAGGCAGATGGCCCCCCACCCCCCTTGAAGTCCACAATGGATGGCGTCTGCCCTGCTGAGATTTCTTCAGTGATCCTCCATCACCAGGCAGTGCTGGGACACCTGTGCCTGATCACCTCTCTGGCCTTGCTTTTCACCACTGGACTCCCAGTGGATCTTTCACTCACCGACCTGCCCTCACTTACCTCTCTGATTCTTTGCTCTCAGTGTCCTATGCTCCCCACATCCTCACCCACCTTGCCTGCCTGGCCAAGTCTCAGGCTTTATTTACCCCTCAAGCCTCAGCTCAGGCTTGCCTCCTCCAGAGAGCCTTCCAGGATTGCTACAGGCCAACTTAGGTCCTCTTAGGCTCCTCCTGCATTTTGCAGGCACCTTAGATAAGCATAGTTATCTAATTATCATGCTAGATTATAACTGTTCATGTGCATGGCTCCTTAGAGATGTAACTCACTCAATAGCTTCCTCTTTTTCTCCTCGTAGTCACCAAATAAACATTACAGTGGCCAGTGGCCAAATCTGCCCTTCTCGACCTCCTGCCCATGACCTCCTTCATGCCCTTGTGAACTTTCCACTCCAGGACCCACCTGGCCAGGCCGTTTCAGCTGAACAAATGCAGGTGCTGCAGCTGCCACCAGCCATTCACGCCCCACACACCGGAGGCCAGGCAGACAGATGTGGACACGCACACTCACACTGACATACACTGACACAGACATGTGCATACTCACACACACACATCCACATCCACACACACACACACACACAAATACAAACACAGATTTACAGATTTGTACACACACCAACACACACATTGAAACATGCTCACAGACACAGAAATGCACACGCGCTCACACAGATACAGGCATATACACACACATGCACACCATACACAGGCACCCCTGGACACATCTACAGACATGTGCACACATAGACCTGCTCACATACAGGCACACACTCACAGACACGGATGTACACTTGCACACACAGAACACATATGCACGCACAGGTACCCACCAGTGCACACAGCCAGGCTATGGTGCAGGAGGAACTGCTGATCTAGGCCACCGCTGCCATCTCCTTCTTCCCCGAGTCCCCAGGCCTGCAGAGGGCGCCCGAGGGCCCTTCCCTCTGGGCCCAGCCTTGGAGGAAAGGAGAACATGTGGTTGCCACCTGCCCTCCCGAACCAGGTTCCCTTTGTTCCAATGCCCAGGAGGTGGCACCCTGCCTGGGACTGCCCAGCCACAGAGTCCTCCAGGCACTGCTTAGGCTTGCTCGTTTCCTCCCCAGAGATAAGTCCGGAGGGGCCATGGAGCAATGAGAGGACCAAGGCTCAAGGCTGGTGCCAGGCATGGGGGTGGCAGCCACAAGGAGGGAGAGCTGGCCCATCACCCCATTGCCCTTCCAGACAGGACCACGCAACCCCAAGGGCCCTGTAGCCCTTCCTCCCTCCCCGTTGTCTTTCCAAGGGTTTGTTAAGGTGTTGTTCCCTGGGAGGGGGGCCCTGGGAACACTGAAATAGGAGCTAAGACCCCAAAGGGAAAATCTTCAATCCTCCCCTTTCACCAGTGTCCAACTCTTCTGGCCCTATTGAGTTGCTGGTGAGGCCTTTGGTTCCTTAAGTACAGAAGAGCAAGGCTTTCCCACCCCCCAAACCCAGAGTCCTGGAACTGTGCCAAGCAGAGACTACAGATGTCATTTAAGACCCACCTCTGCGGTTTCAAGTTAAGCCCCTTGAGTGAGTGGTCTACCCTTCTGAGCCTCAGTTTTCTCCTCTGTGAAATGGGCATCCTTAACAGTCCCTGCCTTGCAGTTGGGTGCGTGGGCAGCACAGGCAGAACTGGTTTGGGGCCGGGCACACGGTGCGTGGAAGTTGGCTATCACTGTGGTGGTTACTGTGTGCTGAGCCCTTTCCTGGCTGAGCTGTTAGGATGGTGTTTGGACCCCAGCAGAGCCACTCAGGATGCGCTCACTAAATCCAGGGACATGCACAGGATGGGGATCAGCCCTGGAATGTCGTACCTATGCCGTCAGGAAACAGCGTATATCAGGGAGCACCTGGCAAGACACCAGGCCTCATTTTCCAAGTGTCTATTCCTGGTGGGGCCGAGCTCACGACCTGGCCATGAGCCCTGGTCCGAATGAGGTTTTTCCTCCTCCTTCTCCCCGGAGGGAGGACAAGGCTGGCCCTCTCCTACCTCACCCCCCAACCCCCCGCCCCGTCCCCTTCCCACCACAATTAGGCTCTTTGTGGCTGAGAGTGTGTCTGTGCCTCTTCTCCTCCCTCAGTCTTAGGCTGGCCGACGGTGGGGGTCTCCCCTTCCTCAGGTGCATTGTTGCCTCTCTTGAAGGAAGGTGAGGGGCCCTGGCCAAGCCTGTGACAGGATTGGGCCATCTTGTCTCCCACTGCACGGCCTCTTGCTCAGTGGTCAGCTGTGCATGGGGCTCCGCAGGGCCCGGGCAGGCTGCTCTCGTCATTAGTGGTCCGGCCTCACTCCAAGTGAATTAGCTGGTCCTCCGGGAGTGAGTGCTGAGGCCTGCAGGCTCCTGGCACAGGCTAGTGATTCATTCACCACAGCCGCACCCCCACCAGAGGCCAGCGGCATCCCTTCCCCCAGCCCACCAGCCTGGTTAGCGGCCGGGGAGCAGGAGGCCGATGCCCAGAGTGGCCCTGGCTGCCTGTCCATCTGCCCCTATCATCCTATTAATCAGGTTGCTCCTGCTCCCTTGGGTCATGCTGGCCTCCGTCCGTAGTCCCGTCCCACAGGCAGGCCTGGTGGCCCTGGATCTGCGGGTGGCCCTGCTTCCGCCAACCTGGCCCGCCCTGCCAGGCTCTGTCTTCAGCTCCCTTCGTCCACTGGGCACCTTGAGTGACCCCGGGGGAGGCTCCCTCATCCTCTTTCCCACCTCCCCCTGTGCCTTCCTGCCCCGCTCAACAGAGGCCCTGGGATCCACTTAACAGGTTTTGATGAAAAACGGGCTCAGCCCATGCATAGGAGGCTCGCGATAACTGCCTGGGGCCAGTCCCTGCCAGCCTCAGGGTGGGTCTGGGCTTCAGGACCAACATGGATGAGGAAGGCACCACCTTCTGCCGCACAAGGCCCTAGGAACCCACACATGTCCTTCGATGACTCCTCCCTTCTCGTTTTCATTTACTCAACAGGAGACAGGTGTTCAGAAGCAGGTGTTGATGAGTGAGCGAATGAATGAATGTTTTTCCCCCACAGCTAATGTGACTTCTCTTCATCAACTCGTGTAACTCACATTTGCTCAGGTCTCTCTGGCTTGAAAAGTGTTCCACAGCAGCTGCAGAGTGGAAAGCACCTACATTTCACAGCCAGAAGACCTGAATCCACACCCAGCCTGTTGCCCATGAGCCCTCTCTGAGCCAACAAGTCCTCATGGTCACATGGGACCGGTCCCCTCCCCGAGGCTGGCTCTGAGGATTAGAGGCCATTTATCTTGTGCAGGGAACCAGCCATAGAGATACCACCCAAATGGCAGCCAGAGAGGACTCTGCCCCAAGTGCTCTCCCTGGGGGGCCTCCCTAGCGCATATGTCACATATGTGTGCAGTTCCCCCCTCCCCCCCGCATTGTTCTCTAATCCTTGATGGTTGCTCTGTAATTGCTCTCAGATGGTCTCATCATAATGCATAGCATCTGCAGAGCAGGTGACAGTTTATAAACTGTAACTTCTTCCTCATCCCTTCCCACCTTTACAAAAAAACCCTGAGGCTCAGAGAGTTCACCAGTTTCTCTAAGACCACACAGTGGGGAGGAAGCAGAGATGGCCCCTCCCCAGACTATGAGGCCTGCTGGTCCCCAGTTCCAGGCAGGGGAGGGAGCTCAGCAGGAAGCAAGGAGACTACCTAGGATCTGAAGGCAGATGGGGGAGGCAGGCATTTCCCTCAGCACAAGCAGGCTGGGTGCATGGGCGTGCATGCACGATATGTGCTCACCTGTGTGTACAGGTGTTCAGGCTGAGACCAGGCAACCCCTGAAGGGGGCTTAAGGAGGGAACATGCTTCCCAAGGTGAGATGTGAGACTAGGTTAGTTCCACAGTCCCTTTCTGTTCTGAGGCTTCGGTGACAGAAACTTCTAGAAAACAATTGGGTGAAATGTAATGTTTCTACTGGAACTGAGGTTCCATTATCACCCAGATAAGCTGCTTTATTCGCTTTATTTATTTAGTTTTGGTTTTGGTCAGAAAACTGAAGCACTGGGGAGGTACCTGGGTGTGTCCCAGAGGCATAGTGAGGTGAGAATGGAAGAGGAGACAGCTAAACTAGGAGCCACGGGAGGGAGGGATCAGCCAGAGGGAAGGGGAGGAGGATTAGCAGGGAAGACCTGAATCCACCTGGAGCAGCACTCTGCACCTTTGAAGTCCAAGCTCTGAGGATGCCTCCTCTGAGAAGCCCTCCTCACTGCTCAGGCTCATCTGCTCTCTCCTCCGGTTCTTCTGTGGCCCTCGACACACTTAGTGTGGACCTTCTTGACTGTGCCTGCTGCCCTCACTGGGTGGTGAGCAGGACAGGGAGCCTGTGTGTGTGTGTGTGTGTGTGTGTGTGTGTGTTTGTATGTGTGTTTACATTTGAAAAGATTTAAAAAATACAGAAATGGGGGGCCGGTGCATTGGTTAAGAGCTGGCTTGGGATGCCAGCGGCCCCGGTTCGAATCTCACATATGAGGGCCAGTGACACTGCCCTCTACAGCTAACAACAGCTCCACCTGGAGCTAGGCTGCGAGCCACGGTGACGGTGTAGGCTGCAGCCCCTGCTGCAGTGGGCTGCCATAGGCTACAGTGAGTGGCTGGCAGCCAGCATGAGTGGCCAGCAGCCAGCGTGAGCTGCCAATAGCTGCGGTGAGCGACCATCCAGAGGCCAGCGACCGATCTGCCTCATCCAGGAAGGGCCAGTGAAGCAACGTCCTCTGCAACTAGACTGAAAAACAAAAAGACAGCAACTTGTCTGTTCCCCTTCCCCGATTCCCCAATGCTGTTCCCCTCCCCCAATTCCCCAATAAAATCTTTAAAAAAAAATACAGAAATGGGGCCAGCTGAGTGGCCCATTGGTTAAGAATTGGCTTGGGAAGCCAGCTCTGAGCAGCAGGGCCCCAGTTCAGATCCCACATGAGGGCCAGTGACACTGCGCCCTCTACAGCTAAGATGGTGAACAACAGCTCAACTTGGAGCTGGGCTGCTGTGAGTCACCGGCAATGGTGTAGGCTGCAGTGGGGCTGGCTGGCAGGTGGTGTGAGCTTTTGTGAGCTGTCATGAGCAGCCGTCCAATGGCCAGAGAGCTACTGCCTCACCCGGAAAGAGCGCAATGATGATACCAACATGGGCCAGTGAAGCAACGTCCTCCAAAACTAGACTGAAGAACAAAAAGACAGCAACTTGTCTGTTCCCCTCCCCTGATCCCCCACCGCTGTTCCCCTCCCCAAATTCTGCAGTAAATTCTTAAAAAAAAAAATACAGAAATGTACAAAGAAAAATGGAGCAAATACCCGTGTACCTGCAGGGACCGGCTCTCTGCCCCAGCCTGCAGATGGGAAGGGTACTTGCATAACTGCCAAAGTCACAGGCAGTGCTCATGTCTGCACATGCATAGACACACGTCTGGCCCACACTTATGAAGCATGTAACCCAACATGGATATGTGTGTGTTCATGATTATATTTCCAACGCACGTGCACACCCATAGTCAGGATGTGGGAGGACTGGAAAGGGGCCTGTTCCAGAGAGGAAGCTGGGCCAAGGTGAGGGGTGTGCCGCTGCGTGCCTGCCATGCGCCTGTCAGCCGAGGGTTCCAGGCTGCCACTCTCACTCCATGTTTCTGTCTGATTAGGCAAGGCAAGCTCCCTCATCTACGGGGAGTCTACAGTGGGCCAGCAGGGTTCGGGCTCCCTGGCCCTATTTCCAGGGTTGCAGGCTGCAATACTTGGCTGTTTCCAGGTCTTTCCTGCTGGCCCCTCTGCCAGACCTGACTTCCAGCAGCTAGGAGGCAGTAGGCAGCCCTGGCTCCTGGATGATTTACACATGGGTGCGACCCATTGGGCCTGACAGGGACCCAAGGGTGGAGATCAGAGTCTTCAGGGCAGAGCTGGGTGACTTTGGAGCTGTTACCACACTGCCACAGTTTCTTGAAAGGCAACAATCCTGAGCTTTGTATGCCGAGGAGGGAAATGACCACCAAGTATTATAATAATAATAAAAATTACCAACAAGCTCTAAGTTGTGGGTTGCTCTCTGTCACTGAGATGTGAAGAAAATGACTGCTGTCAGAGTCCTGGAGAAGCTCAAATGCTCCATTTCTGCAGAGCAGCTCAGCTCTCTCCCCCTGAGATGGCCCATTTGGAGCTTCAGGTACTCAGCTGGACTCAGAGGCTCTAAGCCTCAGAGGGCAGCTGGGGTTTTAAGGAGGGTCCCCTCTGCATTTCACTAGGGATTTGTGAGCCCCTGGGTCCTGGGCCTTCCCCAGAGAGCCCATTCAGGGAACGCTGGGGTGCCTGGCTGGATGGCGGCTCTTTCCTCTGATGGACTGGCCAGGCCCCACTGTGGAATGTTCCAGCCATGGAGACCCTGGTGTTCCGAGCTGCTGCAGCTAGTTCTGGGGAGCGTTGAGCCACATTTTCTTAAGGCTGAGCCTCATGCCAGGACTCTGGGGGACATTACTGTCACTTGAAGAGAGAGTCAAACCTGACTTATTTGGTGTAAATGCCAAGGAAGAGGCCACAAAGAGAGGTGGCTGATTTTTCACTCATCCTTAAACAATGCAATGAACTATACCATCTCTTGGCAAGTCCCCCAAAACACAGGAGAATGATAACAGGGCAATGGAAGGGGGAATGGAAGGGAAGTGTGAGGAAGGGGCAGAATCACCAAGCCCTATCTGGGCAGGGGATGCTAGAAAGGTCTGGGAGAATTGGGGGGGCAACCACTTATGGAGCCAGGCCAGGGGCAAAGGGGCAGTTGAGGCTGTGTGAAATGACTCATCCCCACCCCACCAGCTCGCTCCGGGAGCCTCCATTTCCTCTTCCATAAAGTGGGGCATGTACCTGGATTGGCGTGACACCTAAATGGTACAACCTGTGAGAAAGTACTTTAGTTCAAAGGGCTCCGGCTTGTTTAATTAATTACCACAGCAATTAATTTAGACCTCGGTTCTAAAGTTTATAGAAATACCTAAAGGCCAACAGAAAAAAAGAAAATCACTGAAGAAGATGGCTAAGGGAAAGTAGGGTAGAAACAAGGAGCTGGAGTATGGTTAGTCCCATCCACCTGGGGTGTGTTCTGGGACCTGGAAGTGCCTTCCAGGTGAGTCTGGCAGCCCAGACAGGGGAAACTGTGGTCAGTTACAAGACACAGGAGGTCTATAAACAAAAAATGAAACAAGGGATTCAGGAGTTTTAGGAGGTTGTTATTGAACCCCGTTTTATGTGTGAGAAAGCTGAAGCTCGCAGTGGTTGATCTTGCCCGAGGATCCGCACTCTTAAGTCACCAAGGCCAGCCGGGAAACCCCCACATAGAAGGACAGGAAGGGGGCACCTGAAGCTTGTGTGCCTGACCACCAGGAAACACTTCCCTGCTGGTGCTGAGGCTCAAGAGACATTTGTCCTGTGAGTCACTCTAAAAGGGACCTTGTGCAACCGTACATTTTCACAGCCCTGAGCGAGGCCATGGTAAATGGTAGCTTGGAGAACTGTTCAGGGCAGATGTTACCAATTGTCTACTGATGCCATGAAAAAGCACAATGGAATACCCTGGGAGCTCTTAGCTTTTAGTAGGCTAACTTTCTGGTGAGTCCTTGGAGACAAACAGTTAGTTGTAAAATGCTCTTCCCTACAGGTCACCAGGTCTCACTAGGAAAAAATCTTGCCTCACAGGCAGAAGTCACCTATCTGGAAAGATTTCTTTGCTCCTTCTGCAAACTGAGAGGCACCTGCTGGAGGATGAGGGCCTCAGTGGGTGAAAATAAACTCCTTATGAACAAACAGAGGAAACCCCAAGATCCTGTCCATGTTCAGGAGGTGAGGGTGGGAGAAGCGAGAGGGTGGTAGGGTTGCTTATGACCAGTGGCTTTTCCTTTTGCAAGTCGGAGGCAGCACCTGCTACTGCAGGTACGATGGGTCTCTGGAGTCAAGCTGCCTGGTTCAAATCCCAGCTCTGCCACTTTGGCAACACCTACCCACGCTGTGCCTCAGTTTCCCCTTTGTAAGGTAGAGATAACAGCAAGCTTTATAGGATTGAATGAGTTAATGTTAATGTGTGTTTAGAACGCTGAACAATGTCTGGCCCAGAGTTTGTTCAGTAAACAGGAGCTGCTGTTTTCATGAGGCCTCTCCACCGCTTACATCAAAATGTGCTGGGGTTTTAGGGCCAGCTGAGTTGGTTAAGAGTTTGCTCAAGAGTGTGAGCTGAGCTCTGAGCAACAGCAGTTTGATGCCCAGCCCGAGCTGAGCTGCTGCTGAGCTGCCAACAGGTGGCAGGATGGCTCAGCTAATTAAAATAATAATAATAATAATAATAATAATAATAATAATAATATTATATGCTGGGTTTTGATTATGGTCACTTATTATGGCCCCGATGGGGCAGGTCTTTGGGGTACTGCCCAGTAGCTGTGCACCAAGGTGAAAGGACACTTGGAATGTCTCTACTTGGTTGGGGCAAGCCAGGTTCCAGAAGTGCCCCTTTTCCTACTGACCCTCCTGCCCTATTTGTTTGCTCATGCACATGCCTGACTTGTTTCCAAGCAGGAGCTGCCATTGCTTTCACCCCCTCCTCTCTCCTCTCACATCTTACTCTGACTCCTGGCTCTTGCCAAGCCCTACTTGCTCCAGGAAGTGCCCCTGACCTCTCCAGGCTGCCCTGGTCTCCTAAGCTGGTGCCAGCCAGGGCCCCAGTCATTCAGTGACAAGGAGGGCGGGTGGCATGGAGCCCTGGCAGCCAGGGCCAAGGGTCTGTCTTCCTGGCCAGGGACCACTTTGTTGGCAAATCAGGATCCCATTTTGGGTCCCAGCGTCTCCATCTGTAAAATGAGCTTCTTGCCCCTCTCGATCTGCAGGGGTGCTTGCTATAACTGTTTGAAGTATGTTCAGTTTTTTTTCTGCGCCTCAGGCATAGAGTAGGCACCCTCAGCATCCCGGGATGAGGGTTCAGTGGCATGTCAGGCCCAATTCCATTTGACTCAGAGCAATTGAACAGTCATTTCATCATGAAGTATAGTCAGGTGTACAAGGCACAGGGCCACGCCAAGTAGAAACACAACCAGATCTGCTCTTACCACTCCCAGCTCATGGCGCCTGCAGGGAAGCGGGCACTTACACAACTGTCCATGCCCAGAAATCCCTTCATTTCAGCCCAGATGATAGGAACAAGGTGGGGAAGCCGAAGGGACTTGTTTAGAACCACTGTCAATCAAGCCTTGGAGTAGATTCTCTAGTCCCTCGAGTGTCCCACTCCTACTGGTGGCCCTGAGAGGAAGAGAGGCTCGGTTTAAAGACAGAAAGCACAGAGAACCCCACTATTGCCAGGTGACAGCCTTCGACAAAGCTGAAAGCTTTAAGTAATGAGGAGCAGGGGTTCCCAGCTAAGGATGTTTCTTCATACTTGTTCCTCCCTGCTGGGACAGCTGTTTTGTGTAGGCTTGCTTATTAACTTAATCATTCATTTCTAATTTCCCTTTCATGTGTTTCTGCAGGTATTCAGAACACATTTTACTTCCCATCACGAATGTCCCTGAATCCAGATTCAGCCTTTTATAATAGCAGTGGTGACTTCTGAAGAACATTCTGGAATACATTCTACCATCCTGACAATCTTTTTTTTTTTTTTCCTGAGGGCAGTGTCACTGGCCCTCATATGTGGGACTGAACGGGGGCCGCTGACAGCACCACTCGGCTGGCCCTACCATCCTGACAATCTTAATTGAGGAAACCTCCAACATATCACATATGGCCCAACAGAGACTGATTTCTACCAATATGATAAATACTTTGGGGGTGGTAGCGTCTCAAAACCATGTCTTGGCCAAGGACGTTACACCTCAGAGCTCTGTGGCCCTGTGAAGAGCCAGGACGGCGTGAGGACAAATAGCCACGCTGTTTTCTCCTGGGGAGCCGGGCCATACTCCTCTCTCCATTTAGCAAGTGGGAAAACGGAGACCTTGCCAGCAGCCAAGTGGATGGGGAGGTGTCTGGCCAATGCTTTTGAGGTAACACTTTTAAAGCACCTAAGTGGCAAGAGAGAGTGGCCTGGAGAAAGCTGCAGATAGCCAATAAATGGTCACAATTCAAGGCCTGGCCACAAGGCAGCAAGTTGAGAAGACGCTGGGGCTGAGGAAAGTGTGGGCCAGCTCTGCGTTCAGATGTCTGAGCTCCTGCTTTCCTCTCGGGCTTCAAATGCACGGGGCTCCACTTCCCTAGAAAAGGTGCCACCACGTTCCCTTCCCTGGGGAGGTTTGAGTTCTGGGGTAATTCTGCACCCTATTTTGAAAGTGTTGGTTTTTTTTTTTTTGGTTTTTTTTTTTGAGGGTAGTGTCATTGGCCCTCATATGTGGGATCCGAATAGGGGCCGCTGGTTCCCCAAGCCAGCGCTTAACCACGGTACCACTCAGCCGGCCCAAAATATTTCCTTTTATTTATTTATTGTTTAGCTGAGCCATCTTGCCACCTGTTGGCAGCTCAGCGGCAGCTCAGCTAAGGCTGGGCATCAAACTGCTGTTGCTCAGAGCTCAGCTAGCACTCCTGAGCGAGCTCTTAACCAACTGAGCCACTCGACTGGCCCTTGCACCCCATTTTGAGAGTTTCCTATAGAATTGTCCAAGTGAGAGCTTCGCTTTTTCCCCCACTGTGAGTCTCAGAAAACCTCTTAGAAGGGAGAACCTCTTTGAAAGGAGCCTGAGGAATCTCCTCCCCCAGTTCTAGAGACTTGCTCCTACCTGGATCTAGAAACTAACAGACTGCCATGCTCACGACTGTCACTGAGCATGGCAGGCGTCACTGCGCATGGCAGCCAAGAGCCCTCCGTGAGGGTGTGGGGGCTGCTGATTCCCGCGCTGCCAGAGTGCTTGGTGAGCTTTGCTAAACTCTGCAGTCCTTCTGCTCTGTCACGTGCAAACCAAATGCTCCCGGCATCACCCTGTGTTCTCTATGGCAGAGAGAAGCAGAACCCAAGTGGGAGGCTGTTATTGGATCGAGGGCCATAGGACCCTTCTTCTTGGTGGTGGTATAAGATTTCTTCTGAAATGCCATTCTTACCAGCATGTGAATAAGGGCTGACCAGTGTGACCAGCGTGTCCTAGTGTGCCCAGGAGTTTCCTGGTTGTAGCAGTGGGAGCTCTACATCCCAGGACAACCCAGACCATCGGTCACCCTGTCTGTACCCACTTTTGGTGTGAGAGAGTGAGCAAATCCTGGCTCGTGGTATGTCCTCCATCCCTTACACCTTCTGCCCCCAAACAAGACTTGGGGTGGCTTCTCTGCCAGGGGCAAAGGGAAGGTAGAAAAGACCCACTTGAGATTAACAGAGAAGAGGAAAGAGCAAGCTCTGAGATGTCAAATCACCTGCGTCTCCTCAACCTCAAGCTTACCTGGACACACAGACGCTCAGCAGGGGCCCTCTCTAGGCTCCTGTTTGCTGGGTTTCCCTGTGGGGCCAGTCGGCAGGAAGTGCCAGGTGTGGAGGTGCCGGTTAAATGCTTCCTCACAGTCACATACAGGTGTTTAACCTTTCCCTGGGAGTACCGCTTTCACAGGCTCTCACAGGCCAAGCGCCTGGGTGTGTGACTGCACACGTGCTTCCCCAACCGGCACCTTCACCTGTCATAGTGATGTCGCGCCCACGCACTCACAAATGGGAATCAGAGCTTAAGCAAAACACCCACGGAGATTGAGCTATGCAAATAAGCTTGCACACATGAGGCTGGATGCAGGGAAGGGGGTCTGGAAATGGTCCATGCAGGCAGAAGATGCCTTGAGACACCGCAGGGGGCATGTGCAGGGGAGTCCAGACCTGGCACCTCCACGAGAGAGTGCTGGTGGTCGATCTGGGAATGGAAAGGGGTGGCGGTGGTCGGGTACACAGCACACATACCTTCCCAGCCTTTTTTTTCCTCATTTCCACTTGGGGCTCCGCTTTGGCATCAGTTTCGGTGCAGGCTCTGAATCTGAAGAGATGCTCCCCACCCTCTCCCTACCAGGCAGGAGTCTCTTGGTGCAGCCAGACCTGTGTGGGTACCAGGGCCTCTGGCACAGATTCCTGGGAGAACGGGCAGGCCCGGGCGAGCTGCACAAGGGAGCAGGCGTGTGGGGGGTGGCTCTTACACAATCTGGCCCTGTCTCAGCAGGGCGGGAGAGTTGAAAGACCTCTGGCAGCTCCCCAGGCCCTTATGCCTGGGCAAGGAAACCACAGCCTGAAACTCCTGGTTTCTGAACGATGGGAAGGCGGGAGTTTTTGAGGCCTGCTTCACTGGGGCTGCCTCCCAGACTCTGTCATTCTCTAAAGCCGGAGGGACTGCCAAGCATGTCAGGCACCAAATCATAGACTTCCAGAAGCTCAGCTAGGCCGGTGCCCTCATTTTCCATTGAAAATGGGAAGAACTTGCTGAAGACATTGTTCCTTTGTCCAGAGTCCTACAAACACTGTGAAACTAACCCTCTTAGCTACAGAGGACAGCTGGAAAATGAGGTCCCAAGAACACTGATGGGTTCCCAGAGGGGCCAGACATTATTTGAAGAACTTTCTGAATATTAACCCCTTCAGTTCCCACCATACCCCTGGAAGGCAGGAACTGCTATTGTCATCTCCATTTTTTTTTTGAAGTGAGGAAGTACCTCGCCTAATGTCACATGGCCAGCATGTAGCAGGGCCAGGATTTGAACCCAGGCAGCTTTATCAGCATTTATATTTTTTCTGGTCTTTCGGGAATCAAGCAGGATTGTGAGACAACAATTTAGGAATAGGTTGGAAATGGCTTTGGAGCAAGTGTTGCAAATGTAAATGCTTACAGGGTCAGGCTGGTGAATAAATGTGTGACCCAGCTGGACAAGAAGAGGTCTGTGGTTCAACTGGAGAGTGTGTAGGCGACCCAGAGGTATCCTTATGCAAATTCCCTAAAAACAAAACTTGAAGGCCATTTGGGGGCTGCTGAGAGAGTTCTCACGAGGCTGTGAACAGAGCCTGGTCAGGATACACAGCCTCTCAGGGTACATCAGCTTATTTTATATGTTTTTGGTGATGGTGGTGGTTTGAAAGGCCACAGAAGCAGCAAAAGGCAGCGATACATCAATAAATACAAGTGGGGAGTTGCCTGTTACTGGAGGAACAAGGCTCAGGATAGCGTAAGTCAAATACCACACTCCCACGGCCAGGAGAGGCCCAAGGAGACTGCTTCCTTTCCAGGGCTCATCTAACAACTTCTCCATTCTAGGGTTTTAGCCTTAGTCTAATCACTGACTCACTTGGTTACTCTAAGTCCCTTGCTGTAATCCCTGTCTGCTCTCCTGACTTGTTAAAGAGAAAGTGGTATCACATTCGAGGTTGAACCTATAAATGTGCTGATTTTCAATTGGTTTTGACCTACAAAAACATCCATTTCATATGATTCAACTCTATAACTGTCCTACCTATTGCAAGGTGCAGAGAATAAAGGAAAATGCTTGACGCACGAGCCAAAGGCTCACTGCCATGTACCCAGCAGGCACTCAGTGCTTGGTGAATGTAAATGCTGGTTCCATGTGGGCACGAAACCTTCCTACCCACTTCTAGCCAAAGCCAGCTGCACGAGGACAGAGTCAGGCAAAGCAGTTCTTCGAGGGCAATTCGCATTTACCCAGCTCCTCCTAGATGCAATACCCTCCCTGCTGCGCTCCCCACGTCATGGCCAGAATCCAGAACAATCATGTTCAGCTGTGGACACAGATGTCTGTCCAAGGCTCCCATCCAGACAGGGAAGACGACCCAATCGCTTAGATGTAGCACAGACCGAGCTCTCTCGCTGCATCGGGTTTGGTGGACTCAACAATCCCCTAGAGTGTAACCAGAGCTTAGCAGATGCGCCGCAGGTAGACGGCGCTCTCCTGTCCCACTTACAGCGCCGCACAAACCTCTGGTAAAATGTGGCACAAAGGACGGGGTGGCGGCGGCGGCGGCCAAGGAGCCCCTTGCTCATCTGAGGCCCAGGGCGGCCTCAGGTCCGCGCCTCAATAAAGCGGGAGGCGGTAGGGAGGGCACCGAACAAAGAATTGGGACGCGTGATCCTCGGGGACAGCATTGTGGGTCCCTCGGGTGGGTGCGCTCTCAGCCTCGGGAGAACCCCACCTCCAGCTACTGAGGCGCCTCGAGGCAGGGCGGGGACTCGGCGGGCGCCCCGTCCACAGCCGCGTGCCCGGGACGGGACGGCGACCGCCGGGCAGCGGGCGGTGGCGCGCTGCCCCCGCCCTGCCCGCCACCTGTCCTATGTTTGTCCCGGTCAGAAGACAGAGAGTTCGGGCTTCTTTCCCCCCAAAAGGCATCTCGCTCGAGAAAGCCCCCCAGGCCAAAGGCCAGCCCGGCACATGTGCTGGGGGGTGCGGGGCCGACGCGTGCGGGACAGCGTGGGGGCCTGGGGGCCCAAAGCCGGCGGGCGCTCCGGCTCTCCGCGCCTCTCCCCGGCGGGGCAGCCAAAGGAGGGCGTGGGGGGCTCCGTAACGCGGGCCTCGCAGTGGGAATGGGACCACGCTGGCCCCTGACCTAAGAAAACCAAGAAGAGCGACTCAGTCTCTCCTTTCGCCCCGGGCTTCCAGCGCTGCTGGGCTTGGCAACCGTCCTCCCTCCAGGATCTCAGGCTCCGGGTTTTCTCCATGCCCAGAGCGGCGGCCCCAGGAGACAGACAGCGGCACCTGCCAATGGAAGGACGCAAAGCGTCAACTTTGTGTTCGCCCGCCACTCTCGGCCAGTGCGCGCGCGTTTCTCCCGAGTCCCGCCTTCCGTGTCGGGCGCCCCCTTGTGGCGACACAGGGATGAACCCGCTCTGTCGCCATCTTGTGTGTGGCAAAGGTATTTTTCTGGAGCTTGTTGCCACCTCTTCTCATCTGTCCTCCCACACAGCGGGAGTCTTGATTCGACAGCCAAGTGCGGTGTCAATAAGGAGGGTGTAGCCTCCAGTGTGTGGCTCGCCTGCGTGGGTTGGACCGCCACGTCACGCCACGCTCGCCGAGCCCCACGCCATCTTGAGTGTGGCGTCTGAATGGTTCCCTTCTCGGGGCCCCGCGTGGTTCCCTAAATGGCGCCCCAAACTTTAAGGATCCCCCCCACAAGGACTAGCCCAGCTGGTGTAAGGGACAGTGATCGCCCCCCAATAACTCCTTAATGTTTAAGTTCATGCGCCCCTCGCAGCCCCTTAGGTGGGATGGGTGAGGGGCACCCTCGATGGCCAGGCGCTGGAAGGACGCTCCGTAAGTCCGCCGCGACGGCAGCGACCGCTCGGGGCAGGCGCTGTGCAGAACCCGGAGCGCGGCGCCCGCGCGCTGTCCTGCTCGAGGGCAGAAGCCTGCACCGGCCTCTGAGTCCCCGCGATGTATGCATCACTGAGTGTGTGTTTGGCTCGGAGCCCGCTCCTCGGAGGCTGGCTTAGGGGGCGAACGCAGGGGGTGATGGTGGGGGACACGGTGACCTCCCCGAAAGACTCAGGGCCCCTGGGGCTGGGCAGATGGCACGGGCATGGTAGCGGAGACGGGCAGTCCCGGCACGCGGGTCCCGGCTTCAAGCCCTCATCGCTCGTCGTGGGGGATCACGCCCGCTTTCGCTGGGACAATTCTTGCTGGAGAGTGCCCAGGCGCAGGGGGCACGCATCTCCGCGGGCACAGCTCAGGGCGCCGCCCGGGGCGAGCTCAGCCCAGCACCCGGCCTTCCCCTCCCCCTCGCTGGCCGCCGTCGTGCGCGCCCGCCGCCACCGCCTCTTCCCTCCCCCTCCTTCCTCGAGGAGCCACGGGGAGGGGAGGACTGGGGGCTGGGCGGGCAGCTTTGCCGCGCTTTGGCTTTTTGCGTCAGCAGCCCCAGCAAAACAGCCGCGGGAGCGCGCGCCCGGAGCGCTCCCGCGCGCCCTTCCCCCGCGGGGTCGGCGCAGCGGAGACCCGGTAAATTCAGGCCCTGAATGACAGTGCGACCGGCTACTGCGCAGCGCGGGACGCACCGAGGCACTGCCGCTTTAAGCACGCTTGCCCATTGTTCGGAATGGAGCCAATGAGCGAGCGCCCGCTCCCAGGGACCAGCCAATAGCATTCAGGCAAGGGAGGCCTAGCGCCGCCCATAATCTATATTAAAGGTTCTGGCGCCGCGTGAGTTCCCCACTGGCTGCTCTGAAAAGCCATCTTTGCATTGTTCCCGTGTCTGGCTCCGCTCTCGCCGCAGCCGCCTCCGCCGCGCGCCTCTTCCGCCGCCGCGGACTCCGGCAGCTTTTTCGCTCGAGTCCTCGAACTCTCGCTCTCTTTTTAATCCGCTGCCTAGGCTCACCGGCGTGCCCCACCATGTCAGACGCGGCCGTGGACACCAGCTCCGAGATCACCACCAAGGTGAGGGGGGACGCCGCCCGCCCCTTCGGGGTCCGCGCGTTGTCGCCGGAGCGGCGCCTGGCGCGCCGCGGCCGGGGTGCCGCGAGCCCGCCGTGCGCCCTTCGGGCGGGGAGTCCGGCTCAGGCCCCCGGGCCGCCGCCGCCGCCTCTTTGTGTGTGCGGGGGAGGGGGGCGGGCAGCGCCGCGGGCAGACCCGGTGCCCGTGCCGGGGCGGGCCGGGCGGGAGGGGGCGCGGAGGCCGCGGGGCTCTGCGGGAAGCTCGCTCCGCGGCTCCGCGAAGTTGTGTGCGCTTTGGTCGGAGCGGCGGCGCGAGGAGACGGGCCGAGCTGCGGGGCCGTCGGCCCGCAGGGCGCACGGAAATAACTTTGAAACTCGAGCGCGTTTGGGATCGGAAGTGCCGGCGGGGGCGCGCGTGCGGGCCGGCTGCGGGAAGTGGCGGCCCCTGCCCGCCGGCGGCGCTGCTCTTTGTTCGGCGCCGGGCCGCCCCTTTTCGCGCCTCGCAGTGGGTCGGAGGAGGTTTATCTGCCCTGCGGCCTGATAAGGCGGAGTGGGCGGCGGGCCGGCCGCGCCGTCGGCGGTCCCCGCGGAGGTGTGACGGTCCCCGCGGACTCGGGCGCGCGGGGCGGCGGGGCGGGCGTCCCCGGAGCTGCCGCCTGGTTGCGGTAACTCCGCAGCGCGGCCGTGTCGGGCTGCGGGGGAGCGAGCTCACGCGCCGGAGGGGAGGAAACGGAAAGTCAAGGAGCGGCGCGCCGGGACGGCGAGGGGCGCCCCCCGCGGCTGCCTCGGGGCGCCGTGTGCGCGGCTCCTCCGGGGGCGACGCGGGCGAACAAAAGCTGCGTCCGCTCCTCGCGGGGCCGTGGTGGGCGCCGGGGCCGGGGGTTCGCTGCCGCCCTCGGTTTTAGGTCCCGAGCTTGGGGCGCAGCGCCGCTTTGGCGCCGCGTCTGCCCCGCTGCCCGTCCGGGGAGCGTCTGCGCTCTGGGCGGGAGCGCGGCAGCTGAGGACGTGCCGGCTTGGTGACCGCTCGGTCCCTCCGCACCGCGCTCGCGCCGTGGTGACCGACGCGAGTCCCCTTGGCGTCCCCTGAGCCCCAGTGCCCCCGGCGCGCTCCCGGGGGCGATCGCCCCGGCGGCGTGGAGCCGGCGACCGGGCTCCGCGCAGGGGCTCCTGGCGGCCCCCGCAGTCCCGCGGGGCACCGGTTTGGGTGGGAGCGGCGGCCGGCCTCCAGGGTGGTTTCCCGCTAGTGGCAATCAAGAGCCGTGTGGAGCGAGCCCTCGACGGCTCGGGTCGCGGGGCTGAAAACGCCCGGCGGACGCAGGGGCGGCCTCTCGCGGGACTTTGCCCGCCAACTGCAGAGACGCGGGCCCGCGCCGCTAGGCCTGCGGGGCGAGCCAGGCAAGCACGGGCGCGCAGCCCGCGCCATGGCCCGGGCCGCCGCAGCCCCGCGGGCGCGGGGGCTCCGGGGTCAGGGACGCACTCGGCGGCCCCGGGGCCACGTGCTCCGCGCGCGCTGTGCGTGCCGAGGCCCGCGCGCAAAGCCCGCCGGGCGGGGACTGCGCGCCTGCGCGCCGCGGCCTCCCCGCCCCCACCCGCTCCCTCGGGCCTCGGCCGCCAGGGGGCGGGAGCGCGCGGCCCACCCGGCAGACAGGTGCCTCGGGGCAGCTTTCTGGACAGCGCCCCGGGCTGCTCGACGCCTGTGTTGGCGGCCGGCCCAGCCACACCGTGCGGCTGGAAAAAGTTACGGGGCAGGAGGGCGACCGCCACGGCGCTGCCCTTTGGAACGCCGGCCGTGCCGTCCCTGCGAGGCGCTTGTGGGCAGAAGGGCCGGAGGCCGGGAGGCAGAGGGGCGCCCTGAGCGCGGGGGGTCGGGCTTGGGCACGCGCCTGGGCCCGAGCCCAGCTCCAGCAGCGGCTGGCGGCGCGGCCCCCGGACAGCCGGCCACTGTGGGGGCACTGAGGGTCTTGCACAAAGGCCCGAGGTTGCCATGCCTTGGACCAGGGGGGTTTGGCCCCCGAGCTCGTCCGCCCGTGGGCCCCTCCCCCGGCCAGCGCGCCCCCGGGGCTTTTCCCGCCTTATTTATTTATGGCACATACCTGCCGCCCTCCCAGAAGGACTTGTGAGAGGCGGGGCTCCCTCTGGTTGGAAACCAGTCTAATGGGTGTGTGAGAGGGAGGTGTTTCTGGGCCCGTCTGCCTGGCCAGACGGGTTTGGGGCTGTGGTGCCCCGTGGCCTTCTTATTTTAGTGTGTTCTCTTAAGGGCTGAGAAACGCGAAGATATTCTGTGACTTTTCCTTCTATGGCTCCATGTGTGATATGCAGCTCTTTTAACTTGGAATATCCAGTCAGCACTACATGCCTACCTGTAATCCTGGGCCCAGTTGCCAGCCGTAGGTTGCTTAAAAGGCTTACTAGTTCCTTCTTCCCTTTTTGAAGGACTTAAAGGAGAAGAAGGAAGTTGTGGAGGAGGCAGAGAATGGAAGAGACGCACCTGCTAATGGGAACGCTGTGAGTGTCCGTCCACCTCGCTCGTGACCCCCAGCAGCTCCTGGCCAAGAAGCTCTCCTTCCGAGGCTTTTGGGCTTAGTCCAGGGTGGGGGAGGAGGCCGAGCCCTTGGGGGGTTCTTGTGTCGTTCTCCTAGTGTGAGCTTCAGGGCGTCTGAGGCTGTAGAAGCATTGGGCAGGGTTTGGAAGAGGGGGTGGGGACCAGAGCGATGCTCTGTGTTCATTAACCTGGTGTGTTTTCTGTTGAGAATGAGGAAAATGGGGAGCAGGAGGCTGACAATGAGGTAGATGAAGAAGAGGAAGAAGGAGGAGAGGAGGAGGAGGAAGAGGAGGAAGGTGATGGTGAGTAGCCTTGTCCGTCTCCCCTTTTGGGGGGATACCTTTCCCTGGCCCCTCTGGCACAGGGGTAGGAATTGGGCTCCCAGGGTGGGGGCCAGTGGACCACCTGCCGCTGGACCCTGTTCCTGTGGAGTAGGACTGTCCTTGTTTTAGGCTAGTGATGTGAAGCTGTACCCCACACTCTTATTCCTGCTGGAGAGCCTTGGCCTTACTGATGTGTGGGTGTAGCCTAGGTACAGTTGCTTGGGTCACCGGACCCCCCTCCAAGACAAGTTACCTGTGTGGGCAATGTGGGTACCCTGCCTGCCTGGTCCGTCAGGCAGCAGACAGATCAGAGACATTCCACCCTGGCGCGTCTATTACTGAGAGTCTCTGAGGAACTGCAGTCCAGCGCTCCAACCCCGGTTGGCTGAGAAGGCAGTGTGGTTTACCTGGGTTAATTCTCCAGGTGAGGAAGAGGATGAAGACGAGGAGGCTGAGGCAGCTACGGGCAAGCGGGCAGCTGAAGATGACGAGGTGGGTCCTGGCCTGGGGGAGTGTGGGTCTGAGGCACTGTAACTGGAGGGGCTGATGGGACTCATCTGTTTGGGGTGCTGCGTGTTCCTGAGGGGCTCCACCTCAGTGTTGAGCAGAAGCAGGAAGGAACACGGGCCCAGCTCCCCAGAGCTCGAGAGGCTTCTAGAGCTGCCAGTGCTTGGTCCTCACTGCCAGCAGGAGCTCAGACAGTTGGTAGGTGGGCCCAGTGCATTGGAAGGGGCCTTGACTTGACGACGGTCTTTCCCTGCCCAGGATGACGATGTTGACACCAAGAAGCAGAAGACTGATGAAGATGACTAGACAGCAAAAAAGGAAAAGTTAAACTTAAAAAAAAAAAAAGGCCGCCGTGACCTATTCACCTTCCACTTCCCGTCTCAGAATCTAAACGTGGTCACCTTCGAGTAGAGAGTCCCGCCTGCCTGCCCGCCCACCACGGGCAGTGCCACCCGCAGATGATGACACACGCTCTCCACCACCCAACCAAAACCACAACATGAATTTGCAACAGGGGAGGAAAAAAACCAAAACTTCCAAGGCCCTGCTTTTTTTCTTAAAAGTACTTTAAAAAGGAAAATTTGTTTGTATTTTTTATTTACATTTTATATTTTTGTACATATTGTTAGGGGTCAGCCATTTTTAATGATCTCGTGATGACCAAACCAGCCTTTGGAGCGTTCTCTGTCCTACTTCTGACTTTACTTGTGGTGTGACCATGTTCATTATAATCTCAAAGGAGAAAAAAAACCTTGTAAAAAAAGCAAAAACAACAACAAAAAAACAATCTTATTCCGAGCATTCCAGTAACTTTTTTTGTGTATGTACTTAGCTGTACTATAAGTAGTTGGTTTGTATGAGATGGTTAAAAAGGCCAAAGATAAAAGGTTTCTTTTTTTCCTTTTTTTGTCTATGAAGTTGCTGTTTATTTTTTTTGGCCTGTTTGATGTATGTGTGAAACAATGTTGTCCAACAATAAACCGGAATTTTATTTTGCTGAGTTGTTCTAACAAAGCTGTCTCAAAGCCTGGTTTTTCTGTTTTGGGTTTCTTGAAACCTGGGGAGGAGGGGGCAAAGAGATCGGGGATGATGAACTGAGGCCCCAGTGTTACTCCTGGGTAGAAATGGGGTTGAAGTCACCTATTTGTGAGGGGATGGGTGTGCCCTTTGGACCACAGCCTCTGGAGTCACTGGCTGAAGGGAGCTGCTCACCACCAGGTAGACCTCCTACTGATGGCACCAAGAACCTGTGTGGGACCATGTCATTGGATGCCAACTGGACCTCGGTGCCCTGTCAGGTGTCCATAGATCGCCTCAGTCACTCTAGAAGAGCAGGCCACCTGTGTGGCTGCCCTACTGTGGACTCAGCCTCCCAGTGGGACCACTTCATCTTCCCTGCACAGGCCTCACTGGGTTAGCCCGGCCATTTATGGCTCCCCCTGGTGGTGGTATGTGGCACCTTGTCCCTTAGGACTCACTTTCCAGGGCACTGATGCAGCAGCAGTGCCCTCATTCTCCAAGCTCGGCCTTGGTGAGCCTGGCAGGCCATGGTTCTTGAGCACAGTTGGAGGTGAGCTGTGAGCCATTTTGACTTGCAGACGGGTGAACAGTGTTGGGAAAGCTAACGAAGTGTGGCCTCAAGCTAGAACCCTCAGGGAGGGTTTCCTAGCCTGGGGTTCACAGATGAGCTCATGGGCAGAAGCCACCTGAAGGACTCAGTGAAGAGAGATGCTGTGCCCCTTCTCCAGGGGGTCGGGGAGGGTTGACACCCCAGCTGTGGAGGTTCAGGCAATGGGGCATATTTCAAGATGGAGGCTGCAGGGCCCACTGTGACGGATCAGTCACAGAACAGTCAAGTTGTGGGTTCTGGTGTCACGCGGTCCAAGTGAGCTACTCCAGTGTGAGGAAAGGGGTTCAGAATGGGTGGGCCACAGACCTCCCCTCCAGACATCCCTCTCTCTGGAGTTCTGGGGGTGGGGCCTGAAAAGCCATGCACCCTGCCGCACCAACACTAGCTATATGGGGGTCACTTGTCTTGGAGCTAATGGGGTGGGGGGCACACTGCCTATCACAAGTAGGAGCCCTGGGACCCCAGCTGATAGAGGGAGACTGGGATATTGATCCATACCCCATCCCTCTTCCTGCCTTGCTCCTCCTTCCTCAGGCCCCCACCGTTTTCCTTGAGTCATTTGTTTTAAAGGCACCTACCGGTGGGAGGTGGTGGCGGTGGGGGCGAACTTCAACGGGCGTTCGCGGGGTCCCCCTCCCCCCCCCCCGCGTCTACAGCTATTATACTGGGCCACAGACAAGGGGATTGACACGGAGGGCTTCCCTGGGGAGGCAGCATTGAGGCTGAGACTGGAAGAGCCAGGAGGGTGAAAAAGAGGGTGGGAGCAGGAGCAGGACATGGGCAGGCCCGATGCAGGGGGGCGCTGAGGGCTCAGTCTGGGGGTCAATCACCGAGGCAGGAGTAGGGGAAGCCACGGAGGGCTTTTAAGCAGGAAAACTGCTCGGAAAGCACTGAAGTGACACCTGCAGAGGTGTGTGTGGGGGAGGTGTAAAGGGATGCTGGGAGAGGGAAGCGCGCATGTAACACATCACATCGGGTAACTCGATGGCTCTGAGGCTGCTGGCCACGGTGTGGACAAAGCGAGCCAGAGCGAGGGTGTAGCAAGAAGAGACAAGGCTCAAGTGACACGGGAGCATACCCAGCTGGCACTGTCCCACCCAGTGAGTGAGAACTGACCAGGCCCCGTCTTCCTCTGCCTGCCCTGTGCCTCGCCGCCCTTGCTTACCAGCCACATCAGCCTCCTGTATCCATGGCAAGCTGGGTCCTCAGGGCCTATGCCCTTGCTGTTCCTGCCACAGGAACATCTGACTCCTTGACTTCTCATGACTGGCTCTCGGTGCCAACATGATCTCCCCAGAGAGGCCTTCCCTGGCCCCCAATCTAAAGAAGGCCCTCTCCAGTTCTTGGGTGGCATAGCCATTCTCAATGTGAGAATGCTTTTGTGTTTTTGGGTGTCCCCCACTGAGGTCAGGGGCCACTTCTTATTCACCACGCTTCCCTGCATGTGGTGGTATTCTGTTCATTCATTCATTCATTCATTCATTCATTCACTGGTTCACATATATACCAAATGCTCTTCCTGTGTCAGGTGCCTTTCATAGGCTCCAGATACAGCAAAAAGCAAGCGAGACAAGGCTCATCCTGACACAGCAGGACACGTGGTGGCTGGACCCCATGTGCACTGTCCCTGCCACATTGCTGGTTTCTGTTGGACGCAGTGTGCCGGGAAGGCCTTCCCCTTCCCAGGGGCTAGAGCTTAGCTGTCCTCAGCGGAGCCGCTCAGGCCCCAAAACACCCGTTTCCTGTCGAGCTGCCCCCAAACTATCGCCAGGGTCAGGGTCAGATAGAGGCTTTGGTAGCAGGGACCCTCTGACCCTGTGCGCCCACCCTACACCCCTGCACAGGCTGGGGCACTGGCTAGATGCTCTTTCTGCTGCCCAGGGCAGCAGCCTTGGGGATATTCCCAAGGCCTGGAGTCAAGGGGGGTCTCCAAGGCAGGAGAAGGGGGCCAGGAAGGCCACAGCAGGCAACACATGGAGCTAGGATCAGGCCTAACCCAGCTCCCTCGGGCTGCGGTTCTGCTCAGAACTACTACTGACAAAACCCCAAAGGTGGGAAGCAGCCCCATCCAGACAGGTGTGGCAGTTATTATGGGGCAAGTGACTGAACCTTGCTGGGCCTCAATCGCCTCCTCTGCACAATGAAAGCAATAGCAGGAAGTATGAGCTAGGGCCCAGGCCTGCTTCTCTTGGGGTCCCACATCTGCCCTGAGCTCCCTGTACCTTCTGTTCCAGCCACACCCTCATCACCCCCACTGAGTTTGACCGGGGACAGCCCTTGCTGCCTTCAGCAGAATCTACTTTCCTCTAGTCCTGAGCCTGGCACATTGTGAACCACTGCCTGGGGCCTGTCCTCAGGATCCAGGGTCACCTCCAATCTCCCTACTCCCAAAACCCCTCCAAGTGCAAGGACAGGGGCACCCTAGCTGCCCAAGTTGGAAGATTTGCAGGGGATGGGCGCCCTCTGGTGGCCACAGGAACTGCAGCGGGCTCCCCTGGGTTCCGCTCAGTCTAGGAAAGAGCCCTTCAGGGGGTCCTGGCCCCGGGGACAGCCTCAGCCACCCCCTCCCCCCAAAACAAGACCTTCCACCATCTCCGTTACTGGAGCCTCAGTCAGACATGACAGTCATTTCCCAAGCATGCCCTCTGGGCAGCTGATGGCCCATCCCAGGAACCTGGTCTTTCTTTTCCTGGGAAACCTGAGACCTCCCCAGAGCTGAGGCCAGGGTCCGCTCCTCTGAGGTCGCCGGCCCCCTGAACTCCCTCTTGCTTAGCCCCATTCAGATGTTCAGCGTGCACAGTGTCCTCCTAGGGAAACCCACCTCTTGGTCATCTCTGGGCTCTGAATTCTTCAAAGCGGCTGCTGCCTTGAGTACAGCCTCAGGCCCCTAGGCTGCTTGGAACTGGGGGTTGGGGCCACTCAGCCGCACTCCCTAGCACCCTGAGCTGTCTGCCAGGCTACCCCAGGCGTGAGAGCCAGGATCCGGTGTCACCTCTCCTCCGCTGTCAGTGCCAGCATAGGAGTCCAAAGGCCTCCTAGGTCCTAGTCCCTCCAGGGTCCTGATGCCCAGACTGCTTCTGCCAGGCATCCTCTGTGACCTCCTGTGTCCTATATACAGGCCAGCCCTACCTGCTTGGGCCCCTGGCTACCCTATGGTCCCCTCCTTGTGGAAGTTACTTCCTGGGGATAGAAACCCTGGTCCCAGCTTTACTTGAGGTAGTCCAAGTGTGCAGTGTGGTGGCTTGCCCTCCCTGGTCCCAACTCAGGCCAGACAGGGAAGGAAGGGGGCAGGGCTGTCCCCAGGCCGTCCCCTCCAGAGCCCTCAGCCTGTGCTCACAGGGTCTGATCTGAGCTCAGATGTGATGGAAGTTCAAATGAGGAAATACGGGCTGAAATATTCGGAGACTACCTGGAACTTTGGCTTTGTATACTGGGTGAATGATACACAGTGTTTATGGAGAAAGCCCAGCAGTCAGCTGCAGGGGTGAATTCGGTAAAGTCCTAAGCACCATCAAGGGAACCAGCCTGGAATGTATGCACCTGCATGGGCTCTCTGTCAAGTCTGCTGCCCGTAGCAACAAGAAGTACCAGATGGTCACTTGAGACAACCTCATTTCACTTGCACTCATGCCAGGGGTGGGGTGGGGGTGGGGTGGATCAGCTGTGAGGCTCTCTTCAGGGAGCAGATCCTTTGCAGCAAGGAGCTGCTGGTGAGGATTCCAGAAGGTACCAGGGGACAGCTATTGTTTCTGACACCAGCCACCATCTCTTCACCCTGCTCTTGGCAATAATCCCCTGAAACAGTGTCCAGTTTTCCTCCTGGAGAATTTCCTCTCCCCCACTCTCAATCAAGCTCAGGAGCAAAACATGTGACTTGGTCCTGGCCTATCAATGCCCTGATTCCCTCCCACCCCACCATATTGATTAGCTTGGAGATGACACATGATCCAAGCTGATCCAGTCATCATGAGCCCTGGGATTTTTGATTGAGTTTCTGGGAAGGGAGGAAACATTTGTTTTTGTCTCTTTGGGGACTTCCACTTAGCTGAGAGGCCGACGTTGCAGCCCACACAGATAGGAGCAGAGCTGAGTTACAAGGTAGAGGAACCCCAAGTTCTAATAACATGGTTTTGAGCCCCTGGCTCCAGCTGTGCCTGACACCAGACCAATCTCAAACTTTTCATTTATAGCAGTCAGTAAATTTCCTCCTAACTTAGGCTCGTCATCCATAACTGAGTCATATTACTAAACAGGAGAATAAAGGGCTCCAGGCTCCAAGGCCAACCAGGCCTCCATGAACAGACAGCTTGCAAAGGGAAGAGTGCAGAGGTGTGGGGAGTCCCTTCTCCGGTGTGGCTTCTAGGTTGAAGGGAACAGAGAGGTGAATCGCTTTCAGAAGAGCTTGTGATGCTCATGGGCCCTCTCTCAACCGGATCACAGAGTACTGCTGGAATCATGCCAGCCCGGATGTGGGGGTCGGCCCAGGGTGACCTGAGCTGCGCACCTTGCATCCCTGGCCTCAGCCCCCTCTCCCTCTTCTCCAGCATGTAGTGATTGCTGGTCCTCTGACCTCTCAGGGACACACTGAATTTCCAGAGTTCCCACCCATGTCTCACAGTCAAACATAGACTCACTGAACTAACTCGATTGCTCTGAGGCTGCTAGATAAGGGGTGAGACCCCCTCTTCATGCAGTCTGGCGCTTCCTAAGTCTCTGTCCGAAGCTGTGCCTAAGAGATAAGAGGCATCCTGTTTGGTGAAGTGCTGGGGTTAGTAATGTTGAAAGGGCTTGCTTTCTGCAGAACTCACGGGGTCTTTAATATACCAAGGAGTCTCCAAGAGGAAGGTTTAAGTGCAGCTTGCCCCACATTTAGTTGACCTTGATTTTTTTCACAGAAAGCCTTATAACGTATTGAAGGATGTTAGTGCCCAGAAAAAGCTGAACTTGCACAACAAGAACCCTCACCAGGGCTCAGGAAATATGCTGAGCTAAACAAGTGATGGGCAAAGATGCTTCTGGGATCCGAAGCCTCCCTGCACAGGCTTCCCTCTGCTGCAGGGGGTTCAGGCCCGTGCTCAGGTGGTGCTCCTTGTCAACACAGCCCCGGAGGTGACTGGTATCAGTAGGTGGGAGGACAGCAAAGAGTGAAAACTGGTACAAATCTTTCTGGAAAGACCCTATATATCAAGATCCAAAAAAGGTGCACACACTTTTTGGACCTAGAAATTCATCTCTAACTCCATTCTGTAACAGGCAAACTTCTACCCCTTCCCACATAGTTATTCTCTGGGTCCTTCTCTCCAGTTCCCCCCAAATGTCCCAAGTCTGACTCCTGTGGTTTCCACTGGAGCCCAGGGTCATGGCCTGCTGGGCAGTCACCTCGTCTTGAAAGTGCTGAGGAAGGATGGGTTCCAGTCCCTTGGGGGAGTTCACAGTGGATTCTACAGTTCTGATCTTTGTCAACATTGTCCCTCGAGAGCTTTGAGGCTCCTCTACTAGTCAACCTCTTAGTAAGCATTTCTGCCAAGGAGCTGCTCATTCCTTTCCTTGGAGACAATGTGGTCTCAATCCATTTTGAAGAGAGAATATTTCCTGACCTTGGAATCAAATGGGTCCCATTATTACGTGGGTGGACGTTTTATTAATTTCCTGCTCTGCCTAGGAGGTCTGCCAAAATCACAAACAGGAACTCAACTTGAAATGGTTAGTGTTATGCAATGACGTTTTTGTTTTTGTTTTTGAGGGCAATGTCAGTGGCCCTCAAATGTGGGACTCGAACCGGGGCCGCTGGCGTCCCAAGCCAGCTCTTAATCACCGAGCCACTGGGCTGGCCCATGCAATGACATTTTTTAGAGATGGCACTCCCAGTGGCTACTGCCTCCCCAGAGGGGCCAACGAAGTGCCTGTAGGCAGCGGCAAGGTTTTCCTCAGCAAATTGTGGTGTGTCTCCTCCCAAATCCACAACTGAGGTCCCAGAATTCTGTGCCAAATGGTATCATTAGGGCCTGGAAAGGTGTGAGGATCACTATGGTCATAAAACCATTTCAATGTCATAAAATGTTTACCTTTCCGTGAATGTAAACCCTCCAAGAAAAACTGACTGTGTGACCTTAGCCTAATTGTACCAAATGACTGTTGCTGAAGATAAGCCAATTAAAAATTGGCAGATATCTGCTGCAAGAGGTGGAATTTGGATTCCAATCCTGACATGGGCCGGGCCTCAAGTAAACGGCATCTGTAGCCACCAACATGGCATGAAAGAAATGACCATTATCAACCTCTGTAATAATTGTAAAATTTATTTTATAAAACAGTAAAATAAAATCCCAAGTTCTCTAACTAGTTAGACTAATCATATACAGTGCCATTATATGGGCACCCTGTGCATCATAAAGGATTCTGAGAGCAAATTGTTTAGCTCAAATGCACATACGCTAGCCCAAAATGAAAGTGATAATTATAAATTAAAAATTCAAGTGACAATAATTTTGCTTATCCTCTTATAATTGAGAAGAGCTATTTGGGGGATAATTGGAATAAATCAAGTCACTTAAAAAGCTGTTCTAAGAAATTTAAGTAAATGCCTTCTTTTTCTTTGAATAAGAAAAATTTTCTTTAGTAAGTACAAGAATTCAAAAGCATTCCATGGGACCAGGAGCTGCCTCAAGTGCAGAGGTGGGGGTCAACACCCACTTGTTGCTGCCAGAGGTCGTGATGTGTGTTTCTAACCCTCTGAAAGGCATATTTTATTTTATTTTTAAAAAACATTTTATTGGGGAATTGGGGAAGGGGGACAGTGTTGGGGAATTAGGGAAAGGGAACAGCCAAGTTGTTGTCCTTTAATGTTAGTTGTGGAGGGCTCAGCTAGCTCAGCTCCAAGTCCAGTCACCATCGCGGCTGCTCAGCTCAGGGTGCCGAGTTCAATCTTAGGGGCATGGTCCACCATCCCATGTGGGAGTCGAACCAGCAACCTTGTTGTTAGGAGCACGTGCTCTCACCAGCTGAGCCACCCTGCCACCTGTTGGCAGCTCAGCTCAGCTCAGATCAAGCACAGCTCACTGGCCCATGTGGGAATCAAACCAGCGACCCTGGTGCTCAGAGCTCAAGCTTTTAACCAACTGAGCCACTCAGCCAGCCCTGAAAGGCATATTTTAAAATGAAGGGCTAACCAGAGGTCACCAAACTTTCCCTACTCACTGCATCCTTAGTGTTTCTAATTTTTTCATGCTGCAACTAGGCCAAAAATAAGTAACTAATCATTCCCATTAAGTCGTTAGGTCCAAATAACTTATTAAGTATTTATGTCCTATCTTAGTGGCTCGTGTATTATTTTTTGGGAAAAAAAGCCACATAAATTGAGAGAAAATTTTTTTATTTCATTTATAATCACAATGACTTACTAAGGGGTGTGTGGGCATTTCACAGTGGCTCAGGCCTCGGATTCAGATTGGACACCCTCATTTCCTGTTCACAATGATTTTTGAGGGGTATGTGCTTCTTATAACCCAAACCTCCCAAAACCCGGTCTCCTGAAGATACCTCACGAAAAAGCAAGTAGTGTGTTCGAATGTTGAAACCGAACTATCTCGAGCTAACGGTTTGAGCAGTGCACGACAGATATCCCGTGTACTCTGCTTCCTTTGAAAATGAAAAGATCCGGCAGCACTTCTGTGAGTTTGCTGCAGTACCTTGGGGTGCATTGGTGTACAGTTTGGGAACCAGATGTATTCACCTGATCTCTACCTCTCACTACTCCACTCCATTCTACCCCTCGGCCTATTCAAAGCTAATGTCAAAGTTGCTCAGTTTCAGATGAAATCAAATCACCAGAAAGAACTGCTATGGGCCAGCCGAGTGGCGCGGTGGTTAAGTGCTGGCTTGGGAAGCCAGCGGCCCCGGTTCAGTCCCACATGAGGGCCAGTGACACTGCCCTCAAAAAAAAAGAAAAAAAGAACTGCGAAGCCAGATGAGGTCTTCACTTTGAGGACCATTTTAACAGGGCATTTGGAAAGCTGCAAAGCAATTACCAGGTCAATAGTAAGTTCTAAAAATAAACTTGACAATGCAGAGGGATTGGTGGTCAGATGCACATCTTGGGGCTCTCTCTGGTTGTGATGTGAAGGACAATTCAGGAGAGCCAGTGCCATGGACCGGACAGGCCCAGATGCTTGTAGGAAATGAAGCAGGGGCAGTGGGCATGGAGGATAGTGGGGGAGAGGTTTACGAAGCCAAGTCAGCAGGCCTCGGCCTATGGACTGGGCAGCCCATCCTTCCCCTCGAACCTCCAGAAGGTCTCGTCTCCCTCCCACACCTGGGCAGATGTTTCTACCCGCCCCTCCCACTCAAGCCTGGAAGGTGAGGGAGAGCAAGCCCTCTTGGTCCCGCTTCCGCCCTCCTCCTCTCCATACTGCGCTAGGCTGGATGGGTCAAGGCCTTTCCTATCATATCCAGGGTTCTTCGTAGGAAACAAGACAATCAAGTGGGCACACCTGGTTGTTGTTTTGTTGATGGCAGTTAAAGGGATTAAAAAAGTCTCTTCTTTCCAATAGAGCCTTGCCTTCCAGGCTGTGGGCCTGCTGAGGACTCATTAGTCCTGTTTTGGTGGTTAGAAGCTGCTTGCTGCTGACTTCTTTCTGTTTCTTCACCTGCTCATTCCAGACTGATGCTGCCATTTTCCTGTCCTGTTTTCTTCAGAGCACTGATTACTATCTGAAATTATCTGCTTTCTGTCTCCTCTCATTAGAATCTAGTGGTAGGGCCTTCATTTATCTTGTCCAGCAAGTATCTCCACCAGTTAAAAAGGTGTCTGGTACATAAAAAGTGCTCAGTCACTATGCGTGAGGTGAATGTATAATGTTTAAAGAATGTGCACATAGCATGTTCTCAATACACAACAGCTAAAAATGAAATCCCAAATCCACCAAGGCAGCTATAAAAAATGAAGCTCCTGCAAAGGAAAAAGGAGCAGAACATTCAGGAAAGGGGCTCCTGGAATCTAAGAGGAAAATTTCCAGATGTAAAAAAATCGCAATGGAGGGCCGGCCCAGCGGCGCGGTGGTTAAGCTCTGGCTTGGGACACCAGCAGCCCCGGTTCAGGTCCCACATGTGAGGGCCAGTGACACTGCCCTCAAAAAGGAATAAAAAAAAAAATTAAAAAAAAATACAGTTTAGGGCCGGCTGAGTGGCGCATTCGTTAAGAGCTGGTTTGGGGATGCCAGCGGCCCCGGTTCGGATCCCACATATGAGGACCAGTGACACTGCCCTCCACAGCTAACAACAGCTCCACCTGGAGCTCGGCTGTGCGAGCCCCGGCGACGGTGTAGGCTGCAGCCCCTGCTGCAGTGGGCTGCCATAGGCTACAGTGAGTGGCCGGCAGCCAGCGTGAGCTGCCAATAGCCGCGGTGAGCGACATCCAGAGGCCGGCAACCGATCTGCCTCACCCGGGAAGAGCGCAATGAGGATACCAACATGGGCCAGTGAAGCAACGTCCTCCGCAACTAGACTGAAGAACAAAAAGACAGCAACTTGTCTGTTCCCCTTCCCCGATTCCCCAACGCTGTTCCCCTCCCCCAATTCCCCAATAAAATCTTAAAAAAAAAAAAAAGAAATACAGTTAAAAAAAAAAAAATCGCAATGGAGCAGCTCCAGCAAGGAGGACTGTGGGGCAGCAGATCAGCAGAGATCACGGATGATCGAAGGACAGGAGGTCACTGGCCAGAGTCAGGCAGCTGTGGGTTGGGCTGTAAATGAGGTAGGGAGCGGAAGGAGTGAGTGAACAGTGTCAAGAAGCCTGGATCTGGAGAGAAAGAGAAGGATGGAGCAGGAACTGAAGGTGACACAGGACAAAAGGAAAGCTTATTTAAAAAATGTATTTAGGGCCAGCCGAGTGGCGCGGTGGTTACGTGCTGGCTTGGGAAGCCAGCGGCCCGGGTTTGGATCCCACATGTGAGGGCCAGTGACACTGCCCTCTTAATAAATAAATAAATAAATAAAATAAAAAATGTATTTATTTATTAGGCTGGCCCAGTGGCGCGGTGGTTAAGAGCTGGCTTGGGACCCCAGTGGCCTGGGTTCGGATCCCACATGTGAGGGCCAGTGACACTGCCCTCAAAAAAAGAGTATTTATTTCTTGGGTGACTGGAATGTGTTTTGTAGGCTGAAAGTCAAAGGATCCAGAGAAGAGAGATGACTTTCCTGATTTTTCTGAGTTGTGTACAATCTCATTTTAAATTCCCACCTTTCCTTATGGTAGGCACTTATAATTACTTGTCATAGCCCTTCACTAGAAACAAAGCTCAGTAAAGCAGGCCTGTGCCTCGCATGGCACCTTACTGATACATACCATAGGCCTGGAAGTGTGGCCTGAATGCGGTTAGATCCCCTTGCTCCTCATGCCCAATGAGGACTGGACTCAGTGCTTCACCACATGCCCCATCACTGAAGTCCAGTGCTCCAAACGAGTAACACAGATGGAGATGTAATACTATAGATGAGCGGGTCTAGGGCACATCACACTGGAAACCTTAACCAAAACTGTCTACGTAGAAATGTACGTCCGGAAGGGTCTGAGTTCTCCCAAATCTTTCTCCAAGGCTGTGCTGCCTCTCCTCCCCACACAGACTCTGAAGGTCCCACTGATTGCACCGCACAACTGAACGCTTCCCCTCAGCCTGCACAGGTCAAACTGGGACCCCTCCACCCCGGCTTGGTTCCTTAAGAATGCTGCTTGGAGACCTCAGTTTATCTTATGGCCACCCGTGTACACTAAAGCCTCTACGAGTATTTCTTAAAGTATGGGCCACAGACCACCTGCATCTGAATCTCCCGGGGTGCTTCCCCCGGCAAATGTCGGAATCAGAACCTCTGGGGGTAGGGCAGGTACCCATAAAAGTTTGAGAGCCTGTGGCTGTACACTGTGCCAAGTCCACTAACATTCTGTGGACTTGAACATTTCCACAAAACCTTCAGATGTTCGGGCATTGGGACCTGCACCCACCCTACAAGGGCTCACCTTGACCTACCCAGGTGCCTAGTCCCTGCAGCTCCCATGACCTCGCCTTTTGCTTGTGTTCATCCCTGGCCCTTCTCCCACCATTCAGCATTCAGCCATCCTCCTGGCTAGCTCGGACCCCACCTGTACAGCTTGGGATTCCTCAGCCAGCACTGGAGCTGAAGAACACACTTTTTGCCTTGCTTGTTTCGTGCTACAATGCTAAATATTTCCTGACCATATATATGTATTGTTACCTGGAGAGATGGTTAAGTTTCTAAGAACGCCTGGGTTATATGATATATGATACTTCTTGTTTTTCTCAGAGCAGCTGACAAAGAAGGGTGTCCATGACAGTTTTGGCTAGCTGAGTGACTGGAGAAGGGTGGTGAAGGGGGCTCTGAGCAGGTGAAAAAGCATTCCCTGGGAAGTCCTCTCTCCATTAGACTGTGTATAGTCCCCTGACAGCCTCCCTTGAAGGAATTCTGGGAGCAGATCTGGTTCAGAAAAAGCAGAGGAGATGGAGACGGGTTCATTCTGAGAAGAGATGGCATTTTAGAAAGCAAAAGGAAACCTTGACTCATTTTTCCCTTGCCTTTTTTTTTTTTTAAATCCAATCTTTGGTAATTAAAAATTAGCTTTTCAAGACAACAGATCTAACGTCAGAAAGCGAATTGTCACTGAAAGATGGCGACACTATACTAAAAATGTACTGCTTCTCCCCATCCACAGATGCAAACTGTCCCTTCAGTAACAGACACGAGAGCAGGACGCGGGAGCAGGGGCTACACGGGACGACCTGTCTCGTGGTGTATTTCCCTCTTCTCTAGCCTCAGACAGTGCTATTTTGGGAACTAAAAATCTTTTAATTGTTAGTATTTTATAAAGGACAGTGAAGGCTACTGGTAGCTCAGAGGTAAGTTCTTAAAAAGGAGCCTTTTAAAATTCTCTTCTTATGTCAGACCTGAAAGCACTGCAGATATAATAATCACTTCTGTCCCACGCTGTCTTCCTCTGACAGCAGTTTTTAAAGCCTCCCAGCATCCCACTCCATCCCAGATGCATTCCCATGATCTGCAGTTAACTTTTGGGAGACCTTTTCTTCATTTTCTAACTTCTATTCTCTCCCGTAAGAATATGAGTCCCTACCCTACCAACTTAGAACTTCTATCCTTTCTGGAAATCTATTGAAGAAATGCACATTATAAAGGAATGGAAAAAGCTAAAAACAACGACAAACAAACAAACAAAAGGCGCATGTATGTTGTGGAAGAGAACACTAACTACCACGTCTAAAAGACAAAGTTAAGGTCAGAGGTCCTTTTCAGGTACGTGTTATGTTCTTGGGAAGCAGGAACTGAAGCACCGCGAGATCTACCAGCTGATGTCTGGAGTGAGACACAGTTGTGATCCTATGGTCTGATAAATGTCCTTTTTCCCATCATGGAGCCAGGTTCATGTTCCAGAAAAAGGAGAGATGAAGGCAGTGCCATGCTAAAGACTGTAGGAATATTTTAATTCATATGTTTCAATTCATTACGTAATAATAATATCGCAGTCTATTTTACAAGTTAAATGTATGAGAATGTATGAAATAGAAACAGTAGGAAAAGACTAAACATGGGTCAAGAACATGAATTTTTCCAAAAGCAGGGGCCAAAGGAAGATGTGTCCCTGCAGGAAGAGGCAGGGAGGGTGACAGGAACAGCATCAGCTCATGCTATATGTCTGTCCCTGTGTTTATCCTGGGAAGGAGTTGAGGCACGCCCTCTGCCCTGGTCCGAGGTGGGGAGTTAAGTCTGGTCAGTGGAAGATGGCGACTTGAGGGAAAAAAGCCATCTGGTTACCTACACATAGCTGGTCCCCTGGTGGCCTCAGGTGGGTTTTGTCGTAGAGGGAATTAGTGGTGGAAGTGTCAAAAATCAAATGTATGGAGGAAATAAGTAAACAGTTTCCTCCTTCCCCCCAAAAAACCCCAAATTCTTGAAATGCACATACATTCTTCTCTCAAACGTAGAAAAGTCTCACTCTGGATGTGCTTACAAGAAGATCGTCGTCAAAAAACTTTGTCTCTATGATAACATTCCCACTATAAGTAAGAAGAGAGGGCAAAAGAGTGATGTGTTAGGCAACAGATTTCATTTTCACAAAGTAGTTTCAGTCTAGGTTTGCTGGACCCCGGACATGCACCCACCTAGAACCTTGGCTTGGGGACATAAAATCTGTGTCCATACGGGGTTAGAAGGCTAATATGACATTTAACTTATGTGACTAGGTTTGTCTTCCTCAAGTTGGGAAATCAGAAGAGAGAGTATGTCTTAATCCTTGGTACACTGAAGGCCCTAGTAGAGAGCTCTGCACACAGGGGTGCTTGCAAATATGACTGATTTTCTGGTGCACATGGAAACCTGCAGACTGCAGGGGTGCTATCTTTCCTCAGCATCCGACCATGGGTTGGCCTGTCTTGCATCTATTTGCCTCACTTTGGGTAACAGCACTCTGCTCTTCTTTTGGGGAACCACATATCTCCAGTCCATAAGTCAATCAAATGGCCCTTCCCTCACCTGGCAATGGGGTGGGCACTGCATATAATTTGGGCCAATCAAACTCTCTTCTCTGAGCAGGATACTTCCTATGACTGCTCCTTGAGGAAACTATCCACAGATTCCTGCCATCTGCATCTTTGGAGCTGCCCCAGTGCTCAGCCCTACCCTTTCAACTCTGTTATGTTGGCCAGGGTCAGTTTCTATGGCCTGTAATCAAAGACCCTCAAATGATACACCTGTGTTGTGTAGAATAGAATTTCATTTTCCTTGGTGGATATCTCAATGTTTCCAAACCAAACCACATTTGAACTGAGTTAAGCAGCAGAGGTACTGTTTTTGGATTCTAAAAAATAAGATATGGGGCCCTCCGAGTGGCACGGGGGTTAAGTGCTGGCTTGGGAAGCCAGCGGCCCCGGTTCGGGTCCCACATATGAGGGCCAGTGACACTGCCCTCAAAAAAATAAATTAATTAATAAATAAAATATCTGATTAAAAATAAGATATGACTTCAATAACCTGAATATATTATCATAGACTTACTGGTTTCAGCACCTAAAAGAAATCAGGCCTGGCCAAAAGGAAGTCAAACTGAGGTTAACAAAATCTAAAAAATGCCCTTCTACAGACTACATTGTACTTTCCCAGGGTCATTAATAGCCAGCAGGTACACTTTTGCTAGCAATTACTTATAAAAAAGGTAAATAAGGAACTAAAGATCTGATTGGTTCATAAAATATAAAAATACCTATTATTCTAATTAAAAATCTATTAAAGACAAAGTAAATAACCTCTATTTACAAATTCTATGTGGTTTTCATAAAGGACCTGTTTAATAAGACAATCCAACATTACACAATTATCTATGTGAATAAATCGTTACTAAACACTATTGCTTAAACTTTTGAAAGACTATCTTTTCCCAAGAGAAAATGGTGGGTGGGCCATTATTGACAGTTTGTGGATAGAGGACAAACTAATTATTCTTTGTGCAGGAAGTACAGTTATTAAAATGGAAAGCTAGTCTCTGAAAAACTGTAACAAAACATGAGCCTCTAAAACAGAATTAGGACCTTGCCAGATTCTGTTAAAGGCCATTTAATACGAGCACCAGAAGTTTGATAGTCAGGAAAGGGAGGAAATTAGCATGGATTTAATATATTTTAATTATGTGCCAGTTTCCTTCCATGTCATCTCACTTTATCCTCACTGTACCTCTGTGAGAAAGCATTATTCATTCCATGTTTAGAGAGGAGAAGAATAAGGCCCAGAGGGAACGTATATTGTCTGAGATTACACAACTAGTCAGGGTTAATCAGGAATTTAGTCTAAAGGTCTAAAGTTTTTTACTCTTTCCATTCTATCACACTGTCTTTTTCATATGACAAGTCAATGACCTGTAAATTTGGATCCCCTGGGATACTCTTTCACCCTCACTTTCACCTCGCTTGCCTGCCTGCTTAACGGGACCACGAGTCCTGCCTGCCAGGAACTCCGGCTTCTAAACGCACTCCACGATGCTGCGGCCTGCTCACTCACGTTAGCACGCTAGCTGGCATCATCTGCGACTCAGGTGCTGCCTCTATCAGGGACTGCCAGGTGTTTGTGGAGTTAGGGATCACAAAGCCAAACTCGAAGAACCATTCTGAAGGAAGAAGGAAAAGCGGGTGAGTGGGCGCCCCACATAGTATCAGGGCTCCTTGTCCCCCTCCTTTAGAGCGAGCCTCTTCTTACCCTGAGAACCACCAATGAAGCCATTAGAAACCTCTCAGGCCAGAGGCATAAAACGGACACAGAAGTCCCTTTCGGGCTGGCCTCTGAGCCACCCAGAGGCCTCTCCCTATGCCCTGGGGGTCTAATGGACTAGGGCCAGTGGGCAAGTGCAATATAAGCAAGGTTTTCTTAGAAGAGGGTTGGATGGAAATTATAAACGCACGTACAGAATAGGCCTGCTCACTTGGAATTTGAGCTCTCAGACACGTGTACTCTTACGCTTCAAGGCGAAAACTCAGCGCAGAGTGGCCCTGCCTGTCAAATCTGTACGGCTGTCTGGAGAGCACTGTACCAGGCCCTCGCTGGCAGCTTCCTTGTGACCGTGACACAATACCATGTCAATGACAAAGCAGGCATCAATCCTCGGCCCACAGTGTCAGAAAGCCTCTTGTTGGGCTCAAAGCTCCTTTTAGTGCCAGCTTTGTTTTTGTTTGTTTTTGCTGGGGGTCCCTAATCTGGCAGAGTGTAGGAATCCTATCACAAACTGAGTTGCAAAATGAATGGTATCAAAGCAGTGCTTTAGTTAGTTCCCTGGGTCTTATGTCCCTGTCACCCTAGGCCCAGATTTCAGGCATGGAGGCAGCAGAATACCTTCTAGGCATTGCCCTTTGAAGTAAACTTTTTGTTCCAGGCGGAATTTTTCCATTTGCTCTGCTGAAGAGAAGTTCAATTCTCGAGACACTGCCTTGCACTTGAGAATTTTCTTTGGAACACGAGCTGGTAAAAAAAAAAAAAAAAAGGAAATATCAAAGCCATTCTAAATGAAAGCTATATGATTATGATGCTTCAAGTTTCTGAGAGGTGATTTAGAGAACCCATTATCTATGCTAAATTGAAGAGAATGCCGTGGTAACAGAATTTTACTTTTCAATTAAAGGCAGAGGTCTCCAATTGGTCAAGTGCATTTGACTGAAATATCTTCAAGGAACACCAGATTTAGTGCACTAAGGGCCTTACCTAGCTACTCTTATCAGGAAAAGGGCTGAATGGGTGCCTTCTCTCTACTCTGTTTTGTTGCTTTTAAGCCCACAGTTTTTCTTTTACTTCAGGGAGATAAAAATGCAAATTTTACTTTGGAAAAAAATAAGTTGAGACCTTAGTTTATATCTTTTTGGGTATGTTCTAATGCTAAAATTTCCACACAAAGTGGGATTTGGGAAGCGGGAGGCAGAAGCATAAGAAACAGAAATCTCAACAACCCCTGGGCTCCGTGCTGTGCCTCCAGGGCCCGCCCTCCTACTGGGTCTGCACTGACTTAGCTCTTGGGTGCTTAGGCCCTGTTCTCCAGTCGTCACAGCCCAGTGCTGACAAAGGGTGGGAAAGTACCTTCATGCTCCACTCCAGGAACTGACAGGTCTTCTGTTCCTTGCCAGAGTATCTTCCCTGTCTCAGCATCTCGAAGGTTCATCCAGTTTCTGATCAAATACATTAAGGAAAAATGAGGCACTGAAAGTGACTCCTACTTTGTACTTGGCCTAACAGCTAAGTGCCAATAAAAGCAAATAAGAATCTGTAGGAGAGTCCAAAACCCACCTAACAGAAGAAGCATAAAACTCAGAGGAGATATTTTTATCTACAGCGTAAGAACCCAAAGACTGTACATATCTAAAAACTGCAAAAAAGAGGCAGAAAATGAACAAAATTTAAAATTTTCCAACAGAATCTGACCAGCCAAGATAAAAGACCTAAAGCAACAGACATGAGAAGTATCCCAGGAAATGACTCTGACAGATCACCGTGAAGTAAAGATCACAGTCCCTACATTTTACTCGCAGCCCACAGCTCTCAAGTAGCTTTTCAGGGGCTTGCTCTTAAATATGACAATATAGCAAAGGGTCACCAGAAACTCAAGAAAGGTTTTTAAGAAAGACAGACCAAAACAAAGAGAAAAAAATTAACTTAGAGGAAAAAAGAGACTACAGAAGAAGATACAAAATTTTAAAAGGGGGGGATTAAAAACAAACAAAAACAACCAGAGGTAACATACAGACATTAAAATGATATACAATTGAATTTTGTATATTTTAGGTGATTTTTGTCTGGCTCAAGAGTACAACTTTGGGGGCTGGTCAATTGTGATAGATAATCTCAGTCATAAAATATCTTCTAACTTAAGTAAATATATTTTCTAGCTTCTGTATTGTTCATCATACAATAAATGAGTCAATAATACCAATTTAAAAAAAGAACACTCAGGGAACAAAAAAGAACTCTAGAAAAATATACATTTTGATAGCAGAACCAAATAACTCAATGCAAGGATTGGAAGACAAAGTTAAATAACACTTTCAGAAAGAAAAAAAAAAAGACAGTAAGGATAGAAAACAGGACAGTAAAGACACAAAAGCTGCAAATCAGTCCAAGAAGTCTAACATCTAACTAATAGGAGTTCGAGAAGGAACAGAAAAAATCAAAGAGAGGAAACCATCAATGAATTAATTCAAGAAAATGTCACAGATTAAAAGGGTCCAGCAAATGCCCAAGTCACATTATTGTGAACTTGCAGAACATCAAGGTTAAAGAGAAGCTTCTAGAGGGAAAACAAATTGCCACATAATGGGTCAAAATCAGAATGGGGAAAAAAAGTCAGAATGAAACAGACTTTTTAATAGGGGGATAGAAAAAAAAAAAGAAAAAGGCAGTGCCTTTAAAATTCTCAGCGACAAAATTCCCAAAACTAAAAAAACTTGACTTTCTCAAGAAACTAATGATAATATACTACTTCAAAATGACAGAGAACACAAGGAAGAGAATGACATTGTATCCAGAAGCAAGGGGTCTAAAACAAGAGACAGGGCCGGCCGAGTGGCTCAGTTGGTTAAGAGCTGGCTTGAGAGCACGAGCTCTGAGCAACAGGGCTGCTGGTTCAGTTCCCACATGGGCCAGTGACGCTGTGCCCTTTACAGCTAAGACTGTGAACAACAGCTGGACCTGGAGCTGGGCTGCCATGAGTGGCTGGCGACAGCATAGGCTGCAGTGGGCTGCTGTGAGCTACCATGAGTGGCCGGCAGCTTACGTGAGCTGCCGTGAGCCGCCGACCTGTGGCAGGGGACCAATGGCCGGAGACCGACTGCCTCAGCCGGGAAGAGTGCAATGAGCACAATACCAACATGGGCCAGTGAAGCAACGTCCTCCACAACTAGACTGAAGAACAAAAGGACAGCAGCATGTCTGTTCCCCTTCCCTGATTCCCCAATAAAATTTAAAAAAAAATATAAAAATAAAATAAATAAAATAAGGGACAGGTGAAAGTATCCTTGGAGTCACGGTGAAAGAGGCCCCAGAATAGCAGGCCTGGAAAGTGACTAGGGGTCCATACAACAGCAGGTCAGAACGCTCAGGGAGAGATTTTCTTTTAAGATAAAATCCATAGAATATCTAATGTGTTTATATGGAAAGAAGACTGATACAATTCGGGAGATGGGGAGTTAAATTAGTGAAAGTACAGAGAATCTGAGCAAATGAATAAACACCCAAGACAATTACTAACATCAGGGAAGAAAATCAAAGGTGGTACTGGAAGAAAGTAGGCACAGTATATTACATGGCTGCAATGCAAACCCGTGTTGATGTAGTCACAATTATAAAAACACAGACTACGGGTCCAACACAATTATCCTGGGAGGATAGAGGAGGAAGAGTTGCATGCGTGGTCAGGTGTAAAGTGTTGGGAAAGAACAAAACTCATTTTCCATAGTGTGAAGTCAACAAAAAAAAGCCTAAAAAACCCAAGACAGCCACAATGTTCTATTGAGAAATACCAAGATACATACCAAATAAATCAGCTAGAAAGAATTGAAAATAGTGTTCCCTGGGGAGTAGAAAATAGGAGTGGGAGGACATGGAATGCTGCTTTTCATGAGAAACTGGGTAGGACTATGATCCTAACATGTACACATCCAACTTTGATAAAAATAAAGATTACATTTAAAAAGATATTCCCGAGCTCTTTTATTTTTTTAAAAACAATGGACAAATAATTAAAGGAAGAGAAAAATCAATATTATCCATGCGTGGAGGCTAACCATGAGAAAGATGGTTAGGATAAATGCAGTTGATACAGTTTAGGTATCTTTTTTTGTGTGGCTGTCTAGCAACCAAACCCTCTTTCCAGCAGCACCCTGCAGCCTCCCTTTCCCAGTGGGAGGCAGTGACTGCTTTGCACTATAGCAACTAGAAGAGTTGCTTCATATTCTAAACCACTTTTTTTGGGTAACACCTAAATTCAAAAGCAAGTCAAAAAGGTACATACTTGCTTAGGTCACGTCTTAGAATTTTAATCACTACAAATATGCTTACCCATTCGGGTCTCCACATGTTAAGAGAAAGCTTCCCCAACTTGTCTAGCAAGTCCACTCTGAGCTCAGATCTAAACAGAACGGCCTGAAACATTTTAGCCCAAGGTTTTCGGAAGGCACAATACTCACTAATTAGACTTCCTCTGTGCATGCTTTTCATCCTTTCTATTTTGTACCAATACAGCCACACTGACCACCAGACTTTCTTAAGTTAAACAACAAAACTAAAATTACTTTTAAAGTTCCAGGCTCACATTCAAGTGGGGCATTCTAGCCAAACTCCTGCAATAAAAGCCTTAGAGAAGGGGCTTGCCTCACAATGCAACAGCTGGATCAGACCTAGCATCCTCCAGAAAAATCACTGCTGCCACTGGCCCAGGCCAGCAAAGAAAAAAGCCGGGGCCAGTATTTACTCCTCAGTCTATTAGGAGATAAAAGGAAAAAAGTCTTACATTAGAGTGCTCTCTGATAGTAGATAGTGAATTTCAGATTCTTCTATTTTATAGCAAGAGAGAGAAGCTACTAAAAATACCTGGTTTATTTCCCTAACATAAGCATCTCTTCTCTTGATAAACAATCAGGTTAAGGACTTAGTCATCTTTTTGGGAAATATGTTAAAAAGTATCTTTGGTCTGTTCAACAATTAGGCATTTCCTGCACGTACCCTAATTTGAAAAACTGCCTATCAGTGTCTATATTGCTTGCTTCAATCTGTTATCCTAACAAGACCTGTAAGATTTTATCAATAAACAATACAAAATTAGAGAGAAATAAAACAGAGCTCCATCCAATGACAACGGGATAGAGGCTCCTTAGAGCCCCTCCAAGTTCTGTAATTTTAGGGGTGAAAAAGAAGGTTCACAGTTCATGGTAGAGGTACAGTCATTTGGGAATAACTTTATAAATCATAAAAATACAAATCCATGCTAATTTATTTGTAAAATGAAAAAAAATTATTGAGATAGGCTTCTTAAAATAATAACAATGAGAAATGCTGGTCCTCAAAAGAGGAAGCATATTTGGCTGCAAATGTTGGAGATGAAGGGCAAGCTTTGATGGCCAGTCATCATCTGGCTGAAAACGTTTTTGTTTTAGCAGCTTTTTGCCACCCAGAGTTTTCAGAGAAAAAGAATCCGAGTTTTAAGACTCAAAGGTCAAGTCGCTTCCCATCTTGAGGGAGGAGAGGATTATTCGGTGGACAAGCTCTAAGGAGGGGAGCTGGAGGGCTATTTATAGGCACCACCTGCTGGGTCAGCCAGGTCTTTTCTCATTTAGAAGCTCCCTGGTGATTTGTGTGCAGGACCAGCACAAAGGAACACTCCTTGGCTACAGCCTCTTATTTGCAACCAGGCAGGCAAAAGAAGTACTCTCATACGTAAAAGTAAGAGCATCTTAAAAATAAACTTCAGAGCAAAATCAATAGTTTGTAAAGTGTCAAGCCTTAAGAAAGGTAAAAAAGTAAATGAAGTCAACGTTATGGAAGACTGAGAGACGTGGCTCACCACCGAAAGTTACACAAGTCCTCTGATGTTTTAAAGAACAAATGTGATGGGGCATGATTTAGGTTCAGTCCAGGGCAGGAGCTGGGGGCAGACCCGAGGTAGAGAAGGCAGTCACTGAGGTGGTGGTGGTGCAGTGGGAAGGGAAAGGACCAGCTAGATGAATGGGGGTCTAGGTAAATTTCCTCCGGGAATGTCAATGCAGGAACTGGGATAAAGGATTTAAAACATTTTGTGACAACCATCTAGAAGCATTTTGGAATGAATACGCTTGCTTTTGGAGTCTTAATTAGTTTTAAATAGAAATGGTCCACATCAATTTTTCTATATTGAACAGAACAGATCCACTGTACATGCCAGTACCTCACTGGCCAGTTGAGGGAGGAGGGAAGAACGAGGAAGCTTAGGGGAACGGAAGAGAGCAGAGATGGGGAACATGGAAGGCAAAGAGGGGAAAGGGGAAAGGAACACAGAACACACCCAAACAGGGAGAGAGAGAAAGGCACAGGGTGGGATGGAAAGAATAACAAGACACTCAGGAAAAGACAGACAGAACCAAGAGACAGCGCCAGGACAGAAGGGAACAAAAGGGAAGCGCTCAGGACGTTTGGAGATGAGATTTCAGGTTTTCTAATCCTGGGTTCTAGGGGCTGTCTTGGCTAGTGGCTTTCGTAGAATGGTTTGGAATTGATGGGAAGAGGAGGAAGACTCTCTGAAAATGCTGACTGGCTGATTCACAATTTCCTGTAACTTATCACCCAAACGGTGGTACTTTTGAGAATTAAAGAGGGTCTAACTGGGGAGCACACTTAAATGAGTTGGTTCATGTAAAGTGTTTACAACAGTGCCTGGGTACTGAGTAAGTCGTCTGTTAGCTATTCTTATTCTTACTACTATTCATTCATAATCATCTACCTAGCCTCCTGATGGTTTTCCTTCCTTCTTTTCTTGCCTCCTCCTCCAATCCATTCTCCTCACAGAAGGAAGTGGTTTCTTGAAACTGTAAATTAGACATCAATCCCCATTTTCCTTTGCACTTAAAACAAAACTGAGTTCTTTCCACAGCTGACAAGGCCCCCCAGTCAGTGCGCTCTAGCCACAATGGACTCCTTTCTCTTTCTCCACCACATTAGCCTCCCTCTGCCTGCAATGCCGCCCGAGTGCTCTTGCCCTTGACTCTTCACACCCTTGGGGCCTGGCTTCCGTGGCACCTCCTCAGAGAGACTCTTGGGACCACTCAGTCTACAGCGGTCCCTGAACCTAGATCTGCCTGACTCCTAAGACAATCACTAGAAAACAATGATTTTTGTCCTACTCTTGGCACTTGCTGTTAAGCTGGCTCTCTTATGGTACTTTTTCTTTTATATTGTTGATACAATAGCCTCCCAACTAATCTCTCTCCTTCAATATCTAGTCCATTGTTTCCCAAAGTGTGGTTTGAGATCTTGTTAAAAATGCTGTTTCCAGGGCCGGCCGAGTGGCACGGTCATTAAGTGCTGGCTTGGGAAACCAGTGGCCCTGGTTCCGGTTCCACATATGAGGGCCAGTGACACCGCCCTCAAAAAAAAAAATGCTGTTTCCAAGGCATCTCAGACCTATTTAATCAGAAATCTCTCCAGGGTCTGGGAATGCTCATTTTAGAAAGCAATTCTAAATATGCGCAATAAACTTGAGGTACCACTTGTCTAGTCTTTATAATCTAATACATTGGGACTAGAGTTGCATTGATAAAATACAGGCTGGATCATATTATTACTTCAGAAACCCTCAAAAGATGTTCACTGTTATGAGAAAATTTCCTAAATTCTTAGCTTATCACTTACAGTTCTTTACACTGTGGCACACACAGACTTCTCTCTAATCTCCCTTTTGGCTTCAGACTCCTTCCTATGCCCCATTCTCATCTGGGCACAGTGAATATGCTATGCCCTCATGCACAGTCTGGTCGGCTTGGATACTTGTTTTGAAGTCTTTCACTGGAGGAGCAAGCAGAATCAAGAGTTGAGTTGCCTTTTGGGGACCCAATTAAGTGTTATGATCATCATAAGACCACACCAACAAGCTGATAAAAGCAGATGGGAAGAAACCTTTCTTTGGCGTAGAGGACCTCTATGGAGGCAACCATGACAGAGGAAAATGGAAGTAACAAAGACACAGTAATTGTCATTGGCAGAGGCTGGCTACAAGTGTCCCAGATGAACCAACTGCAGAGCACAGCCATCCATATCACTCCAAGAAAATCTTTCTAAAAAACATCAAGTGTGACTAGTCCATTTCCTTCACTGAGAGAAGGAAACACCCTTTGTCTTTTTTATATAATGCCCTAAACGCTGTGCAGCAAAACTTATTCCAAAAAAAGGCAGTTTCTCATTGTGTGATGAGACTAAGAGAAAAGCACTAACGCAGAGCTGTTAAGAACCCTAAAAAGTTACACGGCTGGGAAGTAGCAGGCCAGCATTTGGAATGATGGCCAGACTCTGAGGCTCACGCTTCTCCCTCTATCTCCCGCTGCCCCCATCCCCATGGGTAAGGAATAAAGTGACCATAAAACCACCACCTTATTCTTGGTGCTCTGCAATCATCTATCTCATCCTTTCCTCCAAAGATTAAAGTTCACTCTTGCTTCTATTACAACTTTTTAAATTACGTATTTTTTCTTAATGAAATGAAAAGTAACTTACTTATAAAATGACCCAGAAAAACCAAGTCTTAATCACGCCAGTAAACACCAAAATGCTCAAACCAATGCAATTCTGATTTCAGTCAGACTCATGAAAGTGATTTTAATCCTTTCAACCATTAGCAAGCAATTCATGCCTCCCTTAGTTTGCTCATTCTTGTATATCCTGAGATTTATGGTCTTTGGATGATGTATAGTTGAAAGTAAATATTAGGTGATGGAACCGAAATATAAACTTTTTTTTTTTTTTAGCTGAGCCATCCTGCCTCCTGTTGGCAGCTCAACGACAGCTCAGCTCGGGCTGGGCATCAAACTGCTGCTGCTCAGAGCTCAGCTTGCACTTTTTTTTTTAATACTTTTTTTTTTTTTTTTTTTTGAGGGCAGTGTCACTGGCCCTCATATGTGGGACCTGAACCAGGGCTGCTGGCTTCCCAAGCCAGCACTTAACCACCGCGCCACTCAGCCGGCCCTGAATGTACTGTTTTAAAGGTACCAAATGAGGGGCCAGCCGAGTGGCGGGGTGGTTAAGTGCTGGCTTGGGAAGCCAGTGGCCCTGGTTCGGGTCCCACATATGAGGGTCAGTGACACTGCCCTCAAAAAGATTAAATAAATAAAGGTACCAAATGAGTTATCTTATAAACGGAATAACTTTTCTCTAATATTAATATTTAAAGCCCCAATTTGAGAGTGTAAGCGAATTTCTGTGATTGTGATTTCTTAAGGCAGGGCATATCTACGAGAAGGTTTCACTGTGACAGGAGCTCTAGTCATGTGAGATGATAACTTCTAAAGATTATATCCCATTTAGATATAATCACATTTCAGATACTGAACCCCCTAAAAAACCAGAACTTAATTTGTCACACCACTGTAATGTATCTTTCTCTACTGCACAAGACCTTTCTTAAAAAAATTCCTTTGATGTCTTCATAGTTACATTTTCTCCTTTTTTTAAAGCCAAAGACCCTGAAATGCATCACTGTCATATCAATGGCACTTTATAATAAGTATACGCTTTCAATATATTGTCTCAAGCAAGGGCCAAAATCAAACTATCTGTATGAGAAATAGCTTCTAGGGCAGCACTGTTTGACCAAGAGAACCTGAAATTCTGTAATATATTAGGGACTGCTGGCAGAAGTGGTTGCTGTCAATTTGTTTCTGTCACATTATTTTCTTTTGTCTCAGTTAAAAACCACAGGGGAGGGCTACAGGTGTTTGCTTTTGACTTGTAACAACAGCAGAGGCCATGGACTCCCTCCCCTGCCTAACTTGACTCCTGGCGCCTCCCCTGGAAACAAGGTAAAACTGGAGACAGAACATACCAAACCGGAGGAGAAATCTGCTAGTCTATGAAACTTTTGGTGGGCTACTTGGGGAACAAAACTGTCCTTCAGAGGAAGGATCAGAAGGAAATTCTGCAGAGCTGGCTTTGACAAGAAATTCGACTAGTTTCTCTGTTACGCTTTGTTCTGGGCTCAGCGCCTCACTTCTTTTAATATATATCGCTGAGTCTGAATGCAAATAAGAGAGGTGAGAAGCAGCTGGTCGCTCACGACTGCTTTGCATGGTTAGTCACCAAATGAACTCGCAGGGTAATTCTGGAACATATGTGATCCAGGTGCGGCAGCAGTTCAAGGCACTGGACACATGTCCATTTCCGGGTTTGATCATGCCCTGTGGCTGTCTAAAAGCTTATCACTGAAGGACGCCGGATGGAGGGTACGTGGGAACTCACTGTACCATTTTTACAATTTGGGAGCTGAAAATATTTCAAAATGAAGTTTAAAAACAAAAAACATAGACAAAAGCACCCATAGGTACATCCACACTGCTAGTTTCTAAGACAATATTTAAGACACTAAGGCTAAGCTTTTCTTTATGGCCTTCAATATCCCATTGTTATTTTACTTATGTGTAAACCTTATCAATTAGGTTTTTTCCTTAGTAAGTCAGAGTAAATGATATTCTAGTAACATAACAAACATTTCAATAGGGAAATAAGGCATGGAGAGGTCAGGAGTATACCCAGTGAAATTAAAGGGCCAGGAGGCGGTTTCTGGTGCTCTTTTGACCGGGGGCTTATTTCTCACCCTGAGAATTACAGGTTTTGGGGTTAGGAAAAGATGCAGCAGGAGAGAGCTGCGGAATTATACACAGCTGCTGGTGCTTTTGAACCTGGGTTACTAGAAAAATAATGATACTTTATAAAAATTCAAGAGAGAAAACTCATTTTATTTCACAGAGGAGAAGAAAAACGTTGGTAAATCTGGCGAAGGGAGATGCTAACTGGAAGGTCCTTCAGGAACCTCAAGGATGAAATGGAAAAAAAGTGACTGTAGAGCATGTAGGTAGCAGGTGGGCGGTGCACTGAACTGTACCTCAGGCTATAATAATTAGTGTGGTACCAGCACAAACATTGGCAGGCTGATATACTAAAAACCTAGCTGTGACGTCAGCATACAAAGACTTCACTATACGCTAAATTCCAAATCGGTACAGAAAAATGGTTATCTCACATTGCTTGCTCTAATATACTCCAATTGGCCTCAAGACTTAGAATATAAAGAAAACACAGTTGACTATTTTATGACCTGAGGATGAGGAAGGCCTTTCTAGGCATAAAAGCAAAAGAAGAAACCATAAAAAGATTAAAGTACATATACTAGGAAAAGTTCCGGACCTGAGTGGTTCCAGCAGGAGAGGGAGGGCACTAGAGTTGGGGACGATCAGAGACTAGTTTATTCAAATTGTTTTAAGGTTTTACGAGGCGAATGTATTTGTGTGTTACTCGAGTTATATTTAAAAAGTATTTTAGAAAGTAAAAACATAGAACACCTTTTTTATCTCAAAGTCACCATGAAAAAAGTTAAGCCAAATGAAACTAGAAAAATATTTCTACGCAAAGAGACAAGGTCTTTACTATATAAGGAGCACTTATTTGTATACAAGAAAAAGACAAAACACCTTAAAAGAACGCTAGGCAAAACATGGGGGAAATGCAAATTTTCACCTGTCAAACTGCCCCCCGCCCCCCTCTCCGGCCCTGGGAGTGGCTGAGGGAGAGACAGCTGCCCTCCCCAGGGTTCCCAGGCACCTCTCCTCCTCCGGGCGGTCAGGTTTCGGTGAGGGAGGCGGATGGGAGGGAGGCTCAGTGAAGGGTCCAGGAGGGAGGGGGAGGGGTGGTGTTGGGGAGAACTGGTGGAATAGAAAGCAAGGGGAGGAGACGGCCAGAAAAGACTGGTGCTGGGAGAAGCCTGCGTTTTGGGAGGTACAGGAAGTTTACAGAAATAAGGGTCAGGGAGCCATTTGTAGCCTATTCTCAAGGTTTCCAACTCTGACAAACTTATTTTGGTGCCAAAATTTCCTGCGGGCTGTGTCTCTTTGGCCACTGACCTTCATGACCTCCTCTGACCTTCCTTTCTAGTGAGTCACCAAGCCCTGTTATTTCTTCCATTGAAATGCATTTTCACGTTTTCTTTTTCATTCCCGTTTGCACACCACTGCCAGACTATTGTTTCTAAAATATCACTTGGATCCTGTCACCTCAGCTCAAAAACCTTTCAGTGCTTTCTATTGTCACTGAATCTAGTGTAGACACGTGCCCTTGTCTGGCATAGTAAGGGCACTCTTAACTATGCAGTGTCTCCAGTTCACTTCAAAAACCACCTGCTCCACTGCAACTCGGAGTTGGCAGTGAGGCCGCAGGAATCCTGCCCACCGTACAGCAGGAAGACTCAGTATTGGCTAAAAAGGCTCAGGTGGCTGATCTGAGCAGATCTTGCCAAAAGGGGCCCATACCTGCCCCCCACATAACTAGTATCACATCAGCTCAGGGTCAGCCTCCAGATTCTATTGTCCACTGCAGGACTCCACAGCCCCACTTGAGACCTGGTACCACGGGTAACCTTCTTGTTCCAACTGCCTCTGCAGTTCCCGCTCAACAACCCCAATGGGAAGTCTCTCCCAAAGGTCTCCTTCTCCGAGTACCCCAGCCTCTCCAAGCTGCTGGGAGGCCTGTTCAGAGTAGTCCTCAAAATCATGGCCCCAGTCAGCCATTCCAATCTCCAAATGCCTGCTTGAGTGGCAAATCTCATTTTCCCGGACCACGAACTCCCAGCTCAAACTGTTCTACTCCCTCAAGGAATGTCTCTGGATTTTTCCCTCAGGGTCCGTTACAGCCCCGAGCTCCAGTGTCTTCTGTCGAATCTCCTATCAGTACCCCAAAGGGCCTTCATTCCTCTCTGGTTCCCCAAGCAGCGCTGCAGACACCCATAGTCACCAACCACTTGGTGTAGCTGGTCACTGCTGCCAACCGGACACCACAGCAGCCCATGCGAACTGCCACCCAAGCCAAAACACGCCACTTCCCTGGCCCAGCAGGGATCCTGCCTCACCAGCACAGTGGCAAAAATCTGGAGATCATGGTTTCCACGCCCCAGACTCCAACTCATGGTGCTCTGGCTAAATTCCAGACAGAGATTGTTACAAGTTCCCGGCATCAGTGGAGGAGGATTTTGGGCGAGGGCCTTGGCTGACCATGAAATCTGCTCTGGGCCTGGATGAGAGAGACCCTGCCTGCCTCCTCTCTACCTATGGCATTGCCACGGTGCTGCGGAAGGCAGCCCTGAAGCAGCTTCCCAGGAACAAGGTCCCCGACATGGCAGTGCCTCGGAGCACAATGGACGCCAGTGTGGTTTTCAAGGGCCCACGGGAGACGCAGGGCACGGTGCATAGGTGGCTGCTCAAGACACGCCAGGATGAGCTGAAGCCTGGCTCAGTGCTGCTGCTAAAGCAGATTGGAATGTTTCCTCCTTCACCCTGAATGTGACGCCCAATAACCTGGTCCATATTTACAGCCCAGATTCTGGGGATGGGAACTTCCTCAAGCCATTTCAGTCCTTCCCCAAGGATGTAGGAAGCTTCCATGACAGCCTTCAGCCTGACACGGTGAAGTCCAAGAAAGGCCTCAGAACAGCACAGAACCCAGAGGCAGGAGCATCCCCTGAGGAGGGACTCCCAGGAGCAGATGACATGGATGGACCCCTGAGTGAGCTCCCTGAGGACTTCTGTGGTACCAGCAGCTGGGACTGCCCAAGGCAGGGCACCCACCATGAGCAGGCAGCTTCTGAGCATCCAGGTGAGACTCTGGTTGGGTCTGATCATGCCCAAGGGAGAGAGGAAGACCAGCATGATTGGAGACTAGGCAAAGCCCTGGACATCTGTGGTTAGTTGCCCTGGACACTTTCACCGAGAATGGCCTTGTCCCTTGGAATCTGCACTGCCATCACTTTGGATCCTTTCTGGCATACCAGAATTCAGCCCAGGACTGGCTCTCCTGCCCTGCTGTCCTCTAAGTCCTGGGGTGCATCTTTCCTTCTCCTGCAACAGGGAAGGTGTGTCACTCTCCCATCTCAGCTTGACTTCAGAGGACGATGGCCTGGTTCCTTTACTCCCTAGTCCCTGGACAGCTGAGAGGCCTGGAGGAGCCACACCACAGCAGTGCCAACCTGTCCCTCTGGACAGGGAAGGAACACACTCAGACTTGCCTCTGCCTTGTCTCTTGAGGCCTGTAGCTGCCTAACTCAGCTGTGTCCAAGGTTCCCATGTGCAGGGGCAGGGGAGTGGCTGTGGTACCTTGATCTGAAATAACGCAGCCATTTGCTTCAAAAAAAAAACCACCTGCTCCAGCCACAGTGGACCAATCACTGACCTGTCCCTACATGTGACACGTCCCTTGAAACCTTTTCAGTGCTTTTCCTAGGGCTGATTCCCACCTGAAACACCTTTTCCTTTTTACTTCCCAGCTTCTGGTGTTCTCTCTGTTTCAGTCCCTCTCCTCCCACCTGCACACAGTGTGGCTAAAGCACAGGCCTAGGGTCTCACAGCCCTGGGTATAGCCCTGGCTCTGCCATTTCACAGCTGTGCGACCTGCGGCTTAGTCTGCCTCAATTCCAAAATGCAATAAATATTTACATGATTTTTGTGAAGATTCAGTGAGCATTAATTATACAAAACTATACAGTGCCTGGAACACAGTAAGTGCTCACTAGATTGGTATTATTGTCCAAATCATTCTTTTCTGAGTATAAAGTCTTTCTGACCAGCTAGTAATAGCTTATACGCGCTATTATTTTATCTCTTACATTTAAACTTTCTGTATTTATGTCATTTCCTCACACTTTATATACTTATTCTTATTAACACAGGGTGCGCCAAGTCCTGTATGAGGTACTTTACATACACAAAACCCAGGAGTTAGGTATCACTGCATCTATTGCTTTACTTTCTAGGTGGGAAAACTAAGTTTTGGAGATCTTAAAAACCTTACCTAAGGTTAAACAACTATTCAATAATGGGATGAAGATACAGTTTAGTTTTTGGATTGATTTTTTTTTTTCTTTTTTTTTCTTTGAGGGCAGCGTCACTGGCCCTCATATGTGGGACCTGAACTGGGGCCGCTGGCTTCCTAAGCCAGCGCTTAACCCCCGCGCCACTCGGCCAGCCCTTGGATTGATTTTTAAGATTGAAAATTGCCTACGATTTCTACGAATAATCACTGGGCAGTCCTAATGAGCCAGTTCTGTCGCTCTTCCCTCACCTGGAGGTTTTCCCCAAGGAGAGCTGATCACTGTCACCAGACCTGGCTTCTACATCACTCCCCAAACAGCCAGAGCCTGCGCTTTCCTCCAGGGACTGCTATGACCCTTGGACTTTCAGAAAGAAAGCACACGAGACTCTCCATGTTTTGTTATAAGAAGAGAGAAAGATCATTTCCAGAGTGAGAAATCATGTCATCAGGCATCAAGAACAAGAGCCAGATGGGCCGGCCGAGTGGCGCGGTGGTTAAGCGCTGGCTTGGGACGCCAGCGGCTCCGGTTCGGGTCCCACATGTGAGGGCCAGTGACACTGCCCTCAAAAAAAAAAAAAAAAAAAAAAAAAAAAAAAAAAAAGAGCTAGGTTTCCATCAACAAAAAGCATCCTTTATCTTCCTTTAGTTTTCTGAGAAAAAAAAAAAAAAGAGGCTCTTCATAGAAAGAGCCAAGCCTTTGGAGTACAAAAGGGCAACTTTTCCCAAAGGTAACATTTAAAAGAGTGTGAGTCTTAAGAATCAGAAAGACAAAACCCTAAAGGGTAAGGAAGGACAGACCTCACTACTATTTATTCTCTACTATCATCTATCACCTGAGAGTACCACTACAAACAACTAAATTTTTTTTTTCTTGTGAAACTGAAGGAACATAAAAGTGAACCATTATATTAACTAATATTGCAATTATGTTTACAAATTGATTTCTGGTGGAATCATCACATGTGATATATATCCACACAATGGATTATTATTTGGAATTAAAAAGGAATTAGGTACTGATGCTACAAAACGGATAAACCTTGAAAACACCACCTTAAGTGAAAGAACCTAGTCACAAAAGACCCATTTTATGAGTTCGTTTATATGAAATGTCCAGAATAGGCAAATCTATAGAGACAAAAAGACTAATGGTTTCCCAGGGCTGGGGTAGAAGCCTAGGGCAATGTGGAGTGACTGCTAATGGGTATAGGGTTTCTTTTTGAGGTGATGTGATGTTCTAAAGATTGTGTTGATGGCTGCACAACATTGTGAATACACTGAAAACTGTTGAATTATACATTCTAAATGGGTGAATTGTATGGTATGATTGATTATAGCTCAATTAAGCTGTTATATATATATTTTAAAAGAATTATAAAGATATCAAGCCTTCAAAATTAATAAGTATCATAAACTATTTCAAAAAGCAAAAATCCAATAAAGAATCAGTGAGACACTTAGTAAGCATGGGAGAAAGGGGTCTGCAGGAATATAAAGAATCCAGCACAAAGATGAAATATATTCTTGGTCTGGACCTACTCTGAAAAACAAATTTAAAAAAACCACATTAATACATGTCAATTATATCTCAATAAAACTGGAAAAAAAAACCCACTAGGGAATGTCTAACTCAACTGTTTCACTTTTTTTTTGCCATTTTATTTTATAAATGACAAAAATATGTCTGGCCTACACATGGACTCCATATGCCCAAATACACCTTCCACCATAATGTTTTCTAAACCATTGCTTTAATAATAGTAAAAAAAAAAAAAAAAAAAAAGGGCAATTAAGCTATTAAAGCCATCAGTGAAATCCATCATTCATTTGCTTAGCAACTTAAAGTTTATAAATCACTTTTACACATATGATCTCAGCTGACCCTCTCAAAGCAGGTATCAGCCCCACTTTAAACATGAAGAAACGGCCTCAGAGATGCTAACTAGCCTCACAGCTACGGAGAGGTAGAGACAGATTAGAGCCCAGGTCTTGCTCCTCTAAGCCACCTTCTAAGTTTATAACAAAATCCCTCTTTTTGTATAAAGTATTCCTTTGTTTTACTACAATTTTTCTTGGTGAATTTTCTCTTACATATATTTTTTTAAGCTAATTTTGAATAGTAATTTAGTACATACTGAGACATAGTTTAATATACAGTATTATATTCTACACTAACCTCAATCATATATTTTATTTTTAAAAATCAAAAAACTGTTACTCAGGATGAATACATTCCAAACTGACTGCCACATATAGTTTTTGACTAATGGTTCAGAAGTCAAAATAATGCTTTAGGGCAGTAACTTTGCTAGGAATCCAAAAATCAAACATGTGTCTTATCCATTTAATTTACAAAATATATTAACGTCAGTGGCCAGATATTCTTTCCTTAATTTGTGTTTTCAAATCTTATTTAAGAGTTAAGACACCATGATGACAGAGTACAGTAAATACACATCCTCCACAACACGGTATCATTCTGAACCTAAATAAATGTGGTCTAATCCCCGAATTTTGATATAGTTTTAGATAGAAGTTTTCATAAATATGTTCCCTCCAGAATAGTCATCTACTTTATAGTTGTTAAAACTTAAATGATGTTAAGTAATGACCAACTTATAATTGGTTAAAAAAAAAATCAAATCAATCCAGATTTGAATATGACCAAAGGGTTTTGGATCATAACAAGTATAACGAAGCTGAATTGGGCATTCCATTTGTCCAACATTTACGGAACATTTGTGAGTTTAGGCTCAGGGCTAGGGTATCCTATGATTAGCAAGACATGCTCCCTGTGCATGCCCCCTGGAGTTCTCCTCCAGGTAGGGAAAGCCACCAGATAAAAGAATAATTAGAATGCAACGTAAGGACTATCTATAACGAAGGCTTGTACAAAGTACCATCTTCGTCTTGCTTGTGATCTGGTCTTGTGAGATAAGATAAGTATCAGTGTCTAAAACATGCCTCCAAAGCTGATGATACACTCAGGAACCTGTATCACCTTTCAATACTGTGCCATACCCAGGTGTCTCATCTCTTCCTGATTTGCATACCCAGACAAGATAGCCAAGGTCGATAGCACCACCGTCTCAGGTTGAGGCACAAACTCAGATCAGACACTAAAAGGGAACCCACACCCCTAGTTAACACGTATAGCTCCTGAAGCCTTTAGGTTGTGAAGTGCCTTGGAAACTCTCTCCTCAGGAGAAATGCTAAGTTTAAAAACTCTGTTAGTAAGAGCTCTGTGATTCACAATTCTGTGAATAAAACGTTAAGCCTATTTCTTTAAAACTAAAAACTACACATTTTTGAACTTTATATACAGATTCTGGGGCCGGCCGAGTGGCGCGGTGGTTAAGCGCTGGCTTGGGATGCCTGCGACCCTGGTTCGGGTCCCACATATGAGGGCCAGTGACACTGCCCTCAAAAAAAAAAAAAAAAAATACACACACACACACACAGATTCTGGTAGAGAAAAGGTTAAATGAGGTAAAAAGATGACAAATAGAACTTTTCTCCTGTAGAGTAAGCTGCAATGCATCTTTAAAAAGGTTCCCCAACTGCAGAATGTATCTCCTTTCTTCTGATTGGAAAGAGACCATTAATGAAATTGTTTTCCTCCCATACTATGCAACTTGATTGGATTAAGGACAGAACAGTTTCATAGGCAGATTAGTTGTTTTTTTTAAATTGTAGGACTAATATTTATTCCCAAGGTTTGGGAAAGGGGAGGCACTTGACTTTCTTTGATTCCAATGAAGCCCAGCTAGCTGCACACGGAGACTCCCTGCGTTTCCCAGCTTTCCATGTCATGATGCACGTGACTTGATCAACTTCATTAATGCAGAGGAAACTCAAACTGTAAGAGTTGTCTTAAAGCACAATTCCAATTGAACCGAAAAGGATTGGAAGAGGAAGTTTAGAAATAGCATTCCTTCCAATAGGATACAAAGGTTGCAATCCAAACATCGTTAAGAACCCCCTGTGGGGCCGGCTGAGTGGCGCGGTGGTTAAGCGCTGGCCTGTGAAGCCAGCGGCCCGGTTCAGGTCCCACATATGAGGGCCAGTGACATTACCCTCAAAAAAAAAAAAAAAAAGTGTTAAAAAAAAGAACCCCCTGTGGTGCATGCAGCATCTTCTGAGAGAGTCAAGTCAAGCTCCTGGTGTTAGGTTTAAGAGTTCAGACAAACCTGGTACTCAGTTACAGATAGTTAGCCTCTGGCAAGATCTGATCTGACTTCACTGAAGTTTCAACATCTCCATCTAAACATCTCTCCTTCTGTTGACAAGGAAAGCTTCCAAACACTAAATGTTTCCAAGAGTTCATCAGTCAGTCTCTCCCAGACCGTGGTCAGCATGTAAACATACTTTTTTTTTTTTTTTTTTTTTTAAGGGCAGTGTCACTGGCCCTCATATGTGGGACCGAACCGGGGCCGCTGGCTTCCTAAGCCAGCGCTAAACCACCACGCCACTCGGCCGGCCCCATACTTTTTAAAGTAAAAATCCAGTCATCCTGGGTCGGGATTCACTTTAAACAATATAAAGGCCTGTGTTAATGCTAGTTAATGGTATTAGAAAATATTTGTAATATAGTGATATGTGAAAAAGGATCAAAATTTAAAAAAATTAGAAAACAGTGTATAAAACACATAGAATGTGATTACATTTATTAAAAACTACATATACACATATGAGGATTCTTTACCAAAAGAATTCATGACTATTCTAGAAAGTTTGGAAAATAGAGGACAAAAAAGAAATAGCTGTAATCCTATAACCCAGAGATTACCATTTAATATTTTGGTGTCTCTATTTTCTTTTTTTTCTATACATATATACATCCTCTTAATAAATGTAATTGTAAAAAATAGTCTTTTTTGTCATTAATCTTGTATTGATTCATATATAATATTCTAATAAACTAGGGCAAATGATAAGATCATGCCTAAGAGTGGTTCTCAACCTTGGCTGCACACTAGAATCACCTGGGGAACGTTTAAAACTCCCAGTGCCTGGACCACCCCCCAGAACAATTAAATCAGAATCTCTGGCGATGGAACCCAGGCATCTGTAGTTTTCAAAGTGCCCCAGGTGATTACACTCCCAGGGCTGAGAACCGCTACTGGACTGAATCTCCCGGCCCTTGCCCTTCCCCTTCCCCCCACTCCCGCCCCAACTTTGAGCAAAACATGATTTACAGCAGTGCTTTCTTCAACTTTCATGTGCATACAAATCCCGTGGGGATCTTGTCAACATGTAGGTCCTGGTTCAGTAGGTCTGGGGCGGGGCCCCAGAGTCTGCACTTCTAACCAGCTCCCAGGTGATGCCCATGCTACTGGCCCAGAGACCAGACTTTGAGTAGCTTTAGAGTTCTGGGAAAGAAAACCCTTTCAAAGAATGGAAAGAAAAAATTACAGACACTGACGCCCATATTTTATACCACCAGACAGGAAGGGGTGGTCTACAGTAGATGAACAAAGAATTGATACTGGGAGTTAAAAGATGTTTCTAGGAAATAAGCTTCTAGAGAACTGAAAGAAAGTTTGAAATAACAACACATTTTTCAGGGGGAAAACAGTCATTGGAGCTTAAATTGTTTGTGTGCACAAAGGAGGGCAAGAAAGCATTGGGGAGAAGAGAGGCGGGCAGTGAGAGAAAAAGATCAAATGTCGAAAACAGTGTTAAGGAAAAAATAAAACCCTGGGCTACAGTGTTGTACGGGGATAGAGAAGCACTATAAGCAAACCTGCAGAACTTATTTCTGTGCCAAAAACATGTTTGGGAACCAGCACAGCTAATAAACTGAAGCTGGTGCAGATTAATAACTATCCTCCATGAGCTCCCTCCTGAGGACAGGAGAAGAGGCCCCAGGAGTATAAATCCCCCCAGGCAGTGCTTTAGGAACCAACAACAAACAATGGACTATTTGCCCAAATGCTTCTCTTTGTGTTCCGAGAGCACAACAAGAAGTTTGAACATGGGCTCTGCCTGCAGTTTCTTGGCAATGCCCTTCTTGGAATGTCTCAACTTTCACTAGATAGATACAACAAAAGGCAAGATGTTTTTTCCCTGAGGGCTTTCCCATGGAAATTTGAAATGTTTAGCATACTTTTTAGAATGACAAAGTAAATATTTAATATAAAAATATTCATAAGTCACCATCAGAACCTTAATCCTCCAAAATAATTTCTAAAAATAACAAATAGAAAAACTTTCATATGAAATTATCTAGAGCAACTATATGAATCAGCTGGTATACTTTATTGGAAATTCCTTATCAAATGGACCATAGCTAAGTAAATTTCTATTTAAATGAACAGAAGAAAGTAAAGGAGAAGACTTTACCAAGAAATGGAAAGAATTCTGCTGTCAGATGATTCATGTTACACATCTCTTGGCTGCTGAGAATCTTTGGCAGAACATAGTCATAACAATACTGCTGATCTTTATAGCCAGCATTTATTTACTGTATAATGGTGATGGCTAACATGTACTGGATGCCAGATATTGGCTACGTGCTTTATCCATATCTAAATTAATCTTCACAACCCTATGAAATAGGCATTATTAATATAGCGCTTATGTGGATGAGGAATCTGTGGTTTAGGGATGGCAAGTAACTTGCTCAAAGGTCACAAAGCCAGTAAGTGATAAAGCTGGTTACTGACTGCCTGTTTTTAGCATCCACTCTTTTAACATATGACACGATCAGCTATCCTTATGCCCAGTCTGTACCAGGGAGAGCCTGGGGGACAGAAGATGACTAAGTCACGATCCCTAAGATCATGGCATAGGACAAGCAGTCCTTCCATGACATGAGGCTAGAAAGGCACCTCCAAATACTGCAGGATACAGGGTGCCTTTTGGTGTGGAATGCCAGCTAAGGTCATGCTGTTAGTGTATTCCGCAGGTCAGAACTCATTGACTTTTGGGATCCCTGATTCTTGGTCTTTTATTATATATCCTTGATGGGTAAAAGACATACAAAGGGGACGTGTTGTATGACTAGAGACACTATTTTCTAGGTTAGGCAAGTTTTCTGTTTTCCAGAAATTACTGAACCACATCAAACTATATAAAATCAATAAAGCCACAACCATGCCCAGTAACAGATCTAGTACTAATTGAGGAGTTGGTCTCTTCCTCATTGAAATGGTAAGGGGTGTTGGGGACAATCAGTCCAGTTAGGGTGGGGAGGACAGAAATCAGTCCAAGACTCAGGAAACCTCATTGATTTTATTAGCCTACCAATTGCTATAAAGCTCAATAATTCTTAATCTATGGTTCATTACTAATGCAGACAGATAAAGTCCTAACTCTTGCATTTCTCAGAGCTAACTTCCTAACAGTCATGTTTAACTTGATAATTGCAGATAGTTTAAGGGCAGGGAGAAGGTGAGCAATATTTCCAGCCTTTTCTGACATCTGGCTACATTCATCGCTTAAAGCTAGTCCTCAAAGGAAGAGGAGGCAGAGGAAAAGAGATAATATTTGAGTACCTAATTAAATACATATGCCAGGTGCTGCACTAAGGGCCCTCTTTTCTATTTTTTAATCTTATCTCAATACTGACACCCAGAAGTGGTGCTCTCAGAAGTTGATGACCTTTCTTAGGAACTCAGAGCTAGTAAGCAACATACGAGGTGTGATCACAAAGTATGGTGAATGTTTAAATTACAAAAACATTTGCGATGGTTAAGCGCTGGCTTGGGAAGCCAGCGGCCCTGGTTCGGGTCCCACATATGAGGGCCAGTGACACTGCCCTCAAAAAAAAAACACCAAAAAACATTTATTATAGTAAGACACATTGCCATTAATCCCCCTCAAAATACTCCCTCTTGCTTCAAGCATGCTCATCCCATAGTTCTTGCCACTTTCTGAAGCAGTTCTGGAAGTCCTCTTTTGTAAGTGTCTTTGGTGGCAATGTCATGGCTGCCTCGATGTCCTGAATCATTTTGACTTTGGGGAAGAGCCAGAAGTCACACGGTGCCAGATCTGGTGAATAAGGTGGGTGAGGACACACCGTAATGTTTTCATTTGACAGAAATTGTTGTACCAGAAGTGATGTGTAACCTAAGCCTCTCCATTATGATCACAAAATATGGTGAATGCTGCTGCCAAGTACCATCCAATAGAAAGGCAGGGATCTTCAATATAGGAAGTGGTGCTTCGAACCTTAGTGACAATGTGTGACAAGTTTCAGTTTGTTCAGCGCACTCAGTTGGGTGTGAGCTACAGCTGAGAGAAGGTGTGTTTTAAAGTGTGTCGTAAATCATCCTCCATCCTGACAACGCTCTGTGTCACACATCACTTCTGGTATATGGCAATTTCTGTCAAATAAAAACATTATGGTGTATCCTCATCCACCTTATACACCGGATCTGGGACCATGAGACTTTTGGCTCTTCCCTAAAGTCAAAATGGTACAGGACATCAAGGCAGCCATGACAGCGCCACTAAAGACACTTACAAAAGAGGGCTTCCAGAACTGCTTCAGAAAGTGGCAAGGAAGATGGGATAAGTGTGTTCAAAGTGAGGGGAAATATTTTGAGGGGGATTAATGGCAATGTGTCTTTTACTGTAATATTTTTAAATTTAAACATTCACCATATTGTTTGATCACATCTTGTAGCTAGCTAGTATTCAGACAGAGGTCTGTGCACACTACCCACTCTAGGAAAAGAAGTGCATTCAGGCAGTGGCAGGGCCCTGTGTACCTTTGTGAGGACAGGTCTCCAGAGCCAGAAGAGCTGAAGGAACTGATTGGAGGGTGAGAATGGCAGGCAGACCCCAAATATACCACAAAGATGGGTCTTTTGCCTTTCCTAACAATGTCCTCTTGGGACATGGTTAGTTGAAAACGAGGGTGATGTATTGAGTTATTGATGCTGTACTGATCTACAATGGACACAAAATTCTATTTATGATAAAACTTCTCTATTATAAGCTGCATTCAAATATTATTTAAGTTTACATATTTCAAAATAATGATCTCCTTCAAATGCAGCTATGTGTTTGAATATTAAAAAGTAGAACTCCTGCTTTTCTATCCTCTGAATGACACCATGAATCCCTCTTATTTGAAGGGGATTCAAGACCTTATAATTTGCTTTTCAGAAATTATCTTGACATAAAAAGAGTTGTTTGTTACAGTTTTTGATGAAAAGACCCCTTATCCTATGCAGCTAATCTTTGGAGAAGACACAGAAGGAAATGAGGAAATCTCAGGCAAGAAAAGCCTTTGGCAGTATGGTCCATATACAACACAGGGAGATGCTATGATTCAAAGTGCAGGGGTTAGTATTTGAAATCAGGCCTAGCCAACTGTAGATTTGCTCGTGAGAGCTAGTTCAAATAAGTGGGTTGACATTTTTCTGTAGATATTTAGAGTAAGTTTCACATATTTGGCAAGATCAAAAAGAATCTTTCTCAGAAATTCACGCAGGAGATTTACGAGTGTATATTTGCCTCGCGCTTAGAAAGCCAAAGCAATGACAGAGAGAGCGATGAGAAAAAGTTTGTTTTACATGGAGGGGTAACATGAGTGCAGTACTCTTCTTTACTTTCTCACTTAATCATTTCCTTCCAACTCTCCCAAGAGAGCTGCTACTGTTATTTTTTCCTTCCTACTACTATTGGGTTGTAGGAAAAGTCATGCCGCATTTTTGCAACGAAAAACATAGAAAAAAAATACGTCATGACTGTTCCGACAAGCCAATATAATCACGCTGTTTCACTCACATATTTGTTCCCCATACATGCACTGAAGTACTCCTGTGCATCAGGCATGAGCTGTACTGGGGATTCCACAGTCGTGCTACTCAAAAATGTGGCCCACGGATTGGTGTTGGTTTGTGAATTAATTTGTTACCAGTCTGTGACAAGATAAGCATTTAAAAATTTTAATAGCAATTTAGCAGTTGGTTTGTTGATTGTAATAATAAAAATTTTTGATTTTTATTTTGTATGTCATTTTTCTAGTAATTCATTTTAATTTATTTTATAAAAATATTGGTCTGTGACGGATTGGAAGTAAAAATCCGGTTCTTTATACCAGTGACAGTATAAGAAGCACTGTTCTATAGGACTGAAAGACAAGACCTCTGCTCTTGACACTGTCTTAGTTTGATCCTATGTGAACGTACAATAAGAAAAAGTCCTTCCATCCTCAGACATACACATTTCTGAGAAATATGTAAAGTTTAGGTTTTGTAAACAGGTTTGGGGGATGTTGGTTTTTATAAAAAAAAGAGTTACAAGTTAATAGAGAAGGGTGAGACGGGAAGAGAGTATTAAGTGGAAAGGACAATTTGATACAGAACAGGAAATCAACAAGGAACAAGGAGGGCAGCAGGTATAATAAATTGCTGTAAGCCCGGGGTAAAGAGGTCAGAGGGTAAATCAAGCCTTACTAGAGGGATGGAGACAATGAGTCCGGTCTGCGCTGTCCAGTCCAATCTTTAGTCACCTCCTAGTCTGGCCCCTAGATGCACCCCATCCTCCAGCCATGCCTAACTGCTGCACTTCCTAAAGACATTAGGTTCCTGTGCTTCAGGGCTTAGCACACGCTGTTCCACTCTGCCTAGAACAGCATCCCACCCTCCAGATCTTTCCTTAAAGACCCAGTGCTATGTCAACCTCCTCTCTGATTGTGGTCCCCAATGCACTCGGCAAAGCTATCGGATCCCTCCTTAGTGCACCTGCACACTTGTTTACACCTGCATCACAGTACTTATCAGAATGTACTGCACATTCAAGTTTGCAAGTCCAATTCCATTGGCACTACATTATTTACTCTTCCTTCTCAGTGCTCAGCACACAATTGGCACTCAAATATGTGCTGAGCCACACTAAGTATCAGAAAGCAAGTCTCCTTCAGGCTGAGCAACCAGAAAGCAAGGCTCACTTCAGTGTCCAGAAGCCAAACCAGAGAGCTCCTCATTCAGGGTTCAGCAGGCCATGAAAAGGCCAACCGAGAGCTGGAGCTCAGCAGAAAACAAAAAGCAAACCAACCAACCCCTCAGAAACCCCCTCTCCCTACGGAGAACAGCTGAGTCAGTCAGCTGAATTGCAGGTAAAAACACATTAGAATTTAAAAGCTCATTCTGCAGTAAGTTGAATTCATGACTTGGCAGAGTACCTGTAAATTATATATGGGCATGTGGTTCATTACCTAGTCTGAGGAATTTCAAGGTAAGTAGAATTTTCAGGCCAAGTGGCTGACTAAGCACATAATGATATATGCTACTGTCTACCATGGTAGACCTGAGCAATATGAGGCAAAGCTTCAATACCAAGGTCACGGACATGAAGAAAAACTTCTCCCTTCTCATTCCCCTGGGATGGAAGGAGCTGCAATGACTAGCAGTAAACAAAGGGAGTTTCTATTCAGTGGTATCCTGGGCATTTTCATGGTAGGAATGCCTTTCTTTGCTTTGCTTTCCTCGTTTTTTTGTTGTGGCTTTTCTTTTTCTTCTTCTTCTTCTCCTCTGTCTTTTAACACTCTGCCTTTATAATCTCTCTCCACTCAAACTCTTTCCTCCTTGCTCACTTTCTGAAGTAATTTCCTTCTCTTCTACCTTCATTAATTTTTAAATATCCCTTCTGCCAAAGACTTCTGTCTAGGCTTCTGTGCACTAGCATTGGTTATACAGAGCATCCTGTCTTTAGTACATTCTTAAGAACCAATTCTAATTCCTGGGCATTTAATCATCTTTCTCTGCCCAAAATTTCCCAGTGATTTTCCTTGTGATATTTACCTTATTTATGAGGAGCAAGGTGAGAAAATATAAATGGTTTCCCTGAGAAACCAGGTTTCAGTATCCTTGAAACCTAATATGCAGCACTGTAATCAGTGGTGAGATCCCGGTGAAATAATACTCTAGCCCTGGCAAAAGGACTGTGCTTGGAAAGCATACAATCAAAATTCAAATTGGCCTGGGAAACAGTGGAGGTAAGTAATTTAGTAATGAGAAAAAGATCACTATTTGAAACATAACACAGTCTTCTCACTAGCAAAGTCAAACGATGAAACGAACCTTTCTTTTTCCAGTAGGCCTATTATTCCACTGATATGTGCCGTTATGTGCCTAAAACTGGTCAGTAACAAGCTAGAATAGACATATCCAAGAGATTCTGAGAGACTCCCTTTGCATTTTATTTGCTTCCCAGAACCTCTTAATTGAAGAAGACATAACACAAGGCCCTTTCCCAAGTGCAGGTTCCTAAAAGGATCAGCCACTGTTTTCTATATGTTTTTTGGAGGGATATTGCGTTGAATTTTATCAAAACCCAGAGATCCGTGAATTTTACCTAGTTTTTAAAAGTGCTACAATATTGAGAGGAAAATCAACTTCCTCAAGTTATAACTCTCTTAATAAAAGCAAAGCCAAGATGATTTTGGCTTTCCAATGGGACATATGTGTCATGTAAGGGATTTCCTTTGCTATCACGCCAACAGCCATAATTACTTCCAGAATGGTGAAAACAGGCTTTCAATGTTTACGCTGTGAGTAAAAAACAATCACTACAGCTCTGTCTTTATCAACACCCTGAAACACGATACCTAAAAATTTGCAAAAGAGAAAGCAACCCTGAACTTAAAAGCGAAGATAATTAACAATGTAATAGCAAGCATAATGCATTTGCAGAGCTATGATTTTTAAAGTGAGTTGGCATATATTTCAGTTATTTCATAACATTTCTGTAAAGCATATGGAGCAAGCATTATCATTTAACATGCTATGCACCTTGCACAAAATCGGATAGCTTATAATAAGTGATTTCCATTCTTAATAAAATCTCTACCTACTCAAGCTACTTCCCTAATACTCCGCTTTCCTAAGTCTCCAGATTTCTTGAAAGAGTAATCTGTTCTTGGTGACTTTTATTTCCTCATCTATTATCCATTTTCTAATCTTGGAAAATTATAGTTTGTTTCCTCAAATATCTACTGTTCTCAAGAAGATTACCAAAAACTTACAAGGTATCATGGGACTCTGAGTAGTCTCAAATATTCATGGAATGGATGAAATTCCCAGCAATTCCAAGGACTTGTTTTTGATCCTCATTCTTGATCCCTCTGAAACATCCTCTTTCCTCATTTTCCATGCCTTCACTTTCCTTCCTCTCTGTTACTCTCCAGTATCTAAAAAATTAAACTGCTCCACCCATGCTCATCTTACACCATCCTATTCAAATGACAATTCTGAAGTCTTCCACGCCTCCGGCAGTAGTCTTTCTTTCTCTAAGGTTCCACAGCACTTGACACTGCTAGGCACTTATCACATTGTATTCTGATTATTATCTCTTCCTCTCTCCCTTATATATGAAAACTGGCTTATCATTTTGCATCTCTTGGGTTTAGCAGATTACCTGGCGCTTAGAGACCCTGCTAACAAACGTCTGAATGAACTGCCAGTAAATGGTAGCACTATGGCCAGAGCTTGCTAGGCCATCTCTGCAAGCTAGGAACTGAACCCCCACCAGAAACCAAATCAGCTAGCACCTTGAGCTTGGACTGTCTAGCCTCCAGAACTATTGAGAATTAGATGTCTGTTGTATAACCCATCCAGCGCGTGGTATTTCGTTTTAGCAGCTCTGGCAGACTAAAACATGGTACTTACATACTTTCTGGAAAATGTTTTGTTATTTTTTTTGGTAACTCTAATTGTTAAAAAAAAATTCTTCCTTATTTGAGGCTAAACCTTGCCTTCTGTATCTGAGAGCAAACAAGGAAGAATATATGGTATATGACCACAATGGAAAAGAATAATTTTCAAGTGAAAAATAAGTTTGTAACTTAAATACTACAGAAAAATTTTAAACGAAAAATCAATAATACAGCAAAAAAATTTTAATTCTCCAGAGGTATCATGGTATATCATAGTTTATAGAAAGACAAAAAAGATTTAAATTATGGTTCTGCCTTTATCTGAGTGATAACCTTATCAATCCTTAATTTTCTACCTAAAAAGTGAAGGTAATAATGTAGAGTTGTTGTGATAATGTATCAAAGTACTTTGAAAAACTGAAAAAGACTACAGAAATGTCAGATATTATTAAGCCACCCCCTTTCTTCTGTGGCTATATTTATATTAGAGCTATTTATATTTAGTTCTCTAGACTTTATCTAAATTCAGAGGCAATAATTGTTCTCCATGATTCTGAATCCGTGAATCCAAAATGTACTATACAAAATACTTCATCAAAAGCAACAGTAAGTATCTAAGAAAAGAGTTGTCTGAAAAACAAAAAGGAAATATCTTGCTTTAATTACATCAAATCACAAAAAATGTTTTGCCTATTTTAGGTGTTATACATATGTCAGTAGAAATACTTGCTGAGAAGAATCCTTAACTAAGAAAAGGTTCGCACTAAATCAAAGTGGTGGAAAAGGATTTGAGTCCTTCTGGAGATCACCTACTCTAATTCCTTATCTGATGCACACATAATTTCCCCCTGCAATACTCTTGATGGACAGGCATCCATTTGCTGCTTAAAATACTTTCTGGATAATGTGTATTGTTGTTGTTGTTGTTTGCTACCCTCTAGTTGTTAGAACTTGGGCTACATAAACTGTCTCCTATAGCTGCTACCCTTGAATTCTGTATTTGTTCTGAGAACCACACAGAACATATTTAATTCTTTTTCTTTAGAATAGTTTTTTAAACTTGAGGAGAACACTCAGGTCCCTTGCCCAGCTCTTCATCTTCAGGTTAAAACTCCTCAGTTCTCCAATTATTGTATGTATGGCACAGTTCAAGTCCATCTCCTCTGGACCAGCTCCTTTTGTCATGTGTCCCACTCAACTGTACACTAAAGAAGTTCCTCATGTGTGTTCTTACAGTGGGACTATCACTTTGTTTTCTGTAAACAGTGTTTCTTTAGTCCAATCCATTGAGATCTTTATGGGTATTGGGCTGTAAGAAAATATATATGCTTTTCCTCTCAGCTTCAAAATTATCAGCACGTCAAAAGAAAAAAGAAAAAGAAAAAAAACAATGCTGCCCTTAAAATCTTGACAATTTGAGTTTTAAGCATTCGAGCAATGGATGGAAGAGTCAGATTACTAGACAAGATGGCCGTTAAAACACCTATTATGCTAAAGCTCAGGAACCAGAGACAGGTCTATATATTCAGAAGTTAAGTCCTTTTCTATCATAGGGAGCTGACAAGGAGGTTGAGAGGCAAAAGTGAGGTCAAGCCTGGTGAAGACCTACAGCTGCCAAACCTCAGCACCACTGCTAGCTAGCCCTTTATCAAATACAGTGGTGACGTAACCAGAATTTTCCATGAGAGTCTTATAATGTTCTGTTTCATTTTTCCAGAAGTTACTATAATGTTTCACTATAAACCACATACACAGTCATGGAAAGAAACTGAAAAGGTCTGAAGAAGACTCTAAGTTTCTAGTTATACTCAAATTCCTCCCCAAAATGCAAAAGCAAGAATGCCTGTTTAAAAATCCTAAATAACATGATCAATAGGACATTATATTCATTTAATCCATTCAGAACAACAATAACAACTTCTCAAGAGTCCATGCATGAGGATCCAGGAAAACAAAGCGCCATCACGATCTACATGAAATCCATGGCTACACAATCTGTGACCACCAGTGTTCACTGGCCATATGGGCGGTATATTTTGGTTGCTTTCCCAGGACTTGGGTTGATAGGCAAAGGCTACATTTTAGGAAATCATAAACCTCAAACTCATTTTTTTTTTTTTTTTGTGAGTGCCTTTTTGTTTTTTGTTTTTTGAGGGCAGTGTCACTGGCCCTCACATGTGGGACCCGAACCGGGGCCACGGGCTTCCCAAGCCAGCGCCCAACCACCGCGCCACTTGGCCGGCCCACAAACTCATTTTTAACATGTGGCCAAGGCATCTATTAGGCAATGCTGACATTTAAGAAAAGTTCAACAGTCTACTTTTCTTAATAAGGAATCTAAGTGAATAGGAGATTTAAAGCCAACTATTTTTGACTGGAAGTCAAGTCAAAGAACAAGGTGCTACGAGAAAAGATATGGGAGATCCAGGACGAAACTATGGAGAGAAAATGCAAGAATGCACGTGAAAGGTGGCTCCAGAAATCTCTGAGCCAAACTAATTCTTAATTTGGTTAACCTGCCATAAATTGGAATGTGATTAATTCCTAAAAAAACAAGATAAACGCTAGGTATACATCAATGCTTATTAACTGAATAATTTCTTCAAAGAGGCAAAACAGAAGTATTATAGTTTCTCAGTAAGAAAACAGAATAATAGCATAAAGGCATTGGTTATAATCTCAGAAAAATAAGTGGTGTTACAGTAATATTAACTATTACTAGTGTTAATAGTAATCATTGTTTATAAAACAAATAAGAGCAGTTAACATTACTTACTATGTGCCAGGCACTGTACTAAGCATTTTATATGCAGCCTCATTTAATCCTTGTAACAACCCTTTGAGGAAATGATATGGATGCTGAGTTTGAGTGCTCTGCCTAGGGTCACAGCAACCCTATGAGAGAGGTACTATTTTTATCCCCATTTACAGATGAGGAAATTGAGGCAGTGGCTAAAGAGGTTGCTCAGAGGCACAAAACCAGGAGTGTGGAACTAGGATTCCATTGCAGGCAGCACACCTCTACAGGCAATTGTATCTCTCAAGCACTCTCCAGGGATCTAGGGATCCAGGGAAACACAAATTAAAACAAGATATCATTTGTTGTCCAAATTGACCAAAATTAAAAAGACCAACAGTCAACGTGCAAAATGAGTACTGTCAACCCTGTTACTAGGAGAATATAACAGCGATTTCTTTTTGTAGTGAAAACTCTTTTTACAGGAACAGATACTCTAAAAGAGAGTCCAGAAAACAATTTATCCAACAAAAGTGGACAACAATCAGGTAGTTTCTTAATAAACTATTAATTTTATTTTTCCTGAAGGTAGTAGCAAAACCTAGAATTCCTTTCCTCTTTTCTCTTAATTCTCAGGTGCCAATAAAGGCTACCAGAGGATAAGAACTCCACTGCTTCCATGCTAACATTTAAAAAAAAAAAAAAAAGATTTTACTGGGGAAATGGTGGAGGGGAACAGCTTTGGGGAATTGGGCAAAGGGAACACACAAGTTGCTGTCTTTTTGTTCTTCAGTCTAGTTGCGGAGGATGTTGCTTCACTGACCCATGTTGGTATCGTCATTGCGCTCTTCCCGGGTGAGGCAGATCGGTCGCCGGCCTCTGGATGGTCGCTCACTGCGGCTATTGGCAGCTCACGCTGGCTGCCAGTTGCTCACACTGGCTGCCAGCCACTCACTGTAGCCTATGGCAGCTCACTGCAGCAGGGGCTGCAGCCTACACTGTTGCCGGGGCTTGCATAGCCCAGCTCCAAGTAGAGCTGTTGTTAGCTGTAGAGGGCAATGTCACTGGCTCTCACATGTGGGATCCGAACCGGGGCCGCTGGCATCCCAAGCCAGCTCTTAACGAATGCACCCCTCGGCCGGCCCCTAACATTTTCTTTTATACGGCTGCTTTCCTTGTGATTTAATTGGCCCAGGTCAAACTTTTCCTGAAAGTCTGTTTCTTGACCCACTAATGTCATCATTGAATTAGTTAATTCATCTTCCCTACTAGTGGGCTGACAGAGGTTCTGCTTTCTACTGTTTTCCATATTTGTTCCTCAGCCTGTTTCTTAACAGGCTCAAGAACCAAGACTGAAGATGAGAAGCTCAAACTTGCCCTTTCTGCTTTGTTCGAAAGGTATTAAAAAGACCCCTCCTTGTTTTGGGCAATATGTGAATTCTAATCCCAAAAGAAACCTCTCAATTCTCCAGTCCCTGGTTTACTGTCTACAGCATATGTGTTAAGTAACATAAATTACTTATGGGAAAAACAAAATCCACGGCACAGCTTTTTAACACTTCGGCCATCCCATTCTACTCATAGGCATCATTATGAAGAGAAACTTGGAAAGGTACATGGAGCTGTAAAAGAGGCAGTTACCAAACTTCACTACATAAAAGTACTGCAAGTTTACCACGAATGGCAGTGCACAAAGGTGATAATGCCTTCCGAGTTTTAAAACAAGCACAGCAGCAGGTCAGGCTCCATTTGAAAAATTTCATTTGTATCTCCAAAATGTCCTGTAACTTTTTTGCATCTGTCTGCTGAAATCTACTGCCAATTTGGTTTCTGACTGTGACAAAGCCATTACAATTTGCAGGGGTGAAATGGGCACTGTGAAAACACACAGGCAACTCTGAGAACGGTGCTTTACTAAACCTCCAGGGAGGGGCCCTACCGTAGCCACTGCGCTTCCATTGAGAGAGGAACTTAAGAATGTTCCGTATTATATACATGGGACGCAAGAGGAGATTCAGGTCGGCGGGAAAACGCCGAATTGGAATGCACAGGATTGCATTTTCTTTCCCATCCATGTTATATGGTTACATGTTAATGCGAAGCGTTCTCCCTACAATGAAGGCGAGGAGGCGGCACAGGCGGCCGCACCATAGGCCGGAGGCAATGACTTCTATCTATCTCTATGCGTTTAGGTACCACATCTTACCGTGTCCCCAACCGAATCGAATAATTGCTGGACAGCTCCACCGCGTCTACGCGCTAAGCCACGAAGGCGAGCGAGCAGAGACGCCGCGCGCAGGATTCCAGGGGGGCGCCCCGCGCGCACGCTCGGGGTCCTCCTGTCACGGGACACGCAGCGGCCGCCCGGCGAAGGCGGGGACGGCCGGAGACTTCGGTCCCCGCCACCCCTCCTCTGCTGCAGCCCGGGCCGAGCCACAAGTGAGAAGCAGAAGTTGCGGAAACAAGGCGGGGCGGGGCGGGGCGGCGGAGCCCGGCAGAGTTTCACGCGAGCGCCCGGACGGGCCCCCCGCAAGGCCACGCGCTCCGAGCCGCTCCCCCGGCTCCTGCGGGGGCTTCCCGCCCGGGGGTGCGGGGCGTGCAGCCCAGCCCCGCGCCCCCTGCCCTGCCCCGCGGGCCTCCCGACACCGCTCCCAGCCCAGTCCCGGGGCCGCCCGGCGGCCCCCCGCGGGCTCCAGGCAGCGCCCCCTTCCTCCCTCGGGGCGCCCTGGGCGCCGCCTCCAGCGCCGGGTCCCGTCGGGGGCCCCGCACCCCGCTTGCCCACCCTCGCGCCGCCGGCCTTCGCGGCCCCGGCCCCGGCGCGTGTCCTCGGCCAGCGGCCGCCCGCAGCCCTCCGGGCCCGCCCCGCCCCGCTCCCGGGCGGATACAGTTTGAAGCCCCTCAGGATCTCCCGGGCACGCTCGTCCTTGGCTGACATGATGCGGCGGCCGCCGCCCGCGGCGCTCCCACGCCGGCCCGGCGGAGCCTCGCAGACGGTGCCCCGGAGCCGAGCACGGAGCCGCAGCCCGGCCTGGAGACCTCGGGCGAGCAGCGGGAGCGGCCAGACCCGGACCGGCCTCTCCCTCCCCTTGGATCCCGCTCCAGAGCCCTTCTCCTTCCCCCGCGAGCCTCGGAGCGCCCGCCCCGGAGCCAATAGAAAGCCCGCCTCGGCGATGGGCATCCTGTTCAGCCAATAAGAACAGGCAGCGGCTTCGCAGGGGGACGAAGAGCGTCCATGGGAAGGGCCTCCCCGGGAAGTCCCGTAGGACAAATTTTTCTTTCGGTGTCGTTGCCTAGAGTTTGCCCCAGCGGAGGGTTGGCTTCAGATCTGCAGAGGCTCGAAGGGCCTGCTTCCGCCGCTGGGCACACGAAGGCTCTGGGATGACGGGCAGGTTGCAATGTGCGATGTGGAGACTACATTTCCCAGTATTCCATGGGCGTTCTCGGGAACCACAGATCCCAGAGCGCAACACAGTATCGGGGACTACAAATCCCAGCATTCCCTGCACCCTAGTCTTCTAACTTCGACTCCAGTGTGCCGCGCAGTGTGCGCAAATTCATAAACCCCCCACTTTAGGTTTGGTGGTTTCCGAATCTCGAGAGTTGAAACCAGGCGTGAAGACCCTCTTCAATCTCAAAGAAGATGACAGCCTACAGAGAGGTAACTTCTATTTACATGGAACTCAGAAATCTCCTGCAAATCATGGTAAGGCTGCAAACAACAAACAAAAACACTATTAAAAGATGAAAGATAATATAACAAAATGACTCATTCAAGTCATGCTTGTTTGTTGGTCGGGGCTCCTTTTATGTGTTTTGCGGGGGTTTTCCTGTTGCTCTGCGTTGGGCTGGGAGAGAAAGCGATTGCATACCCAGAATATCAATACAGGAAAGCACGTTAGAGAATTTGCTAATCCAATCCCTGTTGTTTTACATATGAGGCCCACAGAGGCGAAGAGATTGTCCACGGGTCACAGCAAGTTGGGGCAGAGATAGAATTCAGCCCTAAGTCTCCTGACCCACAATCTGGGCTCTTTACACACGAAGCTCGTGGTATTTTTAGCAACATGGCTATGTGATTATTATTCTCGTTGGTGAAATTTCCCCAACAGGTTGAAACACCCAGAGGTTAGGTAAGCATTTATTTGGTGGTTTCCTGCAAGTGTGATGTTTGTGTATCTTCAGTCTAGGTAAAACTTGATGTTTTGATTCGTTCGTTCTGTGTTGCTCAAGTGATATTAAATGCGATTTCAGGAACTAAGTAAAATGTGTAAGCTAAGGTTTCCTTGGGGATCTCCTATTTCTTTTCCTAGGCCTTCCTTCCTCTTCCTGTCCCCCTTTTACCTATCTGGGCACCCACCCAATTTTTCCTTCCATGTAATTCAACAAACAGCTTTTCAGCTTCCCTTATTTGCCAGGCTCTCTGTCAGTAAAAGGTGAAAGACATGGTCACTGCCACCAGAAAGATAACCAATCTAGTTAGGGAAATGAGACTCCACTGAAATTCAAGATGGACTGTGATAAATGGCATAAAAGAAAGGACATCAGAATGCTACAGAGACTCTGATGGACAGATTTATTCCACCTGGCAAAACTTGATAGAGGAGGTGGCATTTGAACTTGAAGGATGGGTAGGATTTTTTTTTTCTATGTTAAAATTTTTTATCTTTAGATTTTGTTTGTTAATGAGGTATAACACACCATAAGGGCACAGTTTTTCCATGTATGTGCACATGTGTCACCATGCCCCAAATCAAGATACAGAACGTTTCCAGCATACTTTGTGCCTCTTCCTAATCAGCACTGCATCCTCCTATCTCATCACCACTCTTCTGTCTTCTGTTACTGTAGAACAGTTTTGTCTGTTCTTGAATTTCATTTAATGTAACCATACAGTATGTACAGTATGAGTCTGACTTTTTTCATTCATCAATACTTTTGTGATACTCATCCGTGTTGTATATAACAGTAGTTTTTTTTTTTTTAATTGCTTAGTATTCCATTGTGTGTATGTAACACTATTACTAATGAACAAAGCTGCAATGAGCATTCTTATGTTTCTTTTTGTGGCCTTGTGCACTCATTTCTAGGAGAGGAGTTGCTGGCTTGTATGGTGTTCATATGATCAGCAATAGTAGATATTTCCCGTTTTCCAAGTGTGTCTATGAATTTTCACCTTTCACCAGCAGTTTAAAAGAGTTCTAGTTGACTCTTATCCTTTTTTTTTAGAGAGTGGTGTCACTGGCCCTCCTATGTGGGATCCTAACCGGGGTCGCTGGCATCCCAAGCCAGGGCTTAACCACCATGCCACTTGGCCGGCCCTGTCAGTCTTTTAATTGTAGCCATTTTGGCTAAATGTGGCATCTCACTAGGGATAGTTTTTATTTATGTTGTCTCTGGTGTTGAGCCCCTTTGCATATGCTTATTAGCTATTTATTTGAATGTCCTCTTTTGTGAAGTACTTGTTCAAGTCTTTTGTTTACTTTTTTTATTGGGCTGTTTATTTTCTTAGTAATTTGTGATTCTTTATATATAGTCTAGATATGGAGTGCTTTGTCTGATACATGCTTGAAAATATCTTTTCCAAGTCTGTGGCTTGCCTTTTCACTCTCCTTACTGGTTGGTGTCTTTTGATACACAGAAATACCTAATTCTAGTGCAATAGTTCATTGTTTTCTTTTATGATCAGTCCTTTTTGCATAGAGTTTAATAAATCTGTGTATAGGGTTGGTAGGATTTTCACAGGGAAATATGAGGGAAGAGATTTGCAAAAAAGATAAAGCAAGTTTGAGGCCCTGCGAGTGACGAGGGTCTAAGTTGTGTTGGGCACGGGAAGGCCTGGAGTTTGGGCTGTGAAAAGGATGAGGCAAGACAAAGCTGGGAGGGTAGGCGGGAGGCATACTGCGAAGGGCTTCAGCTGCAGCCTTGGAGGCTGGACACTGTTCTGGAGGAAGTGGAGGCATTGCTGGAATATTTATGAACTCAAACAGAACTTAGTTGTCTTCCTTCCACCACCAAATTTGCCCCTCCTTTTCCTCAGCCCTGTTCACTGAACACCATGTCCAGACAGCTCTGCCCTCCGCAGCCAGAACCCTGGGTGATATCCTCCTTCCTTTTCTCTGCTTTCAACTGGTCACCACGTTTGATAGCTTTTATGGTGTAAATGCCTCCAACAACCTCCCTTCTTTTAAATATACAACTGCCACTGCCTTTGTTCAGGAACTGGCAGTCTCTAATCTGGAATACATCAAGGCTCCTGAAGTTTCCCTGCTCCAGTTTTCTCCACATCCAATCCATTCCTATAGCAGCTAGTATGAGCGTTCTAAAATGGCAATTATTCATACCTCTCCACAGCTTAAAAATCCTAAATAGCTCCCCAGTGTCCTTAAAATAAAACTCTATATGGCTTACATCCTTTGTGATTTGCTTGGTCATTCTTCCAGGCTCAACTCAAGCCACATGTCCAGAAACCTGCCTTAAATCACCTCTCCCCAGGGGCACAAGTCAGGAGAGCCTTATCTGTACTATCTGTACCTAGGAGGTGCCTGTGGCAACCATCTGTCATAGCCAGACAGTTCTGCCTCCTCCAGAAGGTTGTGAGCGCTCGTAGGTAGGAACTTTGCTGTATTTGGGTATTAACTGGGTTTCTAGGAACCTGGCTGACCTGACTCCAGCTCTGTATCTCTCATTTCTCACCCCTGAACACTGGGTTCCAGCCTTTCTGATTTTCTTTCCTGCATCAGTATATGCTGCACAGTGCAAGCCTCTGGCTATGGTCTGTACCCCCATTCTTCCCCTTTTCGCCTGAAAGATGCCTGTTCCCCCCCACCCCAGAACACTCTGCTTCCAAAGTGTTGTCTCTCATAGCCCTTAACACATTGAAGTGTTTTCAGGGCAAGCACCTTGTCTTATCTTCATATAACCTTCTAGAACATAATAGATGCGAAAGTTCTTTGTTTTTTTTAAGATTTTATTGGGGAATTGGGGGAGGAAAACAGTGTTGGGGAATTGGGGAAGGGGAACAGACAAGTTGCTGTCTTTTTGTTCTTCAGTCTAGTTGTGGAGGACGTTGTTTCACTGGCCCATGTTGGTATAATCATTGAGCTCTTTCCAGGTGAGGCAGTCGCACACAGGCCATTGGACAGCCGCTCAAGGCAGCTCACACTGGCTGCCAGCAGCTCACGCTGGCTGCTGGTCACTTTCGCAGCCCTGCAGCCCCACTGCAGCCTCATGGTTGCTGGCAACTCACAGGCAGCCCAGCTCCAGGTTGAGCTGTTGTTCAGCATCTTAGCTGTAAAGGGCACAGCGTCACTGGCCCTCATGGGGGATCCGAACCTGGGCCCTGCTGCTAAGAGCTGGTGTCCCAAGCCAATTCCTAACCAACGCGCCACTCAGCTGGCCCTAAAGACATTTTTTGAATAAATGAATGGGTTGGTATTAGGCTCCTTTGCATCTGTCCTGTCTGATTTCTGCACTCTAATGCACAAAAGCCTTTAAGACCTGAAAGCATATGGTGTATACTGTACTTGAAAGGAATCAGCGTAAGTGTTCAGCAATGTACACTAGCATTCCTTAGTTGTCTTCCAGGGGAGTTGGTAAGTCCCAAATGCAGTCACGAATGTCATTTTGGTCACAGAGGCATTGCTGGCTTAACCCATCGCTTTCTTATTTTAAAACATTTTTTTTTTGGGCCGGCCGAGTGGCGCATTGGTTAAGCGCTGGTTTTGGGATGCCAGCGGCCCCGGTTCGGATCCCACATGAGGGCCAATGACACTGCCCTCTACAGCTAACAACAGCTCCACCTGGAGCTGGGCTGTGCGAGCCCCGGTGATGGTGTGGACTGCAGCCCCTGCTGCAGTGGGCTGCCATAGGCTGCAGTGAGTGGCCCGCAGCCAGCGTGAGCGGCTGGTAGCCAAGCGTGAGCTACCAATAGCCGCGGTGAGCGACATCCAGAGGCCAGCGACTGATCTGCCTCATCCGGGAAGAGCGCAATGACGATACCAACAGTGAAGCAACATCCTCCGCAACTAAACTGAAGAACAAGAAGACGGCAACTTGTCTGTTCCCCTTCCCCGATTCCCCGACGCTGCTCCCCTCCACCAATTCCCCAATAAAATCTTTAAAAAAAAACATTTTTTTTTTTTGAATAGAGGTCAAGAACATGGTCTTTGACTTCAGATAGCCTGGATTCCAAATTGGACTTTGCCACTTATTTTTGGATTTTTAGGCGTAGTTAATGCACCCGAAAAATGGGAATAATATTAGAGACCATAGAGTTATGAGAATTCAACGATACAGTGTCTAGCACCTGGCACATGGGAAAACGCTCAATAAACAGTAGTTATTCGGCATAACATGTCTTCATATCCTGGGAGCTCCTGGGGGGTAAAGCTCCTCCACAGAGGGGGGTTTCGGGTCCAGGGTGGTGATGGCGATGGTTTGGGTGCCACCTAAGCTGCGTTCCTTTTCTTAGGCCTCCGCTCACCCTGTTCTTGCGCGACAGTCCGGCCCAGATCCTTTCCCCCTGGCCCGGCCCCCAACTGGAGGTGGCGAACACAACGGGGGGAACCTAGAGTGGGCGGAACTCTCGTGCAGCGGCGGGAGGCTTCCAGGGGAGCGGCCACGGCGACGGGTCCGCGGAGGTAGAAAAGCGTCGGACGCCGGACCGATCATGGACGCTTGACAACCTGCGGGCAGGCGCCGGGAGGCCGAGACAGCGACCGAGAGGACAGAGGGGCGGCGAGAACAGGTAGGGACCAGCCAGAAGGCGGGCCCTGGCGCGCCAGGCGGGCGGGAGCTGTCCGGCTTCGCCCCGGCCTCCGGGGAAGCCCGCCGCCCCGCCGCCCCGCCCCCGCCCCGGGGAGCGCGCCCCGCAGCCCCTCACTCAGCGCCCGCGGCCCTGCCTGGAGGCACCGCCGGTCCGCCCGAGCGGGATCCATTCTAGCCCGAGACCCTCAGCGCCTGCACCGCGGCTGCGCTGGCTTTCCACCCCCAAAGCTCGCCTCTTTGCCCCTCTGCTTTCCATCAACACAGCGCCCCTCCGCGATGAGAACTCGTTTCCCCTGTGTCCCTCCCCTCCCCTTCGGGCCCTCCCACTCCAGAGGAAAGCTCTTAGCAGCGCCTCCTTACCTCTTTGCCCCCACGGGCTTTTCTCCTTAGGCCGAGATTTTTTTGAGGGACCAAAGTTTCACCCGTTTCTCTGATCCCTCTCCATCCCTAGGTCCTTCCATTCAATAGCTTCACACTTGTCCACTTGGAAGGGAGGTTTTCATTCCTTCTCCCAGAACCATCACCACTCCCCCTCTTCCCTCCTTAGCAACCTTTATTTCCTAGCACTTTTTCTGTTTCCGACAAGACCTTGGGTAACCCTAAGTGAGGCAACATGCTTGTTTCTCTAAAACTGGGAAAGAACTGCGGTGTACTTGCCTCCTTAGGAAAACTTAGTTCCTTTTGCGCCAAACTATCCTCCTTTGAATTATCTGCTTCAGCTTACTATACCTCTTCTCTTTCATTTTGTCATACGGTCCCAATATGTGTCATTTTGGAGGAGTAACCTTTTCTTTCTTTTTTATTTTTTTTAAAGATTTTATTGGGGAATTGGGGGAAGGGAACAGCGTTGGGGAATCGGGGAAAGGGAACAGACAGGTTGCTGTCTTTTTGTTCTTCAGTCTAGTTGCGGAGGATGTTGCTTCACTGGCCCATGTTGGTATCGTCATTGCGCTTTTCCCTGATGAGGCAGATTGGTCCCCGGCCTCTGGATGTCGCTCATCGCGGCTATTGGCAGCTCACACTGGCTGCCCGCCGCTCACGCTGGCTGCTGGCCACTCACTGTAGCCTATGGCAGCCCACTGCAGCAGGGGCTGCAGCCTACATCGTCGCCGGGGCTCGCACAGCCCAGCTCCAGGTGGAGCTGTTGTTAGCAGTGGAGGGCAGTGTCACTGGCCCTCATATGTGGGATCCGAACCGGGGCTGCTGGCGTCCCAAGCCAGCTCTTAACCAATGCGCCACTCGGCCGGCCCAGGGGTAACTTTTTCTTATACTGGACTCCTGTACAGTAGGTATGCAGTGTGTATGCTCACATACACTCAGCATGTGATTAGTTTATACAGTTGAGGAAATCTCTTGTCCCTGATGTCTTCAGGGCAGCAATACAGTATCTTCATTGTTTTCTTGTGTCTTTATTGTCTTCTTGAGGTTTCATACAAATTCTGAATTCATGTTGGGTAAAATGTCACATATCAATAGGAGGCCAAATAGAGGGATTTTCTTATCTGTACCTGGCCGCAGTTGGGAGTCTAATGACACACTGGAAGCTGTAACTGATTGCTTTTGGTTATATCTGCTGCCTCTGTGTATGGGCAAGATTCTCTGTTTCTTAACTAGCATCCAGAAAACAGCTACTTAGAAACTCCTGTGTGTTTCTTTAGGTCCTGATTAGGTTTAAGGGCTTAGAAAGTGCTGTTCTAGGAGAGGGCCAGATGGGGTTGAGGTGGCTTTTACTCAATGTGTTTCAAACCTCAGCATAAGGACAGAATCCTTTAACTGTAGGTTGAAATTGAACCCTACTCATTTCACAAAATGGGCATAGCATCTGGAATCAGAAAGTACTTTTTTTTTCTTTTTTTTTCTTTTTTAATACTATAAAATTATTCTGAGGTCTGATTCAGCATTAAATAAGCATAGACTTGGCAAAGGAGAATGACTGAAACACTTTTCTTTGGACAGATCTCAAGGCCAGAGAATGGCAGGTGAACAGAAACCCTCAAGCAACCTCCTGGAACAGTTTATTTTGCTAGCCAAAGGTACTAGTGGCTCCGCCCTCACTGCTCTCATAAGCCAAGTCTTGGAGGCTCCTGGAGTGTATGTCTTTGGAGAATTGCTGGAGCTGGCCAATGTGCAGGAGGTAAGAGCCGTTTTCTAAACAATCTCTCTGTCTTCTTTGTTCTAAGCCTTCCTTCGATTCTCTAGGTTTCCAAAGAATTTCAGTGCTGAAGCATTGTGGACCTGTGAGGTGCCCTGCTGAGGGAGGGGTGGGAATTGGCAGGACTAGGGAGGAAAGCAAGGATGATATCCTAGACTCCTTCTAGTCAATATTTTCATCTGAACTTGGGGTAAAATTAGATTAGTGGCTAATAATTTAAAAGATAGGGGAAAAGCCCAATTGAACCTGGTAAGTTAGAGAAGTAGAGTATAAGCATAGACTTATCCTTAAGCATGATGTTTAACAGCGCCTTTTTTGTGCCCTCAAAATTAGACGATCCAATGAAGAATGACCAGGTGAAACAGCGAGATGTAAAGGAATCTCTACGTTTCAACCTCTGCCTCTTACTTTGGATACTTTAATACAGCCTTCCCTTGTTATCCGTGGGGCATTGGTTCCAGGACCCCCCTCTGATGCTTAAGTCCCTTACATAAAACAGTGTAGTATTTGCGTGTAACCTATATTTGTGCATAGACTATGGCAGGATGTGCCTATACCTGACTTCATTTGCAAGAATGTAGCATAGTGCTTGGTGTGTGGCAATTCAAATTTTGCTTTTTGGAACTTTATGGGATATTTTTTCCCCCCATATATTTTTGATCTGTCATTAGTTGAATCTACAGATGCGAAACCTGCAGATATGGAGGGCCAACCATTGATTGATTGGTTGATACTTTTGTATTTATAGATTGAGACAGAAAAGTCTGGTGATGTCTTTATTACTCTGGGGGTTGTGTTCAGGAGGTCTTGAACTTCCTCTTCATCATCACAGCTTCTTTCCAGCAGCCCAGGATGGTGCTGACTCTGCAGGTGGCTGCCATCACAGATCTGGGTGGTACTTGTTCTTGTGAATCATGCGCATGATGCTGCTGAGGGGGCCCAGGTGTTCTCATTACTGGTGGTCCACACGTAGGAGGTGGTGGGCTCTTGTTGGCCGGCTCTTCCTTCATTAGGACACCTTTGCTGCTGGCTGCTGGCTCCAGGCCCACAGCTTTATGGTGAATCAGCGCACTGTAACAGAAGGAGTCGCAGGCCTTCCGATTACTGGCCTGCCGCTGTACATCTGCTTATTTCTCCTGGTCAGGAGACAGATGACTCCCCATAACCATCCATTGCAGACATGTGGGCATGGCGTCATCTCCACTCCTGGCAGCAGCCAGAGGCGGAAAGAGCCGCTTTTATTTTTAATTGTGGATTCATATTTAATGTTAGTCTTGCTTGCTAGATTGTATACTCTGCTGTGCTCACCATTGTTTCCTTAGAGTTTACTACATGTAGCCTGACACACCGTTGGCTTTCAGTAAAAACTTAATTTACCAGAAATGGTAATCCTGTGAGGAAAGTTTAAGAGAACTGGGCTCTTTTCTTTTTTTTTTTTTTTTGTAGACTAATTTTTAAAGCAGTTTTAGATTCACAGCAAAGTTGAAAGGTACAGAGATTTCCCATATACCCCTCGTTCACACATATATAGCCTCCCCCATTACTAGTGTCCCCCACCAGAGTGGAACCTCCATTGACACATCATTATCATTCGAAGTCCATGGTTTACTTAGGGCTCATTCTTGGTGTTGTACTTTCTGTCGGTTTGGACAAATGTGTAAAGACATGGACCCACCATCACGGGATCCCGTGGAGGAGTTTCACTGCCCTAAAAACCCTGTGTGTTCTGTCTGTGTGTCCCCTGCCCCAACCCCTGGCACCACTGATCTTTTTACTGTCTTCATGGTTTTGACTTTTCCATTATGCCATATAGTTGGAATCATAGAGTATATAGCTTTTTTTAGATTGGCTTCTTAGTAATATGCATTTTAATTTCTCCCATGTCTTTTCATGGCTTGATAGCTAGTCATTTTTCAACAGAAGAGATGACTAAAGGGTAATACGTTCCTTCAGGTTCATGAAAAGCCTGAATGAATATGCCAACTAGTTGTTTTGTAATTATGCAAGATGCTGAAAGGAGATAGATGAAAATTAAAGGCAGCAGAAAGACCTTATTGATTTGAGCCAGTGGCAAAAGTTTTAAGAGTATCTGCACTAGAGAAAATAGTTTGTTACAGCTAGTTTTGTACTCATTTGTCTGAAAAGAGGGAACTAGATTTGATGGTCTCTTCCACCTCTGATTCAGGACCTCAGAAGGTTCTTGATAAACCTGAGAAGGTAGACATAGGTGTTAGGATGCCAGAGTCCTCACGGGATGCTTAGCAAACCACTTCATCTCTCCACAGTTTTGTTTTTTCTGTGTGTAAGCTGGGAATAAGCTGATTGCCTTTCAGTGGTCTGAGATAATGGATGTAGTTCTTGGAACCTGTTTTAAAAAGATGGTTAAAATTGAGTAGCATTACCACTGGTGTCCACAGAATGAATTGGGTGTTCCTGTTTAGACTTGACTGAATTTGGTAAATTGGAAGAAGTAACAGGTACCAGTTTGTGGATAAAAGAAACACTCAGTTAAGGTAATTGACAACAGAGCCAAGCAGTTCCATGCAGAACAGTATCTCGTTTTTCTTCTGCAGATGGCTCTTGGCTGCCAGCATCAGTGAGGAGTAAGTAATTTGAAGGAAATTTTTGTTTGGGGTCACCTGATATTCTGGCTCTTCTGTCACACCTTATGCTGCGATGATCTCTCCCAGTATTCTTAGTCCACACACAGCCCTGAAACTTGGAACCAAGCTACACTCTGTTCAGTTAGAGTCGACAGTGGCGCGTGCTGTGCCTGCCACACTGGTGTGTAGACAGGCTGCCCCACTGTTCGTTCCAATGGCAAGGGAACCCTGAGAAAGCCTGAACTGCTTCCAGTCCTGCGTTGTGTGTTTGTGAGGCAACAACAGTTCCTTGGGGATGCTGTGTGGAGTGTAAAACATGTATTCCAGAGAGAGAAAAGTTAAATCGAGGACTTGAATGAATTAATTTCCCCCCCAAAGAATGTAAGAGTTGGAAGGGACCAACTAATAAGACAGTACAGATGTGTGTGTGGCGCATGGTCACCTGCCCTAAGGCACATGTCACCTGCAGTGACTGGTAGACCGCTTGGTCTGTGAACTGTTTCTTTTCCTCCTCAGCTTGCGGAAGGAACTAACGCTGCTTATTTGCAGTTGCTGAACCTGTTTGCCTATGGAACATACCCAGATTACATAGGTGAGTTGGTTAAGATCTTCCAAAGGCGTTTCTTCCTTATGCCCCTCTGTGTAGATGCGTTGCCTCCATGAGGGTCGCTGGGGTTTGGGGTATAAAGCATGGGGTGGGGACTTCTTGACCCGGCTATTTCCCACGTTACTGTGCTCTGTAGGTGCTCTCACGCGAGGACATTCCCTTCCCACCTTTTATTCCCAGTGGGAGAAACGGGGACTGTGTTTATGCTCATCCATAAATACAGCCCTTGTTTGTTTTCCAGATGAGACTCTTGAAGTCTGGTGTTTGTGGAACACTCAGATGTTGTGAAATGTCAGAATACCCACTTGCAAAATGTTTAAGCATTTTCAATAGTATCAAAATTATAACCACTATACTGTATGGAAGACAATTTGGAAAATAGGGGGGAAAGTCACTTATGGTTGTACAAGTATTAAACTGCTGTTAGCATTATGGTGCTGGATTTTTTCCTCCTCTGCATGGGTTTTCTGTTATGTAGGTACAAATAGGTTATAGATATAATTTTATATCTTGCTTTTTTCACTTATTTCATAGGCACTTCTCCATGTTTAAGTCTGTGTAGTCATTTTGAATATTCCATAGCCTAATACTCCATAACCTCCTTAGCCCATTCTCTTTGGTAGGTCATTTGAGTCATTTTAAATTAGAATCATGAGTGTCAGGAATGAGGCGTGTTGTGTCCTACTGCGAACTTACCTTCCGCCCAAGCCCTTTTTGTCTGGCTTCCCTGGTTTCCTTCAGCGGCATGATAATGGCTGGGAGTTTATTTTAGGGGTGTGACTCAGGGCCGTCCCACTATATCCCTGACCATCCCTTCTTTGTCCCTGTCTTTCTTTCTGGTCATGTCTGCTCACTCTTTGCTGCTGTCAGACTGGACATTTTGCCACCTGCCAGTTTTTTTTTGGTCCTTCGCTTTGTTCCAATGAGCGTGTCCTCTCTTCCCCTTCTCACTACAGAGATGGCATCGCACAGACTCTGGAACCAAGCTGCCTGTATTGTAGCCTAGCCCCACTCCCACTAGTTTGTCCTTTGGTGAATTAAGTAATCTTCTGTACCTCAGTTTCCCTATCTGTAATGAGCCAGGTCCACCATCCTCTCTGCCTTCATTCCTTGGGCTAGATGTTTCAGAAGTTAGAGTTTTGGGGACTTTAAAAAGGTAATATGATGCATATACCTTTTTATTAACACCCTGGAGGGATATGGGCAGCACCTGCAGTCAAACATTCATAGTTTTACAGCAGAACTAATGAATATTTGCAACAACTGGGATAAAATGCCCACCTCAATTCAGGTCAGGATTGCCACCAGATGAATGTTAGCACCATGCTCAAGGGATAAAAATCAGGATTACGGATAAGGAACTGAAGGCATTTGGAATCCACCTCGTGGGGTTGTTGTGAGGGCTGACTGGGTGTGTGTATGTGCGTGTGGATCTGTGTACATCTACGTCAACAAAGCTGGCCATGCGTGCCACCTGTGCCTGCCGTCATTGCTGCTGTTACCGTCATTGCTTGTACTGAGATTCTGCCCATCCTTCAAGGCTCATGTGAAACTCCACATCTCTTTTTGGCCTGTCCCGCACCTCCCCAATGCGATTGGGCTCACAGGCTCTCTGTCTTTCTCTCCCCTTTTCCTTCCATCCCCTCCCTCCCTTCCCCTCTTTCTCTCCCGCTCTTCCTCACCCTTAGCTCTTGTCTTGTCGTTTGTACTTTTTTCTGGTAGTTTTGTCTTTCATTTGTAGCTGTTGAAACATCTTGATTGTAAGACTGAGGACAAATCCAGGACCACTGAACTGCGAAACTCCAGGCAGTTGGTGCCCCTGGAGGTGTGTAATGCAGCAGCCCTGACAAGGCCCATCTTATTTGTGCCCATGAATCATTTAGGACAGCCTTGCAAGTAACACATGCTCAGTGATGACGTGTTGAACTTGATCGAATGTCACAAAGGGCACAAGTAGCATTCCATTCAGATAATTGTCACATCATTTTGTGCAGTCATGCCTGGCTTTTCAGGAGATTAAACTCCTTGTGTGTAGAGACTGAGCTTTTTGGGGAAGCACATGGCCTTCCAAGAAGACGGGAGGCACGCGCGGTCCGCTTGCCTAATGAATAAGGGCAGAGTCCTGACCGGGACTCAGCAGTAGATTTAGTGAGGGGAATTGGGATAGTCATTCCCTAAAGAAATCTAATTTGATTTTGTGTCTTGATTTTTGTGGTGGGTGGGCCTGAGCAGCCCACAAGGAGAGCCTGCCAGAACTGAGCACGGCTCAGCAGAACAAGCTGAGACACCTCACCATCGTGAGCTTGGCATCGCGAATGAAGGTACGGTCCCCGACCCTTCCTGTCTCCCTCCTCACCCCGAGGCAGGTCTCTCAGTGGCATCATGGGGGAGCTCCCAGCCACACACAATAGAGTCACGTCATAAACACATAAAATTTGCTTGGCAGAGGGCAAAAGAGGAAAATGGTAATTAACATAGTGTTGACAATTACACACCACCCCATTTCGGAAAAGTGTGCCCAGGAGAGATTGTGAATCAGCGGGTCTCAGTTCTGGCATGCCATGGTGCCTCACGTGGGGTGAGCATTTTGCCATTCTGAAAGGAGACTGCTCTGTCAAAATACGGATTTTTCAAACAGTGGGACATCTCAAGGCAAAGCTAACCACTTCGTTGTTCAGTGTTCAGTGAACCATGCTATGCTGCAGAAAAAACTTGCTATGTTGGACTTGCTGAGAGGTAGACCTTTAATATGCTGCCTTCTTCTGGGGATTTTCAAGGTTTTCATACTCATCAGAATTTTTGCCTTATGTGCTAACTTTAGACCCTGCCACTCCACTGTACCTCTGAGTTCCCTGCCCCACACAGCTAAGAGAAGCCTTGCAACCAGCAGCTCCTAGTCATTAACAAAGAAGGTCCAGATTTGGTTCATTCGCAGTTGATTTTAGCTCTCTGCCTATTCCCAGCCTATGTGGCTATTAAGTTTTTGTGGGGCTATGCCTTTGAAAAAGTTTGCTTTATGCATTTCCCTCTGTGACTGAGCTTGAGAGACGTGTATTTCTTCTTGCAGTGTCATTTCAGTTGCTGACATCTAATCATACATTTCAGCTGGGCATTTTAGGTGGGAGGCATATTTGTTAGGAAATGGGGACCTGACCTTTTTTTTTTTTTTTTGGTTCTGATCAGGGACTTCTCAAGTGTGGCAAAGAGTAGAAGTAACTTTTTTCCTCATTTCTGCAACCTGTCATTATAAGCCCACCTACCACCCCTGGATTTCAGACCTTTAGTCATAGAAAACCCCTGTAGGTGTGTTTGCTGTTACTCCCAGCTCTGTATGCGTTTCTTCCTGTCGCTTTCTGCAAATTTGATTGTGGTGTCAATTTCCAAACAAATAATGATGTATCAGAGGATTTGCAGAGAACTGGTTGTTTAGGTAACCAGTTGTCTGGGAGTCATGCACGATGTTGGTATATAGCCCAATAAAGGACTGTTGTTGGGAGCTGACACAGGTTGCCAGAGTCTGAGGAAACAACTAAACTTCAGGATGACTCGAGCAGGCCGTCCTAACTGGCCACATGTAGCTTTGTGTGTCGGCCCTCAAGGGAGCTGGAGATTGCGCTCTGCTGGGCAGGCAGCCAGTTCTCCTCGCCAGCATCTGAGATTGTTTGGACTTTCGTGATGATCTGGCATTTTATGCAAAGCCTGCAAGCTTCCCGAAGGCGGCAGAGTGGCAAATCCTGAGTGTTTCCCTTTCTCTTCTGGAAAAAGTCTTTAGGATCTCTAAGAGATTGCTTCCGAGCAGGAAAGCTGAAGGCGGGGCAAAGTGCAGGACGTAGAGAATCTCAGAGAAAGCATCCTAGATATTGCAGGTCTTGTTTGAATCCCACAGGCCTCACAGCTCATCTGTCCATCTCTTGTTGCCATGGGTATTAATAATTATCACTAGACTGCATCCCCCAGAGCCCCGAGGCAGCTGTTGGCTATGCGGGTTGTTGTACCTGCATTTCTTTAATGTTTGCCAATGGTTTTTGTAAACATCACATGGCCTGTCTACAGTGTATCCCCTACTCCGTGCTGCTGAAAGACCTGGAGATGCGGAATCTTCGGGAACTGGAAGACCTCATCATCGAAGCCGTCTACACGGACATCATCCAGGGCAAGCTGGACCAGCGAAACCAGCTGCTGGAAGTGGATTTCTGCATTGGCCGTGACATCCGGAAGAAGGACATCAATAATATTGTCAAGACCTTGCACGAATGGTGAGGCTGAAAGAAGGAGGGGTCTTTTCCGGGAGGGGGATGGGTGGCCTCTGCTTGGGGAAGTGCGGTCTCCAGGTATTAGCTGGGACTGCCTGCGAGCTGGGGCCTGGGGCCAGTAAGCCAGAGTGGCAGGCAGCATTTGTGACCGTAGCCGGGTGTAAGGGGAAGCATTTCAGGCTTCCTAGTACCTTGGACGTAACCTAGTTTATGCCCTAGAGCAGCTGGGGGGCTGCCCTAGTCGGGGGCTGCAAAATGCCCAGGGTTGGCAGGCGGGGCCCCTGAAGCACAGCTGTGTGAGTTTGCAAACAGCCTCAGAGTTTGACCACGCTCAGGAAATTAGTGTTGGTAAGACTCTTTGGGAAGGGAGCCCGCGTTCAGCGTCAGTAACATATTGGGCTGCTGTTTGTAAAACAGTGTGAGGGATAGTGAAGATAAGGAACGGGCTATACTGTTGGAACACAGACTCACACCCAGAACATCTGATAACTATATTCTGGTAAATAGAAAGTGGACATTTGCATGTACTCTTACTAGAATTTGATGTTTGCAAGAGCTGTTGCAGGTTCTACAAAGGTTTGTTACAAACTTATTTAAATGATGTGGGGCTTTAAAGCCAGAGGGGCTTAGTGGGAGGAGAGGCCTTAGCTGAGTTCTAAAGGGGGGCCAGGGTTAGAGGGTGACTTGAAGTGAGGAGAGCCGTTCCCAGGCAGGCACGGGGCCTGCTGGAGGTCAGGATGCAGAGCAGGCCGCTGGCGCACAGGGGACCGGCAGTGATTTTCTTATCCCCCGGGGAGCATATTGCGAGATGAATACCCTGACTCCCTGGGGTGCAATACCCCCTGCCCCAGTTTCTCTCACTTCAGTTACTATTGGACCCCAGGGCATGTGCTGCCCCCCAAGTTCAAGCCCAGGTGTGGCCCCAAACACCTTCCCTTTACAATCTTTGACACAAGCAGGAGCTTTCAAAAGATTGTAGAACTGTTAAATCAGAATAAATGGGAAATAAACTTAGAAAACACTCCTAACAAGAAAATGGTCTGGCATTCCATTAGGATGGGTTTCCAATCCTACCAAAGTTGGCTGTCTTGTGCCATTTTTGAGATGGCCAACAGTTTCACATCCAGTGTCTGGCTTCCTATATTTTAGCCCCCAACACGTTTCCACCCAGAGGTGCCATCCCAACCCCCATCCCAGGATGTTTACTAGAACAGATTCTTACAACTTGTGTTGAGGCCTTAGAGTTTGATTTGGAACAAAACTGGGATGCAGCATGGTGCTACAAACACCGGGAAATGCTCACACCACCAAATCTTAAGTGGAGGGCTTGTGGATGTTCATTGTACTATTCTTTGAACCTTTTTTAGGTTTAAACGTTTTCAAAATAAAAAGTGGGGAAAATGAGGACAAATAGGAAGTAACTTAAACTCCTGAGAAAGGGGGCAGTCTCCTAAATAGGGTGCTTTTAGAAAGTAATTTTCTCTCTGGAGAAAAGATCAGCGTCACCTCTAAAGTCTCTCCTAATTCCTTTAGTCTCACATCCTGTGAAACTTGCCTGGTGGGTACAATGATTGGACATTAAACCTGTATTCTGAGAAACCACCCCACATCCCCCCAGTTTGTCTCCACATGCCCCATGTTACCTGTTTAGAAATGCCTGTCGTTGGAGGTAGTGAAAGGGCAAAAGCCCTGGCAGAAGGGGTGTTATAGGAAGACCCCGCTGGGGGTGGGGAGGGAGATGGGAGGCTGGAGGGTGCCCCCCCCCCAGGCTTTCTGCAGCTCAGGGCTGGTTGTCTCCTTTGTAGGTGTGATGGCTGTGAAGCGGTTCTGCTCGGCATTGAGCAGCAAGTTCTGAGAGCCAACCAGTATAAGGAGGACCACAGCCGGACTCAGCAGCAGGTCGAGGCAGAGGTAAGGAAGGGGACTTCGCTCCCCACTCCAGGGTGGCCCTGTTTGTGCCTTTGTCTCGTGGGCTTGGTGTAAATGAAACGAGCATTCACCCACACACAGGCGCTGGGCCAGGTGCTGGGCTCGAGGTGAGTGTGACATGGCCCTGCTCTCGGCGCTCCTGATTCCAGAGGGCGAGAGGCTTGGAGAGCAGAGAACAGTGTAATCCCTCAGTCCACACACCTTTGCAGCTGAAGAGCAAAAGAAACGAGTTTGGGGGTGGATGCGCCTTAAGGATGGGAAGGAGGATGGTGGTTGTCAGGCATGGTGGAGGGAGGGCACAGTTGGCAGGGGCACGTGGGGCCTCAAGGCCCGGGGACTGCTGTACTTCCTAAGCTGTGTGGTAAGTGCAGTGCTCGCTCTCTTCTTCTGTACATATACGAGTATGTTACAGCCTTTAAAATGTATGACATATTTCATACTGAAAAAAGAAGAAAGGGAAACACTTTGCTGATGAAATGTGAGTGAAGATGAAAGCGATTGTGGCTTTAGTGACACCTGGTTGTTGAGGACACTGTCAGCCTCTTGGGTGGTCAGGCGCCAGCCTTTGAGCTAATGGGCATCTGGTGTGTGCCTGTAGTCTGAACACCTGTGGCGTGAGCTCAGAATCTGTTTGGAGCCTTTAAGATCAAAATGTTGGCGTCAGAAGTCCTTTTCTAGTGGGATAGGGCTTGAAGTGTTGATGGTATTTAATGTTTTATAAATCAGGATATGTCCAGGAGCGTGGCAGGATAGGGCCCAGAATTACAGCTAAGGAACGTAAGAAATAAGTAGATGTGCCTTTCAAGGGGGATGTGTGAAATTTGAAGATTTCCCCTACTCTGGTGTATGTACGCCTTGAAAATAGAAGCTGTGTTTTTCATCTTTGTAAGACCAGCTCCTTGTCCCATGCCTACCCATAGTAGATGCTCAGATGTTGAACTGAATATTTCTGGCACAATTAAAGTGTGTCCGTGGACTGCTGAACTCAGCTTTTCATGAACCAGAGTGAATTTATTTGGGGGACACACACCTCTGTACGTTCACCTACCTACTCTGGATGTCCCGCCTATCGTTAATTTTTAACCTACTTCTGCTGAAGAGGCGTGAACCACATTTAATTTATCATCAGCCAAAGACAAATACAAGTAGGAGAAGAAGCCTGCTGCTTCTCTAACAAGCTGTGTGAGCCCACTCTTGAGTATTCGTGGCCTCTTCTCTGCCCTAGGATGATGTCTGAATAAAGTAGGAAGGGCTGATGACTCCGTCCTCTCCATTGATTCTTCTCTGTAAATCAGACCCTGGAAACAAATGAGGCTTGGAGGTGAAATGTGCCCATCTGATCTGGTAGCCGTCATGAAACAAACTGTTTAACCGGGTCGGTGGCCTGGGAGGAACCTGGTCACTGCTAGCTGCCCCAGCACGCCCGGACCGTTGTCAGTTGTGGGGTAGGTGGTGGGGTGGCCTTGGATTTTGATGGTTAGCAGAGATGAAGGATACTAGTTTTAGAGTCTCGAAGGGTTCAAGTTTATTTTCATGATGACTGGCATCCGATGAAAGAAGGTGGGCCTGAGCAGAGGCATTTTAGACACCTCACTAATGTCAAGCCCGGCCAATACTTAGACAACAGTGTGCACGCTTTAAATTATAATTATTTTTAAAAAAGAGAGCCAGCACCTATGGATTCGTAATCAGTGGCCCTCTGTTGGAAAACTGCTGTGGACACCCCCAGCTGGCAGAGCCTGATGCTGCCACCAGGTGGCAGTAAGGGTTTGATTAAGTTTGAGAAAGAAATTGGAGGAAAAAGGCTTAGGGCTGCCTCCACCACCGATGGAAACAGCCTAGGGACTTAATAATCTTCTAGGACACCTGGAACAGTCCAGCGTGGGAAGAGGGAGCAGGGCCAACGCCTGGAGCCTTGGCACTTCTTCCTTTCAGTAAGCGTATGATCAGGCTACCAGGTGTAGGATGGTCCACCCCAGTAAAGGGTCACTAAATATCCGTTGACTTGAAAAGAAATCCCCAGAGAAAAAAGGTATAATTCTGTCATATTCTGTTTATGTTTGTGCTTTTATTACCCTTGACCTAACATTTTCAGCTGTTTTCTTAACACATTATATGTGGGAAACGAGTAAACTCGTCATATAGCTTTTTATGCCCGATTACAAAGTGTATGTGGGAAACGAGTAAACTCGTCATATAGCTTTTCATGCCCGCTTACAAAGTGTTAACTGAGTTGGTGATCTTTTCTTTATTTGTCCTATATTAGACTGCTTGTTCTCATAGAGAAAACCTTGATGCCCACAGCCCCCGCCCAAATCTTGTAACAATGGGCTCGGTGGGCTGCAGCTTCAGGAGCCTCCTGTCTTAATGAACTTAGCTCCATCACATGCTGCCAGGGAGTGTTCTCGCCTCCTAGCCCTTCACAGCAGTGATACATGACCGAGCTATAATCCCGCATACCTGGGGGAGGTGAAGCCCTAACACTTATTAGCTGTCTCATTACCTCCCAGCGAGCGCTCCGTGGGAGGTGCGGTGATTCGCGGGAGCGACACCAAGCACCTCCGCGTTTACAGTTGATCTTGGAGCATATTTTTCTTTATATTTGAACGTGCCTGTGTCTGATGGTCTGTGGATGTTAATAGATAGCTATTGCTACATTTACAAAGTAGGCTGTGTTCCAGTCACGAAGGTAAGAAAGCATGATTGGAAAGTCGGCTGTTTTCCGTGAGGTAGAAAATCCGCCCAGAGTCAAGTTAGAGTGCACCCTAAGTGTGCCTCTCGGCTCCTCTCCGTCTGCCAGCTCTGCCTTCCTGCCCACCACTTGGCCAGCTCTGGGCTCCCTCCCTGTGGTTCACTTTGCTTTACCCCCAGCCGAGAGAAGCTTTCCTACCGGGGAGGCTTGTCTTTCTCCTTTTGCCTGGAAAGGTCTCTGAGAGCTGGGGTGCAGTTCTGTCAGCAGGTGCACCTGAGCGGTCCTGAGGCCCCTGTGTTGACAAATTCCAGGTCATCTAGGGTAATGGGATGGAGTGGTCTGCCAGCCAGGTTACTCGGGAAGAAAATGAGAAGGACCAGGACATTTAGGCGAAAGAAGACAAGCCTGTGTGTGTGTGGGGGGGTGGTGGGGGTGGTGGTGTTGTATTTTTCATCACGTGACGGGCGGCTCTGTGAAAGAGGAATTAGACTTCGCGAGACTGTTTCATGAGGCAGTACACCTTCAGCCCTACCCAGCAGGTCGGCTGTGGAGAGACTCAGTAGGGAGAGCTGCCTCAGCGAGCGGGGTGGACGTGCCACTGGGCCGAGTCTGCTTCTCAGGCTGGTAGGTCAGGAACTGGCCTCTCAGCTACCAACACTCAGATTCCAAAGCTAGCCCAAGTCACCTGAGGTCACTAGCAAAAGGGAAATGTCAGTTAATTTCTGCTAGGCTTGTAATGACATATTCTACAGAAACAGAGGTGCAGAGGATCAAAAATAGAATCATTATTTGGGGACTGAATAAATACTTTTTTCTTATTCATGTAGGGCTCATGAGACTATTTGTTAATATATCAAAGATGTTGTCGAATGAACTCAAAAAGATCCTGGTGGCTTTGGCTAGAAATAAATGATAACGATTTATTCAAGGGCCTTAGATTTGCAAACCAGAAACACAACTAGGTGATACCCAGAGTGTGCCAATGAAGAAAAGCTAATGTAAAGGCTGTAGGACATTCGTGACAAACTAGTCCACAGGTGTTACCGAGGGTATGTGTTCTGACATGGGACAGTGTTCAGGAGTTGCTTAAATACAGAGGGTGCCAAAAAAGTGTATACATATTTTAAGAAAGAAAAAAACTATATTAAAATTGTAATACAGGGGCCAGCTGGGTGACTCAGTTGGTTAGAGCGCGAGCTCTGAGCAACAGCATTGCTGGTTTGATTCCCACATGGGCCAGTGAGCTGCCAATAGGTGGCCAGATGGCTCAGCTGGTGAGAGCACGTGCTCCTAACAACAAGGTTGCCGGCTTGACTCCCGCATGGGATGGTGGCCTGCACTCCCTCGCAACTAGATTAAAAGCTGTGACTGGGCTTAGAGCTGAGCTCCAACTAAGATTGAAGGACAACACTTGACTTGTAGCTGATGGGTCCTGGAAAAAAAACACAATGTTCCCCTTCCGAATTCCCCAACAGTGTTCCCTTCCCCAACTCCCCAGTAAAGTCTTTAAAAAAAAATTGTAATACAGTGAATGATGCTAGCATTCATTAGATTAATGCCATCTTTTGAGCGATTGTCATACTATAGCATTGCTCCCATAATTCAACTTCAAAAAGTAATACATAGATAACATCTCTTAAAATGTGTACATTTTTTTGGCACCCCTGGTATATTTGAGCTACTCTGTTAAGTGCAGAAAGGTATTCTGAAAACAGCGGTGTGGTCGCATTTTGCCAGTTTTTACTACATTTTCCTCATTTGTCACCTAGTTGGCTGAAGTTCATCCTTTGGTGGTTTATTCAAGAAGGGCTCCTGGAGCTGTATTCCCAGAGTTCTTGTGAAAATACTTGGTTTCATACGTGAACAACAGCAGTTAGCTGAGTCTAGAGTCCTTGGTCACCTTTCTTTTCCTAAGGCCGTTTTAACCACTGCTTTCTTTCACTTCTTTGCCAAATGGTCCACTTCCACTTGGCTTTTTCCCTTTTCAACCAAGCAAGCATTAGTTCCACTTTTTTTTTTGCTTCACTCATTTCCACATATCCTCCATGAGTAGCCCCTGCTTCTTTCTTCCCATCTGGGTTTATGAAAAATAATTTCAGATTTTCTCGCAGAGGGTTCTGGCTTCTTCCCTGGGTGGCCCCCATTATAATGAGAATGAGTTTCAATGGGTTTCTAGTGCTTACAGGCTGGGCACACCAATTCTCTGTCTCCCTTCAGGTTACCAACATCAAGAAGACACTCAAAGCCACCGCGTCGTCCTCAGCTCAGGAGATGGAGCAACAGTTGGCTGAACGGGAGTGTCCCCCGCACGCCGAGCAGAGGCAGCCCACCAAGAAGATGTCCAAAGTGAAAGGTCTGGTCTCTAGCCGCCACTAGGGCCGGCTGGGGCAGCTGGCACTCACCAGGCCTGGGTCAGGTGGGGAGGGGGCACCGAGGGCCCCTTGACTGCTCTCTCCACCTTCAGTGAGTTCCAGACCTGCCCGTCCCCTCAGCAGCAGCGCCCCCCACCCTGTTGGTACTGTTCCAGAGGAACCGTTAACTCCTTTCCTGGCCTCCTCCCCCCCCAGTTGTTCCCTTCAGACTCAGGGGCTCCACTGATGCCATCCCGACAGGGTCAGACACTGCCCAGCTTCCTCCGGGAGGTTCTTGTCTCTGTTTAAGGGCTTGTCTCCCTCTCAGTTCTTTTGCTCCATGTCATTTTGTCAGGCTACTCGTAAGTCGGAGTCAGCTTTAAGCGGCCCGCAGAGATGACTGCGAAGGCGGCCCCCCGAGTGAGGTGGGGCGCCCCTGCTCCAGCCCGTGCACCACCGCACCTACGATGGTGCAGGCAGTCTCTGGCCAGGTGGCAGAATGCTGTTTCCCCTCTCCTGCCTTGTCCCTTGTCGGCAGCTCCGATCAGGCCATGGAGGGATGTGGTGCTGGGCTATGTTTACTAAACCTACGGGTTTTCAGCCTCTTAGGCCCAGCTCCGATCTCTCATTAGCTAGGAGCGCTGGGCTGGCTAACTCTGGTATCTGAGCACCAGTGGAGGTGCTGTGGGCCTGCCCAGTGGCAGACGCTTCTTCCAGCTTGGTATTCTCGGCTGCCTCCGACTGCTCAGACTGGCTTTTGGTGTGAAGGCCCCAGCTGCCCACTGGGGCTGCCTGCCAACACTTGCTCTCCCAAGATCTTTAATTCCTTCCATCCCCCGGGGGAATGTTGGTGCCGCGGCCCTTCTGTCTGGGGAGGGCCTGTTGCTGCCCCTGTTTCTTTGCACCCCTCCTTGGCTGATGACCCAGAGCCCTCTGATGATGGCATTCTCCTGGCAAGAGAAAAGGACTTGACTAGCCTTTCTGAACTTGAACAGTTTCAGGTTATATTTTAATTTTTTTTTTTGTACAGGTTCTGATTCTAATACATTTCAACATGCTTTTTTTCCCCCTTGTGTCAATATTTGTTATAGACTAATCGCCGGGGATTTTTCGCCTGGTTGGAGGGTGGTATGTGTGTATGTGTGCGTGTTTTGTTTTGTTTTTTAAGGGGAGGTGGAGATCTGGACTGATACTAAAGTTCATTGAGGGAAAAAGCACATTTTAGAACAAAAAATAAAAATGTAGATTTAATGTATGTGACTATGGAGTGCAGGGTTGCATGGCTGCTGGAGCTTGGGGGGCTGGGGTGAAGGTGATTCTGGGAAGGGGATGCGATTTCCTTATCCTGGGGACAGTGGATTTATCCTTTTCCATCATGTCCGGCAACCGCCTACCATTGGTCAAAGGTCAACAGAATTCTCGTTTTCCCTTTAAGCTGGTCCATGTGCCCCCCATATGCCCAACTAGAGAGTTGAATTCCCAAAGTGTGTTTCATGAAACCCCTTCGCAGATGCTCTGTGGAAAAGGGGTTCTGTTGTTAAACAAACCTGGCTCATCCTGCATCCCATATCCTCATTGGAAATCCATTATCCTGGTGCCGAGAAGGCCTGGGTGAGGCATCCTGTTTTCACACTGATGTCACCCCATGTCCTTTCTGGTGATATCTAGTGGAGCACATTTTGGGGAAATTTTTGGAAATATTTCTCAAGAATACCTCCCAGCCTTATAGGTTTTCTAACTACAGTCATTTATGGCTTACTGACGGGATATGTTCTGAGAAATGCGTCATCAGGCGATTTTGTTGTACATCGTGCGGACATCATAGAGCATCACACAAACCCAGATGGTCCAGCCTCCGATACGCCTAGGCTGGACGGTGCGGCCTATGGCTCCTAGGCCACAAGCCTGTACAGCGTGTTACTGTGCTGAATACTGTAGGCAGCTGTAACCCAGGGGTCAGTATTTGTGTACCTAAACACATTTAAACATAGAAAAGGTACAGTAAAAATAAGGTATAAAAGGCCGGTCGAGTGGCGTGTTGGTTAAGAGCTGGCTTGGAATGCCAGCTGCCCCACTTCGGATCCCACATATGAGGGCCAGTGACACTGCCCTCTACAGCTAAGATGGTGAGCAACAGCTCCACCTGGAGCTGGGCTATGAGTCCCCGGGACGGCATAGCTGCAGCCCCTGCTGCAGTGGGCTGCCATAGGCTACAGAGAGTGGCCGGCAGCCAGTGTGAGGGGCTGGCAGCTGGTGTAAGCTGCTGATTGCCACCATGACCGATCTGCCTCACCCGGGAAGAATACAATGATGATACCAACATGGGCCACAACTAGACTGAAGAACAAAAGGACAGCAACTTGTCTGTTCCCCTTCCCCGATTCCCCAACGCTGTTCCCCTCCCCCAATTCCCCAATAAAATCTTAAAAAAAAAAAAAAGGCATAAAAGATCAATGGGCACACCTGTATGGGGCACTCAGAATGAATGGAGCTTGCAGGACTGAACATTGCTCTGGGTGAGTCGGTGAGTGAGTGGGGGCTGGATGTGACGGTGACGGCCTGGGACATACTGTACAGGACTACACTTTGCAGGCACCGTACACTCAGGCTATGCTAAACTTAGAAAATTGTTTTCTTCAATAATAAGTTAACCTTAGCTTATTGTAACTTTTTTGCTTTAAATTTTTTTTTTCCTAAAGATTTTATTGGGGAATTGAGGGAAGGGAACAGACAAGTTGCTATCCTTTTGTTCTTCAGTCTAGATGCAGAGGACTTCGCTTCACTGGCCTATGTTGGTATTGTCATTACGCTCTTCCCTGCAGAGGCAGATCGGTCACTGGCTTCTGGACGGCTGCTCCGGCGGCTCTTGGCAGCTCACACTGGCTGCTGGCTGCTCACGCTGGCTGCCGGCCACTCACTGTAGCCTGTGGCAGCCCACTGCAGCAGGGGCTGCAGCCTGCGCCATTGCTGGAGACTCGCAGTAGCCCAGCTCCAGGTGGAGCTGCTGTCCACCATCTTAGCTGTAGAGGGCAGTGTCACTGGCGCTCATGTGTGGAATCCAAACCCTGGCGGCTGGTGTCCCAAATCAAGTCTTAACCAATGTGCCACTCGGCCGGCCCTAAACTTTTTATTTACCTTTTTGACTCTTGTAATAACATTTAGCTCAAAACACAAATATAGGGCCGGCCGAGTGGCGCAGTGGTTAAGAGCTGGCTTGGGATGCCAACGGCCCTGGTTCAGATCCCACATGTGAGGGCCACTGCCCTCTAAAAAAAAGAAAAGAAAAACCCCACCAAATATAGTACAACTGTACTAAAATATTTTCTTTCTTTATATCCTTATTTTACAGTATAAGCTTTTCCCTATTTTTAAAGTTTTTTTTTTTTTTTTTTTTTTTTTTGGGCAGTGTCACTGGCCCTCACATGTGGGACCGAACCGGGGCCGCTGGCTTCCCAAGCCAGCACTTAACCACCGCGCCACTCGGCCGGCCCATATTTTTTTTTTTTTTTAATTTTATTTTATTAGTTTTCGGTGTACAACACAATGCAATAGTTATACTCTTTACCCCCCAAAGTGAAAACCCCCCTCCCCCAGTTTGCCCCCTCTCCCCCCCATATCATACATATCCATCACAACTCCCCTGACTCCCTTCCACAGTATACTCCACATCCCGTGACCACCCACATATTCAGTTGCAGTTGGCATACAATACTATACAACATCAGCTTCAGGTGTACAGTGCAGTGATCAAGCCTCTACTCCATCCATGAAGTGGTCTCCCTTACAAGACATGTGACTATCTGACATGCCACAAAATTTTTACAACATTATTATATTCCCCGAACTTTGTTTCATATCCCTGTGGCAATACTGTAGTTGTCTATTTATGCTGTCTAATCCCTTCCCCTTCCCCCCATCCCCACCCCCCTCCCAACTAGCAACCCTCAGTTTTTCCTCTACATCTATGAGTCTGTTTACTTTGATCGTTCACTCAGTTCTTCAGACTCCACACACAAGTGAGATCACATGGTACCTGTCCTTCTCCGACTGACTTATTTCTCACAACATAATAGTCTCTTCACAACATTATCAATTACATTCCCAGAACTGCCCCCATAACCCTGCGGCAACATTGTAGTCCCACATACACTGTCCAAAACCTTCCCCCTCTCCCTCTTTCCCACTCCCTCCCAACCAGCAACCGTCAGTTTTTCCTTTATATCTGCTTGATATGACATCAATCTTCTTAAATTGTCTCTCTGGGTTAGCTTGTTTACCCCTTTCTTTTGTTTAAAAAAGCCCTTTTAACATTTCTTGCAATGCTGGCTTGGTGGTAATGAATTCCTTAAACTTATTCTTTACTGAGAAGCTCTTTATTTCTCCTTCAATTTTAAGTGATAGCCGTGCTGGATATAGCAATCTTGGTTGTAGGCCTTTATTTTGTGTCACTTTGAGTATCTCCTGCCACTCCCTTCTGGCCTGCAGAGTTTCTGTAGACAAGTCAGCTGTTAGTCTAACAGGAGTTCCTTTGTATGTAACCTGCTGTCTTTCTCTTGCAGCCTCTAAGATTCTGTCTCTGTCTTTAACCTTTGCCATTTTAACTATGATGTGTCTTGGTGTGGACCTGTTTGGGTTCAGCTTGTTTGGCACCCTCTGCACTTCCTGGGCATGTATGTTGATTTCCTTTACCAGGATAGGGAAGTTTTCAGTCATTATTTTTTCAAATACCTTTTCAACCCCTTGCTTCTTCTCTTCTCCTTCTTGTATCCCTATGATTCGAAGGTGGTTGCGCTTCATCTTGTCCCATAGGGCTCTTAAACTATTTTCATTGTTTTTTATTCTTTGGTCTTTTTGCTGTGCCAACTGGGTGAGTTCTGCTATTTTATCTTCCAAATTGCTGATCCGCTCCTCTGCTTCATCTACTCTACTGGTGATTCCTTCGAGTGTGTTCTTCATTTCAGTTATTGTATTCTTTAGTTCTAACAGGTTGTTTTTTATGGTTTCCCTATCTTTCTTTATGTCCTCACTAAGTTCCTTAAACATTCTTATCATCAGTGTTCTAAACTGTGTCTCTGAAAGGTTGGATCCCTCTGTTTCATTTGGTTCCATTTCTGGAGGTTTCTTCTGATCTTTTACTTGTGACATGTTTCTTTGTTTCCCCATTCTGGCTGTCGCTCTGGGATTGCTTTGATGTATTAGATAGATCACCAGGAGAGCCCTGGCTGGATCACACAGGCACACAGCTCACGGCCCAACACTCCCAGGAGAACTCCCAGTCTCAGCCTGTCCCAATCAGCCGCTCGCAGATCAGGCCGAGCAGCCCGACAACCAATCACCAGCCTGGCAACTCTGCAAGTGCAGTGTGGAAAGCAGAGACCCAAGGCGGCTTGCGTGCTCCCGCGTCTCAGTGAGCAGCCTGTTGGAGTCGGATCACTCCCACTAGGCGTTTCCCTGGCAACGCAGCACAAGCCCAGCGGAGGGTGGGGATCCGAGGCGGCTCGCGCACTCCCGGGTCTCAGTGAGCCTCCGTAGGAGCCGGAGGGCACCCGCCCAGCGTTTCCCTGGCAACGCAGTATAAGCCGCGCGGAGGGTGGGGATCCAAGGCCGCAGGCGCACGCGCACGCACACGCACGCACGCACGCACGCACGCACTTCGCCAATTCCACCAGACCAATTAGGTCTTGGACCTGATCCTTGGTGGGAGGGCCCAAGCCCGACAAAATGGCGCCCTCCTTACACCACTTGCGTGCAAGCTCCGCACCACGGGAACAACAATCCAAAAACCTCCAGCCTTTGCACCAAAGGTGCTCAGCTCAGTCCGTCCCCGCAGGCTCCCGGCTCACACAGCCACTCCCTCCATCAGGAACCAGGTAAGTGCTCACCGGCGAGCAAGCCCGGGCGCCGGCCCCACTGATTCTCCAGCCGCTCTTAGCCTCACCGAGCTGAGGAAAGAGAGTCCTTACTAATTTATTGCCGGCTATCTTAGAACTCCTCTTCCTGGCAAAGGAGCTCTGGGCTGGTGAGCTTGGGGTGCGGCCGGAGGTTCTCTCCCCCAACCAGACAAGCTTCCCACGGCTGGGGCTTCCCTCACGGGGCTCGCCCTCTCTCGTCTCCGCCCGTCCTACCAGACCCGACGTGGCCTCCTCTTTAAGTTCTTCGTTTAGTGGTTCTGTTCCTCCAGTGTTCCGGGGACCTCCAGGGTTGAATGCTGTATAATTTGCTTGCAATTTTGGTGTGATCCTGGGAGGCAGTTAGCACAGCGTCTGTCTATTGCGCCATTTTACCGGAAGTCCCCGGCCCATATTTTTAAAGTGTTTGATTTTGATTTTTAAACTTTTTTTGTTGAGAACTAAGACACACACACACACCTTAGCCCAGGCCCACACAGGTCAGGACCGTTACTGTCACCGTCTTCTGCCTCCACGTCCCCCACTGGAAGGTCTCCAGGAGGCAGTGACATGCATGGAGCTGTCACCCTCTGTGACAACAATGCCCTCTTCTGGAACACCTCCTGAAGGGCCTGCCTGAGGCTCTTTTTGGGGAGGTGTCCCCCTTTCCAGAAAGCACTAAGATGTGGTCACTAGGAGCAAGGAAATTCTCAGCTCCATTATAATCCTAGGAAACCACCGCCCTGGGCGCTGTCAGTTGCTGACTGAAATGCCATTACGCGGTGCAGGACTGGGTTCTTTCTAGACCCTAAACAGGCTCTCAGCTACTGGTCTTTCATCCTCATCTTGCCCACTGGTGAGTGGACTAGCGCCTGTGGCTTGACTGGTAGGGGATGTGTGATTATTTGTTGTTTGCCCCACGGCCCTAAGGAGCTGCAGCTCATCTCCACGCTTCTGCTGCTTCCTTCAACGCGGTAATGACAATAATGACACATCCGTAAAGTCTTCTTGAACAATAAGTCATTGAATCCCTTTCACCCAGACCATCCCCTGAGGTTGATAAGGGTAAGTATTAGTGCAGTCTTCCTGACTTTACATCAGAGAAAATGGAACCGAGAGGTTCAAAGTACCACCACGGTAAGTGGCAGAACGATCCCTGGATCTCCAGACTTGTACGCCTGCCACCTTCTCTGTGTTACATTCTAATTTAGAGTCTGCTCCCCAAACTTGGCAGTCTACCTGCGTGGTCCTCTGAGGGCTCATCTTGCTTTTAACTGACACCCAATCCACCACAGTATCTGCTTCCCAACCCACCCAGCCACTTTATAAGAAGGCCAAGAGTATGGGGATGGGGCTCCAGGCATTGTGAGTAGCCGAATGCCCTTTGCTCTGATGGCGCACTGGTTGGGGGCCTGGCCTCTGCGTCTGCAGTTTCCCATCTGGCGTGCTGTGACAGCAGGGCTCGGGTCTGAAAGATTTTACATAGGAGTTTTCCATGTTAAATACAGTGTTCGGGAAAGGTGTCCTTATAACGGGGACATCTTAGGTCTGCAAGGAGACACTGCAGTATTAAACAGCCTGCGGGTGGGCTCTAGCCACCTTTATTCCTGAGCATCTGCTTCCTGACGTCGTTTTTGATCTTGATCCGTCCACAGGAGTGAGGCATTATGGTTCCCACTTGGGTCACATTAGGGAGGTGGTGAGAGCCCCCAGTACAGGCCATTGTTGAGTTCCAAATCCAAGATGGCCGTCATTGACAGGCTTCTCCCTTGAAACTGGAGTCATAGGAAATGGGACCACAGAAGCTAAGGTGAGAAACAGCTTGTGATACTTTTACATATTTGCTGTTTGCTTCATCTCTGATGTGCTGGGTTGCCTAAAACAAAACCACATTCCAATTCTTGTACTTAGAGTCATTATCCTGACATCCAATTAGTTGATTTTTACTGGACCTGAAGGACTGTCACTCTACTTAGGAATCTGAGTTTCCAGTATAGCACACTCTGCGATTAGACCTATGTCTTCCTGGGGAATTCGTGTACAGCCTTGAGCACCTGATTGCTTCATTAAACCTTTCTTGTAGTTATGCTTGAGATTTACAGATTGAAGTAGATTTTCATACATGAATTTCATTTTACATCTGCTTTACATTACCTTGAGGACATTAAATCTATCCTTTAAACTTATGCCTGTTGGATGGGTTATCTATTAGGACAGTAAAGATGGTGGTAACTGTTCATTCCAAAAATGGAATGTTAGGTCTGTTGGGGATGAGTACTGTTGTCCTTGCTTAAAGGTGAAACCCACAAGGAAGGAAGTGATGGGGAAGGCAAAAGATAGGAGGCAGCTCTGCTCTTCTTGGGGTCATTTATGCCCATCCTTATGTTGCTTTTTCCTAGAAGAATCCCAGTATGGATTCATCTCATTGTTTACCTTTCCAGGCTTTTGAGTCCTAGGAAATGGGGTGGAACCATAGGAATGACTCATATAATTTATGGAGAATGTATAGAAGTAAAATGTGTGTCCCCCCCCTGGACAGCCCTAGACATTGTTATCCTTTTCCATTATCACCAATCCGATTGAGGGACTAGTACTTCCGTGATATATTTGTTCATTTTTTTTTTTTAAAGAGGGCAGTGTCACTGGCCCTCCTATGTGGGATTCGAACCGGGGCCGCTGGCGTCCCAAGCCAGCTGTTAACAACCGCACCACTCGGCCGGCCCTGTTCATTTCTTTAATCACCAGTATTTATTATATGTTGATTATCCCATTGCATTTCTTTTGGGAAGACATTCTTATTCTTTAGCTTTTCTCATTTTGACACCAGGGCTGTTGCTTTTTAAATACGGATTTCTAAATACTACCTAGAAACTTCCAGCAGAGGGCAGCAGTGTATCAGGGTGCCGAGGGGTGGGTGCTGAAATACACTGGCCAAAATAACGGTATATTTTATTTTTTATTTATTTTTTTTTTTTTAAAGATTTTTTATTTGGGGAATTGGCGGAGGGGAACAGCGTTGGGGAATCGGGGAAGGGGAACAGACAAGTTGCTGTCTTTTTGTTCTTCAGTTTAGTTGCGGAGGGTGTTGCTTCACTGTTGGTATTGTCATTGCGCTCTTCCCGGATGAGGCAGATCGGTCGCTGGCCTCTGGATGTCGCTCACCGCGGCTATTGGCAGCTCATGCTGGCTGCCAACCGCTCACGCTGGCTGCGGGCCACTCACTGTAGCCTATGGCAGCCCACTGCAGCAGGGGCTGCAGCCCACACCATCACCGGGGCTCGCACAGCCCAGCTCCAGATGGAGCTGTTGTTAGCTGTAGAGGACAGTGTCACTGGCCCTCATGTGGGATCCGAACCAGGGCCGCTGGCATCCCAAAACCAGCGCTTAACCAATGCGCCATTCGGCCGGCCCATAACGGTATATTTTAGACACAGAAGAACCTGAGCCCTGAGACGTTGACATCAGTGGACTCAAGGGAACTTAGAACAAACACAGACAAGGTGGTTAATTTCCTCTCCAAATAGAGTTGTGTGTCTGAAAGTCTATGGGTGGGCTAGGAACAAGATGGCTGAAAGGTAAGACTGTAGGTCCCTGAGTGGTAACTGAATTCTGTCTGATAGGAGACACCCAGAAGCCCTAAGATGGAGAGCGCTTTTCATATTGTAACATTGCATGAGTTGGAGGTGGTTGCCAGAATATGGTGTGTGTGCGCGGAGACACCCACCCTCCAGAAAGGTAGCTAAATAAGCTCTTTTTGAGCTGTCTTGTTCTCAATCTCATTGGGAAGTTGAAGCAACTTAATAATGAGGGCCTGGGTGGTGATGCTGGGATGTGGGGTTGGAGTGGAGGGCGGGGAGGACTGCAAAAGCTGCCCAAGCCTCCTTTCACCCTAGGAAGCTAGACGAGCCTCAGGAAGACACGAAGCCCCTGAAATCATAAGTAGGTTCGTCTGCACACTTATTAACTTTAAAACGTTTAATTTTGAAGTGATTATAGATTCAGAAGTAGTTGCATAAATAGTAAAGCGGCCGGGTGTACTTTTGCCCAGTTCCCTCAACGGTAACATCTCCCATAACTTTAGGACAATCTCTAAACCAGGAAATTGACATTGGTACAGTTCAGGCCTTACTCGGACGCCATGAGTTTTACCTGCACTCGTGTGTGTGGGTGACATCACTGAGCTACGTGAGCGGTCCTGGACCATCATCTTTTGGACTTCTTGTTTTGTGGGAAAAGTATACTTATTCCCATATTTGTTTAAATCATTGTTAGAAGAGTTGCAGCTATGACATTCCTAACCTACATACAATTACAAGGGGCAGAAAACCGAATGCAAACTGACTTAAAAAAATAAATAAATAAAAAGGAAAGGGAGGAATATTGGTTCATGTAAACCCAGAGGCATGACTGAACTGGCCCCAAAGGTTCATGGAGAGGGGAGGTGTCTGGAAAGAAATCGGAGGTGCTGCTACCAGGGGGAGGGGAAATAGATGCCCCGCAGTAACTCACAGGTGTCCATTACTTCCTTGCAAGGGTTTTGTTTCCCTCTCTGGTCAAATCAGCTATGACCAGGAGAATAGGATCATAGGGTACATTCTTTAAAAAAAAAAATAATCTTTTTAGTGTAAAATAGAGATACAGAAAAAGACACAAAACAAAGGTAGTTTAATGAATTATTATAAGGCAAACACCCCAAATGTTCTTGTAACCAAGAGATAGGATGTTGCAGCTCCCCTAGGAGCTCCTCCATGCCCCCTGTCCTAATCACAGCACCCCCACTGCCCCCCAACAGTGAACACTACCTGGCTTTTACAGTAACCGCTTCCTTGTGTTTCTTTACAGTTTTATCATCCAAACATGCATCCCTGGAAACTGGTTGTGTTGCCCACTTTACAAACTCTATCTTTTACATCTCTTTTAATCTACAGTTTCTCCCTTCATCCCTTTCTTTTCCTTTCATTTTATTTGTTGAATCCAGGCCTCTTGACTGTACTGTTTTCCACAGTCTGGATTTTGCTTTCTGCTCACTCGTTGGCCAGTTTAATACACTCCGTTGCCCTTGGGATTTGCTCCCCATTTTCAGCTGGATCTAGAAGCATGATCAGCCTTGGCTGCTATCTTCCTGGCAAGACTCTGGGTGGCCACCTGACATCAGGCTGCCTCTCTTGTGGTGTTCATAGTCAAGGGTGCGCAGTCAGATCCATTAATTCACTGGGGGTCCAAAATGGTGACACATATTTTCATTGTGCTGTGATTCACATTTTATTGCTTATTAATTTTGTCATTCCATACAATTTATAAGCAAATAGATTTTGAGAAGATATACCGAGAGTGTTAAACAGATGATGGCAAACATTGATGAGACTGTTCTAGTGTTTTACATAAGGTAATGAGAAGAACCACAGCTGCCTGTGTTACAAAATGATGATATTTTAATTCCATCATTTCTTTTCCATTTAGTTGCTGGAATTCCTAATAAACAGATGCTTCCTTTCATCTGCCATGAGGTTACCCAGTGGTATAGTTCATATAGCAGAGGCAGGATAAATGCTTCCTCTTCTCCCTACATTTACCAGTTTGCAAAATGATAAACTGGTTCCTTATTATCTTCTGGAGGTGACCAATTCATTTTCAGCATCATTATGAACTCATGGATTTAAAAAAACCTGATGAGTTTCAATTTGTTGGAATTATTATTACAATCGAAGCTCAAACTGTCCCGTCTTTAGTCAGTGAGAACCTCTGGGTTGGTTCCTATGTTCTTTTGACACTACCTTCATCTGAGCTTGGCCTGTCTATGACGGCTTCCATTCCAACATGTCGAGATGTTCCAAACTCTTTTTGTATATTTCTCCCCAGACCTGCCATTAGTCATCTCGCCACATAGCCCTGACTTTCAGTGGGAAGTGGCATTTCTTGAGTACACTCTTGGCCTCTGGGGATGCTCACTGCTACTGGATTGGCCATTGTTTCTAGACCTTTTCAGTGGACAAACTAATAGCTATAGATAGAATGACAGATAAAATACCTCATATGTTCATACTGTTCTTTCCAATTAAACCTCAAGACTACAGAGTTTTTAATCTTTGAAAAAAAAATTACAGCTCTGTCTCCTTTCTTCCACATCGAGAATCCTGATTTTTAGGACACAGGATAATTGTTAAAATATCCCATAATTGCTCATTTGTTTCAGGCAACATTACACACACAGCAGGGACTGAACATACTAATGCCGCTACACCAGAATGATAACTGGGAATAGTTTAAAAAGTTCTCCCGCAATTTTTAAAAAAAAGATTTTATTGGGGAATTGGGGAAGGGAATATTGTATTTTTCCAGGACCCATCAGCTCTAAGACAAGTTGTCCTTCAATCTTAGTTGTCGAGGGCACAGCCCACTAGCCCATGCGGGAGTCAAACCAGCAACCTTGTTGTTAGGAGCATGCGGTCTCAACAGCTGAGCCATCCTGCCATCTGTGGGCAGCTTGCAGCCGCTCAGCTCAAGGTGCCATGCTCAATCTTAGTTGTGGGGGCGGGGAGGGGGCGCAGCCCACCATCCCATATGGGTGTCGAACCGGCAACCTTGCTGCTAAGAGCACGTACTCTTACCAGCTCAGCAGCAGCTCAGCTCAGGCGCAGCTCACTGGCCCATGTGGGAATCGAACTGGCGACCCTGTTGCTCAGAGCTCGCACTCTGAACCAACTGAGCCACTCAGCTGGCCCCTCACCCCAATTTTTATATCTGTTCTGTATCTACACCGATGGGGCTTATCGCCCTCTTACACCATGTTCTCTTCCTTTTGAACCTCATAGTGTTTGGTTCTATGAGTAACTGTGTTTAGTGCTCTCCACTAGTTCTTACGCTGGTATCTCTAGTGATTTTCGCAGTCTGAGGCTTGTTCTCTAGTAAAATTTTCAGGAAGGGTTCAAGAGAATGATGTTCCCTGAGTTCTTGTACATTGACAACATTTTGTACCTTTTGTACTTGAAAGTAAATTTTCCTGGATATAAAATACTTGGCTCACACTTTTGCCCTCTTCAATAGGTCACACTCTTTTTTTCTGGTACAAAGCAATGCTGTTGAAATATCTGATGATAATCTAATTTTCTTTATAAGTTATTTGCTCCTTTTTTCCTTAATGATTGAAAGATTTACCCCCTTTTAATATCCAGTAAATTTACTAAAATACGTCTTGGTGTTACAGATTCTGAGTTAATTTTTTCAGGTCTATTGTGTATCTTTAATTAAAAATAAATTTGTAAAACTTTTATTTATTTATTTATTTATTTATTTGTTATGATCAGTTTCAGGTGTGCACAACAATGTAATAGTTAGACATTTCACCCCTCACAAAGTGATACCCCTTCCCCCAATCTATTGCCCCCTGACGTCATATATATCTATTACAATTCCATTGACTATTCTCTATACTATACTCCATATCCCATGACTATATATGTATTAAACTATAGTTGACATACAATATTATTCAGCTTCTGCTTCAGGTGTACAGTGCAGTGTTCAAGCTATTGTGTATCTTTTAAAATATATTAATGTTATTAATCTATTGTGTCTCTCAGCTCCCAAGTTCATTCTTCATTATTGACTCTGCAATAATGGAGCAGGACCCTGTAATTCTCCTTTGAGAGCTGGCCTCCTGTTAAACCTTGTCAATGGAGGGCAATGTAGGGGCACTGGCAGAGGAAGGGGTTTCTCTTCTCAACTCTGGTGTGCCTCATGCACCAGGCTCCTACAGTGCATGTAACTCCTGCAGTGCTCAGCTCCTGCAGTGCTCAGCTTCTGCAGTGCATATAGTTCTTGCAGTGCTCAGCTCCTGCAGTGTAGGTAGCTCCTGCAGTGTATATAGCTCCTGCAGTGCTGAGCTCCTGCAGCTCCTGGTGGTTAGTGGCACAGGGCACCTCCCTATAGACAGCTTCCCTTGGCACCCCCTTGGGGGCTTCACAGCTGCAGCAGGCTTTCAGTGTGTCACAGCTGTGTCCTCTTCCAAGGTTTTGATCTCAGTCCTGGGAGTGGGGGACCTTTTTTTGGTTCATCCCTAGGCACAGAGGTTTCTAACTTTATCTACTACTCCTATATTCTTTTTTTAAAGCTGAGTCATTGGCAGCACAGTGGCTGCTCAGCTCAGGCTGGGCATCGAACTGCTGCTGCTCAGAGTTCAGCTTGCACTCTTCAGCGAGCTCTTAATCAACTGAGCCACTCAGCCGGCCCTCCTATATTCTTTAGAGTTCCTTTTACTCCTTCCTAGCCATTACTCCAAATTCCTGTTACAGTTAGTAATTCTTTTTTTTTTTTTTTTTTGAGGGCAGTGTCACTGGCCCTCATATGTGGGACCCGAATCGGGGCCGCTGGCTTCCGAAGCCAGCACTTAACCACCATGCCACTCAGCCTGCCCCAGTTAGTAATTCTTTTTTTTTTTTTTTTTAAAGATTTTATTGGGGAATTGGCGGAGGGGAACAGCGTTGGGGAATCAGGGAAGGGGAACAGACAAGTTGCTGTCTTTTTGTTCTTCAGTTTAGTTGCAGAGGATGTTGCTTCACTGTTGGTATCTTCATTGCGCTCTTCCTGGATGAGGCAGATCGGTCGCTGGCCTCTGGATGTCGCTCACCGCGGCTATTGGCAGCTCACGCTTGGCTGCCAGCCGCTCACACTGGCTGCGGGCCACTCACTGTAGCCTATGGCAGCCCACTGCAGCAGGGGCTGCAGCCCACACCATCACCGGGGCTCGCACAGCCCAGCTCCAGGTGGAGCTGTTGTTAGCTGTAGAGGGCAGTGTCACTGGCCCTCATGTGGGATCCGAACCGGGGCCGCTGGCATCCCCAAACCAGCGCTTAACCAATGCGCCACTCGGCCGGCCCAGTAATTCTTTATATGAAACTTTCCTTAGTCAAATTACTTTGTTTCTGTCTCCTACATGGATCCTGACTGATGCAATGTAGTATCAAATCTTTTCTTTTTCCTTTTTTTTTAATTTCAGGAAATTGTCTTTGAATTTTAGTTTTTAGTATTTGTTCTGTTCCCTTGCTATGAATTTCATTTTCAGGGATTGTCTTTGAATTTTAGTTTTTAGTATTTGTTCTGTTCCCTTGCTATGAATTTCATTTTCAGGGATTGTCTTTGAATTTTAGTTTTTAGTATTTGTTCTGTTCCCTTGCTATGAATTTCATTTTCAGGGACTCCTTTGCCTATTTCCAATATTTGTCATTTTCTCTTGAATCCCTGTTATGGGTTCTTTTCTTGTTGATTTAAATTTTTTTCCTTTTTCTCACATTCTCTTTCTCTTGTGTTTTTTCTAATTTAATTTTCATATCTGAAATTATTTTTTCTTTTATTTCTAAATCTGTCCTAGATGTTGTCATCTCATTTCTGAGTTTTTCTAATTCTGACTATTTTAATGCCTTTTTTCTTGGTTTGGAGTAGTTAGTATAGTTTTGCTCATTGTATGAAAATTATTCTGCTCCTTAATCTCTTTTTTTTCCTACAGACACTTTGGATGGGATTGGACATTGATATTTTGTGTTCCTCATTTTCAATGTGAAATTAGTTCTCCTGAACTTTTGAAATGAGGGGGGTTGAGGAAGCATTCTAAACGTCTGTTTTCATATTGCATTTTTAAAAAAATGTATGACAAACTATTAAAACTAATATACAAGTTTGGTAAGATTTCAGGATACAAGGTCAATATATAAAAATCAATTGTATTTTTATACACTTGCAATGAATAATCTGAAAATGAAATTAAGAAAACAATTTCACTTACAATAATACCAAAAAGAATTAATAATGCTTAGGAATAAATTTGACAACAGAAGTATAAGACATATATACTCTTAAAGCTACAAGATATTCATGAAATAAATGTAAAAATCCCAAATAAATGGAAAGACATCTTATGTTCGTGGATCAAAAAACTTAATATTATTGAAATGGCAATACTCCTCAAATTGATCTGTAGACTCAGTGCAACCCTTGTCAGAGTCCTGGCTGGCTTCTTTGCAGAAGTTGACAAGCTGATCCTAAAATTCATATGAAAACTGAAGAGGCCCAGAACAGCCAAAACAAAAGGTCTCACCCCAATTTTTATATCTGTTCTATATCTACATTGATAGAGCTTATTGCCTTCACACACCATATTCTCTTTTAAACCTCAAATGGTTTGGTTCCACAAGTAACTATATTTAATGCTCTTTTTTTCTTGAAAAGAGGAAAGTTGGAGGACTTCCCAATTTCAAAACTTACTGAAAAACAACAATAATTAAGAGTGTGGTGGTGGCATAAAGTTAGATATATAGATGAATGGAATTCACAATCCATAAATAAACTTCACATTTTCAGTCAATTGATTTTTTTTTTTTTAAGGGCAGTGTCACTGGCTTCATATGTGGGATCTGAACCCGGGCTGCTGGCATCTCAAGACAGCTTTTAACCACTGTGCCACTCAGCCAGCTGTCAATTGATTTTTGACATGGGTAGCAAGACAATCAACAGGGGAAGGAATAGTGTTTTCAGCAAGTGGTACTGGGACAACTGGATATCCACAGGCAAAACAATTAAAGTTGTATATCTACCTCACCCCCGATACAAAATTTGCCCCACATGAATCATAGACTTAAACATAAGAGCTAAAACTATAAAATTCTTAGGAAAAACCTTAGGGATAAATCTTTGTCACCTTGGATTTGGTAATGGCTTCCTAGCTATTGTACCAAAAGCATAAGAAACCAAGAAAGAAATAGGTAAACTGGACTTCACAAAAATGAAAAGCTTTTGTGCTTCAAAAGACACCAACAAGAAAGTTAAACCCACTGGACAGGAGAAAAGATTTACAAATTATATATCTGATAGGGGACTGGTATCTAGAACATATAAAGAAAACAACTCAATAAAAAGATAATCCAATTATGGTAAAATTAGAAAGATATTTGGTCCTTGTCCCTCAGTTTCTGTCATAGAACTCTGGAGTGAAAAGGGTGATAGGGGCATATTTTGTTCTATTGAGGTAATCCTAGGTAGCTTTAGGATGGAGGCTGGTTTCCAGAAAGACCAAGGTCTGATTAGAAGGTTGGGACTTTCAACCCCACACTCCAACCTCCAAGGAAGGGAGATAGGCTGGAGATTGAGTTAACCACTAATGGCACAATCATGCCTACATAATGAAATCCCCATAAAAAAAAAAACTTTAAATGACAGGGTTTGGAGAGCTTCTGAGATGGAAAACACATTCATGGGCTGGGAGGGTGGTGCACCCCAACCCCATGAGGACAGAGGCTCCTGTGCTCATGACCCCTTTTTTTTCCACATTGTTTTTATTTTAAAAATAATTTTATTAAATATATCTAACATACAATATTATATTAGTTTAAGATGTACACCATAGTTATTCAACATTTATATACCTAGAGAAGTTAAGTGGTCACCGTAAGTCCAGCATCTGACACCAACCATGCTATCATAATAGTATTGACTATATTCCCTACACTGTACATCACATCACCATGACTTATTTGTTTCATACCTGGAAATTTGGACCTCTTATTCCCCTTTACGTTTCCCCCTTTTTAAAATTTTCAATTATAGTTGACATTCAATATTATTTTATATTAATTTCAGGTGTACGGCATAGTGGTTAGACATTTGTATAATTTAAGAAGTGATCCCCCTGATTAGTCTAGTACTCATCTGGCACTATGCGTAGTTATTACCATATTATTGACTATATTCCTTATGCTTTACATCCCCATGACTATTTTGTAAGTACAGTTTTGTACTTCTTAATCCCTTTACCTTTTTCATCCTGTCTCCCACCCCCTCCCATCTATACCACAACAAATCTAGTACCAGTATGACACCATACATTCTCTGCCTGTGCTAACCCTGGAGGCACATGCTGCTAACCAAGGACGTCTGCCACCAATACCAGGCCTGGGGTAGCTCTGCAAAATGCCAGGACACCCCAAGGCCTGCTGCCACATACCGGCTCCCTTAAGGTTCAGCCACTGATAAAGCCTTGTGTGGTACACAAGTTGGATGAGGCAGGGTCATAGGGAGACACTAGAGTGGGAAGAATTGTGGTCAATTGGTTAATGTAGACTCTGGTTGGTGCCAGTGCTGAGCCTGGAGCGACTCAGCAAAAGTCTCAGAGCCCACTGAGGCCAGTCGCTGTCCACCTGGGGCCCATGGACTCCAATAGTTTTCCAAAAAAGAGTGCAATTTGGGGGTGAGGGGGCCTGGCAGCTCTTGGAGAAAGTGCCTCTGGCATTGGGCAATTGGGTGGGGCGGGGTCCTAGTGATCAGCAGCTGTGGGGGCGGGCTCAACACAGAAAAGATGGCGCTGGCCTGTCAGCTGCATGGGAGAAGGACTCCACACAGGGAGAATTGTGACTGCCCTCCAGGCCTCACCGCAAAGCCACACACCTCAGTCCATCCTCCATTTGTCTCCATCACCCCCTGAGTTGCTGTCCCTCCGCTGGAGCCCAAGGTGAGTGCCTGTGAGTGAGAGAGCCTGTGAGCAGGCTGTTTAAGAGGGTGTTTGGGTTTCCTGCAGCCTTCCATCCCACCTGGATGGTTGGAATACCCACTGTTTTCCACAGCCAGATGTTGTGGGGGCTCCTCTTCCCAGCACCAGTACTCCGGGCTGGGAGACTGGTTTGCAGCTGTGGTCCCTCACTCCTCCAGGGAAAACTTCTGTGGCTGAGATATCTCTCCCAATTCTCAACCGCCACACGGAAGTTTGGGGTCTAACCGGTTTCGCATCTCTGCCCCTCTTACCTGTCTCGACGTGGCTTCTTTTTTATATTCTTTGATATAAAAGTTCTGTTTAGCTAGACTTCAGATGATTCTCCAGGTTGATTATGCTATAATTTAATTGTAATTTTAATGTGTTCATGGAAGGGGCAGGCATTGTGTTTATCTACTCCGCCATCTTCGATCTCCCACTCATGACAGTTAGACATTTTTCTGAACTTTGTGAGTCATTCTAGAAAATTATTGAGGCTGGGAAGTGATCCCCCAACTTTGTAGCCAAGTTGGACAGAAGTGTAGGTAATCTGGGGACTGGATACTTGTGGCTGGCATTTGAAATGAGGGCAGTCTTTTGGGACTGAGCCCTTAAACCTGTGGAGTGTGACACTGGAGTTAGTGTCAGAATAGGATTGAATTGTAGGACATCCAGCTGTATTGAAGAGTTGGAGAAGTGAGGTTGGAAAAGATACCTCATATTTGGTGTCAGAAGGGAACAGACCTCTCACCAATTAAAAAGTAGGTAAACAATCTGAATGGACAGTTCTTCAAAGAAGATACACAGATGGCCAATGAGCACATGAAAAGTTCTCAACATCATTAGTCATTAAGGAGATGTAAATCAAAACCATGATGAGATACTACCCCACATTCACTAGAATGGTTATAATGAAAAAGACAGATAATATACAGCATATGCCAATTATACCTCAACAACAACAACAACAACAAAGCCAGAAATAAAAAGATAACAAGTGTTGTTGATGAGATTGTGGAGGAGTGGGAACCCTCATGTGCTGCTGGTGGGAATGTAATTTGGTGCAGCCATTGTGGGAAACAGTCTGGTAGCTCCTCAAAAATTCAAACATAGAATTACCATTTGACCCAGCAGTTCCACTTCTAGGTAAATACCCAAAAGATTGGAAAACTCATGTCCACACCGAAACCCGTATACAAATGTTAGCCAATCTTGCTGTTGGGGTTGGTGGCAGTCAGGCATGGGTCAGGCAGAGTCCTGATTGGGGCCATACACCAGGCCATCTGCTCTCTAGGACACAGTCACATTAATCAAACTTATGAGAATGATGTATCCACACAAGAACTCCAATTTAGTTCATTTTCTTGTGAGAAATGTTGCTGCCAAGGGAATTGGAAAACACCTGGCTGTACAATGAATTGTGTTCTCTGTGGCTGACCCACATTTGGGAAAGCAAATCATAAACAGAAGATTGTTTGGGGAAGATGGAATCAGGACAAGGAAACTTGATGAGGCCAACAGCTAATGGCACAGTTGTCAGACACATCATCTCTCAAAGAGGCAGGCTTGTCCCGAACTCTAGGCCATGCACAGAGCCACTGCCCACCAAGACTTTGCTTGGACAGACCCTGCTGTGGCAGCTTTTGTGTGGTCTGTGACCTTTTGGAAGGTACAATCTTTTTTGAGATATGTTTATCCATTTGGCAAGTTCCTGGTGGAGTCTTAGAGGCCTGAGAGCCATTCTAGATGTTTCATGTGAGCTTGTATGACTCTGCCATACTCTTTGCAGGCTCTTTTTGATAACTCTTGGAGGGCAATCATTTCTCCCTGTATTCCACAATCTTGGGGAGTTGGGAAAAGCCTTATTGAAAGCCCCAAGGAGTGCTGTTAAAAGTACGTCTGTAACTAATCTAGCACGATAACAGGGCCTCTGGGTAGGAGACCTCCAATGTAACTTTAATCCTATGCATTCAGTGAGTATGGCCACAGGTATGCGTACTTCTCACGGTTTGGTTAAACATCCCAAAGGGACAGGATGATGATGATCAGTTATTCCTTGCCATGAGGAGTGAGTCTGTGGGCCTCCACTTTGGAAAGTCAGTTTTTCAGCAAGTGTTCTAACACAAGAATGGCAGACCATGGGTGGCTGTCACCCACTTGGATTTTTCTTTAAGAGGTAACTGGGAGAGGATTAATTTCTAAGCATGAGATATTTATTCAGAGACATGAGTCAGCCTTGACATTCTGTGACCTCATAAATATGCTAACACCCTTTTTCTCATCCCTAGAAAAAAATGAACCTGGCCTCAGCCATCATTTAGGTGGGCATATAATAACCCACTTATACTTCAACACTGTCATCGGAAAACTTCTTTATCTTTGTCACTAAATGACACACTGAAAGTTTATTATCTGGCACTGAAGCTTTCTTTTTATTATTCTTGGAAGATGTGTGGGGCTCCAACACAAACTGGAATGTGGAAGAGTACGACAAAACAAATCAGCCTAACTTTCACCAGCGATGCACTCCCTTCCCAGCAACTGTTTTTTAATAAATAATATGCTTCCCAAACAGTGCTTCTTCTGTTCAACTGTCCCCTGGGCCCTGGTGTTCGGGTCTCCTCAGTGGAGGCCGAGGTAGGGCAGGACTTACTTTTGGGGAGTGGGTATGTGGCATGTCTGAGGTCTGAGGCACCTTTGCATAACAGGGCAGAGATGTTCCTTTGGGAACTGGGACCAGGGTGTGAGCTTGACCCCTCTTACCCTCCGCCTCACCCCCAGTGTAAATGGATACCCTGCAGTACAGCCAACCCCTCTCTCTGCAGCGTTCTGTCTCACAATGCCTTAGCCCAAGTGCATGTTCTCCTGTCATCTGGTTCTCCTCCTGCTACTGCCTTCCCTATCCACATCTCACTTCCTTCAAGGTCGTGTCCCCCCTGAAAACGCTTCAAAATTTAACCTTCACCTAGTACATCTCTCCTCCTGTGCCTCACCCCTGCCCAGACCCCTGGGGCCTCTCTGAAGGCACTAACCTAAAATGCTCGGAAGCACTACTCTGAGGCCTTTTCCTTCCGCTCTGGATTAGAGGCCTTAGAGGCTCACTAGGTCCCATTCACTTGGGTATTACCTCAGCCTCTGCCCTTAGTAGGTCCTCCATTTGAGAAGAGGTAAGAAATGGTCTGTCATTGTTGGTTTAAGTTGTAGATGTTTTATTCTAGGTGGAATCTATGCCCTACACTTGTGTTTTCTCTTTTGAGAAGGGCCTGCTTTTTAACCCCTTGCCGATTTATTTTGAAGGCCTTAGTGTTTTTAAGGCTTTATCAACATTTTCAAACCCTTTATAGAACAATAATGTAAATATTTCCAAACTTGGACTGGCCTTATAATGGTGGCTAGGTAAAAATAAAATCTATAGAAGTTATAAATTCCTGTAATATCACATCTGTTCCTGTTTTTCTTTGTGAATTTTTCCCTGGCTTCTTAGTATGTTCCTTTTGTCACCCGGGTTTACAGTTAATTAAGTTTTCTTTTGGTTTTTCTGTCTCCAGTCTACCTGTTTCCTGGGCAACACTTACAGTACTGATCTGCTAATAACCCAGGAGAAGCCTCAGGGGTAACAGGCCTCCCTGCCCTTCTCCCTCAAGAAAAGGGCCTGTATGGCCCTGGGAAGAAGGAACCCCTGTATTGTTTAGGGCTATCCCCACCCCTAAATACACATTCCTCTCTGTCAGTATTTAAACATTGTCTGCATCTTGCCTGGAACCAATGGATTGTAACCTCCTGAAAGCCTGGACCATTTTTGCCGTGTTCATTGCTACATCCCAATTGTTGGGAAAGTAATTAAAAATAAACTCCCCTGTTGCCATGGTCCGAATGTTTGTGTCCCCCAAATTCATATGTTGAAACATGGCATTTCGAGGTGGGGCCTTTGGGAGGTGATTATGTCATGAAGGTGGAACCCTCATAAATGGAATTTAGTGCCCTGATGAAAGGGAACCCCAGAGTTGGCTCATCCCTTCCACCCTGTGAGGACATGGCCGGAAGTCAGCCGACCGTCTGCAGCCTGGAAGAGGGTCTCACCAGAACCCAGCCGTGCTGCACCCCGATCTTGGACGTCCAGCCTCCAAAACTGAAAAATCAGTTCCTGCTATTTATAAGGCACCCATTCTGTGGTATTTTGTTATAGCAGCAGGAGTGGAGTAAGACACCGGCCAACTCAGAAACCCTCTCCACAAAGACAGAAGAGACAGAAAACAATTTTACTGCTGAATAAACATTGACCCGGGCTGCCAAGCCCATGACAGACAATCCACCAAAGAGATGGTAAAGACAGAAGAAAATATCACCATTTGGTGTCACCAGGCAGATATAACTCATTATATATGTGTTAACTGTCTTGGTTCTTTAGACCAAATGAAAGATAAAACATCTCAAGTCTTTTCAACAAGCAGGAAGTTATACCTAGAGCCAAGTACCTGGGCTTAAACTCCCACACAGACACAGAGACGGAAACTACCCTTCTTGAGGTTTACATTTCAAAGAGATGGCATCAGGGCCTGAAAGAAAGGCATTCCTGGGACTGCAGAAATGGATTCTAAAAAGATTTACATATATCTCAAAGAGAGAAAGCAGTCCAATTTCACATTTTCTAAAGGGGATGATAAAGAGGGAGAAAGTCGTCTTTCCCTTTTGGTACCGGTGGAACAAAAACTAATTTTTAAAATTAGATTTGTAGTTACCAGTACACAAGCAGAGTATCTGGCACGTAGTAGGTGCTCAACAAATGAGGGAATGTATGATGAATCCCTTTCTTCTGGGAAACAAGACTTTCCCCGAACTGTCCAAGTTCAAGGAACAGTCTCAGCTCCCGATGCTGCCACCTGCACTTCCTGGCTTTTCCTCCAGGATGCAGCTGTCTCAGAGGGCAGGTGAGGCCAGGAGTGATAGGACCTCTGGGAGGTGAGAACGAGCCTCCCCTAGAGGGTGGAGATGGAGCCTGGGGCTGACAAGGCCTCTCCAGTGGTTTGAGGGCCTTAATGGAGGCCTGGGGACACGGGTCTGGGTCCCGCGGAGACTTTGTGGTCCCCTCTTTGGGGATCTTGTCCTCTGAGAGCCCTCCTCCTGGTCACACAGTGTCTCCAGATGCCTCAGGATTTCCAAACAGTTGACTGTCAGTGTGTGGGCAGCCTGGCCCTACCCGGAAACACAGCCCATGTCACCTGGCCCAAGGATTCCTACTTGGAACTGGAGGATGCTGGGATTCTCCGCCCATAGGCTGATAGTGGTTTCTCACTTTGGACCTACATGAAGTCAAAATCCTTTTCTCCAGTATTTTCTTCATCTACTGAGTAGGGGCAGCAAGTGTGACAGCCGGGATTTGGAGGTAGCCATTCTCCTAGCAACCACCTAAAAACCTATAATTTTAGTACTTACCTCAGACAAAAACTGTTTCTGAGAGAATTTACATCTTCATATCGGATCACTAAATTAAGAGCTTTTCAAAGCCGAAAACAATGGGGATTTTTAAATTGAGACTTAACATGGTTTCTGAGCTTGTCCATTGTTTGCTGACGACAGTCATATGTCCTAAGACGTCAGGGTCCACACGTCAGAGGCCCTGGCCCTGCCCAGCCCACTCTCTTGACCTCACTCAGGCCACCACTGGCCCCTTAACCTGCACACACCTGCTCCTCTTTCATGCAGATGAGAGAACAGCAGAATTGACCAAGGAGAGATAACGGGAAAGCCTCCTGTCCACTCTTCACTTCCAAAGTAAATGTACATAAGGATTTTGTTGATGCTCCCTGCCACTTTCCACTTTGGAAAATATACTCAGAGGGTTTTCCTGCTATTTCCTTTCCCTCCACGACATCGCCTCTCCCAATCAGTCTGCTTCTGGAGAACACTGTGACACACAATGACGACAGTCAGTGGCTTCTTTGGGAATGCAGATCTCCAGGTCCAGCACATAGCAGCCATGCGGCCAGAAGACATAGTGTTTTCACTCACTGAGGACTAGTGACACGTGTGACAGGAAAGACTGAGCTGGCGATAGCGCTTTATATGAGTTTCAAGAGCAAAAGTGAAACTACCCTCCCATGATCTGCACTGTAAATCTCTAAACCATAGGATTTTTAAGGAGCAAATAGCCCTAGGGCCTTGGGGATACAAGCCAACTGGTTCTCAGACATAGTTCATCTAGGCTGGTAAAATCCCTTCCCTCCAAATGGGGAAGTCGTTTGGTATAAACATGGCTGAACTTTCTAACCCACTAATTTCTAGGCATTCTATCCTAAGAAAATAATTAAACATGGTAAAAGCTCAATGCTCAATTATACTTAATATAACATTATTATGATAGAAGAAAAAGCAGCAATGACCTAATTATGCACGTGCATGGGGTTAGGTAAGTATTTCATTTACTTGTGATCTACTTTGGTTTTGCCAGTTGCAAGGAAGAAAGACTCAAGCAAGGCTGAAGCCTGGGACCCAGGCCTCTGTCCCGTCCTCCCCTGGCCTCCTGCGGCCTTGCCCACTGCCATGGCCAGGGCCTTCTTCTTGTATCTGCTCTAACCTCCCCTCGCTCCTGAAAGCCTTCGCCGGGCACCTAACATCCGTGGCCCCTTTCTTCCTTGCACCTCTCCCCCTCCCTTTGCCCGGCAGCCTCCCTTCCTGGGAGCCGGCTGTGCTGGGCGCTCCCAGTTGCCCTGTTTTCTTCTCTTCATAGCTCAAAGACAGAAGCAAACGGAACATTGCTTAAAGCACCATCCAAAGACAAAATCAAAACTACCTTTAAGTTCTTTGAAAGCTATTCCATAAAATACAGGTTGATCTGTCAGCTTTCTGAACGGTGAACAGCAGCGAGTCTGGTGCATCAGTACATTGTTAAATTCATCAAATTGGCTGTTCTGAGAAATTGGGAAGAGACGCCTAAAAATGTGAAATGTTGGCAAAACAGAAAATGACTTTTAAAAGAATTCAAGAGAAATCAGTATAAACCGAAAAGTCTTATATGAAATGTTATAAATTTGAAACATCATCCTATAAATAGCACAGTCGAAGAGGCTAAACTAGACTAAAGTTCTAGTTTTCAACAATATGAACATTTCTTAAAATGCAGGTATGATGTTAAAGAAGAATATTAAATACTAAAAAAGTATATTACCTAAAATGGTGCATGGAAAAGCAGTGTACTAGCTAAGTTTGGTGAATTGGCCATTTGGGGACCAATTGATAAAAGATGGATTCTCGTGGAATCTATTGTTAGACCCTCTGCTGAGTGTCGGGCTTGGGAAGTCATGGGTGGTTTCTCTGCCTCTTGTCTGGTCTCTCTGTGTCTGTCTCCATCTCTCTGTCTCTGCCTGTCTCTATGTCTCTTTGTCTCTCTCTGTCTTAGTCTCTGTCTCTTTGTTTTTTTCCTCTGTCTCTCCAGGGGATAGTCAAGTCCCTGCTCCTCTTTCCCCAGAGCTCCAGCTCCTCTCTGAACCCCAGTGCCTGCCTTCAGCTCCCCATTCTTTAGCTGGCAGGTGGGTCCAGCCTGCCCGGTGCCCGTCTGAGCCTCACTCCCCACGTCCTCACTGCTCAGTGCCCCTTTACCCAAGGAATCCACTCAGTCGTATGTTGGACTTCAAATTCCTGGGGAGAGAAACTATCTGGCTGCCTCAGGCCCGGTGTCTCACTAACCAGGCTGGGCTGTGGCCACGTGGAGCCATGCCTTGGGGGCAGGGAGGCTGCTGAAAAAAGGGAGTGCAGCAGGAGGACGTAATTTCATTTAAGGTCCAGCTCAGCTCCTCCCCTGCCTGGCACTTTTCCCTTCTTCCCATGGATCCAGCTCTGGAGGTGACCTCATCCTGCACCATCCCTAGAAGCAGCTCCCCTGCCTACTGGCTCTGCCTGAGCTCTCTGCTTTGGACCTCACAGTACCATGATGAGATAACAGGAGTTTCCTTGTCTATTGTCTGCCTCCCCAGCTAACATCACTTCCCCGGCATGGGCTTTGTCTGGTCCACGCTCCATCCCTGGTTCCTACAATCATGCCTGATGCTCAGTTAATATCTGATGAATGGCTGAAATAAACTCACATGCTCCTCAGTAGGAAACACCAAAGTCATGTCTGGGCGTTGCCCTGGGACCACTTTGAAAGCTCAGGAACAGAAAAGCTGTGGCTGGTGGCCAGAGCTCCATCCCCACCTGCGCCCTGCCCACCTCCCACCCTGCCATCCGTACTCCTCACCAAGCCCAGACCTCATCTCCTGGGAAAAGAGGTAGGGAAAGTTATATTTTATCTTATTTTTTTCCTCCAGATGTGTGTCAGAATCATTTGGGCACGTTTTCGAAAATTTTTTTGTTGAGATTTTGATTGGCATTACATACATCCATCAATTTCAAAAGAAACTACATCATTATAACATTGAATCTTCCCATGAGCGTGATGTCGCTTTATTGTCTTCTTTCATAACTCTGTTTTCATATAGTTTCTGCATATTTATTGTTAAACTACGTTTTAGGGGTACTTTACTTTTGCAGTTGTTATCTTGTATGGCTTCTCCCACCCTTTTATTTTCTAATTGTTAGTATAGAGGAAAGGAATTTATTTGTGAAGTGTATCCATTCACTTTAACGAAACTCTCTTCAATCCTAAGAGTTTCTCATTTGATTACTTTAGGAATAAAATCACATTATTGACAAATGATCATTTTTATCTTTCCTCTTCCTTCCTCTAGTTGAACCTCTTTATCAGCTGTTTCTTACTGCTTTTGGCAGAGTAGGTCCTTTCTTAAATAAACCTTTCATTAGGAAAGACATTGAGGACTCCACAGAATATTTAAAGAATAAAACCAAGAAAGTGACATATCTCAACTTCTGGGATGCTGCCAATGTAGTACTTAGAGGAGATTTATTGCTCCCAGTGCTTATATTAGGGAGGGAAAAAGAAGAGAAACGATAAATCAAGTCACTACTCGATGAACTTTGTGCCCTTTGAATTACAAACCAAGAAAAAGGGGAAAAAGGAAGTAATAAATTTAAACAAAATTGAGGAAGAAGAGAGAGAATTGATAAACGTAATCAATAGCACATGGGAGGAAATGGCCCGTCTGCAGACGGGGCACCATGGAACCGGATGGAGGAAGGGCCCCGGGTCCGGCCAGGCAGCCCACCTCTTCCTTTCCATCGGATACCTGGGGCAGGTGGGCTTCGGGCGGGAGGGTTCTGTGGACCCTCTGACCACCCACTGGCCATGGACTCCTGACTGGAGTTTTAGCCCCAACCAGTAGCCCAGAAGTACCTGGGGTGGGGTAGAGAGTGCTCAAAATCAGGATAGGAGCCAGCAGGTCCTACATCCAGGGAGAGGGAGGCACAGACCTCCAGGTGAGCAGTGACTCAGACCCTTACTTTGTAAATCCATCCAGTCTTACACAGCTTATAGAGTCTTCCTTTCCCTCTGTCTTGCTTGTTTATAGTAAACATAGATTTTAAAATTTTTCACCATGATGGAGAAAAGGGCAAGTCCTTGGTTTGCCTGCCTTCAGGCCAGAGCATTTGGGGTCAGATCCCCCGGGGCTGGCTGGCGTGGGGGACAGGTGACCCGTGTGAGCACAGAGACTGGCTGTGCTGGACTCACAGGTTCTTTTCAGGCTGGTTCTTTAGAGGATTTGACGTTATGTTGATTAGAAGGGAAAGTTCTTACAGCCAGTCTTAAAAACTTTAGTAGCCAAATTCTAAAAAGGAGCAAATGCAAATTAATATACTCTGGAAAAAGAAATGAACTAATACTAAACATGTTTTACAAGCAAAATGAGGGATCAGATTCTCAGCAGTCTGCTTGCCTGTTTTTGTAACAAAATGGAAATTAATATCTTCCCAGGGACTCATCATTGATTCCCCTCAACTCAATGGAATATGCAGCAATTCTTTTTAACAGAGAGGAAAAAGCTCCCAGCTGCTTTTTGTGAACAAGCAGAGACAGAAGGACATCTCAGAGTAGACGTGGGTCTCCTGAGACTCACTGGGTGGCTCCTTTGTTTTGCACTGGAAGGAGACTGGGCTCTCATTTTCCGGGTGGGGGTTGCTTAGCAGGCTTAGCCTCCCTGGTGTGCAGAGTTCTGGCCCAAGTAAACCAGGAGCCTCCAGGGAGCAAAGAACCGGAGACCAAAGCCTCTTCTCCCTGAGCTCTAAGGTCAAGGAGGCCTGTGGGGGTCATCCAGTGGCCTTGACCTGTCTGCCTGGCCAATGGGGCTGTGGCTGCTCCTGGCACAGTGTGGGCTGAGCCACCCTGCTGGTGTGGAAGTTTGGGGAGAATCCCAAGCTCCTGAAGATGACTTAAGGAAACTGAGGCCTTGAAGCCCGAATGAGGGGTGCCCTTGGGTCAGGACCATTAAGGGTATCACCACGGTGGCCCACAGCATCTTGCAGATTTGGGGACCTGCTTTCAGCAAGGACACGGTGGCAGCATCAGAGGCCAAGATGGCAGCTGACTCGTTTTGCCTGGCGGTGGTATGTGTTAGGGAGGCCTCAAGATGGAAGTACTGAACTTCCTGCTGGTTGGAGCTTGCAGACATTGTCATATAGACGTGACAAGGGCATGTGCCCTTAGCTCTTGGGCCAACAAGGCCCTTGCTCATCCCGGGCAGACGTTGTCTTGTTTTTCCATTTCCTGCACATTCCGCCCGTGGATACGCAGGAGCTGGTACTGGTTAACTTCTGCGTGGCGCCGTGCGCTGGGCACTCAGGGGGCGCTCCTTCCCCAGGCCTGGTAGCCCCCTGTGCGGCCGACATCCTGCTTCCAGGAACAAGAGGCTCACTCCAGCTGCCTCAGGTGGTAGGTATTCAGTGAACCATTCAACAAGCCCAGGTGCTCTGTCTTCTGGGGTGTTTTCAAATGGCAACTCTGTGCTCTTTTACGGAAGGCTTTGGATGGCGTTTACCTCATAGGGATGCAAACTGTTTCACTGTGAATATTTTTATAGTCTTAAAAATCCTGTAGGTCTCCCTCACCAGGAACTTCTCTGTCTACCTCTCTTGACAGCCTGCAGCTTCCTGAACAGTTAAGGAGGTGCCCCCGCAACATGCCCTGATTCCATTTTGGGGGTCCTCCCTTCAAACTCAGCCTCTTCATTACGCCAAACAATGTAACTGTCCCTCACATTGGGTTCTGGGCCTTCCTGGGCACCACCACACCCAATAATGTTCTCCACTAATCAGAGGGCTCCCTGACTCGACACCGTAGAAGTGCCAGAGGCTTTGCCCTTCCTGCTTTTCTTTCTCCCTCTACCACAAGCCCCCACGCGGGGAGGAGCGCTGAGGGAAGATTTCTTCTCCCACAGATGTGCGGTGGGTCTCCTTCGTTCCCCTCCCCCGCTGCAGGCAGAAGTGGCTTCAGTCACCTGTTTTCTTCTGTAACAGGACAGAGAGGGTTCAGGTGTCCGGCAGCTCCCCTAGCACAGGGCCCTTGGAGATGAGCTGCTGTGGATTCAAGGCCGCTCTAGGACCAGGTTGGGTCCTCTGCCCTGGCTTCCCCACCAGGAGTCACCGTCACTGCTCTCACCAGTGCCTGGCCCCCTCCCACCCCTCTCCTAATGGCATGATTTGCTCCTTGTTTCTCCCAGTTCTGAGAAGGAATTGATTGGCCTAATTCATTTCCACTCTCCTTTCATGCTCGGCACTCATAGGTCAGATGCCCAGAGCTGAGGGGTCATCAGCTGTGCCAGGTGGTCTAGAATATGACCACGCTTGCTGGGACCTGTTTCTTTCAGGGACGGAGGGAGTGGGCACGCCCCCAGAACAGAGTTCCCGGCTCTTCCTGGGATTCACTGCGGAGGACAGTCCCCTGTTTTGCCCAAAGTCATATAGCCGTTGAGTGTCAGAGGCAAGCTGTGCATCCGGGTCTGTTCCTGCCAAAGCCACGTCGCCATCAGCCTCTTACTTTGCGCTGGCTTTTCAAGGATAGAGGTGGCGGCTACAGAAGGGTGGGGAGGGATTCTTTGGCCAAGGCTGAAATATGGCCAGAATGGTGGAAATAAGAAAGTGCTATTTTTTTATTTTGTTTTGGGTTGTTTTTTTTTGTTTTTTTTTACTTTATTATTATTTTTAATTCTTTTATTGTAAGATAAACATGTTTTAAAAATTAGTTTCAGGTGTACAACAGTGCACTAGTTGAGAAAGTACTATTTTTCAATCTCTTTAGTAGGTACACTTTACAACCTCCTATAAAGAATGGTTATCAAGTCCATAAACAAACAAACAAGGACCCGCTGAGTGGCGCGGTGGTTAAGCGCTGGCCTGCAAAGCCAGCGGCGCCGGTTTGGGTCCAACATATGAGGGCCAGTGACATTGCCCTAAAAAAAAAAAAAATTAAAAAAGAAAAAAAGGAACAAACAAACAAAAACCCTCTCACTGCATGGTAATGCAAGAAAAAAAAGCCAATAAGTCATTACCCAAATTTTTGAAAAGTGGTGTGAGTTGCATATTAAAAAGTCAAGGGAATGGGGTGAGGTCATCTTAAAATGGCAGGAGGCGCCTCAAATTAGATCCAGCTGTGCTCAGGCTCCACACCTGGCTCCACACACGGGCCAGTCCGTGTGAAAGTCGTATCAGGAAGGGGATAGAAACCATCCTGGGAACCACAGGAAACAAGTCCCTGCCAGTAGGAGCCGAAGCTGTAGGAGCTGCAGTGACGTTCCCAGGTCTTTGAACTCCCCACAGCTCGACACTTCAGAGAAATTCTCAAAGGTTGTTAAAGCTTTCCAGCCTTTTGTTTCATTTTGTGACTTTTAAAAACTGCCTCCTTTCAATGTCTTTCTGCCTCCCCTTTGGGTCTCAGGGTTACTCCCAGGTCCAGGCACCTGCAACGTAGCCCCAGTTTCCCCCGAATGAGACCCGAGAGTTTTGTTCTAAGTTCCTACAGTGAGTTTTGTACCTGGGGCCTCCTCCTTGAAGGAGGGCTGACTATTGATGAAAGGATTCAGGGATCCCAACCAAGGCTACCTGGTTTTGAATCCACATCCTAATTCTCACCAGCCTAGTGAGCTGGATCTGTGTCTTGGTGTTCTTGTCCGCAGAACAGGACTCAATATAGTAATCACCCAATTGGATTGTTGTGAGGATTCAATGAGAGGGTTTATGTTAATGATTAGAGTAGTAGTGCCTGGCATGTAGTAACTACTTACTAAACATTACCTGTTCTTATTGTGAAATAGAGCTAGGAAAGGAGTTGCATGACATTTTGTTGGGTAACTAATCCTAGCCATCTTGGCAATTCCAGGGAAAGGCGCAGAAAGGAATGCCAGGGGCTGCCTCGTCTGGGACTTGCAGACACCCCTACTGGCACCGCCCACGGGTCTTAGTCCCTTCCAAACATCATGGTTCAGAGTGATTCTATAAACTGTTGTCTTCCATCATTGCGGATCCACAGTTCAGTGATCTTCCACTCATTTGTCACTGGCACTTATTTTGTGACCATCAGATATCCATTACCCTTTTTAAAAAAACAAAAACAAAAACAAACCCAGCCCTTACTCTCTTTAAGGGGACTTGCCCCTATCGCATTGGGTGGCGTGTTTGGGGAGCAGTAGGTCAGGAAGTTTCTAACCTCATTGCTGAAGAAACCAAAAGGGGTTCAGAGCCCATCACAGAACTCAGAACTGCCCATGAGTCATTGGGGCATAGAACCTATGCACCATCCATCAGACTCTGCTGGGACTCTGAGATATGAGGACAAGTAGACACAGGACAGAAAAGAAAAGGGTTCTGGCTCACAGCAAGTGCAGTGCGAGCCGAGTTCCCACTGTTTCTTCTCTTTCCATCAGCCTTCTGGGTTACCCCACAACCTCCTATATGCTGGTCAGTCACAGACTCTTGCTTGCTTGCAATCAAAAAACTTGAACTGACACTCATTTGTTGAATTCCACTGAGAGCTGTTCAGTTTCATAGTTCTGACAGCTTGAAGAGTATGAAGACCACTACTGATGTCTAAATAGCTCTTGATTTGTGAATTGGAACCCAGATGGAAGGTTGTAGAATAATGAAAAAGATCACATAACTTGTGTTTGTATTTTGTTTCGTTTTTAGTTGGGGAATTGGGTGAGGGGAACAGCGTTGGGGAATCGGGGAAGGGGAACAGACAAGTTGCTGTCCTTTTGTTCCTCAGTCTAGTTGTGGAGGACGTTGCTTCATTGGCTCATGTTGGTATCGTCATTGTGCTCTTCCCGGGTGAGGCAGATTGGTCGCCGGCCTCTAGACGGTCGCTCACGGTGGCTCTTGGCAGCTCACACTGGCTGCCGGCCACTCACTGTAGCCTGTGACAGCCCACTGCAGCAGGGGCTGCAGCTACCTGGTCTCTGGCAACTCACAGCAGCCCAGCTCCAGATGGAGCTGTTGTTCATCATCTTAGCTGTAGAGGGCAGTGTCGCTGGCCCTCATATGTGGGATCCGAACCTGGGCCCTGCTGCTCAGAGCCAGAGTCCTAAGCCAGCTCTTAACCAATGCGCCACTCGGCCGGCCCTGTATTTTGATTCTTAGTCATCTGCTTAGAAAGCTTAGAAGTGATCACTTAGGCCTTCTCTATAAAAATCTTCCATGTGTTACACAATCCCAGTTGGGAATCACTGGATGTGTCAAGTGGAGCATGGGAAACTGGCCCATGGAACAGGAATCAAATACGCGTGTACAACCTTCGTTTCCATCACCAGGGTCTCCTCAGCACCAGCTTTTTCCTGATTTTCCAACACTTTGCCAACTCACTTTGCTCTTTCCATTCCACTCCTGCATTCCTGTATGGCTCATCTCATGGTTCTCCTGCCTCTGGTCCCCACCTCTTCCAGAGATATCAGGCTTGTGACAGACGGAGCCATCTGAATAATGAAGACTCAGGATGGCTAGAACTGGATGAGAATTTGGGAGCCAGCCCAAACAGCTATTTTATGCAGAGGATGAGGGAAATCAAGGGTCTTCCAGACGAAATGACCTACACAGGCAGAGTTAGAACCCAGGACTCCAGACCTTCTTTTGTTTATTATACCACATGGCCACCCATGAAGCAGGAACTAAAGGAGCTGAAGATGGTAGGTTAGTGTTGGCAGTTACTGAGTCATGATTTCCAATTTTACTGCATCTTTGCTGCCAGGTACTGAGTTATCTCCTACTTGAGTAGGCAGAGTGTAATTCTCTGCCCCGTGGGTGCTGGGCTTGGTCACATGACTTGCTCTGAGGAATGGAATCTGAGCAGAAGTGACAAACATACCAAAGAGCATCTGTGTTGCTACCTACTCCTCTTGCACTTTCTGCTGCTCACCATGGGAAGAACATCCCTCAGGTGTCCACTGGCCCCAGAATGAGAGACACATGGAAGAAAACGCAACACGACCCAGAGCCTGATGACAGCTCTTCCAGCCAACCTGCGGACCTGTGGCTGTGAAATACACGACTACTGCTATAAGCCATGGAGAGGTCTGAGTTTATTTGTTACCCAGCACGACTTGGGACGAGCCTGCCTAACCCAATGCTCTCAAAGCTCAAAGGAGGAGCACACTGTGAAGAGCAGAGAGCGTGGCCCCAAACACCCCACAAGCTACTGCCAGAATAGACCTGTGCAATCACTCCTTTTCTCGGTGCCTGTGTAGTTAAGTCCGCTCTCTTTGGCTCTGCAGTGAAAGCTCTTCTCACTTGAACTCCACCCAGTTCTTAACCTCATCTCCCTCTTCTTCCCTTTACTGACCTTCCATTTCAACCACACTTAAACCACATGCACGTTCCTCCCCCTAGCCCCTCTATTCCACCTAATTAAGTCCCCAACTTCATGAAGATAACAAACCCAGCCCCCTCCATCCCCCCCTTCTATGACCACAGGTTGTCAGAGTGGACAGAGATGCTTCTTCCCTCTCTCACTGTCCCCTCACCTTGGTGCCCTTCTGCTCCTCTGTTAGAAGGAGTGTCTGGTGCAGCCCTATCTGCTCCTAACCAGATCCCACTGACATGCGATCCTGGCTGTCCCATGTCACCTCCACAGTTCCTCTGGGCACCTTCTCTTGTCCACCCTCATGTAAATATAACCCAGGTGACTCCTGGTACAGAGGAGAGGATGCTGGAAGCCAAGGGGAAAAGCCCTTAAAGGAGCAACCGAGACAAAGGGAAGAGGCCAGGTTGCCTTCGGACTTTCGTTTGACAAGACCAACTTGGGTGCCAGGTCGTTTGATCACTGAACCTGAAAGCCTGCTGAAGGAGGCCTGGTAAAGCCATGACTTGACACCTGGTGGCTTAGAGCTCTTGGGGGTCCTTCTCTCCCTGGCAGGTGGACACCAAGAAGTCAACACATTCAAAAGGGAGGGGTGGAGAGGACCTGCTGATCATGGCAGAGGAAAGTAAGTGGCCACTTGTTTTTTTGCCCAGTGGTTCTCTGAAAATATTTTACTGAATCAAATTCTCCTCGCTGACAGGAGTGGTCTAGAAGCACATTATTCAAAGAATGGAGGAAGTCCTCTTGAGGTCAGTGCAGTTCCTGACGCCCTGACTCAGAATATCAAAACCGCCACCGGAAAACCCAAACACACAAGACCACAGCCTCCAATTGAGCTGAGAGAACCTTCAGCCCTTGGGGGCCCAAGGCCAGAGAATGTGTCAGAGGAGAGTTTTATTGCAGGAATCTAAATTTAACCAGCTGGAGCTCTTTTTAAACAATCATCCTATTCATATATTTAAAATAAATTGTGCATCTTTTAGCAGGCAGTGTTTCATTATTAAGATGGAAGATGGAACAGAGTGTTCTTGGCTGGGTCGGTCCCAGGATCCCAGGCTCCTTTTCAGGATTTCTCGGCATGTGGTAAAGACATTTATTAAGGTAAATGTGTTTCAGGCCTGACAGATTGGAGGCTCTTCTACCTACACAGCAAGCAGCTGCCAGCCCCTGAGTGGCATGAAGTGAAACCTTTCCAAAGTGATGTCATTATCTCCTGACGTTCTCCCAGGCTCCTGGAGGGGGTGAGGAAGTTAAAGAAAAGAGAAGTTTTAGAGTGCTCAATGGGTTGATTAAAATCTCTTGATAAGAGATACTAACATGCTTCATAGAGCTATAATATAAATATTAATATTAACTAAATATAAATATTAATTAATCTAATTAAAATAGTGGGAGATGGTTACAAAGAGACAGTTCCAATATATCAGTTTTTCAAAAATAGACTTTAGGATACATAGGAAATCAGCATATAATAAAGAGGTCGAAAAGCTCATTCCTTGAAAAAGATCAACAAACTACGCAGCTTTCTGGCCAGGTTTACAAAGGAATGTCCACATAATTAGGAATAAATAGGGAGACATACCCGCTGAGGCAGCCCCTGATACCCAAACCTGACAAATCAGCATAAAAAATTATGTGGATCGACCTTTCTTTCCTCTGAATATTGATATGAAAATCCTAAATAAAATATTAGCAAATCTGATTCATCAGTGTATTAAGGCACAGTTTCATTACAGGAGTGCAAGAGTAGTTAAAAATTTGGGAAATTAAGTCTTGTAATTTATCACATTAATAGGAGCAAAGTAAAAAAACTTTACACATTATTATCTTCAGTGCTTCTCAAACTATAATGCATGGAAGGATCACCTGGGGCTCCTGTAAAAATGCAGTTGCTGACTCAGTGTGTCTGGGATGGTGAGCGTTTCTAGCAAGCGCCTGGATGATGTGATGCTGCTGGCTGAAGGACCCCACTTTTAGTAAAGAAATAGACTCTAAGTCCCACCCACTCCAGACCAACTGAACCACAATCTGCCTTTTAGCAAGATCACCAGGTGATTCATATGCACAGTAAAGGTTCAGAAGCAAAGCTCTAGCTCAATAGTTCTTAACCCTGGGTAGATGTTATAGTTACCAGGAAAATTTTTAAAAATGCTGATGCCTAGGCTCCACCCCAGACCAATTAAATCAGAATCTAGATGAGAGGGAACTCAGGCAATAGTATTTAAAAAAAGATTCTAGGTGATTCTAACGTGAAGCCAATATTGAGAGTCACTGACCTAGGTTACTGCTGAAAAGACACTGGACATAATTCAACATGCATTTCTGACCAAAATGCTCAGAATGCCCCAAACATAAGGGTGATCCCTTAAAACATTTATCAGAAACCAACAGCAAACATTATATTTCATCAAGAAAAAACAGAGGCATTAAGTCATCAACAAAATAGAAATGCCCACTATCATTGCAACTGTTCAAAAGCTCTAGATGTTTCAGATGATGAAATTAGGTAAGAAAAAGAAAATCAGGATATAAATTGGAAAATAAAAGACAAACCATGGTGATTTCCAGATGATATAATTATCCACCTAAAAAATAAAATCAGCTTAATAGAGCATCAAAACAGTTAGAAACCTAGGGAATGTCGCCAGATACAAGGTAAACAAAAATCAAGAGCCTTTTCATATATCAGAAATGAGCTAGGAAATTTTTTTCTTTTTTTAAAGATTTTAATTGGAGAATTGGGGGAGGGGAACAGACAAATTGCTGTCCTTTTGTTCTTCAATCTAGTTGTGGAGGACACTTTGCTTCACTGGCCCATGTTGGTATTGTGATCATTGCACTCTTCCCAGGTGAGACAGTCAGTTGCTGGCCATTGGACGGCCGCTCACGGCTGCTCACGGCAGCTCATGCCAGCTGCCAGCTGCTCACGGTAGCTCAGGGCAGCCCACTGCAGCCTATGCTGTCGCTGGTCACTCATGGCAGCCCAGCTCCAGGTTGAGCTGTTGTTCACCATCTTAGCTGTAGAGGGTGCAGCATCACTGGCCCATGTGGGATCCAAACCGGCAGCTCTGATGTTCAGAACTCGCTCTCCCAAGCCAACTCTTAACCAACGTGGCTGGCCCAGGAAATTTTTTGAAGACTCGTTTAACACTAGTAACTATGTATAAAATATATCCGAAGATAACTTCATAAGAAATATGCATGACAAACTGTTATCAAAATGATAAAACTATTACCAAAGAAGACTTGAATAAATAGACACATCCCTATGCAAATGGAAGTCTTAATAATAAAAAAAGTGTCAGTTCTACCTCAAATTCATAAAGAATCGAACATAACTTCTTTCAAGAGCCTGATGTAATTTTAAAACATATTAATAAAATCATTTTAATATTCGACTGGAAGAATAATTTTATAAGCATAGAAAAAACAATTTTTGGAAACAGCAATAAATTAAGGAGACTTGATTTATGAGATAGTTTTAATTGAGGTATAATTGGCACACAATATACTTAATACATTTTAAATGTATAATTCAAATAGTTTTGATAAACGTATGCACTCTTTTAACCACCAACCCAGTTAAAATGTAGAACAATTCCATCTTCTTGGAAGGTTCTCTGAAGCCCCTTTCCGGTCAATCTTCCCCCAACCCCCCTCCTCCCAACACTGGGCCTGACCCACTCATTTGTTTTCTGTTGCTACAGATTTGTTTCACCTGTTCTAGAATTTCATCTAAGTGTAGGCTTATGGAATGTTCTCTTCTGTGACTCAGCTTGATGTCCGTGAGATCCACACCCCCATCAGATATTACAACAATTTATTGCACCTGTGGTAATCACACTGGTGTCTGTACCAGCACAGGAATGAACAGACTGATCACGGAATAGAGCAGAGCTAAGACATGACTCCAAGTTCAAGTGGGAATTTCACAGATGAAAAAGGTGGCAATCAAGGTCAGTCTGGAAAATACAGATTAGCCAATAAATGGCTTTGGGATGACTGGCTCATCATTGGGGGAAAATAAGGTTGGATTCTCTACTATTTATCTCATGTTAAATGACAGATGGGTTAAATATAAAACTAAGTCTACAAAAGAAGAAAAATAGGGCCGGCCGAGTGGTGTGATGGTTAAGCGCTGGCTTGGGAAGCCAGCGGCCCCGGTTCGGGTCCCACATAGGAGGGCCAGTGACACTGCCCTCAAAAAAAAAAAAAAAAGAGGAAAAATATAGGTAAACTTATTTTATAATCTTGAAGTTCTTTAAGCCTCAAACAAAAGTCAATATACATATAAAATAAAAGATTGATAAACTTGACCGAAATAAAAATCTAAAATGTCCATGTGGCAAATAAAATCATTTGGGGAAAATAATTGCAACATACATGAAGGGGTAAATATGCTAAATAAATAAAAAGCTACCAAAAATCAATTAGTAGGCAAATACCCAAGAGGAAAATAGGTAAAGAATAAGAACAGGTCATTCACTGAGGAAGAACTCCAAATGGTCAAGAAACAGAAGCCATAGGGTTCAAAGAAATACAAACGATACAATTGTACTATCTGATTGACTCTTGTTAACTGTCTTACTGATTTTTTAAAAATGAAGATACCCTTTTTTGGTACACGGAGCCAGACATCCATTCTATTCTTTTTTTTCTTTTTTTTTTTTAAAGATTTTATTGGGGAATTGGGGAAGGGGAACAGACAAGTTGCTGTCTTTTTTGTTCTTCAGTCTAGTTGTGGAGGACGTTGCTTCACTGACCCATGTTGGTATCATCATTGCGCTCTTCCCAGATGAGGCAGATCGGTAGCTGGCCTCTGGATGGTAGCTCACCGCGGCTCTTGGCAGCTCACGCTGGCTGCCGGCCACTCACTGTAGCCCATGGCAGCCCACTGCAGCAGTGGTTGCAGCCTACACCATCGCCGGGGCTCGCACAGCCCAGCTCCAGGTGGGCTGTTGTTAGCTGTGGAGGGCAGTGTCACTGACCCTCATATGTGGGATCTGAACCGGGGCTGCTGGCATCCCAAGCCAGCTCTTAACCAACGTGCCACTCGGACAGCCCCATTCTATTCTTTACGATGGCTGAGTTTTGAGTGGTGTTTTACAAAATGCTCTCATATGTGACCTTCATAGCAAAAGAAGTAGGAGGATGAGGCGTTCTTTATATTGATTTTACAAACGAGGGGTCCTAGGTTCACTGAAGTTACTTTCCTCATGTCATAGAGATAGTAAGTGGTCAAATCAGGGGTTAACTTGTTGTTTTCTGAATGTTTATTCCATCATAGCTCTCTTAGAACTAATAGGGCTAACTAGCTTTTTCTCCAGTGAATTTCCATCGGTTCAAAAGTTTCAGAATTATTATGCTAATATAATTATGCTCTCATTCCAGGGAAGATAAATGTAATGCCCTATGGCTCTCTAATTTTGCTTCTTAATAAAACATTAAATCCATTTAAAGGAAGGTACAATTGATAGATTAAATATCTTCATAAAGAGTATGAAAATGACTGCATTATATTATTTCTATAGTATTGTAAGAAAGCTGAGTTACAGTTCCAAAGATATTTTCTTGTAATTTTAAAATTTGTAAACTTGATTAATTGGTTAATCCACTCCTTCAACAAATATGTACTGAGTACCTACTATGAGGTAGGCACTTTTCTTGATAGTGGGAATGCAAGACAGGCACACATCTCTGCACGGAGCTGAATTCTAAATTTATTTTTGACATATGAAGAAATAATAATTGTGCTGGTTTGCCTATCACGTATATAACTGTGCTGCCAATGTTTTAAATAATCCAAACAGTATAAAAAGCAGATAATTTAATAAATACACACTGCAGTTTAAAGTGCACAAAGATATTCACGACTTTTGCCTGAAAATTAAACTTAGAATTCTAGGAATGTCAGGGTGCCCTTAGAGGTTCCTCTATTTATATCTTGTTCCTCTTTTTCTGAAGAAGGTCACAGAAAATCTGCCTGGACTCACTGGGGACCACCCTGCTACCTTAGGAGCACAGGAAAAGACACCTGTGCCCCTTGACAATTTGCATTGAGAAGGAAAGAGACAAGGCAAGAAGACTCTGATTGATGTTGGACAAAGGAAGTTGACATGGCCTGAGCAAAGAGGAGGTAATCAGACTCTCTTGTTTCAAAGGTTAGAGGAAAAAAATATGACCAATTCCTTGGAGAATCCCAGAGAGAAACGGAGGACCTTAGCTGTAGGGCTTATGGGAAATTGGCCTCAGAACACCTCTGACAGGGCGTCTTGGGCCAGCGCAGCCTGGGGTGTGCCCCACACAGTGGGCACAATGGATGGAGAAGCCAGACTCCGTCCCTGCCTTCTGTGCCCAGTTGGCCAGCAGGCTGTCCCTTGGAACCCGTGGCCGATTGCTGCAGGATATGGTGCCATCCAGGCCGCCAGAGCAGTGTGGTCAGCCCCAGTCACCCCGGCACTTGACAGTCTCAGGGATCATGTGTAGGGGAATAAAGAGTAGTGGGAACCCCAACATCTGTCCACTGGACCAGGACATGGAAGGGAGCCGGGAGGACATGGGTTACTTGACGTTTTAAAATATTGTATTTTTCTTTTTAAAAGGACATGAATTATTGGCTCAAGTTGGGCAAAAAGCTGTGTGACCACTTAGAAGTTTTAGACCTTTCCCCAGCTGTATACAAGCACAGGTGAGCTTGACGTGTGTGTGTGTGTGTGTGTGTGTGTGTGTGTGTGGTGGGAGAGTGTCTCTTGGCCCCTGGACTTGATAAAAGCTCAGCTTGGGGCCCATTCCACTCCTGGAGGAGTTTCTTTCTTTTTTTTTAAAATTAATTTATTTATTTTTAGTTAGTTTCAGGTGTACAACACAGTGCAATAGTTATACATTTTACCCCTCAAAGTGACAACCCCCACCCCCTATTTGCCACCCCACTCCCCCGCCATATCATATATATCTATTACTCTTCCTCTGACTCTCTTCCACAGTATAATCCACATCCCGTGACTATCTATATATATATTCAATTACAGTAGGTATACAATCTCCACTTCAGTTATACAGTGCAGTGATCAAACCTCTACTCCATCCATGAAGTGGTCTCCCTAACAAAACATGTGACCATCTGACACCCCACAAAATATTTACAACATTATTAATTATATTCCCCAAACTGTTTTTCCTATCCCAGTGGCAATATTGTAGTTGCCTATTTTTGCTGTCTAATCCCTTCCCCTTCTCCCTCATCCCCATCCCCCTCCCAATTAGCCACCCTGATTTTTCCTCTATATCTATGAGACAGTTTCAGTTTACTTTGCTCATTCATACAGTTTTTCAGATTCCACATATGAGTGAGATCATATGGTATTTGTCTTTCTCTGACTGACTTATTTCACCTAACATAATAGTCTCTAGGTCCATCCATATCATTGCAAATGGCACGATTTCATTCTTCTTTATAGCGGAGTAATACTCCATTGTATAAATATACCACAGTTTCTTAATCCAGTCATCTACCCGTGGGCATTTTGGTTGTTTCCAAGTCTTAGCTATTGTAAATTGTGCTGCTATGAACATAGGGGTGCATAACTTTTTTTGAATAAGTGTCTTGGTTTTTTTCAGGATAAATACCTAGGAGTGGAATTGCTGGGTCAAACGGTAGCTCTATTTCCAGTTCTTTGAGATACCTCCATACTGACTTCCATAGTGACTGCACCAATCTGCAGTCCCACCAACAGTGCAGCAGGGTCCCCTTTTCCCCACAGCCCAGCCAGCACTTGTTGTTTGTTGATTTATTGATGATAGCCATTCTGACTGGAGTGAGGTGGTATCTCATGGTGGTTTTTATTTGCATTTCCCTAATGACCAGTGAGGTTGAACTTTTTTTCATATGCCTGTTGGCCATGGAGGAGTTTCTAAGGAGTCCTACTCAAGATTTCTTCAGCGCCCAGTGGGGCCTTCTTTTCCCGGCGCACTGCTGAGGGTGCAGCCACAGGGTGCGCGACTCAGGCCGATCCTGATACCCCCACCCCTGAGGGAGGACGATTTACATCTCAGCAAAACCAACTTCAAACTGACCCTTAAGAGGCTCCTTTGTAAGTGACCTCCTCCTCCACTTTGTGCCATCCTGCCAGACACCACCCCAGCTTCCCTGACCCTCATTCCTCACTTTCTCCCCCTCTGGGGCAAAGCAAGTCCCCTCTTTGTCTCAGACAGGACAACTCAGTCAGGTCTGATGATGGGATGCTTGTCATCTTCCCTGTTCTGGAATCTCACCTTTCCCCCACAGTATCAAGGTGATTTTCTATCAGAAGAGGGCTTCTCTCCCAAGAGGGCTTCTGTTGCCAGATGTTAAGCTAATAACAAGTTCACTTCCTTTCACCTAATATTGAACCTCTGAATCAGGAAGCACGACTGGACATGGATGAGCTATTTGATATCAGCCGTTTATTTAATAACCACTGATAAGATGCAAAAATATTTTATATAAGCCTCTGGAGATGTACTCGGAGTTTGTTTATAATGGATATTTCAGAGGTTAAAAGGTGGAGGCCATTTTCAGAGGTTGTAAAACAACCCTTAAAATCCTTGCGCACTTTAAATGGTGAATTGAATGATACGTGAATTCTAGCTCACTAAAACTGTTATGAAAAATTTAAAAATTCTATGGCAGCTCTGGAATGTTCTCTCTTGACCAGCAGGCTGTCATGGCATATTAGTTTCCTATTGCAACTGTAACTTAGTGGCTTAAAACCACACAAGTTTATCTTACAGTTCTGTGAGAAGTTCAAGTAGGTCTCACTTGGGCCCAAATCAAAGTGTTTCTGGAGGCTCTAGGGGAAAGTCTGTTTCCCTGATTCTTTCAGCTTCCAGAGGCTGCCCACATTTTCCTTAACTCATGGCCCCTTCCTCCATCCTCAAAGCCAGCAACATCGCATGTCTGTGCCTTTCATCCATACCCACACCTTTCTCTGCTTACTCATCTGCCTCCCTCCTCCACTCTTAAGGACCCCTGTGATTATGATGGGTCCACCAGGTAATCTAGGACCATTTTCCTATTTCAAGGGGCCACTCTATTCTGGTCAGGTGGTATGGAGCATTGAACAGTAGGCACTGTTCCTTCTCCAGCACCCCACCCCCCACCCCCTGCCATCACCTGCTACAGGCAGGGGCAGAGTGGCCGTGTCAGCCACAGTAAAAGGAAGAGTGATCCAGCCACAGAGGGAGCCCAGACCACAGCACGGGGACTGCCTTGGGACTGGATTCAAGCTCCAATCCCTGTAGCAAGGGGGAATTGTATCTCTGCCCCCCACTCAGCTGCTGGGACACTCACTTTGTCTGCTCAGCCCCCTTTGGGAGGGTGAATGCCAGTGGTCCTCATGGGAGGGGGTATGCCCATCACAAGACCCCTGAATTCTGGTCACAGTAATTTGGTCCAAGGTGAGTCCTTGGCCCCAGTTAGGCCAATCTGGGTCCATCCCTGAGATTTTTCCTTCCGGAGCACCCCAGCCCTCCATAAATCCTCAGTCCCTCTGTGATGGTAGAGCTGGGAGGGGAGAGGTGTGGGAACTGCCAAGCTCGTGGTTTTAGCAGGTCTGAGACAGCCAGAGCTGATGCAGAGAAAGTCCTGGAGGCCTTGGCAATGCTGATTCTAAGCTCCCACAACCACTCCCACAGCCCATCTTCTCCTGGCCCCTGAGGTGTCTGGGAATTCTCTAGTCTGTAAAGCCAGGGAGAGTTTAGTGTCTTCTTATCTGCAGCCCCAAACTTCACCCGTCAGCAGATTAGCAGAGTAGGGGATGGGCCCAGGTCTCAAGAGCTCTTTGGAGGAGCAGTGGGGAGGACCTGAGAGCAAGGGCCTGGGGGTGGTGAGGGGAGAGGGCTCTCGTGAGGGGAGAGGGCTCTCGAGTCCCCAGACAGAGGGCAAGAGCACCAATCCGAAGGAAGAGGTGGCTCCTCCTGTGTTTGGGGAGCCAGCCCCACAGAGTTGGGGTCCAACACTCATCCTCTGGGTGGGGACTTTGCAAGAACAGGGCTTCTGACAGAAGGCTATTAAAAAGGCAAGGAAGGGCCCAAGCTCTGAAGTCTCGGTCCATCTTTGCAAAAGCGGCCTGTGTCTGCCTCTGGGAAGGACATTGTGGTAACAATTCTCCAAGAGTGATGTACGTTGGGTCTTTTTGGTTTGCTTCAAAAAAAAAAAAAGTTGTAACCTCGTTGCAAAAATTTGGAGGATCAAAAACCAACCAAGGGCTGGCCGAGAGGCACATTGATTAAGAGCTGGCTTGGGATGCCAGCAGCCCAGGTTCAGATCCCACACAGAGGGCCAGTGACACTGCCCTCTACATCTAAGATGGTGAACAACAGCTCAACCTGGAGCTCGACTGTGCTGAGTCCTGACAACATTGTAGGCTGCAGTCCCTGCTGCAGTGGGCTGCCATAGGCTACAGTGAGTGGCCGACAGCCAGCGTGAGCTGCCAATAGCTGCCGTGAGCAGCGGTCCAGAGGCCGGCGACCGATCTGCCTCATCCGGGAAGAATGCAATGATAATACCAACATGGGCCAGTGAAGCGACATCCTCCACAACTAGACCGAAGAACAAAAAAGGATAGCAACTTGTATGTTCCCCTTCCCCGACTCCCCAACGCTCTTCCCCTCCTCCAATTCCCCAGTAAAAATCTTTAAAAAAACAAAAACCAAAAAGTCACCCATAAACTACTGTTGAGATGTAGAAAAATGCTTGTTTTAATTAATTTCCTAGCATGCTGTCTAGCATGAGAGAGGCAAGGTGTGGGGGCAGATAAACATAAACCATTGATCCTCAGAGTGTCTCCAGGAACAACAGCAGTGGCAGTGTCATTTGAGAACTGGGAGCATTGTTAGAAATGCTCCTTTTCAGGCCACACCTCAGAACTTCCAGAGCAGAAACCCAAGGTGGGGCCCAGACTGCCGCTTTTAACAGATCTGATGAGCTAGCCTGGGAATTACGGTTTACACCCTCCTAATCCCATGCAATCCTGCCACTTTACCACCAGAGGGCAGCAGCAGGCTGCGGTTTATCCTGCCATTGGCGGCTTTTAGAGGTCTAAGGACTTGAAATAGACTTCCTTAGATCTTGAATGACTTGATGATATGTTGGGGATTATTGGCTAACCTTAAATGCCACCATGCTTGGACCAAGTTGTACCGTCGCTCTAGTCCTTGGTTAACTGAGGACCCAGTGTGTTGGGTGATGGTAGAACATGGTTGACAGCACTGGTTTTGTCTGAAACAAAGAAATGTAAAAGTATTGAGGTCAGCAACAAAGATTACCTAATTCCTAGTAAAAATTTATATTCTGTAAAAAGTGGGATCCAGCCCCACTGTGACCTGTTCCCTCTTTCCCTTTTCCTGCAGTCCCTGACTTACCTCCATGGGCAGGGACCCCTGGGCTGAGAGCCTGGCTGTCATCAGTGACTCGCTTCCCTCCCCTCTCTCTGGGAACCCGTTTTTGTTATTTTTCAACCACCTGTACTGAGATATAATTTACACATTAGAAGTGTACACACTGGAAGTGTTGAATGTGTTTTAAGTTCACTGAATTTTGACAAATGTAGCCATCACCCCACTGAGTTTTTAGAAACTGAAACTTATAATAGACCCAGTTATTTGCCTCTCCTTTTGTCCCCCACTTAAACACAGAGTGTGGCTGCTGTGTTTTTGTTTTTGTGTTTTTTTTTTAAGAGGGCAGTGTCACTGGCCCTCATATGTGGGATCTGAACCCCGGCCGTTGGCGTCCCAAGCCAGCTTCCAACCACCACGCCACTCAGCCAGCCCTAGATGCTGTTTTAACACCTGAGGGGCCTCCTGGGGAACAGTGGGTTCCAGAGGCTCTTTTGGATGTGCCCTATTGGGCCCTCTTGAAAGAGTCCCATAGAAGGACAGGTTCCCCGGAATGACTCAGTGGATCTGGCTTCCTGCTGCCTCCCAGGAGCTTTCAACTTGAATGGCTCTGAGGGCCCTTTACTGAGAATAAATCAGACTTCAGTGGTTTCTCTAAGTAGTTTGCAAAGCCCCCAGACAGCTCCCTGACATTCCCAGGCTACCCTTCCTGTTCACACGGTTTTGCAGTGTTTCTCATGGGATCTACATTTCAAAAGACAGATTAGATTTTCAGAACTGGCTAAAAGTCACTTCCATTAACTTGCATTTTTTTTTTAAACTTGCTTGTAACTGAGTGGTTGCCTAGAACTTGGCTGTAAACATGAATGATTTATTTGTCTGACAAATATTTATTGAGCACTTATCGTATTCTAGAGTCTTGATGCTGGCCTTTCTGTGTAAACAACGCAAAATGCTGCCCCTATGAAATTTACATTCTAGTGAGAAAGGCAAGCAATAAACAAAGAAGCACATAATATTATGCCAGAAGAAAAACAGAGCAGGGTAAGGGGGTAACCAGTGTGTGGCAATAAGGTGGGAAAGCATTCCAGATAAGATGGTCAGGGAAGGCCTGTCTGAAAAGCCAGCATTTGAATAGAGATCTGAATGAATTAATGCACCATGAAAATATCTGGAGAAATGGCTGGCCAGGCAGAGAGAACAGCAAATGCAAAGGCCCTGGGGTGGGAATGGCGACTTGGGCTTCTGTGTGGAAGAGAGAGGGGAGTAAGACTGGAAACACGTAGACCCACTAGGAGTCTCTTGTGATTGTCCAGGCATGAGGCAGAAGCAGCTGGAGCAGAATGGGACCAGAGCAGGGGCAAGATGTGGTCACATGCAGGATGTACTTGGAAAGCAGGGCACACAGCATTTGCTCCTGCATTAGATAAGCAGAAACCTCTCTACTTAGAGAGGTGGTTTCACGTATCCTTAAAATCCCATTTCTGTGAAATATGTTTTTACTTGAAATAATTATAACCTCGGGAAGTCGATAGCTTCATATTCACCCCTTACTCAGTGTACCTTGCCAGTGTAAGCCATGCACAATTTATTGTTCTTCTTGCCATTTATGAAGTATTGACTGTGTCCACAGCTAATAACCTTATGGGGGCATCCAATCCTCATCGCAGCCTTCTGAATTAGGTATACCCCCCTTTTACAGATAAGAAACTGAGGCTCAGAGAGGCCAGAGGGGTGATAGCCACACAAAGCCTAAGATGTTTGTCTGAAGTGCAAAGGGTCAGAGAGAACTGCCTCAGTCCAGGGAGACGACAGGTGGGGGCGTTGCCAGAAGACACAGGAGGCGGTTAGCCAGAGCAACGGGCTTTGCAGGGTCATAAAGGAAGTCTTAAAACTTTGATGGTGGCAGTGACAGAGATTGAGGGGCCATTTCTGTCATGTTTGAGCATTGAGAATGTGCAGGGAGGAAGCCCTGGACTGGGAAGGAGTGTTTCCTAGGTGCGTCTCTCCTTTGTTATGTCTCTTAGATGAAGCTGTCCTGAGCAGTCCTTGTTCCTGAGACCATCTCAAGGGACAGAAGCCTACACCCTTCGGGCAGCCACTTTGGTTTCACTTGCTGATAACAGAATGTGGCCTGCTCATGGTCCCCTGCCCCTTCTGTGAGTGACCCCCCCCCCCCGGTGTCATCCCAAGGCCTCACCCATAAGAGGCTCCCAAGTTCCAATCTGCAACCAGCAGGAGCTTTCAGTCTACACTCTGCTTCCACAAACTTTAGTTGAGCATCTAGGATGTGCCAGTAACTGAGCAAGACACTGGGAACACTGAAAGGAGAAAGACCCATTCTTGACCTTGAGGGACTCAGCCACCTTGGGGTACAGCAGAGCATCTTGGCTCTGCCCAGGTGGGATTGCTCTTATGAACTGGGAGCTAATGGCCCTCTAACCGTCTATTAGTGGATGTTTTATATATATAATCTTATAGATAATTTTATTAACAGAAGTGTTTGTATTTAATGAACAAATGAATAATTATACCCAAGTTTTTACTGATGGGGTGCTTGAGCGGCACAAGTGTGCCCATGGCTTTTGATCCTGAAAATGGGGTAGGTCCTGAGCAGCCAGTGCAGCCCTCCTGCAGGGCGTCTGTCCAGAGGCTGGCAATCTGTCCCAGCCATCCCAGCCCAGGGCCTGCTCCTGCAGCTTGTCTGCCTTGTTCACACCCAGAATTCACACCGCACTGGGACTTCAGTGTCCAGGTAGGACTCCAGAGCCGCATCCACGGACCATCTGACTTGAACACCAAGTCAGGAGAGGCCCCCCGCCCCCCCCCCCGCAGCCTTTCCAGGGCTGAAAGCACCCATACCCCAATCCACACTCGCTCCACGAGTCACCCTGATGCTCCACGAGGCACCCTGTTGCTCCTGCAGCACCCTCATCCTTTTCTGCCTTTGCACCAGGTGAGCCCTTGATCCTTCCAGAGCTGTGGTGTCCATCCAGGTGCAGAGCGCCTCCCCTAATCCTCCTTGACTGCACAAACAGGACACTTGGAACTTTGTTTTTATCCTGCTCACATCCCAAGCCTCAAGGCCATCACGGAGCTCCGCAGCAGATAAACGATGGGGGTGAAGACCTCGGAGAGATGCCTCAGAGAGCCGGCCAGCTCAGGAGATGACAGATCTCTCCATTCTCCGGCTCCCTCCGCCTGGGGAGGATGCGCGGCAGCTGCGCGTTCCTCTGGAGACGCAGCGTAGAGCCGGTGCCTGTCGTCCTGCTGCTGAAATGAGAGATTCGTCGGGGGCAAGGGAGAGGGTAGGCAGATTGCCAGGGAGGACAGGGGGTGGGTGGAGAAGCCAGCCTAGACCAAGGGTTAAGGGTGCAATGGGGCCCCCGGCCGGGGAAGACGGTTAGGATGGAAAGTCCAAACATCTGATGGAAATGGGGCAACGAAAAGAAAGCTGAAGACGTTTTGGAGAGAGGATGTTTTGGTGGTTTTAATGGTTCAGTTAAGGAGAGTGTCCCCACAGAATATTAATGGAGATCCAGAAGGATCAGAGGAGGCAGGGGGCTAAATTCTCTATCTCCTTTGTGAAGGAGGCTCGAAGTTACTGTTTGTGATTTTGATAACAATATAAATGTGGGTTTAGTAATTTTCATGAAAAACTAAATGGAAGATGTCTACTTTCCAAATCACTGCAGAAGGTAAAAGCAAGCAGTCTACGGAAGAAATTAAATAAAAAAGAACAAAAAAATTTAAAGAACCTTAAAAAAACACAAAATCAAAATTCAGGTGAAATCAGCCCAAGCATAAGCAATAATGACAATAAATGTGAACAATTTAGGTTTGCTTATTAAAAGGCAAAATGTCTCAAATTACATGCACTTTAATTCAATGCCTTGTAAACACACCTAAGTAAAAACACAGAAAAGGAAAAAATCAAAGCTTAGACAAAGTCATCAAGCAGAAGTAAAAATAAAGTAGGTCGAATAAGGTTCACATCAGTTAAAATAGAATTTACTAGGAAGTGAACGGCACACAATGAAGGAACTCTCAGTGGTACCCACACTTCCATACAGGTGTACTCTAGTTGCAGCCATGTAGGTCTCCTCAGTTTTCAGGCACAAAGGAGGATCCGCCGAGTAAGGCATGGCCATGTGGCTTGTTTTGGCTAATTAAGTGTGAGTATAATCTCAGGTGCCAGGTCTGATTGGAAACTTTTGGTTGCTTGACCTCCCAGCATGCTCTCTTTCACACCCCATCAATGGTGAGAACATTCCTGATTTGGAGGTGCGACACTGAGCTGTCCTGTCCTAGGGCAAGGAGCTCCCTAGGGGGCTGCCCCAGGCTGAAGCCGACTTTGATGAGCCAGAAATAAATCTTTATTTTAAGCCACTGAGATTTGGGAGTTGTTGCCACAGCCAAATCTCTCACCTATCCTATCTAATACATATAGTAATACTGAACCTTTATGTACTAAATAAATGACAACTATATAACTTAAAATATGAGGATAAATAGAAAAAAAAACAAATCACAGTGCATTTCCCCAACATTAATTATCAGTCTTCAATGAATCATATAGAGAGAGGGTCAGAAGATTTGGATATAGTAATAGAAAAGGTGAAATGGATTAAATGTTTATAGAATTTTGAACTGTACATACAGATAATATTCATCTTATTTTCAAGGTATCCATGAAACATTTACAAAATGGATTAAAACATCGGAATGAATAATTTAATAAACAGAAAGTGGGCAAGCACTGAACCTAGCACTCAATAAAACTAAAATTAATAACATAAATTAAGCAAAAATTACACCCTACGTGGAACTGGTTGACTAAAAAAGATCAATTCAACAGACTACTTGGAAAATAAAAAAAGTGAAAATGCCACATATCAAAACTTTGGATATGGGGCCGGCCGAGTGGCGCATTGGTTAAGCGCTGGTTTTGGGATGCCAGCGGCCCCGGTTCGGATCCCACATGAGGGCCAGTGACACTGCCCTCTACAGCTAACAACAGCTCCACCTGGAGCTGGGCTGTGCGAGCCCCGGTGATGGTGTGGGCTGCCATAGGCTATAGTGAGTGGCCCGCAGCCAGCGTCAGAGGCTGGCAGCCAAGAGTCAGCTGCCAATAGCCGCAGTGAGCGACATCCAGAGGCCAGCGACCGATCTGCCTCATCCGGGAAGAGCGCAATGACGATACCAACAGTGAAGCAACATCCTCCGCAACTAAACTGAAGAACAAAAAGACAGCAACTTGTCTGTTCCCCTTCCCCGATTTCCCAACGCTGTTCCCCTCCGCCAATTCCCCAATAAAATCTTTAAAAAAAAACAAAAAAAAAACAAACAAACAAACTTTGGATATGGGGCCAGCCGAGTGGCGCATTGGTTAAGCGCTGGTTTTGGGATGCCAGCGGCCCCGGTTCGGATCCCACATATGAGGGCCAGTGACACTGCCCTCTACAGCTATCAACAGCTCCACCTGGAGCTGGGCTGTGCAAGCCCCGGTGATGGTGTAGGCTGCAGCCCCTGCTGCAGTGGGCTGCCAAGGCTACAGTGAGTGGCCAGCAGCCAGCGTGAATGGCTGGCAGCCAGCGTGAGCTGCCAATAGCCGCAATGAGTGACCATTCAGAGGCCGGTGACCGATCTGCCTCGTCCGGGAAGAGCGCAATGACGATACCAACATGGGCCAGTGAAGCAACATCCTCCACAACTAGACTGAAGAACAAAAAGACAGCAACTTGTCTGTTCCCCTTCCCGGTTCCCCAACGCTGTTCCCCTCCCCCAATTCCCCAATAAAATCTTAAAACAAAAACAAAAACAAAAAAAAAACTTTGGATATGAATATGGCCACACTCAGAAAAAAGTATTCAATTAAGAATTTAGAAAGGTACACAAAAGTGTTAAGAAAAGCAATATTAACATTATTAAGTAAAAAACATAGAAGCAAAGATAAACATTAGAAAATAGCAAAATAATGGAATTAATTTGAAAGCTCGTATCTTGGTATCTTGAAAAAGGGGAAAACATTAATGAAATAGGTGACCTTCTGCTCCACACAAATCTAAATGTCATTTGTTGACAAAACAGTGCCTGGCCCCAAAGCTGTTCTGGAGAGGGCCATGTGGACTCAAACTAATAATTCCAAAGCGAGACTGACAATGTGATGCCAGAATCAGGAAGAATCAGGCAGAAGTGAAACAAATAAGGTGCCACCGAGAGAAACCCCTAACCCATGGGCCAGATGCCTCAGTCAGGATTGGGCACACACCCTACTCCCTGTCATCTTGCCTCCATTTGTCGCCTGGGCTCTGTGCCAACCAAAAGCTACTCTGTGACCTCCCAGGCGATCCTCTGTGAGACAGGCAGGCTATTTTCCTGCCATTTCTGATATTTTGCCACTTTCCCAACACCTTTCTCTAACTCAGTACAGACTGAAAAATAACTAGAGGCGCCAGATTGAAAAATCACTAGAGGGGCTCAGTTGGTTAAGAGCGTGAGCTCTGATCAACAAGGTCGCTGGTTCGATTCCCATGTGGGTCAGTGAGCTGCGCCTGAGCTGAGCTGCTGCTGAGCTGCCAACATGTGGCAGGATGTCTCAGCTGGTGAGAGCACGTGCTCCTAACAACAAGGTTGCTAAGATTGAACAGGGCACCTTGAGCTGAGAGGTCGCAAGTTGCCAACAGGCAGCCAGATGGCAACTGGACTTGGAGCTGAGCTAGCTGCGACTCCATAACTAAAATTAAAGGACAACTACTTGGCTGTTCCCCTTCTCCAATTCCCCAACACTGTTCCCCTTCCCCGATTCCCCAATTAAAAAAACCCAAATCTTTAAAAAAGACAAATCACTGAAATAACCGAATGAGATGTCACATTCATGCATCTTCAGGACATGCAGAGGACAAGCCTCTGAAACTATCTGCAGAAAGATCTAGAAGAAAGTTACAGGATATTGTATGGAAGAGGACGTGGTTTCTATGAATGAGGAGCTAAAATGAAAAGGCAAAAGAGGAAAAGAATGAGATGGGAAAAACTTGCAAAGAAATGAAAAAATGCAGAAAAGGAGATACAGGCCACACTAGAGGCAGTTAAGAACAGAATTGGTGCAGGGGAAGGTTGAATCAGGCATGTGAAAACAATCTGAAATCTAGAACAAAGAGTAACCAGGGATGGGGACGGAGCCCGTGTCGGGGTCAGGCTAGCTGCTTCGTGTCTGGGTCTGCCCTGGGCGCCTGGCAGGGGATGGGGACGGAGCCCGTGTCGGGGTCAGGCTAGCTGCTTCGTGTCTGGGTCTGCCCTGGGCGCCTGGCAGGGGATGGGGACGGAGCCCGTGTCGGGGTCAGGCGAGCTGCTTCGTGTCTGGGTCTGCCCTGGGCGCCTGGCAGGGGATGGGGACGGAGCCCGTGTCGAGGTCAGGCTAGCTGCTTCGTGTCTGGGTCTGCCCTGGGCGCCTGGCAGGGGATGGGGACGGAGCCCGTGTCGGGGTCAGGCGAGCTGCTTCGTGTCTGGGTCTGCCCTGGGCGCCTGGCAGGGGATGGGGACGGAGCCCGTGTCGGGGTCAGGCTAGCTGCTTCGTGTCTGGGTCTGCCCTGGGCGCCTGGCAGGGGCTTGCCGGGTTCCCTTTCTGTCTCTGTCCCTTCCTTATAGAAATGGTGTCTGTCCAGGGCCAGCACAGAGGGCACCAGCTAACCTGCCACCAAGCTCTGGGCACTGTTGACTGGCATGGAGGGGAGATTGGTGACCCCCCGGACAAGTTCAGCGAAGCTCTGAGTGTGCGCCCACTGCCTGAGCCAGGGCTGCTGGTCACACGGTGCCACACTTGTGACCCAGTCTGTCCTCTTTCCTGCAGTGAAGACAAGGGACTGGCTCTAGCGAGGCTCTCAGCCCCACCCTGCTGCAGGCCTCCTGCCTGCCAGCTGAGGGTGTCGCACCCCTGCTGATGACCAAGGCCCCCTTTTGCTGTGGAGTCTGTGGGCCTCCTGCCTACCTGCAGGGTGAACACCCAGGCTCCCTTGCTGGCTGCCTTCTGGAGGGTTTAGCCATTTGGGGGCACCAGGGAGAGCCTGGGAGCGAGGAGAGAAGCTGGGGTCTTTTTCCCTCATTCCATCCCGCTTTGGCCACGCAGCCTGCACCGTGGCTCAGCTCCCGCAGGATAACCCTCCACCCAGTTCCAACTCTGTGAGGAGCCCCTTCAGTAAAGCCTCTTCATAGGAACGATGAGTCAAATTCCATTTCTGAGGGGACCCTGACCATTGCTCCCTAACAGGGTGGGGGCTTCCTGGTCCGCACCCCACCATCTGCCTGGGCTAAGAGCTCTTCCTACAGAAGATGAGGGCTCTGACCCTGTCCAGATATGGTGGCCTCCCTGATCACCTCCTAGGTCCCTGCTTGTGTGCAGCCCCATTTCAGAATCCCTGACCCCCGTGGGTTATGGCTGTCAGGGGAGGACCATCCATGTCTTGGGCAGTGGCGGAAGGCAGGCTCCTGGAACCACATGCCTGGCCGAGGACCTGGAGTCCCTGCCTTTTGCACCCCCATCACCTCATGATAGGGCCTCCAAGGCACCTATAAGTAATGCCCTGGCGTGGGCTTGAGGCACGGGGCTTCTCTTCCAGGTGTGTTTGGGAGCCCGAGGTGGGGTTCCTGGCCCCAGTCCTGCTGGGCCAGAGCACCTCCATGTCTCCAGCTGTGGCACCAGGGAGGCTGCCGCAACCAGGCCGGCTGGCAACTCCTCCCCATCCCCCAGCCTGACTCCCCAGTAACCCAGTGCCTCCGGGAAGGGACCGGCTTCCTCTGGGCCTCCCTGAGGCGTGAGGCCTTTCAGCACCCAAAGCTCTCTTTGTCTCCGCTCAGACAGGCTGGCTCTTCGCAGGGAACCTCTAACACTGCAGAGGTGCTCCCTGTCCCAGGGGGCTCTGGTCACAAGCTGCAGGTCCTCCAGGTGGCTTTGGGGGTGAGATGTGAGTGGCCAGGGAGGAGGCCAAGACACAGGCTGCCGGACGGATGGGGAGCTTTTGCGTAAAACCAGCTGGGCAACCTCTGGAGGCATCAAAACGTTTCCTGTTACTTATGGAATACTTGCTGATCTTTCCTGACTTTCCAGCAGAAATACCTCACTGGGGTGACATGTCCCCAGTGCTGCCCAGGAAGCAGCCGCAGGACTTCAGGTTTGGAAGTCAGAGGACTGGCTGTCTAGCAACCTCCTAAGCCAGCAGGTTGAGGGGCTGGCAGGTTGGGGGCTGGAGTTGGCAAGAGAAGGCGGTGCACGTTGCTCTGTTCTTTGAGGCCTGATTCATGGGATGAGGGTTTCTTGGGAGGATAGCGTGTGTGGCTCTTAGGCCCGAGAGTCCTAGTGTCTCTGGGTGACTGGCAGCCCAGAAACTGTCCACAGGGAAACATTAGCTTCTGGTGGTAGCTCCTTGATCTCTGATCTGTCATCCCTTGTGTCTCTGGGCTTTGCAACCATGTGCCTTCCTTGCCACCAGCAAAGCCCACAGTATACCCACCTGCCTCATCCCACTCCCTCCCTGCTTCTGCCGCGCCCCTCAGCATCTCCTGGCACAAAGTCTGCAGATAGCACAGTGTGCCAACGCCTGGGGGAGGCTTGGGTGCTGGAGCCCCTCACCCTGACTGACACGGGTATCCGAGCTCTGAGCCACAGAGTTGGGGTGAGACATGGGAAGATAGCCACAGCCCGGACTAGTGAGCTAGGCCCATGGAAGAGCACGGAGAGCTCTGTGGCAGTGGCAGAAAGCGGGAGGTAGGAAGGGCTGGAAACTCCCTCAGCTGGAACGTATCTTAAAATCAGTTTCCTCGCCTCGATGAGGTCACTGAGGCCACCCACCCATCTGAGAACCTGCTCCTGGAAAACGACTCGGGAACAAAAGTCACAGGGCTTGGATGCCAGCAGAAAGACCGGTCACTGGCCACCTCCCCCAGCGCCGATTTTTCTCTGGAGCTGCCCAGCTGGGCCTGCTGACCCCGTGACTTGGGGCCACACTACTCCCAGATCCCCTGAGTGGTGTTAGGCCCAGCTTATGTAACCAGCCCGAAGGGCTCTTTATGTACCTGCCTTTACCAAACAGGTGACAGAAGACATATGGGGAAGGCTGCACCACAGGGTCAGGGTACCAAGGATGCAGCGAGATGATCTTGGAATTATTTACAAGTTTCCTTCTCGTCACGAGGAGATTCTAAATATTCATACTTTGCGCTGGCCGAGTGGCGCGGTGGTTAAGAGCTGGCTTGGGATGCCAGCGGCCCCGGTTTGGATCCCACATATGAGGGCCAAGTGACACTGCCCTCTAAGAAGAATAATTTAAAAAAAAATACCTAGGGGGAAAAAATATTCATACTTTCACATTCAAGGTCCTCATTGGGCATAGGAGCCATAGGAGCCATGGTTGGTAGGATTTCAAGTGAGAAGAAAAACCACAGCCCCTCGGAAAGCACAGCACACTGTGTGACTATGAGACCCGATGATACCTTCTCTTTCTCTGGGCAGTCCTCAGCCTCGGCACCCCCACTCCCAACATGGCATTCACAATGAGGGGAAAACTACCCACCCTGTGCCTCTATGAGCACGTCTACAGTTCTGCAAGATATACAGAAACCTTCTGAACCTCCCCTAAATGGAAAAAAACTTTCAGTTCTTTCTGTCCTTTCATAACAGTGAGAAGCTGCAGTAGAATTAGAGGACCCACAGTCAGCTAAATTCATATTTAATTGAATTCAAACTTCTGACTTTCCAGCTGTCAGGTGCTCTGGGCAAAGCTTCATGAGCTGGTCAGAATCATTTGTGACAAAATCCACATGGCCACTCCATCCCCGGAGACAGATCGAGTAGGTGGGGGTGGAGTGTGTGTGTGGGGAGGCGGGAAGAAGCCGTATTTTTAAGATCCCAGAGATTCTGATACAAAGGAACCCAGAATTGGGAACCCGCTGATAGATCTGTTTAGAAGCAAAAGACTTTTCTTCAACATTCTACCTCTTCCTCACACTAACTCCTAAAAGATAAATGCAATGAGTAAATAAAGACAGTTTTCAAGATGTTCATGGAATGACTTTTTTTTTTTTTTTTTACATTTTTGAACTAGTTAAGACAAAAACATTACAATGGTTGACTTCTTTCATTTAGTTACATAAATAAAATTTTTATAAATATCTCTTTATAAACAATATAAATAGCTTTACAACATAAATACATTTATGCATGACATGAATTTACAAACAGCAATGTTTACAGCTGGTTTTGTCAGTCTCTTAAAAACTGTCGCTTGTCATCACGCCGGTGTAGGTGTGTGTGTTTCATGTATATAATATATATATAATATATAACTTTTTATTTTTCATTTTCAAAAAAACAAACAATAAAATCATACCCCCCTCCCCAAATAATAACAAAACAGCTGGTGTTGTGTATTCCCAATACCAGGGGGGGAAAAAGAAAGAAATGTAAAAGCCACATTGCCTTGGAGGTGCTTCCAGATGACCAAGAGTGACCTCAGCAAAACGAGCAAGTTCCCAATCCTGAAACACAAAGGGGACATGGGACACTCAGTTCTGGAAACTTTGCTGAGAAAGCCCAGCCTGCCAGGTTGTTCTAGAACCTTCCTTCCCTTTCAGAAGCAGCACGAAGCAGTGCCCGTCTACCTGTGCCCTGCAGGCCCCGAGGAAGCTCTCCCTGTACAGGCAAAGGGGCCCTACCACCTTTCCAAGCCCTCATCTCACCTCCTGCTGTAACCTTGGCACTTCCTGTCCCAGCACAGGTGGAACCAGAAAGCCTGCTAGCCCTCCTTCCCCTCAGGCTAACTGCAGGCCTTATCCTTGGCACTGAGCAAGGCACAGTGAGGGAAGGAGAATGGGAAATGTCCCTCTCTCCCTTTCTTGCTACAATGCAAACCCTCAGGCAGGTGCTTGCCTGTGCTCTGTGTGTCTGGGTGACGGTGGAGGGAAAAGAAACATCTGAGGAGTCAGGAATTCTGGGCTCGAATCCCAGCTCTGAAGTTTGTTTCCTGGATGGCTCTGGAGAGCTTTGAGTATCACTTTCCTCACCTATAAAACGGGATAATAGCCACCTCCCAGAGCTGGCTGTAAGATTCTATAGGGGGCCACACATGGGGCGTCAGTACAGTATCTGGGTCACAGCTGCCACTCAGTAAGCAGCACTCCTTCTCCAGCTCAGAAAGGGTCTCCTTCGGAAGCAGAGGAAAAGTTGTCTCCCCAGCCCTGAGGAATGAAAGGTCACGCTGGGCTTGCTGGACTTAAGAGTTATCAGAGTCATTTGATAAGGGCTGTACCCAGTCTTTGCTAATGGGTGTGTGGGCGCTTTGGGGTCTGAGGAAGGCGACCTCCTGAGACCATGAGGGGTCCTCCCATAGAACAGCACATGCAGAGGGACCCAGGCCCTCAATGGCTTGAAGAACTCTCCCCCAACTCCCTTCTCTGGCCCTCCCGTGTGTTTAAACAGATGATAGATGTCTGTGATGTCCCTGGGGCCTGTGGGCAAGGTGTCATTCAGACATTGGCCACACCCTGTCTCTGTCATTTTATAATCAAGACTATAACCATCAGGAACAGTCATTATGGTGGCTGCTTAGAGCCAGCATCAACCCCCAGTGGAGGAATGGACACAGCCTCAGGAGAGCTGTCACTAATGTGAAAAATCAAAGCTGTCTTTCTCATTTAGGCCCTGACAGTGAGACCTCCCAGCCATCTCCACTAGGGGGTTGCAGACCAGAGGAAGGATGCTGTGCTTTCTCAGGGATGGGGGGGTGAGGGAGGGGCTGAGAAGGGTAAGGGTGCTGGAGGTAGGTGTTTGGCTAAGAGAGAACTTTCAGGAGGCTGACAAACTTCCCTGGTCAAAGGGGTTGAGAAGTCTCAATAATCTGGATTTCTCCTGTTGGATCATCACCTGGTACCTACAGACAGCCACATCCAAGAACAAGCAGCCTATGGGGACATGCATGCCAGGTACTTTCCAGGCCTTCATCTCATCTCCTGACAACATGTTTAGACTCTCAAGTTTGAGCTTGGTGCTTAAATCACAAATGGAAAATTTGTGGCCCGTGTCTCTATCTCTTCATTGTTTAGGCTGGAGAGAAAAAAAGCAAAGTCATTATAATGGTAGCTAAGAAAGTCTAGGCCCCAAGTGCCAGAGTCATCTCTCCCTACACGGGGGTGACTCAAGATCTCAGACAAACAAAGTCCCTACAGAAATGAGAAGGAGCATGCAGCCGGTCAAGCCTGGTTGCAGAGAGAGGAAGGGCACCAGCTCAAACCTTGTGCAGGTGGGAGAGGAGTGCCCCTAAGCCGAGTGGGGCAGGGTTCTCTGGTCATTGATGCACATTTTTGTGAGCCCCTATGGAGATGCTTCGGGTCCCATGTCACTTTCAGTGAGCATCTGGCCCTCAGGTTGCTCATGAGTTAATCTCAGGAGACAATTATAGCTCAGGTGAAAAAGAGTTCTGTGCTGTGTGGACAAAAAAGAGGTGCTGTAATAAATCTAACCAAAAGTCACCTCACAGGGTGATCTGACCATAAATTCCTAACTGGGCAGGTCATGGTGGGTAGTCACACCTGAGGCCTGTAACTTCCATAGTAAAGATTATCTTTGCCTTAAGCAAGACTTGTCCATTGTTCCTGTGGATCTAGATTAACACACCTTTGCGATGCCTCTTTTTCAGATCCCTCGGAAGTGTAACCACCCTCAAGAGCGCACATCATCTTGTCAACTATTCTGTAATGGAATCCCTGCCTTGCTTTCTCCCATCTTCACATAATCTTTTTTACGTTCCCTCTTTGATTCCACATGTATAAAAGAAACTGCAAAACTCCTTCTCCAAGGCATTTTAGATCTTCTTTCCTGGCAATGTCATCAGTTTGGCTCAGAGCTCATAAAAATTCTCTACAGTCTTGGACGTTTCTTACATGGACATTTACTTGGCGTAGTCAGCAGGATTCTGAAGAAGCCCACCCAGGACCACCCCGGGGGCCTGGACCCTGTGCTAGGAACCAGCAGGGGTCCTTAGTACCTCACCGGCTCTCAGCTTTGCATTAGGTGAACTTGGCTGAGTTTTCTCTGAGAATCCCGGGCCTCCCTGATTTAGGTGGCAGGTCCTGTCTTTAGTTGAGCTGTTCTTAGAAAATCCTCGAAGTAAACAAAGAATGGAGGAAAATAATGGGTGGCTGATTTTAATTGTGTTTTTTTTTAATTGGATCGCTTATTGAGAGTCTGAACAAAATCTTTGCTAGTTAAATGAGAGACAGAACTCTCTTTAGCTCCAAAAAAGCAAGGACACTTCCTTCCCCAACCCAAATAGCCAATGGGGTGATGATAGTTGTTGAAGATCCCCGAATCCGGAGTAGTGGAGATTGGCTCTGTGAGGCGTGCAGTATGGTAATAGGAAGCCGGCAGGAGCCCTGGAAAGAAGAGTTCTTTGTGAAGGGCAGGGCACCCTGGAATGGGTTCACCCCTAGAGAGGGGCCCATGGCTTGGAAAGCGTTGCAATTCTGATGGCATGTTGTAAGCTCTCGCTGGCCCTTGCTTGGGTATTAGTTGACTAAGAATCTTTGGAGGGTTGCCTGAGGAAAAATTTCCTCTAGGGCGTGAAGCAGTCCTATGAGGATATTTACCGCATTTGGCTCTTCCAGAGATGGGCATGTAAAGACTGGTTTTCCCTAGAAGTTTGTTCAGACTCTACAAATCTCAAAGTTAATGTGAGAGATCATGCCTCCGAGGCCAACAAGCCCCATGACGGGCAGCCTCCCACTGATGCTCCTGCAGGAAGATGGCTGAAATGAGGATCCTTTTGATACTTCTAAATTAATCTTTTGTGTGCACGATTAGAAAAAGTTGACTATAAAATTAGGCAGAATGAATGGAAAGCATATTTTAATGGGTCTCTCAAAGCTTCAAGAAGAGGATCTAGATAAATGGACCAAACTATGATGTCATTTAGATGGCAATCCAATTATTTGAGGTATTAAAAAACAGCTGTCCTTATTTTAAAGGGATGGAGGTCATTTGGAACTTGACTTGTCAAGGACAGATACAAATTTAAGTGTCTTCTTACCCCAACTGCCAAAACAAAATTTGGATCCACTGTTTTTTTTATAAACTAGTGAGTTTTTCTCATGGCTGAAAGGTCTCTGTTTGCATCTGTCTATGTGTGTCTATAAGTATGTTATAAATGTGAGATAATTTTCTACCTCCAGGTGGTATTGTTAAAATAAATTTAATAAATTAAAATTGATTTGAAGGCAAGTGCTTATAAGGATTGAGTATTTAAAAATTATCAGAAATATAGAAACTAACCCAAATGCTTTTTAAATTCATGTGATCTAAGATTAATCTTTAATAAATAAAAGTTAAAGTTTGTTACCTTAATCCATATTAATAATTGACTGAAGCCTATGAAATATATTTCTAGAGGTTATAAAACATTTTCATAAATTTAACTTCTTAGTTTTCATTACAAATTGAGGTTTTAAGGGTTAAAATCTCAATATATGTAATTAAAACTACTAGGAGTAATTTTGCAGTGTTCCAGAAGGGCTCATGGTACACATCAAAGGATTTGTTTTTGTGTTAAGTTGCATGGGAAGTATTGTAAAATAAGTGGTGAAGACATTTTTACAGTATATTGAATGGGTAAGCAATGGTTGCAAATCAAATGAATAGTTGGGGCTATAGGAAACACAAGACAGCCTCTTGGTTCCCCTAGGCTCTCTGGCAAACCCCATTTTTTGCTTTTTCCATGCCTTCATACATCATAGTACATTTATGTTGGACTTAAATTAGATGAAAGAGCTGACCGTACTGAAAAGAGACTCTACACTATTGCCAAAGTTTGATAAAGTCACTTTAAGCAAATACCAAATTAGTAACCACTTCCTTTCAGAGTGAGCTCCCAGGAGACAAAGACTTTGAAAAAGATCATTGACTGCCACCTGGAGATTTTGTTTTTTGGAAAGGACATAAAATAAAAGACACTCTCTAAACTTGTTAGAAGGGACCTTATCAGGTGCCTAACCACGAATGGACGTCTACTGCTGTCTCTGACACTCGCCTCTGCCTACAAACAAACATCCAAGACTCCTCTAGGATGAGAAGCTGCTGACACCAGGGGTGGACAGCTATCCCAAGGCATCGACAAGGCTGGTCCACCCACGGATTGATGTTGAATTCAGAATCCATTTTGTTTTGATTGTCTTTACCTGTCTGCTTATGATATTAGTCATAATAATAGTTATCTTTGTTCTTTGGGTTTTTCTATATAGTCCAACTGTTTATGGCTACTGAAGATGTATAAGATAACTGTTAATATTCTTTTTATAGCTTACGTAAATGGCATAGTAGATGCAAAATCCAGAAAAATGAGAGACGGCAAAGTTCGGATCATGATCATTCCCAGGATAGAAATGATCCAGAGTGTTTTCACAATGAAGGACATAAGAGCTGATTGCCTTCCACTGATCTGCCCAAAAAGGGAAAACTCGACCTTAACTCACATTCTGTGGTTACGGGATTGCCCCATCCCCAAAGGTCAAGAAGACCTCGATACTGAGACTCCCTAGGAATGAACCTTCCTAGCGCTGTGAGACCACACTGACTGACCATAAGGTGGGTCATCAATGCATCCTTCAGACTGATTTATGACCAAAAGGGGGAAATGTGGATGGAAAAGAGGTTCCATGGAAAGTAACCTCAGGGGGTGATCTAATTATAAATTCCTCCCTGGGCAGGTCATGCCTTAGGCCTATAACTTCCATAGTAAGAGATCATTTTTGCTTTAAACAAGCCCTGTCCATTGTTTCTGTGCACCTATGTTAACATGCCTTTGCAACGCCTCTTTTTCAGACCCCTAAGGAGCATAACCACTCGCAAAAGAGCACATCATCTTGTTAACTATCCTACAATTCAATCCCTGCCTTGCTTTCTCCCACTTTCATGCAATCTTCCTTAAGCTCCTGCCTTAATTCCAAAAGTATAATAGAAACTGCAAAACTGTCATTCTCTGCAGCAAGCAAGATTTGAGAGATCTTGCTTCCCGGCAATTTCATCAGTTTGGCTCCAATAAAAACTCTTATAAAAATTCCCTCAGTTTGGATGTTTCTTACGTCAGCAGCTATGAAAAAGGCTTAGGCAATGTGCTGGAGAGTTTCAAAGAGGGGTGCTCGTTATCCTCTGGGGGAAACACAGAGGAGACACTGATAAGGCTTCTTGGGTGAGAGAGCAGCTTGGCCTGGGACAGGGAAAAGGCTGGCCAGGCTGCAGGAGAAGGCTGGAAACCAGCAGGCGTCAGATTCTAAAGCACTTGAATGTCCGTTTCAAAGGTTGAGAAGTGTTTTTTTCTTGGGCATTGATGGGCAGCAAGAATGAACAGGAGGGAAGGAGAGAAGGTGAGGACCTTTGCAGCAGTACATTTCGAGGTTTTGGCACCTGGCAGGGGCTGTAGTAGGTAGCATGGGGTTTCTAGCTCTGGTGGAGGGTGAGGAGACTAGGCTGGTAGCAGGGAGCCCAGGAATGATGGGGGTGGGCAGGTTGGTGAGGAGCTCACCAATTTGGGCCAGGATGAGTTTGAGGTTGGGGCAGAAATAAGATTTATTGTAGTTTCTTTTTCCTTGCCCTGAAAAAGTGTGGCAAACACTGAGGTCTGATCCTGAAGTCACACGGGCTGCAGCCAGCATCAGGACCCTGGACAGACCAGTTTGCCCACAGCCACTGTTTAGAGAAGGGACAAGAATCAAAACGCTTTGGGGGCAGAAGAGCTCTCTGGTGATGCCAAGAGAGGGCTATTCTCTCTGCTGTGAGGGGGTAGGTGTTTCTGCAAGTTGCTCCCACATCAAGGACAATAGACCCAGGAAGCATCCTGACCTCTGGGCTGCCTGCTGCCTGGCACCATGATACAACTTACCCTGGGCTTGTGTGTATGCCCTTCCACGTCTGTTCCCATAAACGCACAGTCTCCCCCCGCCCAATGCCCCCATTTGGCGAATTGGGGCAAGTGTTGCTGGTTTGCTTATGGTGGACCTGACACCACCAAACTGTCTCTGCTTCTCCAGAGGAAGCTGGGGGCGGGGAGCGGAGGGGTTTCATCCATCCTGAGCCATTTCTGACCTTGTCACAGCTCCCTGACCATTTACTTCATCCCTCACTTCCTCCATCTGTAAAATGGGACAATAAATAGGGTTGGGGCAAAGGCCATCTTGCGCCGGGAATGACCTGGCTCACCTTCAAAGGCCGCTGGGAGACGAAACGGTCCCAGGGCTAGGGGGTCAGAGGAGGCCGCCTCTGGGCGGGGGTGGGGAGGGGCGCAGGCTAGGTTCCGGTGGGCGCTGCAGGGGAGCTGGGCGCGCGGGAGCGCGGGGCGGCCCGGGCGGTTGGTACTCACCGCCGCCAGAGGTCGCCGCACTAACATCCCAGGCCGCTCGTGGAGCCGATCCGGTCCAGTTTGAGGCCGAAGCAGCCTTTGGACGTGCCCTTCTTGTTGCCGCCTTTGTTTTTGCGCGCGTTGGGGTTTTCATGCAGAAGGCGGGCCCACGCCACCCGAGACTTGGTGTCCACGCGTAGATCCCGGAGCAGTCTCGACTGGTCGCCCTTGAGGTTGGCGCCACCGCCTCCGGGAGTCTTGTCGCGCTTCTTCTGACCGCCGCCCTCGGCGTGGGGCACGGCCAGCTCCTCCCCTTGCGGAGTTCGCGGGCCCTGTCCGAGGAAAAGAGCAAGAAGGTGAAGGGACGCCCGGCAGCAGCGCGGGGGACTTTGTGGGGCCCCTGACGCTTCAGCTCCACTCGCCAAAAAGAGCCGTTGGTCCCTTCCGAGCCCTTAGCGCGCCCCCACGGATGCCGGACAGCTCGGCCCTGCATCCACCTGCCACGCGGCTGCCGTGTGCGCGCCTTCGGGGAGCCCTCTGCCTGCCCCTCCGTTCCCTCTTGCCCGGCTGGCCACAGTGGAGCCGGGGCTGCGCATCTGTCGACGTTCTCCCGGGGCTGGGGACGTAGACCCCGAATCCAGGCTTCGAGGACTCCCGGCTCTCCCCCGCTCCCCTCTCAGAGGAAAGGGCCGCCTTCCCGCCCTCTCGGCTGCCTCTGGCGGGCCCCAGCCTCCTAGACCCCCAGCACACCCACCCAGCCCGCTACCCCTGCGATAGCACCCACCTTCGGCGGCGCCCCGGGCTTGGCTTCGGAGGGCCGGAGCGAGAGTAGCGTGAGCAGCAGGGCGCAGGCCAGCAGCTGGGAGAGGTGCATGGTGCCCGCGGGGTGGAGGGGCGCACACCGGGTGCAGCGAGGGCAGGCGCGTAGGCGGGCGCGGAGCGGGCTGGCCGGGCTGCGGGGCGGACGCGGGTCCCAGAGCAGCGCGGCGCCGGCTGGGTGCGCTCTGAACCCGCGGCTCGGCTCACGCCTTTATAATCCAACCTGCCGCTGATGTCATCCTCCCGCCCACCGGGCTGCCCGGGCCAATGGCACGCGCGCCGAGGGCCGGGAGGGGGCTGCGGAGGCTCCCCCTCTGCCCCCACCCTCATCTCACCCCGGAGGGATCCCACGGCTCGGCGGGCTCTCTCTTGGCTGCACTGAGAGCTGCAAAGTGGCGCGCATAGGGTAACTCTCTTTGCATCAAGCGCGCGCCCTGGCATGCCAAGTGTCGATGCTCCGGGTGCCCTGCGCACACGCTTGTACCTTAACACACACCCTCTCCCTGGAAGGAATCAGTTTCCCTTTTTGCAGGTGCAAGGACAGGCTCATAGGAATTTTAAGTCACTAGCCCAAAGTCACACAGCCAGAAAGTTGGCACAGCCCGAAATCCATGCAGATCTGCCTTGTTGCCAAACTCTTCCTCGGGCACCTGACAGGCGCAGGCCTGGCGCTGCGGCTCCACCCTTCATCTGCTCGCGGGGAGTTCAAATAGCACGGTCGCCTTTTGGGTTGGGTAGGCCGAGGATAGGGTCGGATGTCTGCGTGCAGAGAGAGCGGGGTTTGCCCTGGGCCGCAGGGGGGAGCGCAAGTTCTACACCGCAGAGTGCAAGCTTTTCGCTCGCGGGTGTGTTTGAGAGCGAAAAGTGAATGAGGTGGGCTACGAGGGCAGCCCCGAGATGGGGGTGCCCACGCATGTGTGTGGTAGCATCATGTGCCCGCCACTGTGGCCCTAAGTGCGCGCTCAGCTCGGGTCGGCCGGACGGAACGTCCGCGTGTCTGATCCGGCTGTGGTTTCCATCTGCACGGACAGGTGCGCGCCTGACCCTTTCTTCACCCACTCGAGGACCCGCAGGGTGGGGGTGTCTGCTCCACTGTCCTGTGCATCTGCACAGGCTGGAGAGGGAGCTTTATCCAGCCCCGAGTCCAGTCTGGCTTCGGTGAGCCGGGACAGATAGTCGTTTTCGCCAAGGGGTCCCCGTCCTAGTTGTTGGACACGGCCACACATTCCTGCTGCTCACGACTCCTCCTTGGGCAGGGCGTCTCTATCGCACCGGCTCTGAGGAGTCCCTTCCGGATGGGCCAGCGAGGCGGAGAACCCAGCATCCCAAGAACTGAGTGAGGTGCGGGAATCTGTGACGCCGCTGCCGCCCAGCAGGACTGAGCGGGAGTGAAGAACCAGGGAAGAGGGAGGGATCTATAGGTGGGCGATGGAAGTCCCTCTTTGCCTACCGAACAAAGAAGAGTGTAACCAATCTGGAGCTTCTCTGAGACTTCTTTATTTACACGGGCTTAAGGAGCCGGGCAGACTGACTCTCGAGCCAGGCACTGGGCCGGTTTCCAGGGGGCAACAGCCAGTGCGCAGTGGCATTTTCCAGGCGCGAAAACGACCCTGCGGGATGCAGGCGCCAGAAGGAGCTTTTTCAGGGAGAGCAAGCTGCCCCGAGGCGGGAGGGTGGCTGGAATTAAGAGAGAATCAGGTGCTAGGCGATGGCTCCACAGAGGAGCGAGGGCCCGGGGCAGGGAGGCACCGGCACCACCGTTCCCTCTCGGCTATTTCCCACCCTGGCACACTGATTCTGTAACTGTCGACCGACCAACCATGCCCTAGGTCCCTTTGTTTAGAAAATAACCTACATCTACGACCTGAGTTTCGGTAGAAGAATCTCCTGTTCTTGAGGAGAATTCAGACATGAGCAGGGCATCCTTTGTGAGTTCTGGTGAGTTGACTCACCACCTCCATGCAGCCCACCAGAATGCCTCTCTGAGGTTATCATCCATAGAGTGGCACTACTCTTTCATTTGAGGAGAAAAGAAGAGGAGCAAGAAGGGTGATGAGGGAAGAATCTCTAGGTGGGTGATGAAAATCCCCTCTCTTCTTTGTCTACTGGACACAAAGGGATGTAACCAATCTGGACTTCTCTGAGACTTTGCTCAACACCAGCTTAAGGAACTGGGCAGACTGACTTTAGAGCCAGGCACTGGTTTCCGAGATCAACATCTACATCCTCTGAAACCCCTTATTAAGGACAGGTTGGAAGCTTCCAGTGCTCCATGGTCACCTCCTGCTGTCTGGATGTCTGTAGGCTGGTTCTTCCTGTCTTCTGTGCTTCTTGGATGTGACAGTTGGGTAACTATCTAGGTCTCCCTCTCTTTAAGCTTTGAGACTAAATTAGAGTGAACCATGGAGCGAGGCTTCCCTCAGGCAGGCTGTGCAGCAGCTCTGGCCCAGCTGGGGCCTGGGAGGAGGGGAGGTGGGGAGGAGGGTTGGGCTGGAAGGAACATTCAGGGAGGGAGGGAGTCAGCACAGGACTGTCTGCAACAGGTTTCACCTCTCTCTTGGTTTCCTTGCCCAGGAAGCTGCACACAAGGTTCCCAATCCCTCCTGGGCCTGAGGCTGGGTACTCAGGTCCCTTTTTCCTACTTTTCCCCTCATGAAGTCCACTTCTGCTCTGGCCCAGGAGCCAGGCCTGGGAAAGTTGGACCCACTGAGCAGATGAACATGAACTCTTTCTGGCACTTTATTGAATGATCAGTGTGAAAGCTGATGGCAAAAGAGAGAAAAAAAGCCACTGAGCCTCAGGAGCCTGACAGTTCTGTAGGGAATATTGTCATTTGTCACTTTTCCACCCACTGATTCCCTAAGTATCCACTAAGCACCCCTGTAGCCTGCAAAGGTCCACTTGGGCTGGGAAGAACCCCCAGGAAACAGACATGAGCTCTTTAGTCTGAAAAGGACCCTGCCTGGGAGGGAGGGCAGCTCCCCGAGCCTGGACAAGCAGGGCGGGCATCCTGGAAAAAAGAAAGCCTGTGTTGAGCCAGGAAAGGAGACCCAACAGGAAGAGAGAAGGGAAATCTAGATGGAAAACAGAGTGACTCCCTTTGGGCTAACAGTGAGTGCACTCAAGCTTAGACGCTAGCAGTAAAACAAAAACAATCAAATGAGAGGTGGCCCTCCCGGTGGAACAGCGCCCCCTCCTGGTCCTTACAGATTCTTAGGCCCACAGAGGAGGGGAGGACTGCTCAGCAGCCCATCTGTTTTCTCTGCAATTATTTCATCCCTGGGGCCCCCTTCCAGCTGCATAACTTCCCAGAGAGGACACTGAACAGGCGGTGAGCAGATCTCATGGAGGCCGGGCAGGGAAATTGCAGCGGGATCCTGGCCAAGTCCGATCACTGCACGGGGCCTTCAGTTTCACCACCTATAATTGGGAAAAAACTGTCCTTACCTCCTGGACCAGGGCAGAGGGAATCAGGAGGCCGGATGAGAGGTTTCTGACCCCTGGATGAAGGCAGGATGAAGCAGCTGTGGCAGAAGAGGTGTCTGAATGTTACTGTACAGACACACACACTTTCAGACAGGGGGGATCCTCCACCCCTGAGACTCCCTGGGGCTGTTTGGTGGTGACACCATGGAGGACACAGAGGCCATGGCCTGGCCAGGTCTCCTTGAGTTTGGTACCTGGTCCAGGAGTCCTGCACCTATGGAGCCTGGTTTTAGGAGAGGGATTGGAGGCCAAGGAAGCGTCATCCATCCTTCGTGGGCCAGAAATTCCAGGAAAGCTTAACCTCATCATACCGTGGGGTCTTGGTCTGACCCCAGGACACCCCCACCTGATGAGCCAGCTGCTCTCCTTTTCCTTTCCCAGGGGCCCTGCCAGCACCTGCTCCAGATGGCCTCCAACCCTGCTGTCCTACGTGGGCCCATGACGTCAGAGTTTATCCCTCCCTTTTTTTTTTTTTTTCTTTTCAAATAAAAGACAGATAGGCTAGACAGATAGCCTCAGCAGACAGGCTCGTTTCCTGGGGGGAACAACTGCTCCTTATGTTGCTGTCAACAGGCAGGTGAGGCAGTAGAGGCTGGAGCCTCAACCCTGAGAAAGTGAGTGGGGTGGTGAGGGCGAGGGGCCCTCCCAGCAGAGGACAGCTCAGTATCCCAACCTCAGTGTAGAGACGCACCAGATGTTTGCAGAAGGAATGGATCTGCTGCCAGGCCCTGTGCCTTGGGACCTCACTCGCCTTGGCTGGGCTCTGGAGCTTTTCCAAGCAGGGGGCCACTTTTTGCTGCCCTGGGGGTCCCTGCAGTGAACCCACCTTCTCGGTGTGTACCTGGGGGAGGGTTCCATTGCCTGGTCTTGGAGACTGTGTTTCAGATTTGTTGGAGATCACAATCTTGATGGAAATGGTCTTCTCCCTGTGGATAGAAGGGGCCCCCCGGGTTTTACAGGAGCCTCTTAACTCAACCCTTCCAGAAAAGGGGTCAGAGATGGGCCTGCCAGGGTCCAGGGCCACCAGTGAGCTCAAGGAGCCACACCTCTGGGTTTACCAAGCCGGAGGCTCCTCTGTGGATTTCTGCCCCAGGAGTGTGTGATCACAAACTTTCTGGTGAGCAGTCAACTTCTAAAATGAGAATGACCAGAAAACACTAGCAAGAGAGAGAGAGAGAGAGAGAGAGAGAGAGAGAGAGAGAGAGAGAGAGAGACAACTAAGCCAGATGCTAATGAGGATTAGAGGGAACATAGTTTTTGCAATCTGGGCTCCACACAGATTGGAAAATACTTTTAAGCCTAAAGCCAAAAAAAAAAAAAAAAAAAGCCCCAAACCCATAAATTGTTTGAAAACCACCCTCGTGTCTGTGTGAATTCTTTCTGGGCTCAATGTACAACATCACACAACAAATCTTTTCTCCTGGGTTGCCTGGAAAGGCCCCTGTGTCCCAGTGCATGCTGGGCAACGAGAAGAGTCCTATCCCCAAAATGATGGCCTGTTTTGCCTTGTGGGTGAAATAATTTAAGAGAGGAAGCTTTAGCTTTCAGTTTAGTAGGGTTCAGAAATTCTGATCAAACAGCTGATTGGGGATCTTGGGTCCCATGGAAGTGGTGAGGAGGGGAGACAATCTTTGTGGGAAGTGGACCATGGTGGTGTTTCTCTGCTGCCTGGTTTCTCAGCCTGCTGGAGAAGCTGAAATGCCAAATGCTTGCTTGCCTGGCCACCGCTGCTGACTGTGCGTGGGAGTGTGCCCCGGACCCTCCCAGGCAGATATGCCAGGCTTGGTTTTATATTGGGGACCATTGTTTCAAGCCAGGACCATGCAGAATGCTGTAAGTTACACTGCAAAAGCAGCTCCTAAGGCATGGTGGTGGCGGCAACAGCATCCACTATCCTATGTCAGGGTTGTCACCTACACAGTGTTGGCAGCAAGGGCAGCACCGGGGCCCTCACCAGACCTATTCTGTAGCTTGATTGGTTGTGGGTGGGCTGTTTCCAAGCCTTCTCAACCACCCAAAGGCCCCCTCCTTTTTGAAAAAGATTTTTATTGGGGAGTTGGGGAGGGGAAGAGTGTTGGGGAATTGGGGAAGGGGAACATTGTGTTTTTCCAGGATCAATCAGCTCCAAGTCAAGTCAGCTCCTAGTCAAGTTGTTGTCCTTCAATCTTAGTTGTGGAGGGCACAAGCTCAGCTCCAAATCCAGTCACCGCCTTCCATCTAGTTGTGGGGGAGTGAGGTGAGGGGGAGGGTGGCATAGTCCACTATCTCATGCAGGAGTTGAACCGGCAACCTTGTTGCACACTGAGCCACCCAGCTGCCGTCACCCGTCAGCAGCTCATGGCTGCTCAGCTCAAGGTGCCCGTGTTCAATCTTAGTTGCAGGAAGCAGGGGTGCAGCCCAGCATCACATATGGGTGTCGAACTGGCAACCTTGTTACGAAGAGCACATGTTCTTGTCAGCTCAGTGGCTGCTCAGCTCGGGCACAGCTCACTAGCCCATGTTGAAATCGAACCGGCGACCCTGCTGCTCAGAGCTTGCGGTCTTAACCAACTGAGCCACTTGGCCGGCCCCCCCAAAGCCCTTTTAATAAATTCCTTTTCTCCTTCACTCAACCAGAATCAGTTTCTGTTGCTTATAAGATGCCCCCAGAATAATCCCCAGGGCAACCCATAGCCTCAGTGCCAGGTCACTGCTTGACCTCTCCAACATTTCATTCCAGAATACCCAGTCTGCCAGAGCCCCACTGCGCCCAGACAGCCCCTGAGGTGACGATGAGGATATCTGCCCTTTGTCCTGAACATTCAGTCGTGGTTAGAAGGGCAATGGGGACAATATATAAAGAAGCATAATTAGGAGGGAACTGGTGGTTCCCATGTGGAAATAGCAAAGCAAATCATCAGGAGAGCATTCGATGACTGGGTTCTGGCTGACCGTGCCAGCTGTGTTGTTTTTAAATTATTTTATGGGATGACTTAAAATATCACACTGACGCTATAGAATTAGACAGTTTCCGACTGCAGCTCACAGCCTGGTGGGGGAGAGTTAACTTTGGTAAAATGAATGTAGCATCATATGCTCATACATATTACTAAACTGAGCAAATATTTCTAACTTCAGCACCTTCTTACCCCATTAGATCCAAATGTGTTTCTCAAGCAGAATAGTCTTCACGGAGCTAAGAGAAACACAGTGTGGTGAGTGACGTGTTGAGATAATCCAGAAAGCTGGGTGGTGGCTGAGTGGGAATGGGGGGTGGGAGGGCTGTGAGTCTGCAGGCTTTGCTGGGAGGGGGTGTCTGGCTTCAGAGAACAGTGTCCAGATCCAAGAGACCATACAGTGGGGCCCTCCCCCTTCCTATTACCCTGAGGGATCTTGGACTCCGAATGATGGAACGTCATACCCTGGACATCCTGGCCCCATAACATAACTTCAGGTGTTAGATCCCACCTGAACTGTGGGCATGCCACCTTCTCTTTGTCCCCTTGAATGTTCATTGCACGAAGACTGCAGATGACTGCGGAGGTCAGACTAGGGGTGTGTGGCCAGGGCTGTTCACTGAGAACCTCCTGGGAGGTGAGGCTCATGGAAAAGGATGTGTGACCCGCAGGACAGTTTCGGAGCCCTGCTGATGCAGGAGACCTTTCAGGACAGGCTGGTTTCTGGCAGAAGGGCCTGGCCAGGACCTGAACTGGTGTGGGGTGGCTTGCGAATCTTTCTGTGTGGTGACTCTGCTGAGCACTGAGGCGCTTCCTGGGCCTGTTGGTTCCCACAGGCTTCTCCTCTAGTTCAGCACGGACAGCAGAGGGGCCCCAGCGTTAGGGTCCCACCGGCCCCTGAGCATGTCACTGTCACTGTTCTAAAGTCACGGAGACCTCATTCTCTCTGTCAGCCTCTTGGAGAACTCCCGTGTCTATCTCAGTAGCCTCAGCTCCTTGCACACTGCCTGCCACATAGTAGGTGCTTAATAAATGCATAGGGACTGAAGACCAGCGCCTCACTGGGCCTCAGGGGGAGAGCAGGGACAGAGTCTGCCTCTGCTCTCACAGAAGGAAGGCACTGGCTAAGCGACCAGCTGCCCCATTTTATAGATAGGGCTGTAGAGGCCCCGACCGGCTACCCAATCTGCCCTCAGCCATGCACTGGGCTCAGCAGGCTGCTTAGGCCTAATGGGTGAGCTGGCTGAACTCCAGTGAGTCATGGGGCTGGGGCTGGGGAGCAGTGCGCCGGCTTTGTGCGAGAACATCTGCTGAGGGGAACAGCTGTCTCCACCCTGCGCTGAGCGGGCTCCCGTGGGAACGTGGTCTGTGGCTTGGCAGAGGAACGGACACAGCTCCTCCACCACCCGTGGCCATTTTCAGGGTGGGGGTGCTCCTGAGGCCTTTGTCATATCTGTCAGCGGCCGTCTCTCTGAGACTGCACTGTCCCCTCTTCCCATACTTTCCTACTTTAATCTCTGGGAGGTCTGGAAAGGACAGGGCCAGATCAGCTGGGAACACTGTCGTCATAAGGTTTGGGAAGATGGAGAGCTCTAGGGTCAGGACACCGGTCTTTTCAGGAGGCCAGCATGAATGAGGTGGTCTGGGGCCAGAGCCGGCCTGCATGGGTTTTGAAAGGGCAAGGGTGACAGACACAGGAAAAGAGCAAGGCTGGTGGGGTGTGAAGAGGATGGGGGAGGGGTGGGTGTTCTCCCCTCAGTTGTCCTTGAAAGAAAGACCACTGGGACTCACCTTGGATTCCCAGCAGGGGGGCCTGGCACACAAGTGAGTCCCTGTGTGAGATCAAAGGAATGGACCAGCTCTGACCCACCAAAGAAGCCCTCCCTCACACGGGCCATGGGCGAAGGAGGGGTGGCCCTGTGGCTGCCAGGGAAAGCGAGCCAGCACCTGGGCTGGGCAGAGCCTCCATTTCTGCCTTGGGGTGGGGATCTTCATAGCTTTCTGACTCCCCTTCTCTAGTGTCTCCCCTGGCTGAACCTACCTGGGAGGTGGCTGCTGGGTTAGGGCTGCTGCTGAGCCTGGGACTGAGACAGAAACAAGACAGTGGCTCAGACGTCGGCGGGGCCTGAACAGTCTCCAGATCAAGGCAAGGCCATGCATGACTGGTGGGGGAGGCACGGCTGGAAACGAGGGCCCGTACAACCTCCCAGGACGTTGGCTGAGCTCACACAATTTTCTGTTCCGTGTAGAACCACAGAGAGTGGGAGTCAGGGCAGCTGTGTGTTTCCGGGGGGCAGGAGGAGGAAAAGGAGCTGCCTCAGGCGGTTATCTGACCCAAGAGGACTTGCCCAGCAGTGATGAGCTGATGGCACCAGGGCAGAGCTGTGTGAAGACAAGAGAACAGCAAATGTTTGCTGGAGACCTGCAGGGGTGGGGCTTCCACACGAGCTCATGGGATAAGATGCTCCCAGGCCTGGCCAGTCCAGGAGCCTGGACAGCTGAGTCCCGCAGAAGTAGCGCCTTCTGCTGGTCCTGCCCGGCCTTCGTCTTCCAGGTAGGTCCCTGCTCTCACTGGAAACTGGAGGCTGAGCCCTAGGAATCCGGTCTTGACATAACCTGGGCAACGTCAAACTTTTCTGGGTGGAGTGATGAAGGATTTTTAAAATTGACCCTTTTTTTTCCCCTTTTGTATAGAATATTTACCCAGTGTTACAGTGTAAACACACACACACACACACACACACACACACACACACACACACAGAAATGTCAAACTAACAACAAAATATACAGATACCTCCATCGATGTAACACAACCTGCTGATTACTCTCCTAGGTTTTCAGACCCTCCCAGCACAATTTGTGCCTAGTTGGAAGCTAAATACACGTAATATTTTGTGATCAACTTTTTTATGTGACGTGATTTTGTAGAACCTTTTCCATGGATATACGTAGTCTGCCATATAAAAGTTCACAGTTAGGATTTGGGTTTTTTTTTAGTGTGTGCTTACTGATTACACAGGTAACAACATCTCTATACAGAGTTTTCTTCTTTCCTTTTCCCCCCACTCCCTCCCTAGCTCTCCTCCTTTTTTCCTTCCTTCCATCTCCCCCTTCCTCTCTTTCTTTCTTCAATCTGAGGAACTGCTGGTCGAAAGGTTTGTTGATGAGAGCACTGTGTGGTGGGTAGTCCTCAGCTCTAGGCTGCTTGGCATGACCTGGCAAATATTTAATGTACCCCTCTGCCAGCTCCTCTGCTAATGCTGCCTCGATATTTGTATTTACCGAAGACCCTCAGGGCTGCCGTAAGTTGTCTTTCTCTAATGTCTAAGAACTTTCTTAAATATCTTTATCAGTTTGTTAAATATTTTGGTATTATTATTTTTCATGATTACCATGAAGTGTTCTTTCACATCATTGTTTTTCTTTATGCGAATATACAGATGTTTACTAATTTAAAAAATGGATTATGCTCTCCTAGCCTCCTGTACTTTAATTCCTTGCTTGGACAGTTACTTGACTCACATCTTTTTGCCCAGGGCCGTCCGCTCCCGGATGTGCCCCACTGCACCCCAGCACCCAGCCTGGGGGTGTCCACTATAGAGGATAAAAGTGTGGACCATGAAGTGGGTTTGAGTCTTATGAATTGCGTATTTTTACCTACGTCGTAGACAGGAAACTGAGCTCAGAGATGTTAGATATTTGAGTAAGCACCTCAGGTGGAACCAAAACTCCAATCTGTCTGCCCTGAAACCCACACCTTGTCCTGACACTAGTGTCTCAATAGATTGGGTGAGCACACACTTTTATAGTCTTCTGTTGTGGTTTTTTTTCCTTTTTTTTTTTTTATGGTTGTGTGTGTGTGTATATCTGTGTGTATTTAACTTTAACTTGTCTGGAATGTTCTGTGGTAAATGGTATGAGTAAGGATTTGCTATTCACATGTCATTATTATCCATTTTCCATATGAATGTCGTAATGATTTTTTTCTTTTATTGTTTTATTTTCACTTGATTTGTTATATATTAAACTCAAACAAATATGTTCACATCTGCTCTACTATACAGTTTTGATAACTGCCACATATGTTCTATAGACTGGTAGGTAGGTATTTTCCTGGTTTTGCTTGAAATAAAAAAACTTCCTAAACAGTTGTTTTTCCATACAAATGTTTTTATTACTTTATAAACTTTTATAGGATTAATTTTATTTTCTTACGGATTTTTAATTTTATTGCATTGTGGTCAGAGAATAGAACTTATAATTTCTGGGATTCAAATTTTACTGAAACATCTGAATACATGTTATTTTTTTATAAGTATTTCATGGGCATCTACAAATAGGGCTATTCTTTGTAGTTCCACATACTATATATAGGTTTATGTCCTCATTTTCCGTGGCTTTCTAATGAATGGAGGTGTCATAATTTATTTAGTCACTTCCTTTATTTGTAGGTCATTTCCACATTTTTACTATTATACATATAACGGCATGCCTGCAGATGAGCTCAGATCTTGCAGTATATTGTGGTTATATTATTGGGGCCGGAAACTCAGACCCCAACCAGGTAGCTAGGGGAAGGCCTGCTCCTGCGGTGACTAGGTATTTCCACTGTCAGATAAGGGCCTGGGGCAGGAAGTGAAGAATGGAGTGGGTGGAGGAAGAACATCCTCTTTTTGGAGCTAATGGTTGGGTCTGTTGGGACTGGCTTTGCCATTAGGAGAGGACTGGGGCAATTCCTGAGTGTGTGTGTGTGTGTGTGTGTGTGTGTGTGTGTGTGTGTGAGAAACGGTGTTTGCCCCTGGCCAAATAGAATCAGGTGCTTCCCAGGGAGTGACCCTGGGCCTGTGGTGGCCGTGAGGTTGCTGGGTGCTGTGCTTGTTGTCCAGTCTCTGACACCTTCCAAGAACCTGGCCTTTCCTTTGCTGGGAGAAGTAAGAGGAGGAGCCAATCTCATGTTCTGCATGGAATAGCCAAGGGAGGCTAGGCTGGATCACAGGTAACAGGGGTGTTACTGGGTCAATAGGTATCCATCTGTTTATAAAGGCTACATATTGATGGACTGCTCTCCAAAAAGTCTGTACATACTTAAACTCTTTCCACCGGTGTGTGAGAAGTCCTTTTCCTTGAACTCTCACCAACACTGGGTGTTACAATCTTTTTCACCTTTGCTCATCTAGTAGGTGAGAAAAGACATTTCATGGTTTTTATGGTGGTGGTACTGTGTGTAAGATTTTCTTTTTTCTTTTCCTTTTTTCTTTTTAAAAATCTTCCCTAGGTTACCAGTTGAAAATCATCTCATGAGGTCACTGGCCTTTTGCATATCTTGGTCAATTACCACTTCATACCCGTTGTTGATTTTTCTACTGGAGTACTCTTTTACTTTTAATTGATGTATAAGAGTTATTCATCTATGGGGAACATTATTTCTTTGCTTCTCACATGTCAAAATGCTACCTTTCAAGTTTCTGCTTTGACTTTTAAATCATGTCAATACCATTTGGAAGTTTCAAATTTTTATAGTCAAATCGATCATATTTTTTAAAGATTTCTTTCTTGCTTTGGTGTCATTTTTAGAAAGGCCTACCCCTTCGTCTCCCAAGATTAAATAAGCACGGCCCATTTTTTTTCTAGAACTTTTATGGAGTTTTGGATGTGTTGATATATGTGTACTTTTTACTTCTAATCCATCTGGAATTTACTAAGATGTGAGATAGGGATCCAGTTTTAAATTTTAATATGGAAAAATTTAAAGCAGGCATTACCAACCTCCTAACCCCAATCATTAAAAAAAAATCAAAATAAAGTATAAGACATCTAACTTTAGACAATTATTTCTTGATGAAATCTCCAGGCTAACTCAGTGATTAAATATCTCAGTTCCATTATCAGGTTCTTTAGGTACAAGCCTGTGTTATCAATCAATAAAGTCTTCTTTAGAAAGAATGATTTTAAAAAATGATTGGTGTTTAGCTATCTTTTCCTGGCAGTACTTAGATAGGCCTAGCTATTCACTGCGTCCATACCAGTTCATGGCAGTCAACCCATGTCACAGGAAGGTGTTTAATTTTTCACTCTCTCTAGCACAGCATTCTGTGGGTTGCAGTTGAGAGGGGTGAGAATCCAGCTTATTCAAAAGTGGTATCAAGTCATTAAAATATCACTTAATGGGAAGGGAGGGCAGGATTCAACTGTTTTACTCCACTTGAGATTATATCAGGTCAATGTCCCCCTTTGCAGCCAAAAGCCTGGATCAGGGACTTCAGGGTTAAGAGGCACCAAACCCAGATCTGTGTCAGGAACAGAACTTGCCTCTGAGCATGTGGGGTGCTTAGGCCCTCCCTGATTCTGCCCCTGGAGTCCAAAGCCTAGGAGAGAGCTTTAATCAAGGTGATAAATGGTCTTATGTGCCTAAAACCTCTTCACAGAGTGATGAGGAACATGGGAGGGCTCTGAGTGGCCAAGTGACAGAGCCCAGTTGCTCCCAGAGGGCCAAATTTGGGTCACACTGTGGATTTGCTCTGCAACACTAGCATGCAAAAAATGTTAACATTTTTCTGTTTATCCAAATCAGATGAAATGTGGCTCATCCTTCAGCTGTCTTATTGATAGGACGGTCAATTTCATCATCTCTGCCTTAGGATTGACAAAAAGTCCTGGATGAGGGGTGGGGATGGGGTGGGGTGGGGGGACACTGTTTGAGCCAGGCTCATGGCGGCTCAGAGGGTTTAACTGAGAGAATTTAGTGAAGGGACTACTCACATGATTAGGGAACTAATAAGGGATCATGACAGGGAGCTGTCAATAGTACTTTCACTGCCGAAAGCAGCCACAGCCAGAAGCACAGCCAAGCAGGGCAGAGAATGAAGAGACTGGATTTGGGGAGTAAGGGGTGGGGTAACTATAGAATAACCAGTATAGGGCCTATTGCAGTCCTGAGGAAACCCTGGGATCATACTGGTGTTTCTTTACCCCAGTTTAGGGGATCGAGTCCTTCCAGGCAGGAGGGCACTTCTAGCTCGTGTTCACCATGGTTGTTTGTGAATTAGAAAAGCTGCGCTGGGCCGGCCGAGTGGCATGGTGGTTGGGAGCTGGCTTGGGATGCTGCTCGCCCTGGTTCGGATCCCACATATGAGGGCCAATGACACTGCCCTCAAAAAAAAAAAAAAAAAAAAAAAGAGAGAAAAGCTGCGCTGCCTTGGGGGTGCTGGTGTTTTTCCTGGACATTCGGGTAATACGGGGCAGCTAGCTTCTACCTTCTCCTCTCACTGAAGGGACCCCGGAGGCGGGGCTGGCCTCATGGTGGCAGCAGAGGTGATGGACAGACACCTGTACCACAGGAACCGTGTCTGAGGCACTGCAGGAGCTTCACTGTGGGTGGACCTGCAGTGGCCCCAAGGCCAGCAGAGCCAGTGAGCTGGGTCTCCTTGGACATCAGGGCCACAGGGCAAGAGGGGCCAAAGCCAGGCAGCAAGAAGGGTGGGAGTGGCAGCAAGGGTGGGATACCTGCAGTGCTGGAGGCTTTTTTTTTATTTTTCTTTTACAGATTTTATTGGGGAATTGGCGGAGGGGAACAGCGTTGGGGAATCGGGGAAGGGGAACAGACAAGTTGCTGTCTTTTTGTTCTTCAGTTTAGTTGCGGAGGATGTTGCTTCACTGTTGGTATCGTCATTGCGCTCTTCCCGGATGAGGCAGATCGGTCGCTGGCCTCTGGATGTCGCTCACCGCGGCTATTGGCAGCTCATGCTGGCTGCCAGCCGCTCACGCTGGCTGCGGGCCACTCACTGTAGCCTATGGCAGCCCACTGCAGCAGGGGCTGCAGCCCACACCATCATCGGGGCTCGCACAGCCCAGCTCCAGGTGGAGCTGTTGTTAGCTGTAGAGGGCAGTGTCACTGGCCCTCATGTGGGATCCGAACCGGGGCCGCTGGCATCCCCAAACCAGCTCTTAACCAATGCGCCACTCGGCCGGCCCCTGGAGGCTTTTGACTCTGAGGACATGTCTGTAGGCAGCTGGAGAAGCGCTAAGAGAATGGATTTGGGACATATCCAAGCACCACAGGAGGACCTCACATATTAGAAAAGGCCGCATCCCCAAAATGACTGGCGTTCCCACTGGCAAGGCCTGGAGACCCCAGAGTCAGGGTAATGTGGACATGAATGTAAATATGATCTTATAGGTGAAGTTTATGACTTTCCCCATTACACAGGTATTGAAATTGTGAAAAATAATTCCTGTTTCTCAGGGAAAGAACTAGGAATGGATTCAAGAAGTCCATAAACCTACCTCCATAACACTGAAATTGAATAAATACTTGGGGACGTGATTGCTTTTTGAAAATTCACCTTATCTGGCTGAGAGTTGTGAGTTTAGCTCATCATGAGAAACCTCCTTCTTATGATATTGTGCCTATGGAAAAGAGAGCTTCCCTCCACATTTTTATTATAAGTCTGTGCTTTGGACAGTGTACCTGGAAAGGCTAAATTCACTTGACAAGTGGAAGTAGTTATTCAACAAAGAAACAACTCCCTCAAATTTTTTGAAATTGGTTTAGTAATGTCGTTCAAATCCCATATTAAAGGTGAGCATGAAAACAAATTTAGCGTGATTATTTTAAGGGTCAGTAAATAGAATGGACTTTTTACTTGTAAAAAGTAAACTGAAATATACAAGGTACTTTTCACCTGTTTGAAACAAAGAGATTTTTAAACAGCTCGAGATATAATTTGTACACCACATGATTTAGCCATGGAAAATGTGGAATTCAATGGCTTTTAGTAGAGCCAGAGTTGTGCTACCATCACCATAATTCATTTTAGAACATTTTCATCACTCCAAAAAAGAAACCTCACACCCCTTAACCATCAACTCCCAATCCCTATATGCCCCGGAGGCCTAGGCAAACACCAATCTATTTCCTGTGTTTATAGATTTGTCTATTCTGGACATTTCATATAAATGGAATCAGACACTATGTGGCCTTATGTATTTGACCTCTTAACATAATGTTTTTAAGGTTCAGCCATGTTATAGAATATATCATCGGTACTACATTTTTTTATTGCTAAATAATATTTCTTAGTATGGATAGACCACACATTTTGTTTACCCATACATCATTGATAGACATTTGGGTTGTTTCTACTTTTTGGTTATTATAAATAATGCTGCTATGAACATACACATACAAATTTTAATGTCAACATATGTTTTCATTTTCCTCCCTGTATACTTATGAGTGGAATTACTGGGTCATATGGTAACTCCATGTTTAACTTTTTTTTTTTTTTTGAGGGCCGTGTCACTGGCCCTCATATGTGGGACCTGAACCAGAGTCCCTGGCTTCCCAAGCCAGCGCTTAACCACCGCGCCTCTCAGCCGGCCCTCCATGTTTAACTTTTTGAGGAACTGTCAAACTTTTCAAAATGGCTGCACCATACATTCCCACCAACTGTTAACCCAGTGCTCTGATTTCTGCACGTCATTGCCAACCTTTGTTATTTTCTGACTTTTTTCTTATAGCCATTCTAGTGGGTGTGAAGAAAGTAAGAAGTCTTTAAAAAATAAAAATAATGGCAAGAGCTAAACAATCTCAGGTACAATATTGAATTATTTTCATTAACAATATATCTACTTGCAGTTAGAGTAGCTATGTATATATAAAGTGCCAATGTTACAGTTTATTCCCTTGGTAGGTGAAACATGTTTATACATTCTATTTTCTGTGTATGTAGTATCAGCAAACTTTTAAGATGTGCAAACATAAACTTATCCCAATCTAATAAAATGATTGTAATTTACATATAGTAAAATCTAGATGAGAGATTTTACTATGTATGCTTTCATGATGCTTTTTGATCATCATCTTTCACACTGAAAATATCCCTATAGACCCTACATCATTCTCCACTGTGAAAAATATCCATGCAGACACTGGTGAAGAGTAAAGTATGAGGAAAACCGGAAGGAACAATTTATCATGTTGGATATTTAACAAATAATGCTCATATAGAACAGGTGCTATTCCAAGAATTTACTAAGACACTAATTATTAACTTATTTAATCCTAGTAGTCATTTTCACCCCATTTCACAGGCAAGGATGTTGAGGCACAGCAAGGTTGAGTAACTTGTCCAAGGTCACCTAGCTAGGACTGGCAGAACTGGGAAGTCTAGTTCCACAGTTTGTATTCATTTATAAAATTTCTGTCATATACAGGGCCGGCCGAGTAGCTCAGTTGGTTAAGAGCTCGCTCAAGAGTGTGAGCTGAGCTCTGAGCAACAGCAGTTCGATGCCCAGCCTGAGCTGAGCTGCCGCTGAGCTGCCAACAGGTGGCAGAATGGCTCAGCTAAGAAAAAATAAATAAATAAAAAATTTCTGTCATATACATTTGGGGGGTTGACAAAAGTGCATCAAATGTGTCTGCTGTGTTTATTGAAACCACCTCGCAACCAAAACCCTTTTATAAAACTGGGACAAGCAAACCTCCAAGGATTATCCCAAATTGCCCAAATTCACACTATGGATGCCCAATGGCCCTAATGAAGTTCTCTTTCAAGACAGAGGAAGCAATCATGACTTAAGAGCCAGAGTGTGATGACTTCTGACTTCTTTTCGTATTATCTTTTGCATCTCTCCAGGGTCAGCTTGTCTGTTGGTTTGGCCTGTCTGATATCCTTTAATGGAGAATCTCATACATTCAGGTGAAAGTATGTTTAATTTACTAACCATCTGTTAATAAGGGGTGAGAGAAGATATATCTCCTGTGAGGTATGCCTAGAAGAGTTTTAAGAAAGCCTCATAGATGAACAGTTTCTAATAGAATTTAAAAGTAGCTTGACTTCCTCAGTCTTCATAGAGCAGTAATCTCACTTGTTCTACCCCAAGTCATTTTGTAACAAGAACAGTTTTTGCCTGGGATGGAAATGGAGATGAGTGTTTTGGGGGAGGAGGAGAAAGTCATCAAGGATGGTGGGAAGCAGGAGTGCCTAAACGTCAGAAAGTCAAGAATGCTCACCCCAGGATGGAAATAGGAGGGAAATCAGCATTCCATCAAAGCACCCCAGATTTGTCCTATACATTATCCTTCACCACCATCAGGTTATACTAAAAATATTTTGTGAGGAATTGTTGATTAAGATTAGTGTATTTGGGGCCGGCCGAGTGGCACATTGGTTAAGAGCTGGTTCGGATTGTGGTATATTTATACAATGGAGTATTACTCCGCTATAAAGAAGAATGAAATCGTACCATTTGCAATGATATGGATGGACCTAGAGACTATTATGTTAAGTGAAATAAGTCAGTCAGAGAAAGACAAATACCATAGATCTCACTCATATGTGGAATCTGAAAAACTGTATGAATGAGCAAAGTAAACAGAAATTGTCTCATAGATATAGAGGAAAAATCAGGGTTGCTAATTGGGAGGGGGGTGGGGATGAGGAAAAGGGGGAAGGGATTAGACAGCAAAAATAGGCAACTACAATATTGCCACTGGGATAGGAAAAACAGTTTGGGGAATATAATTAATAATGTTGTAAATATTTTATGGGGTGTCAGATGGTCATAGGTCTTGTTAGGGAGACCACTTCATGGATGGAGTAGAGGTTTGATCACTGCACTGTACATCTGAAGCGGAGGTTGTATACCTACTGTAATTGAATATATATAGATAGTCACAGGATGTGGATTGTACTGTGAAAGAGAGTCAGGGGAAGAGTAATAGATATATATGATATGGGGTGGAGGAGTGGGGAGGCGAATTGTGGGGGTTGTCACTTTGAGGGGTAAAATGTATAACTATTGCACTGTGTTGTACACCTGAAACTAATTAAAAATAAATAAATAAACTAAAAAAAAAAAAGAGCTGGTTCGGGACGCCAGCAGCCCCAGTTCGGATCCCACATATGAGGGCCAGTGACACTGCCCTCTACAGCTAACAACAGCTCCACCTGGAGCTGGGCTGCGAGCCCAGCGACACTGTAGGCTGCAGCCCCTCCTGCAGTGGGCTGCCATAGGCTACAGTGAGTGGCCAGCAGCCAGCGTGAGCTTGTGAGCTGCCAATAGCCACAGTGAGCGACCATCCAGAGGCCGGCGACCGATCTGCCTCATCTGGGAAGAGTGCAATGACGATACCAACATGGGCCAGTGAAGAACAAAAAGACAGCAACTTGTCTGTTCCCCAATAAAATCTTTAAAAAAAAAAAGATTAGTCTATTTGCATTTGGACAGGTGTCCCAGAGGCAAGAAATCTTCTCATTCTTCAGGAACTCTAACACAAGATTATAGAAATGCTTTTGTACTTTTTATTTCAGCACAATCTACTTTTAAAAATGTATAGATTGATCTTTCTGGAATTTATTTGGGCTTAAAGTGAAGAATACAGCCAGTATTGTTTCCCCCCAACGGCGAATCAGTTGTCCCAACACTATTTATGGAGTTCGTAGCACATTTATTGAGTCTTTTTTCCCAATGATTTAAACTTTCACTTTCCTCATGCTGGATTCTCATCATACTTACGTAAAGTTTTGAACTCCATTCTATTCCTTTGCCTACTTATTTCTGACCATACTGTTTTATTCACTGTGGTTTAAAAATATGTTTTAACATCTACTAGGGCATATTATTCCCAAGGTACATTTCTTTTGCAGGATTTTCTTTACTCTTTTTCCATACTTATATTCCAGAAGAACTTTAGAATAATGTATCCAAGTTCCCAAAATATTCTGCTATGATTTTATGGGATTTTGTTGAATTTACACATAAACATAAGACAACCTGACATTTCTTCCAATATAGAATTTCCATCCAAGTACAAGATGTGTCTTTCCACTTTCCATAGCTTTAAAGTTTCCTCATATAGGTCTTACATGTTTTTTATTAAGTTATTCCTGGCTTTTTACAGGTTTTGTGGTTATAATAAATGGGATTTAAAAAATGCTCTTCTTTTTACTGAGGATTTTTAAAAATTATGTTTTATTACTGGTTATTGCTGAAATATAAATAAAACTATTAATATTTACATATTAATTTTAAATTTGTACTAAGAACTAAATATTCTTATTGTATTAATAGTTAATTCTACTCTCCTGTTTTTTTTTAAAATTTTTTTTAAAAAAGATTTTATTGGGGAATTGGGGGAGGGGAACAGCGTTGGGGAATCGGGGAAGGGGAACAGACAAGTTGCTGTCTTTTTGTTCTTCAGTCTAATTGTGGAGGACGTTGCTTCACTGGCCCATGTTGGTATCGTCATTGTGCCCTTCCCGGATGAGGCAGATTGGTCGGCTGGTCGCTCACCGCGGCTATTGGCAGCTCACGCTGGCTGCCGGCCACTCACTGTAGCATATGGCAGCCCACTGCAGCAGGGGCTGTAGCCTACACTGTCGCCGGGGCTCGCACAGCCCAGCTCCAGGTGGAGCTATTGTTAGCTGTAGAGGGCAGTGTCACTGGCCCTCATATATGGGATCCGAACCGGGGCCGCTGGCATCCCAAAACCAGCTCTTAACGATTGCTCCACTCAGCCGGCCCTCTTGTTTTTTGGTTGTTGGATTTTTTGGGGGGCATACAGTCAAATCATGGCAAATAATAATAGTGTGGTCTCCTGTTTACCAAGTCTTATTTTTATTATTGAGTTTAACGAAATGAATGTTTAAAGGAAATATAAAAGTGGCCCTACACAAAAATATATATATAAAAAATCAGATACTTCCCTATATGACAATAATAACCCATCAGCAAATACATCTGAAAAGCTCATTAACAACAATCATCTAAAAAAAATTAAACATAATGTTATGGGACATAAAGAAACACTTGGCTAAATGAAGAATTGTATCATGTGTCTTCATGGGAAAATGTGCTGTTATAAAGATGTTAATTCTCCCCCAAATACTGTATAATTTTAACATGATCCCAAACAAAATCTCAATGGCTTTGTAACTGCTGAAAAACTGATTTTAAATTTTCTCAGGAACAATAAATGGTCAACAAGGTTTTTAAACAAGAAAAGTCTTAAGGCATGTATGTCCTCCTAGATAGAAAAATGTGTTATAAATACTAATTAAGGATGTGTTCTGGGTAAAGGACTAGACGGGTTGAAAACACATAACAGGAGGTTCAGAGATAGGCCAAGTTTATTGAGGCAGGTCTCAACTACCTGGATCAGACAAATAGATTTCAAATAACAATAGTGCATTGCTAAAATTTCCAATGTATGAATCAGATAAAACACATTGAGAAGACATCTGTTAGCCAGTGGACGCCTCCTGCTGCTGCACTGGGACCTCCTTGCCCACCCTGCCAGAGTGGTCACAGTGTCAGGCTATGAAGATAGATCCTCTGGGGTTCCTCACAACCAGCTCCTTAGGAAAACCTTAGACACTGAGAGGCCATCCTGGGGATGTCCTGGGTATACAAGGCCATGAGCTTTGCAGTTGAGATTCCTCTTAGACCCCAGTTTTTGGTGAAACTGCTTCCCAAGGTCAACTAGTCCAGTTCCTGTGACCTGGATAAAGCATGTCTCTTCTGTGCCTGGAGAGAAGGGAGGTGAGGTGGTCCCTCCCGAGGCTGGCTTGCCTGCACCTTCAGATACTGAGCTGGTGGAGGGAGTGAGCTGGCAGTGTGGGGGTTGGAGTGGGGGGAATCTCTCAGTTTCCTCCTGAAGCTGGCCGGTTTGGAGAAAGCCTTGTCATCTTATAGGTGGCAGCTCCCTGTGGCAGGAGGAACCAAAGGGAGAGATGGAGGGAGAGACCAGCTTTCAGGCTGCTACTCCCTAGATGCACTGGCACCCCTCAGAAGATGGCCCTCCCTCAGATTTTCTTAGTGTGTTTGGTAGCACAATAAGATCATTTTGTTAAAAACTAAACATGTATTTGGATATATGTATTTTCAGACTGAAAACTTTCTCTTCTATGCAGACAGTAGGCACAGCTGGTAGGGAAGATGATGGCCAGTATTTTCAGGATACAGGGACTATTTTCCTTTAGGAAGAACAAAAATGATGACACCTGAATTAGGTGAATGAGTTCATTGTTTATCTTAACTTTTCCCCCCATGGCTGAACACTTGCCATCCATAATGCTGAGACAAACCTGTAAATGTTTTCACTGCATCTGAAATGATGATTCTGGTGAATATGAAGTTTGAAAATTTGGTTAAAAATTCTCACAGTCGGTATGAGGCAGCAGAGAGCCCGGCTTCTGCCTCATGGCTGTCTGCAGGGCCTGGCTGGCCCTGTGGATAGGCCTCAGTGTAGTGGGAGGAGAGGACATGGAGGATTCTAGGTCAGCAGCCAGCCCAGTCCAAAGAGGAAAAACAAGAAGGAGAAAGCCAGATGCAGACCTCAGAGGGGCGCGGGAGCAGAGCTCTTGAGCACAGGCAATGTCTAGCTTGTTCACAGTGGTATCTTTAGGACCCAGGCCTCTGCAGGGTAGATTATCCCCATTTTACAGATGAGAAAACTGAGTCTAAACCAAGTGGTTAGCCCAAGGCCATGAGCTGTCAGTGGTAGAGGTGTTATTCCAACCTCTCTGCACCCGTGGACCCACCTGCCTTCACACAGAACAGGCACCATGAAAATGTTGATGGGATGAATGAATGGATGGAGGAGGAAAGTGCTAACAGAGAGAGGAACTGGGTGCTACTGGACAGGGATGCAGCTCTTTTCACAAGCTATACTTTGGCACCTTTTGAATTTTGCACTAACTGAGTGTATTACCTCTAAAAACAAATGCATAAAATAACATGGACTAATATCTCCCAAGGAGAATAAAAGATCAATTTTGAAGGACTGAAAACTAGCTTAGCTTCATTTTTCATTTTTTTTTTCCAAAATAAATGTTTCCAAAATAAATGCTAATCTCAGCATAATGTCCTGGCTGCTGTTTTATTTTTGCATATTAAAAAGATGAGGCAAGGGCCTGCCGAGTGGCACATTGGTTAAGAGCTGGTTTGGGATGCCAGCAGCCCTGGTTCGGATCCCACATATGAGGGCCAGTGACACTGCCCTCTACAGCTAACAGCAGCTCCACCTGGAGGTGGGCTGTGAGCCCCGGTGACGGTGTAGGCTGCTGCAGTGGGCTGCCATAGGTTACAGTGAGTGGCTGGCAGCCAGCGTGAGCTGCCAATAGCCGCGGTGAGCAACCATCCAGAGGCCGGCGACCGATCTGCCTCACCCGGGAAGAGCGCAATGACGATACCAACATGGGCCAGTGAAGCAACGTCCTCTGCAACTAGACTGAAGAACAAAAAGACAGCAACTTGTCTGTTCTCCTTCCCCAATTCCCCAACGCTGTTCCCCTTCCCTAATTCCCCAATAAAATCTTTAAAAAAAAGAATGTATAATACTCAATTCTGACAAAGTTATAGTGAAATTGGTATACATTATTTGGGGACAGCATTAAATTGACACAATATACATTTGAAATATGGATTGGATATATATCAATTGTAATAAAAATGTTTATACCCTTTGATTGTGGAATCTAAAGCTAGTGTATTTTATCTAAGGAAATTATCCAAAAGAAGCTTAACCAAATATACAAAAATGTCACTATGCTATTATTTATAATGCTTAAATACTGAATGAAATTATTGTTCATAAAATGGAATATTATATAGTCTTTGAAATTAATAAACACAAATAATTTTTGCAAAGGAAATAATCTAAGGTATGTGCAAAGATTTAGTTGCATGGGTGTTTACTAAACACACTGTTATAACACAACATTGGAAATAACCTATGTTAATAACAATTTGGTGTAATTTTGGTCAAATAAGTAATGGAAAATTCATAATGTGAGATACAACATATTTATTTAAATTAATGATATAGAATTATATCTATTGACATATTAATGTGAACATTATCAAGTTGTTGAAGTGAAAAAGTTACAAAACAGTGTTTAAGTTTATTCCATTGGAGTACTCACATTTTTCAAGTTCAAAACTTACTATAAAGCTACAGTAACCGGGACAGTGTGGCACTGGCATGAAGACAGGCAGTTAGATTAATGGAATAGAGGTGAGAGCCCCAAATAAATCCATATATTTATGGTCAAATGATTTTGACAAAGGTGCCAAGATCATTCAATGGGAAAAGTCTTTTAACAAATAGTGCTAGGGCAACTAGATAACCACATGCAAAAAACCCCCCACAGTTAGACCCTTATCTCATACCATATACAAAAATTAAACTAAAACATAATTTAAACTAAATTATATTCAGATTCTAAATGTAAGAGCTAAAACTATAAAACTTGTAGAAGTGAACACACAATGTCATATATAGATGATATATTACAGAATTGTACACCCGAAACCTATGTAACTTTATTAATCATTGTAACCCCAATAAACTTTAATTTTTAAAAAAAGCTAAATGCATGGGCCAGTCGAGTGACGTAGTGGTTAAGCGCTGGCTTGGGAAGCCAGTGGCCCCGGTTCGGGTCCCACGTATGAGGGCCAGTAACACTGCCCTCAAAAAAATAAAAAATCTAAATGCAAATAAGAAAAAAATAAAGACACACACACACAAAAAAACATTCTAGAAGGAAACATACGTATAAATGTTCATGACATTGAATTAGGTAACAGTTTCTTAGATATGATACCTAAAGCACAAGCAACCAAAGAAAAAATTGGACTTCATCAAAATTAAAACTTTTTTTTTTTGCATCAAAGGACATCAGTAAGATAGTGAAAAGAGAACTCATAAGATAGAAGAAAATATTTGCAAATAGTATATTTGATAAGGCTCTATCCAGAATGCATAGAAAATTCTTACAACTCAATAATAAAAAGACAAATAATCCAATTAAAAAATGGAAAAAGGACTTGGACAGACATTTCTCCAAAGAAGACATTCAAGTGGTCAATAAGCACATGAAAAGATACTTACCATTACTAGCCATCATCAGGTAAATGCAACTACAATGAGACACCATTTTACTTGATGAGATACTACTCCTTTAGAATGGCTATAATAAGGAAATAATGTCATCAAAGTTGTAGAAAAATTGGAATAGAAGCAAGATTGTAAAATGGTATAGTTACCATATGGCCCAACCCATATGACCCAGCAGTTCCACTGCTATGTATATGTATACCTAAAAGAATTGAAAACATACGTTCATGCAAAAAGTTATACTTTAATGTTAATACATAGTAGTATAATAATACATAGCTGTATTATTCACAATAGTCAAAAAGTGGAGACAACTCAAATGTCCATCAACTGATGAACAGATAAACAAAATGTTGTGTATATACAATAGAATATTATTTGGCCATAAAAAGGAATGAAATACTGACACACGTTACAATATGGATGAACATCAAAAACATTATGCTAGGTGAAAAAGCCAGTCACAAAGGACTACATATTGTCTTATTCCATTTATATAAAATGTCCAGAATAAGGAAATCCCTAGAGACAGAGAACAGATTGGTAATTGCCTAGGATTGGGAAGATGGGAGGGAAATGGGTGTGACTACTAATGGGTATGGGGTTTCTTTTGGTGTGGTAAAATGTTCTAAAATTGTGGTGATGATTGCACAACATTGTGATTATATGATAAATGACTGAATTGTACATTACAAAATGGTGAATTTTTAGTTTATGTGAATTGCATCTCAATTTTAAAATTTCAGAAAAGTATATCCAATCAAATACAACTGAATGCCTATCTATCTATCTATCTATCTATCTATCTATCTATCTATCTATCTATCTATCTATCTATCGGTGGTGGAATTACACATAAATTTTTGGTTGCTTCCTAATAATAAAATGTATTATCTAAGTTATTGCCAATGAATATTTATTATTTGTATAATAAAGAAATAAGTTGAAAGAAAACTAAAATAAACATGGAAAATATTAAGATACAATTTATAAAAGTTTTTTTTTTTTTGAGGGCAGTGTCACTGGCCCTCATATGTGGGACCCGAACCAGGGTCGCTGGCTTCCCAAGCCAGCGCTTAACCACCACGCCACTCAGCCAGCCCCAAGATACAATTTATAAAAGAAGGGTTGTAAATAGTTTTGCATTCTGCAACTATGCAACATAAATGTATAATACTAGTCCTGGAAAATAGAATTAAATAAAAATATTGTAATTGTGCAAAAGTGGTAAAATTATGCATAAGTGAATTTTTTGGAAACTTTATATGTATTGTGATCTTTATCACTACAAGTAGGTGGGAAATGATCATGTTTGCCTCACATATTGAATTTTTGTGATTATTTATTTGATACTGAAAGGGTTAATGACAACATTATCAAGTTTAGGTGCTTTTTCCTAAAAATTCACTCATTTATTCAACAAATCTTCACTGAATGTTTTCCCTGTTTCTTCCTTGACTTTTCCTTCTGCTCATCTTTCCTTGTTGTTCTTTGCCTCCTGTTCATTTTATTCAAAATTATTCACTTCATTTATTGTTTTAAACTTATTAGGGTTTAACTTTGAATGGTATTTCCTAATAATTGAAACTCTTTTGTGTTTAGTCTTTTGAATTTTGTTTTTCTTGTATTCTCTTGGCTATACTAATGGTTTGTAAATATTAGTTAATTTTTATCTCACTTTTGCATATTAAACAGGTATTTTCTTTTTTCTAATTTAGTTATTTCATATTTATTACTTCCCCCTTTTTTTAAAAAAAAGATTTTATTGGGGAATTGGGGGAGGGGAACAGACAAGTTGCTGTGTTTTTGTTCTTCAGTCTAGTTGCGGAGGACATTGCTTCACTTGGCCCATGTTGGTATTGTGCTCATTGCGCTCTTCCCGGATGAGGCAGATCAGTCACCAGCCTCTGGATGGTCGCTCACTGCGGCTATTGGCAGCTCATGCTGGCTGCCAGCTGCTCACGCTGGCTGCCGGCCATTCACTATAGCCTATGGCAGCCCACTGCAGCAGGGGCTGCAGCTATGCCGTCCGCTGGGACTCACAGCAGCCCAGCTCCAGGTGGAGCTGTTGTTCACCATCTTAGCTGTAGAGGACAGTGTCACTAGCCCTTATATGTGGGATCCGAACTGGGGCAGCTGGCATCCCCAAATCAGCTATTAACCAATGTGCCACTTGGCCGGCCCAATTGCTTCCCCTTTTAAATATGTTACTTATATCTTTTTGAAATTTAGGTGTATATTTAGGTGGTTCTTTTTCTTTCTTATTATCAGAGGTGTGAACAATACAAAAGTTCCTCTAATACAGTTTTAACTGTGTACACAGTATCTTTTATGTTTGTCCTTAAAATAATGTCCCGATATTTGATGTTGCCTTTTCAACTCATTATTCCATCCCCAAGTCTTTCTTCTATTCTTGACTGGTCATGTGCACATGAGTGGTGTATTTGCTTTCTCTTCAATTTAATTATTGTATGGAAGTCTGAGAAAGTATGTTTAAAATTTTTGTCTATCTATTGTGAATATCTTTATCTTGAAAATTGCAATTAATTTTTATGAAAGCTTAATGTACACTTGAGAAAGCTCTGTTATTTCTCAATTTTCCTCTTTGGATCAGTTCCACCAATTGCCTCCTTTTGTAGAAACAGAAATGGAGATGTAGGGACTTGCCAATGATCTCTTAGTGGGGCTGGGGCAGAGCCTATGTGTAGGGCCAATGAATGGAGTATTGTGGAGAGTTTATGCCAACATGCTCCAACAGCACCCTTCCCCTACTGGTGTCCCGTTCTGTTGAAAAGCTAGAGCAGGGCTGCCTTAGGTCAAACAGCTTGTTTTGTGGTTGCTCTCTCTCCCTGTGGTCCTTGGGCTTCTCTTTGGCCTTGCTTGAAGAAGGGATTCTTTGCTAGGATGCTGGCTTCTCATGAAAACAGGCTTCCAGTGGGTCTTGCCACTGGTGTTCTGGGCATGCCCAGGTATGCCGGAATCCTGGGATGAACATAACTTCATCAGTCAAGCTGGGGCCCGCTACACTTGCTTTTGTGCAAGCAGGATTTATCTGAGCCAGGCTTTTAAATTCTTCTATCCCTTTTCTTTAAATGTGTTTTTTAAATAAGATTCATAGGTGTTGATTTTGTCTTTTTAATCCAGTCAATGAATCTGCTTTTTAAATAGAATTTAGTCCATTTACATGTAATCTTATAATTGTTGTAATTGTGTTAATTTGTATTTTTCTCAGTTAACAAAGTTCTTTGTTTTCTCTTTAACTTAATATAGGATTTCTATTGGATGTTGTGGTTTTTGATTCATTTAAGTGAGATCAAATGTAACATTTTCTGAAGAACGCACAATTTCCTGTGTTTTACTATGTTTTCACTTACCCAACAAAAGGCAGACTGCTCATTTCTTTATATCTGTTCTAATTAAGAAAAGTTTTTCTTAGGGGCCGGCTGAATGGCGTGGTGGTTAAGCGCTGGCTTGGAAAACCAGCGGCCCTGGTTTGGGTCCTGCATATGAGGGCCAGTGACACTGCCCTCAAAAAAAAAAAAAAGAAAAGCTTTTCTTTCCTTGTACATTCAGAATATTTCTGTCATTCACTCGCTGTCTCCAAGTCCTCCTTACTCAAGTCCTCTTGGTTTTGCTTTCGTTTCCTGAAAAGATTTATCTCCAGTGAAAAAATTTAAATCATGATTATCACATTTTATGACAACTGTACTTTATGTCCATGCTTTTCAGACTAGGGTATGCTTAGCTATGGAGATAGGCTATATACTGCACAAGATTATCATTTCTCCCTGCCTATATACCCTTCATTGAAATTTTGCCCCCTTTCCCTCCCATAGGTGTGCGCACACATGCACATGAGCACCCCTAAGAAAGGGGTAAAGCTGAGCAGCCATTATTCTACTGGGTGAATCTGTCTCCCTGGTTCAGCTGATGGGTTCCAGCAGACTCCTAACTCAATTCATAGGCTGGCCTGAGTGAATCAGATGTTTTCTCTCTACAATTCTAGAAAACAGAGACTCAATCAGCATTGGGCCTAGAAAAGGAGAAACAGACTCACCCTTTATTGCAACTGTTCTCCCCCAGACTGCCTTTATCACCTTGCTTCATCTTTGAGGTTACAACTCTTCTTACTGATCCCGAATTGCTTGGTTATTTGTTCCTTTCACTATAATTGGTGGCAGTGGAATAGGGTGGGGAGAATGAAACAATCTACAGGACTTGTTCTTGGGCTGGGCTGAGGGTGAGTGATGAGAGAAAGCCGAGGAGTCAGAGACGACTCCCGAGTGGCTGGGTATCTGCCTTTGTGACTGGGTGGATGTCAATAGAAGAGAAGACCAAATCATGGTGCTGTGGTTAGGAATCAGGGTTGGGCTGGGACTGGAAAGCTCTGGGGCAACTCTAGCTGTCTATAATCCCAAACTCCTGGAAGGCTTGCACTTCATACCAGACATAGTCCCTCCCAATTCCAAAATGGGATTCTCTGGAGGCAGCAGATGGCTCACTTCATATACAAACGGGGCACGATAACCCTTGTTCTCCACTCATATCATGGGTCTTGGGGGCATTCCTCACAGTATTTTGCATCATTAATTGGCTACCCATCATCCAAAGACCAAAGTCATACAAAGTGTATCATCTGGAACCTTCATGCCATCACCATCCTGAAAGTACAGAGTTCACCCACAGCTTCTTGAAGTTCTCTATAAATATGCCCTTCAGAGCAATGACAGGTTTCTATCTCTTGAGGCACCACTGAATTCTCCCAGAACCCCAGCCTAATGAATCCCCTTGATCCTTAAACAGAACAGTTCTTTACAATAGATGCTGTATTCAAGGCTGCCAGAAAACTGTGGGATAGGTTTTTCTATTATACTTCATGTATTTGGGGCTTCCTTTTTCTACCTTGAAAGTTGATTTTGTCTTGTTCACAAAACAATTGATTTAGCTTCCATTTATCAAATCATAACCATTTGCTGATCCTGCCTTACTGGTGTTACACCTAGGCCCCTTTGGCTGATATTTTGGGTGATCCTAAACTCTTCAGCCACAGATTTTGAATTTTGTGGTTTACTCTCACAGTTGGCTAGTTATATCCATTGTGGATAGATTTATAGTCTTTTAGAGAAGAGTAATACTTCTCTTTTGGGGGAGCTTATTGTAATACTTGATATAATGGGAATGTACTAGAGTTATGGATGGGAGGTATTCCTGTGGAGTAAGCCTCTCATCCCAAGTCACTTCAACATGTATTGTGGTTTTCCTTTGGCTCATATGAGGAAGGACATGGGTGTATGTCCACCCAACCCTCCAGTCTTCATACTGGCTGGCATCATACTTTTTGCCAGATGTCCAATCAGAATGGGATCTGCCTGTTGACCTTACGTACAATAATTGTCCTTCCTTTGTTGTCTCTGTCCTGTCTATTCCTACTTCTAACTAGTTTTGGTTTCCTTGGCTTCATCTCCTAGTTCTGCCCCTTATAGCCCACCTTCTATGTTTTCAATCCTTTGTTGCCTTCTTCTTCTGATCTTCCCATCTCTGGCTCCATTGGGCCCTCTCCCACCCATTGAGCCCCTGGATCTCCACCAGCCTCTTCCTCCTGCCCTTGCTGGGCCTCTTCCATCAATTGAATAGACATATTTTGCCTCCCATCAGTTTTGCTGAGGGTTCTGAAGAAACATGTAGAAACATGAAAAAGCAAAGGCTTTTCTGGGTTCATTTATTCTTTAAACAAACATTGAGGCCTTTGTGTATGGTAGGCAGTGTAGATGGAAGGCTAAATAACAAGTAGTTTTCACCTTCCAGGAGCTCAGTTATTCATAGAAGAACCCTGAAATTTGCAAATATTATGACAGTGATTTTTAAAACCTTAAGGTACTCAGGAACAATTTAACGTATCTCTTTTACTTATTTCAGTATGGAGCATCAAGAGGACTCCTTCAGTACAGACTCAAGCCACTGTCGACTCAGACACTGTAGTTCTGAATTCTCTCTATGGTCACCACCGGGCACCTGAGTGCCACAGCATTTGACCCTGGTGACCACCCCCTATCTGATAGTCTTTCCTCTCCTGCTGTATCCTCAGCCGTCCTTCAATGCAACATTTTGGCAGCTCTTTCGGGTTTCCTCTTTCTTTGTTCATACCTTCTAGGCCATCCATAGCCGTTCTCTCTTCCCTACACACACTTCCCTGGGTAGGCCACACTGACCTTTAGTGGGTTTTTTTTTCTTCTTAAGAATCAGATGGGAGCAATCAGGGTGTTGCAAGTCCTGATTAAGCAGAGCCGTTAATCACGAGTCTTGCCAACTCCAATCATCATGTTCTAATCTGTCCTCCCGAAGGAGGAACAGGGAAGAATTGTCCTACCTGACGATTTTTAGTGGGGTTTTCAACTGAGCCTGCTGTCTGACCTGAAACACTTTCTTCCTTACCATCTGTATTTGGTTAATGTGTCCACCATCAGCTTTCCCCCACGTGTGTCTGCATAGCCCCCTTGCCTGCCCCCCACCAGCCGTGCCTGCGTTGCCCGCTCTGCATCCGCGGTGCCAGCCCTGCACCCAGCCCCGCGCAGCTGTGGCTGAGCTCAACCCCGCCACAGGCGAGGGCTGGCGGCGTCTGCGGGGCTGAGAACCGACCCCGCGGCATGCAGGCTGGAAGGTGCAGAAGGCGGGCGGGGAGGGCGAGCGCCGGCGGCCGGCGCTGGCGCAGATCAGGGTCGGGGAGGAAGGCGTGTCAGAGGCCGCAGCCCGCCGCCGCGCGAGGCGAGGCTGGAGGCCCTGCTTCCGCCTCCGGCGCACCGCCGTCCGGGGCGCACTCGCGCCGCGCTTCGCGCTTGGCCCCTTCCGGCCCCCGTTGCGCCTTCGAGCGCCGCGTCCTGACCCGGAAGCGCATCCTCCTTAGCAACTGCGGCCCCGCGACGGCGCCGCTCTCCCGGGAGCGACGGTGAGCCCTGCGCCCCCTGCCCCGCGCGCCCCGCCTCAGCCCCGCCGTCGCCCAGGCCCGCGCTTGGCCTGCGTGGGCTCCGCGGCCCCTCGCGGGCGCTCGCGCGGGTCACCGGGAGCCCCCCGCCGCGGGCACCTCTCGCGGGCCGCTGCTCGCCCCACGCCCCCCGCCCCGGGCGGAGGCCCGGCCCCTCGCCAGCAGCGCGCTGGGACCTGCGCGGCGGGGAAACGGGGGTGAAGCAGCCGCTGCCGCCGAGAGGGGGCCTCGCGGGGCCGGGGTCCCCCGCGGGCGCGGTCTCGGGCCGAGACAGACGCTCGGGGCGCGCGGGGACGGGGCGCCCGGAGGCTGAACGCGCCCCTCCCCTCCAAGGCTTTCCGAAATGCGCCCTTGGCCGCTGTGTGGGTCGTGGGGACTCATTTCATGCGATAGTCTCAGCGGGTCCCTTTCCCGGGCGGTAAGGACCGCGGTCCCGTCTTCCGCGCCGCGCAGTCCGCGCTCTGTCGCTCAGACTTGGTGTCTTCCAGGTGCCCCGCGGCCGGAGCGCCCCCGGGGGCCAGGTGAGGGCGCCGCGGGGAGCCGTGGGGGCAGCTGGGGGGTGAGCCGCCTCGCCACGTGCTCCTGATAACATTCCCGCTGCCCTTTGTTTCCCAGACACTGACCAACGGAAATTTGCGTTGGAGCCACCGGGGTCCGGGAACCTCCCTTAATTGAGGCTGCAGGAGTGGCACTAAAAAAACGCCAGGCCTCATGTGAACACTGTTGGGATGATGACTTTATATTGGATCCAATGATGATGGAGCTAACTCGGAGGCATATGAACAATTGTGGGGAGTGACATTATGTGGGAGTAACATATGAGAGTGTCTGCATCAAAATCCATTATTCAAAACAAATTCATTTCATTTCAATAAGTATTAAGCACCTATAGTGTTATGTGCGCCTGAAGGGATATCTATCTATATCTATATCTATCTATCTATATGAAAAAATATATATGAAATGAGACTGCACACATTCAATTTTAGGAAAACTATAAAATAGCCTTTGTTTAAATGTAAACTCGTTGGGAGGAGAGATCAGTATGGGTCTGAATTTTCAGGAATATGTTTATGGGTTATATCTCGAAAGTATAGATACTACTTGTCTCGTGATTTGTCTCTGTAAAGTGTAGATACAACTCATATTTGTGTTGGAGGGGACAGGGAATCCTACCTAGTTTCTTGCCTTGAATTCTTAAGGGTTTGGGAAATAGTCTCATGTGACATTTTGTAGATTTACATTTCTAAGGTCACTTGCTTGCAGTATCTCGTTCATTCTTAGTACGAATCTGTCTGGCAGTTTTTGTGTTGGACATCCAAAAGGATGAGGCAACTAGTAGGGGGCATTGCCACTTAGAGACTTTTTGGTCTGCTTCTGCAGTTGATCTTACTTTTATAGGAGACACCACAGTTTAATTAGAGTTAGTTACTGTTTCATACATATGTAAGAGCGTTGTAAAATGTTTCTCTTTCTTCATTTGACAGTTATTTCCGGAATGTCTCCTGTGTAGCAGGCACTGTATCAGGAAATACCCAAACAGCAGTTACTCAGCAACTGTTGATATTATAGTACCTCTGCTTTATTTATGGTGTGTGTGTGTCTGTCTGTCTTTGATGCTAAGCATTTGTTTAGAGATGAGGAAGGGGCAGAGAAATGTACACAGGCATACTTCATTTATCGTGGTTCATTTTAGTGTGCTTCACAGGTGTTGCCTTTTTTTTTTTTTTTTTTTTTAACCAAATGAAAAGCAAGACCCTTTACCAGCAAAAAGATTACCACTCACTTGGTTGTGTTACCTTATTACTGTTGTCTGGAACTGAAACTGCAATATTTTCGAGGTGTGCCTGTACAGGCATCTGAATTTATTTTTCTTTTTAGAGTTGAATAGGGATTTTAGGCTCAGTTGCTTTTGGGCATTCTCCAAAGATTCACTCTGTGAAGATGCACACTCTTAAGGAGTCCTCTTGTGACGTTTTATTGCTTTCTTACAGGTTTAGTGCCCATTTATTCACTTAGTTAACAAATATTTGAGTGCCTCCTTGGTACTAGGCACTGTGCTTGGCGTTGGTAAGCGGGGAGAGTGAATGCATCCATGGTCCTTGTCCTCAGCAGATGATATCAAATAATCCCACGAATGTAAAACTGCAACTGTGACAAGTATTCGAGTTAGGGAAGTCACAGAAGTGACATTTGAATAGAAATCTGAATTGAAATCTGAATGGAATACCCAGGAAACGTAGAGTGTTCCAGTCAGAGCAAGCAGCGAGGGCAGAGACCCTGTGATGGCAGGGTTCATGAAGAGGACTGACAGAACAGCCTGATGTGTGGAGCAGGAAGACGGGCCTGGAGAGGTGGGCCATAGGGCGGGAGGCCTTGTAAGCAGGTTGAGGAGTTTTTCTTTATCCTGTAGTAAAAAGAAGCCTCTGTACAGTTTTACTTAGAGACTTATGCTGGGTTGTAGGTGGAGATGACAGTTAGATTGTGTTTGAATAGTCTGCTTTGTGTTTGTACCATTGCTTGGTATTGTAGACTTTCCTCGTTTTTTCAGCATGCTCCCTCAGCTTTATTATCGTTGGGGAAGCCTCTTTGTTTCACTAGCAAGACATGTCCACTTTTTTAAATTTTTATTTGGGAGAAAAGGAATTTTAGGGATTAAGATTGGACGCTAGAAGTTCGTTGATTTGACATATTTTTGCATCAGTGTGACTTCTAGGACACTAATTTCTGTAACTTCTTATTCTACTAAAAACATAGAATGTATCCTCTTACCCATTTTCAAGTGTACAGTTCAATGGTATTAGCTGTATTTGCATTGCTGTGTAACAGGTCCTTAGGACTTTGTCATCTTGCAAAACTAAAACTCCACCTATTGGACAGCTCCCTGGTTTTCCTCCTCCCAGCTCCTGGCACCCACCCTTCTACTTTCTGTTTCCTGGGTTTTGACTACTCTGCGTATCTCAAATAAGTGAAATTATATAAGATGTGTTCATTTTTACCTTCATGATTCTTTCCTGGAATACCTTCTTCCATCAGCCAGTTTAAATCCCCTCAGTTCTTTAAAGGCCCAGCTCCTCTCCCTTGTCCTTCAGCTTCGAATAATAGACCCAGAATGGAAGAGGCCTTAGAAATAATCCTGTCCAACCCTCTCTTATTCTAGGTGAGGAAAATGAGTCCGGTAGAAGTTACAGTGATTTGCCCAGGGACAGACACTGGGCAGAGCGGGGATGAGAGCTCTAGTTTTTGAGCCCTTGGATGGGTGTCTTTGCTGCTTTGTGCCTTTGGTACTTTGTGCCCTTTCTGTTTCGGCCTGTTCAAAGGTTGTGACTTAGTGTTCTATTCTTTAGTTACATCAGAGGTACCACTGAGGTACAGAAACATTTCCATAGCTCCATAACATACACTTAGGCATATTAGATGCCTGGGAAATACTTGTTGGTGAATTGATAGTCTTCAGGATTTCATTGCCTACAAGATGGCCCTACAGAAAATATTAAGCTTCATTGATTTCATATCCTTGATTATATTAATCAGATTTACATTAGTCCTTCTGCCTTTGAATAATTTTTTCACTTTTGCAATCAGACTTCAGACTTCCTCACCTTTTCCTAAAGATGCTTTCTTTATTGCATGTATTTGCCCATGGTATTTATACTTGGGTTGCCCTGTACATTTTTATTTTATTTTATTTTATTTTATTTTATTTTATTTTTTATTTATTTTTTTTAAGATTTTATTGGGGAATTGGCGGAGGGGAACAGCGTTGGGGAATCGGGGAAGGGGAACAGACAAGTTGCTGTCTTTTTGTTCTTCAGTTTAGTTGCGGAGGATGTTGCTTCATTGTTGGTATCGTCAATTGCGCTCTTCCCGATGAGGCAGATTGGTCGCTGGCCTCTGGATGTCGCTCACCGCGGCTATTGGCAGCTCATGCTTGGCTGCCAGCCGCTCACGCTGGCTGCGGGCCACTCACTGTAGCCTATGGCAGCCCACTGCAGCAGGGGCTGCAGCCCACACCATCACCGGGGCTCGCACAGCCCAGCTCCAGGTGGAGCTGTTGTTAGCTGTAGAGGGCAGTGTCACTGGCCCTCATGTGGGATCCGAACCGGGGCTGCTGGCATCCCAAAACCAGCGCTTAACCAATGTGCCACTTGGCCGGCCCGCCCTGTACATTTTGATGAAATCTAGTGAAAAAACCCCATCAGAAATGAAAAACCTAATGCATTAAAACTTTTTGGGTTAGTCGATTTGAAGCAAATTTTTGCAAGAACCATATTGGTACCACATTTTGTGGTGCTCATCTCAGAATGTTTATGATCCAGTTGATTTTGAGTTTTGGACCCGATGTGATTTTGAGATGGCTCAATATTTTAAGAACAAAATAAAGTGTAAGCATTTTTTTGTGTGTGAGGAAGATTTGTTAACTTTGATTTGCAGTGTTCCCAGTTGTCCCTGACTTTGCTTTCCTGTAATGTAAGATCAGTCTCATAGAATCCAACTTTTAGAATGTCCTCTTATTTTAATCTTCAAAAAATTTTTTGTTTTATATAGGAAGTTGCTGTGGGAAATAAAGTTCATTTTCATTCACATACTACAGAACACATGTACAAATCAAACTGGCTTGGACTGGGTCCGGAGATGCCTCTGAGATGCAGCCATCTATACCATTACTGGTGCCGTTCGGGGAGACCTGGCCAGGATTCTAGTCCTCATTAGACTTAGAGTGGGTGGGCGGGGAGGCTGCCGAAGATGCCCCCCTGTGTCCCTCTGTGTTGCGTAACAGGAGATAGAAAGATTAAACGGCGAAGACTGTTTTTTTTTTTTTTTTTTTTTTTTTTTTTTTTTGAGGGCAGTGTCACTGGCCCTTCACACGCGGGACCCGAATCGGGGCCACTGGCCTCCCAAGCCATCTCCCAACCACTGCACCACTTGGCCGGCCCACGAAGACTTTTAAGTTAGCATTTTATTTGGATCCATAGCAGCGATGCCCCAGAGTTGCACTCATGTGATTAACTCTTGTATTGAGGTTAGAATTAGTCAAGTTTAGTCAATTGTTAGTCCAAAAAAACCCAAACCTATCCTTTCCCCTAGTTTTTAAAATTGTGGTTTATTGTGGGGATTATAATTTATGGATCCCTTTCTATGTGTCAAGTAATTCACATGCATTATGTCATTTAATATCAGTTGTCCAATGAGAAAGATGATTTGACTCTTACTGAGAAAATTGAGCATAAGGCAATAAGTATTAAAACCAAAGTAAGGACCCATGTCTCTCCGATTCCAAAGCCCATATTCCTTCCATCACAATATACCATGCTACTTCCCTGAATCAGGCTCTGATTTCGGTTTTTACACTGGGCATGAGAACATCAACATACGTACTATAGGAATGATAAAAGGGCAAGTAATGAGGTAGGCTGGGATACGTAGTAGGAACTTACTTGTTCCCTGTGGCTTAAAAAAATCATTTAAATGAAGGAAAATAATTGTTGGAGTATCTGGTAGACTTGAGAGCGTGGGTACCCCAACCAGGAGGGGGCGGGAAGTTAAATAATGCTAATTGAAGAACCCTGTTCTTAGGTTCCTCTGCAGGCTTCCTTTAATGAAATTGGATGCTTTCCATCTCCCATTAGGCTTTGATGAGGAAGAGGGGTTTGTAGTGATTGTCTAGGTGCTGAGGGATTCAGAGAGAAGCACCAAACATTTCTGTTTAACTTCACCTCATTTAGAGAGCATTTCCCTATTTGGGAAATAGTTCCTCTTTCTCTCTTTGCCAAAGTCAGCTTTTATCAGTTTTAAAGGACTGAACATGAAACTGTAGCAGCAACCATACCAGGAAGGGGAATAGCACAGTATTATTTTTATGTAATCCTACATGGTTTGTTATTCTTTTTAGTTATTTTAAATTTTTTTAATGAAAAAATATTTGAATTGTTCAGAGATATTTTTGTTCTAATAAGACACAAATTTGCTTTATGATTTACTGAATTTTGCCAATTCAAATCAGTCTTTCTTTTTTTTTTTTTTTTGAGGGCAGTGTCACTGGACCTCATATGTGGGGACTGAACCGGGGCCGCTCATTTCCCAAGCCAGCACTTAACCATTGCGCCACTCGGCTGGCCCATAAATGAGTCTTTTTTTTTTTTTTTTTAAAGATTTTATTAGGGAATTGGCAGAGGGGAACAGCTTTGGGGAATCGGGGAAGGGGAACAGACAAGTTGCTGTCTTTTTGTTCTTCAGTTTAGTTGCGGAGGATGTTGCTTCACTGTTGGTATCGTCATTGCGTTCTTCCCGGATGAGGCAGATCGGTCGCTGGCCTCTGGATGTCGCTCACCGCGGCTATTGGCAGCTCACGCTTGGCTAACAGCCGCTCACGCTGGCTGCGGGCCACTCACTGTAGCCTATGGTAGCCCACTGCAGCAGGGGCTGCAGCCCACACCATCACCGGGGCTCGCACAGCCCAGCTCCAGGTGGAGCTGTTGTTAGCTGTAGAGGGCAGTGTCACTGGCCCTCATGTGGGATCCAAACCGGGGCCGCTGGCATCCCAAAACCAGCGCGCTTAACCAATGCGCCACTCGGCCGGCCCAAATCAGTCTTTCTTAATAGTTTGGAAGTAAGGATGCCTTATGATTTGTATGACAAAAATACACATTATTAACAGAATAAGTTTTAATGAATGCATTAGGGCCTAATTTGTATTATGAATGATTGGTTAAGACCATATTTGTTAAAAGCTGATTTATTGAGGTATAGTTGATATACTCTAAACTACAAATTTAAGGTGTACAATTTGTAAAGTTTTGACATATGTATGGACTCATGAGACTATCCTCGCAAACAAGAAGTGAACATACCCATCACCCCCAAAGCTTTCCTCATTCCAGACAACCATGACCTTTCTCTCATTATATAGGAATTTTCATTTCCTAGAATTTTATATAAATGGAACCATACAGTATGTAATTATGCTTCTTTCATTCACTATAACTATTCTGAGATTCACGTATATTTTTAATGTATCACTAGTTGATTCCTCTTTAATTCTGTTATATTCCTTTGGATGGATGTACCACAGTTTGGATGTACATTCACTATTGATGGACATATTGTTTACAGTTTTGGTAACAATAAAGCTGCTTGCTATGAAACTGCACAAGGCTGTCTGCGAACATATACTTTTATTTCTCTTGGCTACATAAATACCTAGGAATTGAAAAGCTGGATCATACTGTAGGTATATGGTTAACTTCTAAAGAAACCATTGAGGGGTTTCAAAGCGGCTGTACTATTTTGCACCCCCACCAGCAATGTATTAGAGGTTCAGTTCCTCCACACCCTTGCCACTGGGTGTGGTCAGTCTTTCACATTGTAGACATTCTGATTTTTAATGGTATCACATTGTGGTTTTAATTTGCATTTCCCTAATGACTGACAGGTGATGCTGAGCATCCTTTCGTGAACTAGTTTGCTATCCGTACAGCTTCTTTGGTGAAGTGTCTGTTTAAATCTTTGTTCATTTTTAATTGGGTTTTGTGTTTTCGTATTACTGGTTATAGAAGTTCTTTATGTATTCTGGATGTTAAGTCCTTTTTCAGACATAAGATTTGCAAATATTTTCTCCTACTCTTTTCATTCTCTTAATGGTGTCTTTGAAGAGAGAAGTTCTTAATTTTGATCAAGTCCAATTTATAATTTTTTTCTTTTATGGATTATGCTTTTTGTTGATTTAGCTAAGAAATCTTTGCCTAAGTTAGTATGACAGAGTTATTCTCCTAAGTTCTAGAAGTTTTAGTTTTAGGTTTTACATTTAGATCTATGATCTGAGTTAATTTTTATGTATAGGGCAAAGTATGGATCAAATTTCTTTTTTTACATATGGAAGCCATCTATTCTAGAACCATTTGTTGAAGCCCACGCCTTCAGGAAATAGCCTTGCATGTAGGATATACCTAGGTTGAAAGTCTGTTTATGTGTATGTGGTTTTATTGCTGGACTTTTTGGTTCATTATTGATCTATGTGTCTGTCTTGACGCCAGTACTACACTGACTTGATTACTGTCGTTTTATAAGAAAACTTGAAGTCAGATGGTGTAAGTTCTTCAGCTTTGCTGTTTTCCCACCCCAGATTTTGGCTCTTTGAGGTCCTTTCATTTCTATATTAATTTAATTTAATTTTATTTTTGTGGGCAGTGTCACTGACCCTCATATGTGGGACTGAACCGGGGCCACTGGCTTCCCAAGCCAGCGCTTAACCACCACGCCATTAGGCCGGCCCTTCTATATTAATTTTAAAATCAGCTTGTTTGCTTTTCCAAAAAGTCTGCTTGAGAATTTGATTGGGATTGTATTGAATCTTGTAGATCAATCTGGGGAGCATTGTTATTTAACAGTGTTTAGTCATCTAACCCATGAACATGCTATAGTCTCCATTTGTTTAGTTTTTTTCTTTAAATTTTTTTCTTGTTTTGTATTTCTCTTAGCAATATTTTATAGTTTTCACTGGGCAAATCTTTTACTCTTTTTTGTCACAGTTATCCCTATGTATTGTATATTTTTTGATGCTATTGAGATGGTGCTCTTTTAGTTTTGAATATTTGTTGCTAGTATATAGAAATATGATTGATTTTTGTACATCGATCTGTGTCAACCTAGTTATACTGACTTATTCTATTAGCTTTTCAATAGATTCCATTGGGTTTCCTACATAAAGATTATGTCATTTGTGAATACAGACAATTTTACTTCCTTTGTAATCTTTTATTTCTCTTTCTTATTGCACTGGCTGTAATTCTCAGTACTGTGTTAAATGGAAGTGGTGGGAGCAGACATATTTGTCTTGTTCCTGATCTTAGGAAGAAAGCATTCAGACTTTTCACTGTTACATATAATGATAGCTATAGTCTTTTTGTATATACTCTTTGTCAGTCATTCCTCCTTTTCCTAGTTTGCTGAGTTTTTATCAGAAATGAATGTGAGATTTTGTCATGCTCCTCTGAGTCTACTGAAATCATGTTTTTTAAAATTTGTTAATATGGTGATACTCAAATGTTAGAATTAACCTTGCATTCCTGAGATAAACTCTACTTGATCCTGATGTACTGTTCTTTTTATACATCACTGGAACCGATTTCCCAAAATTAAAAAAAATAAATTTGTATCTGTGGTTATGACATACTGGTTTGAGGTATTTTTTCTTGTAATATCTTTGTTTTTGTCTTGGTATCAGGGTAATGCTAGCAACCTTGAATGAGTTGGGAATACTATTTCCTTTCCTTTTATTTTTTGGAATAGTTTGTATCTTATCACTTTTTTCTTTTTTTAAAAAAAGATTTTATTGGGGAATTGAGGGAGGGGAACAGCTTTGGGGAATCAGGGAATGAGAACAGACAAGTTGCTGTCCTTTTGTTCTTCAGTCTAGTTGTATCACTTTCTTTCTAAGTGCCTCCTTTAATGTTTCTGGTAATACAGATTTGCTGGTGATGATTATTTCAGTTTCCACATGTCTGAAAAAGTTTGTATTTTGCCTTTGTTTTTGAAAGATACGTTTGCTGCATAAAGAATTTTAGACTGACAGTTTTTTCTTTCAGCACTATAAGGGTTTTGATTCACTGTTTTCTACCTTGCTTGTTTCTAAGAAGAAATCTGACATCCTTATCTTTTTTTTGTGTACTTAACAAGTCCTTTTTCTCTTCTGCTTTTAGGATTTTCCCTTTAAAAACTGGTTTTAAGAAAATTGATTTTGCTGTCTCTTGTTATAGTTTTCTTTATGTTTCTTGTCATTTACGTCATTGAACTTCTTGGATTTGTGGTTTTACAGTTTTTATCAAATGTGGAACAATTTTAGCTCTTCCTTCAAATATGTTTTCTTTCTCTACCTCTCTCCCTCTTCACCTTTGCAGATTTCAATTACACATATATTAGGTTGTTTGAAGTTGTTCCACAGCTTATTGATGTTCTCTGTTCATTTTTTCTTTCTGTTTTTGTATTTTGCATAATTCCTATTGCTATGTTGTCAAGTTTACTAATTTTTTCTTCAGTGTCTAATCTGCTGTTAATTGCATCCAGTCTGCTTTACATCTCAAGCATCATAGTTTTTATCTCTACAAGTTAGATTTGGATCTTTTTTATATCTGTGATGTCTCTTAACCTGTTCACTTTGCTCTAACTTTTTGAACATATGGGATACATTTCTATTAATTACTACTTTCCTATCCTTTTAAAAAATTATTCCCATATATTTCTACATTCTCTCTCTCTGCATCTCTTTTGTCTGTCTCCCTCACATAAACACACACCATTCTTATTAAAGAAGTAATGCAAGATACATAATAATGTCCCTATTTTGTATATTTGGAAAGAGGCCTAAGAAAGTTTATGTCAAGGTCAAACAGTTAATGTTTGGGTTTAAATCTAGTTTTTTCACAACTTCTGCTTTTCCCATTACTCCTGTTTCAGTAGGAGGGATAAGACAAGTACAGAACTAAAATAGGAGTAAGAGTAGGGAAGGCACCATGATAGAAAGAGAAGAATGATGAAAGATCAGAAGGGAGTGTGTAGGTTATAAAAGACTTCCAAGGATGTAGGAAGCTTTGGGGATGCACCTTGAAGGACAGGTCAGATGGTTGCTCTAAGGAGGGTAAAGCATTAGAGGAGAGAAGAGTGTACTACAGTGTGGGGTTGGATGAGGGGACATGTGTTTAGCTGAATTGGGTGTGATTATGAAAGGCAGATGACTAGGGAGGTTGGACCTTACTGTGGAGTATTTTTGATGTGTGGCTTTAACACACTTTTTTATACATCTTGTCTCTTCAACTGCTGTATTGTTCTGACACAGGGATTGTATCTTCAAATTGCCTTTCGTTAGAGTGCCGTCTTGCACATGATGAATTCATTGATTAATAACATTTTCTTACTATAGCATCCTTAGTTCTACTTTATTAGTACTTGTGATTGCTTTGTTTGTTGTATAAGAAGTCTTAAATCCTGTGTTGATAAACTTCCTTTCAAGGAAGTCAGCATACTTTAGACTAATTCATTTATTGATTGTCTCAGTAGTCAGCTTTTTTTTTTTTTTTTCCATACTCAAAGAGGATCCCACTTCCTCAGGCATCCAGAATCCTACTTCAATTTAAGGGTCTTTGTGTAACTTTGCACTGTTCTAAGGAAAGAATGCTCAGGTGATAGTGTTGTGCACAGAGCCTAGGCCCGGTGTGTGGTGCTGTCCTTGAACTCACAACTGCCCACCAAGTGCAGAATTGGCTCTGACACGGCAAGTGCTCAACTGGACCCACTCTAATCTTTGTATCACAAAAGATTTCAGCGAGGGTTTCATTGAATTTCAATCAGTTAAAAAATTATTAATGGAAAAATATCTTACTGTTCAAATCATATCATTCTTTCTGCAGTGCTGTAATTATCTTAAGCAAACCTTTTTACTCTTGAGTTCTGGCAAGTGACCTCTTCGCTGGAGCTCCCTGAAGTGAATGCTAGTTGTTCTCAGTGAGTTTGGTCAAAGAATGCATTGCCCTCTGCTGTTTGCCCTGCCTGCCCCTATGAATCTCCTTGTTAATGCAACTTCAGAAGAAAAGATGAAAATCAAGGATTTTGGTAACTCTTAACAGGTGACTACTTAGAAGGACACGAGTAGAACCAAACAGGTTTCCAGTGGCAGAGACTGACTCTAGAATTAAAAGACTACATATGTCTTTACATGCATTCTGTAGAATTGTTTGTTCTAAAAATGTGGTCTTTTATTAAATGCTGAGGAGTTACAAAGTAATGTATGCAAAATATATGTAAGGTATACAGAATAACAGGACAGTGGATACACATGTACCCAAACACCTAGTTTAATAAAAAATTGTCATTGCTATTGAAATTCTCTGTAATCCTGTTCCTAATCCTTCCTTTTCCCCTTTCAGAGGTGACGTGAATTTTGTATTTTCTTCATACTTGAACCACATGGTTTATATCCTGAAGTTGTTTAATTTTGCATATTTTTGAAATTTATAAAATGGAATGACAATGCAGATATTTTTCAGTATTAAATATTTGAAATTAAGTTTTAAACATCAAATAGATGGTTTTCTTAGCAAATTATAAATGAGAGATTAGTGGAAACTCCGTTAAGTTGTCTGTCCTTCAGGCCAGGTAAGAACTGTTTCTTCCAGCACATTCTTCAGTGCTTGGTCCAGTCCTTGTTTATTATCTCAAAGAAGGAGCTCCACTATCCCTGAAGGAAGGTCGTTTTCTAATCTCTGATCTGTTTGCGAGTTGTTCTTTGTAATTAGATGGAGATGAAAATATGCTTTATTCTTTTTGAATTTCTTTTTAGGTCATTACCATATGTAGTAATACAAAATACATGTGTATGGGTTTTCCAAGATTACTTTCTGTGAGAATCTTAACTTTGGAGACCCTCACATCTGGATTAATGAATTGTGCGCTATATGAATGTAGGTTTTATATTAAATGTGCATCCAGAGGCAGCAAGAGTTTAGTGATGTAGCGCCTCCATGCATGACAAGTTGAACACTGGCAGCGCGAAGTTTGAAAATAACCCTGAAATTCTGAACTTTGCTGTGGAGCCCCCGTCCCACCCTCTGCGCCTCTGCTTAGCAGGCCTGCGTCATCACCAGGAACCCGGCTCTGCAACGGAAGTGAGTGAGACCTCGTGTTTCCCAGGGCCTTTAGGCCTCAGGTTTGTCCTGTCTCCCCTGGAAGCAGGGATTCCAGTGCTGCTGTACTGAGCGCTCTTTTTGAAGCAGCAAGGACAAGAAATGCCACAGGTCTGTCTTAGTTGCGTTTCAGCTACCTGTTTTTTGTTTTTTTTCAGCTGAGCCATCCTGCCACCTGTTGGCAGCTCAGGAGCAGCTAGGCGGGAATTGAACTGGCGACGCTGTTGCTCAGAACTCGCACTCTTGAGCGAGCTCTTAACCAACTGAGCCACTCAGCCAGCCCTCTTAGTTACCTGTTTTATTATTAACTCTTAACTCCATGGTGGTGCCCTTGTGGGTGGTAGAGGTTTTTATCTGGGAAATGTAGAATTTTGAAAAGCTGCAAACCCTAGACTCACCATCTTTCAGCCTCAGTCTCATTGAAAGAAGTGACTGTGGAATATAATTCCTCCGCAGATGGAGGGCTGCCGTCTGTTGGTCCTGTAGGGCCCTCGGGTCCTCCAGTACTAGGCGCTCAGCTGACAGACCCGATTCAAAATCGGCAGGTTGGCTTAGGGCTTATTCAACTTTCCCCATCTTTCTATCTGAGATCTGGGTTTAGTCTTGGTCATTTAGCTCTTTAGAATTTTGTGTCCTCATTCCTCCAGATGCCTTGAATAACGCTAGAATTCTGTGACTTTGATGGGACGGTACAATTGCTTCTGACTTTGCTGTGTTCCTCTGGCAGCACGCAGGATGACACTGCAGGGACCTTGTGTCGCAGGCAGGTGCATGGTCCTCGACCTTGCTTGGGCTGAACGAGTCTGAAGGTGGTAAATTCCAGATTGTTTTAGCTGTGGCCCCGAGAGTAGGCATTGGTGTAGCAACACTTTCCCAAGAAGAAAGTAATGATATAATTGATGGTTTTTAAAAAAAATAAAGAACACAGAAGCCAGTTTGATATTAATCTCTTGTGTAAAACTAAAAAAGTAGTTTTCATGAAAACTAACATTCTATTTGAAAGAATATGAATCTAGGGAAAACTACTTTCAATTTCAATTATTGTATTGTTAGTTATTTTGTTCAGTTGATTGTAGAGTTCGAAAGTCACACATTTTCTCAAATTGCCTTGGTAAAATTGGCCATGTGCAACTTTTTTGTTTGTCTCATTAATTTTGATGTTAGTATATATGGGTAGATGATGGCTTTGATTACCATTTCAATTATGTGTATAGCTGGTAAATGAGTTATTTCAGTTCTGTTATTAAAGAGCTGCTTTTGTATCACAGTGTGAAATTTGGATGACCCTGAATGATAATCTTGCTCCATAAAATTTATGCTTTATGTAAATAACAGTGCTAAGTGATGATAGTTATTGCTGAATTGTTTTCTGAATGAATGTTTTGCTATTTATGACCTGTAATTTAGAATTTTTAACAGGGAATTGAAAAGTCTTCCTGCATGCCTCAGTATAATTTATTTTAGTGTGTATGTGTACATGGGAGAGATGAAGTGTGTGTGTGTGTGTGTGTGTGTGTGTGTCTGTGTAGTAGATGAAATAACATTGGCTAATTAATTGGTAATTGTTGAATTTCAGTGATGAGCATACAGTCATTGAATCTTTTTTTTCTACCTTGTTTATGTTTTAAAATTTTCAAAATAGAATGATAAAAAAGGCTCCCCAAAAGTAATGAAGAAAAGTGATAACATCCTAGACAGACTGTTTGGTAGCAAGGACAAGGAATTAATGAAATAGATGTCACAATTTTCAGTACTTCCTAGAGTGGGTTTTTCAGTTGCACTCAAGTACCAGCCCTGAATTACTTTAGTAGTGAGAATATTATTTTATTCTGTTATTGCCCAAGTTTGTTTACTGATCACAGCCGAGATGTTCCAATGTGATTTCTCACATGTTATGAAAATAAAATTCTTTGTTGTTGTTTTTTAAAAAGATTTTATTGGGGAATTGGGGAGGGGAACAGTGTTGGGGAATTGGGGAAGGGGAACAGACAAGTTGCTGTCCTTTTATTCTTCAGTCTAGTTGTGGAGGACGTCGCTTTGCTGGCCCATGTTCCTATTGTGACCAATGAGCTCTTCCCGGTTGAGGCAATTGGTCACTAGTCATTGGACAGCGGCTCACAGCAGCTCACGCCGGCTGCCGGCCACTCACAGTAGCTCATGGCAGCCCACTGCAGCAGGGGCTGCAGCCTACGCCATCGCCTCACAGGCGCCCAGCTCCAGGTTGAGCTGTTGTTCACCATCTTAGCTGTAGAGGGCGCAGCATCACTGGCCCTCATGTGAAATCCTAACCGGGGCCCTGATGGCATCCCAAGCCAGTTTTTAACCAACGTGCCACTCAGGTGGCCCTTTGTTTTTTACATTTTTTTTTATTATTTGGAGCTAAACATGAATTCTGACATCAACGGATGCCTTCCTATGCTTCTTTAGATTCTGATTTCCATTAAAAAATAAAGTTTTTATTTAGCTTCTATTGTTTTATATTTTACAAGTTTCTCTGTCCATTGCTTCCTCCACTGGATAAAGAGAGATTTCTTCTTGTTTCTAAAGATACTTGTGTTTAAACTGAGCCTTTTGCTACTTTGTCTAGAATTTGTCTCCAAAGTCTGCACATTTATCCTCAAAAGAGAAGATAGAGTAAGTTTTAGAGGGGAGAGGGGGGGATGTACCAATTGGTATGCAAGTCTTTAATGCATAAGAAATAATCTTATTTATTCCAATTTAATAATTCTGTAGATGACTTCCATTGTAGTAATAAAATATGGGAGAGAAACAGGAGATTGCATTTAAAATAAATCCTGTACAAGTACACATGAGAAATGAAGCTATTTGTTGAAAAGTGAAGAATTTTCACCTCATAAATTTTGGGGCCTAATTTGGTAGCAAAGCTTATATTTGGGAAGACGCAGGGTGATCTCTTTCGATTTTGGTTTTGTGTGCTGCCTCTTCGCAAATCTTATATTTGTTGTTATTTATGACCAGAACTCTGGTGCTTCAGTGACAATTCTGTCTTTATGAGACAAGGAGCAGATACTTAGATCCATCAGTGACAATTCTGTCTTTATGAGACAAGGAACAGATACTTAGATCCATCCTAACAATATCCTTAATATACTTCCTGCCTTTACTGATGTGCTCGTGTGTATTATCAAGATGTGAAAATATTAAACTCCAAAAATCAGATAAATGTTATAATAGGCACTGAGATTTTAGAGTGTTAGGTGAATTTATAAAAGAATTTCATAAACGGGGAAGATAGTTCAATTGTCTGTAAGGTTTTTTTTAAATTCTGGAATATGGGGAAATGTTTTAGTATTTTGAGGACAACTATTATTATATTTTAAAGTTAAGAAACATTACAGAGTCTTTTCGTTCTTATCGGTATCAGGTATATTGTCAAATTTTGTCTTTTTAATTTCCATTGTGACATTAGGCCATAATATATTATCAAGAATATTTATTCACTGTCTGCTTTGTAGGGCGCTATGTACTAATAGGCATAACATGTAGTCCCTACTCTTCAGTAAGTTTCATCTCTTTTCATTACTTCATTCAGTAAACATTTCTGGTTGCCTGCCCTAATACGCGCTGGGGATGCAGTGTATAGCCAGCCAGCCAGGGCCCACACTGTGGGGCTTACATTCGAGGATCTTAAATACTTAACGTGCTGAACGACGTAATTGTTCAGGACTTTACAAGCGAGGTGTTACTCTGCTCTGGTATGGTCAGGAAAGGTTGTGTTAAGGGGGATAGGACATGAGCCGGACAGCAAGTAGGGTGTTTCTTTCCTGGTGTATATTCTGTGGAACCTGCTAAAAAGGATTGTGGTCACATATATGTGGGAACCAGTACACCAGGGATGCAGAGAAGGGATCCCCAAAAGCTAGAGAAATTGGCTGGGGTTCACAGAGGGGCGAGGCTGTGGAATCTGAGCTCTTCTGTTGTGGGTACAATTTTAGGAGTGAGGTTGTAGTGGAGAGGGGTGAATTGTGTGAGCTTGAGGAGTCCAAGACATGTTGGGGGAGTACTAGTCAAAAGGTACCCACCCCTCCTCATACGAACTGTCATTTATCCTTGGCCCCGCCTTCTCATCTGGTCCTTCCTGTCACTATTTGAACACATTCAAGGTTCCCCTTTATTGAAAATAATAGCAGCAAAAAGTGGAAACTCTGTCTTTGGACTTCACCTCTCCTTCTTCATAGCCAAACTTCACAAAAGAGTGGAGGGTCTCATTAATTCCACGCCCTCTCTGCCCGTTATTGCCTCAGCTTAATTTCTCTTTGGTTGTTACTCCCGTTGGCTTTCCTCAAACAGCTCTCATCAAACTCCCTGTGACATCCATGCAGCTGAGTCTAATGAACGCCTCATTTTTGTTTCAGGTCTCTGAGCAGTGTATGACCTTATTGTCCACTACCTTCTCAAAACCTTGACTTGACAGCACACGCTCCTAAGTTTTCTCTTATATCCCTTTCTGAGGAGGCCATTCTTTCTGCGTCTTTGCAAGTGTGATTTTCTCTCTCTGACCGCTGATCTGTCTCAATCCGAGGCTCCTCCTCTTTTTGCCCCGTACTCTCTCCCTAGCCTGACCTCATCTGTGTTCAGGACTTCAATTACTGTTCGTTCTCTGGCGACTCCCAAATTTGACCTCAGCCCAAATGTTCTCAGAGCTCCTGACTTGTGTATCCAGCGGTCTGTTTGATACCATCTGTTGGTGTTGCAGTTACCTCACCCTCAGTGTGTCCAAAACTGGCTGATGAACTCTGCTCCTCTCCCGCAATCCACTGATCCTGTCCCAGCGAGTGTCACCATCATCCATTCAATTGTTAAGCCAGAAACATGAAGTTATCCCCTTACCCATAATGTCCAACCCCTCATCGTGTTTTGTTGATTGAGCCTCCTAAATATTTCTTGATTAAAATTTCTTGATCTCAGTACCATCATTTTTTATGTGGACTGCTCAGATACCCTCCTAACTGGGGGCCCCATTCATTCTTATCCCCCTGTTCCAACCCATTTTCTTCCCTGAAGCTAGCAGGATCTTACCAATGTAAATCTGATCGGGTCACCCTCCTCACTGAAATCCTTCAGTGCCTCCCCGTTGCTTGTAAGATAAAGAACCACGGTTCTTTATCTCCCCTGCAAGCCCAGCATGCTGTGGCCCCTGCTTTCCCTGCAGCCTAATTATACCCTGCCTTCCCCTGGGTTCTCTAAGCCATGTTCCTTGAGTGTGTTATGTATCTTCCCACTCTAGGGTATAAATTTCAGTTTGAAATTACACATCAATTTGTATAGTTGTTTGAGAAACCTCTTTATTCCATCCTAGACTGTAGGCTTCATGAAAACAAGGACTGAGTCTCATTGTATTCCTTAGGGCCAACGATAGTACCTGACCGATCCTGTGTATGCGCTCAATACATTTTTGTTTAATGAGTGAATGAATGAACAAATGAATGTTGCAGCGAAGGTAATTAGGTCTGAAAGGATGTTTGAAGTGATGTAAAAGTAGCAAGTAATGGTAGCAGATGCTGAAGGACCTTCTGAGGCAGTGGCATGAGATTTCAGTAGGGTGGTGACATAATCAGAGCCACACATTAGGAAGGGTGAACTGGCTGTGGGATTCAGGGTATTAACAAAAATTCCAGAAGAAATTAAAAGAATTTCATTCAGATATGATTTGCAAATCCGAGAAGGTAGCCCTTGGTGTGAACTGAAGACACGCTCTGAGGCGGGTGGGTGGAAACAGGGTTTTTAAAGGCCTAAGTTGTAAGCAGCTGATCATTAAAGAGAAGGGTTGTTAGGGAGATGAGGTTATACATTTACATCATTCATTTTCTGATTAGAGGGGGCGACTGAACTTTCAATGGTAAGTACAGTGGGTGACATGATTAACATTTATCATCGTCCTCATTTTGGATCAGGCTCCCAGAGCACAGACTTTTGATTGAGCAGCTCCAGCATAGGGAGGGGGTGTTGTCAACCCACTGCTGGGAGATCCGATTTATCACACGGCACAGTCAGTGCAGGGGCTGTTTACCCTGCAGGCAGTTTCAGAGCTCAAAAGAGCAGTTTGGCCTCCTACGCAGCTTTAGAGTTCAAACTACAAAATGTCCAAATTTGGGCCACAAATTATATTCCAGTTCTCATGTTCTCATTTCCCCCTTTTCATTGAATTTTGCAAAATGTAATGGTGTTCATTCATTTTTTTTTGAGTCCCATTGTTGTTGCCAGAGTGGTGTGACTCCTGCTCTGGGTGTGGGTTCTAGGTGGGGGGGAATGAGACCAAAGTTTGAAAGGGGCTTTAGCCCCTACGGCCAAAGTCTGTAAAGGCTGGGTTGCTAGGATGCAGGAAGTTAAAAGTGGCAGGACATAGAAGACTAAGCAAAATTGAGAGTTAAAACATAAGGGCGGGGAGGGCGCTGCCAAGTGGCGTGGTAGTTAAGCGCTGGCTTGGGATGCCAGCGACCCCGGTTCGGATCCCACATGTGAGGGCCAGTGACACTGCCCTCTACCGCTAAGATGGTGAACAATAGCCCCACCTGGAGCTGGGCTGTTGTGAGTCCCCACGATGGCATAGCTGCAGCCCCTGCTGCAGTGAGTGGGCTGCCATAGGCTACAGTGAGCGGCCGGCAGCCAGTTTGAGCTGCCAATAGCCACGGTGAGCGGCCATCCGAGGCTGGCGACCGATCTGCCTCATCCGGGAAGAGCGCAATGACGATACCAACATGGGCCAGTGAAGCGACGTCCTCCACAACTAGACTGAAGAACCAAAAGACAGCAACTTGTCTGTTCCCCTCTCCAGTTCCCCAATACAAATCTTAAAAACAAAACAAAACATAAACCTGGGGGAATATATACTTATTCAGAATTATGAGTTAATGAGGCGAATCCTGGCTTGAGGCAGGGTGGCAGGCCCTGGGCCCTAGGACCCTGTAGGGTGGTGGTGTCCATGGCGGGGCTGAGTAAGCACGCCTAGTGCTTCTCCTTCCCTCTCAGTCTGGGTGCCTGAGTCAGTTGTTCCTTTAAATTAGTCAAATGTTGTTCACCCTCATCATTCCATTGTAGGGGGTCTAGAGAAGAGGCTTTTAAGAGCTCATATAAGGGGATGGCCGAGTGGCTCAGCTGGTTAAGAGTGTGAGCTCTGAGCAACAGGGTCGCCAGTTGGATTCCCACAGGGGCCAGTGAGCTGCACCCGAGCTGAGCTGCCACTGAGCTGCCAACTCAGCTGGTGAGAGCACGTGCTCCTAACAATAAGGTTGCTGGTTTGACTCCCGCATGGGATGGTGGGCTGTGCTCACCTGCAACTAAGTTTGAACACGGCACCTTGAGCTGAGCTGCTGACAGGTGGCCGGATGGTGACTGGACTTGGAGCTGAGCTAGCTGCGCCCTCCACAACTAAGTTTGAAGGACAACTTGACCGGTGACCTTCCCCAATTCCCTAATAAAATTTTTTTTTTTAAGAGCTCATGTGAGGTTTGGGAGAGTCAGGAAAAATTAGGGAGCCAGGTAAGGTAGCAGCCTGCAACCTGAGAACCCATGAAGTTGTCTTTTAGTGTGGGGTTTGGGGAACTCTTAATAGACCCTGTATCTGGAAAGCATCAAGGTGAGGCCTCCTGGGGAAAGGGGATGCCCTAAAAATTGTACGGAAAGCTGGCAGAATTGAAGCTTCTCTGTAGTGACCTTATGTCTTTTTAGAGCTAGATTATGTAATAAATGGAGACTGTCTCTGAGGCAGGCCTGTTCAGAGCAGCAGCACAGAAGTAGATCATTTATATATCGAAGGAAGGTAGATTTACAGAGAAAAACAGAACCTGTGAGATCTGCCAGAAGAATTTGAGAAGAATGAGTGGGGCTTTCAGCAAGTCCTGGGATAAGATAGTCCAGGTGTATCGTTTTTTCCCAAGTGAAAGCAAATAAATATTGACTTTTGAATACACTGGAATACTGAAAAGGGCCCTGCAGAGACCTGTGGCAGAGAAAACACAAGCCTCAGGAGGGATGTTAGATAGGAGGGTACAGGGGCCAGAAACTACAGGATGCTGGGGAGTAATTGCTAGTGATGGCTTGACCGTCTTGATCAAATCACCAACCCCTCCGTTAGGCGCTGGACCGGGAGGGTTGGGGTGTCACAGGGACTGGTACAAGGGACAATGAATCCCTGAGCTAAAAAGTCCTCTATGATGGGCTGAATTCCTGCCAGCGCCTTAGGATTTAGGGGGTACTGTTTTATGTTAGGCAAAGGTTTATTAGGATCTATTTGGATCTTGATGGGGGTGCCAAATGGATTTTCCCTGTATGCGTGGAGGATTGTGTTCAGAGATAGTCAAGCAGGTCTATCGTGGGTGAGGATTATTGGATAAAATGAAGATATAAATGGGGGTTGGAAATGGTGCTTTTCTGATTTTGCCTTATCATTTGAGGAAGTTAAATCTAATCCTCGCTTCTCTTTTGGGGAAAATGAAATTCGAGCTTGTTAGATTTCTAGAAAATCTCCTTCTAACGCATGAATTGGTGCAGAGGGACAAGTAAAAATTGATGAGTACCAGAGAAGGGTGCTATCTGAAAAGGGACAGGTAAAGATTTGGGGACTGTTAGAAGGTTATTAGTTAACCCCGTCATTTGAACATGTTCTTGACTCCAGGGAGGGGACGATGAAAGTGTGTGGGGATTGAGGACTGCAAGGGTCGCTCCTGTATCAAAGCTCTAAGTACTTGTCCCCAGTTTTAATATCTGTTTCCCGTAGTTGGTTAGTCTTCAACAGGGGGAATGTCCTCGTTACTTCTCCGGAGTATTCCTATGTTTTCGTGCTCCAGGGCCCAACTCCAGGGCCCTGTGGGGGTGGAGCTGTAGCTATTGTTTTTCTTTGTTTGTTTTTAGCCATTGTTTATATTTGTGGCAATCCTTTTTAAAATACCCTGGCCTTTTACAAAAGAGACAAGCCTTTGGATCTGGACCCTGGGTTTTTTTATTATTTTGAGGGGTTGGTTTATTAAATTGTTGGAGTTGCAGAGCCATTAGTTGGGTAGTTTTTTGTTGGTAATCCAGAACTTTCCCCCTTCTAGCCTTGTCTTTTTAGAAAGTTTATTTGCCAGTGAGACAATCTCATGGGGGGCGTTTATGCCAAGTTAAGGCCATGTTGTTTAAGGTGCTGATATTTTCAGAAAGACCTGCTACAGATACTGAATTAAGTAAGTTAAGGGTCTCATCATTCAATTCCTGAGTTTTGTTGAAAGACCTTTTTAAACGAGTCAGTCAAATATTGGGCTTGTCCTTTTGAGTATATCTATTAATATCTGGTTAATCTGTCTTGGAAATATTTGGGGGAATAGCCTTAAGCAGTTTATTGGCCTGCTTTTGTGCAGCTTCTAGGGCCATGGCTCCCGTTGGTTTAAAATCTTGTAAGGGGTGGCTCCAGCTGCTGCTTTCATCTGATCTTTAGATCAAATTTCCAGCTAACAGTACGGTGAGTTGTTAAAGATCAGGTTGATAAGCACTTATTATAAGATTAAAATGTCATTCACATTCAAGGGAATTAGTTTTTGGGTCTGGGAAGTACTTTACTATGGCTAATAATTCTGATTTAGACCAGGGGTATAAGAGACTGTATCAACCTCATCAGAATTTCCCAGACATTTAAAAGGTGCCTTGAGGGGCAGCCAGTGGCTCAGTTGGTTAGAGCGTGTGCTCTTTTTATTTTGTTTATTTATTTATTTATTTATTTATTTATTTATTTATTTATTTTGAGGGCAGCGTCACTAGCCCTCATATGTAGGACCGAATCGGGGCCGCTGGCTTCCCAAGCCAGCGCTTAACCACTGCGCCACTCGGCCGGCCCCCCCGCGTGTGCTCTTAACAAGGTTGCCAGTTCAACTCCCGCATGGGATGGTGGGCAATCCCTCCCCACTCAGCACCTAGATTGAAAATGGCGACTGGACTTGGAGCTAAGCTGTGCCCTCCACAACTAAGATTGAAGGACAACTTAACTTGACTTGGAGCTGGTGGGTCCTGGGAAAAACACAATTTTCCCCAATAAAGTTAAAAAATAAATAAATAAGTAAAAGGTGCCTTGAGAATGGGGGACTCAGGAGGGGCAATTTCTGAGGAGAAAAAGGGAAGTTCAGCTAAAGAAGGCTAGGGAGGAGGGCCAGAGGGTGAGCAGGTAGGGGAAGGAGGGAGTGAGGACTTCTCTAGTTTTTGAAGTCTCTTACTCATTTGAGAGTTTCTTTCATGCAGAGAGGCTGTAGTGGCCTCCTGGTATCTTTTGGAAGCCTCAAAATACCAATTGAAGAAAGCTCCTCAATGCTTTTGGGAGGTCCAGAAACCTCTTTGTTTTAATTGGGTCCTTAAATAAACCAACTTAGGAATATCAAAAGACTCCCCTGAGGGGTCATTTTAATTTAAAGTCACCATCTTGGGTGATTTTAGTCCAGAGACCCAGCCAGTTGCAGGTCTCAGTCCTGTAATGTTTTGCATGCACCCTGCAGGGGTGCCAGATGGTGGAAGACGGGCAGAGCCGCTTTAGAAGACGGGTTACCATTCCTAGTGCTCATCAAATGAAGACGTCCCTTTGAGAACAACCTAGAGAAAGACTATAGTCTGGAACCTTGTGGGTTAAGTCTAACTCCTGTGATCCCTTGTGGAGGCTTCCCTCCCTGAAAAACCTTTCTGAGGGGTCCCTCCCTTAAGAATAAACCTCTCAGATCTTGGCTGAAAGCTGGGGAGATGGAGGATTTGAGAGGACTAACCTGTGGACGCCTCCCGATGATGGAGGAAGGCAATTAGAGCTTATGGGGCTCTGCAGGCGCCTGGATGGATTGAGTTCCCTCCTGCAAAGGCAGGGGATCAGGGGGTCGCTTCACATCCCATCCTTTGTCGTCGGAAATGTTAGCAAAAATTTCACAAGAAATTAAAATAGTTTTATTCAGTTATCATTTGCAAATCAGACAATGTAGCCCTTGGCATGAACTGCAGACAGGCTCTGAGGTGTGTGTATGTGAGGAGAACAAGATTTTAAAATGCATAAGTTGCAAATAACTGATGATTAAAGAGAAGGATTGCTAGTGTGGATGAAAATGGGACACTGTAATAAAACTGTCAAGTCCAGTGATAGAAAGTCACCTCACAGCGTGATCTGATCATAAATTCTTATCTGGGCAGGTCATGGTGGGTAGTCACGCCTCAGGCCTATAGCTTTTTTAGTAAAAGGTTTATTTTTGCTTTAAACAAGCCCTGTCCACCGTTCCTGTGCATCTAGGTTAGCACACCTTTGAAACGCCTCTTTTTCAGACCCCTTGGAAGTGTAACCACCCTGAAGACAGCACAAAATCTTGTTAACTATCCTGTAACCCAATTCCCGCCTTGCCTTCTCCCGCCTGATCCATATAACCTTCCTTATTTCTCTCCTTAATTCTAAATGTATGAAAGACACCACAAAACTGTCATTCTCCCCAGCATTTGCGATCCTGCTTCCTGTCAATGTCATCTGTTTGACTCAATAAACTCCTATAAAAAATTATCTACAGATTTGGACATTTCTTTCCTTGACACTAGGGTTGTAAACTTACATCATTCATTTTCTGATTGATGAGGCAAGTGAACTTTCAGTGCTAACAATGACAAACATATGATTAAGGATTTGTCAACATCCCAGTTTCCGGTCACACGCACAGAACAAAGGCTTTTGGTGGAGCAGTTCCAGTACTGAGGAGGTACGGTTTACCAAGCAGCACAGTCAGAGCAGGGGGCTGTTTACCCTGGGGCAGTTCCGGAGCTCAAGAGAGCAGAGTCATCCCAGCTTTAGAGTTTAAACTGCAGAATGTCCAAATGTTGGGCCACAAGTTCTGATATAGGTAAATGGTGTCAAGCCAATGCCATTAAAATGAAATAATTATATATAAGTCCTTTTCACCTGTCCACTTTACTACATAAGGATAAAACAGAGAACTTAGATTCTAACCACTCTTTCTGGTCTTCTGAGAAGAGCTGTAATGTTGTACAAGTTGAATAAAAATGTTTTAAATTGTCATTCAGATATGTCAATGACCAGATCCTAGAAAAGAAAAACAATTTATCAGTTTTTTTTCTTTGTAGATGATGCTTTTGGTGTCATGTGTCAGAACTCTTTACCGAATCCTAGATCACAGAGTTTTTCTCTTATGATCTTTACTAAAGGTTTTATAGTTTTATGTCTGACCTAGTATCATTTGTAGTTAATTTTTATAAAGATGTGAGGTTAAGGGCAAGGTTTGTTTTTTTGTTGTTTGATGTCCAATTTTTCTTGTACCACTTGTTGAAAAGGCTATTTTTCCTCCCTTGAATTGCTTTTGCACCTCTGTCAAAAATCAGTTGTGCATATTCGTATGGTCTATTCCTGGGCTCTCTGTGCTGTTCCATGGGTTTATGTGTCTGTTGTACTGAAAATATCATACTGTCTTGATTTCTATCGATAAATCGCTTGAAATCAGGTAGTATGCTTCCTCCAACTTTATTGTTTTTTTCATTATTGTAGTTATTCTGTTGGGTTGTCAGAAAAGACATGACGTAATTTTTTTCTATGTTTTTTCTTTGCCAAAACACGTCATGGCTTTTCCGACAACCCAATAGTTCTTTAGCATTTCCATTAAATTTTAAGATAAGCTTGACTATGTTTGCAAGAAATCTGGGGATTCTGGTAGGAATTGTACTCAATTTAAAGATCAGTTTGGGGAGAATTGACATCAATACTGTGTCATAGTCTACTAGTACCGAGACCGTACCATGTTAGGTGACATGTAGGAACCTTACCACCATTTATGTTCCCTACTTTATAATTAGTTGTTTTAAATATCTCTTTTACACACATCGAGAACCATATCAGACAATATTACACTTTTGCTTTTAGCCATCTACCATAACTTTAAAAACTCAAGGAAAAAGGTAGTCTAGTACATTTACCTATAAAGTTACCCACTAACATTTGTTACTTTTTACTTCTAAAAGTTCTGTTTAATTCTTTAAAAATTTGTCTGTTAGTAAGCTTCTTTTACTTTTTTTTCTTTATACACATTGTAGTTTTAAAATATTGTGTATGTATCATTTTTATGGCCTGAAACTATTTTGCATCACATTTTGCTTTTTTTTTTTTTTCTGACTCTCAATCATGATGGCGCCCTTCAGGCTCCCTTCCTCATGTGTTCTGTAAGCATTTCTCTGGCCTTTGACTGTGGGAATATTCTGAATCGGATTGTTTTGAGAGGAGTTTTTGATTCAGCCAGCAGCTGGGACACTACTGACCTCAGATCACTTTAAGTTGGTGTCTCTGCTTGGGGTTAGAGTGACTACTGCATGAGTGCGAGCCCATGGTGATGAACCTTCAGGGGAAACTCCTGTGCCACCAGCTGGAGCCTGGGTCGAAACAGACAGGTTGCGTGATTGTCAACTTCACCAGTTGGTGCATTGTTTTCTAGCCCACCTTTTCACTGAGTTGGTTGCCCTTTATGAGTCTTGAGTTTTTGTAGGGGAGTAACTTGTACCTCCCTACATTTCATATCGTCAGAGCCTTATTCCCTGGCCCTCCTGCAACCTTAGATGACAAGCCTGTTGGCACTGACCCCAGGATGTGCCCTAGGGTCTATAGCCTCGTCTTCTGCAGTTTTATTTCTAGCTCTCACCTGATTTTTAGCTTCCAGGATTTTCTTTTCTCTCTTGAGAGCTCAATTGTGCTCTCAAGAAGTTGGTAATATTTTGTTCAGCAGTTGTAGTAATTTGGAATCAGAAGATTTTGCAGAATATTGACTCCACTATCTTATCAGAAATAGAAGTGTCAGGCACACCATTCTATCACCGATTGTTGGGTGAGGGACCTGCACCTGGCTCCTTCAGAACTGGTCACCTGGGACAAAAGTCTCTCAGGGGCTGTGGCTGTGACACTTGTCTTTAAAAGGAAGGAGTACGGGCATCTTTTGCAGTGCTGCCATGTCAGCCAAAGAAATAGAGAGGCTCAAGGAGAGAGGGGGGATGTTCAGCTGTGTCAAGGGCTGCAGCGAGGTTAAGGAAGACCAAGCCTGAAGAGTGACTGGCTTTCACAATCAGGAGATCTTTGCCAAAGAAGCTGCCATGAAATGCAGATGGAAGAAGCCTGTTGGATTTTTTAATTTCTGGGAAGATGGTTCTTAGTCCAGGCAATCTCCACTTTTCTCAGAAAGTGTGACTTGTTTATCAATTGATGGCTGTTTATATTCTCTTATTTTAACTCTCTCTGGGTTACAACCCTGCGTTTGGTAGATGAGCTCTTGTCTGTCTTAGAAATTGGACTCAGCCATGGAGTGTAGGACCCATCCAATGTGGACCTCCTCATTTATACATCTTTAGGTAAGGTCATCAGAAGGCAGCCTGGAGTGCGAAGAGCTGAGCTGGAGTATCAGAGTAAGAGAAAGACAGTATAAGGTATTGCCAGTTCTAAGATGAAGTTTCTGTTATGCGGAATTTCTAAAAATTATTATGAAAAATTTCAAGCATACAAAAACTAGAGTCGTTCATCATCTCCTATTTACCCATTTCCCAAATTCAAGAATTTTTGTACATTTGCCTCATTCATCTTTTTTTTTTTTAAAGATTTTATTAGGGAATTGGGGGAGGGAACAGCGTTGGGGTACCGGGGAAGGGGAACAGACAAGTTGCTGTCCTTTTGTTCTTCAGTTTAGTTGTGGAGGATGTTGCTTCACTGGCCCATGTTGTTATTATCGTTGGGCTTTTCACAGCTGAGGCAGTCGCTCGTCGGCTATTGGACGGCCGCTCATGGTGGCTGCCTGCCGCTCACGGTAGCTCTCAGCAGCCCCACTGCACCCTACGCCATCACTGGCGACTCATGGCAGCCCAGCTCCAGGTCTAGCTGTTGTTCACCATCTTAGCTGTAGAGGGCGCAGCATCACTGGCCTATGTGGGATCCGAACTGGTGGCCTTGCTGCTCAGAGCTTGCGCTCCCAATCTAACTCTTAACCAACGAGCCACTTGGCTGGCCCTCATTCATCCTTTTTTAATTTCTCTTTCCTTTGCTGAAATATTTAAAAGAAATCCCTGACATCATTTATTGCACTTTCACATACATACACATGCTATTCAATGTGAAAATTGATATACACAGTCATAATGTCATTATCATACTTGCTACAAAATTCATAGTTCTTTGGTATCATCCACTATACTGAGAATATGAATGAGGCCTTTTTTTTTGAAACTTCTTTGAACCTACTGAGATTGTTTCTCCGTTGCTGTTTTGTGCACTTGTCATGCCTCTGCCAATCAGGCTCTCCACATGGTGGACCTCTCATCGTTGGGGTATTGGCTCCAGTATTGTTTGCTCAATAGAGGTTTTCTTCTAATCATCAATGCTAAAATAGCTCCTCCTTTCCACATCCCGTTTGTCACTATCTCATCAGTCTGTCTTCACTGCCTTGTTGTCCGTGTACTTGTCCCTTCTGCCCCCTAGATTGTAAGCCCCATGAGAGTAAGGGACCTTGTAGGTTACATCGTGTTCATTGCTCTGTGCCCAGGACCTAGTGTACAGTAAAGAAGCACATGTTTAGAAACAAGTCAGCTATTAGAGGGATTAATAAGAAAAGATTCCAAAATTTTCTTAATATTTTATAACCACTATCTCTTTCTACGACTGAATCTTATTCCAGAACTTTTCTTTTCTCAAGAGCTTTCACCAACAGCTGTGTTTGCAAAAAGTGCTGGGTTGTTGTTCCTTTCAGGACATTTAATCTTTTAAATCCTCAAAATATTTTGTAAAATGTGAGTAAAGTCACTTCTGACCTGTTGAGAGGCAGTGTTTTTACTGACATAACTCTCATTTGAGATCACTTTATTTGAGTTTGCAGCTAATAAATCTGTTTTGGCCCATATAAAACAGGATGAAATGATTTTGTAGCCCACGTATTCTTGAACTGGTTGTTTGAGTTTCTTTTATTTAGTCCATCATTTGTATTCCATGTTAGGGGATGTTTCTAATTGTTCTATTGTCAGTTGTTGGGAATGTTCTTGAGCATGAGAAAGAGATGTAACTCAATAAACACAGATGATTTTATAATTAAAGACTTGGATTCTTTTTGGAAACGTATGATTTCAGACCTACAAAAAAGATGCAGGAATGATGTGAAGAATTAATCTATACTCTTCACCAGACTCCCCAGCCTTATTAACTTTTTACCACATTTACTTTAATATGCCTCCCCACTTGTCCTTTTTATGTTTGTTTATGTTATTTTTTTTTTAACAGAATGAGTTGCAGGCACTCAAAACAAAGCCATTTTTTTTTATAACTGTGCAAGGATTGAAATCAGGAAATTAACCTGATGTAATGCCATTGATGTAATCTATAAATCTTATTCAAATGGCTTCAAGTTTCCCATTTGCTTTTCCCAGGAAGAAAATCCCAGATCACAAGTTGTATAGAGTTGTCTTTAGTCTCCTTTAATCCGGAACAGTTTTACTTTTTTAAATTTAACATTTTTGAAGATTATAGGTCAGTTATTTTGTCCAAGTCCCTCAGTTTGGGTTGAATTCATATTTCGCGAGTGACATGTTTACATAAGGTGTCAGGAGGCCTGTGTGGTGACTTCTCCCATGACAGGGGTCTACTTTGATCATGTGGTTAAGGCGGTCAGCCACAGGGGTCCTTTTCCTCTGTGTATGGAATAAGTACCTTTGAGGATATTTTGAGACTATTTCATTCTCTGTGACTCCTCCACACTTTTATCCGCTAGTTTTAACATTCATTGGTGAATCTGAATTATAATGCTGATGATGATTATAAGTGGTAATTTTCTAATTCCATCAATTATGTCTACATTTTTAAATTGAGATTCTGCTGTAAGGAAGAGCTTCCCCTTTCATTTATTTATTTGTTTTTGTCAGTATGCACTCTTGGATTCTTACTGTATTTAATGGGTCATATATAAACTGTCATTTTAAAAAATTAATAGTTAAATTATCATATATTTGGCCAGTAGAAGCCTTTTCAACTGGGTCCTGTGAACTTTTGACATGTCCCCATCATTTTTTGAGTGTTACCGTATTTTCTGGAACAACAAGATATTCTAGGCCAGGGCTTGGCAAATTTTTTCTTTAAGTGTCCAGGTAGTAAATATTTTTGGCTTTGTGCGCCATACAGTCTGTTGCAACTACTTAACTCCACCCTTGCAGCAGGAAAGGAGCCATAGACAATTTGTAAATGAATGAGCATGGCTGTATTCCAATAAAACTTTATTTACAAAGACTGGAGGCTGACTGGATTTGGCCTGTGGGCTGTAGGTGCCAATCCTGTTCTAGGCTCATATTGTACTTTCCTTAAGCTAGTCTCAGAATTGGCCATTTTTCTAAGGAGCCCTGGTTCTTTTAGCAGTGAATGGTATTTACAAACAGATCTGGGTACTCTATATGTTTATTGCTACTAGGATATTGTTTATTTTAGGCCCTCTTAGAAGACAGAGCTAGATAATAGAAGAATCTATTCATACATACTTGTATACATGTGTGTGTATATAGACACATGTCTATTTCTCTATCTCCATATATTATAAACTACTGAATGATAATGATATCCCCCAATGCCATTTCAGTCCCACAGGGTTATTCTAGTCTTTCCACTTTTTATGTTTGTAATTTCTCTCTCTAACATCAACAAACCTGACTGTTATTATTCACAGTATATTTATTTGTTGCATCCTAGACCATACAGAAAGTAGTTTTAGGATTGCTAACTTATAACTCTGTGAAAAACTAATCTATTAAATTGAGTTTAATTTTTATTTACACTTCTTTTTTGTCTTTCACCTTAGGATTTAAATACTGTGCTTAAAAGTTACTTGGGTTAGTTCTTCCCCCATCCCTTTAGTATGTTGTGTTTTTTATTTTAAATGTAGTTAGGATCATTTGTTTTTATTTGCATTGTATTTTAGGCTGTTTCCTTCATTCTTTCATTTTATGTTGATTTTTTTTGAGTATGTGAAACATGAATGTAGTTTCAAAAGTCAGAACATACAAAAAGGCATATGCCGTGAAATTACACCACATCTGTTTCTTCTACCCAGTTGCAACTGCTTCCTTTTCGTCTTGTTCCCACTTAGCCCGTGGAGGCAGCCCTTCTCACTAGGCCTCATTTACTATTCTGTGCATCTTTTTGCACAAATGAGCATGTATGTGTGTAGTTGTTGTTTTTTCTTCTTTGCTGCATGAAAGAAAGCATGCATACTATAGATAATCTGTCCTGTAATTAATTCACAAGCTCAGGAGTTGATCAAAGTAGGATACTTGTGTGTGGCCAAATGAGTGGCCTCAGGTGAATCAAGTTACTGGAGGGGAGCTGCATCTGATTGTGGTCAAGTTGAGACAAGAACAAGAAGCAGGCTTCTTGCCTAGGCGTTCTGCCTGGGTCAGAACCACAATAATGCTTCAGTGGCAGACACCATGGTGATGTCAGTCTGTCTCTTGCTACTACTCTAATCCAGACTGTTGTCCTCCAATCTATGGTTGCCCTCTATTCCTGATGCACAGTTGCCATCCGGGGGTCTCTTTTCTCTTTTGCCTTGGAAAATTACCTTTGTACCTCATGTCATCCTCTTTCTTAATTTACCCTGTCATTTTGGTGGAGCGCCTCCTTTAGTAGCTTCGTAAGAATGAATACATGAAATAGTTTTAGATCTGCACTTCTGTGAATGTCTTTTTTCTACCCCCATAGTTGATTGTTAATTTGAATGCATGTAGATTCCAGGTTAGAAATACTTTTCCTTAAATTTTTTTCATTACTTAATTGAGGTATAATTTATATCATTAAATATTTCCAATGCTTAACATTTGTTCTTAAAGATCCAGTTTTTGCTCTAATATTAGTATTTCCTTTCAGCCTGAAGACCTTCCTTTGGCATTTTTTTGTAGTGCAGTTCTGCTGGTGATGGATTTTCTCGGTTCTTCTGTATCTGAATAATGTTTTCATTCCTGAAGGATATTTTTGCTGGATATAGAATTCAGGGTTGCCTTTGAAGATGTTGTTCCACTCTCTACTGGCCGCTGTGAAAGAAGATGATAAAAAAGATGTTGTTTCACAGCCTTCTGGGTGCCTTGAAGGAATAATGATAAGAAATCCGTTGTCATTCAAAATGTCCCCCTGTATGTAGTATCGTTTTCCTTTGGCTACTTTAGATTTTGTCTGTATCTTTGGTTTTCAGCAGTTTGATTATGATGAGTCTAGATGTAGTTTTAAAAAATATTTTCCTCTTTGGGGTCCACTGAACTTCTTGACTTTATATATTTATGTCTTTCACCAGACTTGGGATTTTTTTGGTCAATATTTATTCTGCTGGGTTTTTATTTTTTATTTTTATTTTTTAACTCATTCTTTATTTTCTGGGATTCCAGTTACTCATGTGTTTCATCTTTTGATATTGCCATTTAATAACCATAAGGCTCTGTTCATCTTTTTGTTCAATCTTTTTTCTCTGTTTTTCAGATTGTATAATCTGTATTGATAAAGCTCACTGATTCTGTATTCTTTTGTCTCTAATTTGCTATTAAGCTCATCCACTGACTATTTCATTCCGGATGTTTTATTTTTCAGTTTTAAAATTTCCATTTTTAAAGTAAATTTCTGTTTCTCTGTTGAGATTGCGTACCTTTTTAGTCATTCAAGTGTCTTTTCCTTTCCCTCAGTGAGCATAGTTCTAATAGCTGGTTTAAGTCGGTGTCTGATAATTCTAACCTCTGAGTCATTTTAAGGTTGGCATGTGTTAACTCTTTTTCACTCTAGAATTGGGCAAATTTTCTGTGTTCTTTGTATGTCAAATAATTTTGAATTGTGTCTTGGATATAGTTAATAGCATCTTGTACAGACCATGATTTCTGTTGAATTCAGCTGAAGAATGTTGATGTTTTTATTTCATGGGCAATTAGCCTTAGACCACCTTAGGGCCAGACTGTAAGTCTTGTCTCTTGTAGGTTCAAATCTCAGTTCAATTTTTAAGACCTTATGATGTTGTGTTGAGTTTGTCCTATACACCTGTACTGTTAAGGGGTCAGCCTGAGACCCGTACAGTGTTTATTAAGAGTTAGAGACGTGCCTTCTTCAGCTCTCTCCTCTACTAAATTACACTGGAAGCCAGCTGTGGTTGCCCAGGCTCCTTTTCCTGTCTTCTGGCCAAGCAGCCTGTGGGATTTCTCTTGGAGTTTTAGTGGCCTGTACTGCCGCCCTCCTGTGACTTTGGCTTGCTCTTGGGGCAAAGCTGCTCCCCTCACCCTGCCAACAAACAAACAGACAAGCAAACACATACATGAAACTCGCCCCAGTGCTAGTCACATCTCAAAATTTCTACCTGTTTTGTTTACTTGTGCAAATCTTCAGGTAGTTATTTTTGAAGTTTTTTTCCTCCAGAGTTTATAGTTGTTAACATAGTTTGTTCTTAAGTTATTTTTCAGGCTTTGATGCCAAGACTGGGCTCTCCCAACTTGTCACCTTCATCAGGAATTCAGCTGGTGTAATACTGAATAAACCTTTAGTAAGAAAGCTAGGTTTATTCGTCAGTGTTCTCTAGAGAAAGAGAACCAATAGAATCTAGATATAGGGAGATACTTATTATAAGGATTGGCTTAGGCAGTCATGGAGGCCCAGAGGTCCCATGATCCGCCATCTGCATGCTGGAGACCCAGGAAAGCGGGTGGTGTAATTCAGTCTGAGCCTGAAGGCCTGAGGACCAGGGGAGCCAATGATGCAGATTGTAGTCTGGTGGGAAGAACCAGCAGTGCTGAGGGCAGGAGAAGATCAATGAGCCATGTTCTTCCTTCCTCTGCCCTTTTGTTCTGTTTAGGCCCTCAACAGCTAGGATGATCCCACCCACACTGGAGGGGGGGGGGGGAGAGAGAGAGAGAGAGAGAGAGAGAGAGAGAGAGAGAACTGCTTTAGTCTACCAATTCAAATGCTAATTTCACCTGAAACACTCTCACAGACATACCCTGAAATAATGTTTAGCAAACATCTGGGTACCTCGTGATCAGTTAAGTAGACACATAAAATCAATTATTACGGTAGGTAAGACTACAGAGTTGCAGTGGGGAACCCTGAAAGGTTGTGTAAAATAAGTATCTTCTGTGTTTTAGGTGAAACATGGATTGAAGAAGAGATTAGTGGTTGGGAGGCCAGATAAGGAACTGTTGTCATCTTTAGGCTACACTGTTGTAACAGCCTGAATCGAGACAGTGATAATCAAGATGGAAAGGAAGGAATCTATTTAGGACACAGTTTAAAGGTCGAATAGACAGACTCTGCTAATAGAGTTTTATTTATTCATGGGGAGGAAGAGATGAGGAGACTACTGTGTGCTGCCCGGGACGATGATGACGTCATTGATCTGGATGCAGTATGTGGGCGGGAAATCTAGTTGGAGGAGAATAATAACTTGAATTAGAAACATGTTGCATTCGAGGGGCTTGCCAATATCATGCAGCAGGAAGTTGGAAAGTTGAAGCAATTTAGAGAGCAAGGCTGGAGATGTAGATTTAAAACTCTTGAACAGAAAAGTGTGATGAGGCTTAGGAATAGAACCTTGCAAATGGTAGACTCTTAAGAGGTAAGTAAAAGAAGAGGAGTCAGCAAGGAAATTTGAGAATTGCAGGGGGAGACAGAGAGAAGAGAAGAGATGAGATATTGGAGACCAGGACACTGTCCTGGAGGTAACGGGACAAAAGTTTGCAGTCCAAGGGGCTGATCAGTGGCATCCTGTTCTAAGCAGGGGGCCAGGAAAAAAGGAACTGAGAGTATGCCATTTTTTTAGTCATAAGGATTTTCTGCCCTAGGAATACTGAAAGTCTTCTTTCATTGTAGAGATGAGGACAAAAGCCATATTCCAAGGGGTTAAAGAGTATGTCATGGGGGAAATAGAGGTAATGAGTCTGGACCACATTTTCACACTTCGGCAGGGAGGGGAATGAGAGAAGTGGACCGGCGGCTGGTAGCTTGACCTGCGGGAGCAGGGACGTGCCTCAGTTCGGTTGGTTGCGCTGGGAGGCAGCTGTGTTGTAAGCATGTAGGGACATTCTTCCTCTCGTACAGGAAGGGAGGAGAGGATAGAGAGAACTTCTGGAGAAGGTGCATCAGAGAGAAGAGGGAATCCTTAAGGAGGCAGTTGGGGACCGAAGGCACTGACTGAGGACAGGAGAGTGAAGAGTGACGTGACGCATCCCCTTCCAGTGATGGCACAGGAAACAGTTGGAAGCCAATCAGCCTTCCAAGGACTACTAGGAAAGCCGGCTTGCCTCTACCCCCCAAAAACCCTGTTGAAGGTATTTGAAAGGCAATAGTCAGTGATTATCTAGGAGGGAATAAAGGCTTAAGGAGATAAGGGGACTATTTGGGATTGTGTATCTCCTATAAAAGTTTACAAATTTTTGGAGGGATCAAGGGAAAGACTTAAGAAGCTGAAAAACTGAGCAGTGAATTTGATATTTTCTCAGGGCCAGAGAGACAGCGACTGGAATTCGGGCCCTGCTCATGTGGGGAGTGTGTGGCCCTGGTGAACCACTCGTATTTGGAATTGGGACCCTGAAGGGCTGTCACCTACAAGTAAGGGTGAACTGGCTGTAGAAAGGCCCTCATAGGAGCTGGATCTCCACTTCGAATACATTTAAACCTTGAAAAGAGATTGAGGTAATTTACTGTATTTGTTTCAGGTGCTTGGCAGAAGCCAATGTAAATCCTGTTTGGAAGATGATAATATTATACTAGGCTTCAAATTATTACTACAAAACAGTTTACAAATGTAATATCCAGCCTGTAATTGAGAAAATCAGGTACAGCGTAAACAAAATCAAATAGAAGCAACAGAAGATAATGTTAGGTCCATAGGAGCCTCTGACATTGGCGTTTGTAGGAGCCAACATTAATATAGCTATGCTTACCGTGTTTGAAGAGATAAAAGAGAAGACTCACCATTTCAGTAGAGAACTGGAAACTTTCCAGAAAGTGAAATGGAAAATCTAGGCCTGAAAACATAATAACTGCAATTAGAAACTTAATGGCTGGGTTCAACAGAAGATTCTATAAAGAGAGAATTAGTGAAGTGGAAGAATTACTGAAGAGGCTGAGGGAGACACAGAGACACTGAGAAATCGCAAGTGTATAATTGGAGTCCCAGACAAAGGGCCTCTGAGAGCAAATGGGGCAGAAGTGACACTGGAGGAGATTGGCTGAAAACTTTTCATAGCTGATGAGTTATCAAGCAATAGATTCAAGAAAACTTACTTACACCAAGCAGGGTTAAAAGAAATCCGTACCTTGGTGTATTGTAGTAAACCAAACTGTAGAATACCAAAGACAAAGAGAATAATCCCCAAAGCTTCAGGATGTGGGGAGAGAAAGTAGTATCCTTTCAAATAAGCAATTAGACCGAAAATCAAACAGACTTTTCAACAGAAACAATAGAGGCCCAAAGATAGTGGAATGGTATCTTCATATTCCTCAGAGAAAATAACTGACACTCTAGAATTCTGAACGCTGTGAAAATGTCCTATAGCAATAAAGATGAAATACATACATTCCAGACTGGACAGTTTTTCAGTTGTATTGCCACTATTTAAAATGCTGAAAAGACATATGTGGCATGTGGCTTCCATGCCGGACAACACAGAATTGGAAAATTTCCCCCATTCCAGAAAGGACAGCACTGCTCTAGGTATTAAGAAAATCAGGAGATGGGCCGGCCGAGTGGCGCATTGGTTAAGCGCTGGTTTTGGGATGCCAGCGGCCCCGGTTCGGATCCCACATGAGGGCCAGTGACACTGCCCTCTACAGCTAACAACGGCTCCACCTGGAGCTGGGCTGTGCAAGCCCCGGTGATGGTGTGGGCTGCAGCCCCTGCTGCAGTGGGCTGCCGTAGGCTACAGTAAGTGGCCTGCAGCCAGCGTGAGCGGCTGGCAGCCAAGCGTGAGCTGCCAATAGCCGCGATGAGCGACATTCAGAGGCCAGCGACCGATCTGCCTCATCCGGGAAGAGCGCAATGACGATACCAACAGTGAAGCAACATCCTCCGCAACTAAACTGAAGAACAAGAAGACAGCAACTTGTCTGTTCCCCTTCCCCGATTCCCCAACGCTGTTCCCCTCCACCAAATCCCCAATAAAATCTTTAAAAAAAAAAAAAAAAAAAGAAAAAGAAAATCAGGAGGCTATTTTGAACAATATTCTGCGCCCTCCCCAAGGAAACTTTAGATGAAATTAACAAATTCCTGGAAACATGCAAATTGACAAAACTGACCCAAGAAGAAATTTAAAAATCCAAGCTACGTTTAAAAAGTTTTTTCTATTTCCTTGTGATATCTTGGTCTGTCTTTGGTAGCAAGGGGAATACTATCCTTGGGAGATATTTATTTTCTGGGGAAGTTTGTAAAGAATTGGTATTTTTTCTTTCAGTGTTTGGTAGAATTCATCTGTGAAGCTACCTGGGCTTTTCTTTATTGAAAGATTTTAAATTACTAATTTAATTTCTTGTTATATGTCTCTTTAAAATTTTCTTTTCTTCTTAAGTCAGCTTCAGTAATTTGTATCTTTCTAGGAATTTGTTTATTTCATGTAAGTTGTCTAGTGGCATCGAGTTGCCCACTGTGTCTCCTTACAGTCCTTTTCATTTGTGTTAGTTGGTAGAGATGTCCTCTCTTTTGTTCCTGCTCTGTGGTCCCCCTGTGGAATGGACCGCATCCCAATTAGTAGGATGTCTATGTTAATTGTAGTTCATATACTAAGAGAATTTGAGAAGGAATTTGTTACTCACTCAGGAGACTACTGGCGAGAGTAGGGTGGGTACAGCACGCCTGGTCTGGCTTGTGCCAGGCGGGAGGAATTAGGTCTTCATGATGGCTAGGGGCCCGAGAGGAGTCCCCGTGTGCAGGCTAGGGATTTCCCCTCTAGGACCCAAATTGGGGACAGTGGACTTTTCTTCTTACCAACCTGTCCAGATGGGTCAAAGGGGAAGGAGGAGATGAAGCTTAAAATAAGTCAGTGCTCAAACATCTAAAATTGGAGCCAGACTCTTTATCACAGGTTCTGAATTTGGATTTAAAATTTTTTTTCATTTTTCTTTCTTTTCTTCCTATTAGGTAGTCTTGATTGATTCCCCCCCCGCCCCCCCCGCCCCCCCCTCCACCCCGAGTTTTATTGATTCTTTCTTCTGCTCTGTCAATTCTGCTGTTGAACCTCTCTAGTGAATTTTTCATTTCAGTTATTCTACCTTTCAACTTGAATTTCCACTTGGTTCTTTTTTCTAATTTCTATCTCATCTATTTGATGAGCCATTGTTTTCATACTTTCCTTTACTTTAAAGATGGTTTCTTTTAGTTCTTTGAACATATTTATAATAGCTGCTTTGAAGTCTTTGTTGCCTAAGTCCAAAATCTGGGCTCCCCCAGACAATTTTCATTGAAATTGGCCACCTCAATGTATGGATCACACTTTTCAGGTTTTTGGCATATAATTTTTTGTTGAAACCTGGATAATTTTGGTAATGTATTTTGCATTCTGATTCATTTCCCCCGAGTTGGATGTGGTTGCTCTTTTTGTTAGTTTAATGACTTGCCTGTACTAATTCTGTGGAGTCTGTTTTTCTTGCCGTGTGTGTGTGTGTGTGTGTGTGTGTGTGTGTGTGTGTGTTTGCTGATGTCTCTGCCCAGTTCTTCCTTTTTCATTTTTATTTATTTATTTATTTATTTTTTCTTTATTTTTATTTTATTTTATTAGTTTTCGGTGTACAACACAATGCAATAGTTATACTCTTTACCCCCCAAAGTGAAAACCCCCCTCCCCCATTTCGCCACCCCACTCCCCCCGCCATATCATACATATCCATCACAACTCCCCTGACTCGCCTCCACAGCATACTCCACATCCCGTGACCACCCACATATTCAGTTGCAGTTGGCATACAATACTATACAACATCAGCTTCAGGTGTACAGTGCAGTGATCAAGCCTCTACTCCATCCATGAAATGGTCTCCCTAACAAGACATGTGACTATCTGACACGCCACAAAATTTTTACAACATTATTATATTCCCCGAACTGTGTTTCATATCCCTGTGGCAATATTGTAGTTGTCTATTTATGCTGTCTAATCCCTTCCCCTTCCCCCCATCCCCACCCCACTCCCAACTAGCAACCCTCAGTTTTTCCTCTACATCTATGAGTCTGTTTACTTTGATGGTTCACTCAGTTCTTCAGACTCCACACACAAGTGAGATCACATGGTACTTGTCCTTCTCCGACTGACTTATTTCTCACAACATAATAGTCTCTTCACAACATTATCAATTACATCCCCAGAACTGCCCCCATAACCCTGCGGCAACATTGTAGTCCCACATTCACTGTCCAAAACCTTCCCCCTCTCCCTCTTCCCCACTCCCTCCCAACCAGCAACCATCAGTTTTTCCTTTATATCTGCTTGATATGACATCAATCTTCTTAAATTGTCTCTCTGGGTTAGCTTGTTTACCCCTTTCTTTTGTTTAAAAAAGTCCTTTTAACATTTCTTGCAATGCTGGCTTGGTGGTAATGAATTCCTTAAGCTTATTCTTATCTGAGAAGCTCTTTATTTCTCCTTCAATTTTAAGTGATAGCCGTGCTGGATAGAGCAATCTTGGTTGTAGGCCTTTATTTTGTGTCACTTTGAGTATCTCCTGCCACTCCCTTCTGGCCTGCAGAGTTTCTGTAGACAAGTCAGCTGTTAGTCTAACAGGAGTTCCTTTGTATGTAACCTGCTGTCTTTCTCTTGCAGCGTCTAAGATTCTGTCTCTGTCTTTAACCTTTGCCATTTTAACTATGATGTGTCTTGGTGTGGACCTGTTTGGGTTCAGCTTGTTTGGAACCCTCTGCACTTCCTGGGCATGTATGTTGATTTCCTTTACCGGATAGGGAAGTTTTCATTCATTATTTTTTCAAATACCTTTTCAACCCCTTGCTTCTTCTCTTCTCCTTCTGGTATCCCTATGATTCGAAGGTGGTTGCGCTTCATCTTGTCCCATAGGGCTCTTAAACTATTTTCATTGTTTTTTATTCTTCGGTCTTTTTGCTGTGCCAACTGGGTGAGTTCTGCTATTTTATCTTCCAAATCGCTGATCCGCTCCTCTGCTTCATCTACTCTACTGGTGATTCCTTCGAGTGTGTTCTTCATTTCAGTTATTGTATTCTTTAGTTCTAACAGGTTGTTTTTTATGGTTTCCCTATCTTTCTTTATGTCCTCACTAAGTTCCTTAAACATTCTTATCATCAGTGTTCTAAACTGTGTCTCTGAAAGGTTGGATCCGTCTGTTTCATTTGGTTCCATTTCTGGAGGTTTCTTCTGATCTTTTACTTGTGACATGTTTCTGTTTCCCCATTCTGGCTGTCGCTGTGGGATTGCTTTGATGTATTAGATAGATCACCCGGAGAGCCCTGGCTGGATCACGCAGGCACACAGCTCACGGCCCAACACTCCTAGGAAAACTCCCAGTCTCAGCCTGTCCCAATCAGCCGCTCGCAGATCAGGCCGAGCAGCCCGACAACCAATCACCAGCCTGGCAACTCTGCAAGCCCAGTGTGGAAAGCAGAGACCCAAGGCGGCTTGCGTGCTCCCGCGTCTCAGTGAGCAGCCTGTTGGAGTCGGATCACTCCCACTAGGCGTTTCCCTGGCAACACAGCACAAGCCGAGCGGAGGGTGGGGATCCGAGGCCGCAGGCGCGCATGCACACACGCACGTACTTCACCAATTCCACCAGACCAATTAGGTCTCGGACCTGATCCTTCGTGGGAGGGCCCAAGCCCGACAAAATGGCGCCCTCCTTACACCACTCGCGTGCAAGCTCCGCACCACGCGAACAACAATCCAAAAACCTCCAGCCTTTGCACCAAAGGTGCTCAGCTCAGTCCGTCCCGCAGGCTCCCGGCTCACACAGCCACTCCCTCCACCAGGAACCAGGTAAGTGCTCACCGGCGAGCAAGCCCGGGCGCCGGCCCCACTGATTCTCCAGTCGCTCTTAGCCTCACCGAGCTGAGGAAAGAGAGTCCTTACTAATTTATTGCCAGCTATCTTAGACCTCCTCTTCCCGGCAAAGGAGCTTTGGGCTGGTGAGCTTGGGGTGCGGCCGGAGGGTCTCTCCCCCAACCAAACAAGCTTCCCACGGCTGGGGCTTCCCTCACGGGGCTCGCCCTCTCTCGTCTCCGCCCGTCCTACCAGACCCGACGTGGCCTCCTCTTTAAGCCCTGTATTTTTTTTGTTTTTGTTTTTGTTTTCTTTGAGGGCAGTGTCACTGGCCCTCATATGTGGGACCGAACCGGGGCCGCTGGCTTCCCAGGCCAGCGTTTAACCATCACGCCACTCGGCCGGCCCTTGGCCTCCTCTTTAAGTTCTTCGTTTAGTGGTTCTGTTCCTCCAGTGTTCCGGGGACCTCCAGGGTTGAATGCTGTATAATTTGCTTGTAATTTTGGTGTGATCCTGGGAGGCAGTTAGCACAGCATCTGTCTATTGCGCCATTTTACCGGAAGTCCTCATTTTTATTTTTAAGCCCCACTTTCTAGTCATTGCCCTTGGGTCGCTATCTGTAGCGATCAGTCTGTGATTGGTCAGAGGTTGTATTTAAACTCCTTGAACCAATGAGGCTCTCACCCTTTGTCCAGGTTCTTCTGAGACTTGGGGGAAAAGCGTGCACAGTTCAGGCGGGTTACATGTCTGCCCTGGCGTTTGCTTTCTGCATTTGCCAGGCTCCCACCCATCCAGGGCCGAGTAGGTCTCTAGGGCCCTCTCATTGCTCGGATGCATATTTAGTAGAGTCCTGTGTGTGCACACAGCAGGAAAACAGAGATGCTTACCAAGGCCCACTTGGGTTGTAATTCCCTGATCCTCCCTGTACATTTCTAGTTGGTTGACCGATCTCTTTTCTTTTTTTTTGAATTGTTATAAGAGTTTATTTCAACTAAACTGATGACAGATGCTGGGAAGCAGGACCTCAGATGCTTCCCTGGTCTGCTGAACCCCTGTGCTTGCCCAGCTAGCACAATTCACGGGGCTGGCTGTGATGGCAGCCTCCCCGACTGGTTCCCCTGAATCACATCACTCTTGCTTTTCAAAATGCCCCTGGGCATGGAGTTCTCCTTGCTCTGCTACAGAGAAGTGTAACTCCCACTGGCAGGGGAGCTGCCAGTTTTCGGTTTGCCCTGCCCTGTTATAAGGACCCCCACCCAGGATCCGGAGTGGGTGTGGGATGGTGGGAACCCGAGCCTCAACCATCACACATTTCCATTAACCTTACTGAAATTTAGTAGATTTACTTGAGGAAACACTTCTCAATTTGTTGTATGTCTTTGGACAATATTCAGACCGTTAATTGGCTGGTTTTGATAATTTTGTCCATTTTGGTCGTTGTGGATATTTGTCAAACTCCTCATTCACCCATTCTGGGCGTTCTTCTCCCTGCCCTTTCTCTCTCAGACTTTTCAAACTGAGTTTTTTCAGAATATGTTATGAAGTAGGGATTACTGGCTATTGTAAAAATGGTGTTAAGTAGTACCTTAACATTACTTGTTGACTATTATGTGTGTTTCCCCTTGATTCATAATGTAAATTGTTAATTTCTTTAATTTCAGTGAGATTTAATCCTATCCTCTTTTTTTTTTTTTTTTTTTTGGCTTCATTCTATCAGCTATGACCTCTTTCCCTTGATTTTACCATCACTTATTTTCCATTGGCTGCATCTTAGCTTCTGAATAGGCTCAACTTTTTCACTCTTTAAACCTCTCTTTTGAATTAATCTTCTTGAGTTTCCTTCACTACCTAGGTTCATAAATTTCATCTGCTCTTGCTACTCAACCAGGGCCAAGACTGGGGGAAGGCAGTGAGACACTGAGGGTACCAACACTTCCGGAGGCGCTCGCTGTCAGAGGCCTGCAAGTGTGAGCTTGACCTTGTATGGCTTTGCTTTTATAAATTTGGCTTCTAGGTGCCTTGCTTACCTCATCCTGCTCCTGGCCCTGCCACTCCTGTTTCTCAATAGTATACATTTGTTGTAACCTGGTTTCCGCCCCAAGTAGGCTTCATCTATTTAAATTTTGTGATCACCTGCTCTGCACCACGCGTTGTGCTAAGTTTAGGGAACATAAAGGATCTCAGGACCCCACTTCTTTCACCCAGATGCTTGCTTTCTTCAGGTTTCCTCTTTCTCAAGTCTAATGCCTTTTCCCCTTCTCATTCCTGCTTTTTGGACCATGTGACACTTGCTGCCTGTTCATCCTAACCCTAGCCCAACTCTTTAGCGTGTACAGCCATATCCATGGTAAACGCCCTTTCCGGTAGCCAGTGGGCAGTTGGGCAGCATACCGTGGCCCTCATTCTAGAAGCTGGTGAGGGTTAGAAATTGACAAGTACTTTCAATGTGTCAGGGTAGGAGTGCCAGGATTTCTCCAGGGTTAATGGGCCTGCACAGTTATGTCACTAAGAAGGGAAGCTTGCTTGTTTGTTCATTCTTTGCTTAGCATCTTATATACTTGGAACCTTTCCATCTTCTTCCAGTACTTTGATACCCAAAGGCAAGCCTTGACTTCCTGCCCAGCTGTCTGCCTTTTTCTTGCCAAATTTGTTTCTTGGGTCCTGTGTTTTTTCCCATTCTTTGCTGACTGGTTTTTAGTGTTGTTTCCCTGAATGACCCTGCTTTGCTTGGTATTCTCATGGCTTGTTCATGAAAACAAACTCATTCAATCATTTAAGGAGTGATTACTGAGTACCTATTCTATCTGAGGTGTTGTGGGAGCCGATGGGGTTGGAACGATGAACCCAGCCACACATTCCTTGTTTTCCTGAGCTAGAGAGACAAATTAGGGATAAATCACACCAACAGAAACACAACTTGGGTATTTGCCGTGAAGGCTGCTGACCCAGGGGCATTTGAATTGCGACATCTGTACCTCCATGTCACCTTGCAGGCAGTAACTCCTCTTAATGTTGAACTCTTGCCTACATCAGGGTTTGATATGAAGTACCCCATTTTCAGTGCTGGCTCTTGTTATGGATTGTCTGTCACCTGCTTGCAGCTTGCCCCCAAACCCTTGCCCCACCCAAGGCTTCCATTACTTGCATTCTTACTCAGTGGTGGGTACAAACCCTGATTATAAACCTGCCTTCCTTTGGAACTCATTTTCTCCCTTGTTTAACATCTGACTGTTGGTTCTTTTCCTACATCTTTATTAGCTTCTTTGTTATATTTTTTACTTTGCATTTCCTAAAAGTTGCCCTAACCCAAGCCCTCTTCAGTAGCAGCTTACTTTTCCTTGGCAATCGCATCCATGCTAGAAAACTTTGGGTTACCATCTTTATGCAAATGTCTGCCTAATTGATCTAAGTTATGCTCCAGTTTCCAAGCGCTTGGTGTAGAGGTGTAGGTAGAGGTATATATGTCCCTGTGTAGAGGTAGGTCATTCCCCAAGTAGAATTCATCATCTTTTCTAACTTAGTGATGTTATCATCATCATCTCCCAGTCTTCTTGCTTGAAATCTCACCATTGCCACCTCCTTGCTGTCCTCCAGATGTGCCTGGTTGCCAAGTGGTGCCAGTTTTCCTGTGTCACATGATGTTAGGGTCTCTGTTTTGCTCCGCGTCCCTTCTAGAACTTCCCGAAGGTGCAGCTGCCGCCTCTCCCACCTGCAGATGATGGGGTCCTGCGCCAGGTTTGTTTTTCCTGAAACAACTCTGATCTCTCTCTCTCTTCTGCTCATTCATGCTTCAGAAATCCCCTACTGCCTTTGAAAAATGGCTGGTTTTCTAGATCTTCCAGCTTGTTTTAATCTCCTTGTCACTGCCTCCCTTCACATAGGCTGGACTCTATCCAAATGGAATTAGTGTTGCAAGAACCTACCTGTGTTTTTCTGTTTGTGTCTCTTTTTTTGGTTTCCTTTTGGCAGCAGTGCTTTTCTCACATTCTCAGTTCTTCCTTAAAACCTTTCCTGAAGCTCTCTTAGATTGCCTGACCTTAGATAGATACCCCTTCTCTCCCATCATATGTACATTCACCCGTACTTAAAAAAAAAAAAATTAGTGGTATCACTTCCCACCTTGTATTGTCAGCTCAGTATGATTTTTAGAAATCAATTTAATTAACTTTTGTATGTCTCATTTCAGCCATCACAGTGCCTTGCAGAAGTATTTGTTGAATTGATGAGAGGATGAATGCATTTCTGAGGTAGACCATCAGACAGCCTGGACGCCTCTGTGCCTTTCCTGATACCTTGTTGTTTATCTAAGACCATCTGTTTCCCTCCCTTCTTGTAACTTTTTGACTTTATCTCTGAATCGCTTCATATATCACTAAGTGGCCTATTACCCTTTGTCTCCATTGCTTCTCTTGTCCTGAGTTAGTATTAATTTCAATTTAAAGACAAATGACGTCATTTTGGTAAAGAATGTGTGTGGGAAATTTAGAGGAAATGGAAGCAGTGTTCTGAGTGACATCTTGATCCATTTTATGGGAAAGCATATAGGCTGCCCACGAGGATTTTGGAAATTTGCACGTATCGGCTTGACTCCTGGGCTGGTGGCCAGCAGAGAGTAGAAAGTACAAGTTGTGATGACATGCTCAGCGTCCAGGTGGAAGGCCAGGCAGCTGCAGGCCCATATCCCAGCCTGCGGACCCAGGCAGCTACCTGGTATTTCTTAGCAGCAACTGCCTGAGCTCCTGGTCACATGACTGGTTTGAAGTGATGGCAGGTAAGAGTAGGCAAATAGATGTCTTACGACAGTATTTCCAGTTTTTGAAAGCCAGTGAACCATCTGGGGTTCCCTGCATAGTTTTGGACTGCAGGCTGTGGCAATGAATTAGGTTTTGTTGATGAATTCTAAGGAATTGATTTCTTGGTTTTGCACAGGAACGTCATGTTGTCCAAAGTTAACCTTAGTAAATCCACATGTCTTGAGCCCAGTTTAGTACTTACTTCATTATAGACTTCAGACTCTAGGTCTTTATACCATTTTTTCAAAACCGTATTCTGTCCTGCTCTTGTATATTTAAAAAGCTGAAAAGAACTGCAGAACTCCTTATTTCCCACCTCATTGCCCTATTCATGAAAAAGTTTAGTGGAAGTGGCCCAGATAAGCAGGGTATCTTTATCAGCTTCTTTGTTATAGTTTCTACGTCTTCGCATTTCCTAAAAGTTGCCCTAACCCAGATTTTGCCCTAGCCCCTCTTCTGTATCATCTTACCCTTTCTTGGCAATCTCATCCATTCTAGAAATCTAGCATGGTGAAGGTGAGGGCCTTGAAAAGAAACTCAGGGCAGATGGTGTGCTTGACTGACTGCCCAGGAAAAAGTGACACCAGGACCCAGGAAGGGGACCTCATTGCCTCTGCCACCCAAGTACTCCATTTCCAAGAGCACAGGGGAGGCTCTAGTGTAATTGCTCTTCAGTCACCTATCTTTCTTTGGTTTCAGCTTGTGACAACTGAGCTGCTCAAGGCAGGAAGAACTTGGAGCTGAGTGGGGGAGGCCACGCTGGATCTGGAGAGAAGGGGTGACTTTGGAAGCAGTAATGAGCCATCTCGACTACAAGCTGAACCTGGCGACCCCCAGAGGTAGCAGAAGGAAAATGGAGTCTCTCTAGCGCCTGGAGGCCTGAGACCCAAGTGGAGTGGAGGCACCGGGCGGGGCGGGCTCAGGGGGACTGTCATTCTTTGGGTTTGTTCTCCCGTGTTAAACATTCTCCCGTGGTACTCATTCTAGAATTAAGTGTGGTTTTTTGTTAATTGATTGTTGTATTGAGCACAGCTATTTAATCTCCTCTAGAACAGTGGCAATCTTCTACTAATTCCTATTTCTAAAAAGTTTGTGTCTATAAACAGCAAAGCATAGTGACCCCATTATTCAGATTATGTTCTGTGCGTATTGTGATGCTGATTTAAAACTCGAGTCTCATCTGTGTACATTTTATTCATGCTTCCTTACCTGTTCTTTCCTTTTTTGTGACTATTTGAAATCAGTATCAGTGAGGTTAATTCTCTTGTTGGTCTTTCTAAATTAAAAAAAAAAAAAAAAAGGTAAAACATCTCCAGTTTTAAAAATACAGATGTTTGAGGAAAGAGTTGATTGCTGCCTCATGTTTCTAGGTGTGTCCTCTGTGGCTGGCCCACATGGAGTTGGTGTTTCGCCAGGTGACAAAAAGTCAAAGAACAAGGCCACTCGAGGGAAGAAAAAGAGCATATTTGAAACCTACATGTGCAGGGAGGATGTTTCGGAAGGCTTGAAGAGAGGAACACTTATCCAGGTGCTTAACTTATACTAGAAGGCTATTCCTTGAATATGTGGATTCAGAAGTAATGTATTTACTCACTAAACTCGTTTTCTGTGTTGTGTGCCGTATGAGAAATGATGGCATAGCAGGCACAGGGCTTCCCGCTTCTCAGACATGCGTCCAGTTAATTAGAGGGGATTTGAGGGGAGGGGGCCGTTACTTCCAGTTAGGGTGATCTAGGAATGTTTTATTGGAAAGGATATATTTGACCCAGGCCATGGAATGGTGCAATCTGAATAAGTAAAGAGAAGAGAAAGAGCTTTATAAACAGAGGGACCAGTGTGAACTGCTAACCCAGAAGTGGGAAAGAGAGTTTGGCTGTAAGAAACATGGATGGTTCAGTCTGCCCTGAGCACATGGAAGCTGAATGATGGGAAGAAGAGTGACAAGGAAACAGTAAACTGCAGCGGGCAGTATTTGTTGAGTGCTTTACAGTTTACAAAATACTTTTACAAGTGAGTGCAGTGGTTTGGCTCAGCAAATGTTTATCGAGCATCCACTGTGAACCAGGAACAGTTTATAGTTAGGAGCTCGTGCGTGGGTGCTCTCGAGATGAAGGGGAATGAGACTGCCTTTCTGTACTGTGAGCTCGCAGCCCAGTGTGGGCAGGCAGTCATGTGGACAGATGATTTGGGGACAGATGGTACATGCTCAGATGAAAGTGTGACCAGCGTGAATGGGAGAATGGTTGGGGGAAACCGTGGGAGGTGACACCTGGTAGACACTGAAGGATGACTAGTTTGGGCCTATGAAATGAGTGGTATGTGTGTGGGAAGAAGGTATGCAGAGGTAGTGTCACTAATGAAAACGTGAACTTGTGAAACAATATGGAGTCCGGCAGCTTAGGTCTCCTTAGGCATGAAATGTGAGGCAGGCAGTAAGTGATGAGATGGAGAGGGAGGCAGGGCTGCCTAGTCTGTGAAGTAAGTCCATTTCATAATTCTCGTGTTAGTATAGAAATATTCCATGTGTTACCTGGCTCAATCGAAAATGTGGCCCGTTTTCTCTCATTCTGAGACCCCAACTGCTGTATTTGTGGTTTTGGCTGAAGATCCAGCCAAATAATAGATACTATCATTCTCTCCCTTTTTATCAGCTTTTTGTATTTACCTGTGGTCCTGTGTACATGGGATTAAATAGACTCTTGAATGGAAAAGTGTTTTTAACAAACAAGTTGATCTTTCTGACTTCAGAAACACCATTGGCTTTTTCTTAAAGTTTCCTTTGGATTTCTTTGACAAGGCCTCTCTCAGGAGAGCTGGACATTTGTCCTTCATTAATTTATGCATTTGCGGTTTATCATTCGGCCCATACACTGAACCCGGTTGCATCTCCAGCTTTTTGGCCTCATCTTGTCTCACATGAGACCTGCTGTGCCTTTCCGTCCTTATCTCCTGCACTCTCCTCCAGTAGCTGTGCTCCATTCACCCTGGTCTTCAGACTTTTCTTGTAAAAACTCTGCTCTTTGATGCCTCTCTAACTCTGTGCCTCCTGTTTCTGGTGCTTGGCATGCTTTCTCCCACTAGCTTGGTGTAATCGTGCTTGATATTCTAAACCTGGTACCAGTTCCTGACATTTATGTTTCCTCAAATAGACTGTTCACTTCCGTGTGGGCAGGGTCATGTCTTCTTGCCACAGATTAGCTTAGTGACTGGCATTTGACTGATGCTGAATAAGTTCGTATTGAATAAATATTTATTTACTGACTGAATAAAGGATCAAGGTACTGTCTTTGAAGAAGAGTGAGGGGACCTCAGTTGTTCTAACTTGAAAGAAAAATTACTTATAGTTTTTGGTTACAGAATTTCCAGAGACAGGATGAGGGAAATATTCTGCAATGGTGTTAGTTTCTGCTCCCTGCTATTAATTTTTGCTTTCGAAGCAACTCTCTGCTGATATTAAAATAAAACAAGACAAAAAGCTGATCAATATAACAACTCTTATTCCCAGTTTTTAAGTGGTTCCTCCTGGCCTGTGACATCATGAGACTCTGCAGCCAGAGCCCCCCACCCCTCACAGATGAGAACAGTTGTTCTTTGCAGATGGGGAAAGGAATGGGTTCCAGCTATGAGGTCACTGTGTAAAATATACAACCCTGTAAATAAGGCTTTCTTAGACAGAGGAACGGAGTCCATCTGCTTTCTGACATAAGCTTTATGTGTGCAGGCCTTGATGGGGAAGGTAAAAAGCTAGGCAATGAAAGATATTTGAATGCTGTTGGAGAAAATGAAATTTACTAGATATAAACATTTGTTAACTTTTGTATTCAAGCTTAAGTATATTGTGGCATCCTTTTTCTTCTTACCATCCAGAGGAAAAAAACTTTTCTTGAGAAATGTTAAGGAGATATTTTAAAATAGGAATAGAATAATATTTTTATTTGTTTTCAGTACTTTGACTAGTAATGTGACATTTCAGAAGTGTTTTGCCCTATGTGAGGAAGAAGAGTCCACAGTGACCAAAGAAATCCCTTCCTGGTGTTTGAACTGACCAGCAATTACCCTTGATCATGTGTATGTAGTTTGGAATTTTTTTTTTTTTTTATAAACAAGTTCTTACTTGAACGTACGTTCTGTCTCTCTCTGTAGATCCAGTGTTGGGAAGTTATTATAGGAGATGATGGGAGAAATGAGAGAGTGGGATAGGCAGTCTGGAAAGGGCGCAGGTTTGGGGTGGTGACTAAAGTGACATGGTTCAAAGATGGTAGAAATGGTTGGTTTCACAGTCCCAGATGACACTTTTTCTAAAGGTGGTTCAGGCTGAGCCCCCAGAGCTGCTTGGGGCTTGATGTCAGAGTTCCCCCTAGAATAGAACAGTGGTGTAGTTGTTATTGGACTTCAAAAGAAATCCTAGTTCAGGAGGACAGGCTAGGATGCCCTGTTTCTAGGACCTTCACTATTTGTTAAGGGTGAAACCAGCTGGAGATGATTTGGGTGTGTATTTAAAAGAAGAAGAGAGCTGATACTACAGTGAGCTGGCCAGTCATTTAGAAGGAGCAGATGACACCCATAACAGTAATACTGGCGGTGGTGGGAGAACCTCAACTGGGTAAGCATTATTAGTTAATTAGCTCAACAAATGTTTCTTTTTCTCTCTTTTTAAAAGATTTTATTGGGGAATTGGGGGAGGGGAACAGACAAGTTGCTGTCCTTTTGTTCTTCAGTCTGGTTGTGAAGGACATTGCTTCACTGGCCCATGTTGGTATCATCATCGCGTTCTTCCTGGGTGAGGCAGATTGGTTGCCGGCCTTTGGATGGCCACTCATGGCGGCTCTTGGCAGCTCACACCAGCTGCCAGCCACTCATGCTGACTGCCGGACACTCACTGTAGCCTATGGCAGCTCACTGCAGCAGGGGCTACAGCTATACCGTCCCAGGGACTCACAGCAGCCCAGCTCCAGGTGGAGCTGTTGTTCACCATCTTAGCTGTAGAGGGCAGTGTCACTGGCCCTCATATGTGGGATCCGAACCGGGGCCACTGGCATCCCAAGCCAGCTCTTAACCACCATGCCACTCAGCCGGCCCAACAAATGTTTCTTGACTGCCCATTAAATTCCAAGCATATGACAGAGAGGCACTTCACTCGGGGAGATAGGCAAAGACAACTAAAGAAATAGAGGGGAAACCACAGCATCTGAGGAGTGCTGTCATCACCTGTCTCTGAGTTGAGATCTGGAGGGTGAGAAGGAACCAGCCATTTGAAGAATTAGGAAGAGAACACTGTAGGCAGAGAGATGAGCTAGTGGAAGAATGGCAAGCAGAAAAAGGCTTGGTGGTTTTGAGGACTAAGAGGGGAGCCTGTTGGACACAGTGAGCAAAGGGAATTACGAGATGGGAGTAAGTGGGAGAGTTCGGCGGCTGCCAATCATAGGGTCTCGGCTGTGTGGAAGAGCAGGGTTTTACTGAAGGAATGGTGGGGAGTTGCTGAAGGGTGTTAAGCAGGGGGAAGACATGACCTATTTTATGCTTTAAAAGCATGTCTGGCAATTGGAATACAAATAGACTAGAGTGAAAGTTGGGAGACTATGTCAGGAGCCGTCAGAGTAAATTGGCAAGAAAATATGGAGGTGTGAACAAGGGGGTGGGACTGGCACTGGCATGAGATGTTGATGGATTAAGTGTGGAAGGTGAGGCAAAGGAAGGACTAGAGGAGGACCCTAAGTGTCGAGTCGAGCAGCTGGATGGACGGCATTGCCGTTAACCCCGATGGGGAAGATGGAGGGTTGGAATGTGGTGTGGGCTCTGGGGGAAGGGAGCAAATGGCATAAATGAGTGAAGAGTCCCTGCTGGGTTCTGCAGTGATCAGAGCAGGGACTTGGGCGCCGGACAGCTTGGGCCTGATTGTGGTGTGAAAGTGGTCGCTGCTCAGGCCGGAGTTCTCTCATTTGTGAAAAAGAGGATAATAGTGCCTACCTCATGGAGTTGTTTTGAGGGTTAAATATAGTAGAATAGATATAAAGCTTTTAAAACAGAGTGTGACACTTAGTGTACTGGTGTAAGGGTTATTTGCTGTAAGAGATGCTTCTGTTATTCAACTCAGGTGGTTGCTGCCATGTGAGGCCAACTGATGTTTCAAAAAAATCTGGAAATATGGGCCGGCCGAGTGGCGCGTTGGTTAAGAGCTGGTTTTGGGATGCCAGCGGCCCCGGTTCGGATCCCACATATGAGGGCCAGTGACACTGCCCTCTACAGCTAACGACAGCTCCACCTGGAGCTGGGTTGTGCGAGCCCCGGCAACGGTGTAGGCTGCAGCCCCTGCTGCAGTGGGCTGCCATAGGCTACAGTGAGTGGCCTGCAGCCAGCGTGAGCTGCCAATAGCCGCCGTGAGCGACATCCAGAGGCCGTGGATCAATCTGCCACATCTGGGACGAGCGCAATGATGATACCAACATGGGCCAGTGAAGCAACATCCTCTGCAACTAGACTGAAGAACAAAAGGACAGCAACTTGTCTGTTCCCCTTCCCCCAATTCCCCAATGCTGTTCCCCTCCCCCAATTCCCCAATAAAATCTTTAAAAAAAAAAAATCTGGAAATACATATTTCTGTGTGAAATTCCTTAGTTTTCGGCATTCCCAAACATCCTGGAAGCCAAGTAAAACATGTCTGTGATTGCCAAGGTAGGCCAATTAGCCAGTGCTGTGGTACTTTTCTGCAGTAACACTCAGCTCCTTGGGTGTAGGCATGGAGAAGGCATGCAGTTGGGGGTCACCTGAGAGTGAGGTTTTGCTAGTTGCGCATAAGAGCAAGAGTTGATCCAAAGCCCAGGGTTTGCAAGTGCAGGAGGCAATGACAGGCCATGGCAACTAGGTAGCCAAGGAAGGAGATAAACACAGTGGGCGGACAATGAATGGTGAAAGTGTGGTCAGGTGCATGGGTTGGAAGGCTTAGTGAGGACAAAGAATTGTCGAAGTAGGGTTTCTACCGCAGGTGAGCTGGAAGGCCAGCGGACTGTGATCAGAAAGTGTGATATTTGATTTTTTTGTGTTTGGAGGTGGCGTAATTAGCAATGGTGGCTAGATACAGGCTGGAACATGGGAGGGAGTGGCTAGAGTTGGGGGGCTAGAATGACTGGCCATCCACATGGATGTGAAGCCCCATTCAGTGTTTCTAGGAATGGGGTTGGAGAGGAAGACAGTGGGCTACGAGTCAAAGTGTCAGTGCACCAGGGATACGATCAGACAGTTTGAAGATGGCAGCACCCAGGAGGTAAAGCAGGAGCTAATTGTGTGAACTTCAAAGGACCTGGGGTGGGGGGTGTTGAAAGAGACTGGAGGAAAACAGTGTTAACCCCACAGTGGGGAAGCAGCGGGGAGAAACATTCTTCCTCTGGTTCCTGAGAAACGTGGACTAGGAGAGAGAAAAATGGGTGCCCTTTGAGAGCATTGCACGGGAAGCCATCCTATCAGGGACAGTGGGTTTCGGTTAAGAGAGGAGGCACAGAGGTGTTCAGAGATGAGCTGGTGCAGGCAGGAGCCTTCCTGATCAAGTTCCAGGCCTTGGCTAGGGCTGAGGAGGAAGACGAGAGGTGAGGGATTGGGGCACGTTAGGTGACTCGGGTCATAGAGCGATGGCAGGGGGAGGGAGTCCTGGACTTCTCCAGGTGAGTGGAAGTCTTTTCTTTACAAGACCGTTCAGGACATATTTTGCTGACAGCTTCCATCGGGCTGCGGGGATGACTCTGGTCTGCTCAGGAGCTCTTTCTTCCTGAGCGTGGTCTGCGCTCTCAAAGGGGTCTTGTTCCTGAGGTCCGGTTGCTGGAGTATGTTCCAGTCATATTGCAAATGCTTTTCTCGAACAAGGCTTCTGTCCTTCCCCGTTTGCTTTTTCACATCAGGAAGTTTGGGATAGCCAACTAAGAATAGAATCTTTAAGTCCTTTTAATTAATATCTGTTCTTTTAAATCGAGCTTAAATAAAGCCCTGAGCAACCTATCCTGTGTCTTTCCCCTGAGCCTGTCCTTGGCCTAAGGCCCTGTAATTAAAGGCATTTTAAAGCAGAAGGCATTCTCATCTCTGCTTCTTCATGTGCTAAGCATTCGCTGAGCCAGAAAGAATGATAGATTAGCAATTGAAAAATATAGAAACTTAGGTCAGAAAAAAACGCCTGGAGTCAGAAAATGAATTTTAAGAAATATTTAACTTGAATTGACATTTATTGATTTGGAGTCTTCCCCTGATTAGACTGTGAGCCCTGTGAGGGGGCAGCTGTTATCCTTGTGCAGTGTGCCCCGATCATGGAGCACAGTGCCGGTGCATGTGGTTGTCAGGGAATGTTTGTTGAGTGAGTGGATGAATATTTAGGAGAAATGCATTGAGCCTGTTTCCTCCACCCCCGACAAGAATCAGCTGTCCTCCAAGTGACATTGCCGTGACACTTTCATAAGGAGGGCCTGGCCGCAGGGGGCTTCACCAGCCTTTTCTCCGGGCCCCTCTATCTCTTACCCTTAGCAGACTGCCAGCCTGAACGGAGAAGAGTATTTGCCCCTTAATCACTCTTGCTTACCCAGTGTCCTCTGCCTGTATTTCCCTTCTGATTTATCTGCAAAGTTTGCTCCGCCGTCAAGGACCAGGCCAGATGCTATCCCTGGAGCCTTTCCTAGTGCCTCCAGCTGAAAGGAAGCTGTACCCTCACAGCACTCACGTTTTCCTTGGTAACGAAGACGGAGCCTGGTCATCACTCTGTCTGCCACGCTGTCTGTCTCGGGGTCTTGAACATAGAATTCAGTAAATAATTACCGAATTAGGGACAGGGACTGAACGATCATTTGCGGCAGTCTCCTTGGGATGTTAACGGTGATAGAAGCTGTTGCATGGAAATTTGTAATTTACACACGGTATACCAGTGAAAGAAAGAATTATTTTCTGCTTTATTTGATGCCCTCACTTATTTTGTTCATTATGTATCTTTGGGTCTTCCGACATTTTAGGGGGAGATGTTATTGAAAACACTTTCTTGCGATACTCTTTGAGCCTGGCTCTTAGGAAAATAACTGCCTCCATCCATGTGTGCCAGTGGCCTTCCAGTGCAGTGGGAAGTGGGGAGGGTTACAACTTCCTGCACGAGCCTGGAATACTGACCTGGCATTGAAGACGGCCCCTCCTGCACCCTGTGCATAAATAGAAGCAGACCCTGATCTGCTGCTGGAATAACATGAAGCTGAGGCAGACTGGGTGGCCTGGCTGGTGGAGCCAGAATTCCCATTTACGTTAAGAGCGGTTCTGGACCATTTTGCATTATTGACTCATTCAGCTCTGCAGAGGGGCCAGAGTGAAAAATACACACCCAGTCCCTCGAGGCGAAGTATCCAGGTTGGAAACCCACCTGTATCACTTTGGAAATGGTCACAGGAACAAGCAATTGTGGAAAGGTCTTGGAGAATTATTAAGGCCTCTGTGTAGTGAGGCATCATCCCCCGATCACCTTGTTCGGAAACTAAAGGTTTAAATTTGAAGACCAGCACATAGGGGGGTACATGAGGCCCCGTGGCTGCTACTTTCCCGTCCACGCGGAGCTTGGCCTGTACATAGCAGCGTGCCAGGACCGCCTGCCATTTCAGATGGAACCCTGTGCTGTAGGTATCAGTGCAGATCACGTTTCATGCATTTCGTGAGTAGTTTTCACACATCTAACTTGTCTCCTAAATCGAACTGTTTCATGACTTTAAAAACTTTTTATTGGAGAATAACATAAGTATGGAAAAATCATAAGTGCATGTAACTAGTTAAATTTTCATAGATTTTATTTTTTTATTTTAAAGGGTGTATTGAGAATTAATCCAAAGAAGTTTCATGAAGCCTTCATTCCTTCCCCGGTAAGTTCACTAACTTTATAATAAACTTAATGTCACATTTAATTTTTTAGATGTGCTCTGAGACCGAAATCATATATTCTAACCAAAAAGCAGAGTAGTAAAACAAAATTGAGGATGGGCAAGGATTTGTTTCAAATTTAAATAAACAAAGTTTGCCTTTGGTTAACAAGCCTTTCTGCCAGTGTTAAAATCACACTTCAAATGAAAGGGATGGCATTTGTTACTAGGCGGCCGAGAGCAGCTGAGCCCACGCAGACACCCACCCGTTCATGTAATTGGACGCCCTTGGTTTATAGCTTAAAAGGATTTATGGGTTTTCCACTGATTTAAGTTAATCTTTCCTAAACAAATACGCTATCTACTTTCGATCTACTGCATGAGCTAATCTGCAAATTTGTCCAAAAATAATGCGTAATGCTTTTTGGGGGGCGAGGGGTTCAGAGTTCCTCACTTCACTGTTATGCAGGTGACAGACTCGGTACGAAGCCCTTTATCATCGGCTCTTAATGCCCTTCCTTAGGTTCATGACTCATGTTAACAGGCTCTGTCCTGTTCAGGGAAGTTCACTCTGACATACAGTTGGCAGCAGATCTCTGAATAAGGCTTAATTGTGCAACACTGGGAGACCAGTGTTCTTAAATTCCTGACCTAACTTTTCCAGGACGCCATAAATAGGATAGCGGTCGAATTATAGATTTTTCAAAGCGGAAGAGACCATAGGAATAAACTTCTGCTTGTAGATGAGGAAATGGAATACATATATTTCAGTTAACCTAGTTCATTATGTTAAATGGCAGGTTTAGTGAGTATACAAGTTCAGTCACATACTTCATAGGTATTGTTGCTGTTGTTATTACAGTGACCTTAAGACCTGTTCTCAACAAGGTCGGGTTAGTCCTTTTTTCCGCTTGCCCCCCAGAAGCCGAGGATTTACATTTATATCTCAAGTTCAGGTCCTACCCATTGGATTAGATAAAACATACTATTGACACGTCACATTGTTCTCTCTGAGTCCTATTCCTTTCTTGTGACAGAATATGGTATGTATACTCACCGTGGTACTCGGATTGTAGAACTGGGGGTCAGCTCTGAGGTAGTGCAGGAGCAGTTCCATCGTAAAGCAGAAGCACAGCTCCCATGGGTGTCGGAATCCAGAGTTTGCTCCTAAGGTGAAAGCCACACCCAGTGACCACAATAATTACCCATGGAGATCTCTTAGGGGTGTGCCATGCTGGAGACAGATACACCGTCTCTCAGTAAGTCCAGCGTAATTGGCGTTTTCTCCACGTTAAAAAGAAGGACTCTTCGCTGGCAGACCAGTTGCAGCAGCTTGGTTATTTTAGGGGCCCCGGTGTGTGAAACGCATGCAGCTTTAAGCATGAGAATCCCACCCAGTGCAGTAAGTTCACCCTGAGAGGCACCTGGGAACCGAGCAGAGTTCGCATCTCCGTCTTCTGTGCACTCCGAGGCTCGCTCTCACTGAGTGGAATGGTAAGGAGAGCTAACAGCGTTTTGAAAATGTTACTGCTCGCTTTCTCTTCCCTGAGTACATGTTGTTGAATCTCCCTGAGTTAGATCCCTGTTAGGCTGGCTCCTGACCAGTGTGGGCCTAGGACAAAAGTACAAACGGAGGCTCACATTCATACCTCATACTAAATATTGAAAAGTTATAAATCACACTAACAAACTTAGTAAAATATATTCAGGACAAATAAAATATATTCCTTGCCAAATGTAGCTCCATGTACCTGGGTTCAAATGTAGACTTCTCAGATTCCTTGGAGCTCTGTGCTGAAAAGTGGCTGCATGGGGGTCCCTCCCCCACCGCCACCTGCCCCTCTCCCCTTTGCAATCCTGGCTCCCTGCCCCCTGTTTGCTGCCCACCCCCATTCAGTGAGGGCCCTTGTGTGTACCTGTGTGGGCATCTTATCCCGCTGTCCAGGCTCTGTCCATAGAAATATCCACCTGTCCAGTCCAGGGGGTGCCACCTATGATGTGGTCTGCCTTTGGGAAGACAGGTCTGGGGAAAGTTCCTGTCTGTGCCCTGGAAGTAAACGGGGACAGTTAGGGACTTGGCCCCGAGAGCTCCTTACCTGGTGGGAGGGATGTGGCCGGAGTAGAGGCCCTTTACAGTGCGGGGCATGCTTAGGTTCCATGGGATTGGAATTTGCAAATGATGTGTCGCCACTGTTTAATCTGGCTTGTTAAAGGTAGTTCAATAGCAAAAGTTATTGATGTTTCAAAAGCTCAAATTCTTCTACTTGAAATTGTATTCTTGGCATGTCCTATTTAGAATTTTTTAGGCTGTTGCGATACCAAGATTGGCCTATTTCTATACCTCTTTTTATGCTCCTATCTGGCCACTGGTGGAGTACTAATATTGTCACAGAGGAGAAAAAATGCTAAATGATTCACCTCTAAGTAATTCAGCACAGATTGTAAAATCTCTGTCAAAGCACATTTTAAGTGACTGTAGATACCCGGGTTTCGGACACTGGAACAATCCTGCATTCTAGTTTTGTGGGCTTTTGGGTCAGTTTCAGGTTTTGGAAGCATTATAGGAAGCAATTGAAGAGGGAGATAGTAGAGGCAATAAATTACATGTTGACAAAGCCCATCACCGGTCTTGATTTCTTAGACATAGCTCACCTCCCTGTCAAGTGTGAATGTGCATGAGCTGCAGACATGCCCAGAGGTGGACTAGGGTCTGGGTGTCGCCATGCCTGCTTCGGCAGGAGAAGGCGCGGAGTTGGTAGCAAGGACGCTGTAGCCTCTGCTCTGACACTAGAAAGAGAAAAGTTTCCTGATTTGTAAAATAAGGGGGTGAATTAAATGTTGTCTGATGTTCCTTACAGCTTTACAATTCTAGTTTTTGGAGAGACAAAAATAGACTAGATTTGATGAAATTGTGTAGGTTTATTCCTTAATGAGTCTGAAAAAGGTTGTGAACTTATACAATGTCATTTACTATGTTAAAATGTCTATTTAATTAAGTCTAGGCTAAGAATAGTGAATTGATCATCAGGTATAAAACAGTACTTTATTTTGGGGGAACTTGACTTAGATTCATTATAATTTCTACTGGTAGAAAGTTGATTTCCATCAATACACAGGAAGGAGAAGGCACTTACAGTGTGTCTACCGGCCAGTCTCCGGGTTCTCAGTAAAAGTAACTTACAGTAAACTTACTGTAGACTTACAGTAAAACTATGTGACTTTCAAGCAAACCAAGATACTTTGATATTATTGAGATGCCTTTTTATCCTATACAGGGATAAGACAGAGGAGAAATGGACCCAGTGTAAAAGCTGGCTTTTTCCAAAAAGCGTAGTTTCCATTCTGAATTTTGTTGGTGCAGGAAGCACTGTACTGTTTTGGTAGATCTTGTCTTGGGAGATGCTGTCTGTACGCCTAGGGAATTTATTTCTGGTCCAAAAGGAGCTATTCCGTTGATGGGAGATGCTGTGACCATATGGCATATTTGGGTTGTGCTGCTCTCTCTGTCCTCCCGTGTATTTAGTTAGGGTACCCCCAGACCTCTGTGTATTTATTTCCTCCAGCGTCGTTTATTTTCCATTATCCTATTTTTCTGTTCTGTTTGATGGCTGAAGCAGGTCTTCTGGCATTCAAAGGAAAGGCTGAACCCTTTGGCTTTAATAAGTAGTTAAGAGGATGACTCAAACTTTTAATATTGAGGTGTTCCCAAGTTTAGCATCTTTAAAATAGGAGATTCTGCAACAGATACAGGCTTCTGAATGAATCAAGTAAGAGATGAGTAGTGATGCAATATCTGTGAATTTGTGTGTTGTCCGAGGTTCCACTCAGTGCTGCTTTTCTTAGTTTCTTGGGATAGAAACGTGACAATACCAGCATCTTATCACCCTAAATCTCTGAGCTGTCTAAGGGTGGTGTCGCTGCTTACGATGAGGCATCTCATTGTATGTTTTGACACATGACAGTGGGCAGGATGACCTACATCCAGACAGCTCTCTCTTCATCCTTAGGAGGTTGGAGAGAGCCCGTTGCTTTGTCAGTTGCAGAAGGCAGTGCTTGGCGCTGTGGTGCCAACTTCAGGTGTTCCTCCCCGTGTACCGCTCGCCTCTTCCTTGTTTCTCTGAGAAGCTTGTCTTGAGGTCAAGTGCAGGAATAGTTCAGCCTTTGTGGCTAACACGGTAGCAGCCCCTCAGGGACTCGGGTGGGTCCGGTTTGGCAGTGTGTGCAGGCCACAGCTGCCAGCCCATGGCTAGCTTGGAAGCTGAACAGAAGGACTGCTCTGAAAGATCTCTAATGGTTTGTAACTGGAAACCATAAAAGTTGCTGAGTGTCTAAAATCCCATGGCGGCGGGGAGGAGAGGTTGATGAATTTGGAATGCTGATTTTAGCTTTAACTAAAATGCCATAGCAATCACCTGCAGCCTGTTGAGTGTTAAATCTATTTTTATATCAAATGCTTGTTAGAAAATTTTGCATTTCCAAACCTGTTTGCTATTACCTCCTTTAAGAAAGAGTAACATTTTACTTCTCTCATCTTCTAAAAAGAAGCATATAGTATAAACTTTAGGAAGGATAAAAGGATACAGAGTACATGTTTCCATGTGTGTTGATGAAACATTTTGAAAATACTTAACTTTGTTATGGAACTTGACTGTTGAAGTCAAGCTTTTCCTTAGCAGTCTTTTCCATTTAAGTGTTTTTGGAAAAAAATTCCAAAATGAATTTAAGTTTAGCTGTTGATTCCAGCATGAATTTAAGTTTAGCTGTTGATACCTGGGGAGTTCACCACGGGGGCTACACTGCGTGAAGCAGGTTGTTTGTAAGCCTGTGATTGTTGTGTTCACAGTTGGGAATTCTCCCTGCCCCTGAGTTGGCGAGAGATTTCATTTTACGTCCCCTCCTTTTCTCCTTTGCCTTCTATATAGGTCTCCATAAAAACAGCCACAGATTGCCCTCTTTGGCGCTTTCCTGCGGGGAGTGTGATTTGCTGGCTTCCTCTTAGAGAACCTACATTCTGGAACTGGTTGCCGCGCCGGCCCTCAGTTGGGGCATTATATGTTGTTCAGTTTTCTTGTAAACCTTCTGTTTCTCCCCTTACCTTTATTTAAACAAACAAACAAACAAACAAACAAACAAACAAAATCAGCTTATGTAGAAAAGATATCACTGTGGTTCAGTTTATTTGAAACAAAACAAGATAACCTAAGGATAACTTACTCCTTTCTCATTTCAGTGATGAAATGAGAGCATGCATTCTCAGTTTTTTGCTTTATGTGTCTTTGTTTGTTTTAAGCCTGCCTGTAGTAGATCTTCTGTTATTTGGTGATTGGTTTTTAGCATTCTGTTTATCTGCTGTTGTATGTTCATCAGCATTTCAGTTAGTTCCAAAGAGACTGAGCTGTCTAGGTCAGCCTGTGGCTGTGTGCTAGCATTCCTGTTAAGTCAGTGGACAGATTGTAGAGTCTACAGTTTTTATTTATTTATTTATTTATTTATTTATTTATTTATTTATTTATTTATTTATTTTTGAGGGCAGTGTCACTGGCCCTCATATGTGGGACCCGAACCGGGGCCGCTGGCTTCCGAAGCCAGCACTTAACCACCGCGCCACTCAGCCGGCCCTACAGTTTTTAAATCAAGGAGCTAATTTTTGGTTCCACGCCTTGGGAAGTTGACTGTCTTATTTCTTTCTCCAACATAGGATGGTGATCGAGACATTTTTATTGATGGGGTTGTTGCTCGTAATAGAGCCTTGAATGGGGATCTGGTGGTCGTGAAGCTGCTTCCTGAGGAGCAATGGAAGGTGAGTTAAATTTCCCTTCTCTAATTATAGACTTCGCAGGCCTTTTTGCGTTCCATAGTGCATCAATAAGGCATCCTAAAGTGAAGCGGTTATGGGCCCCGAAGGCCACGTAAGGCTTGGGACATAGAAGCATCTGGCGAACAGACGTTGAACGATTTGAGTTGTTCTCCTTGCTCTCTCCCCTGTGATCTGTCTTCCCAGTCACATAACCCTGCAAATTATATGACCTCTCTGTGCCTCAAATGCCTCATCTGTAAAATGGGAACAGTCATAGTACCTACTTCATTGGTTTGTCATAAGCATTAAATGAGAATACCTGTAAAAGTCTTAGAATGGTACCTGATCAATGGTAGCAGCTCAAGAAATGTTAGTTCTTCTTATTAGCTTGTCCAAAAATGTGGGAAGTATGACCTTATACCACAACTTTGTTGAGGCATAAGTTAAATTCTTTCTTCTCTGACAGCGCTAGAGTAATTGAGGTACACCTATGTGCCAGGGATTTGTAGGGCACAGGGAAATTAGTCATGGGTAAGATGACATAGTTCTTGCCCTAACAGAGCTTTTAGTCTGGTGAGGAGTGCAGGGGGGGAGAGACAGATACGAATCACACTTATACTGATTTAAGGAGAATTTTGATAAATGCTGTGAAGTTAAGTGCAGAGGGTTTTAGGAGAGTGAGTTATCCTAGTCCAGAACAACCTTCCCCCACCCCTACCCCACCCAGTTCCTGCCAATTGATTCCTTGAAAGCACAGCTACGGCCTGGCTCCAGGCCTCGGAGCATAGATTGATTCAGTTGACTTCCTCTTTTCTCGAAAGCGTCATCTAGCACAGTGCTGACCAGGTCCACGAAGACAAGAGGAGCGTTAGAACCGGCTCAAACCAAAGGAACTGTTCCCGGAGGTCACTGATGGAGGAAAGAGGCACGTTATAGGGAAGGCGAGCCAAAGGAAGACAAGAAAGATGGTGGCTTCCTTTGCCTTAAGGGGCGATAGTGGGTAGGATGGAAAGAAATGGAAGAGCGGGTAGCAAGTTGGGTGGGTCCACCGCGAAGCAGAGCAGGTATGAAGTGTGGATGTGAGAGAGTGGGAAAGGAGCACCGACGGTGGAGCCCGTGTGGAGCTCTGCAAAGCATGCTTAAAGAGCAAAGCCAGGTTGCCTGGCGTCCTTACTGTCCTTGACCGAGCCCGGGGATGGCTAGAATAAACAAGAGTATGAATGAATAAATCGCTTCATTATTTCCCTTGCTCTTCACCCATTCGAATTGAAGACCAGCAAGCATCTCCTTCCTTCCTGGTTCTGTGGGAAGCACTCTTGCTTTGGGCAGGAAGCCTGAGAGGATGGCAGTGGGGACCAGGGATGGGGGTGTGGGGGTGGGGCTTGTTGTTGAGTTCTAGAAGGACAGGGTTGGTACTTGGGCATCTCGCTTCTGCCCTGGTGCTTTTGCTTCGAGGTGAACACCCATATTTGCTTTAAGAGTCAACACAGCAAAGTTATAGGTTTCCTAAAATGTCTAATTTTGTGGATTCCTGGGTCCCTGGAGCTAGTAAAGCAGATAAAAATTTGCAGAAATCTCATAGCATTCCCACAGTCAAACACTTAGGCTACACACACACAGCTTGTTGTTTTTCTGCGTTCCAGTCACTGTCTGCAAGATATTGGCATGGGTCCAGAGAAAGGCCTAGACTGGCAAGTAGGACCCTCCCTTCTGAGCTGCTGGTGGAGTAGGCGCAGTGACAGAAGCACGGCCTAGTGTGCGCCTGGGCCCTGTGGGGTGTGAGGGCGGCCCAGGGTTCCTGACTTATTTCTCTGTTTGTGCGGGGCTCCTGAAGTCTTCCCAGCGGCCGCCTGACAATCGCTTTTTATCTTAGCCAGCCCCGTTAGGTAGGTCCTTAGGACTCACTAGAGTCAGTGTTTCCCAGCTTCCCATTCTGAAGAGTGCAGCTCCGTTGACTAGCCCACCTGTGGCCGCTGCTGGCCATGGGGTCAATCCACAGAGAAGAACGCATTCACACTGTCATCAGGAATCCCTGCCAGGCAGCCGGTAAACATCTCCAAGCACACTGGCCGATTGTATTGCAGGTTTCTTAGGACAAAAGCACATTGTTATTATATCCAAGGAATCTGTAGTCAATGGTATGAGCAAGTGTGAATTAATTGGATTATTCATCTTTACTCCTTTATACTGGTGTGCTCACCCCTTTGGGTATGTAAACGAGAGGGCCTTTGTGGTTTTAGAAAAACAACAGTTCTTTTAGCTTTTGTAGTAAACAGTCAATTTATTTCACAGCATGTTTTTTGGCAAAATAGCTGTAAAAGTATCAAGCTGTGAGGCAATAATAAAAAATAATGTGCTCCTATATAACAATTTAAATCTCAGAATTCTTCCGGGTTTTTAGTAGTATATATGTATTTTTTTATTATTATTACAGACAGCTAACGAAGGATAATTGTTTTTCCACTTTGTCAATTGGGAAATTAAGTGACTTGTTTGAGCACTTGGAGGTTTTGTTTTTGTGTGTGTGTGTGTGTGTTTTTTTGTTTAGTTTCAGTTGTACAAAACAATATAATAGTTAGACATTTACACCCCTCACAAAATGACGCCCCCTCCCCCAATCTGCTATCCCTCTGACATCGTATATAACTGTTATAATTACAGCATTTGGAGTTTTTGACAGAACCAGGGAGCAGAATCCAGAATCCAGATCTTGTGACTTTTAGCTTAATGCTGTGTGTGGAGTAAGTGTATATGCCTCTTTCTGGGCTAAGGGTCTGTGAATTTCCTCAGGTTTTCAAAGCTGGGTTACATGTCCCCCAAGTGGTTAGGAGCCACGCACCTGATGTCTTTGCCTGGAGCAGGGCAGAGGACCCAGGGTCCTCTCTTCCTCCACACGGCTTGCCTTGGGTCGGGTGCTAGAGATAGAGACCTGGGTAGGTTATAGGCTTCGCTCGTAAGGAGCTCGTAGGTCGGATGGGAAGGGGATGGGAACAATTGTAGTATGGTTTGCAGACTAGAAAGAAATAACATGTTATGGAAGCATCAAACTCTACCTCAGTGAATGGGGAAGCTTTCATAGAGGAGGTTACATTTCAACTAAGGTTTGAAGGATGAGAATGGAGAAGGCGAAAGGATTTGTTTTGCTTTAGGATGAGAGTGATTTGGGCTGATTAGAATGATTTGGTGAGAGGACTGAGAATTTCCTCTTTCAGTGAGGAGCATACGGAAGACGGCCCGCTCTGCCCGCCTTGCCACTGGCTAAGTGCTGCAGCCCCTCAACCAGCTCTCCTAGACGCTGGCAGAAGCAGGCGTTCCTAGCTGTTTCCAGGTCCCTCCCACCAGGAAGACCAGCATCCTTGGCCCCTTTTACACAGAGGCTCATGGAATCCTGCTCTTTGCTGTGAAGTCTTCTATTTGCGATTTGCTTGATCTTCTCTCCGCCTCTTCCATTCGCTTTCCTTTTCCTTTCTCCCATCAAGTTCATGTCTCATAACTATTAAACAACCTTGTCCTTCATCCTTTTTGTTAACTACAAAAAGTTTATCCTGGGCCGGCCGAGTGGCGCATTGGTTAAGCGCTGGTTTTGGGATGCCAGCGGCCCCGGTTCGGATCCCACATGAGGGCCAGTGACACTGCCCTCTACAGCTAACAACAGCTCCACCTGGAGCTGGGCTGTGCGAGCCCCGGTGATGGTGTGGGCTGCACCCCTGCTGCAGTGGGCTGCCATAGGCTGCAGTGAGTGGCCGGCAGCCAGCGTGAGCGGCTGGCAGCCAAGCGTGAGCTGCCAATAGCCGCGATGAGCGACATCCAGAGGCCAGCGACCAATCTGCCTCATCCGGGAAGAGCGCAATGACGATACCAACAGTGAAGCAACGTCCTCCGCAACTAAACGGAAGAACAAGAAGACGGCAACTTGTCTGTTCCCCTTCTCCGATTCCCCAACGCTGTTCCCCTCCACCAATTCCCCAATAAAAAATCTTAAAAAAAAAAAAAAAAAAAAGTTTATCCTACATTTTTCTTCTCTTAATACTCCAGTTCTTTACATTACGGATACACATGTAAACCCGATAGGTGTTGCTGCTGACTGCTAACTTCGTAATGCTTACTGTGTACCAGGAACTGTACTTCGTGCCTCCCATCATTCTTTAGCCTCCCATTATCTCTGTCCCACCTTAGTGCATGAGAAACCTAAGGCTTTGCTTAAACGTCTTACCTATTTAGGGAACATGTAACTAAGGAGTGATAGAGGTGGGATTCAGAGTCACATCTCCTCATTTTACGATCTCATTGCTGTTTGTTAGACCAGAGATGTGAAGAGGAGAGTTATTTGATCTTTAGGTAGATATTATCAGGTATCATCAAAATTGGCATAAATCCAAAAAAAATAGTAATGTATGCTTTAGCATTAGGTAATATTTTGAGTTGCCATTATGGTTAAAGAAGATGAGTCTGTTGAAATGACCAAAGGCCTTAAGTATTATTTTTAAGAAATAAACAATTAAAAAAATAATTAGAATCCTAGTGGTTATATCCTAAGACTAGCGGGACATGACAGCTTCTTACTGCATCCTGGAGGCAGGTGTGGGGCATGCGTCACAGCCTTACCTGTATGCAGATCCCAAACCCACGGGGCATGGAGCACAGGTGTTCATAGGAGGGAGGCAGTTACCATGTGGGAGGTGGGACCTACTGGGGCTTTGCGACAGGGTTCTAATTCCAGAAATGTGAGACTGTCTTATCACAAGCAGGCTGGTAGAGGCAACCACTGGGTAGGCTTTGATCCCCAAGCTAGAATTTGCTAGAGCAGTCCTGGGCGTGAAACCAAAGCAGGAGACCAACCTGAAATCAGGGACTTTTTTGTTGTACAAAGGAAACTTGGGAGCCCAGAATTCAGCTCTGGTATCATGGATCTAGGATACGGGTTAAAAGCTAAGGCCTCCTAGAGGAGGAGCCAAAGCAGTTTAAATAGTGCGGACCACGCTTAACGGGGAACCAGAAGGAGAAGCTTAGTTGAGGCACCCATAGTGAGTGGCCCCAGGGAATCAGTGAATGAGGCTGACAGGAGCATATTAAAATCAGACCCAATCAAGTAAAACAGTGTGAAACAGAAGCTGACTAGCTCAAGAGTCAGGGTGGATTTCACGTGAAATCTCTACTCATTGGAACTTAGCTTCTGTATTTTTGTCTGAATATTTAAACAGATAGTAAGACAGGCTGGAACTGATTGGAAAACTATACTGTTCTTCACTCATCCCGCAGGTATTCGTTGAGCACTGGTATTGTACTGATAGGACGCAGTGAGAACAAATCAATGAAGCACATGGAAGTCTAAATTTCTCTGGGGACAGGATTATTTCATTTAACTTACAACAGGGCAAAGTCTATACACATGAATTAAGGAGGGTGGAGGAGCAGGGAGAGTTCTTCTGTATTTCCTAACATGTCTATTATACAGTTCCTAAGAAAACTTATTTTTAGGCAGAGATACTAATATTTCAGCAAGGGAATAGTAGTTGGGTGGGTATTTTGGAAAAGATTGGCACAGAGAGAAAAAAAAGAGCTTGAGTTTGAAAGAGTAAAGGAAGTGCTGATAGGAGTAACTACTCTTGTTCTAAATTAAACAAACAAAAAAAATCAAAGTGCCCATTTAATCCCTCCTTTTCAGTGGCCCCTCCAAGCCTTCTTATGGTCACATGAAGTCGGTCTAGTACAGCAAATTGTTTCCTTTGACAACGGACTTTCCCCTCAAGTGATTGTTTTAAAGTTTTGTCTTCCAAGTTCTTCTTTAAATATGCACCCATCATACTAGATTATATTTAATCCAATCTCTTATATAACCACTATCATTTTGGAGTGCTCTCAATTCCAGGGGAATTAGGATTTCTGAGAACTGTTTGGTTTCTTGGCCTGGATGGCAGGCCCCAGAAAGACTTGGAAGGGACTTAGGGATGGAGGGCGAGGCCTCTGGAGCCCCCCCCCCCCCCCAGCAGCATGGTAGGTAAGCTATACCTCCTGCATGATCAGATTTTCCCCAAATGGTTATATACACAAGTCTATTTTTAACAACCATCTTTGCTTCTTCATTATTGCCAGCTCTGGGATCAAATACTTCAGGTTCTTGCCTGCTTTAAACATGCCTTCAGATCTCTGTAATTCAAATTGAAATGTCTGAAATAAGGAATGTATCATTTAAGGCTAGAGTAGCTTATTTGTGCTGGGAAACTCCCAATTAATATTTTAGGATGATTTGCTAGAAGACTAATCCGTTGCTCCTTAACTCCATGGAGGTGGCGTGGTGAAATTCACGCTCTTTGTAAGGAATGAGTTAACGTAGATCCAAGTCCGTGCAACAATGTTGGCACATTATAAGTGCACGAGAAATGTCAGATATCACTATTAGCCTTCTTTGAAATGAGGGCTGAGAGTATAGTTTGGCCAAGATCACCTCATAACTCAAATTCACGATTTCCAGCTCTTGACTTTACCACCGACAGTATTTACTCACAGCAGACATAAAACGTGGATGTAAAACATTAACGTAAAATGTCCCTGCCTCAGTATGCATTTCTTCGAAGCGTCTGAAATGCAGGGCCGTGGCGTGGTAGGTGAGATCATATGTGGAGCAACATGGCGTGTTTCTTGCTCATCTTCCTTGCCCATCAGGATCACCTAGGGCTTTCCTTTGTGTTATCCTCACTCCAGAGTCCAGGCTGAACGGAACAGCTGTCATCAGAAGCATCCCCCTTTCCTGAAGCAGAAGGAAACAGCCCTCAAGGGCCGCATTTAACATGCCTTTCTCCAGAAGTGACTATCAGTCCTCACTACCCACTGGCCAGAAAGAATCACCTGGTCCCACTCAACAACCACAGAGCGCCAAGACCCTTCTGCGTGTCTCCAAGTCGGGAGACAGGGTATATCTGTGAACTACACGAATGGCTGTCACGCTGGGTTAATTGTACGTAGCATCCTTGACTAGCCATCTGAAAAGTTGTACCATTGGCCCTTAGGGAAATCAGGCAAAAGCTTATATAGCACTTCTACAAATTCGTTTCCACTAATGAGAAAAGAATTCGGAAGTACCTGAGAATGATCTGAATCGTCGTAAGATCACCCTTAGTTCTGTAACTCTTGCTTTAAAGTACAGTGGGTGATACAAAGTAAATTTGTTGATCTTTTAATTAAGCTAATGGAGCAATTTTTATAAGTGAGAGGCAAGGAAGGAACTGTACTGGCATTTGGTAATATTTGTAAATCATAAAGAGTTTCATTGATAGTAGTGTTGTGATAGTGTTGCTTGTTACTGCTATTAATTTTTTTTTCGTTTTAAAAAAATTTCAGTAGATATACTTTATTCTATGTTTTACAGAAACTAGTACTGATTTAGGGCATATGCATAACTTTATTATGAATTTAGGCAACTAGGGCGAGGAGCATGGTCAATTCGGAAAACTATAGACATTTCAGTATTGTGGAGCTTAAAACATAAGATAGGGAGATAAAGGAGCGGGTGGGGGAGTCACATCATGAAATGCCTCCACACTGTGCAAAGTGGTGCAGCTGTTGTGTCGGCATTGGGGAGCCATCCAAAAATTTTCAGGAGGGTTGACATAGTCAGATTTGCATACAGGCACTCCTCATTTTAATGCACTTAGCTTTATTGTGCTTCACATGTGTTTTTTACAAACACGGAAGGAAGACCCTCCACCAGCAGAAAGATTATGGCCTTTCTTATTGTGACACTCAGCAGTGTTGCCGTGGTCTGGAGCCGAATCTGCAGCACCTTCAAGGTGTGGCTGTATTAAAATAAAATAACGTTCTGGTGGGAGGATGGAGGACCTAAAAGAAAGGGGCAAAATTGATGGGAGACTGTCAAGAAAGTTATTTAACAAGAGTCTAAGTGAGAGATGATTAGAGCCACAGTGGCCCTGTAGACTGCAAGGAGGTGATATAAGACTAGTTAGTAAGATAGAACCTGGAGATTGGAGCTGGAAGGTAAGGGAGAAGGAAGAAGCTAGGATGACGTCTACGTTTCAGGCCGAGCTCAGTGAAGGGTACTTTTTCTGTAGAAGGCCAAATGGTAAATGTTTCAGGCGGTTCTGTCACAGCCCCTCAGACCTGCCACTGTGGCGTGAAAGCAGCCGTGTTCCAAGAAAACTTTATTTACAAAACCAGCTGGATCCGGCCTGAGCTACACACTGTTCTAGAGGCATAACTGGACCTCATGAGGGGCCTTGCTCCTCCTACCCTGCCAAGTGACCGCGTGAGCCTTGGCGCAAGCCCCTTGTTCTCATCCTTAAGCAGATGGCGGCTGTGCTGGAAAGGGTCCTCCTATTGAAACTCCATCTCAGGAATTCATTCAAGCTTGTAGTGCTGCAGTCTTTGATTTTGAGTCAGAAAAGATTAGGGTATCTCTGTGGATGACTATCTCTCTTGATGGGATTCTGCGTTTTGTTTTTTTTTTAGAATTTTCCCTTTAATAATATGTGTGAACACTGAACTTGCAGCCTATTAAGAATCCTATATGTATTTATCAACATTTTAGGTCCTTGTTGATCAGATTAGAAATAGGCTGTACGGATTAATGTGGAAGTAGTATTTTTTGGAAGCAGGAGAAATTGAATGGGGAGCGTATTATCCACCTTAACTTGCTGACATGTTAGGCTCTTAGGCTCTCTCTTCTCACTACTGCTTGTTCCAGCTTCCTTCATTTCTCATCCAGTGTCCCCACCCTTATGCTTAAAGCCTTTCTTGCCATTTTCTTTTTTTTTTTTTTTTTTTTAAAGATTTTATTGGGGAATTGGTGGGGGGGAACAGCATTGGGGAATCGGGGAAGGGGAACAGACAAGTTGCTGTCTTCTTGTTCTTCAGTTTAGTTGCGGAGGATGTTGCTTCACTGTTGGTATCGTCATTGCGCTCTTCCCAGATGAGGCAGATCGGTCGCTGGCCTCTGGATGTCGCTCATCGCGGCTATTGGCAGCTCACGCTTGGCTGCCAGCCGCTCACGCTTGGCTGCCAGCCGCTCACGCTGGCTGCGGGCCACTTACTGTAGCCTATGGCAGCCCACTGCAGCAGGGGCTGCAGCCCACACCATCACCGGGGCTCGCACAGCCCAGCTCCAGGTGGAGCTGTTGTTAGCTGTAGAGGGCAGTGTCACTGGCCCTCATGTGGGATCCGAACCGGGGCCGCTGGCATCCCAAAACCAGCGCTTAACCAATGCGCCACTCGGCCGGCCCTCTTGCCATTTTCTTAAGCAGCAGGTAGCATGAAATGGTGCTTGCCGTGATCAGAGAGAAAATATGCAGTTCCTCACTCAGTCCTTTTTAAGTGCCAAACCAGGCCTGTTTGGGTCACTGGAAAAATTGTCAGGGGGTACGGGATGTAGAACAGGGGGACAGTAGTAGGTCAGTTAAAGTCAGTGCTCAAGGCAAGTGACAAAGATCACTTCAAGGGATGAGTGTTAAGGATAAAAACAGGAAGTGAATTCATGGTCGGGACCGTGGACTGAATGATTGACATAAATGGTATAGTATCGACTACAGGCTGTCAGCAGGGGGGCGAGGCCAGTCCGCTGGTACAACTCCTCCTCCATCTGACGCTTGTTGAATGCTTGCTGTGAGTCAGGCATCGCGCTTCCCTTAGGGATATGGTTTGGAATAAGATAGGCAAGGTCCGGTTCTGCATCTAAACCACAGAACTTAGAAAATGACTTGAGGGACTGTTTTCATGCTTCTCAATTCTCCCAAAGATGATACTTAAATAGTGCCATTCTAGATGCAAAGTAGAGATGGGAATTCATTATGTGTAATGGATGCCTTAGTGTATAAGGGCTTAATTTTCTTGAGGAGCCAGGCTGAGAAAATTAGTCCAGTGGACTAATACAGAGTAGTGAGTTCAGTGATAAAGTTGTGGGGTGCTGTGGGAGTGCACAGTAGGGGGACCCTGCTAGCCGGCAGAGGGCCAAGGAATGCTTTCTGGAAAGAAATTTCTGGAAGAAATAGAGTCTGAATGGAAAGTAAGTTTTAACCATATGAAGAATGGGGAGTAGAAGACTTGGTGGAAAGGAGCTTGACCCACCCAGTACCCTAAAAGCTGCTTATTACGGCGGGACTGAGGCTATGAGGGGAGGAGTAGTGGCCCGGGGCAGGTCCTTGTCAGCCTCGTCAGTGGCTCCTTCCCCTGGGTACCTGCCAAGGCCAATTGTAGACTAGCAGACCCAGGTCTTGCTGCACGAATGCTGAGATGAGCTGGGTACCGTCACAATCTTGGTGTATGGTCATTATTTTTCCTGGGACCATTGGTGGAGTGAGGTCCCATTGTTTGTAATGTACTGTGATGGAGTATCTTCAGTATATGAACACTAGAGTCTCAGGTTCTTTGGGATAAGATCTGGTTATCTTTTTAGTTTTTTGACCTGGTCATCTTTTGATAGTGAGGAGGTTGAACCTTGGCAGCCTGGGTATATTGCCTCTGTGCCTCTGTCTGTCCCCTCCAATACATGCTTAGTGTTGTTGGGCATGGCATTCCTTTTGGAGTAATCTCGATCCTTGCAACTCAGAGTGTCGTCTGCATGCCAGCAGCATCGCAGAATCTCTGGCTCTATCTACCCCAAGACCCGCTGAAAAGAATCCGCATTTTAACAAGATCCCTAGGTGATTTGTGTGAACTTTAAATTGTGAGAAGCGCTGATGCGCATGATTAGGGAATTACCACTTCTATTCTTCAAAATTAAAAATGACTTTGGCACCATAGAGAAAGGAGGAACAGGTGTAGGACATTACAGCTAGTCCTGGAGGACGGTCATGAGTGCAGTGACTTGTTGGGGTATCAGAGGGTTAAAGTAATGACTTCCTTGTCTTAGCAGAATTAGACATGGATGTATTTCTTTAAATGTACAAATCCTAGTTTTGTGTAGATTTTTCTTTCATGCTCCTGGTTTTTTCCCTCTTTCTTTATAGCCATGTTTTTTGGACTCATTGCCTCTTTCTCAATAGTGGTATAGAGTCTGAAGTTTGGCTTCCACCCCACTGTTCTACTACAGTTGTTATTTTCATGGTCCTTGCTGATGTCCTTTACACTTTCATTGGTCGTTTTCTTAGTTTTCACTTTCCTTAAGCTTCCTACTGATTTAAGACCATTGATTTCCACCTTCTTTTAATAATGCCCCATTAACTCTGTGGTCCAGTTCTGTTTCTCTCCTTCATCTTGGTTCTTACTTGATTTCTCTCTTTCCTCCTAGTTGTAGACATTTCCCAAACTCCTGTGCTGAGCCATTTTTTATTTCTTTATACTCTTTTCCAGAAAGGCCTTTATGTACATTCACAGTGTAAAGTGGCACTTCTGTTTGGGTGATTTCCACCATCCATTAATTTACTCAACATTTTTGATTGGCCACTTTGTGCCTGGCACTGAACTAGATCCTGGGGATGCAAAGATGAACGAACACCCTTAGATCGATTTGCAGACCAGTGAGGAAATCAGCCATCGCTTAGGACAGGGGAGGACAGCTGTGTCCATGGGAATTGGTTGAAATTCCTTAGAATAGATGACATTTGAATCTCAGTTTGAAAGGAGAGTTTACCACATGAAAATTCAGGAAAAAAGAGAATATTTTAGGCAAGGGGACTGTATGTTTAAAGAAATATGAGTGCGTAGTCCTCCCAAGTCTAAGCTGGTGAGGACAAGAGTTGTGCCTCATTTATGTTATATTTATGGCATCCTGGGCTTTTCATGTCAGATTGGGGCCCACATTCTAGACCTTTTACTGACTGGCTCTGAGATTCAGAGGCTGCATCTGTATATGGGAGTTAGTTTTTTGGTAAGGATTAATGATCTGTAATCACGTAATATTGTCTGGCAAGGAGGGGCTTTAAAAACGTTTCCTTCTTTCACTTGCATCTGGATGCCTGGTAACTGGCATCCAGTAGGTGGGGAATAAATACTTGATGAATAATTTCAGTGTTTCCAACAACATGAGAAAAATGACTATATATCGTTTCTTTTGATGTAGATTTTGTGACTAAAACACATAGGGTGAATTCACTAACTTTAGTGACCTTAGAAAGCAGAATTTTGTTTTCTTGAGAACTGACTTCCATTGGAGGAGAAAACACAGCAATGGGTCCAGTCAGGTTTGCTGGATGTTTGCACATGGGAGCTGGGGAACTTCCCCTCTGAATTTCAGAGACAGACCAAGTTGACTGTAAATGTCTTCTGTAATTTTACTTCATTAATGTTTTCAGATGGTTTTTTATTTGTTTCCATCTTAATTTCCGTTGGCTTAGAAAATTAAATAAGTGTGGTTGTAGATTTCAGTTGTCCCAGGATAGTCTGTTTTCTCTGTGATCCCAGATGCTGGAGCTCATCTCTTTCTCAGTATATCAGCTCAGACTGCAGTCTTTTAGCTTTTTGCTACCAATCATATTCATATACCTTTGCGTGACATAAAGGCCTCGCACGACCTGCCCTCTGCCCTCTTGGGCAGCCCTCTCACCTCCAGCGTACCTTTCGTTTTAGGCGCCACAGGCGGGGGGTCTGCACACATGCGTGTGGGGGTCTGCACACACGCGTGTGGGGGTCTGCATACACGCGTGCAGCAGCAGCCTTCATCTCGCTTTCCTTTGCTTGCGGTTCTCTACGTGTGTCACTCCCTCCCTACCGCACACATCTTTCAAAACCGGATTCGCAGGTGGTTGCCTCTGGGAAGGCTTTTCTTGATATCTCCACAGTCGTCATTCAAGGATTCTTTTTTGCTGAATTGAAAAACCTTCAGATGTTTCTCATCCTTACTCTAGAGCCCATTATATTGTCTCTGTTCACATTCCAGTGGTGTTGGATCTTTTCTTCTGGGTATTGTTTGTGTTGCTTGTTATGACTGCCCCTCGCTATGTTAAAATTGGCAATTACCGAGTGAGTATTCGGTGATAGGCGCTCTTCTAGGACCTTTGCAAACGCTGTGTATTTGCAAGATGGACTGAACTGTAGTATTTCTTTTTCATTATTCATGTGCTCATTTCTGAACAGGCCAGAGCATATTAATTGAACTCACAAGGGGCTGATGTGTGGCAATAGATGAAAAGTCAGTCTCAGAGTCAGAACATTCTTGAATTTGGGTTTTTTTCATACTTCCATCTTCAGGATATTTCTGTTAAGGCTATACAGAACTGAGAAAATATATTAGTGTCAGTTTCAGTAATTATTTTAAAAGTAGTTTAAAAATGTGTTTTTATAATTAAATAAATTAAAGCAAGGAGAGTACTTATATGCCAGTGTCTCCTTTTCTCTTAATTCATTGATGTGATGATTCATTCAACAAATATAATTTTGGACATGTGTGGTGCTCCAGGTAAGGGGATTGTATATCATGAACATAACAGACAGTGGACTGCCCTCGCAGAACACACAGCAATTGCTATCATCTATTAGGCCCAAGTGGATCCAGGGAAGATTTCTTTCAGAACCTGTTCTTTGTTTCTTTGTTAGGAGCCATTAGGAGATTTAGTCAATATCTTAATATTTGGAGACTATTTTAACAAATGCTAGCACCAGAAGTGCTTTTTAACTTTTACTGATTTGAAAGGAAAATTCTGTTCTTTCAGCAGAAAGTAAGTCACCTATTTAGCCAGGTTCATGTGGCAAAAAAACCCAATCATACTTATAGTGATTTTTGTCTTAGAATTAATAGGTTAAATAACTTCCCTAACCGCATTCATTTTAGAGTTAATTGACACCTTTGTTGAGATATAAACTTGATAAAGAATGAAGGGCCGGCCGAGTGGCACGGTGGTTAAGTGCTGGCTTAGGAAGCCAGCGGCCCCGGTTCGGTCCCACATATGAGGGCCAGTGACACTGCCCTCAAAAAAAAAAAAAAAAATGAATCACTTTTCATTTTATTTGTCTTTCTTCCCATTTTACCTTGAAGCTTCCCACCGATTGTTGTGGTTGGTGGGAAGCAGCATGGGGGAAGGGACTTGCACCCTTCCTACCTCCCTTTTCTTTGGGCCATCATCTCAGATCACTAATGGGAGTTTAGACACAGGATGTACGCATGTGCCTATATATGTGTGCAGGGAGGATTTTCCCGGGGATTTGGAGGGTACCTACAAACAGAGGGAACAGGATTTGTGGAGGGGGAAAATAAACGAGATAAAATTCATGTGAAAATTTGTATGAAAGAACATCTATAATACGGGCACTGCCCAAAGCACTTACAGTCTTAGGTTTTATAAGTTCCATAAACTCTTGAGCTGTTATTGAATAATTCATTTGTTATATTGTATATATTTTGTACCCTAAAACTTCTACCACAGTAGAAGTGTTTGGTTGATGGTGTATACTTTTAAAAGGCAGAAAATTAATCCTCAAATATCTCAATTTCTGACTCGATCAGGGTCACCTGTCCGCATTCTAACTGTCTACTAAAAGAAAGTTTTATCTTCTCTGGAAGAAGAGACTCGTCCAGAGTGCCTATAATTTTGCATCCACAGTGTCCAGCATTTATTAAAAAATTACCGTGTATACCAGGAGACAAGACAGATGACTGAAATTCAGGAGAAGAAAAATGGACATATGCCCACATATGGAATTCAGATTTTGATGTTATTAGAAGTTTATTTTTTTAAAATAACAGCTGATATGCTCAAGATAATAGATGACAAGATAGTGAATTTCACCAGAGAACTGGTAAAAAAAAAATGGCTAGAAATTCTAGAACTGAAAAATAATAGAAATTGATCACCATATATATGTGTTTAGCTGTCAGTTAGACACTACAGGAGAGATGCTTAGTGGGGAAATAGCTCAGTTTAACATATTTAGAATGAGGCATGGAGAAAATAAAAGGGTAGAAAATACAGAAATAAGCATAAAATACATATTAGACATAAGGAAAAGACCTTACATTTATACTTGAGCCAAGGAGAATAGGAGAGAGAGAATGAGACTCAAACAGGTGTTTTAAGGGATAATGGCCAAGAGTTTCGGAAAACTTATAAAAAATGTCAGGCCACAGGTTTGAGAAGTTCAAGAAAGACCAAACAGAATTAATACAAAGTAAATCATATATACTTTGATTATCGTAGTAAAACTTAAGGAAACCAAAGAGAAAAATCTTGGATGCATCAGATAGGAAAAGAAGATACTTTCAAAGGAGCACAAGTTGGACTGACAGATAACTTTCCAAATGTTTAACTGATGGAGGCCAGATAATGATGGAATGCTTTAAAGTGCAGAAAGAAGGTACCTACATGTCTGTATTCAGTGAAAGTATTTTTCAAAAGTGAAAGCAAAATTTATATGTAATAGATAAATTTCTTGAAACACACAACAAATGGTCAGAAGAAGAAATAGAAAATCTGAATAGTTCCATATCTAGTAAAGAAATAGAATCTTTAGTTCCACTTTTTTTTTTAAACAAGGAAAACTCCAGGGTCAAATGGCTTTACCAGTGAATGCTTCTAAATATTTGAGGACAAAAAATAACACCAATCTTATAAAACTTCTGGGGAATAGAAAAATGTTTTATGAGGCCAACATATCTTTGATATCAAAACCTAATACAGTACAAGAAAATTATAGGAACATTTCCCTCATGAACAGAGATGTAAACATCCTAAATAAAATAATAGGAAATCGACTCCATGGATATATAAAAGGGATAATATACTAGGACCAAGTAGGATTTATTCCAGGAATGCAAGATTATTTTGCTATTCAAAACTCAATTAATAGGGGAGGTGATGGTCAAAATTTCAGTTAGTGCTAGATAAGTTCTGGAGATCTGCTATACAGCCTAGTGCCTACAGCTAATCGTGTTTTATTTTGAACTTAAAATTTGTCTTATGTTAAGTGTTCTTACTACAAAAATAAAATACTGAGGATGGGGGAACTTAGAGATGTGATAGATTTGTCTATGATCTTGATGGTTGTTGGTGGTGATGGTTTTATACTTACCCCCAAATTCATCAAGTTGTATACATTATATATGTATAGCTTTTTACATGTCAATCATATCTAAATAAAGTGGTTTAAAAAAATGGACAAAGCTCAATATAATTAATCAAATTAACAGAAGGAAGGAAAAATCACATGATTACCTCAATTTTTGCAGAAAAGTATTTGGTAAAGTTCAACACATATTTATGATAAAAATTCTTGGCAAACCAATAATACAATAAAATAAACACCCTTAATCTGAAAAAGGCTTTCAAAAAAAAAAAAAGCCTACAAAAGTCATAATCAATGGTGAAACAGTGAAAACTTTCCTTCTGATAGTCAGAATGAAACAAAGAAGCTCTGTCACCATTTCTGTTCCACATTGTACCAGAGGTCATAGTCAATGCAATGAAGATGGACAAAAAGGTATAAGGATGGAAGAGTGAGACAGTGGCCATTATTTTCAAACTACTTGATTATATAATATGGAAAATCCAAAAGAATCAAGTTTGCTACATACAAAGTCAAGCTACAAAAATGATCTGTAATCCTGTATATCAGCAGCAAACCAATAATTAAAATATGATACCCATATAAAAACAAATACCTTAGGATAAATATAATGAAAGGTTTACAAGACCTCAACTTTGGAAACTGCAAAATGTTTTCAAGAGAAGTTAAAAATGCCCTAACTAAATGTTCATGAAATGTAAGATGCAATATGGTAAAAACGTTAATTCTTCCTAAATTGACCTATAGTTTTAACACAATCCCAGCTAGATTCCAGGAATCATTTTTGTGCATGTGTGTGGAAAGTGACCAGCTTATTAAGATAGGTAACAATATAAAGGGTCAAAAATTACTAAGCCAACTTTGAAGAACAGAGCTAGAGTTCTTACGCTACCCAACATCAAGGTTTATCACACAGTGAGCACAATTAAGACAGTGTGGTATTGATATAAAGAGAGACAGATAAGCTAATGAGTGGACTAGAAAGTCCAGAAACAGACTCACTCATATGTGGTCACTTGATTTATGACAAAGGTGACAATGTAGTACAGTGGGGGAAAGAACGTTTTTTTCAACAAGCAGTGCTAGGCCAATTGGATATCCATATGGAGAAAAAGAATGCTGACCCTTATCTAGCACCATCCATAAAAATCAATTCTACATGGGTTACAGATCCAAGTGTGAAAGGTGAAACCATAAAACTTTGAAAAGAAAACAGGGAGCATATCTTTTTGCATTTGGGGGCAGCAAAGATTTCTTAAACAGGACACAAAAACACTAACCATAAAGGAAAAAAAATAATACATTGGCGTACATTAAAGAACACTGTTCATCAAAAACACCATAAGGAAAGTTAATATCAACCTACACAGTGGGAGAAGGCGTGTGCATCCATCTATCCAACAAAGGACTCATCATTTATGAGGAATTTCCACAAATCATTGAGAAAAATACACATAGGAAAATGAGCAAAAGACTTAAACAGGCCTTTCCCCCCAAAAAAAAAAAAAAAAAATCCAATGGCCAATAAATTTATGTATGAAAAGATGTTTAACTTCATCAGTTATCAGGAAGTGCAAGTCCAAACCACAGTGCAGTACCATGTCACACCCTACCCGAGGCACTAGGGAAAGGCTGGTGAGATGTGGTCTCACTGGGACTCTCATTCACTGCCAGTGGGAATGTTAGTCATCCGGCCTCTGTGGAAACCTGCTTGGCATCATCTGCGAAAGCTGCAGGTACCCTGTGATCCCGAAGTTCCATTGTTTTCTAGGTGTAGGCCCAACAGAAATGTGTACATTTGTGCACCAAAAAACATGCTCCGGAATCTTCAAGCAACATTATATGAAATAGCCCCAACTGGAAACCACCCAAATCTTCAATGGTTGGTTGAGTACATTGTATAATATTGGATTGTTGAAAAAGTCATGACATATTTTTTCTATGTTTTTTGTTGCAAAAATGTGTCATGACTTTTCTGACAACCCAATAGTACATGAATACAGCAGCAAGAATGGCTGAACTACAGCTGTGTGCAGCAGTTAGTGTGAATGTCGCAAACTCGGAGCCAAAGAAGCCAAACAAAAAGCTATGTACTATATGATTCTTCTTAAAAACATGCAAAACAGTGGGGTTTACAGGATGTTTATCCTTGAAGGGGCAGTAACTGAATGGGTAAGAGAGCAGATCCCAGGTGTGGGTTCTGGTAGGCAAAATCTAAGACGGTCTCCATGAGTCTCTTCCTCTGATACACACCACATATACTCCCCTCCCCTTGAGTGTGAGTGGGACCTGTTATATGATGGGATATTACCCTCAGGAGTAAGTTACGTTATTTTGCAAAGGTAAAGGGATTTTATAGATGATATTAAAGCCCCTGATCAGTTGACTTAACCAAAAGGGAAATGAGCCTTGTGGGACTGAGCTCATCGGTCTAGTGGTCAGACAGACATGCTCTTCTGCTCTCCTCACAGAAGCAAGCTGCCATGAGCTCTGTACACAAGGAGATGAATTTAACTCAAGCCCCACGAGGACCAGGGTCCATATACCACAGAGGAGATGGCAGCCCCAGTTGGCACCTTGGTTGCTGCTTTCAGATCCTTAGCACAGGACCCAGCTACATGGTGCCAGGATGTCTGATCCACAGAAACCTGGGATAATATAAATGTTATATTATCTTGTTTTAAGGTGATTTTTTACGCAGCATAGAAAACGAACACACTTTGGTAATACTCTATTTCTTCATCTTCGTAGCAGTTACGTGGGTATGTGTACTTCGTAAAAATTCATATTGTACATTTATGATTTGTGTACTTTTCTATATAAAAATGCACTATATTGAATAAAAGTGTTCACTTTATTTTTTATTTTTTTTATTTTTAAATATCTTTCCTTTTATATATATATAAAAGGAAATAAATACATATATATTTTAGCTGAGCCATCCTGCCACCTGTTGGTAGCTCAGAGGCTGCTCGGCTCGGGCGGGGAATCCAACCGGCAACCCTGTTACTCAGAGCTCACACTCTGGAGCGAGCTCTTAACCAACTGAGCCACTTGGCCGGCCCAAAAGTGTTCACTTTAAAACAAGAGAAAATATGGCGTTTCTATGCATTACCTTTGACTAGTACACAAATATAATCAAAGAATTATGTTGAAATTGTGTTCATGTTGAACACGAGCAGATTTGGTCATATAAATAAATTTAAATGCCCCTTTCCATTAGAACTCACCTTTCGTCCTTGCTTTCTTATTGACAAGTCACTCACATTTTTCCCCAGTGTTTTTACTGAGTGTCATAGAGTCTCGAAGGCAGAGATGTAATGATTTTCCTGTCTAGCTTCCTTATTTTAAAGGTGATGAAACTGGGCATGCTCCACATGAAGCATTGAACAGCAGAGCCAGTACCTTAGTTCTCAAGGGCTCAGTTCTGTGTCATTTCCTCAAACAACCCATCATCTGGAATCCAGAGGAGTGCCTGTTGTTTAGTTGTTATGCTGTGGGTGCAGTTTGGGTCAGGATGGAGGGTATGACAGTGGGGAGTTTTCTCTGGCTCTAACTGGAGCCAGTGAGCTGATATTGAATATAGAGGGCTTTGGGGTGACGAGGGAGAAATTCAGTCAGCCACAAACATCTACTGTGCCTGTTTGTATGCTCTACACTGGGATGTCTTTTTCACAGCCTTCCCTTCTGTGGGGTACCGACTTCCCAGCAGTGGCTTCCTGCTGTTCCAAGTTTCCTAAGGCTCGTGTTGGTTTACAGCCTGCTTCCTCTGTGAATTAATATGAAATTGGATAATGCCTCTACTTTTCCCGAGTGTGGAAACAGGAACTGGACTCTATCTGTATATGGGAGAATGGGTCAAAGCCAGGTTGAAGTCAGCCATTGATCACAAAGACTCCTTGGGGTCCGGCTTCTACAGATTGAAATGCAGTTTAAGAAAGCATTTGCAAAAGTAAATGTAACAGCTATGGCAGATAGGGCATGTAAATGTGTTTCAACCATGAAACATATTTTTATTTGTGCCTAGTTTTTAAAATAGCTTTATAACTTACTACTTTTCCATTTTTACGTCACTGATCTTGAATTCGTAGTATTGTATTTTGGAAAAACTAGAAATATTAAAATAGTGCTTCGAGGGTAAAGCATCTGTCAGTATTTCCACTATAAAATGCAATTTTAAAGGGTTTAGAAGTCGGTTCTTGGCTGATACTTTGTATACGACAGTCTCTGCCCAAGATAATTTTCAGAATAAGTTTTGCAGCGGCGTAAACTGAGGTTATATGGCTGAGCCAGTTTACATGGAACTCAGTTTTTATGCTTTTATCAAGTAGGGCAAAGATGGCAACTTTAAAAATGAGCCAAAGAAAACAATATGAAAATTATATTCCTAGCTTTGTGCTCTTAGACCTTTTTTTTTTAAGCTTATCAACAGAAGACTCACCATTGGCAAAAATGTCAAAAATAATAGCGCCGTCAAACTCAGCATAAGACCCAAATCTAGATGACTTTGGAATAACTCTTTTAAAGAGAGTCTGCTGGAAGAGCAGCCCATTTTTTTTTTTTTTTAAGAGGGCAGTGTCACTGTCATTGGCCTTCATATATGGGATCTGAACCGGGGCCGCTGGCGTGCCAAGCCAGCTCTTAACCACCGCGCCACTCGGCCGGCCCTGGAATAACTCTTTTAAGACTAGATTTTGCCAGCTTATTTTGAAAGTAGTATTTGGGGCTGCTCAGTGACTCTAACCTCAACGAAATTCTTTTGGGCCCCACTTTTTAAAAATAGCTTTCTGTTTGGTCCCTGGTCTTAGCTGTCTGCAAACAAGAAAGAGAGTGCTAACGGGAAAGCAACGACGGGTTTCTTAGATGACTGGCGACTTACCCAGTGAAGCTGGTGAGCTTCTGTTAATGTAACTTTGCCCCCAAAGCTATGGGCAGGTCTTAGCTTGAAAAGAACAACCCCTGTGTAGATAAGCTCCTTGCTTTACATTATTGTGAGCACACATGCTCCTCTAGTTCTCCTGCACTTTGCAGCTGGTGGACAGGTTCCCTTTTTGTTCTTTTCCACTTCTTCAAAATGAAATCTCAGAAGCAGGTTACCTCCGGGGATAAATTTATTTTCTATGTGGCAGCCAGCCTGGCCTCAGAGTTCACGGCTTCCCCTGGTGTGTCGGCTTCGGAGCCGTGGAAGCACGTGGAGAGCTCACCAGGGGCATCTAGGTCCTGTGGGTTTGGAAGGAAATGTGGCTTTATGTGAAATAGGAATTGGAAATGATACTGGGTTGTATATATATGGTTGTTTGGAGATGGAAATGACAGTCTCCGTGGTAGGGAAGGAACTTCCTCATGAGTGAAAACCATTCCCCCTGCGCCCCCATTCTCTAAAGTAATGATGCTATTACCACACTGAGGGCCAAACAAGGTAAAAAAAACCCAACAAGAACAGCAACAAAAAACCTTTAGTTTCTGCTGTTAAAGAAAACAACTTCTTAGACAAATACAGTTTTCAAATCAATGTTTTTTCAAAGATCTTAGGAAACTTGCTTTAGATTCTTAGTGTCATCTTGTTCACCTGCGGGGCTCCAGCTCTGGGCGTTGAAGAAAGCCTGCCTTGGCTGCAGAGATGGAATCATGTGCCTTCTCTGGCCTCGTCTCCCCTGGGAGGTAGCTTCTCCATCCTTGCCTGGGCTGGCTTCAGGTGCCTCATTCTAGGGAGAGGCACCCATGCTGCCATGACCCGCCAGAAGCTCGAGACTGGAACCTTCGGTGTGGAAGTGATAATGATGCCTTAGAGCAGGGCACTGCCGCCCGTGGAGCACGTGCCTGAGTTCACAGTTCCTGGGACATGGGTGTGTTCAGTGTAGAGACTCTGCAGGAAACAGCCGATCGTGTACCTTCCCACAGGAGAGCTTACTACCATTATTTTGTTCCGTTGTCCCAGGTTTGGCCAGTGGAAGCCCCCCAGGGGGCTTCTGTGTCATTTTGACATGGCTCATCATTCTTTGAACACTTCTTTACTTTTTGGAGATGTTCCGCCCTCACCTTGTATCTTCCCTGTGCTAGCCTGGAATCAGCCATTTTCTAAGAAGCCCTCATTCCTTTTAGTGGAGAAATCCAGAAGTTTCCAAGCCCTGCCAGAGAATAGAGCTAGGAAATACGTGTATATGTCTATACTCCTATCCATCTGCCTGTCTGTCTTATCTGTCTATCTGTCTATCAATCCATCATCTATCTATGTTGAATACTGTGATTCACACTGATAGCTCCAGTTCCAGTGCCACCCCACAGGGTTCATTATATATAGTTTCTCCCTTTCCACATTTGTCACCCCCTTCTCTAATAGGGAGAAGCCTGGCTCTTACTGTCCATACTGGGTTTACTTCCTTAGTCATTCCTGTTTGTTACCAATATGCTGACATTGCTGCCTGCCCTGCACTAGGTCACCTTTCTTGCTCAGCTTTCAATCCCTGTGGGCTCTTGCCTTCTCACTCCCCTGGTCCCTCCCCATATACCATATTATTTTTGACTGTGAGTCCTTTGAAAGCTGGGAGTTGTAGCTTTCTACATGTAATCCTATGTAGCCAGTGGATCTGTGACACTTGGTGTATAAGAACCTTATCTCTACTTGTGTTTAAAGTGTTACATCATTTCTATTTTGATATCTGTCTTCATGACTCTCTTTCTTTTAAGCATGAAGTTGAGAACAAGGAAACAAACTGTGTGTGTGTTGCACGCATGTGCATTTTAAGATATATGTGTTTGACGTTCAGGGCTCTCTTTGGCAAGGAAGAACTCTTCTTTGTGGTGTGTGTGCGCGCGCGCACGCGCAGAAGCGTTCAGCTCTAATCACACCTGTCCCCTTGTTCTTCTAACATGCCTACTTCCTGGACTTTTTCCATATCAATTTTTTTCATAAATATCCATTCTCTTGACCCTTGCTGTTACCACCACCTTTCATAAACGCTTCTTTGGTCGTCTCCGTATGAAGCAGCGATTCCTTTCCTTGCCTACTGGACTTCTGCTTGAAGATACCTGGGAATGTGCTCTGTGGTCCTACCTATTTCCAGGTACCAGCAGGGCAATACTAGTGATGATAATTTTGAAAGAGTTTTGTTAACTATTGTGTCACCTCACTGTAAGGAGGAATTATTTAATGCCTAATAGATGCCTTGTACATTATAAGATTTTGATAAATGTTTATTGGATTTTAAATTTTGTCAGAATAAAAACTGTTTGTTATCTTCAGTTGGTAACTTGGGTTCATACTTTTGATGTTTTAATTAAGTTTTGCTTCCCCGTGTGTGTGTGTGTGTGTGTATATTTTTTTTTTTCTCTTTTTTTTTTTTTTTTTTTTTTTGAGGGCAGCGTCACTGGCCCTCATATGTGGGACCTGAACCAGGGCCGCTGGCGTCCCAAGCCAGCGCTTAACCACCGCGCCACTTGGCTGGCCCTCCCCCTATATATTGATGCTGAGCTTGTTTGGCATGGGTACAAAAGAGACTTATTTGGTTCACATATTGGGTCGTCGGGAAAATCATGACGTATTTTTCTATGTTTTTCAATGCAAAAATGCGTCATGACGTTCCCAATGAATCAATATTTACATATAGTAAAATTCACCCGTTTTAGTATCCGTTCTATGAATTTTCAAACATGTATACACTTGTGTAACCACTGCCACAGTCAAGACGGAAAATAGTTCCCTCGTGTCCCTTTTTAGTTAACATTTCCCTTATCCCACAACCTCTGCCAAACACTGATCTGTTTTATGTCCCCATGATTTGCCTTTTCCTGAATGTCATACAAGTGCAATCATTTTGAGCCTGGCTTCTTTCTGTTCGCATGACCATTTCAGATTCAGCCGCGCTGTTCAGTGCTGCTGAATAGTTCCCCACTGAGTGCACGTCCCAGAGCTTGTCGGCCCTTCTCTCAGTCCAGGGACACGTGTCATTTCCAGCTTTTGACCATTAAGAATAAAATTGCTGTGAACATTGCAGTCCATGTCTTTGTTATGGACATATGTTTCTATTTCTAGAAATGGAGCTGCTGGGTCATATAGTGAGCGTTATGTTTATCTTTCTAAGAAACCATGCAGCTGTTTTCTAAAGTAATGTAACATTTTTCACTCCCATTAAAAACGTACAAGAAATTCAGTTTCTCCGCATCCTTACTCGGGCATGTATTATAATTTTAACCATTCTGGTGAATATATAGTAATATTTACTTTTTGTTGTTGTCATTTGTTATCTTTGTTTTGCATTTCCCTAATGATAAAATGATGCTGACCGTTTTTTTGTATGTGTGCTTATTGGCCATTCATATATATATATAGTCTTTTCTGAAGTGTGTTCAGATCTTTTACCCATTTTAATTGGTTTGTCTTCATATTAATGAATTGTAAGACTTTTTTATATAATATAGATGAAAGTCCTTTGAGATATATCTGTGTTGTTCAGATTTTTTGTGTCCTTATCAGTTTTTTGTCTAGTTGTTTTATTACTTATTTGTTAAAATATCAGTGATTAGGAATTTTTTAAATTTCTCCTTTTACTTTTTTCAGTTTTTGCTTCATCTGGTTTGAAGCGTTTTTATTAGGTGCACATATGTGTACAATCCTTATAGCTTACTAATGCTTTGACTCATTAGCATGAAATGTTCCTCTTTGACCCATTATACCTTTTTTCCCCTGGAATTAGACTTTGTCTGATAGTAATATCGCTACTCCAGTTTTCTGAGAGTGTTTTCAAAGATGGGAAAGGATAGAGAATATTGGTATGCTGATATGAGAAATTTTTATCGTAGAGAGGGAGGGAGCAGTGAAATGGGGGAGGTGGTGGGAAGGTATTACCCAGTGAACAAAGCCCTCAGGCAAGGCCTAGCATTGGAAACCGGAGCCCTCTGTCTGTGACTTCAGGCAGGAAGAAGGAAAGAATGGTTGTAGATACAAGTAGATTTTTTAGAGTTGCCCGTACCTTAGATCTATCTCAGAAATCTAGCAGTAGGTACAAAGTGTATATATAGTGTGCCAGCAACCACTAATCAAAGAAATGTGGTTTTGGGTTTTATTATCAACACATGAGGGTGGTAGTTCATGATTTGGCTGACTTTTCAGATAACTGTGGTTAGGCTGTTAGTAGTGACGTGGCTACATGGAACACCCCTAGGCTCCGGGGTGGTGGCACTGCATTAATGGCAGAGTTTCCCTCGTCCCGAAACTTTTTCATTGTATACTGTCTGGCTTTCTGAAATGGTCTGCAAATTGAGCTGACTTTTCAGTGAGGGCCAGTATATTACAGTGTGTCTCAAGGATGTGAAATCCATTTTGCAGGAGGTGGGTGTGATGTACAGGAATCTGAGGTTCGGTGCAGCCGCTAAGCCTCGACACGTGTAGATACTTTAAATACAGATCACCTTTGTTTGACTGTTTAAACTTTTTAGGTTATTTTCTTTCCCAAATGATTTTATATTCCCACTTTGATTTTGTATCAAAATTGTTGTGATTCTTAAAGGGGAATCCTCTTTGATTCAAGGAAACAGTTGGAAATGATGTCAGTAGGCTTCTACTATTACTAAAACACAGAGTCTTATCTTTCAAAAGATGCCTAGTTGAGCATTTCTGAGGAGGCTTCGACTTCGTTCTTTACCAGGATTGAACATTGGCCTCATCCCTCAAATAGAGAGTCAGGCTCGTCCACCTCCCTGCTGTTGTGAATGATCCAGGAATGGGCACGCTACCCAAGTCAGCCCCAGCAGACTAATCCTGGGACTTCTTTTGCCGGGTGCCTGGGCAAGAGTTTCTCTTTTTGCCCCCTGGGGTCTCTAAGAGGATGGGATGTAATTCTGGGGCTACTGGAATTCTTCTTGAAACTACGAGGAGAGTGTCTGCCCAGGCAGGAGCTAAAACGGAGGACATCTGAGCGCATGTTCTCTCTCTCTCTCTCTCTCTCTCTCTCTTTCTCTCTTTCTCTCTCCTCTCACACACACACACACACACACTGTCTCTCTCTCTCACACTCACACACACAGTCTCTCTCACCCTCACTGTCTCTCTCTCTCTCTCTCTCACACACACACACACACACACACACACACACACTCCTATAAATATCAGATGAGCCTCTCAATCTGATCAGATTAATTCAATTATGTAAGCCAAAAAGTTACTTTAAAAAAGCCAATTCAAACTGGCTTTTCTGTCTCTTGCAGCTAAAATAGTCATTATTAATCTACTGTGCTTTAAAGACTTAAGTCAAAATACAACGAAGAGTAAGATTCAAAGAAAAGCGACCGCCATGTGCAAAGTTACATGTACATGCATGCACTCTTTCACTAAATCTGAGCAAATATCTATTCCTTCCATGAACTCTGTTCGTGGAAGTTCTCCCGTCTCTCTGAGGGATTCTCCCTTAGGCCTGGCTTTTCTAGGTTTCTTTCTGCCCAGCTTCTTGCCTGACTTTTTTTTTTTTTTTTTTTGAGGGCAGTGTCACTGGCCCTCATATGTGGGACCGAACCGGGGCTACTGGTTTCCCAAGCCAGCGCTTAACCACCATGCCACTTGGCTGGCCCTGTATTTTATTTTTAATTAAAAATTTCTATTCTAATTTGATTAGATCCATATATCTGAATGTTTATATGACTAATTTTGTTTTTTTTGAGGGCAGTGTCACTGGCCCTCATATGTGGGACCCGAACCGGGGCCGCTGGCTTCCGAAGCCAGTGCTTAACCACCGCGCCACTCGACGGGCTCTTTCCTGACTTTTTACAAACTGTTCCTGAGCTTCAGAACTTGGGTGTTATATTCTGCCAAATTCTCTTCCTTACTGCTCTGCTCATTTCTGGCATCCAGCTGCCATGTCTCCTTGCTACTGAGAGTGCTCTGGCTGGACCCCGCTGTGTTCTGTGGCCGGGTCTCCTCTGCGGGGATGCGTATGTGCTGCTTGCTCTCCTTGGTGACTCGGTCCAGAGGCCTGGCTGTACCAGAGTGAGGTTGTGGTTAGGTGGTTGCTTGTGGCGGCCATGCAGAAGAGGAGGGAAGAAGGGCCCGGGTTACAGGACACCCCTAATTCTGTTTCAAGTCCTGTGACCTCCTCAGAATAATGTGCAGAGACCTTAAGGTCTGCTGGCTTGCTCCTCTGCCCTATTGTTCCCCTGCCAACCAGGCCTGGTCTGCACAGTGGAGGCCCCTTCACTGATACAGATCATTTCTGCAAGAGCCGTTTTTCCTTATTTTTCTTAAAATCGTTCAAACAGAATTGAACCTTTTTTTTTTTTTTTAAGAGGGCAGTGTCACTGGCCCTCACATGTGGGATCCGAACCGGGGCTGCTGGCTTCCCAAACTAGCGCTTAACCACCGTGCCACTCGGCTGGCCCAGAATTGAACCATTTTTAAAGGGTATAGTTTTCCTTACGGCAGTCATTGAGGATAAAGAGGGAGACAGATTTGCTGTTGTAGGTTGTTAGAAACCTGTTCTTGAGTTGGTGTGATCTAAGCCAGGAAAGAGATTACAGTGGGCTGTGAGTGGTTTATAATGGAAGGGATTGGCAGGTAAGATTCAAATGTTCAGATACGTCAGTGGACATTGAGAAGGTCAAGGTCTTTGAATGGTAAGGAGGCAAAGAACAGTTAACTTTCTGAAATCCATGGAAAATTTTTGAGTGACAAGGTAATTTAATCAGTTTTTTATTTTATTTCTAGAAATTTGTAGGATGGGGGCATTGAGAATACCAGGGAATTTGTGGAGATTTAAGAGCGCTTGTAAAAAGGAAAGTGAAGGGTTTGGTGAGGCAGTGTGCCCAGCAGTAGGAAGAGTCCAGTGTGGCTGTGAGTTCAAAAGGCCGGGAAGAAGGCGGTCGCTGAAAAGAAAGAGACTAGGAAAGGGAACTGCTCTGCGGGGAAGGACTAGAGCGGTTTCTGATGCTTTGTGGCCAAGGTGATGGTGCACATCAAGATGGAATTGTCTAGAAGACATTGTGTGAGGTACTATATTAAGTGCTGGGAATAGAACAGTGAACAGGCAGGCAAAAACGTCCCTGCCTTGTTTCACTGGGAAAGACATAGTAATGTAAATAAAACCATGTGTGGCATGCTCAATAGTGATAAATACCGAGGAGGAAAAACGAGGAAACTAAGGAAGAGAGAGAGGAATTCTGGGGGTGTGACTGAGATTTTAAATAGGGTGGCCAAAGAAGGCCCCACTGAGAGGGACTGAATAAGAACTGAAGGAAGCCGGCAGCTGTCCTTGTGGAGAGCTCAGCGCAGAGCAGACAGGTGCCTGGTGTGTTGAAGGAGCGGCAGAGGCTGAGGTGGGGATAGTTGGAGATAAGACCAGGGGACGCGTGGCGTTGGGGTGCAGATCAGGTGGGGCCTGTGCATCAGTGAGGATTGGGGTTTGAGCTCTGATGACGGCGGGAAGCCGTGGGGGATTTGGGGCATTGACATGGCATGACTTACGTTTCATAGGCTTACTCTGGCTGCTGTGTTGGGAATAGACTGAAAGGGGGCAGGAGTAGAAGGCACCTATTGCTGTATCCAGGTGAGAGAGATGATGGAGTCTGAACCAGGGTGGTGAGCAGGAGGCAATGAAGGTGGAGCAGACAGGCTGAGCTGGCGACGGTGATGCTGGGGGCGTGGGGAGAGATATTGATTGATCTATAAGGATAACAGAAGTTTTGGCCTGAGTAACCAGAATGGAAATTGTTCTGTCCTTATTAACTAAATGAAAGGTATTTTTGGACGAACTACCTTAAGCAAACCAAGTTCCCAATAACGGATATGCTTTTAAGAACGTCTGTAATGTGTCTTTAAAACGGTATGTCCATGGCCATATTTTATACTGAAAGAAGCTATTGGCAAGCCTTGTCAGGAACTCCCGGTGGAAATATCAATTGCTTTTCTTGGCTCCAAGGTACTTCCTGAACAGTGTATTATACTTTGTCCCAAGTGTGCCATTAAGGGATTTGGAAGTTTGTTAAAACATGTGTGGCAAGTGAGTGCTGTCACTTAAGCCTGGCCCGAAGAGCCAAGAAACGAGAAGCAGCTCCTAGGTGGACGTGGGCTTGCTTTCGCTCTTGAGTCAGGTAGTGGGTAGGCAGGCCCGGCGTTCGTTATCTCCCGGGCGCAGGGCCTCAGCTGACACTGTTCTAACGGCCCTTTCGGCACAGGCACCTGTGGACCCAAGGCGTATGCAGATCTTCTGAAAAAGCCCCATTATCCCATGTTGATAGCAGCCCCCATCCCTGTTCCACCAAATGGAATTGAATTCATTTGGTGGAACAGAACTTTCCAGTGCTATTATAGACTTGCGCTTTTTATAAGATTTAAAACAGCACTCTTCAAAGATGGCTTTTATGTTCAAGGAAGGGCTTTTCGATATCAGTAAATGGGGAAACTATGAAATGTTTCATGCTTGGAGTTTGGATAAGCCATGCAAGATGGAAATGCTACTCGGCGTTTTTAATTTAGGATTCCGTTGGAATTGTTTGGTTACAGGAACTCTTTTCTGTTGCTGTCCAATTTTGAAATACATTATATTCATTTTAAAAGGAAGGGGAAGAAAATCTAATCAATACAAACAGTTTTGAAGGGGCCAAATTTTTTATTCTGGTGAGGCTGAGGTACTATTTGCGGTTGATCTAAATTACAGCTCAGTGTAGACATTTTCCTTCCCCGTTTCTGAGGGACGGACGGATTGATACTTGTCAACTCTGGGGGAATCAGGACATGTACCTGAATGTTGTGCTCAGATCTAGGCTCTCTTTTCTTTATCTAAGCATCCGTGACTTTTCTTGCCAAAACTGGTGTTTTCAAATTGGGGAATGGTGAACTTTATGGTGTTTTGGGGTTTATATTGAAACTGGAGTTATAATTTGGATACGAAGGTCTAGAGTTATTTTAGAAAAATGCATTTATTTAAATGGCTTCCAGTTTTATTCATTTGCATTTGTATTTACCTTGGCTACTTATGGTGATAAGTTTCAACTACAATAAGATAACTGGGGACTCTATTCTGGTTTCCAGACACAGGACACTAATGGCCCACTGTGTGGCATCGTGCTGTCAAGTGTCTGAACTTAGCTGGCTCTTGCTGCTTGGTAGTTACTTTATTTATTTCTTGTAATTTTTTTTAAAATGCTTGTTTTACAGCTGATTCAAATCTATCTCATTCTCTTCAGAAGAAGAGAAAAGGAAACCAGTATTTATTAAGCATGTTTTACATGCCAAGCATTTTGGGAGCCCCTGGGGAATATAAAAAATGAATGTGACATGGTTTGTTCTCTGGTGGGAGAGAGATATATGCAAACAAGTAAGTGGAATATAGCCTGATCAAGAAGCCATGTAATGAAAGAATAGTAAAGGAATAGCAGTGGAACAAAGGAAGGAAGCAGAACATTTAAGTGAGGGGCTAGTCAGAGACGCATTTACAGGAGAGCAGGGTCCTGAATTTTGCGTATTTGCCAGGCAGACAAGATGCAGAGGCGTGTCATGCAGTGGGTGTTAGTGGTGCGAGCTGCATGTGCAAAGCTCACTCTGAACGTGTTTGCAGGAAATCGCTCACCACAGTGGCCAGGGCTGCGAGCACTAGGCTTCGAGCCCTAAGTGTGCATGTCCCAGATTGTATGTCACAGCTCTGCCATTTAGTTGCTGTGGGACTGGGATATGTCTGAACTGGTGTTTTCCTCTGTGAGATGGTGATAATTATTCTTCTCTGTGCCAGTCAGGGTCACTGTGTGAATCACATCAGTTAGTGTGTGCAAAAGCACAGGGGAGGTTAGACAATATGAAGAGTGATGATAAAAGTCTTAGTGTTTATTATGATTAACAGATTCGTAGTCATATTGAAATCCTCTCTGCTTCACTAACTCCTCTTCTCTATTGAACCCCCTTTATTTGAATCTTTTCTCAGGGCTCTATTCTCAGCTTCTCTTTGCAGTTCACACTTGGCCCTGGGACGCCTTTGCTTAATTGCCAACTCCTTGTGGCTAATTCCCTTTAGATTTCTGTCCCTCGGTACGCTCTTCCCACCTTCAGACCTAAAATTTCCAGCTGCCACCTGGATGGTCCTTACCACCTTGAACTTCCCAGGTCTAAAGACTCAACTTGTTTCCCACTGTACAAATTCACTTATTAAGCTTCTACGGTGTCCTGTACTAAGAGCTTTTCGTATATCGTCTCAGTTTCCACAGTAATCTTATAATACTGGATACTCTTGTCCGCATTTTAAAGATAATGAAACTGAGATACAAAGAGATTAAATACCTTTCTCAAAGTGAATTAGCTAGTAAGCAGCGGAGCCATGAAACAAATTCACTTTTCTGTATTTCTTTACACTTACTTTCTAGTAAAGACCAGACTCACTAAATAAGCATTCCGGGTTCTTCACATCTGCTTCTTCTGCCTTTCTCACTCTTACTGTACATTTTCACTATTTTTTGCCTTTTCTAAAGGAAAATTTGCATGTTCTTATCTCCTTGATTTTGCATGTATGTCCTTTGCCAGCCTAGTCGTCTTTTCCTGTGCTCACCTGTCAAACCCCGGAGGCCGCAGGCGTGTCGTGGAACAGCCATGGCAGGCGTTGAGATGCCCGTTTCTCCGTCACCTCCCTGCTGTGTTCTGGGCCTGGGTCAGTTTCCATCTGTCCCAGCAGTGTGTTGCGGTCCTTTCTTGCTAACATTTGCTTTTGTCAGGATTTTTATCTTTTGCACGTTTGTGGGTTAGTAGTGATAGCTCATTGTGGTTTTAATTTGCATTTCTCTGATGACAAATGAGGCTGAGCAACTTTCCATCTTTGTTGGCTATTTGTCATTTTCACTTGGTGAAATGCCTTCAAGCCTTTTCTCCATTTTTCTGTTGGATTGGCCTCCATTGACCTGTAGGAGTCCTTTATATATTCTGGAGATGAGCGCTTCTATGGCTTATCTTTTTTTTGTATTATTTTTATTATTAGTAGTAGTTACAGCTGTATAAAACTATTATCTTTTTCACCTCTTACAAAGTGACTACCCCCTCCCCCTCCTCGGCCTCCCCACCCCGATATCGTACATATCTATTACAATTCCATTGACTCCATCCCCACACTATATTCCACATCCTGTGACTATATATGTGTTAAATTATAGTCAACATCTAATATTAATCAGCAGCAGCTTCAGATGTACAGTGCAGTGGTCAGGCCACTACACCGTCGATGAAGTGGTCTCCCTGACAAGACATGAGTCTATCTGGTCCCCTAAAAAAATATTTACAACATTATTGATTATATTCCCTAAAATGTCTCTTCTGTCTCTGCGGTAGTATTGTATTACCAGTTTATGTTGTATGGCTTATCTTTTAAATTTTCTTTTATCTTAGAATAAAAGGAAAATTTTAATTTAATGGATTTGAACTTATCATTATGTTCTTTTACGGCAGTGCTTTTTGTGTATGTTTAAAATGTATCTCCCTATATATTAGCATCTTAGTCATTTTCCACTCGCCTGATTGCGTAGTGTCTCTCACTCAACAAATGCCTTGTCTTTGAAGGGGGGGAATTGTACAAGCGATTTTGCCATTTCTTTACTAACACAGGGCTTGAATTCCCCTCAAAGCCCAGAAGTCACACTACACCCACCCTGCCTTTCTCCTCCTCGTCGGTCTCTGAACTCAAGCCTCTGAGCTTAGGCCTCCTCCCTACGCCTTTCAACGGTAAGCTTCTCCTACCGCCCCCAGCTTCATTCCTGATTGTTCACAGGGCTCCTCCCGGGGCCACAGACCAGGCCAGCTTATTTCTCCCTGTCCCCAGAGTGCAGGGATTGCAGCCTGAAGGAGAGAGGGGATCACCTTTCCTCCCATCACACTGCACACCTCTCTACTGTCCTATTCTTCCTTCCAAAAGGAGACAGTAGGTGGATTACGGGTCTGTCTCGGTAAAACTGTGGGGTGTTTCTGAGAAATTTGTGTGTGTGTGTGTGTGTGTGTGTGTGTGTGTGTGTGTGTATATGCGCACGCATGTTTGCGCATAGTGTGTGGACATGTACTCATGCATTTGTGTTTGGGGAAGGAGGGTACAAGGACATTAAAATTAGGTATTGTAGTGTGCTATTTCTTGAGCATTTTTAGTAGCTGCTAGTGACACTTTTATGTCGTATCAGTACTCCCCAATTGCTATCTGCCTGTCTTTTCACTGTTTATTTTTATTAGCAGGGTTTATGTGATGCTCATCCTACCCTGTTCACGGAACAAGCCTGACAGTGAGAAAGTTCTGTATGGCCCAGCGACCTGATTCCCTCTCTCACCATATCTGCCCCCGTCCTCCCAAGACTAGACTAAATCTCCAAAGGAGAAGTAATCCTGGTTGAGCGTGCACTCGGAATACTCAGTGCCGTCAGCTGCCTCACTGGCTCAGGGCTGTGGAGGCCACCAGAGGGACTTTTATTAAAGACCCCAGTTACCCAGGTCAGTAATACGTCCCTTCTCCTCTGGGCCCAGAGCTCCCCAGACTATCCATCAACCTGAACTGGGAGCCGTCAGCACCAGGCCTTTACTCTCCTTACTGGTACTTTCTTGCCGAGCATTTTCTACCTATTTGTAGAGATGCATTTTTCAGCTTTCATCTGATTCTCAGAGGATCTGCTAAACTTCAAAGTGGATAACGGCTGACTTAGACTTTTCAGCCTTTTCAGGTCAGTCTCATGGAAGGCTCTTACTTTACATATCCAAGGGAAACTGGGCTACCAGTTTCTAACACACATACTTGCATATCTGGAAACTGTTCTCTCTTGCATCCTGATAGTCTTATGTGTTCCTTTCTCCATTGTTCTACCCATTTATCCACCTGTTTATCAGATGAGTATCATCAGATATTGAGCACCTAGATTGATTATGCAAGTGGCTGTAGAATATATAGAGATGTATGAGATATAATTGGTGAGCACATAGTCTTGACAGATGAGGTATATCATATACACAGATAATACTGATATAGTGAAGAAATTGAGAAGTACCATAGAAGAGGTAGAGATAAATTGAGACTTCAGAAAAGGGAGAATTTACTTTGCCTAAGGCAGGTGGTATGGGTGTGGGTGGGGAGTGGGATGGGGAGGAACTGGGAAGACGGGTGGATTCTGGGTTATAGAAAATCCAAGCCAGTTGGACTAGGTCTTGAGAGATGGGTAGATTGATGTCTGGAAATGTTAAATGCAGTATGCCATCTTTGGTTCTTTATTTATTCCGAGAGACTTGACTGCACACTGTGCCAGGCCTAACCATGGTCAATTCATGGAGTTTATAGATTCTTAGGGAAGATTGACTCTGAATAAGTTTTCCTAGTTAATTAGTATACTCCTTCCTTCCTTCCTTCCTTCCTTCCTTCCTTCCTTCCTTCCTTCCTTCCTTCCTTCCTTCCTTCCTTCCTTCAACATGTATTTGAGTGGCTACTAACTACTGTTCTCAACTCTTGGAATTCAGCGGTGAATAAAATAGCCTCTGGGCTCATGAAACCTAAATTCTATTTGGGAGACAGAAAGTAAATAAGCATGTAAAGTATTCTCAGGTAGTGATAAGTCCAGTGATGAAAAATAAAGCAGCGTAAGAGGATAGAGTAATGACAGTGAGGCGGAGCTATTTTATTAATGTGATCAGCAAAGCCCTCTCTGCGAGGAGGATATTTGAGCAGAGACCAGAACAAAATGAAGACAGAGAGCCCTATGAATAGCTGGGCAAATAGTTTTCCAGAAAGAGGGAATAGCAAATGTGAAAACCTCAAGATGGAAAGTTTTAGTATTCTAGGAATAGGAAGATCTCTAGGATTAAAGAGTAATTTGCAAAGGAAGAAGTTGTAGAAAATGAGAATGGAAAAATGGGTCTGTATAGGCCAAATTTGTCAGGCCTTGTGGCATGGCGAAAGAAGGATGTTGGGAAGCCGATAGGAGAATGACATGATCAGATTTATGTTTTAGAAGGATCGCTGTAGCTGCTTTGGTCCAAAATGGAAGCAGACCAGTTATTGCAGTATTTCAGCAAGGAGAGAAAGGTTCCTTGAATTTGTGTAGTAACAGTGGAAATGGCAAGAAGAAGGGCCAATGAGCTCTTCTCATGGGTGGGGTGTGGGGCGTGAGAGGGAGAGCCAAGGGCGATGCCACAGTTTGGTGCCATCAGCTGAGAGAGGGAATGCTGGGAGAGGAGTGGGCTCTGGTGAGGACCAAGGGTTCTCCTCTTTGAGGTGTCAACATCCGAATGAAGATACCTAGTAGGGAACTGGATATGAGTATGGAATTCAAGGGAAAGGTTGAGGATAGACATTTAATTGTGGGAATTAATAGCATATAGAGATTTAATTTAAAGTCACGAGACTGGATGAAATCACCTAGGGAGTGAGCGTAAAAGGATCCTCTCCCCAATGTTGTTTAATGTGTTACTCTGTCCCCTTTATCAGATCAGATTCAAGTTCAACTTTTGGGGCAAAAGTACTTCATAGATGGCTGTACGTGCTTCCTATTATAGTGCATGAGGAAGCACTTTGGTTCTTTCCTTTTTAAGCTATTTATATTGATCAGTGGCTTCAGGCATTGCCACTCCATCTATTTATTGTGAAAGTTCATCTCCATCAGATTATGACATTGGTTTTAGTAATCACTGATGATCATATCCTAAATCCATTATTTCTACAGGGATGGCAAAATGGTGGTATTGAACATTTCTTCTTAATTAGCTAAAACTCTTCTATAAAGAAGCACTTCATCTCTTCAGCTATTTGGTTAGCTTGAGATACAGTTTGTATAGGAAAGGTCTGGTAAGTGCTTAGAACTTTCTAAGGTTGACCAGAGAGAGAGCCTTTTCATGGTGTTTCCTGAGTCCTTTAGGCAAGGTCAAGATCGTGTTAGCCTTTGATAGCTCCTTGTTTTCCTGATATGACAAGGTGTTCCAGGACAGTCTTGTCTGTTTCCTGCCGCAGACTTGAATTATCCATTTCTCTAAGAAGTTTCATAATCCTCACCCTTAACTAGTGCAATATGGAATGGTTTTAGAGTGCCTTTTTTATCCTGTGATCTTTCCCCCCAAAACATTTGTTCTGTTCTTGTGTGTACTGGGATAACAGAATGAAAATACTTTTAAAATGCAATGTGTTAATTTGTGTTTTAACTACATAGTTTTGAATGACTTGATTTATTCATTAATTCCTGCTACCTTACAGCATTTTTTGCTTTAGTAACTCAGAAGTGAATTTAGTGCTTGAAACACTAATTCTTGAGTCAAAATAACCTAAACCCTGGAGATTATCATACAGTCAGAACTGGGTTGGGTTTAATATGTGCTATACAATTAAGCTTCCTGTACTCTGCTTATCGCTTCCCACTGACCTCCTCTTCCCATTGACTTTTGTGAGCTTTGTATGTGTGAGCTAAAGCATAATTCTTAACAAGTAGCTAGGCAGAATCATTGTGGGTACAGAATTCTTGTATCTTACACGCGCGCACATACACACGCACCACCTTTCATTGTGGGATAATTAAGCCTTCAAATTTTATCAAGTCAGAATTCTGGTGCCCCTTGTAAGATTTTCTCCATAGCCTGTGGGAACCAAGTCCTTTGTGAAACCATTAGTGGCAGAAATAAATACATAATGAAAACCGGACCGCTTTGCTTGACCTCTTTCCCGGAGACTACATTTTGCCTGCTAGTCTGACTCCGTCCAGCATGGCAGTCGTTTTCTTTCACCTGCGCCCCCAACTGTCCTCTCGCTGAGGTCAAGTGTGCATGGGGACGATGTGGATAAAACAATAGACAGCGATCCTGTTGTAGCCACCACGCTTTAGAAACGGCGTATGCACCCCCACCTGCCTGTGCTTTGGGGCTGTTTGGACAGTGCCCGAGGTTGTGGTCATTCTTCGAGGATGGTCAGGGGCAGATCTTCCTAGATAATAATGACATTAAGTAGGTTTGCTGATTGGAGTGATGTCAAATTCTTTTTCTTTTCTAACTTGGCAGTAGATTCTCTATTATTTCAATGATGTATACTTTGGGTCAGGTATGAAACCAGGACTTCTGTGGTAAGGCAGAAGTACACAGAGGAGAGCTGGTTTTGTAATTGTACATGAGTTTAAAGATCTGGCTGTGGCTTCGCTCATATGTTCTCATCTAGGAAAGGGATCTTTTTAGAGACTTCTGTTCTAGCTAGTTGAACTTTTTTTTTCACTGTCATAGAAAAAGAGTCTTGTTTGTTTTAAACTTCTCATGGAAATAACGAATGAATGAACAAATGAATGAGTGAATCTCACAAGAGTCAAAACATAGCAAGAGTTGATAGAAAATTTCATTAAATATATTCACAAATTGGTATTCGAGTTTTCAAAATAATTTATTAAAAGGCACAATTTTGCTCAGAAAAATTAACCATTGTTTATAAGTTTTTCTGTTATTACATTTTTGTAGTGTCATTTAAAAGAAAATTGGAGGACTATATTCTTAGAGTCTATATTCTGATTGTGAATATATTTGTGATATTTTACTTTGATTTTTCTGGGTAGATATTATAATACTATTTGGGGGTGGTTATATTAATTGGAATCTATGACATTAAAATATTCTGGGAAAGGTTTAATAACTTTTTCTGCTGTGCTTTCATTAAGCATGATCTTTGTGTGATTTAATTAGAATGTTAATCTGGTTTGTTGAAGGCAGGCATCTATTTTGAAACCTTGAGGCTAAATTCAGAAAAATATTAGACTTCTCACATCCTATAAACATAGAGAAACTGCTAGAGGAGCTCACTCCCTTCAGGCCTCTGCTCAAATGTCGCTTTGTCAAGGAGGCATCCTCTAGTCACCTTACTGGCAAACCTCACTCTCTCATAACCAGTATCTTCTTACTGGATGTTTTTTTTTTTTTTTTTTACCAGCACTTAACACTTTCTGTTGTGGGTTTTTTTGTTTTTGTTTTTGTTTTTTTTTTTTTTTTGAGGGCAGTGTCCCTGGCCCTCTTATGTGGGACTGAACCGGGACCGCTGGCTTCCAAAGCCAGCGCTTAACCACCGCGCTACTCGGCTGGCCCACACTTTCTGATTGTGTACACTGCTGTACCCTTCCCACCGAGAGCAGTGCCCGGCACTATGAAAGGTCCTCTGTCACGACTTGTTGAATGAGTAAATTGTTCACCATCTGTCTCCCCACGAGAAGGTAGGCCTCATGGGGTTGCTGGCACGAGGGTGGCCTACAACATTTGTTTCAAAGAATGAAATGGTCACTACCAATAGTGATCAGAATCATTTTTTTTTTTTTTTTTTGAGCAGTGTCACTGACCCTCATATGTGGGACCGAACCAGGGCTGCTGGCTTCCCAAGCCAGCGCTTAACCCACCGCGCCACTCGGCCGGCCCCAGATACATTTTTTTACACACACACATTGGGTTGTCAGAAAAGTCATAACGCATTTTTGCAACAAAAAACAGAAAAAAATACATCATGACTTTTCCGACAACCCAATATATATACATACGTGATCACGTTTTAATTATGTTTAAATTGCATATAGATTTCTCACCCAGAAATAGATTCTTGAAAGGATGTCATGTTGTAAATAACGTTTAGAACCTACAAAACCTGTGTTTTTTTGCTAATGTAGGTGGGCATTACTTATAGGGTCACTTATTTTCAGTAACTAAACACCACCTGGTATATTTTAGTATAGTGCCTATAGAAATGACTGTCAGGTGACAAACTCATTAAATGGATTCATATCTGGATTCTTCCATTTGCTTCGTTCTTTTTTTTTTCAAATTAAAAATATTTGACTGCTGTGTAATGCCTCATTTTTATTGCTAGTGTAAATGTCTATCATCTGTGTGCTTTCTGTACTGATTTCAGGCCCAGAATGGAGACTTAAGGAGTTATATTTTTATGAGCACATTTTGTAAACTCTTATTCACACTTAACTTTTGTTTCCCCACTTTATCTTATATTCTTGTGGTTTCATTGGGAGTCTAGTGACATACTGTGTTGAGTTCTTGTATCATTACCCAACATACTTATTGCGCCCTTGTGAGGCAGCATGGCACTTCCGGGATTCAGGGCCTGCAGGGGAGAGGGGATGAAAATGTACTTGAGAAAAAAACGAGGAGTGGAGTGGTGTCAATCCTGGGCATCTTGAAGAGCTGTGTGCTGCCCTGGCACTGCGGGGTTGGTCATCTCCAGACAGGAGTCTGACATCTGGAAAATAAAGGCCCTTTCTCAGCCTACATGGTGAGTGTCCAGTGTTGTAAGTTTCTGAATGTGTAGTTTTTTCCTTAGGAAAGAAAAATGAAAAAAGAAGACTCTGCTCTTTTCCTTTCTTCCCTCCAGTGATTCGGCAGGACTTTTCTGTTTTCTTCAGGTAATTAAACCCGAGAGTGGTGACAAAGAGACAGAAGGTGCCTATGAATCAGAACCCCCCGAGGAGCTCTGCAGAAGCCATGTCCTGCAGCCGTCCCCGAAAGGCTGTCAGGACAGTCCTGATGTCATCATAGAGGCTCAGTTTGATGACAGCGACTCTGAAGATGGACCTGGCAGCACACAAAACGCTCTGCTTGATGGTGTTAAGAAACTCGCCATTGGTGTTCATGAACAAGGTCAGTCCTAGACTGCTGCCTCACACTTGATTTTAGGAAGCAGATAGTTTTCAGTGTTGGAATTCGCTCTGTGCTCCAGAATTAGTCCCCCACTTGGCATCTTCCCAATTTCTGACATGAAGGAGGGGTCTTTGACTGCTTCCAGCTGCTGGTTACGACAGGGTGGGGGAGGGCAGCAGCGCCGCTGGTGGTTTGTGTGGCCAGTGGTGGTCCTTGTCATTTCCTGGGATGTTGGAGTTGTGTTGAAAGCTAACCTGAAATGTCCCGTGATGAGCCAGTCCCACCCTGTGGTTGATACGGACAGAATTACACCAGTCTTTAAAATCCTTACACAACAAACACTTCATTTTACCCTGGATTTTTTTTTTTAACTCACTACATTTTAAAAGTGTTTATGTCATTGGTGATGGGAATGGATCATCTTAAATTTGATAAGTAATTTATCTTTATGTCAACAAAAGAATATCCAGCCTAAGGAAAAGTCTTATATGAGTTTATTTGAGCCAAACTGGCAATTGCTGGGAATCAAAATCTTAATGGAGTAAGAAAATGGTCTGGAGAATGGCAGTTTTGTGGCTTATTTTATACATTAGAATCAAAGGAAGAGACTTAAGGAGGGTTACATGGAATCCGTTGGTGGTAGATTAAGGGGGTGGGAGAAGGCAAAGTGGGGAAATTTCTGGGGTTGGATAAAAAGTAAAACAGAGACACACTTCTTTTTCATTGGTGGGTACAGGATCCTTAATAATTGACATTTACAGCACACAGAGATGGGATTTGGGGAACAGGATAACAATGAGGGGTTCTGTGGTCTCTGCCCTGGTGCCCACAGTTGTGCCTTTGAGGGGTCTGGGAAAGTTTACTCTGACATTTCGAAGGTGTGTTATCCTAGATGCAAAAAGATGACAGACAGCCTCCGATAAGGTAAAGACTGACCTTTGTCAAGGAAGCTACCGGCCTCGGATGTGACTTCCCACCATGACCCACTTTTAGTTAGAAGTTTTACATTCAGACCACCCTGTGTGGTTACTTAGATGTGTGGGTTTGTAGGGCTCGCTATGCAGGCCTCCCCTGAGCTTGTCAGGTTTAGTATGTGGCCCCTCTTTTGTCCACATTTATAAAGTGTTTTGATTTTAAGCCTTTAAAAAAGCCAGTTGTCTTTCCCCTGATCAAAATCTAAGCCATGGGTCCTCTGAATGCAGGACGGCAGCTGCAGACACTGGATGAGGAGCCGAGGCCAAGGGCTCTGCCTGACCACACTCGGGGAAACTGAAGGGGAGGTAGCAGTGAAAGCTTGAATATTTCAATGCATAGATTGCTAAGAGGTTATGAATGCAGGAAGTATATTTTCCAGCCAGATTGAGGGTTAGGTATATTATGAAATGGAAAAGATGGACCTGGCTAGGTCAGCTAGATGATGAGTTTTTTTTATCAGGAAGAAGTTTCTGGCACAGTCCCCATGAAAGGCTAGAGGAAATGCCAGAAGGTTGCTAACGGAGGGTACTCAGCAGACACCCTGTGACAGGACTGGGGAGCACCCTCATCGGCACCCAGCGTAAAGCTGGAGCTGATTCCTGGAAGGGACGGCCTAAAACACACCGTGTTTCTCCCCTACTGACCTGGGGCAGCGAACATTTTCTGAGGCAGAATCACTTTCTGGTGCTAAGTTCCACTCATTCAGGAGGACTTTCCAGCCCTGACATTTGTTTCAATGAAGGGCTACCGCGTCCTCGGTCCCTACCAGATGCAGTGACCTGAGGACACCCAGGTTCTTTCTGTTTTACGGCCGGCTTAGATCACTAGTGGTTTCCCTGTTTCTCAGCCAGTCTCACTGGGATGTTTTTCCTTGAAATGTCATTCTTCTGATGTTTCTTTTTTCTTCCTTTAAAAGTAGTTGGGCACTGTGACCCTCTTCTGAAATCGCATGCGTATTCTCATAATGGCGTCAATATTGTGAGTCATGTCTTTTCTACGAGGAGACAGGGAAATAACCAGGACCTGAACTAGCCAAGTCCTTCATCATTAAGATCACCAAGGGGGAGAGACACTGCAGGACGAAGCCAGACAAAAGAGCATTTTAAAAAGAGTATTTGGCCTAAAACTACTTCGTGGAAATGTAGGTCTGGTGATTGGACTTGCAGACCTCAGCAGTCCTTTCCCCCGGGTGCCGAGGGGAAGGGATAAGATGCTTTGATTCCTCATTCGTGGTTGGTACCAGTACAAGGGCAAGGAAGTGCTGAAGGATGGAAATGATGGCAAAATTGATACTCATAATTCACATTGCCCTTTTTCTGAGAAATCCTGATGCCAGCCATGCTCTTGATTTGTCCTCTATTGTAATTCCCCTCCTTCTCGCTTACAAATAAATATCACTGAGTGCTTTACAAGTTCACTGTATGTATGTGTTCTCTTTACTCTTTCTACGGTCTTCTTAGCCTGCTGTTACTTATGTTGCTTCCTTACTAACCCTGACTGAGGGAACAGCCTCAATCCTTCCCTCAGTATCTGGTACAAATTTCTCTGTTCTGCTAGCCTCTAAATAGAGAGTTTGTGAAACCACATGGCTGTTTCTCATTTCTTGCCCTCTTGATATTTAGGAAAATTGCAATTTGCTCTTTTAAAAATCGTGGTGTTTTTTAGGATATTTTAACCAGCTTCTCTTGTCTGGATAATATGAAATCTGGTTACAGTTAAGATGTTAGTACTTTTTGCACCATTTAAGGTTTTGAAATTTGTTATTGAAACAAACCATAACCTTAAGAACATTATAAACTTTTCCTTAGACTTCTAGAAACGTTCTTTGCTTTGGGTTACAATTGGAAATGGATCATTTATTCTAGTTCACACTTGTGTTCAAAAGAGTGTTTTTTATTTGTTTACTTTGTTTTACTGTGTTTACTTACCCAAAGCAAATGTTGCATATTGTATGTGTGTGCATTCTAGCTCCCTATTTGCCCAGGAAACAAATCTCTAACATAACTACTAGTTTCTCTGCCAAGTGAGCAGATAGCTCCAGCTGTCTGCAGCAAGTGCCTGCCATTGCATTAATGACAAGTTTCTCTGAGCATCTCAGACCTGCACAATCGTTTCTTCTAGGAAGACAGCAGGATCTGCATCATCCTTAGTCCCTGAGAGACAGGGCCGAAGACCGGTACCCCTTTACTGGGTCCAGTCCCACAGCCTCCCGAGGCCAAGCTTTTACCACTTTCCAGGCAGCAGTGCTTTTGTCATCACGGAAATCTGCCATCTGTGTAGAGACCAGGCACAACCGCAGTACATTTTCTTAGCTACCAAATGCTTGGGTAACAGTTGCCTAGGTAGCAAACTCCAAATGATAGAAATCGTTATGGCCACGTGATACAGTAGCTCTGTGTCTTTCATCATCAGAATTTTCGGAACACTTGTGGCCTCTGGATCCTGGTGATCGTGACCGAATCAGGTTATGGTGTACGTTTCCTGTTCTCTATCCGAGTGGGGTCTGCCAGAGATCCGGTTCAGCGTTCTGGTCTGGAGACAAGCCTCCACCAGCACGCTGATGGCTGCACATGGGCTTGAACTTAGAGTCGGTGACCCTTTCACTCTTCTGTCTCCTGGCCCCTTCAGCTCTTTTCTGAAGAGAATCCATGTGGAATCCCTGATCCTTTCTGGGGCTTGAATTGATGTACTGACTTCAGGAGTCAGGGAGAGCCCCTTTTTCTCACTTAAGATTCATCTCCTTCCAGTGACAGGCCTGTTCAGCGGCTGGGTTTCAGTTCTCTTTCCTTGGATAAAGAATAACTCTGTTTCCCTTTGGCTGAACAAGCAGACCCATATGATTCTCCTGTGATACTCTGGGGTTACTGCAATTCTAGGAACCCTTTCTTCTCATTGGCAACAAACCTCTTTCTTCCTTGCAGATAAATTTCTTCATTTTTCTTTTTGCTAACGTTTCCAGATTCTGAGACCAAATCTTCCCTGTCGTTTTTGTTTTGTAGCTCTCTACTGTGTATAATGATCATTAATGCAACTAAAATAGTCATGTTTGCTTCAGAAATTAAAAATTATATATGTAGCAGTTTCCTATCAACCACAGTTTTTAAAGGCCGGCCGAGTGGCGCGGTGGTTAAGCGCTGGCTTTGGAAGCCGGCGGCCCTGGTTCGGTCCCACATATGAGGGCCAGTGACACTGCACTCAAAAAACAAAAAACAAAAAACAAACAAAAAAAACCCACAGTTTTTGGACAATATTTTGTGCCAGTGTTTTAAAAATCTCATAGAAAATGTAAACCTTTGTCTAGACCTATGTTAAGGATATAGTGGGAATTTTTGCTTCCCTGTCAGTTGGACTGAGTAGACAATGCAATCATATCAGGTGTGATTCAGGTAGAGATGGATGGTCGGGGTCAACAATATCTTAAAACCCAAATCCTGTACTAGACCTGCCATTTTCCCCTGTGAAGTTCCCAAAAGAAATAATATGCACAAAGGATTAGCAAGGCAGAGGAGCATATTTCTTTGGTAACTGAGGCTTTGACCCAACCCAGAATAATCAGCCAGTCCACATTTCCACGAGCAAAGCTTGAGGCTTCTTGTATCTTCTTTCTCATTCCTGCCAACAGTTAGAATTATTCAGCTTTGTCATTTTTATCGTCTAGATTAAGTTCTGTTCGTATCATTAAGTTCTTTTCATAACATTTTCCTATTGTTCTATCAGGGTTACTGTTCTGTTGTCATTTGGTGGAAGTTTCTTATCTATTCTCTATAGCAATCTCTTTCCTATTTTAAACATTACAATCTCTTCTTCCATTCTGTCATTTAGCCATTTGCCTATTAAATTTGTCTACAGTGTCTTTCACTGACCCCAAAATCCTTAATTTTAATGTGATGAAATTAATCCTACACTTTATGGGTTTTTAAGTTATTCCCTGTTCTTAGTTCACATAGCTATTCTCCCATGTAATTTTTTATTAACTCCGCAGTTTTGCCTTTTGCTGAATTTTATGATGCTGATTCTTTATTGATTGAGAGTATCATCAGGTTTCTCTCTTCTAAGTCTATTTCTGATGTTGAACCATCCTTGAAGTCCTAGGATAAATCCTATTTAATCCTAATGTATTATTGTTATTTTTAAAATACTGGATTTACTTCAGTAATATTTATTGTAGGATTTTTGTGTGATGTTAAATGAACCTATCATTTTCTTGTCATTATCTGATTTTTAGAATCAGGATTCTATCAGCTTCATGAAATGTGCTGATCAGTTTTTGACTGTTTCCTGTTTTTCCGGAACAGCTTATATAAGACAGGAATTAACTGTTCCTTAAAATTTGGTAAAAGTCATTGTAAAATTGCCAGCACCTGCTGTTTTTCAGGAGGCAAGATCTTTGCTCTTTTAATCTCTTTCATACTAATTGATCTGTTCAAGTTCTCTCTTTTTGTGCCAATTTTGGCATAACTGAATGGGAATTTATCCACTCAAATGTATTGGCATATAGATATTCCTAATACTCTTTAATATTCTTTAATTATTTAAAAATTCTCCTTATGTATGTACTTTTGCCTCCCTTTCATTCTGTATTTTGATTATTTTAATCTTCTCTATTTTCTTAATAACTCTTGCTTGACAGATATGTATCTTATTAATCTTTTTAAGGAATGTGCTTTTTAGTTGTTACTTTTCTTTTTATGGTTGATGTTCTGTATATCATTGATATTTTCCATTATCTGTATTTATTCCTTATTTTGGGGGTTTACTTTTTTGCCCTCTTTCCAAGTTCTTGAGTTGAGTACTTAGCTTATTATTTTTAATCTTTTTGTTTCTTTTAAAATGTTTTCAAAGTTATAAATTTCCCTCTAAATAATACTTTTTTAACTGTATTCCACAGATTTTGACTTGCAGTATTTTTATTATTTGTCAGTTCTAAATATTTAATTTTCCTTATGATTTCTTCTGTAACTAGATTGGTTATTAAGGCCATTTAATTTCTATTTTGCTATTCTTTTGATGTCACTGTTTACTTTTTTTGTATTGTGGTTAGAGAACAGTGAGTTATGTTGTTAGTTCTTTATAATTTATTGAAGCTTCTTTTATAGTCTATTACATGGCTTTTGTTTCTAGATATTCATGTATGGTAAGAAAGACATATATATTCCTCTAAAATATAATACATAATTATATTGTTTTCTTCATAAACTATTTATTATTTTATGTACTAAATCTGTAAGTTTCTGAGAGGGATGTTTAAAAAAGATGTCTATGAATTTTGATTTATTTCTGCTGCAGTCTTGTCAACTGTGGCTTGATATATTTTGAAGTTGAATTGTTAGGTACATATGTGTATAGTAAGATATAGATAGGTATATTTTTGTATACTTGCATACCCATATATGTATTTACACATAAAAATCACTGATATTTATTGAGCATTTACTATGTGCTAAGTTCTGAGTACTTTATAATTAATCTTCATTATGTGTAATTATTTAACCTTTAAAACATAGTATCTATTTCAGGAATTTAATGATATCTATTTCAGAGATACTTATAGTTTTTTATTCCCAAAGCACAGAAAAGCTACCCAGTTGGTAAGTACAGTGTAGAATCCCCAGTAGCTTTTTAATAAATATCGATGCCTGGATACCATCCCATGCATTCTGATTCTAGTTGATCTGGTATTTTTAAAAAGCTCTCCAAAGATTCAAGGATTCTATTGTGTAGCCAGAATTGAACAGTCCTAGACTTGCCCTCTTAACTGTTATGCTGTATCTCTCCTGATAAGGAGCAATACACACAGCACAGGTTACACATTTCATGGCAGTCCAACGCTCAGTGTAATAACTGATGTGGTCAAGAGTCATCAATAGATACTGAAACCACTGGGTGAAAGGTTGTTGGGGAGTAAGACATTCACAGGGACTCCACGTGTCTTGCCACAGGTGACTTACTACTGAATTCCATTGGGCAAAATGTCCTTTTAGAGTGGACACATTTGGTAGGCTGAGCATCACAAATGGTGGGATAGCCGGACATTGTGTGCCTTCTCACGGGATCCGTTATTACACAACATGACCTGTGAAGTATTCATGCCAAAAATGTTTCACTTGAATCAAGCCTCTAGCCCAAATGTCTAGACAACTGGGAGAGATAATCAGGTGGATATCTATGAGATATCCATGTGGGATAATCTATGAGACAACCAACCTGCGCTGTTCAGAAAAGGTCAATGTCATGAAGAACAAAAGCAAAGGGAACTGATCTAGAGAAAGAGGGACCAAAAGAAGCATAACGCAAAATAAGGTGTGAGCCTTGATTAGATCATGGATTGGGGAGAAAATACGGTAACAACTGGGGAAATTTAAATTTCGACGATGGATTAGATGACGTTTTGGAATTACGGTGAATTATCTTAGTTATGATAATCTAAAAGATATTTAGAGGAATGTCCTTATTCACCTGTATACTCTCAAAAGTTATTGAAGACCTCAAAGTGCTTTTGTATATGTGGGTTACATCTATCTATATTTCTGTATTTAATATTAAAACTAAGAAACCTTTAAAATATTACTGCAAAATAAGCATACTTTTGGTTGTATTTCTGTGTACATTTAAGAAAAATTTGAGATCACAAAATAATGATTTCTTGGGCACTAATGAGGTTATTGAGATTATAGTAAATATATCCACAGTTGAAATAGTGAGGAAAAAAGGGAATTCACCTCTAGAATGTACTTGTTTATACTTTAAGTCTAATATCTTAGAAAACTCTAGAAAATCCACGAATACATAAGGACACATGCTATTAGTCATTGGAGCAAGGATTAGCAAAGGTATTCTGTAGAGGGCCTGATAGTAAATATTCCCTTTGTTGTAGGCCACACAGCGACAGACTTCTCTGTCACAGCTACTCCACTCGGTTGTAGCCCAAAGGCAGCTATAGGAACATGTAAGTGAACGGACTTGGCTGGATTTGGCCTGCTGGCTGGTGTAGCTTGCTGATCCCTACTTTACACCCATGAGAAGATGAGAGTGAAAAGAAGAAATAATGTCTTAGTATTAGGAAAAGGGCCTTGACCTGTGGGTTCTCTGACAGGGTCATAAACCACACTTGGAGAACCACTGTTTTAGCTACTGAAATTGATAGTTGATGCTCAACAGGACCTCAGTGCATGTTTCAATTATTCTTTACTGCTAGGATTGTAAACATTCTGGTTCCTTCGTTTTAAATGGCGATTGGATTGTTTTTTTCCTGTGGATTGCTAACTGTAATAATTCAGGTTAAAATCTATTGCCTCAATTATTTTGCTCAGTTGTGGGATCTTTTTAGGGACTGTTTGTGCCCTATTTTGCTCTAGCCTGGTCTATGTTCATCTTCATTTATCAAACCTATTCATTCACTTTGTGAATTACAGACCTTAGAATTTCATACTGTGTTTAATAGTTTACATATAACATTGTCTTGCACGTTTATTATTAGGAAAAACTTGTGTACTTTGTGTTTTTGGTATTAATTTGAAAGGAAATTTTTTCTAGTATTTTCCACAGGAAGTTGTTGATATATATAAGAAAACCATTGGGGTTGTTTTTATGTATTTTTTAACTTACATACCTTAATGAGTACTCTAACTATTTCTAGTAATATTTAGTTGGTTATTTTGATTTTCTAGTGTAAAACAATTTTATCTGCAAATAGTAATTCTGCCCCTTCCTTTCTAATTTTGTGCTTCTTATTACCTCATTTCATTGGCCACTGAACCGTATTACATAATAGTGGTGGTTGCCTTCTTCCGGACTTTAATGGGAATACTTCTAGTATTAAACTCTAAAGCACAATGCTGGTTGTTGGCCTGAGACCAAGTTAACCAAGCATCCTCTTTCTTTTTTACTAAAAGTTCTTATTAGGAGTGGATATTGAATATTTTTTCAAGTGCCTTTTGAGCTTCTTTCAAGATACTCTTTTTCCCTTTGACTTGTTTACATGATGACGTATAACATTGGATAATTCCTGCATCCCTCATATGACCATGAGCCTCGTTTGGTCATGGTATATAACATTTTTTAATATGTAACTCAGTTCTGTTTGCTAATAATTTATTTAGGATTTTTGTATTTATAATACAAAAGTGAGATTGGTCTGTGGTTTATTTTTATTTTGCTGTCTTTGTTGTGTTTTGGTATCAGGTTCTATTAATTTTGGAAGAAGTGTTGGGGAGCCTTTTTCTCAGTGCTTTGGAGCAGCTAAAATAGCATTGAGAATGATCAACTATTCTCAATGATTGAAACATTTAAAGAACTCGTACTTGAAACAGGGCTAGGGCTTTCCTTAGCTGACAGCTTTCTCCGTCTCTAATGATTATTGATCTCTGTAGGGATTTCTGTTTTCTCTTTCATTAATTTTGATCATTTAAATTTTCCATGAAAATGGTAAAGTTGAACCGCATTCTAATATATTTGAATAGAGTTGTACCAGTCTTTTCAGTTGTTTTAATTTCCTCTGCATCTATGATCAAAACCCTTTTCAATTTTCCCCTCATTTTTTATTGCACTAGCTAGTGACCTGTTTAATTTTTTAATAGAAATTTGTTTTTACTTTTTTATTTATTGTAAATAAATAATTTCTATTTTTATCTTTTATTACTAAAGACTTTCAGATATATTAAGTATGAAGTGATCATGTGTAATTGGAAATGCAAGTTGAAGTTTATGATAGAAGTTTGACTGCAAGTGTAGCTTAAAAAGAGTCGTTGACATCTAGTCAGTTCCTTGAAAAAAGCTTCAATTCTAAGAGTTCATTTAGGGACTGTCAGAGGACAGGGACCAGTCAGTTCTCTTCTGCCCCTGGGTCCACCCCCACCCCCCATGAAAGCAATAAATATTGTTTATCAAACTCTTTCCCGCCTTGAGGCTCTGTAACAAATAGTAACTCTTATGGGTTCAAAAAACTGTATGTGGGTAAAATATATAGAGCATAGATTTTGTCATTTTAATCATTTTTAAGTATACAGTTCAGTGGTATTAATTACATTCGTGATGTGCAACTATTACTACTGCCTTTTCCAATAATTTGTCATTGCCTTGAACAAAAACTCTTCAACCATTAAGCAGTAACTCTTCATTTCACCTACCCCAGCCCCTGATAATTGCTAATCTACTCCCTCTCTATAAATTTGTCTGTTGTTGATATTTCATGTAAGTGGAATCATACAGTATTTCTTCTTTTGTGTTTGGCTGATTTCATGTAGCATACTGTTTTCAAGGTTCATTCATGTTGTAGAATGTATTAGAATGTCATTCCTTTTTATAGCTGAGTAATATTCCATTACGTTGTATATACCACATTTTGTTTCTCCATCCATGCTGATGGACACATGAGATGTTTCCACCATTGACATTGAATAGTGAGTAGTGCTGAAACGAACACTGGTGTGCCAGTATGTAGCTCCCTGTTTTCAGTTCATCTGGGCACACACCTGGGAATAGAATCGCTGGGCCATACAGTCATTCTATGAGGTCAGACAATTAAGTTCTCGAACTCATCCTAGAAAAAGTGCTACATACCTTGTTACTGAATGTCACTACGGTCACCTTCAAAGTACTCCGCTTGGGAAGCTATGCACTGATGCCAGCGCCTAGTCCACCCTTCAAAGCAATTTTAAAACTCTTTTTCTAGAATGGCCATCAGAGCTGTCATCGTATTACCCTTGATGTCCTGAATATCATCAAAATGTGTTCCTTTCCATATTTCCTTTATCTTTGGGTAAAGAAAGAAGTCATTGGGGGCCAGATCAGGGAGGGTGTTCCAATACAGTTATCTGTTTACTGGCTAAAAACTCCCTCACAGACAGTGCCGTGTGAGCTGGTGCATTTTCGTGATGCAAGAGCCACAAATTATTGGCAAACAGTTCGGATTGTTTTTGTCTAACTTTTCACACAGCCTTTTCAGCACTTCCAAGTAGTAAACTTGATTAACTGTTTGTCCACTTGGTACAAATTCATAATGCATAATCCCACTGTTATCAAAAAGGTTAGCAACATCATTGCAATAAGTTCACAAACTTAATTGTCAGACCTCATATATTTACCTACTTGAGGAATGTGAGTTTTTTTTAAAGGATTTTTTTTGTTATTAAACTCATACTTATTAAAAGAGTTAACAGAGGTAGAAAATCTTGATGAATTATAAGAAATCATTAAGAATTACATCTGATCTGTATTGAAATAGAACTGGAACTTGCCCAGTTCTTTTTCTGGCTTGCCCTTTTCACTTCCTCCTCTTCCCATTTTTTATCATGGAGTCTCTCCTACCTACTTGCCTAATTTCTCTTTGATATCTCAGCAGACCCAGGAGTTTTCAGAACATTTTTCTAACATTACAAGTAGTTTATTTTATAGAATAAATAAAGCATCTAGGAATAGACATGCCTGTCAGCCTTCTTGCTAGCACTTTTAACACAAAATTATTGGAAAAGAAATTTAAATGAAAGGAAATAATAGGCATTGTTCACACTGTAACCTGGAAATGGAGTTCCCAGGCCTCTGGGATGTCAGTCACTGGGTTTGCCTGCGCTTCTCTTCAGTGGAGGTGAGTAAAGACCTGACGGTCTCTGGAATCACCTTCCCTGTGGCTCTTCTAGCAGCCTTTTCAAGATGGCACTCCCGATTCTCTTGCCTGCTGCCCACTTTTCACTTTATATTTGGCCCCCTGGCTTATTTGATAATCCATTTTCCCTAGGCTTACTGGTAATCAAAAGGGAAGAGCAACATCTTTGTGTGATGGTATGATTTCCCCCCTATTTTCTTTCCTTTGCTCTCTAGATTTCGTCACCCTTGGAACCTTTCTTCCCAGTCCATCCACTCATTCCCCTTTCTGGTACTTTCCAGGTTGAACCGGTCCGTGCTAGTGACAAGTGTCATAACCATTTACAAGTTGCATTATCTTTCTGAACCTGCACGGGTCCTACAATATCGTGTACTCTTGCTGACATATGATGATCTGCCCCTAGGGGCTTGCCGTCGGAGCACATTGTGTTATTTATAAATATTTCATAACACTAAACGAAAATAGTAAATTTGCTTTCAGTATGACTGCAAAGTCAACTTACTTCACTTTTGATTCAAATGATGCCAGCTCACCACTATAAGTTTGACTATTTGTGCTGATCAGAAGCTCTAATCAACAGTTACATGTTTTCAGTAAAAAACAGGATAGCAAATTAATTTTCAATGCAGTTAAGTTACTAAAAATACTTCCAAGTGTGGGATCCTGGGCAAAAATTAAATTTTAAAATGTACTATAAAAGATCTGCTGTGATTAAAAGGTCAAAAACAACTGATCTAGTTCATCCCTTTTGTTTTACAGACGAGGAAACTGAGGCTCAGAGAAGTTACTTGGCTTACCCAGTGTCCCGCAGGAAGTTAGTGAGTTCATAAAAGAAAAATACCTTATACTTATAACAACAGACAATTTCCCCCTTTCTCTTTCCTGTATGTACCCAGATTTTCATCTGGACATCTGTTCCTTCCCCAATTCCTTATACTTTTGGAAAAGTTGACCCCAACTGCTGAGCTGAGTCTTGGTTGTCGTATATCACATGTTTGGTATACTTGGTTACCTTATGCCAATGGAATTTTCTGCATCAATGGAAATGTTCTAATTTGTACTGTCCAGTATTTCAGCCACTAGCTATATGTGGCTGTTGAGCACTTGAGATGTGACTAGTGTTACTGAGAAACTGAAGTTTTAATTGTATTTAATTTTAGTTAGTTTTATTTTAAATGGCTACATATGGCTTCTGGCTACTCTTTTGGTAGCTTCATACCATTCCCTCTTCCCATAGGCTCATGACCTGAAGCAGTCTAATTTGGGTGACTTCTGGGATGTAAGTAGTTTCCTGATGGACATGAAAAGGAAACACTGCCCCTAATTGCTGCTGGCAGCTATCCTATCACTTGCTAAGTTTTGTGGCTAGAAGAGTGGAGAACCAGGAAAAAAATCTGGGTCCATCCAGCCATTAATGGGCCCTGGATCAACTGACCCTGAAGCCTGCCTTTCCTCTGGACTCTTGACTGCATGAGCCAATGCACCACCTTTGATATATAAGGCACTGTGTTGAATGTTCTGTCATTTCAATTAAGAGTATCCAAATGAATACAGAGGGAATGACACGCCAGGCATTAATGCTACTTGCTTGGAGAAAAAAGATGAATAAAGAGTTAAATCTAGATGCTTGTTCTCGAGGTGAAATTAGTCTATAAGGGGAGGTAGAATAACAGGCATGTGCTTGGGTCTTGCCTGCCTTGGTCCCCTTCAGTGGGACTTGCCTCTGTTAAAGCGGTACATGCCATCTACCCCTGCCCCGGGCCTTGGTTAGACCAGGCTTGGACCCTTGACGCAAGGACAGCAGCGCATTGGATGGCCAGTGACCCGTTAGATTTTTTTCCCCCACAACTGGAGGACTCTGAAGCCAAAATGTCCCTTGGAGTGAGGGCTGGAGACAGGCATTAGGGAACAGAGGCTGTTAGTAACCACACAGAGAGAAGAAGAACAGGTTTGCAAAGGAAGGGAAGAACCATACAGAAAGGAAGAGGGAGATGGTGAAAGGGGGAGGGAGGAAGAGGGAGAGAAAAAAAGACAGTTGTCTCTGGGCCTTGAAGGATGAGTAGGGTTTGCCAGGTAAAGGAGGGTGAAAAATACATTTGGCATGAACAGGGGCAAGAGGTAGATGGATGGGAAGTAGAGTAATATCTGCAATAGAAATTGTGCAGGATGCACCGTGGGGAGTCTGTAGAGGAGGTTAGAAAAGTAGCGGTGGTTTTTGCCCAGTTATCTGTGGCTGCTAAGACATCTGGGTAGTGGGCAGTCACCCAAGGCTGTTAAGGAAAGGAGACTGGTTGTAAGAAAGAGGGCAGGCATTGGGCATGACCTGGGACCAGTTAGGACCAGAGCTGTTTGAAGACCTGACAGAGCAGTGGCAGCTGGAAGGTGGAATGGATAGTTGAGCAAGGTATTTCAGAACTAGAATCGACAGAAACGGCAGATCAGATACGAGGCTTAAAGCAGAGGAGGAACAATTCAAGAATGCGATTAGCTTGATGTTTAGGTTAGCAACTGCACAAGTGCTGACATTCTTAAACAAGAAAAAGAAGACCGGGACTGTGAGTTCGGGTTCTGATCAGAGGTTGAATTTGAGTTACACAGGGGGACATTCAGGTCGTGACATCCAGTAGGCGGTTGGAAATAGAAGTGTAGACCCAGAGGAGGGATGGATGGTGAGAGTTATAGATCTGAATATGGTCAAGTGAAGCTATGGGAAATCGATGACCTCAGGTCCATGGCTTCTGGCTGGAATTACCCGAACTAGTCATTGTCTGATCACAGCAAGGCACAAGCTGGAAGAAAGGGAAAGCTCAGGGGCAAGGGCCGGGGCTGGGAAGTAACTGATAATTTTGAGGGTCTCATACAAGAGCTAACAAAAAGTGTGTAGAACTGAGAAGAAAGTGATGAGTATTTTCAAGAAATGAAGGAATGAATGCCTCTCAAATGATTAAAGATGATTTGCATTTAAAAAGACTAATTATTACAATTATTTAAAATCAACCATTTTTCAGGGAGGGCCTCTCTCTCTTTTGCATTTAACCATTGCTTTGGAAGAATAGATTGCAAGAGAATAGTTCAGTTTGGTTTTTATTGAACTGAGAAATAGAATCAGCTGCAAATGAGGAGGGTTAATGTCTTCCTCCAACTTCCCTCTCTCTGCCTGGGATTCTAAGCGCTGTTGGCTGTGAAGTTAGTTTGCAGATTCCAAGAAGGAAAAGCCAATCAAGTAGATCTTCCTGATTCATCCCTTTGGTCAGCAAATTGCAGGTTTGTTCAGTTGAGTAGTGAAGCCTTTTTTGTAATTTGAAGTGTGTAACCTGCTTCCTTAAGGTTTCATTGATTCATCCACTCATCCACTCATTCACTCATTCACTCATTTATTTGCTGTGTTAGAGACCGTTACGTTGCCACTGTGTGCAGTGAGGTGCCTGCAGCTCCATCTCCCTGCCATTGATTCCCCTTTGGATCACTCGAAGTTCTTCCTTAAAAACTACCAGTTAGGTTTTTTAAGTCGTGCAGACACATGTCAGGGGAAATATTTGCCTGACGAATAATGTTGAGATTTACAAAAAAGTTGTTAATGATTCCAATTAAGCCTGTTGAAAAACAACAACAACAAAACAAAACTGGGGCGGGGGAACTGACAGCTGTCCTCCTCTGGAAATAGCATGTCCACCATTAAGGACAGATCTTGTTTAACCTTTTACAGTAAAAAATTGTCCCTGGTTTTCTGACGTTACTTTAAAAAGCAAAAGTTACGGCCAGCCGCGTGGCTCAGTTGGTTAAGAGCTCACTCAAGAGTGTGAGCTGAGCTCTGAGCAACAGCAGTTCAATGCCCAGCTTGAGCTGAGCTGCCGCTAAGCTGCCAACAGGTGGCAGGATGGCTCAGCTAAAAGAAAAAAGCAAAAGCTGAGAAATGACCAAGTTATCCATTTAAGTGGAACCAGCCTGCCATCCCTGCACACCCTATCAGTAGCCCCCCACCCCCACCGCCCCGAGTGACAGCTCAGCTGCCTAGTAAAGTCTCTCACCTCTGCTCCTAATCAGCTGACCCCATTTGGCCAGTGCCCTCAGCTCTGACTCACTTGCTTGAGCTAGGAGCAGAATCAAGTATGAACTTGATAGGCTTGAACTTTGGCTCTGACACTCATTTGGACCCTTTGTTTTTCAAGGCTCCTTTGGTACCAGCTTCTGCAGTTTAGAGGGCTGCATTCTTGACCCTGCAGCACACCTCGGCCTCATTGCACCTACTGCTCCAGGTACTCCAAGGCCCCTTGGGCCCCCCACCCTGGTGCAGAGGGGCCAGGAGCCAGACCTGGCTGGCTAGCTTGTTTGTGTCTCTACCAGGGAAGGGAGATCCAACAAAATGTGGCAACACTCTTAGTAGGAAAAAAAAGTACTGAACAAGAGCTTTTGCCAGTGATGCTTGCCTCTTAGTGCTTCATAATAAATATTTGCCTTGACTTCTTCATAGGTTCTCGCATAAATCAAATGAGGTAATGGAAGGGAAAGCATCTTGAAAAGGAGAAAGCAGAGCACTCTGTTATGGGCATTTTCCAAAGCGTTGTCAAACGAGGCTTCCTGCAGAGGCTCTCGAACCCCGCGATGCCCGGGATGCGCTCTGATGTCTCTCGTGGCCGCCCTTTCCCCAGGGCTCTCCTGCCCGCCTCTCCAGCCTGCGTTCGTGCATCTGCCCATTCAGACCGTAGGTCCAGCCCAGCTGGACTTTGTATTGTTCCGAAGCATTCCCTTCCCTCTTCTGCCTTTGCGCATCTGTGCCTCCTCTCTCCTGCCATGAATGCTGCCTAATTCCTCATCTCCTCCTGTGAAACTTCCTCCAGTCTTCAAATGTCAACTGTCATTTTACATGAGTATTGATTATCTGTGGCTGTATAACAGATTGCCACAAACCTAGTGGCTTAAAACAACACATGTACTACCTTGCACTTTCCGTGAGTCAGTGTAACATAATAAGAAGTATGTATTTGGCCCTGCTTCCGGTTCCTGACACACAGCTCCTAAAACCCTTGTCATTTCCTGAGTGATAGCAGTGCTAGGAACATCTTTTGTTCTGATATTTCGTCTTTGACCCTGGTTCCTGACACAGACCTCCTAAGACCCTTGTCATTTCCTGAGTGACAGACACATCTGTTGGCCCATGAGGCCACTCTTGGTGCACTCCTAGATACCTTCAGGCTGGGGCTGCAAGACGAAGCCATGGTTGGAGGGTGGGAATTCTCAGCCCCAGCCTCCATCCTCCAGGGGAAAGAAGGACTGCGGATTGAGTTCATAACTGATCATGCCTACATATTTCATAAAAATGTCTGAACTACAAGGTTTGGAGAGCTTCAGGGTTGGTGAATTCACCCACGTACCGGGACAGTGGTGTACCCCAACTTCACAGGGACAGAAGCTCCTGCCCTCGGAATCCTTCAGTGCCTCACCCTGTGTGTCTCTTCATCTAGCTGTTCATTGTATTTTTGATTATATTCTCTGTAAACTGGTAAATGTAAATTATATGTTGCCCTGAGTTCTGTGAGCTGTTGTAACAAATCACTGAACCTGAGAAGGGGGGTTATTGGACCCCCCACCCTGATTTGTAGCCAACTCATGGAGAAGTGTGGGCAACCTAGAGACCCACTTCTTCCATTTGGTGTGTGAAGTGGGGAGATGGGCAGTCTTGTGGGGCTGAGTCCTTAACCTGTGGGGTCCGTGCCAGCTCTAACCGTGGGTAGTTCGTGTCAGAATTGAATTAAATGTTAAGATACGCAGGTGATGTCCACAGAAAATGGAGGATTGCTTGCTGTGGAAAACCCATACGTTTGGTTTCCAAAGTGTGAGTAAGGCAGGGAAAAAGGTTTCCCTTTAGTCAGGAAGCTGGCCATGGCGCAGCTCGGTCCCCTGCAGCAGGGTTCCTCATACGGTTGCAGTCAGGGTGCTTCTCGTCTGAAGGCCCAGCTGGGGAAGGACCTGCTTCGAGGCCTCGGTGGCTGTGGGCCAGGTTTAGTTCCTAGTGGGCTTTTGGACTGAGGACCCGGTTCTTTGCTGGCTGGTGGCCGGAGGCTGCCCTCAGCTCCTTGCTGCATGCCTGGGCCTCTCTATGGCAGCTGGCTTCATCAGATCCAGCAACGGAGAGAGTCTGCTATCAAGATGGAAGTTACAGTCTTATGTACCCTAATCATGGAAGTGTTACCCCATCATCTGTGCCGTATTCTGTGGGTTAGAACCAAGACACAGGTCCTTTTCGCACTCTTCAGGGAGCGGATTATACAGGGTGTGGAGACTGGGAGTTGTGGGGATCCCTGGGACCATCTCAGGGCCTGCTCACCACAAGTGTCTCTTCCACAAGCCTTTACTTATTTCTTCCAACTAAGTGTGTCTTGCCTTCTTCATAGTTGCTTTCTTTTGCAGTTTATGTTCTGTGACTGACATTGTTATGGTTGAATGTTTTCTTATCTCCTCGTGTAGCTTTTTGCTTATCCTTCATCCACTTGCAGCTCCCAGAACAGAGTGTTGTATTCAGCAAATGTTCTGTGAAGGACTCCCCTTCCTTCCCTTTTTTGAAACTGAAGAAGGACCAAACGAGCCGCTCTCCTGTTTCCTATCTGAGTCCTTTTTCTCCACATCAGCCACATAGGATCCATTATAAAACCTTCGGATTTGCCAATTTGGCATCTGAAACGGTGACACATCCATGTCTGTGTAACCTGGCTGCAGCCATCCGCACTAGTCTGATTTGCATTTAGAGGTAGACTTGTTACCTTAGTAAGGAGAAGCATTTTCCATCCAAGGTACTTCAAACGTTAGCTGTTTGTGAACGGTGCCTTGTTCTGTTTCCTGGAAGGCCTCATGGGTCTCAGAAATGATGCCGTTTGCAAAAATCGACTTCTTTAAACTCTGTTTTCTTCTGCCTGGTAATGATCACTTCGTGGTCCTGTTATTATTAGGTCACAGCAAATGAACTGATAGAGCGGACCAGCCCTTGGAGAAGCACTTGTTTTGTTCTTTCCCTTTTGCCCAAGCACTGGGCTGGATCTTATTATCTCTGTTGGAGATGTTCAATAGGATGAAATAGTGCATGTGCCTTAAGAGGCTTGGAACATAGGAGAGATATAGTACATGTTTGATATATGTGGGATTGCAGACTCAAAACACGGCAAAACTCATCGAGCCTAGCTTCCCAAGCTTTGAGCCCATTGTGTAACCAACCCTCTAAGATAGCTTAGCATCTTTTTCATTTTGGGGAGTGTTGATGGATAGCTTGTCCTCAGAAGGCAGGTAAAGAAACACCTTTCTGATTTTAGTGAACACTGTATCTGCTGTTGAAATGATCACATCACAGTAAACTGTGAAGCTTGGCCCTTTTAAGAAAAACTCATGACGTCAACTTATACTTGGAGGAATCTCATTCATCTGTTGGGAAAGATGCAGAATTAGTTAAGTTAAAGCCAGCTTAGACGCGAGTACAGAAGTGTGTGTGCCTACATTTTGGGTCTTTTGGGAACCAGGAGGCTAAAGCCACTTAAAGCTTCCGTAGAGAGAAATTTAAAAGTAGTTCCTCCTGGGGAAGAGAAAGATTTGGAGCAGAGAGCGCTCTGAGAAAGGCCGGAGAGTTTGATGATGTAACTAACACAGTTAGTTAACAGCTGGGAATGGGGCTAGGATGGCCGGTGAGGGAGCCACGCTCTCTAGGCCTGAGCTCTGACTCAGGAAGCCGAAGGCATCTGCGTGGTCGGCCTGAGGAGTGTCACCCAATCCTGCCACACACAGCACCTCTTTTCTTAGTCGTCTGTGAATGAGAACAATGCAGGAAAATTGGGTAGTGAAGGGAGTTTTTTTTCCTCCTCATGCTTGAGTATTAGCTTCCTTTTCATTCATTTCTTCATCCTGTTACTCTTAGAATGTTAAGTCCTTCTTTCCCCAGCCTCTACCCATCTGTCTACTCTCAGACAATGTCATCATCTAATTGATTTTCCCACCCTGTATGCCAAGATGTAGAGCCATAGCTCTAGCTATGGATAAGACATCATCACGTGTATATTTCATTGTCACTCAAACTCTAAATTGCTCAAAATAAGAGTTGATTGGCTTCTCCCAGTATCTTATCACTCAGGCAAGTCTCTCCAAAATCTTGTGTTCTTTTCCATTCTTACTTCAATCAACCCTCTTCAGGTTGGAAGGTTGAGTGGCACCTTGGGAAGAGGGTGAGAGGTTGGCATTCGTGAGACTTAGGTTTGAATCCTGCCCTTGCCACTTCCCAGCTGGTACCCTTGGGCAGGCATGCCCTTTGACCTCTGTGAGCCTCATTTCCCTTTTCTCTAACATTGGCATGATGCTCCCTGCCTACTTCATTGAATTGTTGGAGACTATTAAATGTCTCCGTGTGTGTAAATCACCTAACGGAGCCTGCCATGTTCAGGCTGCTCTTTGGAGATACCACTTGCATCTGATCCTCGCCTGAATGTGGAACCCAGCTCTGGATGTCGTGGTACCCTCCACCTCCCCTAGCACTTTCCAGCAGAGGAGTTTGGCGTCTGTATTTTAGAGAAAAACAAAACCTGCTCCCTCGGCTTTCTGCGGCCAGACTTACAAATGGCTGGTGTCTAGATTCAGCACCTCCTCCATTTACTTTGTTACAATGAAGTTGGCATCTCTCTGGCCTCTGCCTGAGGTTAATCCTTTCCCCAGGCTCTGGGTCCCACCCCGTCCTGCCCAGGGGCCTCTCCCTTTCCTAATGGTGCCCTCTTCCACCACACCTTCTTTCGTGGTTCCTTCCCATCAGCAGTGAACTATATCCAAGCCTCCCTTATCTTAAAACAATAAAATAGTGTCGTGATTTCTCTCTCTCCCTTGAGTTACCTCCCTGTATTTTTCCTCTCCTTCACAAACAGACTTTCGGAGCCTCTCCGCAGCCCACCTCCCACTCAGTTCCCCAAGCTCTGCACTCTGACATCACCCGTTTCCTTCTTTAAAATTAGTCTCACTGGGGTCGCCTGTGGCCTTGTCACTAAGGCCACACTGCTGACCGTGCTTTCCCTATTAAAAAGCTGGCTCTTTTTGGCCTCTCTGAGCCCATGAGCCTGGCTTTTCTCCTGCCCCTTTGACCATGCCTCAGTCTCCTTGTGCTTTCTTAAATGTGGGTGTTCCTCACTGTTCTGCCCTGGGCCTGCTTCCCTTCTCATCCTGAGCCATCTCTGAGGGAGCAGGTCCACTTCTTCATTTGCCCTCTGTACTCACGTGACGCCCTCACGTCTTTCTCTAGCCCAGACGTCTCTCTTAAGCCCCGGATCTAACATCCACCACCTCAGACTCGCTCAGTCCCAGCTGAACGCACGCCCCCTCCCAGTCGCCTGACCAGCTCTTCCTGTGCCGGCTCACTGCTCATTTGTCTGGAGCCATGGCTCTCCCATTTTAGGGTGACTCAGAATCAGAATGTCCTGCAGGGCTTGTCCGATAGATTGCAGGGCCCCACCCTCAGAGGTTCTGAGCCACTAGGTCTGGCCCGGGGCCTGAGAAGTGGCATTTCTGAGACTTTCCAGGGGATGTCTTGATGCTACTGGTCAGGGAACTTACTTTGAGAACTACTGATATAAGGAAATGAGGCCGTTTTTCCCATTCCTTACTCTACTGATATGACCTCCCCCATCTCCAGTTCCCCACGAGCATCTAAATAATCTTGTCAGTTTATATACCTTCGATGTACCTCTCTATCCAGATCCCTCTATCCCCTCTGCCACTGGTCTGATTTATTGCAGTAACCTGCTAACTGGCCTTTCCGCTTCCAGTCTCCCTTTCCCTAAATGTGTTCCCCATACAGCAACCAATTTGAGCCTCTTAGAACATAAATCGTGTTAGTCTCCTGCCTTCTTTCTTCTATAGCTCTCCATTGCCTTGGGGATAAATCCAGACTTCTTAATGGTGACCTGGCCTCTACCTGGTCACACAGGACGCGCCACACGTACAGAAGAGCATGTGCAGAGTGTGTGTGTGTGTGTGTGTGCACGCGCGCTCAGCAGTTACTGAATGCTTACTGCGCCCGATCCACTATAGCTCTTTTATGCACGTTAATTTTATTTCATTTTCCCATTAACCCTGTAAGATGGGTTATATTTTACAGAAGATCAAATGTGACCCATTTGATAATGTAGCCATCGTCCTGTACACCAGTTGTGCCCAGGATAACAGAACTTATTGTGAGAGCTAATGACAACAACAACATTAATAGTATCTGACAGCTTTTGTTTGCGTCCTTTGTGCCGGGGTACTACATGCAAACGCAGCTCTGTAAGCCATTCCTGATTTACACAGGAGGAAATGCGGAGAGAAGGAGTGCCTTGTTCAAGGCCACATAGTTTTGAATTTAGGTCTTGTGACTCCAAAGCTCATGCCTTTACCTTATTTTGTCATCCCTATGGGTGGAAGCAGCGTAATTGTAGAGAGAGCTGTTTGTCACACTTGGCATCTTCTAAAATTGAAAATCCTTCACTGTGTGCCTATAACTGAATTATAAAAATTTCGGCAGCCCTCTCATCCTCATTGAAACCCACCACTCTTTCTTCCAGACCCCAGCATACTATGGGGGGAGAGTTTGGATTTGGAGTCATACTGGGTTTTAACACCTTCTTGGATGAACCCTGGGATAAGTGACCACTTTGCACTGCTGATGACTATTCTCTAAAAACCAGAATAGTAATACTCCCCTCTTGGGGTTACTACGAAAAAGAAATGTAGGATACCTGCCCCTTTTCCCCATCCCTGGGCTTCTGTCTTAATGTGACATTGGGCACTATCAGAGGACCTTCCTTGTGGCTTTCCTACAATTAACCATTGCCCCCGCCCCTGTTGTCACCCCTGCCACTGCTCCCCAACTAAGCTATACCCTGCCACCTGAGAAATAGTTCTAAAATAGAAATCCTAGGGGCTTTCTGTTCATAGTGATGGTGGGCTGTTACTCAGACACACACCCTTCCACTGGAACAACTAAGAATATTTGGATTAAAAAAACCACCTTTCTTTTTAAAGCATCAAAGAGTTGACAGGCATTATCAGGTTAAAACTGGAGTGGAGAATCCAAGAGACATTGCAGATTTGACCAGTGGTTATGGGGGTCACAAGGCCCAGACTCTGTCTGAGGGTGAGGGCAGCCCTGAAACATACCAGCTCTTACAGGGAATCACAGCCCAGATTCAAGCTGACTGGGGCAAGCAAGGCATCTCAAGTCTTGAATAGGTTTAAGGGCTGGTAATGTCTCCAGGTACCTGGCAAAATCTAGTGGAAATTCTTTCAAAAGGAAAATTTTTTCAATCTAGGCCTGAAATTATTCAGCGGCCAGCACATGAATATAACCAGGTACCCAAAGAATCCATACTCCAAGGCTAGGGACCATCAGCAACCACAAAGAACAGAAACTGCCCTTTGTAAGTGTCATCAGATATTAGAGTCATTGCCATCTATTACAAAACTATGTTTCAAAATTAAAAGATAAGCTTGAAGATATCTACAGAGAACTGTGAAATGTGATGCATAACAAATTGGAAAAGGATTGAAAAAAAACTTCTAGAAATAAACATAACTAGTAGAATTAAAAACTCAGTGGATGAGGAAAAGTGTGTATTCGAGTTTAAAGAAAAAAACCTCAGTGTATGGATTTAACAGAAGATTGGATAAAGCTGAAGAGGACACTAACAAACTGGAAGACAGTAAGAAAAAAAATTACCCATTGTACGGAGAGACAAATTAGAAATCGCATAGGGAGAGGGTAAGAGACCTAGCAAATACATTGAGAAAGTCAAAGTTTTATTCAGAGTCCTAGGATATGAGAGAAGATTTTCCATAACAGTTGAGATACCAAACCACATATTTAAGAAGACCAGTGATTGCAAGTAGAATTTAAAAAAAAATAAATCTAAACTTAGATACATCAAGATGAAACTATAGAAAACCAAGCCAAGAGAAAAACCTTAAAACTAGAGAAAAAAAATTATCTTCAAAGGAGCAACAGACTGACCATTGACTTCTCATCAAATATAATTCTAATCATGTGATGCTCAAAATTTCCAATGGCTTACCACCCCTAAAATATAAAAGACATACTCTTCAGCATGTAAGGCCTTTTGTGGTCTGGTCCCTGCAGCTTGTTTAGATGCCAAGAACCTTCCTCCTCCTGGGTTTACTCTTGATGGTGTGCCTTTGCATATGCTCTTCCCCTTTCTGGAGTGTTCCGCACCCCCATTCATCTAGCCAGCTCCTGCCCAGCTTTCACTCAGCCTTCCCATTTGCAGCTCAGGGCTTCACTGTCCAACAGTCTCCCTTCTTACTGCCTTTAGGTACGCTGTGCCCGCTGCCGTCAACACCATGTACTTCCAGTGTTTGCTTTCATCTTTGTCTCATTTCTAGCACACGAGCTCTCTGAGGACAGAGACAGGGTTGTTTGCAGTGCCTGACAGTCCGCTACGCAGGACCTGCACTGGGTGAACTCTGGCATTTCAGGGGAACCATCACCACTTACACCATATCTTGATGTAGGTTTTCATGGCCCTTCCCATGGTTCTGGCTCTGATTTTCTGGGTGTGTGGGGAAAAGGTCACCATCGCCAGCACCGGGGTTCCTACATGCTGTCATTAACTGGCTCTGCCTTGTCATTACTCCCATTTCCTTGGTGAAACTGGAATCACAGTGCCCGCTCTTCCCACAGGAGGAAGTTGTGGTGTGGACCAAATGAGGTGACGTATGTGAACACGCTCACACAACTCTCTGGCGCCACACAGTTTCATTGGCTTTATTTCACAATGAGATACGTGCCTGCTGGGGGTTTGGGGAAGAAGAGATCTCATGGTGCCCCTGAGCCTTGATCCTGGCAGAGCTGGCTGTGGGGCCCCTCACCTGCCTGGCCGACTCAGAGCGTAGAAACGACTGGAACGTGAACATCGCCTGCCCCGTGACGCCTCGTGGTGTCATTGTTACATTTCACTGAAAGGAGGGGCCCATCAAATAAGTTTTCCTGGCTGATTAATTTGGAGAGATCGGAAGGGAAATATTTTTATTTGTAAAAAAAATTACAGTTTTTCATTGAGTTCTTATTGGACATTGGAAATTTTTCTAGCCCTTCATTCAAAGATGGAAAACACTTGTAATTTTGTCAGTTTGTCACTCTTTGAATTGGATAGATTAAAACACCTTTTGCCCAATTCCTTTGTTCTTCACATTGTCCCCACTTAGCATCACAGTCTAATAATCTGAAAACCTTGTGATGTGTTTGTAAAGCGTTGAGAATCATCAGACTTGTCAGCCTATTGTTTATGTATGAAAAGGCCAAATCAGGATGATTTTTTTTTTTTAAACCAAACAAGGTGTTGGATTTGCACTATGTCAGTGGCAATGGCATTTTATTTTTTAAATGTTTAAAATAGAAGTTTCAGATAATCTGTAGAAAAAGGTTAGGATCTCACTGGACTTTTCTTCCTAGAGTGTGTCTTGGAGGACTATAATGAACAGTCGCTTATATTAGTCGTGTATCTAGTTTTCAGAAAATTCTCTCTTTCAGATGAAGAATTTTGGTAATCTCTACTTTCTAGAATTTCTTGAACTAAAAGGGACCACAGAATTCTCCTGGTGTGGCAACACTGAGGGCTGGGTGTGCACAGTACCTCTGCCTTGTTGGGCACTGCCAGCAGCTCTGTCCAGCCTGGTAGTTTCGTCATGGAGTTATTGCGCTATTGCGGTATTCTTCCTGATGTTCCGATTCATCTTAATTCAGATCCTGATTGTCTCGCCTAGACTGCGACCCCGGCTTCCTAAATCTCTCTGCTATTGCCTCCTCACTCCAGAACGCTACCAAATTCATAGCCTTAAAACGTGTGTGTCCCCCTTGCCTTTGTAACACTTTATAGGATAGTGTCCAAGCTTGTTGGTTTCATCACCTGGACCTGTGTGACAGAAAGCATGTTCTGCTGAGAATGGCACTAAATCCTAAAATACCAATGGCTTAAATGAGAAGTTGATTTCTCGCTCCAGGAAAAAGGCCAGAAGAAGGCAGGCCAGGGCTTGTAGGAGAGTTCCGGTCTTCAGCTGTTCAGTGTGTTGCTTTGCACAGAGAAAGCTCCCTGGTCCTGTGGCCTCCAGGACCAGGACGAGTACGTACATGAGGTCTAGCCATCACATCCACATTCTAGCCAGCAAGAAGGAAGCAAGAGGGAAGGGCTGGCCTCTGTCCTTTAAGGACGCTTCTGGAAGCCACTTAACAACACTTTAGCCTGCACCTTATTGGCTAAAAGCCCTATAGGCCATGCTTAGTTGCAAGAAGGCTGAGGAGTATAGCCTGTTAGCTAAAAATTGGAGTTCTTATTACCAGGAAAAGAGAATAGGTAACTCGGTAGTAAGTATAGTCTCTGCCACAGGACCTGTCCCCCCCCGCCAGCCTTGTTCTCCCCGTCCTGGCCCCTTCCCACCCATCACTTGTGTCCTCAGCCTGTTAGTAGCCACAGTCAGTCTCCTACTAGTCCTTTCGGTGTCTGGGCCTTTGCATGGAGCTCGCCTTTTCCTGAACTTTAATTTTCTTGTCCTTCTTCAAATCATCTATATATCCTTTGATGAACCCCCAGTCACTTCCTCAGTGGCCTTTTCTTCTTCAACGGTAACAGCAACAGCACATTCTTTCTTACTCCTTCTTACTCGAGTACATAGCAGCTTCCTAAACTCAGTAGTTGAACTCTTCTCTGCAGCTTGGGCTTGAAAAACTTAATATGGAAGTTCTCAGCATGAAAACTGTATTTAAAGCCACAGCCCAGATCTCTGTTTTGTTTGTTTGTTTTGTTTTGTTTTTGAGGGTAGTGTCACTGGCCCTCATATGTGGGACCCGAACCGGGGCCGCTGGCTTCCCAAGCCGGCTCTTAACCAATGCGCCACTCGGCCGGCCCGGATCTCTTTTTGAGTTCCAGACATTCCTTTGAACTGCTTCCCAGTATTATCACTTCAAGATTTTCCAGGTAGCCTCTCACATAGAACCAGCTCCGAAATACAACTCTTGATTTTCACCTCCTACTCTAGTCTTTCCTGTGCTGATAATGGTGCCTCCTCCATCAGACTAGCTGCTGATGCTGGAAATAGCCCTGTACTTCTCATATCTAATAATCCTAAACTCTCCTGTCTAATTACCACCAAAGTCTATTAGTTCAACTCCAAAGTAGGTCTTCAATTGATCCTTTTAATTGCACCTCCGATGCCCACCTCTGAGCACTGTCCTCTCATGTCTGGACTCCTGCAGGAGCTCTTAACTGGTAGAAGCCTGCTCTGAGCTCACCTGGCACAATGTCACTTCCGTATCCAAATCCTGAGCCAGCTTCCCGTCACTAGAAGGCCCCGCCTGACTTGCGTCCTGTCTGCTTTTCATTCTCGTCTCTCGTCATGCCCGTTCTTGCTTACTGTGCTCCACCCATGTGGTCTGCTTTCTGTTCCTCGATGGTGCCTGGAACTTCCCACCCCCGCCCTGTCCCTGGTGCATTCCCTGCCCGCTTGCCTCCTTTTTCACTCCTACACACACCATCCTCATGTCTCAGCTGAAATGTCACTCCACACAGGGACTGTCCTTGATCTCTCAATCTAAATCTTATGTCCTCTCCTCTCCTTCCTAAGGGACCATTCTTTCCTTCCCAGCATGCATCACAATTTATAACTTTATGTTTATTGATTGTTTATTGACTGTCACGCCTACATTAAGGTATACATTCTGTAAGGGCTGCAACCATATTTCTTTTACTCATTGCTGAATCCCCAATGCCCCATGCTCAGTAAATGCACATGGAATAAGTGAATAAATAAATGATCTTGTGATTAAACAATGCAGTAGATTTCTCTCATTAAATTGGCACCTTTGTGTTCAGTGTGGGAAACCTATAAAGGTGATTCACCTTTCTAACCTGACATTGTGTTTCTTCACACTTATTGAACATATCCAGGATGCTCACCCCCAGGGCTGTAAACTTAGTTTAATTTGTTAATTCAACTCCAAAATGCACTCTTGTCTGAACAAAGCCTTACTTCTGCCAGGAAAGCCTTATAACACAGAACCTGAGAAGGTGATGTTAAGGTGTGGTATCTGAAAATCATGACTGGGCCCAGAGCCGTGGCTTGCCCTCTTTCTTTGGATACAACTTGCCATCATCTTTGGAATGGCACACTTGCTTGTTGTTGGGATAAAATTTACAGCAACAGTCAGAAGATGGAGCCATCAGTGACCATCACAGAAAGCAGTGTGCCCAGGATTTGGGCCGCCTTGGAAAAACCCTCAGTATCCAGTAGTGACTGCCAGCTCTTGAGAACCAAAAACTCAGAGATGAGTTATCTTGGTAGAGTGTCCTTGTTCATGGTCATTCCAGCCTCCTGATCTTTCCTGAATTGCCTTGTTCTGTAGAACACACCGGCAGATACGTTAGGGGACAAATCGACAACTTGTGTGGGTGTTTTTTTTCTCCCTAAGAGTATAAAAGATGTTGTTCTGGAAGCATCCATGGTTTGGGAATCCTGGACTATGGTCTAACATAAAAGATGCATTTGAATGATGTCCCTCTTTTACTGCTGGACAGGGTGATCCACAGTGGGAAAGTTTTCACTTGCTTTCTCTTTTTGGAAAGCAGTGAGAGTTCTGCTCTCAGTGGGCATGATGCTGGGTATATTTCAGCATAGATGGAAAAGCAAACAGTTGGTCATTCTTAAGCCCCAGTAGATCAGCTCGTGTCAGTGTTGCCAGAGGATGCCCAGAGTGGTGACAGTTGGCTTTAAGCTGAGCCTTTGCTAAGAGGCAGCCAGCCCTGAAAAGGATTGATTTTGGCTTTGGTCACGTCTAAACGATAAGTACACGTCTCTCTTAGCTCATTGGGTGCATCCCACGTGAGTTGGTCTTGACCCCTAGATCAAGAAACGCCAGTATAGTTAGTTGGCTAAGAATATTTTGTGGTGTGAGGGAAATCTACTGTAACACATGAAAATACAAAATATTACACGTTCGAAAGTGTGTAATTTGCTGCTTTTGTTCCTGAGTGGTTTTAATACTTCTGGTACAGAGCCTGACTCTCTCTTTATTGGAGAGATGTGGCTTTAGTTTTTTGGGTGAATGTACTTTTTATAAGTTTTTTAAGAAAGGAAATTAAACATTAAAAGACTGTACTTTATATAATGTCACTAAGAAAAGCCAGGAAAGTCAGGGTTGGCGTATTTATTTATTTATTTATTAAATATAATCTATTTCCCACTGTTTTGTTTGTTATGGTTGGTACCAAAGTACTTTTACAATTAACATTTATTTTGATTTTGCTTTATTTTAGCAGATGTGCATAATTAACCTGCATTATGTGCATAATTATGTGCATAATTATTCTGCATTATGAGCAGGGGCAGTATTTAGTGTCTAGTTTTTTGGCATTTTGACACATGGACCATTTAGTTTAATTTAACATATTTTATGCTGTGCACCTGTGTGATGCTTATTATCTGAATAACATTAAGTAGGTAAAATGTGACCTGCTGAGTGTGAGCGTTAATCCAAGTTGGTGATGTGATTGACTTTAGCCAAGTCCCCTAACTGCTGTGGGCCTGGGTTCCCATTTCCATATAATGAGTAGTGTGGAGTAAATAGTATCCAAGAATCCTTGGAGCGCTGAATTTAAAAATGCCGTGAGCCTGTATGCCTAGTAGATACGCCTCTAATGGATTTCTCCTCTTTTCTCTTTTTAATTTAGGAAAAGAGGAAACTGGTGCACCAGCTACAAAAGACAAGAGCACCTCTGTGGCACCGGACGTAAGAGCTTTACCAGAGAAGTCGCTGCAGCGGTCAGCAAAGGTCATTGCTTTCAGATTTCCTCCATTTGTTCAATGGCCGTCGCCTGAGCTCCCTGTCACGGGCCTCATGCGATCGATTCACTTAGAACTGTAGTTGTTTAGGGAACCAGAAATGCCATTGGAAGCAGGGTATCATAAAAAGTGAATCTTTTAAAACTTTATAAACACATGTGCATATATTCATTTGCCTGCCTTTGGATGAAGGCCAAGGCCTTTTCTTTGTACGTGGGTGTGTTTATTGAAGTTCTGCATTATCTTTTTCTGTTTAAACCACACTCGTAATATGATATTTATGATTTCCAGTTTGGGTTACTTAAAGCAAGTGAGAATTTAGGTCCTGGTGAAGCAGTATGAGTGTAGACTCCTAGAGTTTTATTCAAGTTTTTTTACTGTAATGTTTTTTTTATTTTTGGCATGCCCATATCTAATTCAAAAATAAGCTTTTGAAAAGTCTTTTTTAGTTTTACCAAAGATTTAATTTTGTTATCATGGAAACAAAAACAATTGCTTTTATGTCCTGTTTTTGTTGTTCTGCATAATTCCATTTACTTTTTAATTATGCGGGCTAGTGGCATATTGAGAAATGGGATCAAACACAGCTGACCGCAGCTACACTGCTCGTGGTGGGAGAAACGATGCCAGGCAAAGAATCAGGTGACATAATGGCATGAGGCTTGCTCTCCCACAGGCCCCGGCAGCACGTTTAACTTGGGAGTGGTGTTCCACTCGCTAGCAAGTTGCTGAGGACAGTGGCTTCGGCATGGTGACAAAAGGAATTTTTGCATTACATTGAGTATATGTTGCCACCATTGCCCTTCGAGTTTATCTAGATTTTTATTTTAAGCAGCATTTGAATACTAACTATATGCCAGGCAGCATGCTGGGTGTGGGAGATTGTATTGAATGGAGAGCCTGTGGGCTAGATCTGGCTCGCACACTTGTGTTTTGTTTGACTTGTGCAGTATTTTCAAATTTTGACTTGGTAGCTGACATTAAAAAAATGGGAGTGTTCACATAAAAAAATTAGGTTTCTGGCTTCTCCTGATAAACCAAAACGCCCGAGAATACTGGGCCACGTTCTTCAGTGACTTTAGTCAGAGCCGAGTAGAGGCAGCTCTCTGTCGATGGAACTTGTGTTCTGTCATTGGCAACTGACCCCCAATTTACCCTGCCCTGTGGATAGGCAGCCCTGACTCTGTCTTTGGTGTTTGCAGGTGGTTTACATCGCGGAGAAAAAGCATTCCCGAGCAGCGACGGGCTTCCTCAAACTCCTGGCTGATAAGAACAGCGAACTGTTCAGGAAGTACGCGCTGTTTTCGCCCTCAGACCACCGGGTGCCTAGAATATACGTGCCTCTCAAAGACTGTCCCCAGGACTTTGTGACCCGGCCCAAAGATTACGCCAACACACTGTTCATCTGCCGCATCGTGGACTGGAAGGAGGACAGCAGCTTTGCCCTGGGGTAGGTGGTCTCGGGTGGAAGCACAGACAGACAGAGCTGGGGGAGGGTCCTCTAAGTAAACTTCCTCTTTGTATATTTTAATTATTGTTTCTTTATTGAAGCATGGGTACATGACATATTTTGGTCCTTGTTTTTAAGAAATTGCCTTATTTACCACCTCAACAGGTTATCTGTAGGTTCCTTGAATCGTTAGGTATTCACCTTTTTTGTTTTTTGACATAAAATATAAGCATTCTGAGCCTCTACTTATTTCCTATTATGTCACAAATCCCATTTGTACTTGTGAACTGCAAAGAATTCATCTCATCAAACAACCAGACCCCTCCTTTCAGACACTAGTATTAAAATATACAAACTTCTAGGCATAGTCAGGGGACCCCAAAATTTAAAAATTTTCATGTTTTAAATATGAAACTGAAGGTATGTTTGAATGATGTGCTTTTTTTTGGTACTGATCTTCAGAGGTTTCACTTCTGGCATTAAAAACCAAATTACCCAGCTGTCAGCAGGAAAAGGCTACCATGTCTTCGTGGAAGCTGTCAGAAACCAGTCTTCCTTTAATGCAGGTTATATAGGCACAGAGCATCCTGGATAACTGCTGGACCCAGCTGAGGGATCAAAGGCTGTGTTTATTTTCTTCTTACAATTGGTATTCACGTTGAAAGAAAAGCAATATTGTTTTAGCTAAATCTTTGGCTCTTTATTGTCGATGGTGTCTGGTTTATGCTTCACAGGAAATGAAAATAAAGGCACATAAGCTAGAAAAGAGTTTGTCCTGACACTTTTAGTCCAGTTTGGTGACTTGCTTGTTGCACGTCATCTGACGTGTACAGGACAGACCCCCCCGAATGTCCTGTGGATGTGAGCGCCAGCACTGAGCGGGTGGCTCTGCTGTGCTGCGCCTCTTTGCCTAGTGAAGTGAGCCAGACTGGATCTGCACGTCATACCTGATGCAGCTGAGGGACAGTGTCCTGAGCCCCTCGTTCAGTGACATGACTGGGGGTTTACAGGCCCTCAGAGCCACTCAGGAGCACGCGCACTTTCTTTTTGACTCTCAAGTGGTGTGACTGCAATGTCATCATTTTTAAGCCTAACTCGTTATCCAGAAATGACGTCAACCCCTTGAGCCCTAAATAGTCCTTCTCAGAGGCCCGCCAGTTTCTCACCATTAACTCCCACGGCCCGATAAGGGCTGTGCCACCTGGCCTCTGTTGACTGTGCCCACCACAGGCGGGTTGACAGTGGAAAGGGAAGACTTTCCCAGCACAGCAGGAAATCCAACCTAGTCTTTTATCTGCCTTTCTGCCTGTCCCATTGTGTACACTCGATTGGGCTGCTTCCTTAGTTTTCAACTTGACGGGTGGAGTCAGGAAACGTGCAGGGCGTGAGGCTCTCTCACAGCTTGAGTGGGTTTTGTTAGGGCCGAGCCATTACGGCTGAGGGGCAGCAGGCTTGGGGGGCGGTTATCACTTTGTGAGGGGTGTAAATGTCTAATCATTATGTCGTTTTGCACACCTGTAACTAATATAAAAAAGTTTAATTAGAAAAAGTACTCTTGTGGGTAAAGGCCAATCGTAATTGAAAAGGGAGCCAGGCCTTTGAAGCTGCAGGGACATTTGCTGAATCTACAGAAAGAATATTTAAAAAGAATAACATATATTAATCATATTCTTTTCAAAGTAAAACAATTTGAGGCCTCTAATAACTTAGATAGAAAGCTGTGCTAACCTTTTCTCTATCTTCTTTCTATAAAATCATTTAAAATTATCCTTTATGGAAATATGCCTTTTAAAATCTTCTTGAAAAAGAGAAAATTCGTCTCAAGAAATAAAACATGGCAGGTTTTCATGATGAGGTTCTCGGATGATGTCTGTCTGTTTCCCGAGGGTGCGAGCTGCAGCTGTTTGGCGTGGTGGCGATCTCCTTGCAGTTTGGTTCTGCCTATCAGTTACTGATCTTAGGAGCTGAGTTCCCTGTTGCCAGTCAGCACATGCTGTGCAGTGACGGTCTGGGGTTTCCTCTCTCATCTCCGCCAGGTTGTGACCAGGAGCTCACGTGAAGGTTGTGCTTGCTGTGGGTGCGAATGTGTGTGGTTGGCTTCCGCAGAAACAATGCCTCAAATCCGAGTTTAGCCAGAGGCTTTTTTCCTGCCCCAACACCCTACCCTTAAAAGTATCAGACGTTGGGCCAGTCAAGTGGCGTGGTGGTTAAGCACTAGCTTGGGAAGCCAGTGGCCCCGGTTTGGGTCCCACATATGAGGGCCAGCGATACTGCCCTCAAAAAAAGAAGAAAAAAAAAATCAGACCTTTTCTGTCTTAATTGCTACTAATTCAAGTCCAAAGTCATTTACTTCTTCTCTAATTGCATTCAGTTTGCAAGACACATGTTAATGAACGATGTGTGAGCCACTGTGAGAGACAGAAAGGTAAACAAGCGATGGCATCACAGCTTCTCTCTTACCCACGCTGACCAGTCCAGCCAGCACATGGTGACTTTTCTCTACCCCATTCTGCACGCGAGCTTCTGCACTATTCTGCTTCACTCTCCTCAGCAGCCACCTGCCTGCCCCAAAATGGCACCGCTAGTCCTGTGCAGCACATACTGAGGTCTAGATCACAGTACAGAATTTCTAGGGTAGGAGAGCTGATCATCTAGCTTGAGACAGTTATTCGCCCTGGTCAGTAGTTTTAACCAGAGGTAAGAATCCAAGGTCCCACACTTTACTGTCCAATTAGCAGGGGATGTGGGACTCCAGTCTCTGGGAAGCAGTGTGGATAAAGCAGACAAATTGAATAGCCTGTCTCTTTGAGCTCCAACTCTAGTACAAAACAGAATGTTGGAAGTTCTTCCATAGGAACAAAATAATTTTCTGGAAGTTTGGAGGAGGTGCATGAAGGCGGAAATCCAGGATTGTTTCTTGGAAAATGGAAGCCTCTTTGCTAAAAGATCACTCTTGCAGAGCCCTGAGTGAGTGGGAAGGGACAAGACTGGAAGCAAATGTTCATGATAAGCTATTGCAGTCGGAGATGGGGAGAACTCGAAGGAAATAAAGGAGTTGCAGTAAAGGAAACAAAGGGAATGAGAAGATTCAGGGGAGATGAAGGAGGGCAAACCGCAGGCATGCTGCCGATTAGAAGTGGGGTGTGAAGGAGAAGGACAGAATCTTGGGTGACCTTTCAGGCTGCCGACTGGTAGGTGGTGGTGGCCTTTACCCACGATTCCCTGAGAGCAGCCTCAGCCCCTTCCATCCCCTTTGCTCACGCCTCATTGCTTGCCATTTCCCAAGCTGAGTGGCTTTGTTCATGGTGCCCAACTTTTGCACACTACACTTCCTTTCCCAGCAGTGGCTTTCTCCTCTCCCCAGACTTCAATAGTGAAATACCTGACGTTTAAACTTACCTTCGTTGTCCACCTGGAAAATGTTCCCCGACTCGGAGTCCTCCCTCCCGGGGGCTCCCATGGCTTCTAATAACACCATTATCGTTGCTCTTCTCTGTTTCTGCTGTAATTGCTTGTTTTGCAAGCTGTTTCCTGGCCATGAGCTCCTTTCGGAAAAGGTGCTCAGTGAACGTTTGCTGGCCACTCAGATGGGTAGATGAAAATGATTTGATGATCCCGGGGTCTTCAGCCAGGTTAACCGGGAGGATGTTGCATCATAAATCAAGCTAGAAAACACAGAAGTTGTCTGGAACAGAAAGTGATGGGAACCAAGTTTCTATGATTTCACCACCAACACTTGATAACAACATACAGTCAATATATAAACTCAGGTGGAGAACCCCAAATTTAGAATCTTTAACAAAAAGATTAAATAGAACGTACACATTAATAAACTAAGCTAATTTCAGTAGCTTTGGAAGGGGCCTTAAGGACGCCGTCAGTGCTGGTGCCCCTTTGGTGTAAGCATGGCTCCCCTGGCAGCCCCAGTGGCACTTTGGTGCTTCCACTTTAAGGGGATCCTCGAGATCGTTGCAGTGCCGGAAACCTCTGGTTGTTAGAAAGTTATTTTTCATCTTATTCTTAGAATTGTCATGAGAGCTCTCAGTTGATCCTGTTCACCTCTGTGCATCACACCTACCGCGTTTTCAGGAATCTTCGTCTGTAATGTTACCCAAACCCAAAAGTAATCTGTTCTTAGTGAACCCTGGCTGGCTTTTAGGGATCACTGCCTTTTGTTATGCATCACAACATACTGAGTACTTTTAATATTTAATACTGGACTTGCCGTGTCCAGGATATTGGAAAAGCCACATTGACTTCCTCGCTGGAATGAGTTATAATTATATAATCAGATTTACAGTTTTCAGAGCTTCCCAGCCCTCTTAAATCATCTTTCCCTTTAGAAACTCTTGCAGTGGAATTCATGCCTATATTTCCTCAAACTTTTATGAAATCTACTACAGCCCCAGCCTTCCCTTCCAGGTGTTCATGAGCATGGAGCCATCAGGGTCACTTTCTGCTAGATTCGTCCTGGTTTCTTTTTCTTGAATACTTAAGGGAAAGTATTACAGCAGCTACTGTGAGGAACATAATAGTGTTTCTTGGCGAAGAGGAGGAGGGAAAATGAATAAGCCAGTGCATGTATGGCAGGGCGCGAAATTTGGGGTTGAACATAGCATTGTCTAGGCTTAACGGGAGGCTGCTAAAATGAGAACTAGAGAGTGGCTTGCAGTATTTGCAGTACGTTTTAATGAGTGTGGAGGATAGCAGGCTCCATTGGAGAGAGTGACTGGACGAGGTGAAGGGGAGGAAGGAAGTCTTGAGTGATGATGCGTGAGGTGGAGGAGGACATGGTTGGTGGAGGGCAGGGAGTCTGTTCTGGTATCGTCATCTCCCAGCTTTGTACCCATAAGGTGTCAGTTATTAGATAATCAGAAATATTTGTTGAGTGATGGAAGCAAATACATTTATTATTCCATTCAGTTTTGGTGGATACTGAATTTCTTATGAATCGGGAGGTGGTCACTAAACATGATATTGCATTTAGCAGGAAAATGAAAGAGGAACTAGTTTGGTAGAAAAAACAAACAGGAGAAATTAGTTTGTTTCATTATGGCATAGCCTACAAGATGAGCAAATTGAAAAATAGCTCTGCCCAATGTTTCCCACCATGCAAAAGGAGCGTTTCACCTTTTCAAGAGTACACTCCTTATCTGAAGACTCTTCTGAGGCTGCGTTATGTAATACTTGACTTGAACTTCAATTACCAAACTCAGACTTTAGAAGTCCTTTCCAGGGGGCAAATCAGGCTGAGGAGGGGGCTCTTTTTTGTGACTGTTGGGCTCCACCTGGTGGACCAGAAGGATTAGCTTTGGAAAAAGCTACGTCTTCAACATGGAGGGCATCCGGCTCTAAGCTGAGCGAAAAGGACACGGAACGCAGGAGAACGGGCCCGATCCAGGCTCTGGCTACCAAACTGCTTTTCCTTGCGCTGTGTGCCGTCATTAACGCGTCTTTCGTGGTCATCAGCTTCCTCCACAGTTTCTGGTACATCTTCTTGAAAATATTCAAGTATTAGAGAACTTTATTACCCTTAGCTTCTCTTATATCCTTAAAGGCTTTCAGCCTCCTTTTCTTCTCCTTTCACATCCCAAGCGTCAGGGCCTCTCCTAAAATCATCCGGGATTGTTGAGCCTTGCTTCCTTTCCACAATCCGTCATCTGTTTCACTGATCTGCCCACACTTTCCCTAAAGCCCTCCTTCCTTATTTGCCGCCTTTCTGATCTGTCATAACACTGATCCAGAAAACGGGGAAATAGCATGTTCTCTCCTCCTGATTATTGAAAATAGTACGTAAAACATACAGGCAAAGACATTGAGTGTTTCCACACGTCGTTTTCACTGTGTGTTGTTGCTGAAGCTCTGGGCCCTCATAGCGGATGTGTCAGTGTTCTCCATCCACTTGCATGTTCCCAGGGCTCTGATCTCATGGTATCTGTGTGCATGGAGTTTTCAACACGGACCAACATGCATGAGCGCATTTATTTAGGAGTGATGGTGGCAACAGTGATAATCACTACAGGAATGCATGGATACCTTGCTGCGTATAGCCTAGTTTTAAGGCCAAAACTTCATAGAAATATGTGGTAGAGAACAGATGACTGGCTGAGAACACTAGTGTTAACTGTTACTTTTTCTTTTTTTTAAGGCAAATAGTCCAGTTTGAATGACTTTCTTGTCTTTTCTTTTTAGCTGAGCCATCCTGCCACCTGTTGGCAGCTCAGCTCGGGCTGGGCATCGAACTGCTGTTGCTCAGAGCTCAGCTCGCGCTCTTGAGCGAGCGCTTAACCAACTGGGCCACTCGGCCGGCCCATGACTTTCTTGTCTTAATTTCTTGTAACTCTAACTGGTCCCTTCCCTCAGTAAGCATTTCACTTGTACATCACCCAGAACAGGGGACCTGATGCTGATTTATAGAGAATGTTTACACACACACACACACACACACACACACAATCCCCAGCTATGAACTGTAGGAAATTGGGAAGGTTGTTTAGCACCATCCCAATTAACTTTACAGTTGGACCCAGTCGTGGTGTCATTGATGCTGAATGGGAACAGTAGTTGTAGAGGAACACTGGTGAATGAGAAAATTTGAGGTGGCTATGATTATAAATTACTCTAATGAGGAAAGCTTTGTAGCTCACAAGTATTTTTCATTGCAATATCAAAAGAAAAAAATTAATTTTTATTTTTTCCAAATACATATGTATTATGTATTTATTATTAAAATTATTTAAAATATACTATAGAAAGTGAAAAATTTCCATAATTTCACTCCCCTGAAATAATCACTATTAAGCATTTTGGTATATATTTGTCTAAAATGTTTTTTTAGAAATATTTATTAACATTAATTGCATAGTATGTTTCACGATAATATATGTAACACATATATAGTTTTTGAATTCTGATATTAAAACCAACCCACGAATTTACCACCCAGATTAAGAAATATGTCATGATACTATTGAAGTTCCCTGTGTGTTCCTTTCTATCCTAGCCCCTAAATTTGTCTCACAAACATACTAATTGAAATGTGCTTTTCTTATTAATTTACCTACATTTATATCCCTAAAAGTGTTTGTTTTGCTTGTTTTTGAACCTTATAAAAAATTCCGTGCTACATATATTCTTCTGTCACTTTCTCTTCTATTCAACATTATGTTTCTAAGATATATCTGTACATTTCATCAATTTAAACTCATAATGTTTCCATTTCTTGAATTATACCATAATTTGTTTATCTAGTAATGGATATTTTGGTTGAACTGAGGTTTCTGCTATTATAAACAATGCTTTTACAAATATTCCAGTGATTACTAACTAAAGTTCTCTAGACTCTACTTACGAGTAGAATGACAGGTCCGGCCAAGTAGTGCATTGGTTAGGAGTTGGCTTGGGATGTCAGCTCTGAGCAGCAGGACTCTGGTTCGGATCCCACCAGAGGGCCAGTGATGCTGCACCTTCTACAGTTAAGATGGTGAACAACAGCTCAACCTGGAACTGGGCTGCTGTGAGTCGCCGGTGATGGCATAGGCTGCAGTGAAGATAGCCAGCAGCTGGTGTGTGCTTTCGTGAGCTGCCGTGAACTGCCGTGAGCGACCATTGAATTGCTGGCAAGTGACTGCCTCACCCTGGAAGAACGATGTAATACCAACATCGGCCAGTGAAATGACGTCCTCCACAACTAGACTGAAGAACAAAAGGACAGCAACTTGTCTGTTCTCCTTCCCTAATTCCCCAATGCTGTTCACCTTACCCAATTCCCCAATAAAATCTTTAAAAAAAAGAGTAGAATGACTGCATCACACATACGAAAGTGTGATAAAAAAAATACAGTGAATGTTTAAATTAAAAAATAAATTTATTGGGCCGGCCGAGTGGCGTGGTGGTTAAGCGCTAGCTTGGGAAGCCAGCAGCCCCAGTTCGGTCCCACATATGAGGGCCAGTGACACTGCCCTCAAAAAAATAAAAAATAAAAAAATAAAAAATAAATTTATTACGGTAAAAGATACATTGCCATTAAGCCCCCTCAAAATACTCCCTTTTGCTGCGAATACACTTGTCCCATCGTTCTGGCCACATTCTGAAGCAGTTCTGGAAGTCCTCTTTTGTGAGTGTCTTTAGTTGCGCTGTCATGGCTGCCTCGATGTCCTGAATTAATTCAAAATGTTTACCTTTCATGGTCATTTTGACTTTGGGGAAGAGCAAGAAGTCGCACAGTGCCAGGTCCAGTGAATAAGGTGGATGAGGACACACCATAATGTTTTTATTTGATGAAAATTGTTGTACCAGAAGTGATGTGTGACACAGAGCTCTTCTTTTGTGGTCAAAAAATACGGTGAATGCTGCTGTTGAGTGCCATCCAACAGAAAGGCAGGGATCTTTAATACGGGAAGTGGCGCATCAAACCTTAGTAACAGTATGTGACAAGTTTCAACTTGTTGGGTACAGTCAGTTGGGTATGAGCTACAGTTGAGAGAATATGTGTTTTAAAGTGTGCCGTAAATCATCCTCCATCATGACAACACTCCGTGTCACACATCGCTTCTGGTATAGCATTTTCTGTCAAATAATATTGTGCTGTGTCCTCAACCACCTTATTCACCGGATCTGGCACCATGCTACCTCTGGCTCTTCTCCAAAGTCAAAATGATTCAGAACATCGAGGCAGCCATGACAGCACAACTTAGAGGTACTCACAAAAGAGGACTTCCAGAACTGCTTCAGAATGTGGCAAGAACGACGGGGTAAGTGTGTTCAAAGTGAGGGGAAGTATTTTGAGGGGGATTAATGACAATGTGTCTTTTACTGTAATAATTTTTTTAAAATTTAAACATTCACCATATTGTTTGATCACACCTTGTATATCCATGTTTAAATTTACAACTTAATAGCCAAACTATTTTCCAAAGTGACTACATATATTTAGTCCTACTAGCAATGTATAAGAGTTTCCGTTGTTTCACATTTTTATCAACATTTGCTATTATTAGACTCTTCTTTGCCAATCAAGTAGGTATAAGATGATATCTCATTGTGATTTTAATTTGTATTTTATTACTAATGAGATTAAGCATCTTTTCATATATTTATGGTCATTATGTTTCCTCTTCTAGAAAATGCCTTAGTGTCTTTACTCATTTTTTTCACAGTTAATTTTTTGTTTAGATAATTTAGATTTACAGAAGTTGCAAAAATGGTACAGAGAGTTCCTGTATATCCTTTACCCAGCTTCTTCTTATGTTAGCATTTTACATTACCATTGAATATTTGTCAGAACTAAGAAATTAATCTTGGTAAAATGCTATTAAATAAAGTGTAGGACTTATTCAGATCTGATCAGTTTTTCCACTAATACCATTTTTCTGTTTGAGAATCTGGTCCAGGATCCTACATTGTAGATAGTTGTCATGTCACTGTAGTGTTTTTCAATTTCTGACAATTTCTCAACCTTGTCTTTCATGACCTTGATACTTTTGAAGAATACTGGTCAGTGATTTTGCAGAATGTTTCTCAGTTTGGTTTTGTCTAGTGTTTTATTGTGAGATTGTACATTACTGGGAAGGATACCACAGAAGTGATGTGCATTACATCGAGGATATGTGGTATCAGTGTGTATTACTGTTGATATTTACCTTGATCACTGGACTAAGCTGGTATCTTCCAGAACTTCCAACTTACTATTTTTCCCTTGTAATTACTGCACTATATTTTTGGGAAGATTTTTTTTTGAGGGCAGTGTCACTGGCCCTCATATATGGGACTGAACCAGGGCCACTGACTTCCCAAGCCAGCGCTTAACCACCACACCACTCAGCCAGCCCTAGATTTTTTTGACCATGCAATTACCCTATTTCTGGTTAAACTTTCACCCACTCATTTTAGAATTCATTTTTAATTGGGCTGTTTGTCGTTTGATTTTTGGGGGAGTTAAAAACTATTCTAGAAAGTAATCTTTTTAGCAGTTACTATGTGGAAAATATTGATTTATTATGCACTTGGATCTTTGCTTTGAGCTCTTCCCTTGCAGTAGCAATATTTTCATCATTTTCTGAGTTTTTGTGAGTATCTTTGGTCAAGATAATCATTTTTGTGACCACATACTTACAGAGTATGTTTTATCCTTCTACCATTTGTTTTGCTTGTTCTTTTCTTCCTTTTTACAGTGTTTTTTTTAAAACAGAATACCTAGGATGGCTCCCCTCCACCTCCTCCCCCCATCTTTAAAGAGTTCTTCCTGGGTTGTAGTATTTAAAAGTTGGATATTATAAAATGCCTTTTGTGCAAGTGTTTAGGTCTTTTTCCATTTCAGGTGTAACAATAGTTTTTGGCCACTTCAACCTCACCAAGTAAGAGTAGGATGGCCACTGCATTTTAAGTCAGCCTCACAAAGACTGTTAGTCAGATTCTCACCACATGTTAGAATGTGTCTCTTTTCATATTAATCTAATTCTCTAGTAACTTCTATAATATCTATCTCCAGGAAACTAGGCTGAGTATATGTGTGGTTAATTATTTTATGTGATTTTGAATACTGTAGGTTAGAATCATGTAAAATTGTGTTTTATAGGTAAAAAATGGTCAGATATACTAGCAGTTTCATGTCTCAATGTAATAAATGATTAACCTCTTTATATTAATACTGCCATTCTTGAATCCTTACTTCTGAATAATCACTCATCTGGCTTGAATTGCAGATGTTTTTATCAGGGAGAAAGTGGGGAGTGTATTTTTTGCCTCATTGTATCAGTCAGGATTCTTGTAATCTTAGTTTCCAATTCAGAGGTATCACAACACTTGTCCCCAGAGGTATACTAAAACCTCTCGGCTGTGGAGGTGAGTATTATTGCGAGTGGGTCTTCAGTGCGTTATTGAAGGGCCCAATTCCTCCCTTGCACTCTTGGTTCCCAGACCATGTGCACAGCTCTAGGATACTGAGAGCATCCTATACCTGGAGGAGAGTACTCCAGCCTCATACGGTGTTACCTCCTGATTTAGTCCGTCAGTCCACTGTTATACCATTCTGATCAGTGAATTCTTTGGGCCTTGCTACTTCTTGTAAACAAGGTGAAATGTTGAGTGTGATAACATAAATCTGTAGATTGTGGTGTTTATACCAGCAGAGTGGGTAGACCAAACAAAGGTAGCAAACCCTAATCCAGCATTAGCGTTTATTTTAATGGAGAGATGACGGCCTCTCCCATCACATAAGAGCTCAGCGAACTCAGCCTATTGTCAAGTGGTTGGTGGGTCTCCAGCCGTGGTTCTGTATCAGAGGCTCAGAGTTGGTGGCTGCTGTGGGCAAACTGGAGTCCTTTCAGGCTGGTAGTCAGATCGTCATTCGTGAGAGGAGGTGCCTGCTATGGAGCTCATTTCCTGCTACCGTGTACTTTGTTCTTTTGCCCATTGACCAAGTGCTGCAGTGGCTGGGGAAGGAGGTCGTTCTCAGGGCAGATTGTCCTGCCTCAGTGGAAGTATTTTGCTGAGCGTTCTCATGGGACACAAGTAGTCATACTCTGGGCTTATTTTAATAGGCCCATTTCATCCACATGTCTCTTCCCCAGATGTCCTTGTCACCAGTCCTCCAGTGTTTCTTCTTTCGGGTCCTTATCCACTTGGCTAAACTTGTAGCCACTGCCCATGAGGCCATCTTTCCTCTGCCAATGTAGGCCATGTATATACATTGCTCGAAGTTCTGCCCACAGGGAGGAAGTTTCTACTTGACTGTCTTTTCAGAGACCACCCCTTAGGATGGCTATAATGCTATCAGTCTACTTACGACTCGTGACAATGGAAGGTGAGCTGGAACTAGGCACCCAAGGTTCTCAGACCTCTCTGTATCTTCCTGTATAATATCTTACTTATATTTACATATATATATATATATATATATTTGGGTTCTCTGAGTCTTACTCTTTCTGATTACTATCCCTACTTTCCTCATAAGAGACTTAGTGAGACCCTGAATTTTATGATGTAATGATTTATCACCCTTGAGTGTTGTTTTCCATCTTAGCCTGGCAGCTGTAAAAGATTCTAAATATCTTTTTGATATACATAGGAAGTCCCTGAGTTTCCCTCTTAGCCCAGAATAAGAATTTAGAGGTTGAGGATGTAATTCTTTGTTTCCACCCCTTTTTCAGATTTTCCAAGTCTCTTACTGTTTCTGTGAGCTGTTTGAAATCTTTCCAGTAAATTCTTTTTCCAACCAGAGTTAGTTTCTTGTGCATGCAGCTAAGAACCCAGACAGTTAGGACATTAGTGTTAGGAGATGGATGTAGACAACAGAATTTCAGGAACCTGTGAGAATGAGAAATAGTTTGGGTGGGTTGGAGGTAACTCAGATCCTATTCGTTTTCAAAATGGTCATGGCCTTCAGATTACAAAGGCAGTGACAGCGGATTCCCCAAACCCTCAGTGAGAACTTCATTTTACTGAACACAGGTAATAAATAATGTAGTCATTTTGAAAATTAATGAGACCTGAGTCTAACTGGATTCTTGGTGCAAACAAGAAAAACCAACTCTGGTTGGAAAAGGAATGTATTAGAAGGATAAGGAAGGGCTCACAGAAACAGTTAAGAGTCTTGACCGTCTTGAGAAAGTTGTAGGCGGGATCCAAGGCAGATCTGGAGTGGCAAGAACAGGAAGTCCAGCCATTGTCTTGTTATTAGAATTAGTTTGGCCATGATGCCAATGGTTGTTAGCACTGCCCCTATAGGACAGCACTGCCACTGGACACTGCTCCCATGTGGCACTCCTGTCACTAGACACCATTAGCCGCCATGAGTGAATCAGAAGCACCTCTATCTTTGTGTCATTCTCTTCGCACTTAGTCTTGAGTTGAGGTAGAGTCTCAGCCATGTACAGCGTGCTGGCTCCTGGTTTTCACAGAGTGAGGGGGGCCTTCTGTAAAGGGAGTCCAGACGTTACATAGGAGGCTGGTTCACGTCTCCAGTGGGAATTGTAGTCCTCTGGCCCACTTACATGCAATGCGGAAGGCATTCTTTCCAATTGGTGTGCCTTTCCTTTCTTTTTCTTGCTTCCAAGGAACCTCCAATACCCCCTGGAACCTCCAATACCATGTTTCAGAGTGTTAGTGAGAGTGAGCACGCTGTCTTCCCCCGGCAGGGAGCATTTAGTTTTTCACCTGTAGGGTTTTCATAGAGGCTGTTCATCAAGCTGGAGATCTTCCTGTTCATTTGCTGAGAGTTTTGATCATGAATGGATGTTGAATTTTGTCAAATGCTTTTTGTGCATCTATTGAAAGGATTGTATGTGTTGCTCATTGAGTGCTAATATGATGAATTATATTGATTTTTAATGTTGGACAAATCTTGAATTACTTGGTCATGATGTATTATCCTTTTTATATGTTGCTGAATTCTATTGCTAATATTTTATAGGAATTTTAAAGTCCGGGACTTAAAATTTTAAAGCTTATTCAAAATTAAAGAACTTGTTCATGAGGGATATTGATCTAATGAACCCTTTAGACAAAGGGTTTTGGTATCAAGGTAATGCTGGCTTCATCAAACTAGTTGGAAAGCATTTCCTCCTCTTCTATACTCTGAAAGCTTGTGTGGAGTTAGTATTAACTCTTTCTTAAACACTTGGTAGCATTCGCCAATGAAGCCATCTGGGCCTGAAGAGTTTTTTTTATGGGAAGGTTTTAAACTATGAATTCAATTTCTTTAATAGATACAGGAATATTTAGATATGGGTTTCTGCTTGAATAATAATCTTAGGCAGTTTATACCATTTCAAGGATTTTATTTCATCCAAAATGTTGAATTTATTGGTTTAAAGTCATTCATAATTCCCTTGCTATCCTTTTAATGCTTGTAGCTTCTAAAATGACGTTCCCTCTCTCATTCCGAATATTGGTAATCTGTGTCTTTCTCTCCTTATTTTCCTTAATCAGCCTCACCAGAAACTTACCTATTTTATTCTCTTTTCAAAGAATCGGCTTTTTAGTTTATTGGTTTTGTTTGTGTGTTTGTTCATTTGCTATCCACTGATTCTTGTTTCTTTATTTTTTCCTTCCTTCTGCTTATCTGGGATCTAATTTACTTTTCTTTTTTCAGTTTTTTAAGGTAGAAGCTAAGATCATTGATTTGACACATTTCTCTTTTCTAATACAAGCATTTAATGCTGTAAATTTCTTTCAATGCACTGCTTTAGCTGCTTCTCACAAATATTGATATGTTGTGTTTCATTCAGTTCAAAATATTTTCTAATTCTCCTTTTATTTCTTATTTAACCCATGGTTGTTTAATTTCCAAATATTTGTGGATCTTCCAGATAGCTTTCTGTTATTTTTTCCTTGTATTATTGTTGTCTTTGGCTTTTTGATGTGCTTTCTGGGATATCACCACCTAAGTTTGAGGAGAGGACACTGGTCTGAGCACACATTGCATGTGAGTAGCCCACAGGCTACCTGGAGCCCACTGGGTAACCCACAGGCTACCTAGAGAGCGCCTAGGGCAGGTGGGCAGGTATATGTGTCAGCTGTGGGCTCAGCTCTCTTGGCTGGTATATGAGAAATGGGGCCAGCTCTGTTGCCACTACTGCTGGGTTCCTTTTTCCAGACTGAAAATAGGAATTTGTTACAAGTCTGCGCATGAGGCAACCACAACCCCACCCCTCCACCACTGTGCACCTATGAACTTTGGCAGCCAGGCGTCTACCCTTAGGGAGGAAACAGAAGCCTCTTCAAAGAAGTCAGATGGCCCCGGAGAAGTCCCTGACGCTGGATCTGAACTCCTTGCAGGGAGAGCGAAGGGTGGACTCCTGGATCACCATGATGGATGAGTAGACTTGGCCAACAGAATAGGTGGCCATCTTTGGTCTCCCAAATACACACTACAAAGGCAGCTGCTTCACCTTCACATTTCCTACTGGCCTTCTATATTCAACACATAACTTCCGACTTATGGTATTTGTGTGTGGCATGCCAGTACTTATGAGAATGGAGAGCTATTAATTTTGATATATGTATAGATGACCCACAGATAAAGAGTGAGATCTGCCTTCTAAAAGTTGGAACTCTGGGCCGGCCGAATGGTGCATTGGTTAAGAGCTGGTTTGGGACGCCAGCAACCCCGGTTCGGATCCGGTGACACTGCCCTCTATAGCTAAGATGGTGAACAACAGCTCCACCTGGAGCTGGGCTGCTATGAGCGGCTGGAAGCCAGCGTGAACTGCCAATAGCCATGGTGAGCGATCATCCAGAGGCCGGTGACCGATCTGCCTCATCCGGGAAGAGCGCAATGACGATACCAACATGGGCCAGTGAAGCAGCGTCCTCCACAACTAGACTGAAGAATAAAAAGACAACAACTTGTCTGTTTCCCTTCCCCGGTTCCCCAATGCTGTTCCCCTCCCTCAGTTCCCCAATAAAATCTTTAAAAACAAAACAAACAAACAAATAATAAAATAAAAGGTGGAACTGTACTCATAATGTCAGGACTACCCTGTTAAATGCAATCTTCATTTCAATGGACCAATACCTTAAAATGTGAACAATAGTTTACTGGGTGATTGGATTACAGATAATTTTCTTCTCAATGCACTTCTGTATTTTCTAATTTCTCAACAGTGAACATATATTACTTTTGTGTTCAGATAAAATATTTTAAAATATTAAGGTAAAAATGTGTAAAGAATTAAGAAGTAAATATAAACATTGGATCTAATCTAGTGAGCATGACTTTAGGTACAGGCTCCGTGAAACCATGATTTAACAGAAAACTGGATAAGAATTGCCTCTAAAGGTGTGCGTAAGAGAAAGAATTGATAAAAGCTTTTAACAATATCAATTTGACTTTTTGGTGGAAAACAACTGCAGGCTCCCTAAGGACAGCTCTCTGGCCGCACTCCCTAGGTCTGAATTCCTGAAGGAAGGTAAAATGACACCATAGTCATAGATTGAACAGGACAAGAGTGTCGTTGTCTCTTCTGCTTGACCCCACTCACTGAAAGTGGTGTTCCTGCTGGAGGAGGGGTTGGGGCTTCCTATGCTTTCCTACCACCTGCAGTTTGTGAAAGGAAATGGGTACCTGCCTTCTATTTAATCACTAACGCAGTTCTTCTCTGCCCTGTCCACAGGCAGCTGGCTAAGAGTCTTGGGCAAGCTGGTGAAATCGAGCCTGAAACAGAAGGAATACTAACAGAGTATGGGGTGGATTTCTCGGATTTCTCTTCAGAAGTTCTGGACTGTCTCCCTAAAGGCTTGCCCTGGACAATACCGCCAGAGGAATTCAGCAAGAGAAGAGATTTAAGGTAAATACCTAAAACTCTTTAAGAACGTGTTTCTACCTTCCTGCCTCCTCAGTTAACTGTCCTAGGAGCCCTCCTCCAGTGTTGCCATCTTTCCATCAACATGCAAGTTCAGTTCAGTTGAGAATTAAGTGGTGTCTGTACCAGAGGTCCCCAGATTATGGCCCGCCTGCTAACTCTAGGCCGTGTACAGACCAGGAGCTAAGAATGGTTTTGTACTTTTAAATGGTTGAAAAAAATCAAAACAAGAATAATCTTTCATGAAAATGATGTGAAATTCAAATTTCAGCATCCATAAAGTTGCCCTGGATCCCTGCCATGCTTATTCAGTTCTATTATGGTCTGTGGGTGTATTTTTACACTATAAGGGCAGAGTTGAATAGTTGCAAAAGAGACCGTAAGGCCTGCAAAACTTAGACTATTTCCTCTCTGGCCCTGTATAGAAAAAGTGTGCTGACCTGTGCTCTAGACAACCAGATTTCAAAAGGTACAGCTGTCCCCCTCTTTTCTTAATTGCTGTGTCCCATACATCTAGCTGAATAAAGATGGTGTTATCTGGTTAGAAGTGCCTTCCTTTAAATGGGCCTCTTCAGGCACAGAGCAAAGGATTCAAGACTTCTGTGCTTGGAGCTTCATTTTAAAGCTTTACTTTTAGGTCTGGAATTTGTTGGAAAGTACTTTTGTGGTATTTTTATAACAACATCTTCTTTGAAGATGTTTCTTCATTGTGGGATGTTAGTTCTTTTCTGATATTTCTCTTCAGAATTTGGTTTCAGTACTGGCATTCATTTTGGATGCCACATGGAGATATTTAGAACCGAGAAACTTTTCATACAAGCCACTGAGGCTGTGGACGGTTTTTGCAGAGGTCATCCCGTGTCAGAGTCTTTCCACCACACTCCAGGCAGCTGAACTTACGATGCCTTGGGCTCTTGGTGCCCGATACTCCACCTAGTTTGAGAATCTTTGTTTCCTCTTGCTATTACATCTTTTAGGAATTTGCTGCCTCTTCCCCTTTTCTTGCTGAGGGTAGGCAAGGGAAAGGAGATGACGGTGAGTCGCCTCTCCTGCTGTTTGTAGCTCTGCTGGAACACACACATATTTGAAGTCATTGATTCAAGTTGCTGCCCTGGCTGCAGCAGTCACCACTGTTCTTAGAACCCCTGCTGGTCAGTTAGCTGGTCAGGTCCTTTGAGATCTTGGGCCCATAACCCTACTCACTCTGAACCTTCGTGTTTCTCATATACAAATTGAGGGGCTTGATTTCTGAGATCTTTCCCTAAATCTAGGAGCCTATAAACAAATTTAATGAGAAAAGGTCAGAATGAATGGCTGAACTTGATTGTTTGAAATACAAGTTAGTGTGGCCGTTCCACAGTAGCTATCAACATTTTAAATGTACCCACCCTTTTACCCCAAAACTCTACTTACAAGAATCCATCCTAATCAGGGATGTACAAGGATATATGTACACAAGTGTTCATTACTGCCTTATTGTAAAAGTGAAACTGCCAATGTCACATCAGTAAGGAATAAACAACCTATGTCATATTAATAAGATAGCATTCCCTAAAGCTGTGAAAAAGGAACTAGACCCACGTGGAGTGGCCTAAAACGATGGCCATTATATATTGTGAAGTAAAAGAAGCAAGTTTCAGAACAATATGAATATGAGCCTATTTTTTATATAGTCAAATAGTTTAAAAACTATATAAATGTATAGAGACACATACATATATGTACCGATAAAAGAATTTATGCATAGAAAAGGTCTTCAAGGAAATCAGACCTTTTTCTATGGTAACTGACAGTGATTAACAGCGCTTATCATGAGTGGACTTCTCGGTGGAGTAGTGGGAGGTATGAAGGCAATATTTTCCTTTTCATTTTGTAAATTGCTCTGTTATTCAAATAATTTGAAAAATAACTTAAATAACTTTTAAAAATTATAAATGGGACTATTAGCAAAGTACGGTGCTCAATCATTGTTGGTCTAACTCCTAGAGTGCAGATAAATAATAAGGTACTTTAGCAGTCGTGGAGCCCAGTATTGCTCTCAGCTCCCGTCATGGCCACACCATGTCTTTTCTTTGGCCCCACTGCCTTCTGGGCTAGACCACAGACTAGGATGCCTGCTCTGCAGAAGTCTTCTGTTCAAACACACCTATGTGTCCTGCAAAGGGAGCCAAAGATACAAAGAGCTTGTGGGGTGCTCTCTCCTATTAGCGTAGTAACGGGTTTTTTTTCAAGTCGCTTTAACCTCCATGCAGTTTCTCCCTGCCTATTATCTCTAGGATTATGGTTATAAAATTGAGATTTTTTTTGTTTTTTCACTCCTTTGACTTAAAAGTTTTCTACTGCTTCCTGATGCTTTAAAGTAGTAATGTCTAAACTTTGTTGACCATGCCTTCCCAATAATGCATGTGTCTTTATTTTAGAATTACAAATGTAATTACTACTTTGCTGATTTATTATGTACAGTATAAATTTACATAAAAGTAGAAAAATGAGAATGAAATCAATTTTAAAATATTTTCATTTTCCTTAGAAAACAGTATAGAGAACTTCATATTCATAAATTTACTTTTGGTGAAAGAAATTGAATATTCTTTCTTTTTTCAAATTTTATTTGAATAACTTATGATATGAGAATGCAAAGGCCTGAGTGTAGGTTCTGGAAATTTGATACTTAGTTTTTCTTGTAATGGTTATAATAATTGAAAGAGATACCGCATATCTTGGAAAGAAGTGAGCTAAACTTACGAAATCATAATACTCAGTTTAAAATTCTGTTCACTGATTATATTCAGAGTCATTTTGCAATCCAGCTAATAAATTTCTGTCTTTCATGATATCAGTCAGTTCTTGTGGACTACTTGAATGATTTTTAAATTTTTAAAAAATGGGTTCATAATCTTCAGTTATTCTTCAGTTGGCGTCTTTAAAAACTAGTTAGAAAATTCTGTTAGGGTGTTCAAGTGTATACGTATGAGTAGTTTTTTAGTTTATACACTTAGATCATTTTAGGTCTCCAAACTGACAGTGGATACATTTCAACACATTCATTTTAAAAATTTTATCTTCAAAACTTGAGTTTCTTGTTTTGTTTTGTTTTCAAAAAACAATAACCTTTTCTCTCATTGTTAAAACATCACCTTTACCTTGAAGGGACACAGTAAGCATGTTTATTCTTATCTATCTGCTATGTAACATATGATTGACAATCATTGTTTTGAGATCAGAATGTGGCTAATTATGAGTTCATGTTAGGAGCATTGTCATGTGTCATTTTCCTGGTGTTGATAGTATTCAGATTATTAGTTTAGTGTTCTCTTCAATCTGTGGATCTTTGCAGTCATCTTTTTTAGCCACTTGACTATTTCGTAAGGATTGGTTTAGATAATTTCCGTAAATCCATGTACTAGGCCTGGGTGAATACCCACAGGTGGCTAAAAGCACAGCAACTAATGGGAGTGCCGATACCATCGTCTGTGTGGTCTGAAATGCCACCTGTCTCACCTGGACACCTTGTGAGGGCACCAGTGTTAATTCATGTGGCTGTATAGTCACGGTTAGTTCTTATTTTTTATAATGAAACCTAAACATAAAAGAGAAGCCCATAGTATGCTGAAGTGTTTGGATCTGATTACCTTTCCCTTCTTTTTGGTCTTGTGATAGATTTATTCAGTTTTTCAACTAACAAATATTTACTGAACATCATCCATGGGCAGCGAGGATTCAACAATGGACAAAAGTAGATGTGGCCTGTATCCTTGTGGCACGCTGTCTTGTGGCAGAAGAGGGTGAATCAGAAGTATTGAGCAGTGATCAGATATGGACTTGTAATGGAGGCGGGAGAGGTCATAAGACGGTGACCTCTTCTGTGCAAAGGTTCAGCCTTCACAGAGGTGTTATCAATATAATTTTCCTAGGAATGGCAAAGAATAGGAGTGAGTCCTAGCGCACACTCAAAAACATGTGCTCTGAATACATTAATATTCTGTGCATTCCCGAATAAAACCTATGTCCTTTTCCTCCCTTCTTCTCTCCTAGACACTATTTACATATGTTACTTGTATGTGTATATATAATATATATGAGTATATGTAATACATGTCAAGTTAGCCATTGGAAATCCCAAGACAAGTACGGCCCAGCCTTTGTTCTTCAGGACTTGATTGCTTCTCAGGGAGATAGGTTTATACTCAGATACATTATAGCAGAGCATGGCAAATGCTGTAATATCTGTATGAACAAACTGCCAAGGTCATTGGTGCCCCAGCTGAGATCTGAGAAATGAGCACGTATAGAGGGAACTGGAGTGACTCAAGGAGTCTTCATTTTTATGATAAGCTGTGGCTGCAGAAAAAGTGATATGTCCCCCAAGACTCCCAGTCCCTTCTGTCCCAGGACTCCCAATACCCCCCATTTTGATAGCCTCCTGACCTCTCTGTGGGCCCCCCTGCCGTGGAGCCTGCAGGATTACTCTGGCTCTAGCTATCTAAGGACTTCAACATACCCGTTTAGGTTTGGTATTTGAACAATTATATTTGGAACAGAAAAGTTCCATCAATCTTTAAACCTCATAATCCAATTATGTCAGTAAAATTCCAGTTTTTTAGTCCAATGGAATTGGGGTAATATTTTGCAAACTGAAGTTAAGAGAAATAGTGTTTATTTTGAAAAGAAAAATGGTTGGTTAGCAATTTTCAAGAAGGAAGGCTGGTGTGAGCTCCTAGGGGCAATCTGGCCCTTCTGATTGGGAGCACCATTTCTCTGGACCTTTGGCTCCAGGTTCTGGAGAATCCCTGCACGCAGGGCCTAGGCCTGCAGCTCACTTTTGCAGGGCATCTGAGGTTAAAAAAAAAAAAAAGCAACACCAATACTGCAAGCCTCTGGGGATCCGGAGGAGAATGTACCCAAGGAAACTGCTTACAGGGGCTTGCAGCAGAAGCCCAAGCAGCCCCAAGGCTATTTCTGTGACAGGCTCCAATTATTTTTAATTTCATTCATATTGTTTTGTTTCCTTTGTTGCTAAACCAGAATAGGAAACCAAAGCTTAAAAGCTCAATTAAAGTGGAAAATTAAAACCTAAATGTTGGAGGGGGAAAAAGACCACGCTAAACTGATTTTTCTATTTTTCCTATAGTTGGTAATATTGTGGAAGTTCGGGTCACATCACTTTTCAGTACGACCATGGGCTTCATTGAAGTGGAGGTGCTTTCTATAGTTTCTCACAGGGGAACTTGTGGATATCTGTTTCTTTACTATTCCCTCAATAAAAAGGAAGCCCAGTGACCTCCACCGGACCATTACAAATGTGAAACTTGGCACTTAAAATTGCTTGCTCTAAATTTTCCAATTGCTTGCTTTCTTTTTTTTTTTTTCCATTTAATGTCGTTCTGCCAGCTAGTGATTTTATTATTATAAACAGGACATTGTATTCACTTTTAAGAAGAAATATGAAGCTGGAGATAAAATTACAAACTGCAGCTTCTCGGCTGCCAAAATAGAAAACAATGAGCTAAAAATACTGAGCACAGAAAGGGTGTTGTGGTAAGAAATATTGAAATATCTTCAAGATGGAACTGTTCCAAATAGACAGAAATTTCCTCTCACTCCAGGTAAAACCAACCTTGAAATAGCAACTTGAAAGGAGAGACATATAATACTAACCTCTTTCAGGTCAACCCTTTTGTGGGAAAGCTTTCAAACATAACTAACATTAAATGACTAATAATCTTGCTGTTTATCAGGAAGTCCAATATGATTAAATTGCCATTTAGAAAAGGCTCCTCCAGTCAAGAAGTGTGGCAGCATGGGGGATCACTAGAAGTTTCTCTTAGCTCTCCCAGGGACTAGCTGGGCAACCTCGGGCAAATCAGTTAAATTTGGGGAGACAGAGAGAGAGCAATTTTATCTTTTATAAGATAAATTAGTTGACCAGGTGAGGATTTTCCAGAAGTTCTTGGGGATTGTAATAGGTGTTATGGAGAAAAAGGGTTCCATGGCCAAGTATTATTGGAAAACACTGAGTTAATAGATTTCTTAGAGCTTTTTCATGGAAGTAGTGTTTCTTATAATACACTTCGAAATTGCTAAATGAAATATTTCAGAACTCACTAGCTCTAATGGTGGGTGACTCTGTGTTTGAGATGTCCTTTCTGAGTTACTCTGAGCCATCGCATTCTTGGATTTGAGAGAAAATGTCATCCCGTTGGTGACTGTCTTCCACATTTATCTGACAACTAAATACGGACTGTGTCCTGCTGTGGGCAGGACTGTACTTTGAATCCCAGCTCTTCCATTGCCAAGGGGAAACCTCTTCTTTCCTTACCTGGAGGGAAGCATTAAAAAAGCATTCTGCATTAAATAGGAAAGCTGTCATTGTCATTTGAAACTACTGGCAGTATTATTCCCTTCATGTAAATCCCAGCTCGCTGTTTATGAAATTACAAGAAATTCATAGATAGTAACAAAGTTTAATGGGTCCTAAAGTGGATACACAACTGGATATTCTTAATTGTAAGCCCGTGAGTAGTTTTTCAACTCATAAAATTTATGTTGATAAATAGTGTCTCTCTTAGAGAAGACATATATTCAAAAATCAGTAGATTTTATCTGAACAGGTAGAAAAATGCCTATTGGCAGACAAGATAATATTTTAATTTATGCCAGAAATAATGTTATAACATTATGGAAACATGAATTCACAAGAAAGATGGCTAGGGCTGGCCGAGTGGCTCAATAAGTTAAGAATTCGCTCAAGAGTGTGAGCTCTGAGCAACAGGGTCGCTGGTTCGATTCCTGGCCCTAGCTGAGCTGCCAACAGATGGCAGGATGGCTCAGCTAAAAAAGGAAACAAAAAAAGAAAGATGACTAATTTCTATACATTCTAAATAAAATCTGTTTGGAATTATACTGTAATGATATGGGAAAAGCCTTTTTATGAGTGGCCTAGGATTTGGAGGAAACTATTGGGGTGTAGAATAGTTAAATCCCAGGGTGGCAAAGTGCCTCCACTGGCTTTTATTTTGAATATCCAAATACCATAAAATTACCTCTTTATAGTGTACAACTCAGTAGTTTCTTGTATATTCTCAAAATTGTGCACCCATCACTGCTAATTCCAGAGCATTTTCATCACTCCCCAAAGAAATCTCATACCCATCAGCAGCCACCCCCCATTCCCTCTCACTCCTGGCTCCTAGCAGTAACTTACCTGCTTCCTGTCTCTGAATTTCCTTATTCTGGACATTTCATATAAACAGATTCATGTAATAAGTGGCCTTTTCTATCTGGCTTCTTTTACTTGGTATAGTGTTTTAAAGATTCATCCATGTTGCAGCATATATCAGTACTTCATTCCTTTTTAGGGCTGAATAGTATTCCATTGTATGGACACACCACATGTTATTTATCCATTCATTGATGGACAGTTGGGCTGTTTCCATTTTTCGACTGTTATGAATAATGCCACTGAATATTGGTGTACAGGTTTTTGTATGGGCTCACCTTTTCAGTTTTCTTGGGTATATACCTAGGCTTGGATTTGCTGGGTGATGTAGTCAGTCTGTGTTTACCCTTTTGAGTAACAGTCAAACTGTATTCCAAAGTGGCCTCACTATTTTTTCATTTCCACCAGCAGTGTTTGAGGGTTCTAGTTGCTCCATGTCCTCACCAACACTGGTTATCGGTATTTGTAATTATAGCCACCCTTATGGGTGTGAAGTAGTATCTCGTGGTTTTGATTTGTATTTCCTTAATGACTAATGATTCTGAGCATGCTTTTATATGCTTATTGGCCAGTTGTGTATCTTTTTTGGAGAAATGTCTATTCAAATCCTTTGTCCATTTTAAAATTGATTGTCTTTGTGTCATTGAGTTCTGAGTGCTTTTTATATTCTAGATATCAATTTTTTATCAGATATGTGATTTGCAGATATTTCCATCCATTTGTGGGCTGTCTTTTCACTTTCTTGATGCTCTTCTTTGAAGCAGAAAGATTACTAAATTTGATGGAGTCTAATTAATCAATTTTTTCTTTGGTTGCTTGTGCTTTTGTCATATATAAGAAACCATTGGCTAATCCAAGATCACAAAGATTTACACCTGTTTTCTTCTAAGAGTTTTATAGTTTTAATTCTTTCATTTATGTTTATGATCCATTGTTAATTTTTATTTATTTATTTATTTATTTATTTTTTTTAAAGATTTTATTGGGGAATTGGCGGAGGGGAACAGCGTTGGGGAATCGGGGAAGGGGAACAGACAAGTTGCTGTCTTTTTGTTCTTCAGTTTAGTTGTGGAGGATGTTGCTTCACTGTTGGTATCGTCATTGCGCTCTTCCCGGATGAGGCAGATCGGTCGCTGGCCTCTGGATGGTCGCTCACCGCGGCTATTGGCAGCTCACGCTTGGCTGCCAGCCGCTCACGCTGGCTGCGGGCCACTCACTGTAGCCTATGGCAGCCCACTGCAGCAGGGGCTGCAGCCCACACCATCACCGGGGCTTGCACAGCCCAGCTCCAGGTGGAGCTGTTGTTAGCTGTAGAGGGCAGTGTCACTGGCCCTCATGTGGGATCCGAACCAGGGCCGCTGGCATCCCAAAACCAGCGCTTAACCAATGCGCCACTCGGCCGGCCCCATTGTTAATTTTTATATATGGTGTTACATACAGGTGAAACTTCGTTACTTTGCATGTGGATATACAGTTGTCTCAGTACCATAGGCAAAGATTGTTGTTGAAAAGATGATTCTTTCCCCATTAAATTGTCTTGGTACACATTTTGAAATGAATGGGTTTATTTCTGGGTTCTCAGTTCTGTTCCCTTGATCCACGTGTTATCTTTATGCCAATACCACGCTGTGCAGATTACTGTAACTTTGTAGTAAGCTTTCATATAGGAAAGAGTTAGTCTTCCAATTTTGCTTTTTTCCCCCCAAAAGTTCTTCGATTATTCGGTTCTTTATAAATTTCCATATTAATTTGAGAATCAGTTTGTCAATTTCTGCTAAAGAAAAAAAGGAAGGAACTGGTATTCTGCTAGGGATTGTGTTGAATCTGTAGATCAATTTGGGGAGTATTGTCATTAAATGTTCCAGCCCATGAACATGGGATATATTTCCATTTATTAGATCTTTAATTTATTTTAATTACGTTTTGTTGTTTTCAGTATACAAGGCTTATGCTTCTTTTATTAAATTTATTCCTAAGTATTATTTTATCTTCAATGCTATTGCAAATGAAATTTTTCTCTTAATTTTATTTTCAGATTGTTCATTGCTAACATCTAGAAATAAAATTGATACATGTATATAAATCTTGTATCCTGCAACCTTGCAGAACTCACTTTTTTAGCTCTAATAGTTTTTTTGTGGATACCTTAGGATTTTTTATATTTAGAAGATCATGTCATCTGCAAATGGAGATCATTTTATTCCTTCCTTTACAACCTGGATGCCCATTTATTTCTTTTTCTTATCCAATTGCTGTGGCTAGGACCTCCATCCAGTACAGTGTTGAATTGAAGTGGCAGCAGTGGATCTCCTTGTCTTGTTCTTGATCTTAAGGGGAAACCAGTCGTACAACATAAGTTATAATGTGGCTATGGGGTTTTTACAATGTCTTCTATCAAGATGAAGGCAGTTAGTTCTATTCCTACTTTTTTAACGTGTTTTTCTTGTGAATGTTGCTGGATTTTGTTAAGTGGTTTATCTGTGTCTGTGTTATTTTTGTCTTTTATTAATATATATTTCATTGATTGACTTTTATATGTTGAATCAACCTTGAATTCCTGGGTTAAATCCCACCTGGTCATGCTGATGGAAATCCATGAACACTTATTAGTGTTCTGTTAAGGATTTTCGCATCTGTATTTCTAAGGGATCATGCTCTGTAATTTTATTTTGATATCTTTGTTTGGTTTTTGTTTGAGAATAATACTGGCCCCATAGAATGAGTTTTGAAAAATATCTAAAGGATTGATGTTAATTCTTCATTAAATGCTGCTTAGAATTTACCAGTGAAGTCATCTGGCCCTGTGCTTTTCTTTGTGGGAAGATTTTTGATTATTAATTCAATCTCTATTTGTTATAGATCTGTTGACCTTTCTGTTTCTTATTAAGTTAGTTTCAGTAGTTTGTGTCTTTCTATAAATTTGTCCTTTTTGTCTTGGTTGTCTAATTCATGGTTTCTCTTTCTGTGGTTTTGGTTACCTCTGGTCTGGAAATATTAAATGGAAAATTCCAGAAATAAATAATCCGTAAGTTTTAAATTGCACACCATTCTGAGTAACATGATGAAATCTTACACTACCCCACCTGAATCACCTCTTCATTTAATGTATCCACGCTGTATATACTTATCTGCCCATTAGTCACTTAGTGGCCATCTCAGTTATCAGATCGACTGCTGTGGTATCACAGTGCTTAGTGTGCCAATAACCCTTATTTTACTTAATGGCCCCAAATCACATGATATACGTGTGATACAAATCACAAGTGATACTGGCAATTCAGATATGCCAAAGAGAAGCCATAAAGCTCTTCCTTTAACTGAAAATGTAAGTTCCCAATAAGAAAAGAAACAAATTTTTATGCTGAAGTTGCTAAGATCTACGTTGAAAACATATCTTCTATTTGTAAAATTGTAAAGAAGGAAAAGAAATTTGTGCTAGTTTGCTGAGAGAGGGAGGGAGGGAGAGAGAGAGAGAGAGAGAAAGCGAGAGAGAGCATGCACACCCATATTCACAGAATTTTTATTACAGTATATTGTTACAGTTGTTCTCTTTTATTATTAGTTATTGTCATTATCTCTTATTGTGCCCAATTTATAAATTAAACTTTATTGTATGTATGTTTAGGAAAAAACAGTATATATAGGGTTCAATACTGTCCATAGCTACGGGTACCCATCGGAGGCCTGGAATGTATCCCCTGTGGATAACGGCCTACTACTGTAATTTGAGTTTCTGTCTTTTTCTCGGTCAGCCTAGCTAAAGGTTTGTCAACTTTTATCTTTTCATATAACCAACTTTGGGTTTATTTTCTCATTTTTCTATTCTCTTTTATTTATTTTTGTTCATTCTTTATTATTTCTTCTGCTTGCTTGAGTTTAGTTTCTTAAGCTGGAAGGTTATGTTATTGAGTTCAGACCTTTCTCCTTTTTTTTAGATAGGTATTTACAACTATAACTTTATCTCCAAGCACTGCTTTAGTTGCATGCCATAAGTTTTGGTAGGTCATGGTTTTGTTTTTATTCATCTAAAATTTTTTTCTAATTTTCCTTGGATTCCTTCTTTGACCCATTGATTATTTAGAAGTGTGTGAATTTCCCAAGTTTCCTTTTGTTCTTAATTTCTTTTAAAAAAACATCTAAATTTTAAATTGTTATATGTATTTTATATATTTTTCAGTTATAGTTGACTTTTTGTTTTTAATTTCTAATTTCATTTTTTTTTTTTAAAGATTTTATTGGGGAATTGGGGGAGGGGAACAGCTTTGGGGAATCGGGGAAGGGGAACAGGCAAGTTGCTGTCTTTTTGTTCTTTAGTCTAGTTGCAGAGGATGTTGCTTCACTGGCCCATGTTGGTATCGTCATTGCACTCTTCCTGGGTGAGGCAGATGGGTCGCCGGCCTCTAGATGGTCGCTCACCGCGGCTATTGGCAGCTCACGCTGGCTGCCGGCCACTCACTGTAGCCTGTGGCAGCCCACTGCAGCAGGGGCTGCAGCCTACACCGTCACTGGGCTCGCACAACCCAGCTCCAGGTGGAGCTGTTGTTAGCTGTAGAGGGCAGTGTCACTGGCCCTCATATGTGGGATCCGAACCAGGGCTGCTGGCATCCCAAACCAGTTCTTAACGAATGCACCACTCAGCCGGCCCTATTCTCTTTTGGTTGGAGAACATACTTTGTATGATTTTAGTTTTTTGCGCTTTATTGATAATTGTTTTATGGCTTGGAGAATGTTCATGTGTACTTAAAAAGAATATGTGTTCTGCTGTTGTTTGATGGGATGTTCTATAGATATCTGTTAGATCCAGTTAGTTGATTTTATTGTTCAAGTCTTCTATTTCCTTGATCTAATTGTTGTCTCTGTTATTGGAAGTTGGTTATTGAAGTCTTCAACTGTTACGTTTGAATTGCCTATTTCTCCTTTTAGTTTGGCCAGTTTTTGCTTCATTAGGTGGCTCTGTGTCTGGATGCATATATGTTTATAATTGTTATGTCTTATAGATGGATTGATTGTATTATCATTATAAATTGTCCTTTGTTTTCAGCAACATTTTTTAAACTTGATATCTTTTTGCTATTAATTTACTCGTACAACTTTTTATTACTGTTGGTGTAATATATCTATATCATAAAGATATACCTATATATGTTGTATATTACATAATATAACCTAGAAACACTTAAAAACGGAACACCTCCCCAAGGTTTGTTGTCCCTGTTTTTGCTGCTGTTTGTGGCCTTCCTGTACTAATTCTGTAGAGTCTGTATCTTTGTTGTGTGAGGCCACTGAAGTTTCTGCTTGGCTGGCTTATTGGTTAGCTAATGAATGGAGAGAGGTGTTCTGAAATGCTAAGAACCAATCGCCTCAGTCTTTGCTGAGGGCCTCTGTGCAAGTGTTGGGGCATGCCGTCAACACTCAGACACGCACTTCACGACTCTGCCGTAGCGCTCACTTCCTGCCTGTGCAGTGCTTCACGGTTAACCAGAGGTGAGAGCTTAAGGCCTTATCTGGTCTTTTTCACAGCCCTCTGCATGTGTGCCTGTCTCCATCCCTAGGAATGTGTCAGGCATTTTCAAAGCTCCATATGATATCTTATTCTCTAACTTTAACCTTTAACTTTTGTGGTTAGCTTCCTGTTTGCCCAACTGTTATCACCACCTCAGAAATCTGCCATGTTAAGTGATTGCTGCTGATTGTTTTTGACTCCTGGGGCTATAAGGCCGTTTACACTAGGCAAGGCATGAGTCAGGTCAAATTAATGTGCATAGGGGTTTGGGGGGACTGCCAGACAGGTCAAATTATGTCAGTTCTGTTTTAGTGAGCTTCTAACCCGGTTCTGTACCCTCCAGTGGCTGCTGGGCTGCTGGTTTTCACCATATTTGTGTAATATTAGAAGGTTGTTGGTTTTTAAGGCTACTGCAGAGCGGGGGAGAGGGACATGGGAATAAAGCAGTAAAAAATGTTACCAAAGCTCACTGTTCTTATTGACAGTCTGCCATTTCTCTTGAATAAATGTGCATCAGATTATTACAACCTTTGGTTGATTTCCAGTTATGGAAACATTGATTTTGACAAATCTGCCCATGTTATCAATGCTTATATGAAGTGGTGGCTTTTCAGAGGTCCATACTCTGCCAGTCCCACTGATGTAACTCTCAAGTCTTCATTTTTTAATGCTCAGGTTGGAGATAAAATAAACAACTTGCAGCAGAAAGCTTTGAGAAAGAAACAAGCCTCTCATTGAAGGTAACAGAGAGGGAAAGGAAGATATAATTTGAAAATAAAAGCCATGAGAAGTATATAATTACATGGGCAAATTATTCTTAAGATTTGGAAATGTTGGGTAGTTTGACTCTAATATCAATGCAAGTGAAAAAATAAAATGATTAACTTTATTGATAATAGGAAAAGAAGGAAATAAATGTTAGCTCCCATGCAGTATCCTGATCTGTATTGAGCCCTTCATTTTTCCCCAAACCATCCTATTCTGTCAGGTTCTGCATCTTGCCCATGCCTTGCTCTGCACCTCACCCATTTTCCAGGACCCCTCGTAACTGTTGCAAAGCCTTTGCCATCTCACTCTGGAAGAATTAATTCATGCCCACTCTCCTTGCCATGGACCATTTGTTCACGCCTCTAGTACAGCACTTGCCATACTGTATTCTAATTTACCTGCATGTGACTCTGTCTTCCCGATGGATACATAATACAGTCCTTAAGAGCAAGGGCTAAGTCTTACTTCTCTTTCTATTTCTAGAAGCTAACTCAGTACTTGGTATGTAATAAATTATACAGAGTAGTTCCCCCTTATCTGTGGAGGATACGTTCCAAGACCCCCAGTAGTTGCCTGAAACTATGGATAGTACTGAACTCTGTATATACTATGTTTTTCCTTTTGTTTTTGAGGGCAGTGTCACTGGCCCTCGTATGGGACCCGAACCGGGGCCGCTGGCTTCCCAAGCCAGCACCCAACCACTGCGCCACTCGACCGGCCCGTATACTATGTTTTTTCTATACGTACATACATGCATACATGCATGTGATAAACTGTAACATAAATTAGACACAGTAAGAAATTAACAATAATAACTAATAGAACTGTTATAGCTATATACTGTAATAAAAGTTATGTGAATGTGGCCTTTCTCTGATGACCAATCTGATAAGATGGCTGCCAAGTAACTAGCAGGTGGGATCTACAGCAGGCATTCACTGGATTGGACAAAGGGAGATTCACATACAGGTGGGACAGCAGGATGGCATGAGATTTCATCATGCTACTCAGAAAAGCATGCAATTTAAAACGTATGAATTGTTTATTTCTGGAATTTTCCATTTAATATTTTTGGACCGCACATTGACCACAGGTAACTGGAACCATGGCAAGTGAAACTGCAGATAATAGGGGACTATTGTAGGTAAATAAATGTGTATAGGATAAAAGAAGGGGAAAAAAGGAAAAAGACAAAGAAGGTTATGTTTAAGAGTTTGTAGAAATGTATTTATTCAATATAATATGTTTTTAAGCAAGTGCTAGGATTCATTCCTGTTTCTTTTTGATATTCATAGGAAAATGAATACTGATAAAACACAGTCCAGTGCTTTCAAAACAGTTGCTGTGTAGTGTGAAAATTAGATAGGAAAACGACTTAAAGAATGAAATGTTAAAATTGCTTTAATAAAATGTGCTCCAGCTTCTGTTTCTGATAGCCCATTCCTCCTGAGCTTCCCTTCTTACAACTAAGAACATGGACATGACACAACAAACAAGTGTAGGAAGCTTCTGAAAGCTAGAAGAAAGAAGGTGGGGTGTCTAGGGGTCTCGGAACTTGAACAATGTGCCAGTGAGTCCCCTAGGTTTCCTTGTTGCCCCCCATATATCCCAGACAGGGTGCTATAGAATACACTGACCTGCAATGGCCAGAAGGCCCAGGAAAAATAATCTCCAGGAGAAACCTTCCTCCTCTAGCCAGGAGACCAGGAAAAGGGCGGCCTAACAACAGAAAATCTTTTCTTGGCAATTCCCACCGTACTCCAGCCAAATACCAATGGAACACACACACACACACACACACACACACACACACACACACACACACACACACACACACACACACACACTCTTCAGTGGAACCAAACGAGATGTTACTACTCCACTTCCCCCAGCCTATCCCATGAAGTCAAGCAGCAGAGCTCCAGTTCCCCCCACCTGGTGGTGTCTGTGGATCCGTGGATCCATGCAGAGACTTAATCTTCCATCCTGTCTGCCACAGGCAGATGACACTCCAATTCCCTCTTTGGGAGGTGTCAGCAGATCCGAGCAGGGAGCTAATCTTCCATCCCCTGCAAAGCAGAAGCAAATTAAGTCCACAATGAAATATCAGTAAACATCTACCAGAATGGCTGAAAACTAAAAGGAAAAAGCCAAGTTAGTGAGGGGTTCCAAGCAACACCAAATGCTGGTGAGGATGCGGAGAACATGGGTCACTCACACACTGCCGGTGGGAATGGCACAGCCTCTGGAGACACTGGCAGTTTTTTAAGAATCTGAACACAACCACCATACAGCCTGGTAATTGCATTCCTGGGCATTTATCCCAGAGACACGAACACTTGTGGTTCACACAAAAACTTGTACACAAATTTTCATAGCAGCTTTATTCATAACAGCCCCAACCAGGAAGCAACCCAGATGTCCTTCCACTGGTGAGTGGTTAAGCAAACTATGGTATAACCATATCATGAATGATATCAGCAATAAAAAGGAATGAACTGTTGATACACGCAGCAACTTGCATGAATCTTCAGGATAATATGCCGAGTGGGAAAGGGCCAATCCGAAAGGTTACATCTGTAGGATTGTATGTACATAACATTTAGAAGTAGAGACTAGATTTGCAGTTGCCATGAATTGAAGGAGGCAGGGCAGGAAGGATTTGGATATGATTATTATTAAAAGACAACTAGAGGGGGCCGGGCGAGTGGTGCGGTGATTAAGTGCTGGCTTGGGAGGCCAGCGGCCCCGGTTCAGGTCCCACATGTGAGGGTCAGTGACACTGCCCTCAAAAAAAAAAAAAAAAAAAAAAAAGAAGACAAAGGGATCCTTGAGATGCTGGCAGTTTTTAGTATCTTAATTAAGGTAGTGCTTAGTGAACCTACACATGTGATAGAATTGTGTAAAGCTTAATTAGTACAAGTAAGAATGGGAAGTCTAAATAAGTGCATTGTATCAATGGCAATATCCTGGTTTTGATTTTGTACTCTATATAATTTTGTTAGATTTTATCATTGGAAATTGGGTAAGAGGTAAAGGTACCAGGTGAACACAGATCAGAGTGTAGTAATTACTTTTGCATGAGGAGGATGTAAAGCCGGTTTGAACTCAGCCTTGAAGGAAGAGTAGGATTTCTATAGGTTTTTGCCTTATTATTATTTTTAAAAAAGAAGAAGAAGAAAGCACCTAATACAGTTACTGACATCCTCTGAGAACACCTTTCAGTAGGGGAACATGCTTATATGGCCCTTGAACTGTGTCAGTAACCTTAGGCCAGGGTGAAATTCAGGAAAATCTGAGGTTGTGAGTTAGAGGCAAGAACAAAATGCTAGGATAGGGAAGGATGAGTAAACTCTGGACATGAAGTGCCTAGGATACTAAAAGGAGATGTCCAAGAAGCAGAAAGAAAAACAGGCCTGGCACTCGGGCTAGGAGTCTGGGGCGCTGCTGTCTGTTTAGATGCGCATGCCTCATAGTCAGACCACCAAAGGGAGCAAATATACCTGGTGAGAGTGCAGCTCGAAAAGGGGAGCAGACCATGAAGGAAAAGTGGGGTTGGGACGCAGAGAGGAGGCCCTTAGAAGAGTTAAAGAAAAGGGGCCCTGTGCTCTGCTGGCATGGTCGGGGGACAGAGGTGGCGCTGCAGTTAGCCGTCGGGGAGGCCTTTTCGTTCTCTCTTGGACACAGGTGGTTTCGGTGGCGTGATGGGAGCCAGTGGGGATTGGAGTCGGTTGGGGAGTGGGAGGGCGGTGCAAGGTGGGGACACCGAGGCTGAACGTCACTTTATGGAGCTTTCGGTGTGGAGGAGGTGAGAGGGACCTTGCCAGAAGCCCAGCCTGAGATGTGCTGGAGAATGCGGAGGACCTGAGCTCGCTGGCAGCCGCGGGAGGAGCCGCGTGGGGACGCCACAGTTTTGGACCCCTCTTCGGAAATTGCCTTCAGAGCCTAAGGCACATTTTCAACAATGGCAGATCTTCATCTTTTCAGAGTGGCTTTGATTTTTGGAAACAGCCGAGTCAATTTAGCGCCAAGAGTGGTAAATCAGGTGGTGATCAAGCTGGATAATACAACTTCAAAAAAAAAATAAAGTATAATTATAAAGTAGTAAAACTGATTTTCTTGTGAAGCTCATGAATTGGCTTAGAAAGTGGTTCTTAAAGAATTCCAAAAACCCTTTGAGCAGTTGTGGCATTATGTGAGTAAGTGTGTGGAGTTTCTTTGTAACTTTCGGGAGGGGGTGCGGCGGCCCTGAGGAGCACAGAGGCCCTGTCACGTGGGGGAAGAAATTGGTCTTGTTGTTTTATATTTACTCTTAATGCACAAATGTAAAGTTGCCCTGTAATCTTTTTGCCTGAGAGGTGACTTAGTGGAATTATACCAAAGTTTGTATATGGGAGAATCAAGAGTTTCAAATTGTGATTGTTTAAACAGTTCTCCTGTGGTCTTACAGATGTAATTAGAATTCCTAGGATAGGAGTGTTCCCACAAGCATAATAATACTTTAAATGTGTGTTCAATTATCCTTTTCTATAGTCATATTTAATCGTTTCTTTTTGAAATAGAATTACTTTGAAAATATTAAATCACTAGCATAATCTCAACTGTCCTTCAGACCTGGGACAGCGCAGGGCACGTAGTAGGCTCACTTAGTGCCCCTTTCCTGTCTTCTCTGCCGTGGGGCTTGACACACACCAGAGGCCACACCAAAGGAAAGATCAGTGCCCTAGTGGTAGACCATCTCCATTAATGTTCAGCCCAAAGAGCCAGGATAAAGATAGCTTTGTATCCAATTGACATGTCATTCATCGAATGCTTCTTTTATACCTTTTTATATGGGTTACCTCTTTTTAACTATTGTATACTTATGCAATACCTTATTTAACCATTAAAACAGCCCCGTGAAATAATTATTCCTATTTTACAGATGTAGAAGCTGCGGCTCAGACGAGCGTAGTCACTGGCCTCCGGTCTCAGGGCCGAGAAGGGTAGAGCTGGGACTTGAATTCAGGTCTGTAGTTAGGAAGCTCTTACCCACCATCCTCATGTGTCCCCCCTTTCTTAAACCCGCACCCATGATAAACATTTTTTAAAAAAAATCAGTCAAAAACACCAAATCCATCAAAAACACCTCACACTTCCCCTCCCCCATATTAAGAAAAAAAAGGTTAGCCTTCTTCAAATCTCTACTGGCCAAAAAAATGGTATAGCATTGTATTTTGAGTAATTTGAATTACCAAAGCTAATCTTTTCTTAAAGCGATTTTTTTTTTTAAATAGAAACCTGATATTGATATTCTGCCATGCCTCCTGGGGCCTCCCCACCCCTCAGACACTCACTGTGCCCCCAGGAGTGGGCAGCGTGGAAGCATCGACTGTAACATCCTGTCATGGCTTGTTAACGAGAAAGCACAGAGAAAGCCACGACAAGTTAGCCATTCTAGGAAATTTTCCACAGCTGTTGCATTAATTAAGACTTTTTTGGTCCCAAATAACAGAAACCACTGGAGCTCGCTTAAGCAGAAAGGGGAATTTAAGGATCCTGTGGTGACTCCCAGAACAAGGGCAGGGAACCAAGGACTCAAGTGAGGCAGGAAACTCCGGGAGCCTCCCGTCTTCCTCTGCCTCTCCTGCCCTCCACCCGGCTGACTCCTGCCTCCGTTCCCTCCGGCTAGCTCTCCGCTTCCTCTCCTCTCTGGCCGCCGCCACAGCCCCCAGGGGGAGCCTGAGCTCGCCCTGCTCATCTCTCCTCATTGCCCCCCTCCTTATCTCCCTCACCTTTTCTCCACCCCGATTCCAAATGCCAGGGTGAGGGTCCGTTTGTCCCGGTTCTGGAGAGGGAACATCAGGACAGTTCATGGTATACCACAGCTGTGTTCACTGATTATTTTTCTATCCCAGGACTTTGAACATTTTAAATGACCCTGGTAGCACAGGGCCAAATGTAAGAGTATGGGGCTTAGAGACAAATTTGGCCTGAATCATCATTCTCTCTGCCACTTAGTAGGTATATATTCTTGGGCAAGTTAGGTTAACTCCTCCGAGCCTCGTTATCTTTACAAGTTTAAAAAGGGATATACAGGGCCGGCCGAGTGGCGCATTGGTTAAGCGCTGGTTTTTGGATGCCAGCGGCCCCGGTTCGGATCCCACATGAGGGCCAGAGACACTGCCCTCTACAGCTAACAACAGCTCCACCTGGAGCTGGGCTGTGCGAGCCCCGGTGATGGTGTAGGCTGTAGCCCCTGCTGCAGTGGGCTGCCATAGGCTACAGTGAGTAGCCCGCAGCCAGCGTGAGCGGCTGGCAGCCAAGCGTGAGCTGCCAATAGCCGCGGTGAGCGACCATCCAGAGGCCAGCGACCGATCTGCCTCATCCGGGAAGAGCGCAATGACGATACCAACAGTGAAGCAACATCCTCCGCAACTAAACTGAAGAACAAAAAGACAGCAACTTGTCTGTTCCCCTTCCCCGATTCCCCAATGCTGTTCCCCTCCGCCAATTCCCCAATAAAATCTTTAAAAAAAAAAAAAAAAAGGGATATACAGATAACTGTCTTTCTCATGAGGTTGTAGCAGGAATAAATGTAGTAAGATGTATAATGCTTAGCACAGGGTCTAGCGTTCATTATGCTTGATAAAATATTGCCTCTTTCTGATGACGATCATGAAGGCATATTGCCTTACCAAAGAGATGTTTAAGTCCTGTACAGAGTAAAAATTTCAGACTACCAAATTCTCTTTGCCCTTACTCTTTTTTTTTTTTTTGTCCCGTTTTCACCCACCCTGAGTATCAGTATATTCATAACCAAAAGGACTTTGGTTCCAAACCTAAAATACTCTCTTGGGCCGTGTTCTCAGGCCATGGCTGGAGGTCCCACGACATCACCTGAAATGAATTCTGCTCTCACACACACGTTGGTGCTGCTGGTACAGGGACTGTTAGGTGAAACCCATTCATGGCTCCACCCAGCCCCAGCCTTTTTCCAGTGGTTGGAGTTGAAGGAGTCCAATTAAAGATTCAATTCAGTGAATATTATCTCTACTATTTGCAAGACCCAGAAACAGATATTGTCAGAATTGAAAAATACACAGTTGAAACAGTTCTTTCCTTCAAAGAAAATAGAGTCTAGAAGAAGAGATGAGAGGAGTCTACACAAATCACTAGTTAAGGATGTTTAGCAGAACAGGCTTGTTAAATTCCCGTGTTCATGAGGGTGAGTAACCTTAGGTAAGAATGGAAAAGCATTGGGTTGTTGGAAAAATCATGACGCATTTTTTCTGTATTTTTCGTTGCAAAAACACGTCATGACTTTTCCCACAACCCAGTAGTTTGAAGCCAGATCATGGAAGATATTGAAAGCCAAGCTGAGGACTGTAGTGTCAGGGTAGCTGGAAGCTAGTGAAGGTTTTTGAGAAAGGAGCTTAATCGAGTGCTGTGTTTTAGGAACTTCATCCTGGTCGCCAAATGCTAAAGGACCTGAAAGGCAGGAGCCGGGAGGAGACCAGTCCAGTGGGGAGAGCGGCTTCAGTGGGAAGAGGGCAGGCTGTGGACTCAGGACCAGTCCAAGGCTTCTTCAGGGCCGGGTGACAGGGACTGGGCTGAGACGGAGTATGCGGGGACACTGGAGCCCTGGAAGTGCAGGGTGCAGACTGTGGACCGGGTCCCCTGGGGTCGCGTGGGGCTCCTGCTCTCCCGAAAATGGGGTGAGAGTGGACAAGTAGTCTGTTTCACTCCATTCTGCAGGTAAGGGGACGCTTACAGTAACTGGGGGTGCTGCTGTTACAGCTTGGCTTGCCCTGCCCACCTCAAATGGAGACTTTATAGGGCATTTTTTTGTTTGTGTTAATATTTTTGAGAAAAGAAACCTAGATGAAATTAATTCAGTGTCTTATTTGGAAACCCTCTGGAGCAAACAGTAATTATAAACACATTTTCATCTCAGAATCTATTTAATATTAAAATCTGCCAGGAAGTCATTAACAGCCTACTTGTTTTTTGTTTTGTTTTGTTTTCTTTAAACTATAGAATCAGCTCTGTTAACAATGAAACAGAATTTTGGCCCGAAGTGAATGTTTAAAAGACATACAAGACTAGACTTGATTTTCCCCATTAATGAGAAGAGAGAATTCAACTTTTTTTCTGTTAAAAGTTACAAAGTTCTACGCCTGTTGGCCAAAATAATAATAGAGTCCCTGATCATCCTGAAATATAACGGAAATTTATTTTGGCATTTTTGTTGATATTATTTGCAGCAGTAAATTTAATTAAAATATGTGTATCTCTTACAAGTCTCTCACCTCACTAAACTGGGACTCCAGTAATTATTCTCAGTATTTTACAGAACTCGGCAAGGTCTGTTATGGCCCATTCACAGTGCTTTAATCATCCTTTTAATAAAAAAACAATCCTTTGGGAATACATTTTCCAGGCAGTTCCCCTGCCTCCCAGGGGGAATATCTTGAGGCCTCAGAGTGACCATAGGATTAAAAGCCTTGACTGGGGAGCCCTAGACTTCTAAGCTTTTGAAAGATTCATTGTTGTGGACTCTCCCTTTGAAAGAGACCACTTTATCTTGCTCCTAAACATCTATAGGACAAACATAGCACTTTCTGAAAAGAAGTGCTGTGTAGTGGAGAACAAATGTGCCTAGGTAATCCAGCACGGGCCGTGTGTAATTTGAAGAATGATAGTTCCGTTTTTATGGTTTCCATAACAATCATACAGTTGTGCAAAAAATGTGTATAGCTTTTATAGAAGGCACCATTGTAATGATTCTTCTCTTATCGGAACAACTGTTTTCAGATCTGAAAAACAGGGGTGGCTTAACCCCTCCCCAGTTAGCTCAGCAAGTTCCCTGAGAAGGCTCTTTGGAGCTCCAGGGCTGCGGAAATGCATTCACCACTTACATTTGCATTTTAGCCTGATAAATGGATTGAGAATTAAGGATGATGATCCTTTCAACAGCAGGTTCTGAATTCCTAGCTTGGGAATTCAAAGGATGAGGGAAAAAAATACTGTTCCTCAAATAGAAATCTAGGAGAGATGTCTAGACATAGTTAATTCCTTGACTTTGTGACTATTCTTAATCCTGCCCACTAGAATTTCAATCCATCAAATACTGGCCTTTACCCATTGTGTTTAAGTCTCTGATAAAGTTATACTAAGTTTTGGTTACAATTTCAGTTTTACTTTTGCATATTACTATGTCTTTTCTGGAAATTGCTAAGCAAATTTAACAGTGTAGTATATTTAAGTAAAGTGTATTATCCATGTAGATTCTTTTTTTTTTTTGTCTACTTTTTCATATTTTTGTGTATCCTTTTCAAAAGGAAGTACTTGGGACTTGACTTTCTCTGACAAACTAAGGAATATCCACTTTGAATAAACTTGAACCTGAATAAACCCTGAAGGCAGATTTTCAGGTTGAGGGTAAAAAGTTGTCGGGTTTGGATTTGGTACCTAAAAATGAAGTCATTGTCAACTTAGTCAACCACAGAAAAACCTTTTCTAAAAGAAATTCTGGATAATTATTATTTCAGTCAAAATGTTTCTGGAGTGTTTAAATCTTAAGATAAAATATGGAACTAATGGTAATTAGAAAACCTGTCAGTTCTATTGAAATAAAATTTCTCAGTCTAATTCTTTTAACACCTCCTCTTCTGAATTCCTGTCCCATTTAATCAAAGCTCTGCATTTCGGTGATACTCAGCACATTATGTAATCTCTCTGAGCCTCAGTTTCCCCATCCACAAAATGAGAGTAAAAAAAATAATACCATTATTATATATCATTCTATTTTCTCAAGAGGTGATTTCTAGGAGATAGAGGGGAAAAATATTTTTTTTTTTTTATCCACCGCTAAGAGTCGTAGTGGAAAAATATTTTTAATGAGAGCAAGGTTTCCCATATATTGAAGACGTCTAATATATTTATACTCTGTGAAGATTTTGTACATTGTATAGAACGTTTTATGCTTAAACTCTTTAACACTCTATATCTAGGGGCTTGGATATTTGATCCCTCTGTGGGAGCATTTCCTGGAAGTTTATTGTTACTTCATTTTGTCCAATTAAAAAAAAAAGTTAATTTATATTTGTCAGTATTCTGAGAGGCTATTTTAAAGTAACCCCAATCAGATATGTTAAATCGGGATTATCCGAAAACCCTAGGAAAATAAAAGAGGTAAAAGAAGAAAGAGAGCCGCCCCGAGAGCCTTGGATAGAAAGGCTTGGTGGACCCTGCGGGACTCGGTGGCTCTTGCTGTGCCCGTGGCCATGCAGAGCCGCATTCTGAACACCCGCAGGCTGGATTGAGAACTTGTTGGACGGGAAGTAAGAGTGCGGAGGCCAAGCTGTCCCTGCTCCACAGACAGACTCCCTTGGCTGGGCTGTGCCTGGTAGCTCAGTGCCTTCAGGTCAGCTAACTTGGCGGCGTCTGGACCTTGGCCCTAGCTCACCCTTTGCCCAAGCCTCTCTTACCCCATAGAGCCGTGGCTCGCTTTCTCATGGTCTTGAAGTCATCTTCACATGCCACCATCGTCTCATTGAGGCCTGCCTTGACTATCCTATTTAGAATTGTAATCAGTTCTTCTAACCCTCCTTGCTCTGTTCTCGTTTTTTTCTTTCATTTCTTCCACAGAACTTAAGTACAATACTGTTTATTTTCTATCTCCTCTTCCGCTATAATGTGAGGGGATAGAAATTTGTCCTCCAATGTGTCCCAAACACCTATATGAGTGGGTGGGTGCCCAGTAAATACCAAATGAAGGAACTTGGGCCTTCTTCCCCTGACCTCTGATAACCTCTTTCACGTTGATGTTCCAGTGGTTCCTACAACTTCAATTTGATGTGGACAAAAAATAAGTGAAAATTTATGAAAAGAGCTACAATTAGTTATAAACCGTTTAGAACAAGAAAAGGATGGGCCTATTTTGGGGGAAAACTCATGTTTGAAGGGCTGCATGGTAAAAGAGGGAGCCAACTAATTCTTTGTGGCTCCAAAGGGCTGAATTATGGAATTTCTCAGAATCGGATTTCACTTGAGAATATGAAGGTACTTCCTCATAGTTAGAGCGCTCTAAAACTGAATGGCCTGCCCAGGGAGGCAGTGAACTCCATCACTCCCCCTGTCCCAAGTACTCAAGAGGTGGCCTCATCGGCCTGATGGATTCTGGTTTGGAGGTATTTAGGGTATAAAATTTGGATTAGGACAATCTCTAAGAAACTTCCAACTCTGACAATTCTCTGATTCCTTTCCCTGATCTGATACGGAGTAATCCCCAGGATTGATTGTTACGTGAAAAAGCAAGTTGTAAAAGAGAATTTATAGTATTCAACTGTTTGTGTAAGAAAGTAGAGAAAATAAGAAAAAAAATATATATATATATATCAAAAAGAAAAGCAAGAGAAAAGACAAACCAGAAAATGATAAAAATAGTTATTTATAGGAGATGGGTAGGAACCAGGTAGAAGGATAGAAATGAGAATAAGACTTCACTGAGTGCACTTTAACTTTGAACCATTTAAATGTTTTAAATATTCAACAATAAAATTAAATCTAAAAGCAGGTAAAAGCAAAATCTCTAAAATTGACATAAAACAAAAAACAAATGGTCCTAATGTTTATCAAACATATTAGCACCACCACATACAAAAAAAATAATTCAGGGGCCGGCCGAGTGGCTCAGTTGGTTAAGAGTTAGCTTAAGAGCGTGAGCTCTGAGCCACAGGGCCGCCGGTTCGATTCCCACATGGGCCTGTGACGCCGTGCCCGAGCTGAGCTGTTGCTGAGATGCCAACAGGTGGTAGGATGGTTCAGCTGATATAACAAGATTGCCTGTTCGATGGTAGGCTATGCCCACCGGCAACTATGACTGAACTCGGCACCTTGAGCTGAGCTGCCACCCTGATGGCTCGGTGGATAGAGCGTGTGCTCTTAACAACAAGGCTACCTGGTTTGACTCCTGCATATGATGGTGGCTATGCCCACCCGCAACTAAGATTGTAACACAGCACCTTGAGCTGAGAGGCCACGAGTTGCCGACGGGCAGCCAGATGGCAACTGGAGCCCTCCACAACGAAGATTGAAGAACAACAACTTGGCTGGTCCCCTCCCCCAGTTCCCCAACACTGTTCCCCTCCCCTAATTCCCCAATAAAATCTTTAAAAAATAAATAAGTAAACAAAATAATTCAAGTGACTTTTGGGCACTGTACATTTGACCCTAAGTGACTCTATTCTAAGGATAAAACTCCAAAGAAATCTGAAACGTAATAGGTTCTTTGTTGCTAGTGTATTGGGATTATAATTCTGAAACGATTTTGAGTATTGAGGCTATGGGGAGCCAAGGTTGTCACTGGGAGTAGGAAGATGTAAGTCTGAATGGAAGGAGATGAGGAAGGATTAGATTTCAGTTGGAGATGTCAGGATGAACTCATGATTTTTAAACAGTGTGTTGGGCTCAACCACATGAAATTGCCAGTTTTTAGGCCATAAGTAGTCAAATATTAGCAATTTCGTGTGATTTAATCAACATTTTCTAATTCTGCTCACTAAAAGACATTGTGTTCTGTAGAAGAATGCCCTAATTCTTAGCAAATGCATGCTAAAGTATGGAGGGGTAAAGGATCATGAACACTGCAATAGAATTTTAAGTAGTTCAGATGTAAAAAAAAAAAAAACACAAAAACTAGTTACTTGAAGGGAAGGACAGAGGGAGAAGAAAGATAAAGCAAATACGGCAAAGTGTTGACATTTGATAAATCTTGATGAGAATTATATGGATATTCATTTTACTGTTCTTTCAACTTTCTTGAAAGTTTGGCATTTTTCAAAATGACAATTGAGAGGAAGAAAGTTCATATTAGCGTATTCTCCGAGTTTAAACCATGGCTTTCCCTGCTCGTGGCATCGTCTTTGGCGCCCGCAGTCCCGGGCAGTCTTGTCCTGTGGCCTCTGCTCCAGTGTCATTTTCTTGAAGTACAAAGAGCGGTGAGTGAGGGACTGAGTAAACGAGTGTTACCAGGGGAGGCCATTCCAGTCGTTTCTGAGTCAGGCTTCTCACGCTCCTTTCGAAAGTAACGACTTGGTCTAGAAATGTGCTAACCCTTGAGGTAGGCCTTCCGTGGACCCTAGATGAAAACCCCGGGCCAGGTAAAAAGAACCTGCCCAGAGCATCGCATCGCTCCTTTCTGCTCGCTCACTCCATGGCCTCCTACATGTCACTTGATCATTGCGGGGGACGGAGGGACAGATGGACCAAGGTCTCTTCCTGCTTTAAACAGACTTAAGTCTCTTCTGTTGTGAAGAATCTGTGATTTGTGTCAGACTTGTGAGCAGCTGCTGTGGTAGTAGAACTGAGTGAGAGAGTGTTAGCATATCCACAGCTGCCATCGGAAGAAATAAAAGGCCCAGCCCCATTGCACCAAGGGGGCAGACCTAGGTTTGAATGACAGTCCCTCTTCCTGAAAGAGGAGAGGCTGGCCCAGCCCTGAGGACGGTCAAGGTGAAATGGCAGCGTGGATGAATTCAACATCGGACTCGCCTGGACTGTGCAGCACCCATCTGGCCGGGTGTGCACATGGCACCCCTTGGGGCCACAGAACCCTGGATGGAGTGCACCAGCTACTTAGCTGTTTTTCCTGTTACAGTTTACATAAAGTTTTCTGGTTTCTGAACAAACTCTGATACCATCTAATAAAGTATATGAGTAAAAAGTTTTATTTTTGATCCTCTTAAGGTTATTTCTTAAATTTTTCCATTCGTTTTCACCCATCCACCATCACTGACCCAGATCCTTTCACTAGAATTACCTGCTAGCAGACAAACCCAGAGGCACGGACAGAGGAGGCCTCTATAAATTTTGTTAGTCTAGAAATGGTCCCTGAACCGCAGTGTGTAAAACACTGTTTTATGAGGAAAGAAGATGGGATGGGATGAAGACAGAAAAGGACACCCTTGGAAACAATAACACTGTGGTGTACCACAGGTTTGGACGCCAAGAGGTCATGAGTTCTAATCCTAAATGTATTTCGCAAAACACAGTGGGAAAATTGAATGGAAAAGTGCTCAGTAGAGCCCTTTGGTCATTTTTTCATTCACTTATCCATCAGCCATTCATGACACGTGTGTCTTCGGTGTGCTGGAAGAGGCACGGAGACAGCCAGGCCTAGAGGAGCTCCCAGCCTGGTCACTGCGATAAGACATTCCAGAAGGAGCCACCAGAGTGCTGGAGCCGTGGCCATTGCCCTCAGGGAGGGACAGGTCGCAGGGGGAGGCCTCTTCCACCCTGTGGACCCGCAGAGATTCCTTAGAAAAAAGACGGCATTGCCGCCAGGTAGATCTGAGATACTGGAGGCTGGTGGGGAAATGTCCCAGTGTCAGGAACAGCACGGACCATATCTCAGAGACTGGGGGGTGTAGAGAGAAGTTTGGCACATAGATACATGCTGGGAGTGTGCATCTCACTGGAAAAATGAACGTTGGGCCCTGTCTGAAAGGCTTGGAGTTCTGAGCTGAATTTCTGGTTTACTCAATAAGGAGTTGATGATTTCTGACCAGATGCATGCTTTAAAATGATTAATCTGGCAACACCTTGACCTTGGGGAGAGCAAGTTCTGTGATGTGGTAGGGGCCATGGCCAAAATCCGGTGAGGTGGGTAATGAGTGACACAGTGGTGAGTAAAAATTGCTGTGGAGACTAGATAGCTGCAAGGAGGTGGAGATGTTGGTACCTTGAGATAGAGGATGCGAGGTCAAAGGAAGAATGGATGAGTGACAGTGGAACAGAAATTCTTTCTACCCTTGTGTTATTTCCTGGGATTCTTGGCCCGGTCTTAAGGGATTATAGAAGCCTTGTAGTTATTTTTCATGTGTTCTTTTCCTGGATCAATGGCTTTGAGTAAAATAGTCGTAGAAGTTTTCTGTCACTTTAAAAAGTTCTACTAAGCCCTTCCTTTAGTCACGTGCCTTCAGAAATTTTGGTTACATAACGTTGCTCTGAATTGGAATTCTGCAGCCTCATGAACTGGAGTCTCATTCTTTCCCTCCCCCACCTGGCACTTTATTTTCTGTGGGTCAGGGTTAGCTTCTTTCTAACCATTGTTGCGGAACTCCTTAAATATTTGGTCTCACAGGTTCTAAAAGCTGGCAGGCCAGGCTGCTCCCTGCAGGTTGTGAGACCAAAGCCTTCCAGACTAGGAGCCAGTAAAATCCCAAGCATGTTAACAGCGTGTAACAGCTGCACGGTGCACCGCCCCCATGGGGCCAGGCTCCCCAGCGCCGTGGCCCCAAATCAGAAGGAGCCCCCCTGCACCACACCGTGGCCGATCCGTAATCGTGGCGATGACAACAGATTAAATCACTGGCGCTCAGCACTGAGGACTGGGGTTTGTCAGGGTCACTCACTCACTGTTCCCTTGCTTCTCCCAATTTTCCATAGTGAGAGAGCAACTTGGAGTCCGCTGCTGCCTTGCAAATACTTGTTGGGAGCTCTGTGAATTTTACTCCGTCTAGAAGTTAGTTCTTTTAGAAGCCCAAACTGAATGCCTCTTTCTCTTCCCGGATCTACTCAACATACATATGTATTTATCTATACCTTACTTTTTTAAAAAATATGATTTCAGGCAGCTTGCAGATACATGTATAATACAGTGATTTTTTTTTTTTAAAGTAGGATATGGGGCAAAAGGAATGCATGTGTAGACAAATTAGGCATAGCCAGAATAAAGATTAGTTCACAGAGTTCAAACTACCAATAAGATCTTCTAGAGTCAAGTCACAAATGATTTTTCTGAGTTTCCTAGCAGGCAAAGCAAAGAGGAAAATCCAAAGGGATAAAATTTACATGCCTGTAAGATGCAAACAAATCATCAGAAGAGTGATTCCTTGCACTGCATAAACTTCCCCTGTGAAAGGGGCACTGAGTGATGAGGTGGGCAAGGCCGTCATCAGCTGAGTAGCATGGCCACGTGGTAGACTGCGTGCAGTGTCCCTCGGAGTGGGCTTGGTGGCAAGGCCCCATGTGGGACGGAACTCCCATGCAGGGAGTTCCTCCAAAGTTCATCGCTTCTGAGAGGGTGCTCTCCTGAGGAACCTTGTACCTGGGAGATGCCCTGCCCTAAAAAGTGCCAACGTCACATAAGTTGGGTTAAAAACTGTTTGATATCAGCATATCAGAAGGCCCTGAGAAGTCCTACAATGAAGGAATTGGCCCAGCATTTCCCAAACTGATTTAATCACAAGACCTTTTTAAAAAATGAGAACACTTTCTTGGCACGTTGGGAAACATTGATGTAAAACAGGGGTGGACAAGCTTTCTGCTAAGGGCCAGATGGTTTAAGCACAGCCTCTGTCATAAGTACTCTACTGTGCCGTGGTATCGAAAAAGGATGGCTGTGCTTCAATAAAGCTTCATTTATGGATACTGAAATTGAAATTTCATATAATCTTCACATGTCGTGAAATAATATTCTTTTGATTTTTTTCAACCATTTAAAAATGTAAAAACCATTCTTAGCTTGCACACCATTCAAGACAGGTGGCAGGCTCGATTTCGCCTGTGAGTGCAGTTTGCCGACCCCTGACCAAGAATTCTGTTGGGATGGTATGTCTTTCCAGCTAGCTGTCCTGAGGGTTGTTTTAATTTAGACTTGTATGTTTCTGGTTTAAAAGCAGATTTTCTAAAAAGTAGAAAAGAATTGGTTTGAGTGCTTGCAGGTTAGTCTAAGATTTTTCTCAAACAATTTGTGGATCCTGTTAAAGAAGACATTGACAGACTAAATTGAAGCCTCAGAGTTTTACTCTGTTACATATGGCTGAACCAGTTTGCGGCTGGGAATGTGTTAGTGGGCATTCTGATTCATTATAGAAGTAAAAGTTTCAAACCACCCAGACACATTTAATTTTGAGAAAACAAAGCTTCCTAATCACCTCTCCAAGTAAACCAGTAAACTGTGGCTTCCACCAAGCAAGGAGTGTTTTTGATTTTGACTAGAGGGATGTTCTTTTATCTTCTTATGATGTCATTATGATGAAAAAATATTCCCAAATCTGACATCTTAGTTTCAGTTCAACAAGTATTTGAGTACTCAGTACATGTAAAGCATTTTGCTTGCTTTTGTGGGGGATACAAAAAGAAGCAGGAAGCAGACAGCTCCTTCTTGACCTCACCAATTTAGAACCCATTACTGTGGTGTCTGGGTTAATTTTACCTCCCTGTCTCTTCCTGTCAGCATGAGTGCATTCATTCATTCATTCATTCAGCAAAGCTGGTGAGTCTCAGCCTGTGTTCATAGCACTGGAACACAGCCTTGGGGAGCTTGCTTTCTAGGGGACATCCGTGTTTCTCTTTTCCTCTGGCATTGTGTAATTACAACCTCTTTTATGTAGTGGAACAGAAATTATTTATTTACATCCTGAGACCTCAACACTTATGTTCCCCACACTGTATGTCTCTTCTTGAAATATTTAGTGAGGAGAGCAGATCTCCTGATGAACCCCTCTTTCTGGGACTGTACTCCCAAGTCTCGTGGTACCCACCTTTCCCCACCCTCTTTTCTTAGTGTACCAGTGGGTACACCAAGGTTCATGATTTTAAATGTATTGACTATAGTGAGCAATGTGAGTCTACTATTGTAGATTGCTAAACATCCTTATAAGCATTATTGTGTATCTAACAGACAATTATTTTTGCTTGAGGGAGAGTCTCTACAGTGCTGATTTGTGAAGGTAGTATTAACTGTAGTGAAAATTTTGAAAAATATGTACAAGTATCAAAGAAAAAAGTAGTCCATAATTCTAGTACCTATTGATCTACTCTATTAATAAATACATATTTTTTACTTTCCTTGATTCAAAAATCACATTAAAAATTTTTTATTTTTAAATTAATAAACATTAAAATTGATCTTTGTTTGTTGTACAGTTCTGTGAATTTTAAGACATGTTTAGATTCGTGTAACCACCATCACAATCAAATGCAGAAAAGCTCAGTTTCCCCAGGATGAGCACCCCTTTATAATCTCAGCGTACCTCCTCCCTGGCCCCTGGCAGCCACTGGCCTGCTTGTGTTCATACCCACAGTAACGTGGATGCATCTCAGAGGTTCTGTGCTGAGTTAAAGAAGCCACTCTCCCAAGCTTCCGTAAGGTACGATGCTATTATTAGGACATTGTCGGATAAAATTACATGACACACTTGTCCCTTTTGTTGCTGAGTCATATTCCATTGTGCAGATGTACCGTAATTTGGTTATTCATTTCTCCATTTACCATTTAAGAGTTTTTTTGTTTGTTTTTTTAAGGGTAGTGTCACTGGCTCTCATATGTGGGACCAAACTGGGGCCGCTGGCTTCCCAAGCCAGCACTTAACCACCGCACTAGGAGGTGTTTTTTTTTAACGGTTTGACATTTCTGAAATCCTGAAGTGCATTCAAATCAATGTATGTATTGAATATGGTAGAGTTATTTGTTTTCCCAAAAAGCTATCATTGAATGATGGTGCATCGTAGACTCACTTCTGTCTTAGAACTGAAGGATTGTGGTGCTGGGCGGATGAGGGTGAGGGATCAGAGAGGGCTGTGGAGGGTTGTTAGAAGTGAAGAAAGTGAACAGTAAGAGGACGGATGAAGGAAGGCCCGTGGGCTTTACAGGCCGGCGCCCAGAGCAGCTTGGCCTCTGAGGGTTTGGGGGAGTTTGGAGCAGGGGAGCAACACAAGGAAAGAAGGCTTTAAGAGCAAAGCCAGTCTAATTGTGGCAAGTACCAGGGCATCCACCATCATCATCATCAGTGGTGGTGAGTCAGGAGCAGACGGGGGAGTGGCAGCAATGGTGCCAGAGGAAATGGTGAAAGAACTCGGGCAGAGTCCAGTGGAAGCAGGGAGCACTGACTAGAGAGCCTACGTGCAGGGAGGAGGGGTGGTTACTGCTGAACGCCCCACTCTTCAGGCCAGCGCCTGGGAGGAAAGGGCAGAAGGTACAGAGAACTGAGGCCAAACTCGGCCCAGATCTTCAGGTATTTACATGGTTGGCATGGCTGAGCTGGGTGAGAGGCACGTTAGTTGAGAAATTCTAAAGCAAAATGAGAGTGTCCTGAGCTTCACAGAGTAAGAGTGAGGTGTGCATAGGGCTAGTGTCTGAGGATGAGTGGACATGGGGTGCACCTGATGGTGAGCTCGGGTGAGGAGTACAAGCATTCCACGGAAACAAACTGCCATGAGGGTCATTTCCAAGTACAACTGTATTATGACTAACTGCATGGCCCAAAGTTTTTTGCAAAAAACACTATTCTTGGGTCCCCTCCCCCCGTGGCCTAACAAGTTAGGTGTTTATTTTGGCACACCCCTTTTGTGCAAGATACGAGAAGGAGTAAATCATCCTCCTACAGATTCTTAAGGACAGGTTCCCATCTGCCACTGCGGAAGAGGGAAGCAGAAGCAAAAACTGCCCATTGGAGAGGGATTTACCAAAGCGGCTTGCCCCTCTCGTCGGTTGACCCTTCAGAGAAGCCTGGCTCAGGGGCGCTGCCTGACTTCTGCCTGCCCACACCTGTCCCTGTTCAGGGTCCAGGAGAAGCAGCTGCCAGTTCACAGAGAGGAAGAGAGACTCGCAGAGTCTCCCATGTGTCTGTCCCCAGCCTCCCGTTTTACTGAAGAGCCCCATGTCAGAGAGACATCACAAGAGCTATGCGTCACTTTGCTGCCTACCACTCACACATTTTCACATTAGCTGTACTTCTTTTTTTAAGAAATTTTATTGGGGAACAATGTGTTTTTCCAAGACGCATCAGCTCCTAGTCAAGTAGTTGTCTTCAGTCTGGTTGTGGAGGGCACAGCTTGGTGGCCCATGTGGGAATCGAACCGGCAACCTTGCACTCTAACCACCTGAGCCCCACAATAACTGTTCTTAAAAGCTATATTCCAATGGGGTAAAGTTTCTATTGTTCATGGTGTCACTAATTATATCTTCAACCTTTCCTAGGAAAGACTGCGTCTTCACCATTGACCCATCGACTGCCCGAGACCTCGACGATGCCCTCTCCTGCAAGCCGCTTGCTGATGGTAGGATGGACAGTTCTGGACCATTCTGGGTGGCAGACAGTGAGCAGCGTGTGTGGTCGGCCGGGCTGCCTCGCGCTCGCCAGGCCCTGCCATGTGCAAGCCTGGGTTTGCTTTGCTCCTGAACTCAGCCTAAGTCCCTCGGGTTACACAAGTATGAGACCTAAAGACAGCCTCCCTGTGGTGACGTTGGGGAGGGGTGTCCTCTCACCAGGACCCTTCTCGGGCCTCAGGAGAGGCCGCAGCGATGGCAGACCCAATCCCAGGCCTTGGCCTGTTTAGGTGGCTCGTGTGATGCGTTCCAGGAGAAAGCCCCCATGGGCTCCGCTGGGAGGAGCCAGCATTTCTTACCTGGATTTAGCAGCAGATTGGGGTGACTCAGGCGCCCTCCACAGACGTGCCCAGCAGGGCAGTAGAAGCACCTTCCCTGCAGAAGCCTGCTGCTCCCAGTAGGTCTTCATCTGTCCAGCAAAGTGCAACAGGCAGCCGTTAGGGGCTCTCTAAACATTCCTTTGGGACGGAGCAAAGCAGGAAGAAGTGGGATTTGAGGCCAGTGGTCTTTGAAAACTGCCATAGGGGGAAGGACCATATGTAGGGTGTGAGGAGAGCAACCCCCTGTCAGTCCGCAGTTAATGTCTCCCCTGATGTGCTCCTTATAGCCTTTAGCTCCCTCTCGCCCCTCTCAGGGTTGGTGTCTGGTGACTGCTCTGGTTTCAGCTATTCTCAGTATGGCTTTGGCACTAACATGTCTTCAGACAGCTTGCCTGTGATGGGCATCCACCCTGCGGTTTCCGCCTGCTGCCAAGTGTTGCTGGCCCAGGGGCCTGGGGTTTATTTGTTCGTTTGTTTGTTTGTTTGTTGTTTGAGGGCAATGTCACTGGCCCTCATATGTGGGACCCAAACTGGGGCCACTGGCATCCCAAGCCAGCGCTTAACCACCGCGCTACTCTGCCGGGGGCCTGGCCTTTGAAACCACTGCAGAGGTGTTCACATGTCCCACTGACGCAGACGCCCTAGGTTCGGTGTCTAACCTCTTCTGTACCATAGTAGGCAGTGGAGCTTGGTAGGGAGAAGCCAGAGAGGCAGAAAGCATCATTGTCTAAAAATGCTTTTGTCTTCTTTTCGTGGGAGTCCTCCTTGAAACTATGGGCAAGATTGCTCAATATTTTCAACTAAAGAAAATTGAAAGGAAGATAAAGCATAAAGAGAGAAAAGTTCCCATGGAAATTTTTAGAGGAATTATATATTTTAAAAATCCCAAAATTGAACAGCCTACTTAGAAAAGCAAATACTGGGTTGGCTTCTTCTGTCCGGAGCCGTCTGCACATGCAAACGCTGGGGCCTGTATTGCCCTGTGTGAGCTCCGCTGCCCTGAGCCCCAGTGTGAAAAGTGCCCCCGGGCAGAGAGCCAGGTGACGGGACCTCACTCCCTGTGTTGCCCTTCTCTCCAGTCTCACAGCCCCACTCTATTTGTGGCCTAATGCTTGGAAACAGCTGCTTCATTTCTTCTGTCCACTTGTATAGCTGTTAAGGGCAGAAGGATAGGTCTCCTACCTGTTACTCCCTCCCGGCTGGCAAGGGTGACATTCGCCCTTCCGGGGCCCAGGGAGCAGGCACGTGACCTGCCTCACTCACTCCACACTGGTTCATGTTGCAGATCACCAGCAGAAGTTTCGTGTAGGGCAGTGGGAACAGGGCCGGGAAGGTGGACTGCGGACAAACTGTACATGTTTGTAGATGTCCAGCCAAAGACTATGCTTGGTCAAACAGCTGAAAACCAGTTGTTTTCATCTTGTTCAGGGAGAGCAGTGAAAACAAGGAGAACAAATTAGCAGTACAAAGTGAAGGAGGAGAGGAAGTAGAGGCAGAGAAGTGAGTCAGAGAAACATGGTCATCGTTTAGGGGAATAGGAATAGGGAACCGGGTGGAGGGGGTGGCAGCGTGGATGGGCGGACAGGGCAGATGTGGGCAAGGGGTAGCGACGGAAGTCGCAGCGGAAATGGATGTTGGAGGTGAGGGCAAGGAGTCCAAATGGGGCAAAAGTTTCAACCTAGATGAAGAGCAAATGGGGAACCGGAAGACAGGAAGACAGGCCGGCTTTGGAGAAAGCATGTCCGCATGGAGTGGTCTATCTGGTGACACGGGGTTAGATAAGCTGCTGCAAATCCTTTTCAGAGGAGGTGGGGTCCCAATGAGCTACACACATGTGGTCCACACAACTACACACAGAGCCCTAAAGAAAAGCAGACAAGGCACCCAAAAGCAAACAGTGATTTTATTGGGATGATGGGATCATAAGTGATTTTTCTCTTTTCTCTACTTTCCACATTTTTATAATGTGGTAATAATAGTTTTATAATGAAAAAAATTCTGTCATAAAAAAAGGTTATGAGGTGCCAGAAATCACAGAGCTGCCGAGTAGCGCACTGCACCAGGTGATCAGATACCTTCCCTCTGCTCGGTTATTCTTGCATTCCAGAGGAGTAATTAACATCTGGCCATTTGGCAGAGCAGCAGAAAAAGGACATGGAAAAGGAGTCAGGGAAGAAGCCGAAAGGGCCTGCGTTGGTCAGTCAAGCATTTTTATGGTGGCACTTCTACAGTTGGCCTTTGTGACAGCAGTTTCTGCCAAGGCCATTTATCCAGGGAGATGAAAAGTGAAAGTCAGTTCCAGTTTGGATGGGGGTGAGGTTGGCTAAGTTCAGGTTCCGTTAGTTACTAGTTCATGTCATTTTTTTGCTTAGAGGAAAAAATGTTTAATGTTTCAACGAGCAAATAATGTTCTCTGGCCATATTTATATCATCTATAACAATTTTTATTTAAAGAAAATAGAAAGGCCAACTTTTCTTTGGTCCCATTGAAATCATCTGAATGACTGTTCTGTGAAAATGAAACACACAGGCAGATGTAATTTATTGAGTCTTCACCCTCCCTTTCTATAGTGTTCAGACTCTACTCTGGGACTTGTGACCAGTGTCGCCTCTAGGAACGAGACTGAGACGTTACAGCCTGCAGATAAATGCTGCAGAAACGCTCTCCAGTAGGTCTCGATTGGGGTGGAAGGCTGAGAGGGGCGCCCCCACCCTTGAGGAGTCTCAGCCTTGGAAGGGACCCCTCCAGTCGTCTAGCCCGGTCACACGCCGCCCTTTGGTGCCTGTACACGCAACCGAGTGGGACATTTCCATAAGCATGAGCGAGCCCACTGCCTTGAACATGGAGGCTTTCATTTCTGCTCAAGAAAATACCTGCTAATGCAAGCAAATAAGAGTGGTGTTACAGTTATAACCCAGAATCAGAAGGCAGTAAATCACATACTTCAGCGTTTTATTGCTGTAACAGATCACTTGTAACACACCTCACAGCTGACCTCACCGCTCAAGTGTGGGAATGCCACAGTTGTCCCATCACCTTCTGTTTTTCAACTTACCCCTACAGCACCCACTTACTGAATATCCAGATTGCATGTTAACTCTCTACCTTACTTACAGGCAACCCATTTGGCCTGAAGATGGCATGACTATCAGGAAATCCTTCCCTTCCTGTAATTTGTCACCCATTGGTGGCATTTATGCCACTTGGGGCCCCGCACAAGTCTTGTCTCTGATGTGACAACCCCTCAGATACTAGATAAGAGGTATCATGTATCTCTGAGTCACAGCTTCTCAGTTAAGCATCCTATATATTCTTTGATGGCCTGTAGCTTTTGACCTTTGAGCCCATTTCCCACTTCATGGAGTTACTTCTGCCTTTAGGATGGGGTCCGAGGTACATGGCTTCCCGTATCCAGACTTCTCTTCCCTGGCGGTCAGGGCATGGTTCCTCCCAGCTAGTTCTTCCTTACTGGATGGAACTGAGTCCAGAGTACTAGCCACCCGTTCTGATCAGTTAAACAGGCATCACTGCTTTGTTCTAGTCTCTGAGAGAATCAATTGTGAGCCAGCTTTTAGCTGGTCAGGCTTCCAACGGATTCTATGGGAAATGGAGGTTCACTGCCCCTCTAGCATCTTGTTTCTGTACTGTTCTCTAATGAGTGCTCTGCTGCTGAGTGTGGCAGGATTGTCCTAGCCTGGCCTTAGACATAAAGGATTGGGTCTAGGGAGAGGGGGCAATGGGGAATGATGGCTAATGAGTCTGGGATTTCTTTCTGGGGTGATGAAAATGTTCTGGAATTAGAGTGTTGATGTTGCACAACTTTGTGATTATCCTAAAACCCACTGGGGGAAAATGAGTGAATGAAAAAGAATAAATAAACAAACAAATTCACTCATCCTTGAGGCTTTCTGGAAATTGGACTTTGCACCTTCACCACCACAAGTTAGCGGAAGTCCTGATGGAACGTCTGGCGGCTGGATACCCCGAGTCACATCCCTCTTGCTGCTGTCATCTCTGAACTGTGAAATTCCCACCCAAGGAGCACACCCCTCTGTTCAGCCTCCTGCTTGTATGTCCACCGCCCCCACCCCCGCCAGAGAGCGCAGCCGTCTGACTCACAGAAAGAAGTATGTGTCCTGTTGCCCAGGTGTAAGAAAATGCTCAGATAAACGACATCATCCAGCCCAGGGGAACGCAAAAATGCACATTACCTACCCTGCTGCAGGGCTCACCAGTCCTCCTGCGTGTTTTGCCTCTGCAGCCTCTCCGGGGGCATGGCTTTCCCTTCCTTAAGGAGGATGGGCTGGGGGCCCTGGCTCAGGGAGCCCCTCTCAGAAAGGGAGTAGGAGAGAGACCAGGAGCAAAGCCTGTAAGGGTTTCATAGAATTCCTAAACCCTCTAACTTCCCCAGGTGCTTATATCTGTCACCTGCTGAGAGTTTCCTGTACTGACCCATGCCCTGTGGAGGCAGTGGGAAGTGGGAGCTGGCTTAGAGCAGAGCACCTCAGGGATAGGATGCGACTGGCCTTTTTGAAGGACACAGAAATGAGATGAAGTCTCTGGATCTTGGCTGGGAAGGCAAAGAGCGCAGGCATCCTGGAGTCCTGAGGGGAGGTCCAGGAGGACCCAGAGGCAAAGCCACACCCCTTCCTGGGCTCTGTTCTCACCTTTAACGTTCCTGGTTCCCCTTCTCCCCGCTTCCTCCTCCCACTTGTCTCCACCTTATAAACCTCGCTCCACCCTGCGGCAGCCTCACCTGCCCTTGTCCATCAGGACACCTCGACAGAGTTGTCTCTACTTGCTGCTGCTCATCTTTCACTTCCCACTTATCCTTATTCCCTTTGCAGCATAGCTTCAGAAAGTTCAGTGCCACAGGCAGTCCCTGACCTCAGTTCCCCAAACATCTCTGCAGCATTTGGCTTTTGGTCCTTGAAACGCCCTTCCTTGGACTCCGAGGCCCCTGCTTGCTCTTGGTTCTAATTTTTGGGCTACTCTTTTTCCAGTTGCCTTCTTTAGCTCTCCTGTCACTGCCCAACACTTCGTGGGAGTCTGCAGGGCTTCCACTCCAGGCCCCGTCGGCCATGTGCCCCAGCCTTGCGCTTGTATTCCCTTTGCCTGCAGTGCTTTCCCCAAGAGCCGCGTGACCGGCCCCTTTCTCAGCAAGGCGCGCCCTAGCCATTCTGCCTCCAGTTCCACCCTCCCACCTCCTCTCCACCTCCCCTGCTTTATGTTTCCCCACCACTCATCACCCACTAACATACTGTTCACTTACTAATCTTGTTTCTGACCTGTCTTCCCACCATTCACTGCCTTGCTGTGCAGGGCTCAGAGGAGGCGCTCAGTCAGTCTTGGCTGCTGTTTGCAGGCTCTCAAGAGTGCAGGGGTTTCCCAGGCTGAGGGAAGAGGGTGCACAAAGTCCCAGGATGACGGAAACGTGCTATTTTGGAAGGAACTACACAGAGCCTGGGATACCTGGGATGTGAGGTTCAAGCAAGACGGTACTGGTGGAAGAAGCAGGGGGAGATGATGAGTTCCTTTGCAGGGGTGCTGGGAGATTGAGGAGAAGGCAGCATTCGGGTTGGAGAGCAGCATCACCTAGCCATTTGGGAAGTGTGATTTGAGGACCCAACGCTATGCTTTGTGCTGCATATGCAATAGAGGAAAACACTCGAGAAGCTGCCTGTCCTCCCCAGTTTAACATCAGGTTACATTAAACAAGGAAGTGTGGGAAGGAGCCATAGTTTAGATGTGGGAGTCAGGAAGGGACAGGCAGTAACATTTTCACCCAGACTTGAAGAATCAACAGGGGTGAGCCAGACAAAGACTGGGGAGAAAGAACATTTGAGGCTGAGGGAATAGAGTGTGTGGAGGCTCTTGAGGTTCAAAGCCATCGGCACCAGAAAGTCCACGTGGCTGAAACCTGGCGAGGTGGGTGGAGCCTGAGAGGTAAGTCAGGAAAGGGACTCCAGGCTCTGTTCTGAAGTGGGAGTTTTACCTCATGGTAAGCAAAGAGTTTTAAGCAGAGAGTCAGGATCCAACTTGGAGGTTGGAGAGAGCACCCTGGCAGCAGAGAGGAGGCTGGATTAGAGCAGTGGTATTAAAATGGTCTAGGTAAGAGGTGGCAAGTGCCCCAACGAAGGCAGCGGCTGTGGAGCCAGATGGAGGGAGGCCCTGGCCAGGAGAGGAAATCAGGGCAGGACTTGGTGTCTGGGTGGCTGCAGGAACCGCTTAACGGCTCCTGTGTCTGCCCATTCTTCCCCACACGTGGAAGCCAAGGCATCCTTGTAAGATGCAGGCCTGACCAGGTCACTGCCCTGCCCCACTCCCCCCAAGATCTCCCGTCCCCTGAGGAGAAACATGCAGTTCCTTACTGTGACCTGACCGTTATCCAACTACCTCCCAACCTTGTCCACCACTGTTCCTCTCCCGTGTGCCATCCTCCAGCCACATGGCCTCCTGTTGACCCTCAGACGTGCCAGGCTGCTGCCGCCTCAGCACTTTTGCACTCGTTCCCTCTGTCTGGATCCACTTTCTCCCAGATCCCTCACTGCTCTTAGGTTCTGTGCAAATGTCATCCCAAGGAGGCCCTTCCTGACACCCGTCGGCTCATCTCCCTTCCCCTTCCTCCTCCTCAATCTTATGTAAGGTGCTTGTGTGGGTCTGCCTCCCGGATGGTGAGCTTTATGAGAGCAGGGATGGTATTTTGTTCACTCTTGACTCCTCAGTGCCCAGAACACTGTGTGTTACATAGTTGGCACACATGGAAATGTTTGTTGAATGAATGAATGAATGAGTTAATAAACTTTTGATATTGAGTGGAAGAGGAGATCCTAAAATGTTACCTAAGTTTCCGGCTTGAGCACTGCATGGCACGTAATGCCATTTAATAGGAAATATTGAGGGGAGCTGGTTTGGGATGGAGCAATGATGAGTTTAGATAAGTGCATATTGAGTTTGCCGTCCCTGAGAGACACCTAGGTAGAAATACCAAGGGTACAAGTCTAAGGATTTGGGGCTGGAGTGGAGATTTGGGAGTCGTTGGTGCATCTCTCCTTGGAGCGATGGCCCAGGAGGGGGTCACAGACTGAGAAGACCTAGGGTGGGTCCCTGGGAGAGATGCTCAGCGGAATAACCAAGAGGATGATGGGAGGCAAAGCAGAGGAGAAAGGAGAGGAGACGGGCAGAGCAGGCTGAAGGGTAAAGTCATAAAGGATGTCAGAAAGTCAGGCGGAGGAGACTGGACACCTTTGGGTTTGGCGACCAGGGTACCATGGATGACCTGGGTAGTGGCATCAGTGGCTTTGATGCAGGGGCAGCCAGACTCCAGGGCCTGGAGGAAGCAGTGGGACACAGGCATGGAGATTGCTTTCTGTGAGAAGCTTGGCTGGGGAAGGTCAGAGAAGTGGGGAGGGCAGGTTTGCGAGGAGGCTTGTTCTTTGTTTTTAAGATGGAAGTGATTTTCAACATGTTTCTATATTGAGAGATGAGACGATGGAGAAGAGAAGTTGGAAATACAGGAATGAGAGGAGTTGATTATTTTGCAAGGTCTTGAAGAAGCAGCAGGAGTGAATTCAGAGTGTAAGTGGGAAGTGAGGCCAAGACATGGAGGGCGAACACCCCTCCTTTGAGAATGAGGGACAAGTCATAGATTGGGAAGGCGCTGCTGCCACTGGGTCTTCACACCTGATCATATCCGCTCAGAACCACCTGCTGGGGGCAGAGGCGGGTATGGAGGGGGGTGACCAGAACCCCATCATCGGAAGCTTTATCAAACACTCTGTTTGGGTATGCTGAGCCGGAATACTAGCAAGTCGGGGGTTTTCTTCAGTAACCCTCAGCCTCCTAGGCGTGGGAACAGAAGTTGCAACGATCCAAATTTGGGGTTTTGCTGGGAGGGAGTATGGCCCACACCAGAACAAAAGTGTTGGGACCTTGCTTCACCTCGGAACCTATTTCTTCTCCATCCCCTGATTTTGTAAAGGCATCACCTGCCACCTGGTCAACTAGAGTTTTTTTTAGAAAAGGAATCCTGGCATCACATTTGATTCCTCTTCCTCTGATCACCATTGTCATGGCCTTTTCAATAATTTCCCTCATTCCCCCTACCCACCCTCCACCTTGCTACCCAGTTACCTTTTCTACTCTGCGCACACAAGGACCAGATCACATTGCTTTTCCACTTGGAAGTTTTCTTGTGCCCAGAGGTGTGGTCCACATTTTTTAGCAGAGCTTTACTATCAAACCTTTTAAGATTGGTCCCCAGCTTCTCTCCCACCTTCCGTACCTCCCTGTGGCACTTCCCCCAACACACACACACACACACACACACACACACACACACACACACACACACAGAGGCTCCAGCCTCTGCCTGCCCTTCACTCTCTGCCGGCAATGCCTGGCCTCCCTGCCTGCTTCTGTGTCAGCTGACATTCTGTTTCAGAGCAGGATAAAACCTGGGCACCTTTCCTCCCTCCTGTAGAATGAATTGTGCCTATTCTCGCAGCACATTTTCTTCATGTCTCTAATGCAGCAATAAACATTGCTCCTGGATTTAATCCCTCTTTTTGCTGATTTCCTAAGAGCGGGGAGTTTCTTGGACATTGCAGTCCTGAGTATCATGCATGTGGTCTTAAAAACCATGTGGTCTTGTGCCGGCGAGTGACGCGGTGGTTAAGCGCTGTCTTGGGAAGCCAGCGGCCCCGATTTGGGTCCCCCATATGAGGGCCAGTGACACTGCCCCCAAAAAAAAACAAAAACAAAAAAAAACCATGTGGTTTAGTCAGTCTAAGTGGGCAACCTGTGTACACTTCCAGCATTTCCCTCCGTCTTCTGTTTCTTGCCTTGTCCTTTTCATTTCTACTGTGCTAGCCTTAAGTTTGTGGGTTGCCTTTTGGGCTGATATGAGGACATTGAAGCTTACTCCATGCGCTCGCCTAAAACAAGTCTGTGTCTTTGGAATGGTGTGCCTTTCTGCCATCACAGTCAAGTTTTTCAGCCCATCTCATCCTGTCTCAGGATACCATGAGAGCACTGAATTATATCCCCTGTTCTGTTCGCCCAGCTCTGGGAATCGGCATCTCCGAGCCTCAGCCCTTCCCCATTATTTTCATGCACGAGGCTCTTGCCTGGCCTGCACTGCTCTTCTCATTTCGTACCTACAGGCTTCCACAGCAACTGTTTCTCGGTTTTATTTTGTCATTTTTCTCCGTCTCCTGCCTGTCTGTATCCTTGCCATTTCCAAATTCTGTGAGTACTAATTTTCTGGTAAAATTAACTTCCTGAATAAATCTTAACATGATAGAAAGAAAAAACAGTTTGTGATACAAAAACCGTATTTTTTTTTTCTCCTTTAATTATATTGGCAAAAAGGCTTACTAGTTAGGAAAAGGCTTTTTAACAATCAAGCACATCTGCGGTTGAAATTCCTCCATCAGTGTGGAGAAATAGAAAGTTGGTATCACAAAAATCCAAGTATTCCTTTGGTAGCAGATAGGTCATAATTAATAGTATGTTGAGACATTGGAAATTGGAAAAAAGTTTGTTTCTGATTTTCCTCTGTTGGGGATGTTTGGAAGTTTGGTGATATATGAGGATGATATCAAGGTAATACTAGAACATAAAATAGGTGACATTTTGAGAATGAAAATCAACTCTAAATGGTTATTGGCAGAATTTCCTCTTGCCTAGAGATCTGTAAAACATGAGGTAAAATCTACCGTTTTAGTTTGCAGAAGGCCAAAACAATGCATGGTAGTGGTTTTAATTTCTTCAGGGTCATAGATTTCCTTTGAGCATCTCATGATAACTAAGGACTTTCTCCTCAGAAAAGTACACAAATGTGTATGTATGCACAACATTTTGCATAGGACTTACATTTCCAGTAATATCATAGAATCGGTAGCCTGAAAAACCCTTCTTCAATAAAACTCTTGAAAAATGATACTTATTTTTAAAAACGTATGGCTATGTTGGCAAAAAAAAAAAAAAAAAAGTATGGCAAGTCCTTAGAAGCCAGGAGTAAAACAAGAGCAGATAACCAAAAAAGGATGTATGTGCTTAAGCAACTAACCTAATGGCATCTTCTGAAGCCTAGCGACCCAGACAGCTTGCTTGGGACCTGAATTAACAATTCCTTCATGGTCCATAAAATTCCAAGCCAAGTATTTAGTTTAAAGTGGCACCAAGTGGACAATGTCTCCTGAAGGCATTCAGAATAATAAACATATCCTTTCTGGAGGAATTAATCCTCAATGGAAGGAAGCCTTAAAGATTTGCCATAGATAAAGTTCTAGTAAATGTCAAGCGCACAAAAGTCATAAAACATGCAAGGATGCAGCTAAAGCAATACTTGGAGGGAAATTTATAGCTTTAAGTGCTTATATTAGAAAAGGAGAAAGTTTTGAAAACTGAGCCTATAAAGAGTAGCTTCACAAATCTTTAAAGATAAGGGTAAGGTAGAAGATGACTTACTATCTGAGCATATGCTGTGGGTACAAGTACTGAACCAAAAAATGGAAATTATCTATCAGAACTGTAACAATAGAAGCCCCTTCTACTAGAGAGAAAACCAAACCCTGCTGTGCTTTTCATGCATATCATAGCAAAAAACAGAATTCATTTACTTGAATGACAAAAATTCCTGTCTCCACTTTTGGCCCTGCCAAAATGGAAATCTTAAAAAGTAGACACAAAATATCAAACATAGCTATTAGATCTCATTTTTGTTTTTCTAGTATTGTCAAACTAAGCATCTTCTTCCAAAAACCATTAATGTTGGAGAAAAAACTGGCATGTTAGGATTTTACTTTGGAACAGAATCTGAAACATATAAACATGTATGTATGCTTTTTAATATTCAGTTTCTGCATTATTTTTATATTTTATATCATTCATATTGTATTTATAGTGTTCATGTTCCATAAACATTTCAAGTATCTTTTAAATATCTTCCAAATTTGTAGAAGAGGCAAATGAAATGAGAAAAGCCTACAAAAACACCTCAGTGTAGAAGAAGGCATGGCAAGAGAAAAATATATATATAGAAAGAAGCAGGACAAATAAAAAGTACATATACGTTACCCCAAAAAATTAATAAGCACATTAAATTTAACTCTGTATTAAAAAGTAAAGACTGTTAGACTGGCTTCATGTAGCTATGTAGGTCTTTTTTAACAGACACATTTAAAAGATGAAGACACAAAGATGAAATGGGAACCAAGCCCACCTAGGTTTGGTCCTGTCTCCACACCGGCCAGGCACCACATCTCAACATCTTCCCTTTACAGTCTAGGCCTAAGAGGTTCTAGAAAGAGGCCTTGGGCATACTCCTTGCATTTCCTATCTGAGGACGTGCCCCTTCCCAGGAAGAACAACATCAGGGAGGTTCATTCCCTTTACGAAAGAAGATGCCTTGCTCTGCAAACCCCAACAGATCTTGTCTGTGCCCCCAGTGGCAGTATAATTGCTGCATACTTACAGAAGCTGAAGGTCCAGGTCATTTGGTTGTACATCTAGTAGGAGACCTGGCCTGCTGACTCTCCTGCTACACACACAGCACCAACCCCGAGGTGACCTAAAGAAAGCATTCCATTACTTTGTACCCTGCCCCCACTCCTATTTTACCATGCCTTGTAGTCCTTAGCTCTGGCTGGACCCCACCTTACACCCATGCCCTCAGAAACCCCTTGTTGACAAGGAATAGAAAGACAGAACCAGAATCCTAAACTCTTGTCACTGAGGTCGTTGGGTGGGAAATAGGCTCTCCAATCAATCAGTCTTGTTCCAGCCCTGAAGAGAGAGCCCCCAGGTTCATCCACCAGCGAGCCGGATGCTGAAGTGCTGTTTCAAAGGGACGCCCCTCCTGAGTATTGAGCACTAAACTGTAAGATGCAACTCAGACTTAATTTGGAAAGTGTCATCTATTATATTAGATGTTAGAAACGTGCCATATGCACGTTTAAGAATAAGATCTATGGGGGCTGGCCGAGTGGTGTGGTGGTTAAGAGCTGGCTTGGGATGCCAGCGGCCCCGGTTCGGATCCCACGTATGAGGGCCAGTGACACTGCCCTCAAAAAAAAAAAAAAAAAAAAAGAATAAGATCTATGTGCAATGTTTAAGTAAAGAAACTATGTTTAAAATCTGTTGTAGACAAGAACCCCTGATAATTCTTCCTTAGATTTTTGGAAAAGAAAAATTCCACTGTGGGGCAATTTTCTACTTGGATCCACTTCTGGGTTTTGTCTCTGACATCTTCGTGGTGCCCAGCGCTTCAAGTGCTATTCCTCCCACTCTCCTCTTCTGTGTGGAGTCAGTTCTAATCCTAGTTTTGAAACACTGATTTTCCCTGTGCCATCTCTTATGTCAGAGGGCATTCTGACCTCAGGCAAATGCCAGGCAACCCAGGTACTTGATCTCAGACAAACCTGATTTTCATAATATGGCGCTTGATAATGAACCTGGGAAGAGAAATGGAAAATTCTGTAGAGCCGTCAGCTCATAAGGAAGTGCTTGCTTTCTCCATTCATCCAGGGCATTGGTGAGCGAACAATTTTAACTGTCCTTGTAGTGTGATCATTTTTTACTGAATCGTACCTTGACTCGAAAAATCCAAGTAACTGAATAATCATGCGAGCACTCTGGCATGGAAGTGGGTTTCTGGGATGCTTGCCAATGAGTTCCTGTTTTGAGGACACAGAATCTAAGTGGAAAGATTAAGTGGAGAGACAGCTCCACCCCTCTAAGTGTCTTATTCCTATGTTCCATTCGAATCTCGCTAGCCTGGTTTCTGTGGGGTCTGGGCTTCGGAAATTCTCTTTTTTCATGGATGTCTCAGTGCACCTTGTTAAACCAAATTTGGACTGTGGCCTGTTCATCTGCTTCCAGCTCTGCTGATTGGTTCCAGTTTCCTTGCTCATTAAAGCCAAGATCATCTGGCACCCACCAGGCAGGCATCCTCAAGTATCTGGCACCAAGGCCAACCTGGAAGCCAGTTAAGAGGCCTCAGTGATCCAACACACTCCTTGCATGATGAGAGGCAGTTGTGGTGTACCAGAAAGAGCACTGGAATAAGAGCAGGAGAACTGGGTCCTGGTCTCATCTTTGCCTCTACTGCATCATGTAAGTTGGGGCATGTCTGTGGTTTCTCAGAAATTCTCTTTCCTCAGCTATATGGGTGTTTGGACTAGAGTTTTCTCAATTGTCTTCTAGCTCCAAAATACTGAGTATATGAAAAGCTGAAGAAACAAAGCTCCATTTATGCCTGCTGTTGCAGAAACACAACCTAGCTTTCAAGATGTTAACAGTGGCTGCCTAAAGTTGCATATGCTACTGATGCTTTTCCATAAAAGGAGACAGTATGACAACAAAATGAAAAGTGAGACAGTCTGTATTTCAGAGGAAAAAATTAACCTCTTCATGCCTCATGTTTCCCACTCTATGAAATGGGGGGATAATAATACCTAATTTAAAACCGCTGGGAAGAATTAAGTGAGATAATCCCTGGCACTTAGAACTGTGCCAGACAAAAAGTAAGTGCTCAGTGAAAATTATTATTAATATAAAAATGGAAAGATTAAAATTGACACGAAATTTTAGTAAAGTTAGGCTGAAATAGTAAATATTCAGTTGCTGTTCAGAAGGCAAGGCGGGAACAGACTAGAGAATCAGAGACAGACGCACACAGACATGATCACTTGGCTTTTAACAAAGGCGACACTGCAGTGTAGCGAGGAAAGGATGGTTTTGTCAGTAAATGGTACTGGATCTTTTGGCTATCTATATGGGGGGAAAAAATGAACTTTGACTCGTATTCTACACTGCACATGAAAATCAATTTCATGTGGCTCACAAATCAAAGTGTAAAAAGGTAAAAACATTAGTGTTTCTTGAAGTGTTAATACTTTTAGAAGACAGCATAGAAGAATAACCTCATGACCTTGGGATAGGCAAAGATTTCTTAAATGGGACACAAAATGCACTCAACTTAAAGGAGGAGAGTGATAAATTAGAATGCAAGGCAAGTCACAGAGTAAGAGAAGATATTTGCAATACATATATCCACAAAGGGCTCCTATTAAGAACCTGTAACTAGTCCAACAGGCACTTCATAGTCAAAACCACATGAAAAGTGCTTAATATCATTAGTCCACCAGGCAAATAGGAATTAAAACTACAGTGAGATACTACTATGTTCCTACCAAATACCTCTTCTCTTTTTTTTAAAGCTGGCATTACCAAATGTTAGCAGGGATGAGGAGCAGTGAGAACTCTCTTACACTGAGTAGGAGTATAAGTTGGTGCAACCACTTTGGCAAACCGTCGTATGGTACAAAATGGAGCTGAATAGATTCAGACTCCATGAGCCAGCAGTTTCCTTCTCAGGTATATACCCAACAGAAATGAGTACATATGTACAGGAGTTCTCATAGCAATGTTATTCCTCATAGCAAAGAGCTAAAAACAAAGTATTTATCAACAATAAAATGGATACATTGTCGATATTCTTATAATGGAGCACTATATAGCAGTGGTGCAGAGCAAATTCAGAACAGCATGGATGAGTCTCAAAAATATGCCGAGCAAAGAAAGCAGACACACACACACACTGAATCCGTTTATGTAAAGTACAAAGGCAGGCAACACTGATCTATGACTCTAGATTGCAGAGGTCAGAAAAGCAGTTATATTTGGAGGTATAAAGACTGAGAAGAGGAGGGCCAGCTGAGTGGCTCAGTTGGTTAAGAGTTGGCTTAGAGCACGTGCTCAGTTGGTTAAGGGCTGTCAGTTCGATTCCCACATATGGGCCAGTGAATGCTGCGCCCAAGCTGAGCTGTCGCTGAACTGCCAACAGGTGGCAGGATGGCTCAGTTGGTGTAACAACAAGAATGCCTTTTCGATGGTGGGCTATGCCCACCCGCAACTAAGACTGAACTCGGTGCCTTGAACTGAGCTGCCGCCCGGATGGCTCAGTGGATAGGGAGTGCGCCCTTAACAACAAGGCTGCCGGGTTCGACTCCCGCATGGGATGGTGGCTATGCCCACCCGCAACTAAGATTGAACACAGCACCTTATGCTGAGAGGCCACAAGCTGCCAACAGGAAGCCAGATGGCGACCAGCGCCCTCTACAACGAAGATTGAAGAACAACAACTTGGCTGGTTCCCTTCCCCAATTCCCCAACACTGTTCCCCTCCCCCAATTCCCTAATAAAATCTTCTAAAAAAAGACTGAGAGGAAGACACAAGAGAAACATCTGGAATTCGGGTTATGTTCTAGTTCTTGAATTGGGGGGTGATGACCTAAGTGTATTTACTTCGTAAAATTTCACTGAGCTATATGCTTAACATTTGTATACCTCATGTATACACGTTTTTTTATGCCTCAATAAAAAGTTTATTTTAAAAAGTGAAGGAGCACACAAAAAGTAGAAACAACCCAAATGTCCATTAGCTGATGGATAGTTAAATAAATATATATCCACACAATGGAATATAATTCTGCCATTAAAGAAATAATGTGTGCTACAACCTGGATGAACCTGGAAAACATTGTGCTAGGTGAAAGAAGACACATAGTGTATGATTCCATTTATATGAAATGTCCAGAAAAGGCACATTTACAGAGACAGAAGGTGAACTAGTGGTTGCCTAGGGCTGTGAAGGCTGGGGAGAAATAGGGAGCGACTGAAAACAGATATGGAGTTTCATTGAGGGGTGTTGAAATGTCCTAAAACTGATTGTGGTGCTAGGTGCACAACTCTGTGTATATATGAAAGACCATTGCATTGTACTCTTTGAGTGAATTGTACGGCATGTGAATGAACTCTCAGTAAAGTTGCTATGAAATAAAAAGCCGAAGGACACTGATAACTGTGGAATGACCTTAGGAAGGGGCTGTCCCATTCGGCCCCGTGGCATGTGGTCTGACTGGAGTCCAGCAGGATTCTACTCCTGGCTCTGCCGTTCACTACCCGGTAACATCCAGTAAATCAGCTAAGCTCTGTGAGCCAGACGTGTTCGTCTGCAAAATACAAATAGTGGTACTAGTATCTGCCCCATAGAGCTTTTGTGAAGATGACTCCTTTCATCAAGAAATACTAGAGTGGGATGGGCCGACCGAGTGGCACATTGGTTAAGAGCTGGCTTGGGAAGCCAGCGGCCTCGGTTCGGATCCCACATATGAGGGCCAGTGACACTGCCCTCAAAAAAAAAAAAAAAAAAGAAAAAAAAAGAAATACTAGAGTGGGGCCAGCTGAGTGGCACATTGGTTAAGAGCTGGCTTGGGACGCCAGCGGCCCGGGTTTGGATCCCACATATGAGGGCCAGTGACACTGCCCTCTACAGCTAACAACAGCTCCACCTGGAGCTGGGCTGCGAGCCCCAGCCACGGTGTAGGCTGCAGCCCCTGCTGCAGTGGGCTGCCATAGGCTACAGTGAGTGGCCGGCAGCCAGTGTGAGCAGCTGGCAGCCAGCGTGAGCTGCCAATAGCCACAGTGAGTGACCATCCAGAGGCCGGCAACCGATCTGCCTCATCCAGGAAGAGCGCAGTGACTATACCAACATGGGCCAGTGAAGCAACATCCTCCGCACCTAGACTGAAGAACAAAAGGACAGCAACTTGTCTGTTCCCCTTCCCTGATTCCTCAACACTGTTCCCCTCCCCCAATTCCCCAATAAAATCTTTAAAAAAAAAAAAGGTTGGCTTGGGACGCCAGCTCTGAACAGCAGGGCCCCCATTCAGATCCCACATGAGGGCCAGTGATGCTGTGCCCTCTACAGCTAATGGTGAACAACAGCTCCACCTGGAGCTGGGCTGCTGTGAGTCCCCGGGATGGCATAGCTGCAGCCCCTGCTGCAGTGGGCTGCCATAGGCTACAGTGAGTGGCCAGCAGCCAGCGCGAGCAGCTGGCAGCTGGTGTGAGCTGCCAAGAGCCATGGTGAGCGGCCGTCCAGAGGCCAACAACCGATCTGCCTCACCCAAGAAGAGCGCAATGATGATACCAACATGGGCCAGTGAAGCGACGTCCTCCACTAGACTGAAGAACAAAAGGACAACAACTTATCTGTTCCCCTCCCCCAATTCCCCAATAAAATCTTTAAAAAAAAAAAAAAAAGACTGGAGTATCTTTTATATGCCTCATCCAATCAGTGATAACTGTTGTTATAAATAGCTGGGAGGTTTTGCATCTGAGTTTTTACTCCATTTTAGTGACAGAGGTGACGAGTAAATTTGAGAGTATGTCCTGCGGATAGCATAACTTTGCCCTACTGCATCACATTAGCATCTTTTGCAAAATACAAAATAAATGTTCATATTAAAGACCCTGAGTTATTAACATTGAATTATACTCTGCTGTTAAGAAAGGAAGTATGTAATACATTTATAGAGGGTTTTCATTCGGAAGTATTAAAACCAGAAATGAGTGATGATTAAAGGGTTGGCGTTCGGTTACCTAGAAAATTTGGCAATTCAGAATACTTTATACGAAAACCATGTTTATAAAAAAACTGGGAAACTGAGTTATAACTAATTGAAATAATGGGTAGTTCAAAAATAGAAAGTGACCATTGGCTACAGGAGTGTGTGACAAGGTTTTTATTTCAATAAATATTTATTGTCCTCATAAAGCAGTCACTTTTGTTCATGTTGAAAATCATAATGTGGGGCTGGCCGAGTGGCGCGGTGGTTAAATGCTGGCTTGGGAAGCCAGCGGCCCCGGTTCAGTCCCATATATGAGGGCCAGTGACACTGCCCTCAAAAAAAAAAAAAAAATCATACTTAGTTGTCTTAAAATGTGTTCTGCAAAGTAAATGTATAACCCTTTTTAAATGTTACATTGACAATGCTTACAGCCTATAGGAGTTGAGAAAGAAGCAATTATGTTAGTCAAGTACCTGATACTACAGGACGAATCCCATAAAGTGAGGGCTAAGAGCTTAGTCTTGGGAGCCAGACCTTGATGTGAAAATATCTGACATCCTTGGGCCTCCGTTTCCTCATCTGTAGAAAGAGATCTGTCTCATAGCATTGGGAGGGTTAAATGAATTAATACAAGCAACGTGCTCTAGAAAGCAGACAGCCGGTACGCTATTGTTCCAGGACAGCCAGTGCGGTGGATTCATATCGTAAGCTGCATCAGTTATGGATATCATTTTCTGCTAACTTGGTGACGCCCTGGGGAATCAAAAAACAGTTTCTTCATGCAAAGAGGTTAATTAACGAAACTGAGTAATTAGTTCCAAAAAGAGTGAATTGGGTATGGTGAAAAAAATATTAGGAACCCAAAGAGGCTTTTCCAGAATTGGAGAAAAGCTACTAAGGGGTTTTGTCTCTAAGATATAAAGCTTTTAAAAGCTTTTGCCTCTCAGAATTCAAGACGAATATGAAAATTGCTTTAATTTCAGCTGAAAGGAAGGCTGGGATTGGACTAAGCAGTTGTTTGTTGCAGTTAACATTTAGTGGATAGGCATTTAAATCCACATAGATGTTTATATTTCCTCAAAACTTGTTGAAAATTGTAAATCTTTTCATTTTGGCTATTATAGACTAGCAATTATGTTTTGTTAATAGAGAGGCTTTTTCAAAATAGAAAAATCTACAAATGAGTGTGAAAATTTTCTGAAATCTAGTTTTCAAGCCTGGGTCTTTGGGAAACCCATCTGCTGGCATCATGCAACCATCCCCCACCCCCACCCCCCAGGCATGGAAAAGATCAGGTTTCTCCTGCTAGCCATGCACACTGAACCTATAAAGTGATGACCAAAGCTACAGACTGCCACATACTGGAGTCACATTCCTAGCATGGAAATGGTTGTTTCCTATTCCAAAGGGGCATGCCCAGTTTCTGCTACTTCATTTACTGAGCTCAGCCGAGCAGAACTTGCCCGCAAAGGGCTTGGAGGCCGCTGTCCACCAGGATAGCTGTCAGATGAGCTGCCACCCCCTCTCACTGCCCTGTGCCCAGGCTGGCCAGCTGTGCTTCCTCCTGCTGTGTGGTGGGGAATTGGGTAGGGGCTGGCTGAGGGGGGAAGCACAGTATTTGTTGGTGTATCTTTAAGTTTAAAAACACAAAACTGTAAAATAAATAACCCATCTATGATAGAAAAATTAGAATCTACATATAAGCAGAAAGAAAAATTTCATAATCCTCCCACTCAGAGAAAACCATTGTTACCATCTTGATATATTTCTTTCCAGACATTTTTAAGCCAGGCTTGCATTTTTTATTTTGTACTTTTTATCATTATTGCTTTTCCAGCCTTTGAAAGCTGGAAACATTACAAATGTGTATAATGGAGAAAGGAATAGTCCCCGTTATCCTCAGCTTCCAGAGGTCATCACTGGGGACATTTTAATTCTGCTCTTAAGTGGTAACCCTCTCCTGCCTCAGCTGGCTTGTCTGTCTTTTAAAACTTGTAGCTAGTTGTACTTAACTGGATTTTTCCTTTTAAACATTTTTCTTTCCTTGGCTTCAGCCTCTGCAAACTCTTTTTATTTTTAATTTTTTGGATAGAGAATATTGAACATGCACAAAAGTAGACAGAATCGTATAATGAAACCCCTTGTTCCCATCATCCAGCCCCAGGAACCCTGAAACCATGGCCAGTCCACCCAACTGATGCCCCATTCTCACCCCGTCCACCTCAGCCCCTCTCCCAGCTCTTAGTATCTGGGTCTGCTAACTTTGTAACTACCTCATGGGCCTTCTCGGCCCCTGGGACCTCACTGTCCTTTGGCACGGAGGAAGGGCCGAATGCCTGCCCTCTTGCTTGGAGCCCTTGCTCAGCTATCTGTCCCAGGCCTGACCGGCTGACCCGGGCTTTCCCCACTCACTTCTGTAACGCCTGGAAACTCCCAGACGTTGGGTGTGCCAGCTTCACATGTTTAGCTCCTCATTCTCTTTCCTGTTAATGAAGGAGGCCATTGCTCAAATCATTTGGAAGGGGAAAAGTAGAATTTGCTACCTGGGTGTTCCTCTTCCATGCTGTTCATATAAATTTAAACTTAGATTCCTGAGAATTAGATTGAACATGACAAAAATTGCTGTGTGGGCAGTTTCGTTGAGTACTTGCAGATTGATAGAGCCCTTTGTAATAATGAAGGGAAAAGGTTCTCTAGGCTGCTTAGTTCCAGAAGGTGAGCTCACCAGTTAAGGAGTTTGCAGCTAAAGGTCCTCATTAACCCTTTGTTGGATGGTGGCAGAAAGAAACTTTCGACAAGACGGTCCACAGACTTCAAATCCTGGGCGGTTGGCTTGTACTGGCCTCTCCTCAGACACGGGCCCTTAAGCTGCATTCAGATTTACTTGTCCCAGAAATGTTCTACTTTGACTCCTTTTAGGTTTATGAAATATCCTCAGGCCTTCAGCACGTCATGGCCATGGAACGCTGCCATGACTTGCTGGACCAGTGGTCGACTTTCGTGTTTTATTACATAACCAAATACCACACAGAATTGGAAGACGTCAGAGTTTGAGTTGTCCCTTTTCCCTAGCAACCCAATCAACGTTTCCACAAAAATCAGGGAACTTGCTTACCCCAACTAAAAGATGGAGTTTGTTGTGTGGCCACCAGTGGTCCCAGCCCAGTTGTTTCTCAGCTGTGGAGTCAGTCTCTAAACTTAAGTGGGACCAAAGCCAGGCCCACATCCCGGCTGGAGGTACGGCCCAAGGGAGCCCTCGCTGCTGAGGACGCCTGGACAGCAGAAAGCCCCTTCTCTCAGCTTTCTCCGTGGGATGACCCTTTCTGAGCTTCCAGAACACCGTTTTCTGTTTCTCAAAGGCTCATGTTGTTGAGAAGATTGGCCATAGGGTCAGGAGGGTGGCCCAAGCAAGAGCGTCCCGTTTCTGTGCTGTCGGCTGGATGGAAGCCGCCTGCGGGGCGGGACATCCCAGCTCCATCAGCATGTCTGTTAGGTTTGCTTCTTTTCATCATCCACCTTTGTTTACCAAATGTAGTACTTCGCTGGAGGGCTGATTGCATTGGTTTGCCTGTCAGCGCCATTCCTAAGAGATGGTGGCTTTCAGTTCACTATGATCTTAGACTGCATTAGTAGAGCTGTGGTGTGCAGGATAAAGGAGGTGCCAGAATGAGAAAGTGAATGTGGCATGTCCAGTTAATGTCACTTCGCTGCTTCACACTCTCTTCCCATTGCACCTGATATGAAATCAATGCTTCGTCCTACCCCAGCGGGCGTCTCTCACTCGGCCTATCTACCTTACTAGCCTCGCAGCTTCCAGTTCTCCCTTTCTTTCCAGTCTTCTTTCTATTTCTAGATGCATCCAGTTTGCTCCCCCTTCGACCCTTTGCTCTGGTTATTCTGCCTGGAGTGTTCTCCCTGCCATCATGTCACATGGTCCTTCTTAGACATATGTCTCAGTGTATTTATTCAGAGACGTTTCCTAACTAAACCTGAGATGGACACAGGCATTCTCGTCACCTTACCATGTTTTATTTTCTTCAAAGTCCTTTTTACTGTCGTAAGTAATCTTTTCTCATTTACTTGTTTGCTTATTGTCTTTCTCTCCTCACTGGAATGTAAGCTCCACAAGAGAAGGAACTGTGTCAATCATGTTGACTTGTATGTCCCCAAATGCCTAGAAAAGTACCTGTCACATAGTAGGAGCTTAATAAGCATTTGTTGACTGGCTAATTGAGTGAATGAAGGTCGTTAGTAACGTGTCTGGAGGAGATGTTGAGGCAACTTGGAGCCAAGCCCAGTGGGTGTTTAGCCTGAAGGAGAGAAGGTCCAGGGGACCACTTGCTAAGTAGCTAAATAGTCAAAGCCAGCATCTCCAAAAGCCCAGCCCAGCCCTGCTGGAAGAAGTCTGCCACTTCTCTTGTTTCTCTTAGCCAGACCGCTGTCCTTTGAGGAGATGGGCTTGTTCCAACAAGTGGAAACTCTAGGCAGGTGCCTTCGGGCTTTAAACGGGAACTGTTTTATCGTCATTGTTCTCTGAGGATGGAATGGACTACCCTGGGAAGCAGTGACTTCTAAGCCACCAGGGGTATGCAAGCATAGGTGGGACGCTCTCTGTGAAGACTCTGCACAGTGCGTGTCACAACCCCTTTCAACCCAGAGTGGCAACAGATCTGCCCTGCGTCTTGTTATTTTCCTACTCATTCAGTAAACGTCAGACACCAAGTATTCGCGTGGCCCCTTCTCTGCCCTTGTGCTGATGACAGAGGGCAGGGGAGAGATCTCAGGACCTACTTGCAGTAAGTGGTGTGTAGCCGTGGATCGGAAGAATGTAAGATGCTGCAGGAAGACACAGAAGGGGTGGTGAGCCTGGCCTGGGGCATCAGTTCTGGAAGGCAGGAGAATCCTGGCACATTCCTTCTACCTGTAGTAAGCACAGCCCTTCCAAGTACTCAGGACAGCCACTCTGCTCCCAGCCACAGATGACTGCAAGCTAGACATTTAGAAAGGAATTATTGGATCTCAAGGACTTAGAATTAAATAGAACCAGAGCCGATGGCTTGGTGGTTGCTCTCTAATTGGGCCCTGTTACAAGTGGCCATGGAGATTGGCAGTGGGAACCCAACGAGCCTGCAGACAGGGAGGTGGCTGTGAACAAGGCTGGGGAAGTCCCTGACGGGACTCCTGAGCCAAGAATGTGGCTTCTGTGCAACCTTAAGAGCTGGGGAGGGATTTCTAGCTGTGGTTCCCCTGAGATGAAAGATCGGGTTGTATCATGTCCTGGAGTTACGGTGACAGGGACGGACATGAGGGTGGTAAGAAAGGTAGCAAAGGCTCCGAACCCCACCAGGTTTTGAATCCAGGGTTTATTACTAGCCAGGTAACCTTGGCAAGTGATTTGGAACCTCTCTGAGCCTCTCAGATGATTCATCTGTGAAATACGGTTTACATGGCTGTTGTCAAAGCTGCATGAATGTGTGTGGAGCCCTGGGCACAAAGGACAGCAAATGGCCACTGCCTCTGTCCTCATTACCATTTTTGTGATCATTGTCAACATTGCCTTCATGTTGTTGTTATAAATTATAAAACTTCACATTGCCTCAGTGAAATAAAAACAGATTTCAGTTCAACTTGCTCCCGTGCACCGAGGTTTGTGACCTTCCTCCTTCACAACGCTGGTACCATCAAATTGTTGCCACATGAGTATATCTGCCAACTGCCAACCCCGTTAGACTGTGAGCTGCTTAACCAGAGGGCTGGACTAGACTAGCGGCCCTATTTCCGTGCATCATGGGTCTGTGTAAGGAAGCACTTTCTCAGGACCAGAGCTCTTCAAAAACAGAGCGAGTGGCTTCAAGCTGTGAGTTCCACCCCCTTGAGGATATGTCAGGGGCCACCTGGCAGGGACACTGTTGGGAAGTGGCTGAACTGGCTGGGACGCTTGGCTCCGAAGATGGTTCTTTAGCGCCGCTTTAGATTCTAGTTGTGTTTTAATTGGATGAAGCAGTTCTGATGTCCTCTCAAGTTCATTCAAAGGAGCATTTGTGTTCACTTAAGTTTGTGGGCCCAGCGCAAAGTTAACAAGACATGGCTGGCCTTGGGGACTCTTCCTCCCCTCTGCCTCCACCGCTCTTCAAAATTCACAGAACTCAACTTCCCCCCAGTAGATGAAAATGTTTCAATACCAAAGAAATTTTTAAAGAATACTTTTATATGGAAGAAGGTATTTTTAAAAAACATCAAAATTGTCCCAAATGTTTTGACAGCATATATTATATAACCTTTTGGATTTACATTTTCTCCTTCATAGACTAAAAACTACAGCACCACTACCTCAGGAGTTCTGCAAGTTCACATTATGTAAATATATGTAATAAAATATTTACTTAGGGTTTCCATTAAAAATGTCCAAAGGGGCGAATAAGAGAGCTTCACTTTGCTGGTTTTAGAGGATCTGCTGGGAATTCTGAGTGAAATTGAAGCCTCTCCAGTATGTTTTGCTTGGCCCCCCTGGTGTTTTATCTCCTGTAATGAACTCTTTGTCAGTTTGTCAATTTTGACTAAGGACAGAAAGTTCATGTGTAGTAACAACACACAGACTGAATTTAAAATTATGGTTTATATCATGATGTCATAATCCTCTCTCTTTTCCTTTAGTCAATATTTACCTGTTAGACCAATATATTATAATTCTGACTTCAAAGGAAGACACTTTATTTTACCTTCTGCAAGTGTTGCTTTTAGATACTTGTAGTATCAGAACTGGAAGTTGAGCCGTCTGAGATCGTTGGCCACATTTTCCTAGGGTTGAGTTCCTCGATCATCACAGGGCAGGTTTCTCTGCCCCCAGTGACCCAGCAACACAGCTGCATGGCTCTCAGAATGAGGCAGCTGACCTTGGAGCCACACTTGTTTCTCCCAGCTTTCCAGACAGCCCTCTCTCCTCTGTGGGAAATAGGCCTGTTATATTATCCCATAGCAGCAGGATCTCTTCGATGGACTTACGTTTTCCCTAATGCATTCATGTTACTGGACTGGGCGGGAAAACAAATGCCCCATAGGAGGGTTGTTGTGGGTGGGAGACAGATGAAGAATTGGGAACTATAAACACTTTTCCTCCCCTGAACCCCTGATTTTAATTACCCCAGTTTAAGCATTTTCCATTTTAAAAATTGAAAGAAGACTCATCCCCCAGTGAAAAAGAAATAGGAGGTCGATAGCTACAAGATTTGCAGATAAAATGTGTGATACCTTAGGGCCTATTATCCAGGTAACCAGAAGAGCAGGTGGTGATAGGTTAGTAAACTCCTCTGAGTCAGCTTGGGTATCAATCAGGACTTTTTCACTAAGTCATAACCAAAAGGGAATTGATTGACTCGTGAACTGCCAAGTCCACGGGTAGACTAGTTTTAAATTCCTCTGGATCCTGGAGTTCAAATGAGGTCATCATGATTCACCCTTTAGTTCTTTTTTTTTTTTTTTTTTTTTTTTTGAGGGCAGTGTCACTGGCCCTCATATGTGGGACCGAACCGGGGCCGCTGGCTTCCCAAGCCAGCTCTTAACCACCACGCCACTCGGCCAGCCCTCCCTTTAGTTCTTATACTTGTTATTTTCTGTACTGGCATGATTGTGTGGCAAAGATGTGTCCTTAGCAGTACCAGACTTACAGTGGTCCTTACTGTCGGGGCCCTGGGGTGGGGGGTGAAGGGGAGAGAGAGAGACAGAGACAGAGAGAGACAGAGAGAGACAGAGAGACCCTCTTTCCTGAAGTCCATATTACTCTTTGAAAACAAACCCAGAATAAATTTCCTTGAGTCGCATGCCTGTGATTCACGAGTCACTCTGAACAGGGATAGGGTATAATGTAATGACGTCAAGCATATATTTAATTTTAAGCAAATTCACCTTTGCTTAAATCATCCACATGCTTCTGTCTGCCACGATGCTCTCTTCAAGCTGTACATTTATTGTACATGTGTACTCTTCATATTCTGTCCATTTTGTGCATTTTCACGTAGATCTAAGTGTGTAGAATTACATATGCTATATTTGATAGATGATTTATAGGATGTTCAAGAGTAAATGTTAAATTTATAAGCTAACTGGCCCCCAAGCCCCACTGTAGATGCAGTTCCATTGGCCTGACTCGTCTGACCACCTCCCTGGCAGAACTACAGGGAAGGCAGAGCCTGTTGAAAACCAGCCCCCCCAGCAAGGGAAAGGGCGGCCCTAACAGGGCAAACAAGCGGGGAAAGGCAGCAGGCAAACCAATTACTGAGTCATTCACTCAATGAGTGCTAGTGCCGGCTGTGCGTCAGGCGTTCTTCCGGGCACTGGCCCTGCAGCAGTGAGAGGCCTTCCTAGAGCCTACACTGTAGGAGAGGCAGACGGTAAGCATGGGAGCCAGTGGAGATGCACCATGATACCTGGTCGTGATGCGAGGCCTGAAGAAAAGACCGCGGTGAGCCTCTTCAGCTGTGGATTAGGTGCTCTAACCGTTCAGGTGGAGGAAATAGAGGGCAGAGAATCTCTTTTTGTTCTGGGATTCTCTTTGAATTGATTGACCCTTGTAAGGTAAGAAGAATTTTGACAGGCAGATCATATTGAGATTAGCTTAGATATAAGAAAAAGCATGAGCCAAGCAGGCATCTGAATGGGATGAGGTCAGATCCTTTCTGGGAATGGAAAGGTTTCCCATGACAGCTGCGTATAGAGCACGTGGGGGTGAGGTCCTCAGGCTGGCCAGGTAGATCCGGGTGAGACTGTGCAGGGACATGCATAGCAGGCTAAGGTGTGACGTCAGCAGATCCATGGTGAAGGAGACGACTGCCTACGGAAGGCCAGCTAAGAGGGACAGGCTCAAGGCAGGAAGGCCAGCAGGGGGCTGAGCAAAGGCTGTGGCCAGAATGGACAGGAAGGGCAGAACCTTTCACAGACAGTCTGCAGGATTCGGGGAGTAACTTGCTTCTGGTCACCTGAAAGGATTTGTTCATGATCCAAAATGAATCTTCTTTGGCGAGTCTCCTGATGTTTCCTCAAAGACCAGAAGCCTTTAGAAATGGGAAACATCTTGTGGAACTGATCAGTGTTGTTTATTCAGGGCAAATATCTCATCACCTGTTGGTGTACAATGAGAAAAGTAACAGCAGTGAAATCGCGGGGCAGGTGGGGTGCCCAGCGAGACTGGAAATGGCGGCCTGCGTTTTAGGCCCTGTGACCTCTGGGAGGGGCTCCGGGAGGGGCCTCCGTTGCCGACCTGTCCTGGCTGACCCACCTGCTTGGGCCTTTCCAGGTACCTTCGAAGTGGGCGTTCACATCGCCGACGCCAGTTACTTTGTTCCCGAAGGATCCCAACTGGATCAGGTGGCTGCTGAGAGAGCGACAAGCGTCTACCTCGTTCAGAAGGTAAAGGTCGGCCTCCAGTGTCTTGGAGTGGAAAACATGCTTCTAGTTAGTCTTCCTTTTGTTTTGTGTATTTCTCTTTAAACAAAAAAATTCCTGAGGAATAGCAATTTTGTCTGAACCTCTTTTCCCACATCTAATAAGGTCTTAAAAAAAAACAAAAGGTGTTCCCTGAAAGAATGTTTGCCCTCTGTTATTATATGTTTTCCTGTTAGGCTCTTATATGTTCTAAGAGGAACCAGACTAAAGAGATTCCAGGGTGAGACACAGGTGTTCACCTCCATACTAGGGCTCCAAAGCGATGCTCAGCAGCTCAGCCCACACCAGCCACAGTTTCATCAAGTTTTATCACAACACAATCACACCCATTCATCTATGGCACGGTCAGACTTTTTTTTTTTTTTTTTTTTTTTTTAAGGGCAATGTCACTGGCCCTCATATGTGGGACCGAACCGGGGCCGCTGGCTTCCCAAGCCAGCGCTTAACCACCGCGCCACTCGGCCGGCCCTCAGCACGGTCAGACTTTAATAGGAGAATGGCATGCAGGTTTCCTATTGGCCTTCTAAGGAAAGGCTTTGGCCCTTGTTCTGAAGGATGGGGGCTAATCTGCTCCTGACCTGCCCTTGATGAGATAACCCAGACTCTCAGAGATGGAAAAGCAAAATTGCCAAGGAGGAGTCTGGGCTCTTCCTCCTGGTCCTGTTTCTGCCACTCCTGCTAAGCCGCTGAGTCTGCGGACCCCCTTTAACAAGTGTTTAACGAGCACCAGTTGTCTGCCGGGCACTGCCCAAGGCCTGGGGACAGTGGTGAATAAGAGACCATAGATGAGTTATTTCTGCCTCTTCCCTAGACCTCATGAATTCTTCCAGGTTTCTTTCTCCTCCTTTGACGGGACCCTGTTTACCTGCTTATTGGGGCCATCTTATGTCTTTGACTATATCATGACTTCCACTTCCTACCTGGCTTCCTTGAATCCATGGTCCAGTTTGGATTGCTACCCAGACTGGCTTTCCCTCCTCCCCACCGTAGGACATGACTTGGGGTATTTGCTCTTTGACTGCACTAAGGTGAGAGGTATATTCCCACCACCCACCTGCATTTACCATGGCATTCTGGGAGCTGGGAACCTTTACCTGGCCCCGTCTCTCAGGGGCAAGAAACCAGCCCAGGTGCCAAACCTGCTCCGTTCTGGGAACTTCCAAATGCCATCGCCCAGGGAAAGGATACAGTTGCCCAGCCAGTCCCGACTGATTGGCAGCCCCCACAAAGTGGGGAGAGGAGCAGCCAGGCTCTGAGCCCCGCCCTCAGAAGCAGTGTGCTCTGGCAGGCCAGTGTGCCTTAGGCGACGGCCCTTTAACTCCTGGGGAAGTCCAGCCCACTGCTGCTCCAGGTAGAAGTCTGTGTGACAGGTGGAAGGTGCTCCTACAGACCGACCTCTGCCAGGCCCAGGAAACCATAGTGTCATTTGGCTTTGAGGCCCCCAGTCATCGTCTAGCAATACACTGACTACATGAATGTAACCTTAGGCTGGAGACATCTCATCCACACCTTCTGCCTGAAAATACAGTCGGCAAAACCCAGCCCTTGCCTGACCCAGGGCCTCTTAGGGAAGGAAGATGAGACTCCAAATCACTCAAATCTACAAAAACTATAATGTTATGATGGAAAGAGAATAGAAGTAGCAGTCTCTTTAAAGACCACGTAAAGTAAATAAATGTGAAACATTCCGAAAAGTTGAACTCAGCTCTTCAGATTCAAATATTTATGATTTAGTCACAGTGAGAGGTTCTTCTTCTAAGCAGGTGTCCTTCTCTTATCTAGCTGCTGCACTCTCCTTTTATAACCAGGAATTATGTTTCACAATCAGAAAATGCAAAACCAAAATTGGGTTAAATACCTTAAACATGTTCTCTTGACTTTGGTATCGTGATTGTCACAATTGTAGAATTTGTCATTGGGACTGAGCTCCAAGCTCTGCCCGTGGGAGCTGGTGGCAGAAGACCCGCGGCTCGGCACTGCCCCACCTTGGCGGGAACTGGTGGCGCTGGCCCGCAACCCTGGACAGCAGCAGCGATGCCTTCGGAGTCCTTGGAACCACTGCTCTAACCTTTCTCCCTCCTCGTTTCTGTTTCTGAAAGGCCTGTGTCCAGGCACTTTTCTGCTGGTTTCCCTTTACTTTGCCTAGAAAGGCCTCCGTAAGAGCTGGCCAAGCTGTGTCCCTCCTCTAGCCCTCGCCTTTGGCAAAGTCCTTTCTCCCAACTTCACCAGGTGGGGACGGAGCGGTGGGGTGGGGTGGAGGTGGAGTGGGGGTTGCTTCCCCATCTGGAGGGAACGTGGCCCTGATTGCTTTTCATTGAGCGCTGCTGACCTGTAGGTAACTGATGTCAGAGCCACAGTGTAAGCTGGATCCAGGGAATTGTCCCGTCGATTGGGACAGTATACAGTGAAACAGACTGGGGGCCAAACACCACCTCACTGTCTTCTAGATGAAATGCTTTTTGCTAGGGTTTTATTCACAGTAGTACATATTTGGTTACTCTTGTTGACAATAGGGTATACTCAGGAGGAAAGATAAAATTAAATATTGTCGGTTTAACTCCCTTGAAAAAACAACTTTCATCTTTTTGATGAAAGTTAGACATCTGTTAGAACAGGGAACAACTGTCTACGCACACTTGGGCCCGTCCTTCTCAGAAGACATGATACCTACCCAGCTGATGTCTCCCACCTGTCTTCTCTGCGAGGGAACTACAATGTAATTGTAAAATTTAAGGTAATGTTTTCAATAAGTGAATTGAATTTTGAAAGTAAAAGAAAACCTAAACAGTTGAAACCTAAACCTAAAATTTCTGCCTATTGGCTGCAGCACTTATGTTATTTTAGGTGTGAAACAGCTCAAATGAAAGTTCGCCCATAAATCTCGGCCATCTTTTATTGGTCCTGCTCTATAATAGAGATCAAAGATTAGGGCTGGAAGCCGTCTTAACGTGGGGTCCAAAGAGTTTTAAGATGTTCCTTTCTGACCCCAGCAGGTTGTCAGAGTGCTGGCGTTTTGTTAATGTCAAACTGTGTAGCAAAGAGTTGATCAAATTGGGAATTCATGGAAGTCTTGATAGGAAAAAGAAAACTCTTGAAACAGAGACGCTGGCTCCAAGTGAAATCTCTCTGTCCTCTAAGTTGTGTCGGCGTGTGAGTGGGGAGCTAGCCGAGTGCACCTCATGAAACCTTGAAGTCCTCAGAGAAAAGGAGAAACCCTCCCCCCAGTTCTCAGGCTCAGACAGCCAGAGGGCACTGAGTGGGTGAGGAGCATGTGGGAGCCAGCAGTTCCCTGCAGACCCCCGGGGGGTTGCTGATGGCCAGTCCCCGCCCTGAGCTGTCCTGGTCCCATGTCGCTGCTGGTCCCTCGCGATCCTCCTTGCCTAGATGATGGATTCCTCCCCGCTGTGGCCCTTTCCGCTGGTCACAGGGCTGTCCTGGCTAACCCGTTGCTGAACTTGGCCAGCCCGCCCGCTGTGGCTTTAGCAGATGTTTCTGCTCTCTGAGGCTAATATAAGATTTTATAGTCTTGTTGGTACCCCCACCCAGCTGCCTTGGGCAGTGGTGTGTTTACCCAAATGATCTATTTCTCTCAGCTCTCTTAAGCCCTAGCCCAGGATGCTTAGAAAGTTGGTGTCCTGTCATCGGTGTCCCATTTTTCCACGACGGGCTTTTAAGCTCTGCCCTGACCCACCTTCGATCCTGGCCCTGAAACGTGCTTAAGAAGACTTAGTACCTTTAAGCCCTTTCCTCTGCTGCTGCCTGAAGTGCTTGATTTTCACCTGGGTCACATTTATCAAGCACTAGCTGTGGGCCAGGTGCCAGGGGTTAAGATGAGCGAGGGGAAGGCAGGATGTGGGCGTGTGACAATAGACTGGGCCACCTGTGGCGAGGAAGTGTTACAGAAGGGAGAGGAGGCTGGCCTGCCTGGTTGGTGGTAGGAGAGGAGCTGTGACAGCCAACAAGGCTTCATGAAGCTTTCCATCTTTTGAGCATGTCAGGGATATGTGAGAAGTCAGGGAACTGAGGCAAAAGGGAAAGTTAGGGGATGGAGTCGGGAGAAACAGCTGAAGGAACGGGCTGGAAGGATGCGTGGGAGCGGCTGAGTTTGACACGCTCGCTTCCTGTGAAGAGGAGCTGAGCTTTTCTGCTGAGGACAAGGGAGAAGGCAGCGGGCAGGAGGTTTGAGTAGAGTAAGAAAGTTGGGGAAGCGCGTGTGAAGGGCACAGAGAAAGGAACCAACCAAGACCAGTGAGAGGACTGCCAGCCTCCCCCAAGGTGAGAGCGGAGACTGGCTCGGTGTACACCCCCACACAGCCCGGTGATTGTCTTCATCTCCACTCAGCTATGACTTGCAAAAGTGGGAAGGGCAGGTTGTAAGATTCATCATGGGGTCTGCAGAGCTGGGACGTGAAAGCGAGGGAGCTTGGGAGGTTTGAAGGAGTTATTCATGTAGCCCCCTATTGAGCAATAAAGTTAATGAGGGCAGGGCAGGCTCTGAGGGGGCAACTCTGCAGGCATCAGTTTCTCAGCTCCTGGAGGGACATTCTCTTTTCCGGTTACCCATGCTGCTCTGTGTGTGTCATCCCTGCCTCAGTCTCTCCCGGTCCCGTGGCAACTGCTCAGTGTGCTGTGCTCTCGTCCAGACAGGTCTTCCCCCGGAGTAACAGGACTTGCATTTGAGGAAGCAGCTTATCAGGAGTGGCCCCCAGTCTCCCTAGCCCCACCTCCCATGGGGACCCCTGCTGTACTGTGTCATGGAGCACATTCCCAGTGACCCCAGCAGAAATCAGGCCCGATTTCTGAGAGGCCAGGACATGCCAAACCACAAATGTGATTGTGGTTCATTCATTTCCCTTTGAAAGACAGAGAAATAACCACCTATTTACAAAACTACATGGACATAAAGACTTCTCTCTGAATTCCATCTGATTTCTGCCCCAAGATCTCCTGAAAGTTTATTAAAAGGAATACCCTTTGAAATTTAAAGATAATTGTGCTACCTGAAAAGTTTTAATGTTTGGCTTCTTCCTGAGCACGTAGGTTCTTTGGCATCTGGCCACTGCAGTGTGAATATTCAGATGTCATCTTCTGTATAAGATAAAGGATACTGAGCAGTGTTTATATATAATCTGGGCAGCCACTGTGTGTGCCAGTAGCATGTAGAAGGAAGTAGCCAAGACAGCTTATCTTATACTTAAAATACTAACTGCCCATGAAATTCTTGTTTAAAGATGTTTAAGTAGAAGTCTACCATGTGATTTCATAAAATGTTCTATGTGATGCAATAAACTATAAGCAGAAAACATAGGTGATTCATTTCCTGGACAAAAGTCAGCCATTCATTTGCCGACTGGAAGTGCCTGCTGTGTGTCGGGTGCTGGATCGAGAGACAGGACAGACGCTAGTCCTCATTCCTAAGATCCCATGGTCTCGTGGAGGGGCGAGGCACATAAAGGAGCAATTAGGATGCATGTGTTCAGAGCTATGGAAGAATCAGGAAAGAGCAGGGAAGGTGAAGTGACTGACAGTGAGTGTATGACTGCCTCAAATCCTTTTTGAAAGAACAGGGGTGAGGTGGGGTGGGCGAGGAGACAGAAGACGGTACACGCTCCCGCTGGGGGGATCCGTAAGCCTGGGAGAGGTAAGGTGGTGATGAGCTGAATCTTAAAGGATGTGCGGAAGTTGGCCAGGTGCACAGCACCCAGAAAGGTGGCCCAGAAAGAGGGAACTACGAGAGCTGGAACAGGCCTGGCCGGGGAAGGGTGTGCATAAGCAGGTCCCAGGGGCTCTGGTGAGGGTGCGGGAGGGGGGCACCAGGCCGGAGGCCGAAGCGGGGGCTGAGCCAGGGGACCACAGACCCACAGGCGGTGGCGTGGCCAGCGAGCTGACTTAGTGGGCACCCTCAGTATTTTACAAACAAGGAAACCGAGACTCAGAGAATCGGACGAGCTTGCCCAACTTGTACAGGAAGCGGTGGCCCCCTGGGGTTGGACCCCAAGTCTGTGTCGCTTCAGAGCCTTTGTTCTTTCTCCCGCATTGTACCAGTGATGAGTCTACAGTTCACTCTGTTGGTCAGTGGCCTATAGATGATTTTTTTCAGTGGTAAAGGCTTTTTTGGAAATAAAATCTTAACCCCAAACTCCAACATATAAAAACAGATCCAGTTGTACTTCATTCGCATAAATTTCTTCCATATTTAAATATATAACACTTATGAGATCAACTAATGAAGATAGTGGCTTTCCTGTCAATAAGCCCTTTTATTTTGGAATAATTTTAGGCTTACAGAGAAGTTGCAAAGATAACACAGAGGGGTCCCACACTCAGTTCCCATCTTACATCACCATGGGACATTTGTCATCACTAAGACGCTGCCACTGTAACATTACTATTCACTAAAATCCATACTTTATTTGGATTTCAGCAGTTTTTCCACTAATGTCTTCTTTGTGTCCAGGGTCCAGTCCAGGTACCATACTGCATTCAGTCGTAATGACTTTATTTTGACAAACACCAAAACATGAAGTCAGGAATTACATTACATGCTCAATTTGTGATTCACAGTCAGATACTGCCTTGCACACTTAGGAGAAATACTATCTATGAAAAAGGTATTAAGCCCTGGACTACAAGCCTGCCGGGTGGGTGATCAGCCTCCTGCTACCAAAGTACAATTGGTATAATTATCTGATATGGCAGCCCAGAGAACAACTCAAGAATGCACCCCCAACACAGTTCGTTCAGTCTAACTCAGCTTGGGCTGTCGTATAACATACCATAGACTAGGCGGCTTAAATAACTCACAGTTTTTTCCCAGTTCTGGAGGCTACAAGTCCCAGATGAAGGTGCCAGCCAATTCAGTTCCTAGTGAGGACTCTTCCTGGCTTAGAGACAGCTGTGTCCTCACGTGGCCTTTTGTGTGTGTATGCCTGGCAGGGAGGGGTGTTATCTCTCCCTGTGGGATCAGGGCCCCACCTTTATGACCTCGTTTAACCTTGACATCTTCCCAGTTCAGTCATGAGACTGTGTGGTATTGAAACTCGCTCCATTTTGTTTAATATGTTTATGCAAGTAAAAATGTATTCTTTTGTAAAATACTTGATACACGCAAGAAAATGCTAAATATTTAGATCACATTTTAATACTCATTAAATAAGTTAAAATACAGCATCATCTGAACAGACGGTACAAAAGCAATGGTGAGAAAAATTTTCAAAAGTGGCTATCTTAACAGAAGTTGTTACCAGACATTTTCAGGTGGTCATTCGATTTTACGTAGATGTTAAAAAGATATGGCATCCTTCAGATAATGCCAGGTAATGCCATCCAGTTATTAGTGATTTGTTGCTGGTGTGGGCTGTGAGTTCTAGAGTTTGCTTTTCCATACCGAAGATTTACTATGCTGAGAGACAGCGTCCAGGTACAGACATTTCCTACAGAATAAGAAACTCCTGGGGTTCATTTTGCCTTTGCTGTTCTAGCCACTTAACTAGCTAATTTGACCTCAACTAGACAGAGCGGAGTTGCTTCTCTTGCCTGTTACCGCTCAGTCACTTTACACTGGGTTGCAGTTGTACGTGTGCTTACCGCCACAAATCAGGTAGATCCACAGCGTGCTGCATACATGGCTGTTGATGCTGCTGTTTTTAGTTTGGGAAGTGGGGTGAATGATAAAGACATCAATCCAGAAAACTGTGGGCAAAGGAATAGGTTTCAAGGTGGGAGGGAGAGAGTTGGAAGTATCTTCAGGAGACCCAGGTAGAAATACTCATTTCATCTTTGGGGTTTTAGAGAAAACAAGTGACATTCTGGGATAGCTGTAAGTCATTATTTGAAAGCAAATTGAAGAGGTTTTTTGTTTTTTTTTAATTAAAGGTGGTATACCACTGAATCGGTTAATGATGGGATCGAAAGACCAATAAACAGAAAAAATAATTTAGGCTTAAAACCCTGTAAAATGAATGACGAGTTGACCACAGTGGTTCATCTAGGGAACCTGGCTTTATGAACCTTTCAGTGATCGTTCACTGGGGTATTTTGTTAATGTTCCAGCATGTGATTTGGGCAATTGTGTTATTTTCAATTACTGAAGCATTGATTCAGCAATTTTACTTTGATGAAATCCTGTCATGAGTTTATACTTAGCCCTTGGGTTCTTTTATTTTCCCCAGCTTTATTGAAGAATCATTGACAAAAATATTTGAAGGGTCAAATGTGATGATTTGATATGCACATACATTGTGAAATGATTGCGAAGGTCAAGATAATTAACATATCCATCACCTCATGTCATTAACTCTTTTTTGTGTGCGGTGAGAGCACACTCAAGATTTACTCTCAGCAAATTTCAAATATACAATATCCTATTATTAACTGTAAAGTCACCTAAGATCCTCAGAACTTATTCATCTTAAAACTGAAAGTGTGGGGCCTGCCGAGTGGCACATTGGTTAAGAGCTAGCTTGGGATGCCAGCAGCCCCGGTTCAGATCCCACATATGAGGGCCAGTGACACTGCCCTCTACAGCTAACAACAGCTCCACCTGGAGCTGAGCTGTGAGCCTCAGCGATGGTGTGGGCTGCAGCCCCTGCTGCAGTGGGCTGCCATAGGCTACAGTGAGTGGCCGGCAGCCAGCGTGAGCTGCCAATAGCCGCAGTGAGCGACCATCCAGAGGCCGGTGACCGATCTGCCTCATCCGGGAAGAGCGCAATGATGATACCAACATGGGCCAGTGAAGCAACATCCTCCACAACTAGACTGAAGAACAAAAAAGAGGACAACAACTTGTCTGTTCCTCTTCCCTGATTCCCCAATGCTGTTCCCCAGTTTTAAAAAAATCTTTAAAATAAATAAACTGGAAGTGTGTATCCTTTGACCTATATCTTCCCATTTCCCTAGCCTCTGGCACCCACCATTCTACTCTCTGTTTCTGTAAAAGCGGTTTGGTTTGTTTTTTTTAAAGATTCCACATGTACATGATACCATGCAGTATCTGTGTTTCCCTGTCTGGGTCATTTCACTTAGCGTAATGCCCTCCAGCTGCATCCATGTTATCACAAATGGCAGGATTTCCATGTCTTGGCTATTGTTAATAATACTGTAATGAACATGGGAGTGCAGATATCTCTTCGAAGTACTTATACCATCTCCTTCGAATGTATACCCAGAAGTGGAATTGTTGGGTCATAAGGTAGTTCTATTTTTAATTTTTTAAGGAACCTCCATGCTGTTTTCCATAATGGCTGCACCAATTTACTTTCCCAGCAATAGTGCACAGGGGTTCCTTTTCCTCCACAGCTTCAACAACATTTGTTATCTCTCATCGTCTTGATAATAGCCATCATAACAGATGTAAGGTGATATAGGATTTAAGAAAGCAATCCCACTTACAATAGCCTCAAAAACAATGAGTACTTAGAAATAAATTTAACCAAGGAGGTGAAAAACCTGTACACTGAAAACTGTAAGACATTGATAAAAGAAATTGACAGATACACAAATAAGTGGAAAGATATCCTGTTCTTGTAATGGAAGAATCAATATTGTTAAAATGTCCATACTAGGGGCTGGCCGAGTGGCTCAGTTGGTTAAGAGCTCAAGAGTGCAAGCTGAGCTCTGAGCAACAGCAGTTCGATGCCCAGCCCGAGCTGAGCTGCCATTGAGCTGCCAACAGGTGGCAGCATGGCTCAGCTAAAAAAAAAAAAAAAAAAGTGTCCACACTACCCAAAGTGATCTTACAGATTCAATGCAATCCCTATTAAAATTCCAATAGAATTTTTCACAAAAATAGAAAAACAACTATCCAAAAATTCACATGAAACCACAAAAGACCCTGAATAGCCAAAGCAATCTGAGAAAGAACAAAGCTGGAGGTATCGCATTTCTGATTTCACAATATATTACAAAGCTATAATAATCAAAACAGTATGTTATGGCATAAAAACAGACACACAGACGAATGGAACAGATAAGACAGCCCAGATATAAACCCTTGTACATCTGATCAGCTAATCTTTGACAAGGGTGCCAAGAACACACAATATGGAAAGGACAGTTTCTTCAATAAATGGTGTTGGGAAAACTGGACAGCCTCATGCAAAAGAATAAAACCCCTAACTTACACCACGCATAAAAATTAACTCAAAATGAATTAAAGACTTAAATGTAAGGCCTTAAGTTCTTAAGTTTTCAGTTCAACTGGAATAATTATATCTGAAAGTACAAGTCATTCTTGAGTTTAGAGCTTCAGTTTTAGTATACAGTCAAATGTAGTTGTTTTTCATTGCTGTAATGTACTTTTCCCCTGTGTTACCAATTCTTACCTTTCCCGTTCCCATTCCCATCTGATTCTAGAGGCTCATGGGAAAGTATCAGACAGTGGTTCTTTCCATGAGTCTTCAGGGAAAAGAGCCGCCTCCATCTTCAGCTTGCCCTGGAAGCCCAAGCTGCTTAGCAAACCCTGCCCTCTGGGCTGCCTCTGAGCCTGTGCTAAACTCCTGCAGGTTGGAAAAAGATGCTCATGGGCCTGTCCTCTATTTACAGGTGGTCCCCATGCTTCCCAGGCTGCTGTGTGAGGAGCTGTGCAGCCTCAGTCCCATGACCGACAAACTCACCTTCTCTGTGATCTGGGTGCTGACTCCGGAGGGCAAGGTAACAACAACTTACTCATGTCCATTCCATTCCGTGAGGCCCTGTTAAGCCCCCACTGTGTCCCTGGCACTGGGCCGGAGTCCCATGGTGGTAGGACGAGGGCCTTTTAAGGCCAGCTGCCACAGAGAAGAACACATAAGAGCCTCTGAAAAGCTGCCAGTTCATTTAAAAGGCAAGACTGACCCTAGACAATTAGAAATGAGTTACTTGCTTCTTGTCTATTATCAGGTGAAGGAAGAGATTGTATAAGCAAGGCAGGCGAATGGGTCTAAGTGAAGGTGAGCGTGGATTGGCAGTGGTGGGAAGGGCAGCCTGAGCTCAATGAGGAGAGCAGGCCATTTGCAGGAGGACATTTAGGGAAAGGATGGCAAGTTTGGGTAGGTGATGGGGAATCGAACTCTGAGGAGCCTCAGATTCCAGCCGCAGCAAATTGTAGGTGATAGGAGCCCTCCTAGTGTCATGAGAAATATTAGTGCTGCATCGTTGTGCAGGATGACCTGGCAGTTTAAAGATGAATTGAATTTGCACAAGGTGGTACCATAATCAAGGCACAAGGTGATGAAACCACCAAGTGAGAACGAAGGGAGAAGAATGTCAGCAGGCATCCCCTAAATAGAGGGAATTAAACAACACAAATAAGTGAAATATGACTCTAGGAAAAACTAGTCCCTTCTCCAAAACAGAAACAACTCTAAACATTCAAAATAGAATAATGATTAAGTAAGCTATGGTCCCGACTCAGTGGAATGTTATGCTTTACTAAAGCTGTTACAAAGACCATGTAAGAACATGGGAAATGTTTATGCTGTAAAATTAAATGAAAGTTAAAAAAAAAAAAAGATATTTAATTATAAAGAGGTTCCAAATAAAGATGGAGGATCAAATACCACATTTGCTTTCATTCCCTCCCAAAACCTCACTAAAACAACAGTGAAGAGATTTTTTTTTTTAAGACATAAACCCACAAGGACAAAGAGAATGGGAGAGGAGACAACGGCAACAAAATTTTGGAAGCTGGGAAGCAGATGGATGAGTGGTAACTGACTTAGCAGTCCTGAGAAAGCTGAACCCTGAGCCAACAACAGAGAAGGCCAAGAAACAACCCAATTTACACAGCAGAACCTGAAAGAAATTCAGAAACTGACAGCACCAGGTGACTCTGTAAAGTGGGGGAGAGGTGGGTGAAGAGGAGACTAACTCTGTTGCTTGAAAGTTTATTTTAAAAGATTGCCCCTCCCATAACTTAGAAAAGAGACCAGAAATGTATCCTCTGGACAGAATAAAGTAAAGGATGTCTGAACTAAGGGACTCTAAACACACCTGATGGGGGTGGTCCCTTAAGGGAGGCTGAGTGAATGCTGGCAGTCTGAATGTTAAGAATTGCAGCTTTCTTCTCCCAACCAACCCTGGAATTGGGTAGGTATGGTAGCCAAACCTACACCTTGAGTCAGGAAATGGGAAAATCCTTCTCTGAGGAATCTGAGTAGTGAAGAAGATTTGAAGATAATAACCTCAAGAGTTTCCAAACCAACAGCCCAGCTGTATCTTCCTACAGTAAAACCTAACAGTTGGCTCCATCCACACAAAAGGAGCTTTTTAGGATTTCACTAAAAATCAGCCTTTTAGCATTTTACTTTCACATATGAAGAGACAACCAAGAGGAAAGCCTTTATAATACAGGATAACCAAAGCAAATGAACAGAGAAAAGGCAACTAGGACAAAACAGACTACACAGGGAAAAGAAACTACCATTTATGTCCTCAGGGAATTGTTTTTAAGAGAAAGCGTCTACAAATATCACAAGATCTAGGCACTTCAAAAAAGAAACATTCAGAGGGGAAAAAAAGAGTTCTTAGAAATTAAAACCATAAAAGAAGAAATGAAGAAGATTCAAACTTCTGGTTGGCAGATAAAGTCGAGGAATTATCCCAGAGAGAGATAGAAAATTATAGGATCACTCCAAGATATCCAACATCTGTTCAATAAATATTCCAGAAACAGAGAACCAAGAAAACAGAGAGGAAAGAAGTAATTCAAGGTAATGCCCCATTACTGGAGGATGTGACTTTCTATGTTGAAAGAGCCCTCTCCCCTGCACTGTGTGGAGACACATCCTCTCCAAGCCACATCGTCATAAAATTTCAGAGCACTGGGGATACAGAAAAGAGCCCACAGGCTTCTGAGGTGGGGGTGTGGGGGAATCACGTACAGTAGGTCAGAACTCAACAGAAGAGAGCCCACAGGCTTCTGGGGTGGGGGTGGGGGGTCACATACAGTAGGTCAGAACTCAGAATACCTTGACACTTTTCCATCATAACCCTAGAAGCTAAATGACAGTGAGGCAAAGCTTTCTAATTTCTGAAAGACTGTGATTTTTATGCTAAAATTCTGTACCCAGCTAAGCTATCAACAAAATGTGAGAGTAGAAAAGGACATCTTCAGACATGCAAGGTCTCAAAAAAAATGCACTTCTCATAAACCCTTTCTCAAGGTGTTACCAGAAGATGTGCCTCACCAAACTTAAGGAGTAAATAAGACAGGAAGAAGACATGGGATTCAGGAAACAAACCAACACAGGAAAGAAATGAAAGGGGCATCTAGATCACAAGTCGGCACTTTTCCCGTGGAGGACCAAATAATAAATATTGTCAGCTTTGTAGGCCATTTGGTCTCTGTTGCAACTGCACAGCTCTGCCACTGTAGCACGGAACATAAATTAATGAGCATGGCTGTGTTCCAGTAAAACTTTAAATCCAGGTGGCAGGCTGGATGTGGGCCACAGGCCGTAATTTGCTGGCACCTGAGCTGGGTGACGGTGAAGAAGTTCCTCGGGTTCAACCTCTACGTGGTATAGAAGACAGCTGACCCTGATTGGAGCAGGTCAGAGGGTTCTAGGAGAGATGCCTTTGAGAAAATGAAATAGTTAAAATACCCGTGTGTCCGAACTTCTTGAGAGAGGATTTAGACTGGCAGTTAACAAATGTTTTGAGGGTCAGTTGGTTAAGAGCTCACTCAAGAGTGCGAGCTGAGCTCTGAGCAACAGCTGTTCGAGGCCAGCCCGAGCTGAGTTGCTGTTGAGCTGCCAACAGGTGGCAGGATGGCTCAGCTAAAAAAAAAAAAACAACAAAAAAACAAATGTTTTGGTCCCAGGACCTGTTACACTAAAAAATTATCAAAAACCTCAAAGAGCTTTCGTGTATGTGGATTCACTGCTTACAATACTGGAAATGAAAACTGATGACATTTTAAACATTTACTTATTTTAATTAAAGTAATAGTAATAAATCTAATTCATTATATGTTAACATAAATAACATTTTATGGACCATAACTATATTTTCTAAAACAAAATTAGGAGAAGCTTGTTTTTCTTTTTCATAAATCTCACATCTGTCTTAGAAAAGACATTAAACTGGGCTCTCACATGCATCTATATTCAGCCTGTTCAGAAGTTCTTTTGGTTGAAGTATGGGAAGAAAATCTGGCTTCATACATATGTAATTAGAAAAGAAAGAAGTGTTTTAATAGCTCTTTCAGATAATTGTGAAGATTTATCTTTGTACAACACCAGAATTTGACAGTAGTTTCTTACAAGTTAATTGTAGTCTAGAATCTAAAACCATATCTGCTGTGGCCTAATTGTGCCTCCCCTTGCCCCAAATTTAATGTGTTGAAGCCCTAACCCCCAATGTGACTGTATTTGGAGGTAGTGCCTTTGAGGAGATCATGAAGGTTAGATGAGGTCATGAGGATGGGGCCCTGAACTGATAGGATCAGTGTCCTTAGAAGACTGGAGAGCTTGCTCTCTCTCTCTCTCTTTCTGCCTTGTGAGGACACATCTGCAAGCCAGGAGAGAGTGCTCACCAGGAGCACAATTGGCTGGCGCCTTCATCTTGGACTTCCCAGCCTCCAAAAATGTTGTTTAAGCCACCCAGTCTGTGGTATGTTAAGGCAGCCCTAGCAGACTAATACAATATCAGTTGAACTTTTCTTACTGAGTTCCATTAAAATCTATTGTCTGTCTTACACCTTGAAGGGCTCTTTTACCCATGCATGATTTTCATCATGTATTTAGAAATCTAGATTATTTAGAAAATATTGGTTTATTATGCTGATCTTCTAAATGTAGACACATTTCATTATATGCTATCAAGAAAGCACATTTGTTAATATCACTATGGATCTTAGACAAGTCTAAGTATTAGGAAATACTGACACATGTATTATGTGTCAGATACAAGCTTTCCAAAATTCTAGTTTTTGTGAAAGCTCGCATTTTATCATTGGCAATAAAAAATGTCAGTTGTTTTCCTTTAAGTGCCAAATAACGATAGTTTGTGTTTCAGTTGTTCCTTCAAGTAAAAATGGTGTTCCGTAAAAAACAGCAGTACAGCTCACAACTCAAAGTCATATAAATGCTTTTCCTCAAGATAACCATCAGACCTCAGAAGTCCTTAAGGGCTGAGACATAATAAAGTTAATAACATTTACTGCTTCATCAAAAACCTTCTTAAGTGAATTAGCCTTTTTTCCCTGCGAGTGAGGTGCAAAGGGTGCCCTGACTCCTGGCACCCGCTGTCACCGCTGCCTGATTTCATGCCAAGGCAGCAGCAGTTTCCCCTGCTAGTGCTTTTGTACCATCAGTGTCAATGTCAACAAACGGCAACAGGCAAATAATGCTTTCGTGTTATGAAAATAGTTTTGACCTCATGGGTCTCTGAAAGGGTCTCGGACCCCCAGGAGTCCACAGACCATCCTTCGAGATAGTTGGAAAGTTTGGGGTGGATTTATGTACATAGTATAGAGAAAAACCAAGCAAATTAAAACAAGACAGTTGTTAATTCCAGTGAAAATAGAAGTTGTGTAGGAAAGAAAAGTAACACTTAATATTTGCATAACCACAATAGCGAATTCTGATACTTTATGATGTAATTTTATTGGGAGGACAAGGGCCCGGGTTTGGTTATGTGGGTTTGGTTGGGGGAAGGGAGTGTATATGGAAAGAAAAATAAATTCTCTTCTTCTATAGTGAAAAGTTTGTGACTAATACCTAAAACTGAAAAATCAAGAAGTAGCACTCGGGCCAGCTGAGTGGCACGGTGGTTAAGAGCTGACTTGGGAAGCCAGCGGCCCCGGTTCGGGTCCCACATATGAGGGTCACTGACACTGCCCTCAAAAAAAAAAAAAAAAAAAGAAGAAGCAGATGGGCCGGTCGAGTGGCGCGGCGGTTAAGCGCTGGCTTCAGAAGCCAGCGGCCCCGGTTCGGGTCCCACTTATGAGGGGCAGTGACACTGCTCTGAAAAAAAAAAAAAAAGAAGTAGCACTCAAACAGGTTATATAGAAATATGAAAGTAATACCAAAATAAGCTCATCCTCCCAAACAGGTGAGAATGATTACCCTTGCGGGGGTGGCGGGGGGGGGGAGGTCAGAGGGCTGCTGGTTTTCATAACAAGCTTTGAACACTATTTGACTGTGTGAACTATGGATACTTTCACTTTTTAAATTTTTATTTTGAAAAATTTCACGCATACATGAAAATAAAGAACATAGCACAAAGCACAATACACCCACCATCCCTGTCTCCAAGATTCAACTACTATCAACATTTTTTTTCTTTGCTAACGTATTTCAGAGCAAACCACAGGCATCATGTCATTTCACTCATACATTATTTTGATATGTGACTCTAAAAAATTCGGCCATTTTCTTGCATAACCACAATGCCGTTAGCACACCTGACAATAATATTGATGCCTTCGTGTCGCATCCAAAATCCAGTCTGTAATTACATTTCCTGGATTGTCTCTAATTGACTTGTCTGAACTGGGATCAAAACAAGTTGCACATATTACATTTGGTTTTTACGACTCCTATATATCTGATAGTAAGTTCCTTTTTAAAAAGTCAAGAAGCAAAATGATCTGAAGCACAAAGAAGGAACTGTGAAGACAGTATGCCAGCAATCATATTTTGGTGGGGGTGGGAACATGCATGGGGAAAAACTGAATGGAAAAAACCCAGAAGGAAATAAAATAGAATGCCAATATTTGGTTGTATTTGGGTAGTAAGACTATGAGTAATTGTTTCTACTTTTTGTGTTTTCTAATGTTTTTTGAAAACGTATTACTTTTATATTTTTATAAATGCTTATTTTTGCGAAAGTTTAACTAAATAGAAAAGCCCATAGAAGAAAACTAACTTGAGTCAACAGAAAAGAACTTTGATTCTGAATTGTGCCTGCCAGGGTCAAACCCAAGGAATAAAAAGCTGCCTGATCTAATGAGCTTCTAAAATATGAGGGTCATAAAAGGAGCACTAGAAAGAGGCACTCTGAAAATTCAGTTGGTCTTTGGGTTTCTGTTGGAGGCAGTGTCTAGTAACCCAGCTTTCTGGCATGAGGGGGCTGCAGAGCAGGTGTGAAGCAGGCACAGGGTCCAGGAGGGGATGCGGGGCCTCATCAGACCAAGCCAAATCGGAAGTGCAAGGATTCGGACTAGAAACAGCTGTGGAGCTACTAACCACACTCCTCGTACTGTGCTCATCCAAGCACCACCCTGCAGACCAGGAGAGCACACGGGGTGGACCTGCTCCATTAGTCCTGGGATGTAGTGACAGATGAGTGTCGCCTACAGTCAAGATGCATGAAGTAGAAGTGGGGTGTTGGGGGGAGGGGACAGGTGGGAGAGTCAGGGAGCCAGAGCAGGCCAATGAGGAGGGAGGCGGCCCCGCAGCAAGAGCCTGAGTGAGTCGGGACGAGGGCGACCAAAGCCTGCGCCTGGGCTTGTATGTAATGGGGGCTTCTCGTGCTATAAGAGCAGGGCCGACCGCATCACACCACGACTATGGCACCAGGGCTGCCAGCCTCTCCTGGGGCTGAGGTGGAGAAAGGTTTGGAGTTTTCCCTAGTCTGCTGGATTGTCTTACTTTCTGGACCAGGTATGATCAGCTACAAGAAGACTATTCCAACTTTCTTTAAACATCCACTAGATTTCTTTTAGTATCCACTAGAAAATCTTGGTCATATATGCTTCCCTTAAGCCAGTGCCCAGATTTTAGATCTGTACACTCTGAAGGATCCTTTTTGGCATTTTTCTCACATGCTGGTGGTGAGAGCCTTGTTATCTGATCTAGATATGTGTGACTCTGTATTTAGTTATAAGGGAAAACAGAGCCAACTAAATCTTGTAAGATCCAGCTCTAGTACCATGAAATCCACAGTGACGGTGCCAGCCCAGTGACCTCACTGTCTCCCGAACACCTCTGGCACTTCTGCCTCACTTGGCACTAAGGTCCTGCAAAACAGAGACCATGTCTGTATGCCCCACCCATCAGAGGCATCATAATTTGAAGTCATTTTGTAAAAACACCAATCTCACACTTTAAGAAGGTCAAAGCATTGAATCTGACTTGATAACTAATTCCTCAGATCTCAGAACCATATCTCAGGGTCAAACGTCAGAATAATAAGAGAAGCGCCTCACAATTACAGTAGCCAGTCACAGCTTGCCTGTCCCACAGTCGCCCTGCCACGTGCTGTCTGGCTCAGAATGCAATCATGTACCCCCGTAGTTGCCCCTTTTAGCCTCCATCAATGACAGCCTCATTTCTGCCACTCACACAGGCCTGAAACCCTGGGGTCATTATTGACTTTGGTCCCCACCCCTCACACCCAGTCCACCAGTATGTCTCCCCAGTTTTGCCTTCTCACTACCTCCAATCTGCCCGCTTCCTTACCACGTCCAGCACCGTTTACCTGGGACCAAGCTGCCATCCCCCACCTGGACCACACCTGTGTCCTACCTGCTCTAGCTCCTACCTCTGCCTCACTTCATCTTCTCTCTAGAACACAGCCGTCAGCGATCCTTCCAAATCAGAAATTAGGTCTTGTTTCTCCTTTTTAAAAACTCTCCAGTCTCTCATTTAGAAAAGAACATGGAAAGTCTTCACAACGGGATTTTTTCTGCTCTTCCTGTCTTCCCTGCTAGAAATGCACAGACTCCGGAGTCTGCTTGGGACGAGAGTCTCTTCCCATTTCCTGGCGCGTCTTTGCTTTGGGAAAATCTGGCTCTTGTGTAATGGAGCTCTCCACCCTGCAGCAGCGCCCCGCCCCGGCTTCCAGGACCTGACTTCAAGTCTCTGACCTGCCTTGTAGCTCTAGGAAAACTTCTCCAGCCCCTGCCTAACAAACCCTCCTTCGAATGTTGGACTTTGCAGGAAGACTCTCCCTTCAGCTGGACCTTTAGTGCTACTCAGCAGTCGTTTTATTTATTTTGAATGTAGCTGTTTCAAACCTTTAGTTTGGGCCCCAGCCTTCAACTTTGCCTTCCACTCCTCTTTCCTTCAAAACCCACCATTCCCCCAGGAGACTTTCATGTCCCCTTGGACACCAGACAGACCAGCCAGCTTGACCTGCTGACGTCCCCCCTTCAGAGATCAAAAGCCCTTTGCCTCTGCCTTTCCTCATCCTTTCAGCTCCCTCTGTGCGGTAAAACACCTCCTGTTCCAGCCAGAGTTGAAGCCCTATCTTCTCTAGATGTTTGAATGGCAGCGGCACCTCCCAGCCGCTCAGACCCTCAGTTTCCAGCCTGCCTCACATCTGCCATATCCCAGCAGTGCCGAGCGTCTCCAGCTGATCGTCCTCTGTCACCACAGTCACGGTCCCACTCCTTCTCTACAATACTTGGGAGAAATTGTTCATGGCCTCTCCATTCTGTTTTCCTAGACTTTCTAGAGGCTGGACCTGGTGCTATCACACTGTTCCTCAGCATCCTCGTTACCCACAGAAGGCCGCCCTCCAGAGCATGACGTGCCAAGACCTCCACCAACCCCCCTGTACTTTGTGACCGTCAGCCACCTGGCCTCCAGGCCCTTCAGCCTCTGCTCTGGCCACTGAAGAGTCTGTGTGGCCTAATATGGAATTGTTACGCTCCTGAGACTTTGCATATGGCTTTCCCTCTTTCTAGATGTCCTTCTCTATCAGTGTGAATCCCACTTTGAGATCTAACTAAAATGCCACTTCTTCTGTGAAACTGTTATTAGTTCTTCATTCATGTAGTAAACACTCTTTGAATATTTGCCTTGTTCAGACACTATACAAGGTGTTGAAGTTATGGGAATTAAATATGCACCAAAATAGAAACCGTACATAGTTATTTCCTAATGGTGAATTTATGGGGGATTTTTTTTTTTCTTCTCCTTTTCCCACCTGTATTTAAGTGTTCTGCAATGCAATCATATTACCATTGTAGTAAGACAAAAGTAAGAACTATTTTGAGGTGGGGTTTTTGTTTTGTTTTTTCAAGATTTTATCAGGGAATTGGGGGAGGGGAACAGCGTTGGGGAACCGGGGAAGGGGAACAGACAAGTTGCTGTCCTTTTGTTCTTCAGTCTAGTTGCGGAGGACATTGCTTCACTTGGCCCATGTTGGTATTGTGCTCATTGCGCTCTTCCCGGATGAGGCAGATCAGTCGCCAGCCTCTGGATGGTCGCTCACTGCGGCTATTGGCAGCTCATGCTGGCTGCCAGCTGCTCACGCTGGCTGCCGGCCATTCACTGTAGCCTGTGGCAGCCCACTGCAGCAGGGGCTGCAGCCTACACCGTCCCTGGGGACTCACAGCAGCCCAGCTCCAGGTGGAGCTGTTGTTCACCAGCTTAGCTGTAGAGGGCGCAGCGTCACTGGCCCTCATATGTGGGATCCGAACCGGGGCCCTGCTGCTCAGAGCTGACATCCCAAGCCAGTTCTTAACCAGCACGCCACTCGGCTGTCCCTTTCTGTTTTTTTAATAAACAGTTGAAAGATACTGGATTATGTTTGTAGGCTGTGTGGGAAGGTGAATAGAAAAGATGTTGAAGATGAAAGAAGAAGGAATAGATTTTTGGAGCCAGGTCATGAATGAGGTGGGAGGCTCAGGTCCCAGACCCCGGGTGAGGGATGAGCTCCCAGTAGGAGCCCCAGGACCACTAGCTCTCCCAGCCATGAGCAAGTGATGATCTGGGGTCCTTGCTGAAGTCTGGGAAGCCAACAGGGTGGACTACCTGAGAAGGTGCTCAGACGGGAGGACCCCTCCCCTCCCCTCAGAACCCATTTTCCCACCCCCACCCCTGCAGCATCTGTCATCTGTACTTGAAAGCCATCCTACTCGGATCTGCTGTCCTACTAGATGTGAACATTCTTGTAAGCAGAGCCCACTTTTTTTTTTTTTTTAGCTGAGCCATCCTGCCACCTGTTGGCAGCTCAGCGGCTGCTTAGCTCGGGCTGGGCATCGAACTGTGTTGCTCAGAGCTCAGCGCACACTCTTGAGCGAGCTCTTAACTAACTGAGCCACTTGGCCGGCCCACAGAGCCCACTTTTAGTTTTTATCTCCCCTACACACACACACACATGCAGAGCACAGGGCCACAGGGCCATGTACCCCAAAAAAGGCTCAAAACTGATTTGATGACATGAGCCACATGTCTGTTTGCACAGTTCTTTGTATATTTAGTCGGCTCAGTTAGAATGGCGCTCCCCTTGGTAAGGCATCTTGTCTGCAGCAGGGTCCTCAGCGCCCCTGAGCCGTGTCCCGGAAGTTGAGAAGGCCCTTACATGGCTCAGGCCAAGAAGGGGGGTTGCCTGCTTCCTCGTGGCGACTGCCACACCAGCTGCCATGGAAATGCTGTGAAACTTGTAAAATGAAGTAGCATGCCGAGGCTCATGCATAGTACTGTGTAACATGGGCCTTCAGTTAACGGTAAAGAAACGCCCTGTTGGGTTTTGTGTCACCCTCAGACACTGCAGTGGAAACCTTGCCCAGGCCGCTACCCATGAGATACAAGAGCTTCAAAGGCTGGTTCTGAGAATGAAAGAAAAGTTCCCAGAATATCCGTCTTAGGTTAGTCCTGAGCAGAGGCGGGACACAATTGTTTCATTTCAGTCCTATAAAGACCCCCGGGGACCAGAGGAGCCTTTGGAAAAACTCTGCTGTGTGATTGGTCCCATGTCCCAGTTGGCTAATGAAGGCACCAGGCAATTCGAGGTTTATCTAAGGTCACTTCAGGGTAACAGCAGACTAAACCATGAACACTGTGACTCCTTGGAAATCAAATAAGAATTCAAAGTAAAATATTTTCAAGAACACATCAAAATTATAACTAAACTACGGAACACCCATCATTGAGAATCGCCTGAAGTCTAGCTGCACGGACGTCCTGTACTGAAGGATGTACAGAAGCGGCCGCCTGGACTGGCAGTGACAGCCACCGTCCCCACAGTGGACGTCCCCACGTGGATGACTCCGGGGTCTCAGCAGTGAGCTGCTCTGCAGCTGATGCATTTTTTACAAAACCCAACTTCTTATAGTTTGCACGTTGAACCATTTATCAGCATCCATGGACCATCACCACTCTTATGGAAGACTTCAATCCGTGATGGAAATGACATGGAACTCAGAAATTTCCGCCCCCAAATAAAGAATGTTTGTTTAAATAAAAGAATTTTTTTTCAAAAAATAGAAAAAGACATTTATCATATAAGACTGTCATGCAAAGAGTAAAAAATTTTTAATCAGCTTTTTTCCTGCATTTTGATGTTATTAATAGTGGATTTGAATTAAATCTAAGAACTTGGGCCCTATGGTTTGTAAACAGCATAATAGGTCACTGTGCTGAGTGTCTTTAAAAGAAGGATGGGCCTCTGTTTTTAAGAGCTGGCTGAGGTTGAAAGACTAGGGCTGAATTAACCTCCTGACCTTAGAAATCTGTGATTTTGTGTTTCCTGGGTCTGTCTGAACCCAGTCCTCAGAAGACTTTCCAACTACTCCCTCCATCTGCCCCTACCTCTAACTTCCTTCTCCCTTAGCCCCCAGCCTTTCCGCCACCTTTAAAAATTCCTCCTGCCCCTCCCTGCCCTCATGCAAGCGCCTGTAAAGGGAACACTTTTCAGAGACTGCTCAGGCTTGGTACCTTCATCTACTGTCACAGGAGTGGAGTTCTTATCTCCTAACCACATCCGGGCCTTCAGGCTCTCCTGCTCCTGCCATTTCCTAAAGTTGCAAGGCAAACACTTGAGGAAATTTCCTCACTTGAGGAAGTTTCCTCACTTCCTTCCTCTTACGCTAACAAGTTTAGACAGTTGCCTCCAGGTCAGGATGGGAAGGGGCCTGATTCCAGTTGGGATCAGCATGATGGCAGGTGACCTGACATTCAGAAGAATGCAGTTTTTCCTGTACAAATCTTCCAGAAAATTCTAGCACATAAGCTCAAAAGGCTGGCAGACACGCGGTCCAGGCCCATGCCTCCTCAGTGCCTTTGGCAGAGGTCTCTTGTGGGCTCAGTGCAGCCTCAGAGCCTTTCCACACCGTAGGAGCAGACACAGCTAGGTCTAAATGAAGTGAGCTGCAGACGGGTCTTCCATCTTGTTCCTTACCCTTTAACCCTACCGTGGTCTTCTCTAGTCTTCTTTCAGAAGTGACCTGTACCCCACTCAGTCACAGGGGCCCAGTACCAGGAGCGGGCCTTGCAGAGGGAATCCCTGCCCACTCCTCAGCCAGCTGCGACCCCACCGCCTCTGCCCCCTGCAGTCAGTAGGGCCTTCCCATCGCAGGCCTGTGGGCCCTCCTAGCTTCAAGCCCGCCGCCTCCTGCTCAGTTCCTTGTCAGACATGTTCTTGGCACCTTTGACTTGTGTCACTGCCGGCCCCATGAAGATTGCCTCGTGTTCCAAGCTGTAGGAAGCAACAGGAATCTGGCCACCCCGAACAGCCTTGTTTTATTCCATTCGGGAAAATACTTTTTTCTTCCTGATATGCCTGTGAACCAAATGTTTTACATCCAGAAGCCCAGAGTGGCTCTAGAAGTAATTTTGCATCTGCTTAAAATTACTGATTACCCCATTAGCAGTTTTTTGAACCAGAGATTGCTTAATGAAGCACTGACATTTTTTATACGATAAATTTTAAAATATATTTGAATGGAATTGAACAGTTTTCAAAGGATATGTTGTCCTCACGACTCTATCTATAAAACACCGGAAGTTGATATACATTTGAGGCGTAGTTCACTTTACTTCACTACCTATCTCTGTCTCTTATGTGGACCTTTAGCTAAAATAGAGGAAAAGGAACGCTAGGTTTTGAGTCTTACATTTTCACGCATGGATCTGATCCTGGCTGCCACTTAGAAGTTCGTGTGCCTCTTCCCAAACCCTTGGCGTGTTTTCTCTGTGTGTTAGACTGTACTGGGAGGGCGGTGCAGGGCCAGCGCCACATCCTCTCAGGTGCTGTTCCTACCTGGCACCAGGAGGTGGGTCATGAAGGTCGATCATTTGCTCCTTCGTAGTCAGGTTTTTTTCCTAGTCATGTGCCCTCCGTGGGCGTTGGTGCGGTTTTTAACCTGACTTCTTACCAGTGGGGTCCCAGGGTGTCTGCAGGAAACTTGCCGCCCGCAGATAGGGAGTGCCCCAAATCCTGTGATTAAGCAAAGGAAAGAGGAAGGACACGATCTCTGAAGGGTTTTGTTTGTGAAGCTTCTCATGGCTTTTTTACTTTTTCCATGAAAAACTGTTTGTCCTTTTGTCTTCTGCCACCGGCCCTGGTCATGGACAGGGCGTTGATGTGAAGACAGTTTCCAAATTGGAAATGAATGAGGTGTTGCACCCTGAGAGGCCTTCCTCCTCCCATATTGTGAGGCATGCTGCCCCGGGAGCCCCACGCCTGGTTCTCTTCCTGCTGCCCTGCCCTGTGGAAGGCTGCTGCCTCCCGCAAGGCGGCTTCAGACTCATTTTCCTGCCTAAGCAGGTTTTGGGTCCACGCGTCAGGTTGATCCCAGAATCACTGGGTCGTGGTAAAGCGGGAGAGGTTCTGCTGCATGAGGCCACTGTCACTGGGTCGGGAAGTTCTAGATGGCTCTTCAGAACTTTCATTTGAGCCCTTTGTGTGTTCAGACAGAAGGGCGGTGCACGTTTTCTGGGGTGCAGGCGTTAGAGGGGACTTCTCATCAGTCTTGGGCCTCGTGGTGGTCGGGCATGCTGTTCTGATGGGTATCGACAGATAAGGAAACAAGCTAAAGGAGCAGAGGTGCCCGTTAGGCAAAAAGTGGCTTAAACTGAGTTAGTGCAGCCAGTGAGTGTTCACCAGCTTTGATGAGGAGTGGTAGACTTCCGGTTTTGCTGAGGTACAGGTAACGCATTTTAAGAACTCCTCCGATGGCAAGTGGCCCCTGGTCAGGGCTCAGCGCTGTGATGGCTGGGTAGACAGGTCCAGAGGGAACGACAAAGCTGTTTGGAGCCAGGATACGTGGGCTGGGCGTGGCAGGGTGTCTAGGAACTCCGTGGAACTGATTGCAAAATTTTGTGCATGACTATTTCAGGGAAAACGGCTTGGAACTTTCGTTAGATTTTTAAAGTAGTTCTTAACCCAGCAGCTGACATGAAAATGAGCCCAGTCGTGGTACAGGTCTCCCTGCCCTGGGTATGGTGGTTTCTGGTGTCATTGTGCTGCGGTTTCCTGTGTCCTCTGGGAAAGAGGCCCCAGGGGGCCAGGCGGACTATGCCCTGATGCCTGAGGCAATCTTCAGGACCACTTGTAAAGTCTGTGAAAGAAGGGAGAGGAATATAGAGTGGAAACGAAAGCGTTCCTGCGCAGCTACAGACAGACTGTCAAACAAAATGTGGGTCCACAGAAGGAGGAGGGCTGAGCGGGTTTGGAATGAAATGGCAAAAAGGAAACAAGCTAAATCTCCAGGGGAAAACTTTGTGACCACAAGAATGAATAGGTCTCGGCCCTGTCATTCTAGATGAGGTTGGAACCACTCCGTTAGCGGGAAATGTTCAGGAAATGTGGATGTGATAGAAGGACAAACATGGGCTGACCCTGGGGCTCTCCCGGCAACCCACGGGGACTGCTGGGTGACCCCTGGAGTTGGGTCTCCAGTGTCTCCTGCATTCATCACACACTCAGACACCTCCTGTGAGCCAAATTCAGGACCCACTTGCCGCAGCAGAAGAGCCATGAGCGGCATATTGGAGCCGTTTGTATTTTTGGAGAGGAATGGTTCTTGGCATATTCCAGAAAGTATAGTTTGAGGATTTTTATTTGTAAGTAAAATTAAAGTCTGATATTACAGATTCAAGACTCTTTATAATAAGGCTCTTTGCACAGAATCAAAGAAAAATGTGAGTAGTTGCTACCATTCTGTTCCTGTGCGTTAAGGCTGCCATTTTAAGAGGACTGGTTCTTCCTCCAAGGGGCGGTGCGGGGTCAGAGGCGTCTCTAGTGTTTCGGGGTATAAGCTGTTTTCTCCAGAGGCCTTGCGATGTGGACAGCTCCTCTGTGCTGGGCTCTCTCCTTCCCCGCTGAGAACACCTATGGGGCCTTCAGCTGCCTTTTGGGGAAGCATTGTCTCTGAGGCCGGAACAGAATGGGTTGGCTGGTGGAAGGGAGGGCAGGTTGTTTGCAAGCCCAGGCTGAAAGGCCTCTCCTGATTGGTGCTCCCTCCCTTCTCCTGAGCCCCCCTGTCACTCAGCACTCTGGCTTTCCCTTGCTCCTGAATCACATTTCCCACGGCATTGGTCTCAGAGCTTTTCCACTCTCCCCCTGCCCTTGAACCTCACTTAGCCCCTCTTTCTTTGCTGTGTGCTTGCCTCCATAGATTGGGACTGTCTGATCCGAGTGCTCTCAAATTACCTCTTCTTCCCCTCAAGACCTCCTTTCTCAGCTCCCCTGTTCTCGCATCTCCCCTCCAGGCCCTTGCTCCTCTCTCATGGATGAATCACCTCCCAGGGTCCCTTGACCCAGGATCCCTTTGTTCTATTGCATCTTCGGGCTGTTTTTTACATTGGCTTCTTCCCCTCACCCTACAAACAGCACCCCTATCCTGCCATCCTGGAAGGTCATCCACCTTTTACCTCCACTGCTTGCCATGCATCCACCTATCCTTAATGTAGACTTTCCCAAACTTTTCACGTGTGACGCAAATAGAAGATGTTGCTGTTTGAGTGGCACAGGAGGTGTGTGCACGAGGCCAACTGGGTCAGAGCCCCGGCAGCATCTCTGTAGTCCGTCACCAGCACATGACCAAGTCTTTGCAGTTTGACCCCACCCACCCTGCGCCATGTTCCCCACCTAAAATAGGCTTCCTGGAGGTGAGCAGCAAGCAGCTGCTAAATACAAGGACTTATGCTTTGTTTCATCCTCCGTGACACCCTGGTGGCTTTTGACAGACTCATGGTTAAGAGCTGGCACTCGGGCTGGACTGCCTGGTCCAGTCCTGACTTTACCGTCCACCAGCAGGTGACTTAGTGTGTCTGCGCCTTAGTTCCTCGTTTGCGGAACGGGGATAAGAAACTGCCTGCCTCGCACGCAGGGTTGCTGTGTGTCTCAGTTGTTGCTGTGTGGCATTGGCTAAGCACTGCTCACCTTGGCCTGAGCGCATGTAAGGGTCTGTTGTTGTTTGTGAGTCCCCCTTTCTTAAAGCCCTTTTCTCCTGCTTCTCACACTGGGAGCTCTGGGATTTTCTCCTGTCGCCTTGAGCTCTCTTGTTTTCTTGTTTGTTTTCATCCTCCAGCTTGTCTTTTTGCTTCCTATCAAGGAGGAGGTGGTAGAGAATGCAGCTTGTCTGCCTCTCCCCCTCTCTCCCCGCCCTCTCTCCTCTTCTCTCCCCCTCTTCTCCTCTCTCTCCCCACTCCCTCTTTTTCCCCCTCCCTTCCTTGCCCTCTCTCCCCCTTTCTGGTTGATGAGGCCAGCTCCCTACCCCCAGGCTAGCCATCACCCCTGACCCTAGAGCCACATAGTCCCATCCGGATCGCCTCCCTATACCTCAGACTCAGGAGTCCCCCAGATATTTTAATTATTATTTTATTGTTTTAAAGGTAATAAATGCTTATTATAGAACAGACAAATTCAAAGGATAAAATACATATCGGTGGCAACCCCACCCCTCAGCAAGCACCAGCGCGCACCTGGGGTGTATCTGCTTTAAACCCAGGGGTCTCCGCCTGGGCTGAGTTTCCCCAGGGGACGTTGGGCAGTGTCTGGAGACAGTTTTGGTTGTCAACTCAGGGCTGCAGAGAGGAGTTACTGGCATCCAGCAGGTAGAGTTCCAGGATGCTGCCAAATCCTTTACAGGGCACAGGATGGCCCCCACAGCAAAGAATTAGCCCCATAGTGCTGAGGCTGAGAAAGCCTGTTCTGGGCCTTTCCACTACATAAATGTCCCAAATAGGACACGTTGGAGCTGGCTTTCTCTTTCTCCATCCATTCCGCTTCTCCACCAATGCTGTTCCTGTCAGTGGCCCCACCTTCTCCCTCGCCCCACATCTGACCCATTACCAAGCCCTCGGAGTTCCCACCTGTCACATCTTTGGCATCTGTCTGTTCTCTCACCCAAACGCGTGAAAAAGCCCCCAGCAGGCCCTGCACCTCAGCTCTCCTGCTTGGCCCGGCCTGTGCCCCGATCTGCTTGGAGACCTTCCCTCCATGCCTGTCGCGTCCATGCCCCATAGAGTCTGAGCTCCCGGAGGGCAGCAGCTTTCCCATCGGGTCGGCCTTTATGCCCCGCCGGAACCTGACACCGTTCTGAGCAAGCAGCCAGTGCTCAGGAAATCCCTGCAGAATATGTATGGCCGGATGGTCCCATGTAAGAAAAACCTGCTCCTCACATGTGTCCCTCTTTGCAGATCCTCAGTGAGTGGTTTGGTCGGACCATCATCCACTCCTGCGCCAAGCTGAGCTACGACCATGCACAGAGAATCATTGAAAGCCCGACTGTGACAGTCCCCGAGACCGAGCTGCCCCCCATCTCCCCGGAGCACACCAGTGAGGAAGTACACCAGGCTGTCTTGAATCTCCACCGAATTGCAAAGGAGTTACGCAAACAGCGGTTTTCGGACGGCGCACTGCGTCTGGATCAGGTCAGTTCCTCCCTGTTTGCAGTGCAACCAACAGATTTGACTTGTGCCTGCACCTGTGTGCCTGAGACGCAGCATGGCTGCCATGGGCTCTCCTGTCTTCTCTGTCCCCAGTCACTGCCCTACAGCAGTGTTCTCTGAGGCAGGCACCCCCCCCACCCACTCCACAGGCACCAGGCCCAACGATGTGGGCCAAGACCAAAGGTGGCGGCTGTGTGGGTGGCTCTGACCAACACTCCCAGCTGGTCTCACCTGGGAAGGCCGTATCCGGTACTCTATCCTCACCTTGGCTTCCACCTCTGATCCTTCTTGATTGAACTGAGAGTAGGAAACGTGGAAGTGTAGAAGAAGTTGACCAGTCTCTGATCACGAGGCTTTAAAAAAAAGTATTTCTTCTTATCTGTTGTCTTCCAAAAAGAGTTCTATGTTTCCAAATGCCGGATGATGTCTGAAGGAGCAGAGGGCTAGGAGACTAGAACATTGGCTGTGGGAGAAAGTGATGGCCTGGAAAGGCGCTGTGTGCTCTTGACTGTCACCGCCGTGCCCACCGCCCTCTGGGACTCAGGCAGCTGTCACTCAAACCGGGCCAACATGTCCATGTGCGACAGTCGGTGACTCTTAAGATCCAGGCGCTCTTTCCTCGTTACTGGTCCGTGCATTAGAGAGCAGAGCCTGTGTTTTATATTGTACAGTTTTCCCTTCCTGTTTGTATTTCTTAACCCAAACCCTGGGGAACTTGCTGCCCTTCCCTGGTCATTGTAGGCGGTGGGAAGACTCCGGGTGTTTGAAAAATGAACTGGGCCGCAGGATTGGCCGATCGAGCTGTGTGTTTATCAGACCCCTGGCCGAGTGCAGCCTCACGAAAATTCTTTCTCTTGAGCCTTTCAGCTTGGAGAGGTCTCAAAGGCCATTTTAAAACCTTCTAATTGAAGATCTCATTTCATCCTCCCTTTTGTGATAAACTTGCAGAGATGCTTCTCAGCAGGCATTTCAGATCGGCACTGCCCTGAGCCTAAGAGTAGGTTAGCAGCTCTCAGGATATGGGGGTGCCCTGTTCTGCCCGTGTCTTCCGGAGCCCTCCTGCTCCCCCTTCCCTGCCTGGGCTCGGTCAGCCTGGTCGGGCTACCTGCGTGGGAGTGCTGATGGGTGGCTGTAGGCACAGTGGCTGCTGACCAAGACACAAAGCTGGCGAAAGAGGGACTAAAGGCATCGGAGGTGACAGAGCCTTTCCTTCCTTGAAATCACTTGTTGGGGCATGAGCACACTCTGATTCTCCCCGGTGGTTGCCCGTTGTCACATCTAAAGAGGCGTTGCAGTCCTTGTTTCCTGGCCTTCAGTCCTGCCTGTGGTCCCTTGAAGCTCACCGCCTCTGGATTCCCTGCTCCGCTCATACGCTTCCAGCAACGCCCTGCGGCCCCTCTGCACTAGCATCTTCCTCGCTCGCCCCCTGGGTTCTGCCCTACTCCCTTTTTGTCCTCAACCCACACTCCCTCCCTGAATGACTGCTACTTGTGATTTTCACTGCGAACTGGATGCTGATGACACCAGCCATGACCCCCCCTCCCAGGCTCCATACGGGCCTCTCCACCTGCCTCCTGGAACTCTTTGCCTGGCGTCCCGTGGCCCCCTCAGCCAGCACTCTCACTCCTCCTGCGGGACTCAGTGATCGGTGCCCATGGGGTGCTCCCGCGGTGGGGTGTGGGGCCACATCAGGTCCATCCCACCGATTCCCAAAGCCAGTGATGCCAGGTGTATGTGTTGTTACAGTTATGCAGTTTAACAAAATATTAGGGGAACGGGTCAAAATGAGAGCATAAAAAAGAAAGCTGTTGTTTCCATGAAAACCAAATTAAATTGGAAAGACTTGGCGAAGATGAACCTTCAAAAATTCTGCTGCTTGAGTGTGACCACTATAACAGAGTAGGGGAAATCATCATAAAATTCAGGAACAATTCTGTACTCAGATTGCCTTCAAGATGCCTAAGTGCTCAGTCTCTTAGAAAACAAAAACTGTAAATTATAGACAATGAATTGTGAGTGCAGTTTATTCAGAACAAAAGTATGTAGAAATTAGCATACTCTTTAAAAAGATTTACATCAGAAAACAGTTCATCAATGTACAGTAATGTAAATTAAAACAAAGGTTTGGGGGCTGGCCGAGTGGCACATTGGTTAAGCGCTGGTTTTGGGATGCCAGCGGCCCCGGTTCGGATCCCACAGGAGGGCCAGTAACACTGCCCTCTACAGCTAACAACAGCTCCACCTGGAGCTGGGCTGTGCGAGCCCCTGTGATGGTGTGGGCTGCAGCCCCTCCTGCAGTGGGCTGCCATAGGCTACAGTGAGTGGCCCGCAGCCAGCGTGAGCGGCTGGCAGCCAAGAGTGAGCTGCCAATAGCCGCGGTGAGCGACATCCAGAGGCCAGCGACCGATCTGCCTCATCCGGGAAGAGCGCAATGACGATACCAACAGTGAAGCAACATCCTCCGCAACTAAACTGAAGAACAAAAAGACAGCAACTTGTCTGTTCCCCTTCCCCAATTCCCCAACGCTGTTCCCCTCCGCCAATTCCCCAATAAAATCTTTAAAAAAAAACACAAAAAAAAACAAAGGTTTGGTTGCATAAGTATCTCTTCTGTATGATTCCCTTCTTTAGCCAACTCCTAGAGTAACTAACCAACCACCTCTTCAAGCACAACAGATGAGGAGGGTTCTGTTAGCATTTGAGAGAACTTCCCCCATCCAATTATTATATAGCTCGATTGGATTAAATGTGTGAAATACTCTAAAAACTGTAAAAGACCGTTAGTGATCTCAGCGCACAGTAGGAGGGATGGGTGGTCAGCCTAGAAGAATGATCCCAGATTGATGCCGATATGTTGGCATGTCTTAGGAACAGAGTTGTGTAGCTGAAGATAACCGGATATCTGTCTCGCTGGCCTCTCAGTTTGTAAACGGGGAAGCTGAAGCCCGCAAGGGTGACATCAGTTGCTTACATGCAAGAAATCCACATGCTAGCTCTTTGTTCACTTCTCCATTTACGTCATGCTGACTGGAGAGAGAAAAATTTCCTTCAAAATGAGGGACCAAAGCTCTCAAAAGTCCTAATTAGGTTCCAGTTAATGAAGGCTTGAAAATAATGGATTTGCATCCTTGGGGTTGATTCCTCGGTTCCCGGGAAAATGAGTGTGTGGACCACAGCTTTAGCAGGAGCAGCACATCAATCTCCCACAGCCAGGGACCCTGGTGAGAGCCGTCCTAAATCAGCTCAGTGGCCCCATTCCCGGGTCACTGTGCTTCTTCTCCCGTGCTATTGCCTGCATTTGCCCTCACGAAAATCCATTTCCCCTCGGAGCTTCTGGTGTAGCCTGCTGTCTGAGTTGCACCCTGATGCTGTTTGCCTCAGTTCACTATGTTCACATTTTTAGTGGCAGTCCTAAAAAAATATGCGCTTTTCCACTGGCCTCAATTAGAAAGGCTCTGTGCGAGCCTCTGAAGGAGGGGACAGCATCCATGTCACACAGTATGCCCTTGAATGCAGAATAAATGTGCTAAACCAAAAGTTTCACCTTTCCCCGAAAGCAGTCTGCCATGGTGACCTTCAGCATGAGCGGAGTGGAACACACTTGTGTGGGGCCTGCCGTTTGGGTCAGGACCGACTGGTTTGGAGGTTGTCATAACTGCAGAAACACAGAACAACTTGACTACTGGGTGGTTGCTGTCACCAACTCAGAGCAGAGCTGCCGCCTGCGACAGGGCGCCCTCAGGGCTGCCTGGCTGGCTCCAGTCCCTGGGAGGAGCTGCCAGCACTCCTGCCTGCACAGCCCCCTGGCCAGCAAGCATCAGGAGCTCTGTGTGGACTGTGATGTGAAGCCAATTGGGAAGCACCGCCTTCGAGGCCGGATTAGCTGCTCCGAAGGTCTTTTTCCTGGAGCTCGAAACTAGGTGTAAAGAGGGTCTAGCCCAGTGAAGTGATGGTCCTTTGTCTCACTGCCCAATAAGCAAGTGCAGGTGCAGGATGCATTCTCTGTGCTTTGTGGTTGGACAAGTTGCAAAATATCCCTCCCAGGTGGCTCTTCCCATCTTCATGTTTTCTGCTGCCATGGTAATTCTAGATGCTCGTTTTATTTTTTTTATTATAACTTATGTCACTCCTGTTCCTTAAAAGGAGACTCCCATAAAGGGGGTGCAGACTTTTTTGTGTTTGTAGTCAAAGTGACCATAATGGTTTATAATCATATGCAGATCTGGAGCTTTGGAAGAGGGGACTGTGGGAAGGCCCCGCTCCCCACCCGACAGGCCTCGGAGGCCTTCTGTGTATCAGACACAGGCCTGCTCCCAGGCAGCCCCCATCTAGGGAGGAAGATGACATTACTTGACTGTGATGACATTCTGTGTCTTAGCCATCGCCTTCAGAAAGGACAGCAAGAGGGGGTCGCAGGGTGCTAAGCAGAACCCCAAAACAAAAGCATCTTAGGGGCCGACCGAGTGGCACGTTGGTTAAGAGCTGGCTTGGGATGCCAGCGGCCTCGGTTCGGATCCCATGTGTGAGGGCCAGTGACACTGCCCTCTATGGCTGAGATGGTAGGCAGTGGCTCCACCTGGAACTAGGCTGTTGTGAGTCCCAGCGACTGTGTAGGTTGCAGCCCCTGCTGCAGTGGGCTGCCATAGGCTACAGTGAGTGACCAGCAGCCAGTGTGAGCTGCCAATAGCTGAGGTTAGCAACCATCCAGAGGCTGGTGACAGATCTGCCTCATCCGGGAAGAGCGAAATGATGATACCAACATGGGCCAGTGAAGCAACGTCCTCCACAACTAGACTGAAGAACAAAGGATAGCAACTTGTCTGTTCCCCTCCCCCAATTCCTCAATAAAATCTTTAAAAAAAAGCATCTCAGGGAATACTGGTTGTTTTCACCTGTAGCTTTCTGGGCTTTCTCTCCAGCCTGGCCCTTCCCAGTCTGGGGACAGCACTTAGAACAAGGCCACTCCTTGTGGGGGCTTCTGAAGAAGCAAGCCTGACTGCCTGAAGGAAACTGTGCCACTTCTGGGGTCCCCAGCAGGTGTTCGGGGGGCCTGACTGGCTCCTAATGAGCCTTTGACTTTCTGAAGTTAGAAAAAGTTGTGAAGAAAATTGATTTCCACCTTCTTCGACAAATTCCTCCAAACCGAGGGAGCCTTTACTAAATTTATTCTTAGCCAAATCTTACATGAATCCCACCTGGCACAGTTTTCATGCTCAAACTTCAGTTTCTTTGAGTGGACTTGATTGTAAAGATAAACGTGTTAACGGAAATAATTTTTTAAATACCTTGGGACCCAAGCTGCCATGGATCGCTTTATGGATGACCTTGGCCCAGCCAGCCTTGAAGTCGGGTCTGCAGACTTCTTGTGAAAGGCCAGATAATAGATAGTGTTGGCTTTGTGGGCCATGTGGCCTGTCTCAACCGCTCAGCTCTGCTGTGGTAGCCTGAAGGCAGCCAGAGACACACAGACGAGCACGGCTGTGTTCCAGTCCAAGTTTAAGGACACTGAAATTTGAAGTTCATATTATCCTCATGTCACAAAATAGTATTTTTCCTTTCGCTATTTTTCATTCATTTAAGAATGTAAAAACCGCTCTTAGCTCGTGGGCTGTACCAAAGCAGGTGGAAGGCCGGAGTTGCCTGTGGTCTGTAGTTTGCTGACCCTGCTTAAGTGAAACTCAGCCCTATTACCCAGTCAGCTGGTAGCAGCCCAGCATCACTGCGCTGGGGACTGCGGCTGGGTAATGGGAACAGTTGTGCTAAGCTAGCTCTCAGGATGGTTTCATGCAATTAAGTAAATTATTCCTTTGATTAGCACCATGCTTAGCAGGTCCAATCGGAGGAGGCCGTGAGCAGAGGAATAAATCAGTTTAGCACCAGTTCCCTTACCCTATTTACAGTCAGGTTGCTTTAATTAGCCTGAAGCAAAGAGAGCAGTGGCTCTCATTACCTGTGCAAACTCAGCAGCCTCCCCACACTCAGGCCTCCTCCCCCCAGCCCATCTCCGAGCCCATTTGCAGAGATGCTGGCTCCGCCGTCTTGCAGGGTACGCCGAGGGTAGGGGTGCTCTGAGGAAACCGTATGGTGTTTCTCCCCCCACCCCTCCCCTGTTGCTTTATGTATCAATATGTTTTGTTGAGTCATGCATTTACAAGTTATAGTTAAGAATGTTTCTGTTCCTTTTATTCAATACAGTTGTTTCCAAGAACTGAGCATTCCAGCTCGCTGCTGTTTAATTTTTGTACAATATGGTATTTGGTACAAGGTAAGAAGGACTGGCATAATCATCCCATTTGGCTCTTCTTTGTCTTACTGTTGGTGTCATCCCCTTTGCACAAGAGTGAGCTGTTGAGCAGGTGGTTGGGCACATTTGTAGAATGGGTCAGTGTTTTTAGTCATCTAGCCCTTCACTCAGCATGTCTTCAGAAAGCACCGATTGGGTGCCTAGCATGTGCTAGGTGCTGCAAGTGAAGGAATAAGACTGAGTCTCTGTTCTTCAGTTCCTGGTGCAGTGAAGGAGCCAGCAGACCAATGGAAGGTGCTGTGACGGAGCTCTCACGAGGGCAGTGAGGCCATGTTGGGGAGGAGTGGCCCCGTCTCGGGGCATCGGAGCATTTCCGAGCAGGGGCAGTGAGTACACAGGGGCTTTTAGAAGACTTGAGGGACTCCTCAGGCTCTGAAGGCAAGGGAGGGCATTTCAAGCAAACCACTGGTGCAGGGTGGCAGGGGTGACAGATGGCCCATTTGGGCGATGGCCGACTGCTGCAGATTGTGTGGTGTCGAGTGTGGGGGGAGGCAGCAGCTAGAGAAGGGGCAGAGGCTAGGCCTGAAGTCCACCGGAACCAGCGAGGGGGCCTTGGGATGATACACAAGTGACACAGTCAGAGCTGTCTTAGAAAGAGCTTACTGACCGTAGTATGGAGAGCAGCCTAAACGAGATCGAGATAAAGCCCACTTATGCTCCAAGAGAGAAATGGCCAGGGCCTGACATAGAGACTGCGGGGGAGAGAGAAAGTTACAGATCCAAGAGAGGAAGGAAATTCAGCAAGCCTGCCAAAGTGAGTATCTTAATTAGAGGTGGAAGGGAGGGGGGTGGGTAGAAAGGCAGAAGCAGGAATCAGTGAATCAGGTTTCGGGTTTCAGCACCTGGGTTGATTCTGTACCATGTACTGTCCGGAAGATACCATAGGATGGGAGAGCTCAGAAGAAAGATAATGACTTCCGTTTAGGGTCTGTTGAGTTTGAGGGGCCAGCCAGAGACAGGCCCGAAGAGGTGGGTAACAGCATGTGGGCATAGGTCTGCAGGTCGTCTGGCAGGGCTGGCCTGGAGGTGACCAGCTGGGAGCCAGCAGCGTCTCAGAGGTCCTTCGGCTGCATAGGAGTGAGGCAGTGCAGGGGGTTGCAGAACGAGCAGGCGCCAGACGCCGGGCAGACGGGGGACGTGGGACGCTGCTCTTGCCCGGCTCTCAGTCAGGTCCCTCCGACCCCCGCTTTTTCTTTGGAAAGGAAGCTTTAAATCAGATTATACTCTAACACTTAGGTAAAAGCATATAAGTGTATTCTAATGTTAGAAAATTTAGAAATTACAAGAGTATAAAGAAATCAAAATCACCTATCATTGCATCACTCAAATACTACTGTTAGTATTTTGGTATATTATAATTCCTTATGAATTTCCCTCTTACCACTTCATGGCAGGAGGGAGGAGTGGTTAGCATAATGTACATAGAATTTTTAAATTCTGCTTTTTAATACTATATGAGTTTTCCCATGTCATTCAAAATTTTTCAAAACCATTATAATGCCTTCGTAATATTCCATCATATGAATACGCCCTTAAACATTCAGCCATGCCCCAGTTGTGGATATTTAGATTCTGAGTTTTTGACACTAGAAATCATAGTGTCTTGGCCATCTGTGTTCGTAAATCTTTACCCTGATCTCTGATTACTTCCTTAGATCACTCCTGGGACAGTGATGATAGGGTCAGAGATGCAGACATATGTCAGAACCTTGAAACATTGCCACATTCCTCTCTAGAAAGGTCGTTCCTGTTTCTACTCTTTCCAGTCGCCTGTGAATAAAAGGTACCCGTGATGGAAATACCTGTCAGAGCTCTCTGCCTGTTAGGGGGTGTCTGTGTCTGCCAGACTCTCGCTCTCTTTCTGTCTCTCAAGGTCATGTCTAAGTCTCCTGAAATGTCCCGGGGACTGTGGTCTCGCGTCACTCCTTCATCTTTCACGTTATGGGGTGTGTTGTTACACCAGAGACTCCTCCTCCTTGTAGTAGCCATTACAACAGATCTTCCTAAGATCCCTGGAACTTGAAATGACTGAGAGAGGTGGTGGAAAGCATCTTGCTAACCTCCTGCCTGAGCTCGAGGAGAGCTGAGCTCGGCCCCTCCAAATTCCTTCTTTCCGCTCATTAGAATTAGTAAAGAAACCCACTGTATTTGAAATGGCACTGAGCACGACTGTTGCATTTTTAGATCCTCCGAGAACATTTGTAACTTCACTAGCCTTTTTTGTTGCTCTTACCTCCTGCCTGTAATAGCTGTCAGGCATTGTTTGGGTTGGCCTGACATGAATAATCATAAGGAAATCTAATTGAATTCAGAGTGAGGAGAACAGAGTCGCTCTGTAATCTGTGCCACCATACGAGTTGCTACACTTCTCTCTGAGATAGTGCTCTACAGTACAGGAAGACTTCTAGAAATTCAGGCTTCTGTTTAAATGCTGACAGTGCATTACTTCAGCCATGAAGATAGTTCTAGAATCAGTGAGGCTCAAAGAATGTTTATCGCCCTGTCAGATTTTCCCAGTTTCATAACAATCACATCAGCAAAATTTTCGTTTTATCCATCTCATTTCTAAAGACATCCACAGCCAAAATGAGATTTATCCATCTCATTTCTAAAGACATCCACAGCCAAGAGCCTGGGCTCTGTGGGGCCCTTCAGTGCCCAGGTTGTCTAGGATGACCTCAGGAGACGAGTGGAGCAGCTGGAGAAGGAACTTGCTGAAGCCTCAGCTTCTAGAGAACAAGGCAGCACAGAATCCCCAGTCACAGGGTACTGAAATCTTTCCTTGGAGGGAAAGAGAGGGATTGATTTAGTTATTGTCCTTTAATTTTATGCAGAATCAGGGAAGACAATCCCTATTTCTGCATCCCAAGGCATAAACGAGAGACAGGCTTGAAAACTTGACCTAGTTGTATATAAGTAATACTAATTACAGCCACTTATGTGAGCTGATCACTATTTGTGGCTTGTTAACATTCGCATAAAAACTAACATATATCATTAAGTTGCAGAGTAACTTTGCCGAGCAGCATGTTATTATGACCCTAAACTCTCCACGTACTCACTCTTCCTTTAGGCGTGTCACATAGTCATTTACTCATAAATTTCAAAAATTAGAAGGACTACGGGTAGTATTATTCTGGAAGTTGTTAAAAATACAGACTCAGACATGATCTCCGACCCTTGCCGGGCAGATGTTTCTTGATTCCTGTTGTGTTACAAATACTGCTCACCGTTCTGTGGCAGAGCCTGACAGCAGAAGACAGACATTCTGCCCTCAGGTTGCAGAGTGAATTGGAGAAGAGTTCTGTGTGCTTACAGGAAACTCCAGTCAGATCAAACCAGGGGCCTCGTCAGCGGAGCAGGGCTGAGGGAATAGCAAACCTGATGGTTCTTAGGTACATGGGTTTAGTGAATGAAGGCTCACTTGGGAAGTGAGCCCCGAATCACAGGTGGTGAAAGCGAGGGATGGCTGGTGAAGCACTGGAGGGTGTGGAATGCCCACCCTGTTCGCCCCTCGGTCTCCGCGGGGGACTGGTTCCAGGACCACCCGCAGATGCCAACCCTGCGGATGCTTGAGGGCCTCATATAAAATGGCGCAGAATGAAGATGCACCCAGTCAGCCCTCCGCATCTATTGATTCCCAATCGAGGGCTGAGAATACAGTTGGCTGAATCCTCAGGTGCAACATGCATGGATTCGGAGGGCCGCCTGTGTTCCTTCAGACCTGCTGTGTGTTCTGAACCCACTGAGAAGTAGACACGCAAATCAGGCTGAGATGAAAATCTTCCGACTGTTGCTGGTGCAGTGTGCGTTACAGACGGCAGCCGGAGCCAGTCAGACTTCTGCAGAGTGCGTTGGGACAGCCAGGGCTCTGAGCGGAGCGAGTGGACCAAGCTGCCGGGAAATGGCAGGACAGACACCTGCCCTCTGCCCGCCAGACTTGGTCCTCCGGGGATGGCCCAGTGTGACTCTCCAGCGCGTGGCTGCGGCGAGGACCAGTGCTCTGGGCCAGCGGGGCCAGTACAGGTCTTCAGCACAACTCTGACAACTGGCTTTTATGTAACTTCTGCAAAGGGGCCCCTACCCCGCTTCTAGAAGCTTTAAACGCACCTCCTGGCGCTTTCTGCTTGCCTGTCCCCTACCCTCCCCCTCCCCCACCCCTAGAAACCTCTCTTAGCTTCCGGGAACCTGAAGAACAACACTCCAAATCCTCCCCCGCCCACTCGGGGCTCGCTCACTCTTCATGTATGCCCGCCACCCCCATGACCACATTGTCGCTTCTCCGTGGGCTCCCTCTCTCCTTCTCTAAGACTGAGTTCCTTAAGGATAAAGCCAGTGCCTTGTTCATCTTTGCACCTCCAGCCCCGGCATAGCACTTGTTTTGAACCAGGTGCTTCATATCTCCGTATGGATTGGTCTTTTTAAAAAGGTGTGAGGGTTGTGAAGAGGGCCTGTAGCTGTAGAAGAGAGGTGTGTTTATGTAAGAGAATTAAATGCACACTGTGAGTCAGAGAGGTTTCCTCCCCTTTTGAATAAAAGGGTTGGGTGTTTGATTACTTGCCAGGGCACCCAGGGTTTAGAACGAGGTGTAATGAGGACTTTCTCAAGGTGGAGCTGCCCGGACAGGTGTGAGGAGCCAGGAAGCTTCAGCACCCCAGGGGCTGGCAGTGCTTCTGAGGCGTCCTGACTGTTCTCTGTTCACCTCTGCATCCTCAGCCATCGGGGAGCCTGGCAAAGAGGCTCTGGGGAGGGAGGGGCACAGAGACCCCAGCACGCCTCCTGGGAAGAGATGCTCAGGCTTGTCAGACTGGAAAGGTGGGCAGGGCACCAGTTCCCCCCACCTGCCTCTCGAAAAGGCTCCCTGTGGGGTGAGCGAATATGAGCTGCTACCCTCACTCCCATGATGAGAGGGAGATGATGTGTGGACCGTGGTGGGACCCTGGGGTCTAGTGCTCGCCCTGGGAGCTGTGATCACAGCCTGGTTGCTTTCATTGGGCATGATTTCCACCCAGGTTCTGTGATGAGCTGCTGGGCTGTCTGTGAGCAGGGAGTCCACATCGCAGTTGGAGTTGAGAGTGTGCCCAGATGGTCAGAGCCAAGTCCTCAGCGAGTCCAGAGGACAGTGACGAGACAGAGGGCTCTCACACTGACCAGATGATGTGTAAGACTTCCGGGGCGCAAGCTGGCAGCAGCCGGAGCCCCGTGCACGTCTTCAGGTTACTGGCCTTGGCAGCCCCAGCAGATCCGGCTCCCGGGCCCCTCCTGTGGGTAATGATTCTCATGATTAGGAAGCGCTTGTCTCTCCCCTTTCTCCCCTTCCGAGGACACTCCGCACGTCTTCGCCCTGCCCCCACGTCACACCCTGCGTCACTGGAGTGGGAGCCAAACAGCTCGTAAGAGACGTGGAATCCTTTGACGTTGGGAAAACCTGCGCTGGGGAGAGGGCACCCGTGCAGCTGATCCTTACGTGTCATCCCTGACTGCTTCTTGGGGCAGGCCCAGTGGATCTGGGTTTCTGCGATTCCGTGAGCGGGGGCTCTGCTTCTGCTGTTTGCTGTCTGTCCTAAACCCCGCTGCGAGACCAAGCTCCCCCCAAATGCTGCTTTGACCTGTCACTCAAGAACCTACAGTCTCCTGAAACAACTTTCATGGACCAGTAAGATTTCCATAAATATTCTGGGACAAGATGTAAGATTGCGAGGTTTTTCTTTTGCCAAACAAGGACATTTTCTTCAAAAACAGTTACCATCTACTGTCTCCATGATTTTATAAATGGAAACATTGTGGCGCCAAAATGAAGGAAAGATGTAATTTCACAGTACGGGACAGTCTTTGACGTTGAGCTTTGTGGAAAACCCTTTTCTCATCTTGCTGATCTCCGACCAGCCTTTGACAACCACTGACTCTGTCCATCCGATTTAGATGCCTCGGCTTCAAAGGCCCTCTGTGGGGTGACCTGTCTTTGGTGTTCCCCATTTCCCACCCACCCCTCACTTGCTCCCCCCAGCGCCGTACCGCCACTTCCCCCAGGATCCTGCCCCAAATGGGCTGCCTTCCTCCCTGCTCTCCTCCTCCAGGTGCCTCCCTTCATAGCTTTGCACTCATTTCATTTGGTGGCTTTGTTTCTTCCCTTCTGTCCCCTCGCCGCCTGCATTCTGTTACCAGCTGTGTAGAAGGCAGATACCTTGCTGTCACTTCTCTCTCGCCCATAAATCTTCCTTGCTGGCACAGAGGAGGCATGCTCCAAGTTGTTCCCAGCACTCTCAGTGTCACCCGAGGTCAGTGGGTGCTTGAGGACACTCTGCCGACTTTAGTCTAGAACTTGAAGATGTCCTGTTATTTCCCAAGAGAGTCCCACATTTTTAAAGAATGGTAGTATTATAACAAGTTTGCTTTCAGAACACTTATTCCATTCCCATTTTAAATGACCTATGGCAGATATTTTTTAACAGGGTAAACTGAAGAGCTGTAAAATTATTTTGTAACTTTAGTATAACTTTGACCTATCTTTTTAATTTCCCTCATGTTTTTTGAATGTCTTCAGGCACAAAAGAAAAATACTATGCTAGGTGTTGGGGACAAAGGAAAAATGGGAACATGGTCCCAGGTCTCAGTGTACCAGCTTCGCTTCCTGTCTCATGGAGACAAACAGAACAGGGGGGCGCGCAGGCAAAGCCTGGGCGTGTGGAGCCTGGGCTGTGTCCGGAGGAAGTGGCCGCTTTGCTGCTTTTCTAAGTGAGAACACTAGCAATGGTATGAATAGGGCCATGTTCAAAGTTGATTAGAAACAAGGTCCTTCTGTTAAGAAACGTTTTCTCCTGTACAAAATAGAAATGAGCATTTGCTGCAAGAAAATGCTAGAAATGCTGAAAGTAAATTAGAAATTGTTTAATCACCCCTACACTTGCGACCTCCCCGGTTCAAGGAAATCTGCAGGAGTGGAAGGAAGTGAGTACAGGCCCAGGACAGCACCCAGGAGGGGTCCCTGCAGGTGCCTTATCTGCTTGGCAGCACTCAGTTGGCCGTTTCCCAAATCAGAAAACTCACTAATGATTATTCAGTACACTGGGTTTGAGTCATTTGAACAGGGAGCTGTTACTGAGCTCTGAGAACGCAGGCTTGGCGGTCCGGAAGTTCGAAATGGATTTGCTACAATCAGTTTCCTTCTGTAAAGCACGTGGAGCTCTCCCCTGCACTCCCCTGCCCTCCACCCCAGCCAAGTCCTGGGACTTAGCTCTTCCTACAAGCTTCCGGCCAGCCAGCCTCCCAGCCCTGCCTGCCTCTGGGGAGCACACTTGTGAGCTCCTGCAGAGGGGGTGCAGAACCCTTCCCCCCTCGCCTGGCCTTCCGGCTTCTTGTCCTGGATTCCTGACTTTGCCGAGGACTTCATCCTTCTGGAGACGGGTCTTGTGTGCCCAGAGGCCTAGCTTTTCGACACACGCGTCTGCCCCAGACTGCCTAGGCCCAGGGCCACTCTCCCATTGCCACCAGAGAGTCGTTACAGGGTGCAGAGCTCGGGAGCACAGACCCTGCCTCAGACTGCCCACCCCCACTCCCCAGGCTCAGATCCTGACCCTTTCACTTAGGCTGTGCAACTTGAACTTTTCTGTGTCTCCATTTCCTAAGACAATAGTGAGTCAAATGACAGAACATGTTCCTGAAATGACATTCAGTAAAATGGGGATAATAACAGTACCCATGTCATAGGTACTAAGTTGTACCTATAAAAACCGCTGTGCCTGACACGGCACCCAGCCCGTGTCAGCTGAGTGGCCAGATGCTGAGAAACCCCCATTTCTGTCCTCACAGAGGAACCGCCTCTAACAGAGAAGAAGGTCGTCGGAGTGGTGGGGGAGGATTGAAATGCAGGTGCAGAGGTGAGGAAGGGCTGTCTCCCGGCCCAGCCGGCCTGGGTGTGAGGGAGGGGGCAGCAAGCGCTCAGGAATTGGCACTGGACTCATTCGTTAGCGGGACGTCATGTGTGATTTGTGAGCAAGGGAACACGGGAAAGGGTTTTGCACATCACACTCCAATCCCTCAAGTAGGAACCGCAAAGTGGTCCATTCGTATAAATATACATGGCTTATGTAACCTTCCCTAGAGTCGCTGCGATTTAGTTTTTGCTCTTGTAAATAACATGGCAGTTAATATTCTTATGCATAAAGTTCGAAAGTCACTTTGGATACATTCTTAGAATTACTAGATTGAAGGGAATTGACTTTTTTTTTTCTCTGACACTTCCCTTTTTTGTTCGTTCTTATTATGAAAGTAATGCAGGCTTGTTTTATAAGAATGTAGAAATTAACAAGTGAGCCAAAATAGCCATCAGTCACCCATCATCTCCCAATAACATTTTTCTGTGTATCCTAAAAAGTGTATGTTTTCAGAGCTTTTGATACAAACTGTCAGATAATTTTCCAGAAAGTTTAGACTAACTCAGGCTGTTCACAGCAGGGAACATATAGTGCATTGCAGCTGCCTCACACCAAAACTGAGAGCTTGTGGGTTTTAGCTAATCTTTGTGAATATAATGGGTTGGAAATGGTGTTTTATTAGTGTTTTGATGCATTTGTTTCAGTTTGTGGGCTTGATCAACTCTTAGGGCAGGTTTTATATACTACCCCTAGAATCCTACACCTTAAACATGACCCACCAACCCCATTTTTAGCCAGAATTACTTTTTTCCCTAATAAGGTATAATTTATAGACAGTAAAATACACTCTTTCTGTTGTACAGTTCTGCAAGCTACACAACCAAGTTATAGGACAGTTCCGTCCGACTAGAAAATTCCTCCGTGTCCCTTAGTAGTCAACCCTCGGCCCTCAGCCCCCAGCAACTGCTAATCTGTTTTCTGTCCCTATAGTTCTGCCTTTTCCAGAATGTTGTGCACATGGAATCATACAACCAATAGCCTTTTGAATCTAGCTTCTTTCCTGGAGTGTCATGCTTCTGAGCTTCATCCTTATGGTTGTGTGTGTGTGGTGGTTCCTTTTTATTGCAGAAGTAGCATTCCATGGTAGAAATGTATCAATTTGTTTATCCATTTGCCAGTTGAAGGATACTTGGGTTGTTGCCAGTTTTCAGAGATTCTGAATAATGCCGCTGTAAACGTTTTCCCACAGGCTTTTGGGTAACCATTAAGTTTTCATTTGACTTGGGTAAACACGTAGAAGAAGGAATTGCTGGGTCATATGGTAAGTGTATATTTAACTTTACGAAAAACTGCCAAATTATTTTCCAGAGTGACTATACCACTCACTAGCAACGTATGAGAGTTCAAGTCTCTTTACATGCTTAACAGCACTTGGTGTTATCAATTTTTTGTTTGTTTTGTTTTTTAGCTATGCTAAGAGATATGTAGTGGTATTTCATTGTGGTTTTCATTTGCACTTCCCTAATGACTAATAATGTGAAGCATCTTTTTATGTGCATATTTGTTGTCTGCATATCTTCTGTGATGAAGTATATTTTGCCCATTTTTTAATTAGGTTGTTTGGTTTCTTGTTACTGAGATTTGAGAGTTCTTTTTATATTTTGGATATAAATCCTGTATCAGGTATGTGATTTGCAAATATTTTCTCTCAAGTCTTTGGCTTGCCTTTTCATTCTCATTTCTGCATTCTCTCTGGCTTGTTTTTTTTTCATCCTCAGTTGAAGAGCAAACATTTTTAATTTTGATGATGTCCGATTTATCAAATTTTTCTTTAATGGAGTGTGCTTTTGGGGCTAAGAAATCTTTGACCACCTAACAGTCACAGATTTTCTCCTGTTTTCTTCCGAAAGTTTTATAGTTTCAGGATTTACATTTAGATGCTCCCTTGCTTTTTTTTGTTTGTTTGTTTGTTTTTGTTTTTGAGGGCAGTGTCACTGGCCCTCATATGTGGGACCCGAACCAGGGCTTCTGGCTTCCCAAGCCAGCGCTTAACCACTACGCCACTCGGCCGGCCCGTGCTCCCTTCCTTTTAAACACTTATTTCCTAGTCTCAGAAGTTCCTTTTGGAAAACAATGCCAATAACAGAGACAGGCACACCTGAGCAGATTTGGGATGGAGTTGATCCTGGGAGCTTTGCCAGGCATGCTGCCCTCCAGGAACCTTCTGAAAAAGGGGTATGGGCATCAGAGGGGACCCGAGGCACAGCTTTTAAACAGATACAAGGCTTCCCTGGTTTAAGAGTTGGCATAAAAGTAAAGATTCTATATTTCTAAAGGAGGATGCTGATAAGAGAAAAACATCTAAACTTTCTAGATAAATCCTCCTGCCTGCTTGCTACACAAAGTCAGGATGGTGAATGGTGCCAAGCACATGACTTTGCAAACACCCATGTCACTGACTCACCCAATCACGCTTTAATCTCATAACCAAGAGGCTTTTAAAAATTATAGTCAACAAGGCAGTTTGCTAGTTATGCCTGCCATTGAAATCAAGTTTTCCCCAGGACAGCTGGAGTGTAATGTGGTGGGAAGAAAGCCTCATGCGGGTGAGAGGCCAAGGATTGCTTGCCTGGGAAGGATGTGCAGCTGACGTTTGATAGAAGTCTGTGAAATGACCAAGCTCAGCCAAGCTGAGTGGAGGCCTGCCGTCTTTCCTCCATGGGAAAATGCGCTGTAGCAAAAATATTCAGAAAACATTAATTATTGGCTTTGCGTCAGTCATTGCCCGACAGATAAGCCCAGGCCCTGTCTCCTAGAAATGCATGGTCCGGAGCATGACCTGAGCCCGGAGAAGATCCCTGTTCTAGTTAAGGAGAGCTGGGACCTGAGAGTGGGTCGGGCCTGGCTTCTCCATGGCTGTGCAGGGCTGTGTAGGAGACGCTCTTGGGGGTATAACCAAGCCAGTCTTGAAGGACCTTGTTTGTTTTGTACTGAAATATGAGTGTTTTCCTGAATTCAACTCGGTACCATTGAAGCATTTTACATACGGGAGTGATGGGGTGGGACTTGGTTATTTAGAAAGATCTCTCTGGCAGCTCTGTAGAGAATGAATTAGAAGGGGTCAAGGCAGACACTGAGGAAGCTAGTTGGGTGGCTGCAGAGGTAATCCAGGTGAGACCCCCCCCTTCCCTCCCATGGGGCCCGAACCTGAAGTCATAGAGCCGACAGGAAGGCCCCGATGAGGGAGGTACTGAAGGTGGGATCAGAACTAGAGCGGGGGATGGGGGTGGGTGGGGGGAGGGTGTTGTCTCTGTGTGTTCCTGGGTTTCTGTGACCAGGCATCTCGGTGGTTATGGCGCCACCCAGAGTCCCCCACACCACCCTGGGAGGAAGAACAGCATCAGCTGGGGACCCTGTGGGCTTGAGGTGCTCGAGGGCCATTCTGTTAAAGTTCCACTAGCCACGGAAGTCTGGTCGCCTCCACCACCCTGCACAGGTTCCTCCCCTGTCCAAGTTAAGTTTCCCGGAAGCATCAGGACCGGAAGTAGGACTAGAAACACGGTAGAAAGCCCCATGCTAGAGGCTGTGGGGAGTACACACAGGCCCTGAGGAGCAGCGCCTGGCTACCTGTGCCCCCACCCTGCGCCCAGACACCAGTGAGTGCTTCCCGCTCGGCTCAGAGCTGCAGGGAAGCAGCCATCGTTAGCTCTGACCTTGCTGGCTTCCCTTCCTCCTTTCTTCCTTCTCTCTCTCTTCTCAGCTGAGCCCTTCTCACTTGTTTAAAAAAAGAAAAAACTGCATTCACTCCCAGTCCTTTTGAAACCCACCATGTCAGTGATAGATGAGGTGGTATTCTTTCACTTCAAAGGAAAAAAAGTGAGTAAGTGAGTATGGGCCAGGGGAGTTGAAAAGTCCAAGGGAACGGGAGACACATGGGGTGACCTTGCCGTCAGGAGGCGCGCCCTTGATCCCACCCCTGCTGGTGCTGTGCAAAGGAACAGACAATGCCACTTTCAATAAATCATGAGGGATCCTGAATACCCGTTTTGTCCGTTTTCAATGGGCCTTGAGCATATTGCTTAAGATATAGCCAGCCATTTATGCTGGGTTCCCAGCTACTCAAAGTGCTCTCTCGATATATAATAGACTCTTTGCATTAGTCATTTTGGGGGAGATTTCTTCAGATTTCCATAGCTAGTCATAGCAAAGGTGACCTCGCGGTTAGTATGGCCATTGTCACTCTTCACACATGCAGCCTTTGAGTGATGCTGAGCTTTGCGAGGTATCCATGCAGCACTTAATTCAATCACACATCTGACCCTTGCCTCCCTTTGGCTCTATCCCCATCCCTGGGCTGAGTGTGCTGCTGGGGGCCTCCCCCCAAACCCCGGCTGTGCCCTGGAGGCAGCCTGTGCCCAGCAGAGAGCGCTGGGCCATTTTTCCTGCTTTCGGGACTCTTGGCCCCCTAGTGAACCTGGCCTGGGGGGTGGCTGCTCGCTCCCTTAGCCATACGTGTGAAGGTGCCTGTGTGAAGACACCTGTCGGAAAAGCCCCTCTCAAAAGTCCCTTGGTTGTTTTCACAGTGGAGTCTTGGAAAACAAAGGGAAGAATAACCTGGGGTCATTTCAGGGCTGGCGTTGTCATTGCCTTAGTCGTGTATGACCGTGAAGAGTCTGATTGTCTATAAAGAGGCACAGCCGCTTCTTTGGCCTATTATTAACAATAACAAACAGCGAGAATGTATTGAGTATCTACTGTTTGCCAAGTTCTTTCACGTTACCTCATTGAAGCCTTAAAACTTGTACCCATTTTTACAGATGAGGAAACTGAGACTGGGTTAAGTAACTTGTCAGAAGTCACATAGCTAGCAGTGGCAGGACTAGGGTAGGAACAGTCCTTACTCTGCTTAACTTTTAAATTTTTCTTGTTGACTGTTGGTGGTGTTTGATAAACATCTGCAGATCTGGAAAATGGATCAAGTCTTAATCCCAGGATAACTTTGAAGAGCTATTTTAAAACACTGTGTGGTTCCATTTATATAATGTTCTTAAATAGCAAAATTATATGGCTGGAGAAAAGATTGGTGCTTCCCCAGAGCCAGGGGTGGTGGGGGAGAAGTAGGTGACCCCGGGGAGGTCTCTGTGGTGAGGGAACAATTCTGTATCCAGATTACACTGGCACTTACTCAGATCTACACGTGGGACCAGGTGACATGGGACTAGACGCACGGTGAGCCAATGTCAGTTTCCCAGGTTTCATGTTGTATCATAATTAAGTAAGGTGTCACCTTTGGCAGGAATCGGGTAAGGAGTACACAGGACCTCTCTGTCCTCTGTGCAATCTTTGCGATTTCTGTAAATCTGTAATATCTCAAAACAACAAGTGGGTTTTTTATTCACTTGTGTGGGACGCAGGCATTGCACCTGGGAAAAGCCTGGGGCTCAGCTCAGCTCAGCGGCCGCCTGCTCTCAGAAAGCTGTCCCCATCGCCCTGCTGTAGGGGGCCTAGGCGGGGAGCACCGCCTGGAGGGGCATCCCCTGTTTCAGCCTCTGTCCCATGTAACCTGAGCTCCTGTTGTCTCCTGGGAAAGACCTCGCCTGAGTCAGTCACAGGGCTGCAGTTGTGTGCCCGGGACAAGCTTCATGACTTCTTTGAGTGTCCATGGCCCCTGCTATAAAGTAGAAGTGGTACCAGCATCCATCCTGTGAGGTTGTCGAGAGACTCCAGCAAGAAATCGCATTCCTGTGCTCAGCACAGAGATTTATTGAGTAAGCTGAGTAAGTTTTGACCATTTTGTTGCGATTATCAGTATTATTTTATCTGTTCCCAAGTTGTACCCTGTACTCTGTCATCAGACCGATCTCATATGTATTCACGGGACAGTGCCTCGTCACTCTTATTTTTCTGGTTTTGGTCATTTGTTCCTGCAACAATTATTTCTTGGCACCTGCTTTGCCAAAGACTCTGGCAGGTGCAGGGGATACAGGGATGGACATGACCTGTGTGGTCTGTGCCCTAGGAGAGCTAGAGGCCTCGTGTTTCCCATGTCCTGGAACCTCCCATCTGTGTCTTCGAATTCTCACTGCCCTGCCGGACTCCCCGCAGGCTTCACCTAGTCCACGCAGGTCACTCTACCAGATCCGTCTCTGAGCTCCACCAGCTTTGGAGGCAGGGTGACTCAGCCATCTCTGCCAGTCCGGGCTATCCTTCCCCCTCCCTTACTTTCTCCCCCCCACAGACCCCTGCTCAGCAAGCGCTTACAGAACTGTGAAATGGAGCCACAAGGAAACCAAGAGAGTACCTCTTCCGAGGCTTTCCTTTCACAGATGAAGTACGGATAGGAGTCCATGACTCAAGTAATGGAAATCGGCCATATAAACCCCCGACCCATTTTTCCATAGGATAAATTAATCAGTTTTTGTTGTGGTTGCTTTTTTAAAATTTTATTTTATTCCTGCCATCCAGTATTTTGACTAGCTGACTGGTGTTTCTTCTTTTAGACTTTTTTTTTTTCAAAGATTTTATTGGGAAATTGGGGGAGGAGAACAGCCTTGGGGAACCGGAGAGGGGGACAGAAATTGGGGGAGGAGAACAGCATTGGGGAACCGGAGAGGGGGACAGACAAGTTGCTCTGCTTTTGTTCTTCAGTCTAGTTGTGGAGGATGTTGCTTCACTGGCTCATGTTGGTATCATCATTGCGCTCTTCTCGGGTGAGGCAGATCGGTCGCCAGCCTCTGGATGGTCACTCACAGCAGCTCTTGGCAGCTCACACCAGCTGCCAGCCGCTCACGCTGGCTGCGGGCCACTCCCTGTAGCCTATGGCAGCCCACGGCAGCAGGGGCTGCAGCAATGCCGTCCCCGGGGACTCACAGCAGCCCAGCTCCAGGTGGAACTGTTGTTCACCATCTTAGCTGTAGAGGGCAGTGTCACTGACCCTCACATGTGGGGTCTGAACCGCGGCCGCTGGCGTCCCAAGCCAGCTCTTCACCAACGCGCCACTTGGCCAGCCCTCTTTTAGCCTTTTCTAAGCCCTGAGAGTAAAATGCCCTGGGCACTAGCTCTAGTCTTTTTACTAACTAGCTGTGTGCCTGGGCCGTGTTAACCAGAAGGCAGTGTTGTTGAATTGGAAAAGCAGAGCCCTCCCATCTGTCTCCCTGCTGTCACTTGAGGGCTTGCCTAGCACCTCCAGCCCCCGAGCAGGGTGCTGAGCCTGACAGGCCCACCCAGTGTCCGCTCTTGTGGTCCAGCGTCTCCACCAGAGACACCAGAGCAGGTCAGTCTGTTCAGCCTCACCAGTGGCAGGAGGACTTCCGCCCTGTTCTTTAGTAATGCCCTTGCCAGCGAGCCTCGGCAGGCCGACTCTCAGGGTCGTTTGCTGCCCTTCATCTGTTAGAGAATCTAGATGAGAGAAGTAAATGTTGGAGCCCTCTGTTTATGGGAGAAGAAATTGCAGTTGTGGCCCCGTGGGAAATGCACAGACTTTAGTCAGACAGGTCTGGGTTCCATTTCCAGGTCTGCCAAGTAGTGTTTTATTGCCTGACCTTTGGTCAGCAAGTTGCTTAACTTCTCTGGGCCTCAGTTTCCTCACTGTTAAAGCAGAAGTGGTACCGATACACATGGTCTGGTTGAGTATGAACCTATTATTCCTGTTGCTTATTGCAGGGTTCTGCATCACCCAGAAATCCTTTATTTAATGAAGGCTTGTTGGAGATCACAAAGAGTGATCAATTGGGGTTTTCTATTGGAGTTTATAATCTAGCTAGGTTGGGATAATAGTTGAATAAATACACAGCCGGAGACGTGTTCCAGCTTGAGAATAAATGAGAAGAATCAGCCCACGAGAGCAGCAGTTCGTCTGTATCCAGGCTGTCGGAAGCCGGCCCCCTGCCTTGCTCTAGTAGGCCGTTGCGGCCTCTTCCCTTCCCCAGTGGAGATTAACTGACAAGTTGTTGCCAGTGCAGGGGTGCTGGGCAGCCGCCATGTGGAAGCATGTCTGCCAACCGGGCACTGCCTGTGCAGCTCTTCCTCTGAGTACTGCCTTATCTAGGGCACACCGGCCTCCCTGTCTGTCCTCGGGGGACCCTGTCACCGGAGAATGCAGTCGGGCTGCCTGTGACAGAAGAACCCGTCTCCGCACCACCACCAAGAGCGCTGTGAGCGCTGGTGGGGCTGCCGAGCCGACAGGCGACACTTCGAAGCGCCTCGTCCTCCTGCCGAGTGCCGCCGTGATCTTGCACCCAGAGAAGTGGTTTCCCAAGTCCTGCCCCAGTTAAGAAATGGGAACATGATTGGGGAAGTTGCTCAGGTGTTAGAATGATCACATCTGAAACTGCGCGTCCCAGTCAGCTTGTTCCAGCGTATCATCTTTTCAATTTTGATCTCAACTCATTATAAGACATAAACCTGGGCCTTATTATATCAGGACCATTTATAGAGTGTTTGCCATGGTCAGGTACTGTTCTGATGTGTTTTTCCTCATGTAATTTTCGCAACTATACGAAGTAGGTACTGTTATCCCCATTTTACGGAGGAGGAAACTGAGGTAACTTGCCTGGGGTTACACAGCTAGTAGGAAGTAAAGCCAGGATTCAAAACTAGACAGCCAAAGGGGCTGGACCTTTACTTCTCCCAGCGTTGGTTGTTGTTTATAGGGACATCTGTCCGCAGCTTCTTCCTAATACTGTAAGGCCTGTGGCCCATGCAGGAGGGTCGCAGCAAAAGCGCGAACTCTTAGCAGTGCTGGAAAGAGAACACGTGCAGTCTGGTGAGCAAAATGTTAGCCAGAGGGATCGCCAGAGTCCCTGCGAAGTGAGAGCCTCTGACTGTTCCCAGAGTTCCGGCCCAGAGCCCCTAGAGAGAGTCTGCAAAGGTTGAAGGGAAAACAAGTTTCTGCTTAATGAAAATGTTCCCTTAAGATTATTGTGAAACTTATTTTTCTAACATTTAACATTATGTCAGTTTCATAAATGATTTTCAACTATGTAAGATTATCTATTTACCAAAACTGATTTTTCGGTTAGCAAGGCAAATAGAAAGTCTGTTCATTTTCCTCATTACTGGATCCTGACACTTCCTAATACCCTCTACTAACCTCTTTAAATTTTTTTTGGTGTTTGCATTTCAACTTAGCTGTACTTTCTTTAAACCTTACAACACCTATATGTTCTTTGGTTTTTACCAGCATTAGAAAGGTATCTATTAGATTGATATGTTGTTCCATAAAAGAAAAAGGCTATTTATCTCCTTCTCCTCATATTATCTGTAAAGCACTAGTATGTTTCCTAAAAGTCACATAGGATCTAAATAAATATACATAATGGGGGCGGAGGAACACAGGGGGCTGAGGAGCCGGAGCAGCTCGGTGTAGCACGCTTCTCAATCCTTCATGTCAGAAGCTACGGTCATGCGATTTTTCCATTTCAGTAGTCGACACTGCATTTTTAACAAGGCTTAATTTGGAGGGACACACAAATTATTAAAGTAATATAAATTTTAATCCTTTGTAAAAACAAACATGTATAATTTGATACTGAATTTATAAAATTTTATGTTTTCCCTTTTTCTCTGGAAGGAAGGGAGGGAGGGAGGCTCTTTTGGATGAGATTAGGAGCTTCAGGTAACCCCAGGTGTGGACCTCGTAGGTGTCCCTTCCAGGGTGAAGCCAGGTTGCACGAGTTGGGAGGAGAGGCACATGGGCTGCCAGACCAGAACAGACCTTAGGGTGTTGTCCTGGAGTGTGTTACAGTCCGGGCATCTGGCCTTGTCTGGGAGGAAGGAGGCAGAATTTGCATGGAATCACGTCATGAACTTTGACCTTTGACTACATGAGACAGCCTTACATGGGAGAAGTCTTAACTGCCACTTCTTTCTCATCGAAACATCTACAGATGAGAGCACTGGGCCTTCTGAAATCCTCATAGCTTCTCTTCTCACAGACACAGCAGGGATATGGGATGGGTGCTTTCTGCCGCTAAACCTCAAGAGCACCTCACATTCGTCCATAGAAGGAACCAGAGAGCTGACCACAGAGGGACTCGGCCCCATTTTACAGGTGGAAAGGCTAAGGCCGTCAGAACCCCGCCGCCCCAGAGTCCAGGAGAGAGCAGAGACAAGCCCAGAGCTGCTGGCTCCTGCCTTGAGTTACATAACTCCCAGCTCCTCAAGTCCCTGGAAACTGAGGCCAGTGCCCTGGAAGATCATTCTGTTCTCTCCTGTTTTTTCAAGACTACAGCCAGCCTGATCACTGGCTCTGAGGCTTCTTCCTTCCGTGAACTGAATGCCTACAATCATGAGCGTTGTTCAGTCGAGTTGTATTTCGCCCTGCCTCCATCTGTTTTACGTATGCTCGGCTTATATTTTGAAGAACCTTATTTTATTTATGTATACCGTCATGTATATGCAAAAAGGATTTGAGAAGACTTACAATGAAGGAAATAAACTATGAAATGAGTACAGTAGCCAATCAGAACCAAGGAAAGGAGGCAGGCGTAAGGGTGAGGTAGTTCCTGAGACTAAGGGTCATATTTCCTGATTTCAGTAGAGAAAAGCGGGAGTCCTGCTGTGGGGGGAAAGGAGAGATTTCATAAGGTTATTTCTTATAAGAAACCTCACTAAAATTCGAGGAATAATTTTCCTAGCACTTAAAGCAGCTTCTCGTATAAGACGTGATATTGGGGCCGTTAAATGTTATAGTGGACAGATTTTACATTTATGACAAATGTATGGTGTCCACCTACTGACTTGACTCAAAGATCAGCTCAGACCATTTCCCTGAGTGCGCAGATGGCCTCTGACATAGGTGCGTCTGACGCGTCTCCTCCCCTCTGCTGTGTGTGTAGTAGAAGCTGAGTAGCCGAGACTGGAGTGCAAGGCTCCGACAGGTCTGCAGCGGACGTACTCTCCACTGCTTGGGGCAGGGCCTCCAGCTTTAGAAAGCAGGGGGCAGAACTCATACCGTCTAAACGCAGAGAGACCCAGGCGGTATTTGTGCCAGGTACGCAAGCACCTCCACGGAGAGGCCTGTGCAGCCCCCACAGTCACACTGGCACTCTCCTGTGGGAGCAGCTTGGGGCAACTCCGGTCCCTGAGCAGTGGTTGGCCCAAGCCCCGGAGCTCTGAATAGAGGTGGGTCTGATCAGGGCATGTCCCAACACAGTCACCCTCTTTGGTCCTGAAGATGGTCAGAAATGCTTCAGCTAGGAGTAGGATGAGCAGAATGGTTGCATGTCCCTGCCTCTGACTGCGTGTGACACAGGCAGACTTGCTTACCATGCTTTGTCATCACTGTTGTTATTTCGCCCAGAAATTTTAGGATCAACGAAATGGCCCGGTGACCAGGTGAAGCCTGATCAGGAAAATGGGGGGCAAGGGAACTCCTGTTCCGCCAAAGGAGGCCCCGGCGTGGGGAATGAGCTCTTCTGGGCTGGCCGCAGCCAGTAATGAGGCAGAGGGGGCATGGGGGGCGACTGCCCTGACCTTGCTGGTGAGCCGTGAAATAGCCCTCAGAAAGGGGGGGCAGCTTGACGGGCGGGCAGGAGACGCCAGGCTTCTTCTCTGGGACTGGCCTGTTGACTGAGGCCAACTCAGAGTGAAGTCACCAGCTTGGCCTCTGAGACTCCTGACCAAAGACCAGCCTTCCCTGTGGGGTGACCATCGCTCTAGATACAGGCGGTTTTTCTCCTGAGCAAGTGAAGCCACAGCATTGAAGAATGCTTGCCCTGTCATTTCTACCCTTCCTGAGACCAGAACGGGGCTCTGGAGTCAGGAGAAGTGGCCTTAAGTGAAAACACAGCTGCGGGGTTTACAGACGGCTCTGCAGGGAGGCGTCATCCAGTGGGAGCGGCCAGCCTCACTATAGACTTTCCAACACTAATGAATCGGGAACTCCATGCTGAACAGGACTTAGTTTGAGGGGTCCCTGCGCCAGCAGATGGATGTATTTTTCTTGAAAGACCAAGGTGCCAGAAGTCTCCGTGATTACGTTACTGGAGCAAGGTTCTTTTTTGTGGTTTGTGAAGTTGAGCGTCAGGACGGCAGGATTCTCTTGCTCCTTCTCACTCTTATTTTTTCCAGGTCAGAACCAGAGCTTGGGGTGGGGAGGAAAATCCTGCTGAATGAGCAAGTTCTTTCTTAAAAAGCTGTCTCCAAGTCCAAAAAGACTTCAGTGGACTTAGGAGAAAGAAACCTAATACATTGCCATAGAATCGTTGTGCACCCAGTGAAAGCCAAGTCCACAGCATCTTTGTCTTATAAAAGAAAGCAAAGAGGAGATGGAAAAAAAGAAATAATGCTCAGGAAATCCAAACCAAACAAGGAAAACTAAAGATCACCTCAGAGAATGTGAAGATTTCCTTCTAATGAGATTTTTCAATTACAAAACCAGGCTCAGGTAGAAGTAACTTTTCTCTTCTTTTTAAGTGGCATACCTGAAATGTTTGAACTGTGATGGGACTTGCCATTTTCAGCGTAAGAAAGATGTGGATACCCTGCAAGACCAGTGGACTCTGAGGGGGAGAGGCAGCCGTGGAGCGGCTGGAGGCTTCCCGGGCTGGTCCCTGACCTGCATTTGAACCTTGGTCCTAATAGCTAGCAGATTGAAGCAAGCTCACAGGCCTCCCGGAGAACCCATGTGGGTTTGAGCTCGAGCGAGCCTGGCCGCAGAACCAGCAGGCTGCTTTCCCCAGCCACTTCTCTCAGCACACCCCGGCCCGATCATGGAGCAGCCTGCAGGTGCCATCCAAGCCATGGTCAGAGAGATGCCTGGCTGCCCATCAGAGGTCATCTCGGAGCCACTGTGGACAAGACAGGCAACTCCTAAACTTCTCTTCTTGCCCGTCCAAGGTCAGGCCAGACGTTTTCAAAAGCACCAGGAGCTGTGAGCTGGTATCTTCCTAAGCGGTTGGGATTTAGGGCCAGGTGGCCCGTGGATGAGCAAGTTCTCCAGGAATCTGGTCATTCGGGAAAGCCAGCTATGCACCTGAACAGATGGAAAAGCTGGAATTTGCTCACTAGCCCAGGGGCACAGCTGGCACGCCACCCTTTCCACTCTCCTGCCCCGTCCCGCCACTCTGTTCTGGTTAGTCTCACGAATGGAGTCTGGCCCAGTGGCTTCATGGGTTGGCATATAGAGTAAGGTCACTTTTCCTTTGATAGCTACATTCAGTGACTCCCTGCAGCCCTGCCCTGCCTGGGGCGTTCATTCGTCCTCTTAGGGTCTTCCACAGCCGCCTCAGACACCCCTGAGGCAGCCTTACTTAGTGCAGAGCCGGTCATTCTTGTTGCACACCCATTGCCACCTGCCAGGAGGGTGGCCTGCTGCCTCTCTTGTCCCTGTCCCCCCTTCCCCAGAGCCCAGAGGGACTGAACGCAGGTCTCTTAGAGTCCCAACAACCCCAACAGGATCAGTACCTTGCGTTCCATGGCACACGGGGAAGGGCTGTCTCCTGAGGGTCCCAGCCGCTTGCCCTCCCCCGGCTCCTTCAGCTCACCCACCTGCCCGTTTCCCAGGGGCCCGCCCTGGGGCAGGAAGGCTGTCAGAAGGGGCCCGAAGGCGTCTCGCCCGCTAGCTGCCCCAGCCTGCCCCCACCTGTGAGCTAGCATGAGCCTCTAAATGCGGAAGGCTCCTGCATTTCCTGCCCGAGGGAGAAGGCCTGTCCTTGGTCCAGAGGAACGCCTTGCCTCTCACTAGACCATCTGAAGGCCGCCTTCCTCCAGAGCGGCCTTGCTATGCCTTTCGGCCCTTCGCTGCCTCCCTCCTCAGCCAGGACCAGAAACGCCGGTTGACTAGGGCGGGCTCTCCTGCTTGACATGACAGCCGCCTTCGGAAGGGGAGCGATGGACCTCACAGCGTCTCAGAGTGGCTGTCATTCTTGCAGGCTGACTTTCCAAGCTGAGCCCCTGCAGGCCTTGTCAGCGCCAGCACTGGCACAGATGGCAGCCTGTAGGCCTGCCTGATCACTGGCCGCGCCTGGCGTGTAGGACGTGCGCAGTAAATATTGTTGAGTGAAGGACTGTGCCTCTTCAAAGGCACCGGTGAGATGGGAGCACCTGGCACCGAGAGGCCTGAGCCGCTGCTTATCGTCTGGGGGCGCAGGGACTGGCACCGTGGGGGCAGGTGTGGGGCAGCATTACTGAAGTGAGAGGAGGAATACCAAGCTCCGGTGACGCTGAATGACTCCAGGCCTGTTGAGCCAGGTCAGCATGTGCCGAGGGGCGCAGAAGCCATGAATCTGTGCCTGAAAACTAAATGACTGGGGCACCTGGTTGTTACCAGGTGAACGAAATGCTCTGAATGTCTGCTGTGCAGTTCAGCTTGCCGACACGCATGGGGCACCTGCTGGGGACAGCAGTGAGGGCACTACGTGCCCGGGGTGCCTGCGGAAGCTCCCCCACCTGAGCCCTTGGACTCGCTGGGCAGAGGTCCTGCCTCCACTTCCCAGAGGAGTGAGAAAGGGAAGACCGCTTTTACAGAAGCTCAAAGGGTGCGTGGGATCCACAGCAAGGGCTCTCCTGGAAGCGGTCTCAGCAGGCGGCAGGGCCGAGCGGGACAGTGTGTGGCCTGGCCCACACTCACGCTGTGAGCTGCGCACTGTCGGAGGAGGGCCGGACCCCTTGCCCCGCCCGGCACACGCGTGTCTCTCCTGCTGTCTGGTGATGTCCTCCTGCTGGCACGCCCAGCTCACCCATCCCCCTATTGTAGTCCGACCCCCACACAGCCCGAGTGCATTTTTATGTCTCCAAAATACAGACAGCAGGAAGCTGTCACAGGTACTTACAGAAAGAAGTGTCATCAGGCTTGTATTTGAGAAAGATAACTCCACTGGTTGTGGAGAGTGGATTAGAGAGAGCAGAGCCAAGGGTGTGGGTGGACATACTTGGAGAAATGATGCGCCGTTACAAAAGAAGGCTGGCAGAGGCCAGGCATGGTTTGGCGAGGCCCTGACCACCTTTCTGCAGGTCGGAGTCTGCTTCCTGTGCGAGCGGGCCTCGTTCTCAGGCTTGAGCAGACCACTGGCGGCGGTTATGGCTCTCGTGCCCGGAAGCACCCAGCAGGCATCCCCTTGCGTCTCATTGGCCTCCGCTGGGTCACATGCTCATTCCTGAACCAGTTCTGGGGGCTAAGAAGTGGCGTGCACTGATTGGCTGGAGCTCCTATCCATTCCTGAGAGATTACCTTAGAACTGTCAGGCCCACCCTGGAGACTGGATCTGCTTCGTCCCGGAGCTCCTGGACCGGGTGGGCAGGGGAATAGCTGAAAGCAACTGGGTGGGTGTCATTAGGAAGGAAATGACTGCTGGCTGAGCACCTGTGTCTGCTGCATGGGCCAGTCGGACTCATCCTTTAGGTGTTGAGACGTGCACATAGCAACCACCTACACTCACACACCCACACACCTGTGGGACACACTTCGTAGGAAATAGCATTTCATCATCCTGGGTGAGTTTGAAACCATCCCACGTCCAACCCTTCCTTCCTTGATTTCTCCTTGGATCTCGAGACTGTCGCACCTCCAAGATCAGACACGGCCCACTCTGACCACAGCCTCCACTCCCTTCCACTCCCTCACCCACTGACTCCCACAGCGCCTTTCCTGGACCTCACGGACACCTAGGAAGCTAGTCTAGCCCAGTAGGTAACGACGTGGACCACACTTCACTTCTGCCACCTACTCGCTTGTTTGGGCCAAACACTTGAACACCTCCTGCCGTAGGGACAGGAACCAGCCTGACAGGGCTGTTAAGAGGATGAAACAAAGTCACACAGGAAAGATGTTTGGACAGAGGACATGCCCAGTACATGTTCACTCTGTACAAGACACCTGTTGCCCAGACCCTCCTGTTTTCTTCATCTTTATTTCCCGCCTGCTCCCCGCCAGAGATCCTGCTCCATCTGTTGCCAGCATCACAGCTCCACTCTCTTGCTCCCTCGCACCTTCCTGGCAAATGCCTTTTTTTTAATGCCAGTGTCTGGATTGCTAGAGAAAAACAGCTGGGCAGACGGCTGCCGCGCTGATTCCAGGCGCCGTGGCCTCAGCTGGCCCCCACGGCTCCCTGGCGGTCCTCGTGCTCCTCCCTGGTCAACACTTGTTCCTGTTCTCCAGAGAAGCAAACTCCAACCTTCATCACTTTTCTCCAGCTTCCATTCCTTCCCTTATTAAACCCTCCATGCCTTGCAGATAATTTGACCTCCTAATTCTCAGGAAAGAACAAAAATCAGGCTGGAACATTCCAAACCGCCATCACTCCTCATCCCCCTCTGCCAAATCCACAGATACGTCTGCACCCCTGCCCAGCCGTCCCTCCTCCTACGGTGGAGGAGGGGCCCCCACTCATGTGTTGGGTTCCCATCCCCCTGTCACCTCCGGTACCTAGACTCTTCCATTATCTCCATCTCTCCTGTATTTTCAGCCCCTGTCTCTGGAGTGCCTCCTTCCTATCAGCATTCAAGCGAGGCTCCGTCCTCTTACAATGCGCTCTCCCTCGGCCCCACAGCCCATGGTCCTGCCCCATTCATCTCGGCTCTCCCCCACCACTGTCCATTGTGCTAAAATGCTTACACACTCTGTGCTAAAATGCTTACACACTCCTCATTCTCCAACCCACCACACCTGATCGCTGCTCCAGACAGCCTTGGTGGCTAAGTCCAGTGGATTCTTTGTTTTGGACACTTGTCCCTCTCTTACTTGACCTCCTAGAAGGATTTAATGCTGCTGGCCCTTCCCCCGTAAGACATGTTCTCCCCTTGGCGTCTGTAACATCATAACTGAAAACTGCATGGCCACTTCCAGCCTGCGTCGTCTAGCTCCTGAACACAGCTGTTCCCCGGGGTTCCCGCCAAGACCTCATTGTTACTCTACACACACTCGGGACAATCTCAACCACTCTCAAGGCTTCAGTCGCTACTTTGCCGACTGTGCAAAGGTTCCCAGATTTGTACCTGCACATGACAGTCTTGCTTATAAACTTCAGAACGGTTTATACAGCATAGCTGCCTGCCGGTCATCCCCACGAAGATGCCTCTCCAGCACCTTAAAACCAGCACTGAACTCACGCTCTTCTCCCAAACCTGCTGTCATTAGCAGCAGCACCTACCCCGCTGCCCAAGGCAGAGCCTTCCCCATCACCCCTGACTCCTCCCGCTTGTGCCGACTGTATATCCAGACCATCACCAAGGCCTGTAATTCTGGTAAGGTGAAAAGATGCTAGCATGGGTTTGGGTTGAGGTTCTAATTCTAATAGTTTGGACAAATTACCTTTCTCAGCATCAAGTTCCTCACCTATAACAAGGAAATGGCAATACCTAACTCAGGTGGTTGAGGTCAGGATAAAGGAAAGCCTTCACTGGTAGGCAGTCACTAACCCTGCGTTCTCCATTCAGTAAACCCCGCACCCTTTTGTCTCCATTCCCTCCCCCACCCCACTCCACTCACTTCCTTATTGTCCAATTAGGATATACATCGTTTCTTGACCTTGAGGATCCCCCTGGAATTCAATTCCCCATAATTCCTTCATGACTAAGCGCTACAGCGTGTATCTCACCGTGTTTATCCCGAAGAACTTGGAAAATGCAAAGAAAAGCAAGCAGGCTGTGTTGCCATTTTGATATCCTTCCTTCCAGCCTTTCTTCAGGCAGCCTCTGCTCTTGTTTACTTAGTTTTCTTGTATATAATCAAGCGTGCATCCTGCTTTTTTCATCTAACCCAGGTATTACCCAGGTTAATAATTCTTTATAAACAGGGTAACAGCGGTAGACTATTCTGCATGTGACTGGGGTATTCTTTATTTAACCACTCTGCTGTTTCTGGGTTTTTAGAGTCTTTTTAGTAAGTAGCACTGAGGTGAACAATTTTGGGGGGGAAAAAAAAACTTTTTCCTCCTACATTTATAATAAGTTTTCTAAGCCCTAAATTCATAACTTGAATCACTAAGTCAAAGGATTTAAAAATTTCTAAGCAGTACCATCTTTGAAACAGACTAGATGAATATAGGCCTGATCACAGCTGCAAAGAGGGAGGTAAAGAGAAAAGGGTTATAATTAATAGATTTTTTAAAAATAATTATTTTCTGTTTACTGAAAGCAGGCTGGGAAAACCCAAGCAGCGCTCTGTAGGGAAAGCACACCTTTCACCTCAAGTTCCTGGCTTCGTGATGGCAAAGAGGGCTTGTTTCTGTTTTTGTATTTTCATCTGGGTCAGTCAGGAAACAAGGCCTCCCTACAAGCCCGTTTCCCTAGAAGGAAGAGAAAAACGTCCAGCGTCTAATGATGCAGATCATTAGCTATGTCAACAGCCTTGCAGTTAAAAAGAAATATATATATATATATAGTTATAATAATGTATCCTCCTAACGTGCAGCTAATTTTAGTTAAAATTTCCCTGGTGATTTAAAAAACCTGGTGAATTTGTAAATCTAGTAATTGACTCTGCATTTGGCAATGTTAAGGCTGCCCCATCCCACTGGGCTCTAGCTGGACACACAGCGCCTCACTGAGCTCTGCTTGCCAGCGGCATACGGGGGGGCCCTGCACTCACCTGCGGAGTTTCCTCTGGAATCCGCAAAGAAACCAAGACTTCACCACCCAGTTCGTGTTCCTACTCTCCCCTAATCAGAGAGAGCTAATGAGAACCTCCCGGTTTACATGCCCAAAATCAGACTTTTGACTCCCTGCCCCTTTCCAAGTTCAGCCTTCCCATTCAGCAGTGGACCAACCACCTACCTGGCTGTTGAAATCAGAAATCCTTGATTTCTTGTTTTCCGTCCTCACCACCCCCCAACATCAAATCCATCAATATATCCTGTCGGATCTACTTCTAAAAGTTGACTTTGAAGATAGATCTCAAATTGTTCGTTTCTCTCCATCTCGCCTGTCTCCCGCCCTCCACTCCCTGCCCCCATCACTGCTCACCTGCCCTTCCCGGTAGCCTCCTGCAAGGGCCCCTGCCCTCTCCCCGCAGCCTGCTCTCTACCCAGCATAACGTTGCTTGCTAAAACATAACTTTGATCATGTTATCCACCCCTTAAAACATGTCAAAGACTTTTGCTATTAAGGTAAAGGCCAAAGTTCTGCTGTAGCCAGGAAGGCCCTGTGTGGCCTGCCCTGGCTTCCTGCCCGCATCGCCCCCCCCTCCCCCGGTGTCCCCCCGAGAGCAAGTTCCAGCTCCCCAGCCAGCCCTCTGTTCCTGGAACCCCCGTGCCAGGGCCTGTGTACCACGTCTCCTGCTTTCCCCATCCTCCCCGGGGTCTAGGAAACCCACTCATCCCCAGTCTAGTTCCAGTTGTTTACATCAATAAAAACACTGGAGTTTTTCTTCCTGCTTCAGAGAACCTGTTTTAATTTGAAGTGTTATAGATATCCACTCAGTAGTGTGGTTATGTGTCTGAGGTCCGCCTCCTGCGGGAGACCCTAAGGCCGGCGAAGGGGGCCTCTCGCTTCTGCTGCTCCCTGTTCTTTCCTCATCAGCTTTCTCAGTGTCCAGCACAGAGTAGGTGCTTAGTAGACAATTGGTTGCCTGCGGAATGAACAGGGAGAGTCCTGGTAACAGTCCTTACTGATGACGGTGTCTCCGTGAGGCACGGGCTCTTCCCAGAGGTGGCAGGCCCCTGCTGTCCACCACACGTCAGCTGGAGCCAGTGTGACTGGGCCTGACTTTTTTTGTTGTTTTTAATTTCAGGTGTCAGAATGAGCAGAGCATGCTGCCTAAAACTTACTTGCTTTTCCCTTCTCTCTTTATTCAGCTAAAGCTCGCCTTCACTCTGGACCAGGAGACTGGATTGCCTCAGGGATGTCACATCTACGAGTACCGCGACAGCAACAAGTAAGCCACTCAGTGGGAAAGCGGGTCACCTCAGCGTGTCCTGCAGAGGCCCCACCTTTGGGCCCTGTTACACTGGGCTTCTCTTACAAAGGGAGTGGCAGGAAGAGAAGCCCGCTTTTTGCGACTGTCCTAGAAAATAGGTGGTCCAGAATGTTCCTCCTGTAACACATCTTTGCCCCTAAATGCAGAGCTTGCAGCTCTTGTCTAGGAGCAGCTGTGACGGACCAGGCGCCTGTTCCCTTTCCAGACTCCAGCTTTCCCCCAGACCACCCCCCCCCTTGTCTCCAGTCACGTGCCAGCTAATGTGATTCACTGTGTGACTCTGGCTTTCAGGCAGTATTGTCTGACTATACTTACTACGCTCACAGGTTTTGTTGTGACGGTCTACCTCTCAGATTTTATAGTTGGGAGATTTCTGAGAACTGACAGATTTAACCTGGGGGCCTTATTAGTAAGGCGGCGGCCAGCACAGGCCTGTAGCACCCCGTCTTCAGTGCAGACTGCCTCCTGGGCTGTATGTCTGTCTGTGTGACAGTGCAGGTGAGGGAAGCAAAGGGAGTATGTCCTGATGGTGATAGTGAGGAGGAGGATGATAAATAATGATGGCAGCTATCATTGCGGACCTACTGGGTGTTGGGCACAGTACTGGGACATTGCATTTGTTACCCAGTGTAATCCTCATTACAACCTGAAGAGTATTCTTTTGTTATTGTTGTGTTTGCAGAAGTTGAGGTGTAGTGACCTTGCTCAACCAAGGTCACTGGCTGCAGCTCTGTGAACAGCGTCCGCATGATCACGTCTCCTCTGGGGAGAGAGTAGGTAAAAGGCAACTGCTGTCCCAGGTTGCTACTTTTGGAAACCCCAGGCCATGACAAAAATAGTCCAAATCTGGACTCGAGGACCACATATCGTGATCTAATTGTTTAAATATCCAAGCTACTTAATTTTACCCGGTGGAAGGAATCAAACAGGCACATGCCCGTGGGCTGTGCATCATTCCTGGGAGAGAAGCTCGTGGCTTCCTCAGAAATCTTGCTTTGTTATGGGTTGGGATGGGTTACTGGGTACCTTCACGACCACTTCTCCACTCTGGTTACTTTCAACGCATTACTCTTTGTAGTTACTCTTTTTTTTTTTTTTTTAAGGGCAGTGTAACTGGCCCTCAGATGTGGGACCTGAACTGGGGCCGCTGGCTTTCCAAGCCAGCACTTAACCACCGCGCCACTCGGCTGGCCCTATGGTTACTCTTTAGGGGGATGCCATAGCAAGCTGTCGTGTACCCTCAGTTCCCACCCAATTAGTCATTTAGGAAAGGTGGGCCAAACATCCTGTAACACCATCATTCCTCCTCTTGGATGGCACTGTTTCTGGAGGGCAGTTCCAGGGTGAAGGGCCAGTGTGTCAGAGCTGCCATCTCAGCTATTGGTAATGTTTAATCCTACAGAGAAGTAAGGCTGGACTTCTCTGGGGCCGAGAGACAATTGAGCAAGTCCCTGAGTGGCAAGGGTGAGCATCGCTGGGGACTAAGACACATCAGCCGTCAGCTGTTTGCCATGCCAGCCTGCCACCCTCTGTGTCAGCGCCACCCTGTGCTCCCTATTGCTTGCTGCCTGGCAGCGGTGGTAGCCCTGTGCGTGGAGATTGTGGCAGCAGAAACAGATCTTCAGGCCCAGGGGCTTATAGACTCCAGCTCTGGCCTGACCGTCCACTCCCGAAAACAAAAGCTAGCAGAGTTTTGTTCAGTGGGAGAAGGGCACTGGGCCTCCTCCCTTGAAGTCCGTGCCTTAGCAGTTCAGCGGTCCAGTGACAATGACTTAGGTTGTCTTTGAAGAGCTGTGGGGAGAAAATAGCCCAGCTCTGTTTCGTGGCCTGACGCTTAGCTCCTAGCACATGAACCAGAGTAAGCAATGCAAGAGGAGAATTTAGGGGCTCTAAATAATTGGTGAACTGCAGCCCCCAGAGACCTGGAAAAGAAAACATTGGTGTAGAATACTGGATAGGAGCCGTGATCTAGGCAAGTGTGTGAGCCAAGGCCTCGGGTGCCCCCTGTGACTCTCTCTTGCTTGTCTGAGAGGCAATGTTGGGGTTGATTCTCAACCCATGGACAAGCTTCCTAACTTCTCTGAGCCTCAGGTTCCTACATCTGTTAAGAACAAGAGCCTGAGGGCCGGCCGAGTGGCACAGTGGTTAAGCGCTGGCTTGGGAAGCCAGCAGCCCCGGTTCGGGTCCCACATATGAGGGCCAGTGACACTGCCCTCAAAAAAAAAAAAGAGAACAAGGGCCTGATATGTACCTGTCATGGTTGTTATGGGGATGGAATGGAATGACAGGTCATCCCTGGCCAGCATCTAGAATGCCCCGAGTTTGTGTGGGCTGCCTCTCCTTCCAAACAGAAGAATCCTCTCATGTCTTCCCTTCTGTCGTCCCTGTGCCAGCAGGCTGTCTCCGGGAGCCCTGGCTGCAGCTCCCATTAGAGTATCAATTGGGGAGGGTGCTGGTGCCACGTCTGACAGCCCTCAGCTGAGTGTGATGCCCTCTGTGAGGGGCAAACTCCCCTCCCCACTTGGGAATTGTGAACACAGAGAGCCCCGGGAGCCTGACCATGACTTCCTCTTCCCCCAGGCTCTGCCCTATGTTCCTCTGGTCACTGTAGGGCCGTTTCCTCAGCAGTGCCTGAATCCCACTGTTGGTGTAACAGTGACGTTAGGAAATGACGCCCTTCCAGCCCAGGCCCTAAGGAGCCCGTCTAGCGCCGAGTAACATGAAGGGAACCTCAGCAAGGGATGAGGCTCTACATATGGAAGAAATGAGCTTGACGTCTCAGTGCTAGTTTGGTACAATTAATTATTGAAGATGCTTCTTGTTTTGTTCATTTCAGTACCCCTAGTGCCCCAGCCCAGGACCTGGCAGATAATGCTGGATGAAGCGGGTTGGGGGACCTGATTTCATCCTTTTAGAGAGGGAACCTGGCTATGGGGAGTCAAATCTCTTTCCAACCTTTGTCTTTTCGTTTGTTGTGGATTATGAGGAGGATTAAGTTACTCCTGACGTCAGGGAAAACTGTCTTCTTGGATCGTTTATGGATTCTAAAGCGCTAACACGTAGAGGAGAGAAGCTTTATCTCTGTGAATATAGTGCAGTCGTGGTTACTGACATCACCTGCGTGCCATTTTTTGCCTTCTAGTGAAGCTTAGTAATAATTATGACCGACTCGCAGAAGCTGCCCCTGATTGCAGGGCCACATGCTGTCCGTGATCTCTCGTGGTTCTGATCCATGTAGAGTGATAGCAGCCCCCACTTCCTGACCGCCCACAGCTCACCAGCGCCGGGCTAGGGGCTCACCCAGTGCATTTCTAGTTCCAACATCACTCAAGGCAGATGGTGTTGCTCTACAGATTACAAGGTAAAAACTAATTCAGACCTGCCCAAGGTCACCCTGTGGACCTTACGCCAGCCCTGGCAGATTCCAAAGCTGTGCCTTCACACCACCTGCCTTCTCTCCATCCCTGAAACTCTGGACTTTCCGATTCTAGACCCTTCTAAGGAGACCTGCCCTAGAAGCTCTCTGTCTAGAAAGTCTGGGATTTTCAGTCCCTGCGGACCCCTGCGTGGGCAGATGGCCTGGCCTGGTAGGACGAGTCCTGCCTTGTCATCGTAACTCTGAGTTGGCCAGTCACTCTCCAAGGCAGGGCACCCTCCACTCTGTGGTGCAGCCTGCACATCAGGAACCTGAAGGTGGCGATACGTGTCAGGGCTGAGGGAGAGCGGGAGGAGGTGATATGTGATGGGGCCATGTAAACTGGGGGTGCTTCAGAGGTATGGGGTGTGGTGCTTGCCCTTGTAGCCGACTGAGTGGCCTGTGCCCTGGGGACTGCAGACCCGGCTCCGGCTTTGGGCTGCCGTCTCCACCTCCCCTGGGCAGCTGTGTGTCGCCCTGGTCCAGAGCCGCCCTGACTCCCACAGCTAGCGCCCCTCCCCCATCCTCTCTTAGGGCAGCTTAGTGCGCTCTTTCGTTTTTCCCTGGCTAGCTAGATGGGCTCATTTTGGCACCTTGAACACCGGCATCATCAGCACTGATAGCTAACATCTAGAGGTTTCAGAGACAGCGCCTCCTTGTGGGGTTGGTTTTCCTCCACTGAAGCACCTTTCCACCTTCGTAAGTCCTTGCTGCAGCCTTCCGGAAGAGAGGACAGTTCCAGGCCTCACGTCCTCTCCCCTCCACAGCCTGTGCCCCCCTCGCAGCTCAGGTCACGGGCATTTTTGGCAGCAGCCAGGGCTGCGGCGGGGCTCTGGGCCCCTGCCAGCGCACTTGGATTCTTTCCCCAGCCCCTCAGCCATCGTGCTTTCTGGACCTGAGGGTTTCCCAGCGTGCTGGCCTGCCTCTGAGGGACGGCCCGCTCAGGACTTTCCCCACAGGCAGGACAGACCCAGAGGGCAAAGCTGAGGGTCGCCTGGGACTCTCCTTCTGTTGTGTTCTCATCGTGGAGGACGCGCTGGGTTAGTTCAGGTCCACTGACAAGTAGGTCTCAGACAGGACTGATGTGCCAGAGACATAGGGCGCGTGAGGCAGCGGCGTGCGGCTGCAGATGGCAGCCTGTGAAGGAGAGAGGAGGGCTGGTCAGAGCCTTAGCCTGCAACGGGGACCCGAGAAGGCTTTGGCCAGGCCGGTGGCACATCCTCGAGCCGGAGTTGCTGGTTGGAGGAGCCTCGTGTCCCACAGGAGCACTCCTGCTGTGCTCTGTCACCCCAGGCCTCTGTTCCTGAGAAGGCGCTCAGAAAGGAGAAATTAATAAGATGAACTACTGTCTCATTGTCATAGTGAACTCGGGGCCCCCACTGGTCCTCTCCCCTCCTCCACCACTGTCCATTTAAAATTCTTCTCACCCTCAGCTAGCGCCGCAGTGTATCTGGACAGCTCAACGGGTGGTGTGACCCAACTCTTCAATGCACGCCTTCTGAGCCCTTGGCTGTCAGATCCTTCTCAGGCCAGGGCTGGCGCATATGCGTGTCTGTCTGTTTACAGTGGGGCGAGGGGGTACCAGGAAGTTCCTGTAGGCTCCACACTCTTCCCTTGCTGCCCCCGCTCTGATCTGGGTTGAGTAGCCCCGCCATCACCACCACCACAAGTCTCCCCAGGATGACTCCTCTTACCTGCTGGCCCCCGGATACATGGAGTCCAAAGAACCCTGGCAGTAGCCCTCTCTGCTGGTTCATAGGCACCCTTGCCATGTTCCCTCTGGCCCTGGTACCTCAGGCTCCGTCACCCCATGGGTGTTAAGGACCCAGCTCTGTGGCTGCCTCTCCTGCTGTCCTCTCTGGCCTACAGAGGAATGCCGCCGCCAAACCATTAACGATGCTGGAGTTCCTCTGACCGCTGCCTTTCTGATGACCCTGATGATGGGGGTGTCCTGCAGGCCTCCCCCAGAACACAGGCCTCTGCTGGGTCTCCTGGACTCACTCATCCATGCATTCCCGCAGGCCCCTTCCCTCAGCCTCTCTATTCCGTCCTCGGCTGTCTGCCTTTCCAGTTCGCTCAGCCATAGCTGTCACTTTCCCCAGGCCCCTAAGGACCGCCCAGCAGCAAGTCCACCCCACTGCCTGCAGTCTTTGCCAGAGTACTGAATCCCACATCCCCAGAAATGACCCCCAGTCAATGCGTTCTTGCTCATCTGGTCTTCCTTCCTGGCCCCCTTGAGCAGGCCCCTCAGGTTTTGCTAGCTACTTCTCCCCCTCTTGGTAGAAAATCTCTTTCCTCCATTATCAGGCCCAGCACATCCCCAGCTGGATCACCCTGGCGTGTACCCCTCATTCTGGGCCAGGCAGCCCAGGTTAGGGGAGTTTCCTGAGCAGTGGGCGGCGACCTCTTTTGCCTTTTGCGGGAAGCGTGCGCCACCGTTTTGTAAGCAGCCACAGAGGCTCCCTGGCTCTCCCATTAGCCTTCACGTGCTTGTTGAGGTCCTGTAGACTGTCACTGTCCCCAGCTGGGCATCGGCACACCTCACAGTAACCAGCCAAGACTCCACTGCACCTCCCAAGCCCTCAGATGAATGCCTCAGTCGTCACAACCTGATCAAAGACTTTTCCCCAGGTCTCCACTGTTGGATCTTTGAGCAGCTGGGCCACTGCTTTGTGCCAAGGATTCTCCATACCACTCAGAAGAGTGTTCCCTTTGCCTGCCAGGTAGAGAGTGGGCAGTCCCCAAGTCCTCCGCTCGGCCTGTGTTCTCAGATCCACCGCGGCACCACTCGCGTTAGTTAGCTCAGGTCTTCCGAGAAGCGGGTGCCAGGACAGGATTAGATGTGCAGGCGATGTGCTGAGGGAAGGCCTGTGAGAAACAGACCGCGAGGGAAGCGAGCAGAGGCCCAGCCTCCAGACCTCCGTGTAAGCGGCCCCTGTGAAGGAGGGGAGGGACTGCGGCTGCTCAGGAAGAACCTCAGGCTGTAGCCCTTTGAAGATGGGGTCCTCAGGCCCATGGGAGGTCCATGAGCCAAAGTCGCTTGCTGGAGGAGCCTCACATCTCGCAGTGCTCAGTCCCTGGCTGGGAGCAGCCTGGGGAAAGTGTGGCCTCGGCGCAGATGCAGTGGTAGGTCCCCAGGGCATCCGCGGCGCCGCCTGCACCTGGGACAGGAGCTCCGAGGGGCGCCTTTTCCTGGGGAGCGGGGAGCAGGAGCTCCCGGATAAAGCCCTGCGTCTAATTTCTTTCTCCTCCGCTTGGTCCTTGTCCTCTTCCTTCGCATAAATAAGCAGAGAGGATATGTCCCAGCAGCTCTGACAACATCAGACCGACAGCAGCACTTCCCCGTGCTGTGGAAATGACACTTTGTGTCCGCGCCTTGGAGCTGCTGCACGTCCCCCAGGCTAAGCACTGCCACTGCCAGGTTAGAGCGAAGAACACCTTTCTTGTTCCTGGTGAAGCCCTTGGTTAGGAGAAAAGGGCGCTGGAAATAAGGGAGAGGAGGGGTTCGGGGGAAATTGGAAGCAGCGCCACCAGAGCCGCGCCAGAAGTGACCTCATGGGAAGGAACGAGCCGACAGCTGTTCCCTGTGTGTTGGAGTTGGCCCTTAGTGTCAGGTGTGAGCTCACATTGTCCCAGCACAGCCTTTGGTGTTGGGCATCCAGATGATAATCAGGGAAGGCTGGGCCTCTTCACCCTCCCCACCACGTGGAGAGGGCGGGGGGGGGGGGCTCTCTTCCCTCCCATCACCTCACTTCATGCGGCTGCAATAATGAAATCTTGGGTGTTACAATGCCGTGTTCATTTGACCTTAATTTCCCCGACCAGAAGGGCAGGGGATAGGAGCACTCCCGTTTTATGGAGAGGGAACCAGATTCCCTGAGAGGTGCCCTGCCCACGGCCAAGGGCCAAGCCATCAGCCAGCGGTGGAGCCAGCAGGCTTCCCCCTGGGCCACGTGATGTGGATGCCCGGGGGAGGCAGGCCTGGGACAGCTCCCTGCCCGTGGGCCCTGCAGGGAGGGCAGCATGGCGCCTCCTGTGTTCCTTACATTACCAGGGGGTTACAGTCACCCAGTCTCCCACAGAGGCATTGTGGCAATGTGACGGGGCAGGGAGCAGCCTGAGGCAGCTGTGTGGCATCAGCACCCTTTCCCCAGCTGCTGGGAGACGCGGGAGGGATGGAGCCTGAGATCATGTTTTAAAGCGCTGAATTGCCTCAGCAAAGGTTTCCCAAGCTGCTGGGCCCGGTGGGTGCAAGCTCCTCAGAGAACTTGCTAGCTCTTCGGGCCCTGCTGGCTTTCTGAGGCTAGAGCTGATGAGCGAGAAAACCCAGCAGCCCGCAGCCGTGGGCAGGGTGCGCTGACAGACACCAGTGCACATGCAGGCGCACAGTCCACGTCTTGGGTGTGTTAGGGCTTAATGCCCACGCCACTAGTTTCTCCCACAATGCGCACAATGGAAAATAGATTTTTACAATAAGCTCCCTGCTCGAAGACATACTTTTAAAGTATGACATGTATAGAGAAAAGCAAACAAATCATATGCATCTAGTTCAAAGGATGAACACACCCACGTAACTGCCACCCAGATCAAGGCAGAACATCTCAGCCCCCCAGGGGCCCCCCTCGTGCCCTCCCTGCTCCCAGAGGAATCCGCCATCGGAACTAATTGCTAACACTAGAGATTAGTTTTGCCTGGCTTTGAACTTTATAGAAATGGACTCGTTCAGGACATTCTCTTTTGTGTCTGACTTTTCTTTCAGCATTATGTTTGTGAGAATTCCTCTTTGTTGCTCATCCAGCTATGGTCCCCTCATGTTCATTGCGTGAATGAATGAAATACATTGCAGTTTATCCAATCTGCTTTAATTCAGTCAACATTTGGGTGGTTTTCAATTTGGGGTTATTATAAATCTGCTTGTGCAGATCTTTGGTGCATATATGCCTGTATTTTTTTTTTAGTGTACACCTAGGAGTGAAATTGCAGAATCATAGAGAAAATATCTTCCCAAGTGGTTGGACCAGTTTAACACTTCACCAGCAATGATTGAGATGTCATATGTTCACTGGCCATTCAGTAGAGAGTGCTGTTTCAAATTTCATGCCCATTTTTCTACTGGATCTTCTGTTTTTCTTGTTACAGTTCTCTTTATTCTGGATATGAGTCCTTTGTTGGTTGTACATGTGGCAAATATCTTCTACTCAGTAGCTTGGTCTTTTTACTCAGTTTGATGGTGTTTTGAAGAACAGAAATTTTTCTTCTCGATGTATTGATGTTTTTCTTCATGGTTGATTTTTCTAATATCGCATGTAAGAAATCTGTATAAAAATCCTGAAGACATATTTGTATTAGTCAGGGTTCTCCAGAAAAAAACAGAAACAATAGGAGATACGTAGGTAGGTAGGTAGGTAGGTAGGTAGGTAGGTAGGTAGGTAGGTAGACAGGTAAGGAGGGAGGGACCAAGGGAGAGAGGGAGGGAGGGAGCTGGAGATTTATTTTCAGGAATCATCTCAAGTGATCATGGAGGCCAAGAAGCCCCCTGACCTGCTGTCTGGGAGCTGGAGACCCAGGAAAGCTGGTGGCATAAAGCTAGTGGAGTCCAAACGCCTGCAGGCCAGGGAAGTCAGTGATGTAAATCCCAGTCTGAGGGCAGCAGATGAGGTGCGATGCCCAGCACAAGCAGTGAGACGGGGGGAAAGGGGTGAAGGCCCCTTCCTCTGCCTTTCTTTCTATTCCAGCCTTCAGCAGGTTGGATGGTGCCCACCCATCTTGGGGAAACACGCCCACAGACACGGGAATAATGTTTAATCTGGGCACTCCATGGCCAGTCTAGTCAACACACAAAATTACCCATCAGATTTTTCCTACATTATCTTCTAGGAGCTCTATTGTGTTACCTTTTCTATTTTATGCTATAATCGCTTCAGAATTGATTTTGTAAAATATGGTACAGCAAGTTTCATCTTTCCCTCTGGATATCTAATTGACCGAGATCATTTGTAATGCGACTTGTCCCCCACCCCCCACCAGTGCCACCTGTGTCTAAAAAGGAGTGCCTGGGGCTGTTTCTCTGCTGATCTGTAGGTTTCTTCTTGTGCCAGTGTCCCAATTATTGCGCCTTTGGTGAAAGCCTTGATATCCAGTAGAGCTAGACTTTCCACCTCACTCCTCTGCCACAAAGGGCATTAGGCTATTCTTGGCCCTTTCAATTTCCATATAAATTTTAGAATCAGATTGTCAGTTGTTATACACAACTGGGATTTATATTGAGATTGATTTGAATCTATATATCAATTTGGAGAAAAATGACACTTTTTATAATACTGTCTTCTCACCCTTTATGTAGGTCTTTAATTTTTCTCAGTAATGTTTTATAATTTTCTATGTAAAGGTCTTAATCATCTTTCCTTATTTTACTCCTAGGTATTTGATATTTGTGATACTATTTCAAATGGTATTTATACATTTCCTTTTCTCTATGTTGCCATTATATGGAAATACAGCTCATTTTTATTGACCCTGTATCCAGTGACCTTGTTAAATTCATTTATTTATTAAATTCAAACGATTTGTTGTGTAGAATCGTTTTCATTTTCTGTATACCCAGTAATGCCATCTACAAATAGTGACAGTTTTACTCTTTCCAATTCTCCCACCATGTATTCTTTTTCTTGCCTTATTTCACTGTGCAGTGTTTAATGGAAGTGGTGATAGCAGGCACCCATGTCTTGTTCCTGATCTCAGTGAGAAGGATTTTTACCACAAACTTACTTTTAGATTATGAAAATTTAGGAAGATTTGGAGGAGGGCAAAGGAAAAGATATTAAATATATCTTTGAGGCAGGGCCGGCCGAGTGGCGCGGTGGTTAAGCGCTGGTTTGGGAAGCCAGCAGCCCCAGTTCGGGTCCCACAGATGAGGGTCAGTGACACTGCCCTCAAAAAAAAAAAAAATTTATATATATCTTTGAGGCAGTTTAACAGCTTTTCTCTTTGAGACTATGAAGGGCTTAAAAATACACAATTTTACACCATGACCCAAGCAGCCTGATGAGATTGCCTCTCTGCTGCGACTTGGAGAGGAAGGAAGAGCACAGGGCGGGTAGAGAACCAAACCCAAATCTGCCCCGGAGCTGGCAAGGTGAGGATGCCCCATTATTCTCACAGCCCTCCTTTGACAGCCCAAATAACTACCCAGGGATGACAGGAGATTTCCCTGCAAGACAGAAAATTCTAGGACACCAGGAACTCTCGAAACTGCACACTTTGAAATTCTCAGAGACCTTATTAAAGAGGGTAAATGTTTCCTTGGTTGATTTAACACAGGGTTACATTAAGTAAACAACTTGTCTTCCTTCTTGAGTTAAATTTCCTTTGCACAGTTTTGCCCTTTTCTTTACTTGTCTTGTTGCGACGGACTGCAGTTCCCTCTGCTCTCGGGAGCCTGTGGGGCTTCCGCAATCCAGTGGGACTTGGAGCCCTTAGGTTGTTTTTCTCCAGATGCTTTTAGCACGTGGTGACATGCTTTCAGCCGTGAGAGAGGATGGGCAGAATTGGCATATTGGTTTTCACTACACCTCTCCCTGCCACATCCATGCCTTTTTCAGAATTTCCTGGCCTGACCCATGTCTCTTTCTCTGCCTATGTGCCATCCACGGATTCATATCCCCAGGGGAAGACTGCTTTGACCCCTCGGGCTAGCTTTTTGAGCAGTTTTTAAGCCGAAGGAGGCCTGTCCCTTTCCAGGGCTTCACGGAGTTCTAGAGGAGGCTGGTGGTATTCAGGCCATTCCCCTGACTGGTGAACAGGCCCACTCAGTCCCTGCGGGAGGCGTGTGCCTCGGGCCCCCTGAGAGCCGGTGCGCTGCGCCAGACCCCGAGATGCTCAGATTCTTAGAGCAGCAGAGCCCTCTGCATGAGCACCCTCTCGTGGATACCCAGAAGTCTGGAGCTCAGGCCCAGGCCACAGAGGCCTGAGATACTCTCGAGGTCAGCCCACACAGGACACGGGCCACAGGATTGTGTGCTGGCTGCAAGCCTGAAGAAAGGTGCCCGTGGCTGTCACCTCCTGCAGCTGCTTGGCAGGTAACCAGAACGTGCTTGGCTCGCCCAGCTTTTGGCCGGGCGCTCTGTGGGGAAGTGTTTCTGATCTGTCTTCACTGCCACTCCCCAGTTCTCTGGGGCATTGTGGCTTTTTCTTGGTGGTTGGGCAGGACGCCTCCAGAGCCTGGAGGAATTGCTGCGCTTGATGACAAAGGCCATCAATTAATATAAATCACTTAGAGGCTGCTTCATTTATTGAAAAGGAACTTTATACAATTAATCCCTCTTAGCACACTTCGCAAATGGCGGGCACCCAGGTCAGCAAAGATCTCACCAAGTGACTCCACAAGTGCCTAGCTCATGGCCATTGAGTCAAGCAAAAGAAAGTGGCCGACTTAATGCAGCTACTCTGAAAACCCAACACAGCAAGGCCTGGCTGAGAGACAGAGCACATATCACTCCGCTGACTTGTAGCTACCCCCGCCAACCCCATGTGACCCCATATCTGCCCCCAGGGACGTGCCAGGCTCTGCAGGGCCAGGCTCCAAGGTGGGAGATGAGTGAGACACAGTGTCTGCCCTCCAAGCCCAGGATGGTCAGTTGAGGGTAGGTTCTAAATGTGGGAATGGACCAGGATGTCAGAGGACATGGCTCATTTCCTGGGATTGAGGACCCCGCTGTCATCACCCTGGCGGGGGCTGCAAGACTCAGGGAGCGCTGGGAAGTGGGGCCCACAGAGGCAGCGACGGGCCTGCACCCTTCAGCTCTCCCTCTCGCGAGCGGGGCGGGCACCTTGACTCCTGGCGGCCCCCTCGCGTGCCCTTCTCAGGTGTTTCCTCCTCCGCGTCTCACAGCGGTAGGCCAGCCAGTGATCATTAAGTAAATACCACCTGAAACCTTAGGAAAGGAATTGTTCTAGGTAGAACCGTATTTTCACCTGGAAAAGGATTTATTATTTCAAGCGCCAAAACTTTTGTTTTAATTTATACACATAGTGTTGGCTTTGATCATGTCGACTGGGCAGAGCGCACCCCTTTCCCTTTCTGACCGTTAGGGATTGTTCACAACGTTTCAGCCGTGATACTAGAGCATGTCCTGTGGTCAGCCGTCAGGCGCCGTGTCCCCTGCCGCTGCCCTGAAGGCCCCACGGCGCCGTGAGTTTTCACTCGGCTTCACAGACGCCCCGGTCCCGTCTGTCGTCGTGTCCATCTTTACAATCAGGGCCAGTGGCCCCTTCTGCACAGCCGTCCGTCTGGAAGAAGCCATAGCACTCCCTCCCCCGGCCCAGCTGTGGGGCCCCTTGGGGTGTGAGATCAGCTAGGAAGCGAGGGGAGGGCTGGGATGGTTGTCAGAGACGAGGAAAGGCTCTGAGCCAGCAGCGTGTCGCCTGCTCCAGCACCTGTGTTGGCCGCCCACAGGCTTCGTTGCTTGTTTTCCTGGTTCTACCCCATGTTTCAAATATTCAAGGTTGTATGCAGTTGAGTTCCAGACAAGCCAGGTGATGTTGTGCTTTTTAAATTGACTTTGAACTGGATTGTTCAGTGCATTTATCACATTAGCACGTTCTTCCTTGGTTCTAACAGCCCTCCAGTTTAATCTGAATCTGTTTCCTCTCATTAATCTTCAGTGTAGACGATAAACCAGTTAGCTGGTCACCACCTTTTGTGTCTCAAATATTCTGAGAAACCATCAGACTCCTCTGTGTTCTGTCCTTGAAGTGGAAGGAATTCTTCACTCCTTTAGGCTTTTTCCTAGCGTACCTCCCAGCTAGTGTCATCAGATGTTCAGGACCACCAGTGCGTTCCCGTGAGCCCCGCAAGGAGGGTCCCGCCTCTGGCTTGGCAGAAACGTGTTTTGTGGGTAGAGGGTGGGAGCCAGTTTATGACTTTTAAGAAATTCAAGGGCCGGCCGAGTGGCTCGGTTGGTTAAAAAGCTCACTCAAAAGTGCGAGGTGAGCTCTGAGCAACAGCAGTTTGATGCCCAGCCCGAGCTGAGCAGCCGCTGAGCTGCCAACAGGTGGCAGGATGGCTCAGCTAAAAAAAAAAAAAAAAAAAAAAAAATTTGGGGAGGGGGCGGCGTGCACAGGAGCAAGGCCAGCATCTCTGTCCCAGCCCCCAACACAATCCCGGAGCTGCCGGTGCCCAGCAAGTGCTGGCTGTGCTTAGCTTCTGTGTTCCCACAATCTCCTGTTCTTGTAGTGACACCAGACCCTTGTCACCCTAAGATTTTCATAATAATAAATATTTATGGAATACTTACTGTGCTGGGCTGCAGGATGAGAGCTTTACACAGTTTATCTCACTTGCTCCTCGCAAGAAGGAACTGGGGGGTATGGAGTGGTTGCCAGGCAGTGTGTGGCGCTCGACTCCCCATCCCTCCGCTTCGGTGAGCAAGAACCCTAGGAGGTGGCTGCTGCGCTGTGCTCTGACATAAAGCGAAGCTGCCGGTCCCCAATGGGGCACCCCTGCCTTGCACACGTCCTTCCCATCCAAGCCAAGCCTTGTGAAGACCTGAGGCCAGTGCTGGTCAGAGCCCCGATAAAGCTGGGCTGGAGCAGGGGAAACACTTACATGGAGAATTGCGTTCAGCACGTGCCCGATGGGCCCTTTCCAGACTTAGGCAGCGAGCCCTGGGAATGCCCGCTGCGTGAGGAAGGGCCTCGAGGGTCAGAGCACGCGCCGCCCGGCCTGGGGTCGGAGGGCCCGCTGCCAGGCGTGTTCAGCCGAGACCCGGACACCGGCCCTTTGCCTGTTCAGCAGACTTGATGGGGCGCCTGCCAGGGCCACCGCCGCACTGAGCATGAGGGACAGGCAGGCCCACCGGGGAAGCCGGGTGTGTGAACCAGCGTCCCTGAGCGGGGGTGACAAGAGCTGCGGCAGAGGTGTGCAGCGGATGCGGGGAGCGGGCTCCCTGTGCCGTGCCCAGCCCGCGTGGGAAAGCCCCTCTTAGCAGGCCAGTCAGTGTGGGAGGCCGGCGGCAGGGTGGGCACTGCGACGGAAGCGAGGAGAGACGAGGCTGGCCGGGCCTGAGCAGCGGAGCCCAGAGTTGGGAGCTGGCTCGTGGGGCTCTGTGGCTGTCTTGTACGGCTTCGTGGGAAGGAGAGCGACTCTCCAAGGATCCCGAGTGGAAGGAGAATGGCTCCTGCCACCCTACCCCGACCACCTCTCCCTAAAAGTCCGGGAGCATCCCACACATAGCACGTGGCCGGGTCTCTCCATTTACTCTCCTTGTATGCAGTGGCCGGGGCCACTTCTTTCTCAGAGCTCTTCGTGCCAGGGTATGTGGCAAGGCTTGCCTCGATACTCAGCAAGGTGTCACTGCCCCCAGCATGGCTGGCTGTAGCCATTCCTGGGCAGGCAGCCAGGGAACCACCCAGGTGGGGGCAGTGGGCTGAGGCCAGAGAGCCCTGGTGCTGTGGCCTGTGCCACGAGGAGCAGTGCCACCCTCAGGGAGGCCTGCCTGGGACCAAATGTTGGTCCCATTCATGAGTGGCTGCCAGGCCTGGCACTTCCCAGTAAGGAAGCTCCCAGAAGGCCACTGCTGACACACAAATCAGCTTTCGTAGAGCGCATTCATGTCCTGGATAAACAGGGCTCCCACCTGCATCCTGGGCTGCCCTACAAGGTGGACTCAGCGTGGCAGGTTGGGGAGTGTCCAGTCAGGCGTTGACATTCACCGGCCTTGCAGCCTGACTTACCATCTACCCCGCTCGCCTGGAAGGACGAAAGGTCTAATCCAGATTATTCTGGCCTTGGGTCTAAGATAGAGTTCAGCGTGGCACCCAGAATGAGCTGTCTTCACACAGCCTGTGTCTGGGAGCATTCACTGGCCAGAGTCCAGGGGGTGGAGTAGGGGTGAAGCCAGCAGCCTCCTTGCTTGCACCCACCTGCTCCCCGCCCCCCACCATGCAGAGGGAGAGCCGGCACCGCCGTGTGCCCATGGCGGGCGGGGGGACATGGCAATGTCGGGGAAACCCCAAGCTCCGACGGGAACATCTCCATTTAAATCACTCTGAACCTAGTTCACAAAACTGTGGGTCAATATTTTAAAAGTCACATAACGAATGAAGAGCTCTGCCAGACTCAACATACCGCATCCCAGCGGGTGATAAGACAAGTGTTAGTTCAGTGGAAACAGCCCAGGAGGAGAGACATTTTTTATAATCTGCTGGGTTTCATATTTACAGTGAGGCGGGCTGCCCTTGGACAAGACTACTCATTGATCAGATGACCAACAAATGAGTCCGAGCCACACGATCCGGCGCCTTGTATGGGGTCTAACCATCTATAGACAAGGAGGAATTTCATGACAGAAAACCAGCGAGTCCGGCTAGGCTGGCAGAAACTGTCAGTTCTGTCTGCAAGCTCGCATGCCTGCCTCCCAGCAGGGATAAGCTGAGGGAAAGCTCAGGAACCGAACCGCCACTCCTGGGCCCTTCCCCAAAACAGGCCTTGTTTTCCCCTCAGCATTCTCTATAGAGCACCAAGCAAATCATGTCTCTGAAACGCCTTGTTTGTTCCCAAACCTTTCATCAGAACCTACATGTGCCTTTGGCCCTGGGATACAGAAATGAGCGAGGCCTGGTCCCCAGACAGGAAAACCGGAGATCCGGTGATGAGTTCTGGGCCTGAGCTGAGCCTTGAAAACTCAACGTGACTGAGCGGAGAAGGTGGGCTAGGGTGCGGCAGGCAGGGGGAGCAGTGTGGAAGCCCCAAGGGGACTCCTCGAGAGTCTGGACGCCTGTCCCCCAAGAGGGGGCCCAAAGAGAGCCCCAGGGAGTGGAGGTGTCATTTTCCTCGTGGCTGGTGGGGAGCTGGGCTAAGGCCAGAGCAGGCCAGCGAGAGAGTGCGGGGGCCAAGAGCCCGCAGCCTTCCATGCCCACGGTCGGGCTGGGCCAGGGACTGAGCCGCAGGACTGTCTGAGACGCTTCTGACCGTGTGAACGCACCGGGGAAGCAGGGGAAGTGCCTGAGTTCTTTGCCCAGCTCAGAGTTCAGTGAGAAAACACCCCCGGGGACAGACTAGAAAGGCTGTGTGGGGCTCGCCCAGGTTCCCCTGGCTCCCAGGAGGGCTTTCAGAGCACGGGGCTGAGGGTCAGATGACCATGGCCCCGCAGACAGCTCTGCCCAGTGGGCCAGCACCTTTCCACAGGTGGAGCGGGAGTAGCATTAGCAAAATAGGTCCATAGGTGACATGGGCAGAACCTTTGAGCCTTCAGCTAGTGACGAGGGAACTAGAGCAGTGAAAGCAAACGGGCTCAGCAGCTGGGCTCATCCCAGTGGCAGCGCTGAGACCAAGGGACCCGTGCCCTGCAGCAGATGGGGGAGCCTTTACATGGGCCGACTCCTGTTCCTGCCTCCTTGTCCCGCCAAGCCGGAGAGGCACAGGCAAAGCAAGGGCTAGACGAGACCTCCGCGGTTACAGACTGTCCCGGGCCAGCCGGGCCCGAAGGTGGCCTCGCATGCCGGCCTCCTCGGGGTGGGCAGCCTCAGACTCGGGCAGGGAGCAGAGGTAGAGCCAGGGCAAGACGAGCGACCTCAGCTCTGCAGCTGCTGCGACCTTCGGCGGGTGAGGAAGTACAGCAGTGACGGGCCAACCGTCACTGCTGCCCCCCCCCCCAGGGTCCAGCGTGGCCTCGGGACAGGCCCTGTACTGAGTGCCCAGTGTCAGCAGGGCCCTGGTCAGGCGCTGCCAAGGGGACCCTGCCCCCAGCTTACTGCAGGCGACCACCTGAGGACAAAGCGGGCGGGGCGCCTGGTGTTTGGAGGTCTGGGGGAGTCATGCAACCCCTCCGAGCCCCTCCTTTGCTCTCCTATGAACAATGAGGGGGTCTGAGACGTGAAAACCACATAAAGCGCTATAGAAATATGATGCGTTGGTCTTGCTTAGACAAAGCAAACAATTGCAGATAAAAAATATGTATTTGGTGAGCGCCTGCTGTATGCCAGTTAGTGTCCTAAGTACTGGGAGTTAAGGTAACAGCTGCCTGAACCAGCCAGAGGGGTTGGTGTTGACAGGCGTGGATGGCCCCTGAGGAGTCGAGATGGGGCTGCAGGGGTGGGTGCAGGAGAGTGGAGACCCGGAGGAGCGGAAGGCAGAGCAGGGCTGCGGCGTGAGGGCATAGGGTTGTGTCAGTTAGGAGCTGACATGTACAATCGCGGAAGGATTGCCAGTGGAGTCCCTGGCCCCTGTCTGGGCCGGGCAGAGGCTGTGGAGCAGGAGACCCTCGGATGGCACCCCTGTCCCAAACAGCCTTCGGCAGGACATGTGGCTCCAGGACGCCGTCAGGTCTGCCTTGGGTCCAGGGTGAGTAAGAAAACTGATGGTTTCCCACAAGATTGTACATGATGTAATGTCTTTGAGGAAGCTGATATCGCCCCACATGCAGGGCTGGAATTGTGGCCCACTTAGCCTTTTTTCACACCCGAAGCCTTAAAGAGAACGTTATTTAGGAGAACCCCCCCAGGGGCCTTTCAGAGACACCATGGCGTTCCTGCACAGTGAGCACAGGAAGCTGCCCACCTCGGGTCCCCGTGCCAGTGCGTGTCGTGCCTGTGCCCCCACCTGTTCCTCTGTCCCTGTGGGCCTGGACCAGGTGCACACAGGAGGGCAGCGTGAGGAGGGCTGACTGCAGCAGCCGCGCCAAGAAGCAGTACCCACCATACAGCCTCCCCGGTGCCGACCGCCTCTGCAGGCCTCGCTGCCCTGCGTGGCCCACTCGGAGCCCCCCGCCCAGCCTCTGCAGGCCTCGCTGCCCTGCGTGGCCCACTCGGAGCCCCCCGCCCAGCCTCTGCAGGCCTCGCTGCCCTGCGTGGCCCACTCAGAGCCCCCCAGCCTCTGCAGGTCCTCATCTCCGGGGTCAAGGGAGACCCGGAAGCACAGCTTCCTCTTTATGGCTGAGGATCCATATTTAGCTAAAGAGCTCGGATTCCTCTGCTGCCCATTCTAGTAAACCTTTCCTCCTGGACACACTGCCCTGTCATCCACTTGCACCAGGGAAGCCTGGGCCTCAGCGACCCTGGCAGCCCCTCCCCACCTGCAGGACGGGGGCGGACAGAGAACAAGCCTTGGAGTCAGACAGAGCAGCCTCCAGATCACAACCCTGCCTCCCTGGCTGTGACCTGGGCTCCCTGTGCTGTGCCTGGCCGCTCAGGCACTGTTCCCCTCTGCAAATTAGGGCTGGCATACCCCTCCCCGTGCAAGGTTTTTGTGAGGACTCCGTAAGATAATGTGCACAGAAAGCCCAGCCTTATTCCCTCGCAGCCTCTAGCGGCCACATGGCTGGGGTGGTGGCCCTGCTCCAGGAGCGTACGGGGGAAGGTGAGCAAAGCATGCTGTGACTTGTAAAAGCAAAGCAGCATGTTCCCTGGAAACATGTCTTATCTTCCCTTATCTAACTGTCTTTTGGGGGGGTGTGTGAGAGAGAGAAACACCTGTGTATCCTGGCATACCCTTCTCTTTCGAAGATCGTCGTGCCCAAAGCCTAATTTTAAAATCAAATTTGACCCTCCCAAAGTCAGCGGTGACTTAGCTGACCCCATTGAGTTCGTCCAAAGCTATAGAGCCAGTGCCCACCGTTGGGCTGGGTGGGCCATGAAAGGGAGCCCAGGTCTGGGAGCCCCAGCAGGGCAGCACAGCTGTTGGGGGCGTTGTGGTGGCTCCCCGAGGTAGCTGGGCCTCTGTGCATCATGGCCACACCTCCTGTGGTCCGCGGTTCTAATTCCAGTTGGACGGCAGCTAGAAGTAGAGAAAGGCATGTGTGTCAACACCGTGGCCGAGCCAGCAAGCCCTAATTACCCAGCTCTGCAAGGCCGCCCAGCAGAAACTGCCACCTGGTTCTGCTTAGGGGGAGGTTTCTGCCATGAGCGGTCGGGCCGCTGCCGCGTGCAGGCCGGCCCGGTGCCTCCATGAGCAGAGCCCTGAACCTTGGGAAGGGAGCGAGGCTTCTCAGCTAGCTTTACGCTGACAAAGGGCTTTCTGCCTGTCAAGCGGGCTCCCGAGCAAGCCCCCAGCCCCTCCCTACCGCAGCCACTGGGCCTCCCTTTGGCAGGGCCCGAGGGCCCCTGCTCCAGGGGCCGAGCCTCTGGAGACTTCCTTTTGAGCTAGAAAAACAAACAGCTTGAACCGTGCTGGCTGCAGCTGGGCCCCGCCTGCCGAACCTATAGAAAGGCCTGGAGTGGACTGAGCCTCAGCAGAAGAGGAAAGCTGGCTCCGGCCTCGCCCGCAGCGCCTGTTATGTCTGGCTCCAGAGGCCTTCTCCTCTGGGGTTTTCCATGCCTGTGAACCAGGCCCCATTCATTTCCCTGTGGTTTCATGGGAATGTCCAAAACGCTCAGCAGGTTGCAGCGAGCCCAGGAGGAGAGGGGTCAGCAAGAGGCCCAAGCTGCGCCGTGTGGTCGGCCCTGTGGCTGCAGCACCCTCCACTCAGGTGCTTGAAGCAGGGGACGCAGGTTGCTGTGGGTGGGCGCCCATCAGTCATCTGCTGAATTTCCTCCGGAAGGCCCCCCACCCACCCCAGATTACCCTGCCTGCTGCTCCCTCTCTGCAGCCCTCCACTTTCCAGCTCACAGGCCACCAGCTCCACCCCGCCCTGGCCTCGGAGGGAACTGCAGCAAAGATCTTTCAAGTTTCTGGGCCCCAGCAGCTCTCACTGCAGTGCTCATGGGGCCGTTGCCTTCCTGTCGTGCCCGGTGCCCGGGGCCCTCGCACTTTTCCATCACACTCCACTCAATTTAGGGTCCGCTGGGAGAGCAGCAGGCCCCCTCAAGGGTGGCCACCGCCTCCGCCCCTGCGGCCTGCTCAGCCACGGAGAAGAGGCCACGCTCGGCTCACAGCGCCTGGGAGAGGCCCAGCTGCCTCCACAGTGCCGCAGAGCCCACGGGCGCCCAGGCCCACAGTGAGGACGCCCCAAGTGGGAACAGTCTGGTCCTCAGGAGAAAAGCATTTGAGACTGGCTGGGAGCAATTCTTACCATATTTCCAAGTTAGCAGTTTTCACCAAGAGCTAATTGAACAGTCTCTGTGAGTGGCCTAATTGCATTTGCATGAGACTCCCACAGAGTTGTGACAAGTGCCTTGGTGGCGGATGGCAGAAGAGGCTGCTGTAGGCTCTTACTTGGTTTTGGTCTCTGAAAATTGATGCATTTTCAGGTTTGGGCAGCAGCCATGCCACTGCCCTGGTTGCCCGGCTCCCCGGTCGTTGGCGAAGCCACTTTCCAAGTGTGCTGAGAGTGGAAGGGGTGGAGCATGGCTCCTCTGGTTAGGCTGGTAAAGGGATCTGGAAACAGGACATCCTGGGCGGCCCAGCCACTCGTGCCAGGCAGGGCCCAGAGGGTGAGCGCACAGGAGCACACAGCCTGAGCAGCTGGAACGGGTCAGGAGCTCGGCCTGCCTCGCGCACGCCCGGGCCGGGCGAGCCCCTGCTGGCAGCGCCAGCCTCCCGCCGCCGCCTAGGTGGCCGAGTTTGGGGACAGCGGCCTGCTTGGCCGTGCTTAGCCCAGCGCTGACCTTGGTCTGGACTGTGCCTGTCAGTGCCACAGCGCAGGGACCAGTGCCCCCGCCCCAGGCCTGCCCGGGGAGCCTGCCCTGTCCCGAAGCCTTGATACCCAGGACCTGATAGGTACAAGCCTCACTTCTCTCCTGTGCCCAGTAGGCTGGACAAGCCAGTGTCAGGGGCAGTGTCTTGTGCCGGTGCCCCGAGCTTACCCAGCTGCTCCCCCGACAGAGGCCTCCGGTCTCCTGCAGCTGCCGGTCAGGACAGCTCTGGACCAGGGGCCGGCGAATGAGGGCCTCGCCCCACTTCCCCTCACTGGCGGTGGCCCTGGCGAGGCCTTTCCCCTTTGGACCACTGTCAGGACCCCCGGGCTGCTGTCAGGAAGTGGCCTGTTCCTTCCTGTCAGAAGAGACACTGTGCAGGGGTCTTCCCGGGGGCCCCCCTTCAGCAGAGGGCAGCTCAGACAAACCGCTCCTGAACCTGCACCCCTCTACCCGGATCGCAAGGCCCTGCCCTCTCCTGGATGCTCATCCTTCAGAGGGGACACCAGGCCCTTCGCTGGACAGCACCTGCTGGTCACATGTTCACCCTTAGCTTCTTTCTCACGTTAGCTCCTTTGCCTCTAAGATCTTTGGGGTACTTAAAACGGTGATCAGAGAACATTCCAGGGGAGGACTTTCACTCTTGCCTCTTTCACCAATAAGTGTATTGAGAGTTGTCTACCCTTGCCGGCCACCCTCCCTCTTTCATCTTTGGTTTCTGAATCAACTGCACCCCCCCCCCAATGCAGTGGTATCTCCAGGCCTCTCCCCACTTCACCATGGTGTTTGCTTGGCCTTATTCCCTCAGGGGCACTTCACTGCTCGGCCACCTCTTCCCCTCCACACCCCCTCCTGTCTTACCCGTCTGTGCCCGGTGACAGGGTCACAGTCTTGTCTGCCCCCAGAGCCTCACTGTGTGTGGATCTCTGCGCTCTCACCCGACTTCCCTTTCCTGCTGCCTCTGGCTGCTGCTTATAAGCCCTCAGACTCTTCAGCCTTCGTCCTAGCTGAGCCTGGCCCCATACCACTGTGCTCTCCTCCATGTCCATCCCTCATTCTGCAACCGCCCCCAGCCTCCAGATGAAGTCCCAGGCCTCCTCAGGCCGTACCCCGACACGCACACCCCCACCATGCAGCCCTCCTCGCCCTTTTATTCCTTGCTTTCCAAACATACCTGATCCTTTTGTTTGGCCTTCACACCTTACTGTTGCATCCCTTTTGCATAAAGTGTTTCCCCCAACCTTGCCCTCTCTTGGAGTTGATGTTGTGTTTGTGGACATATCTCCTCACAAGGCTGGGGGCTCCTGGAGGGCGGCCGAGGCCCTGGCCGCAGCCGGGCCTCACACAACCCTGCTGTCGCTTAGGGAGTTGTGGGACTTGGGGCAGTCACCTTTCCTTTGTGCACCTTACGCTTCCCCACCCATAGAAAGGGATGAAAATGCCTCCCAGGGCTGCTGGTGGTGTCTCTTGTCTGTCACAGGTGCTTACTGCGTGTCTCGTCTCTCTCGTGCTGCACTGAGCCATAGCAGCAGCTCAGAAAGGTTTGAGGAGTAGAACAAAGAAACAAGCAAAGGGCTCGCGCTGGGAGGCGTATTCCTCTATAGTCTCAGATAACCGTGCCACAGGCCAGTTAAGTGGCACAGTGCTCTGAGCCTGAGTGAGGGGAGAGAGCAGGAAAAGGCTGCTGCTTCCCTCCCGCCTTGTCTTCTCTTAGGCAGAGCTTTAAATTCGCGACAACCTCTGGCAGCCAGAGTTAGGAGTCAGAAGGGTGTGTGTCAGGCCGCGTGCATGGTAGCAGGGCCCTAGCCCTGCCCATCCTGGGACTCCATCATCCCACGCAGATGTCCTGAGGGCCTACACCGTGCCAGGCCCTGCACCAACTCGGGGCAGCACTGGGGTCTGGAGGGGAGACCCAGCCGTGATCAGAGGCCGTCACAGCAGGACGGTGCGAATGGGACACGCAGGAGGCACAGCGGGTGGGCACCTCATGCTGCCTCCCCAGAGGAAGGGACCCCTGAGGCAAAAGAATGGGAGAAGAGTGGTCAGGGATTCCACGCTAAGGGAACAGCAAGAAAGAGCCCCGAGAAGTCATGATGGCTGAAGTGTAAGGGATAGAGGTGGGGAGACGCGGGGGGCGGGGGGTGACCCCAGGCACATGACAGAAAGCCTGGTGAACCTCATTTTACCGGGAGGTGGAACTGTCCCGAGGGCCGAGGACAGTGGTAGCCGTTGAAGGGCTTCCAGCAAGAGAGGGACGTAACCAGATTTGCCTTCGAGAAGGAATGCACCGCTTTGGGTGTGTAGGAAGAGGCAGAACAGGCCAGCTGGTCAGAGGTGGAGGCCTGGACCCAGGAGTGCGGCACTGTGCGACCACAGCCAAGTTTCTGGGCATCTGCCGTGTTCAGCCCCGATCCTGGGGCTGGAGCCACCCGGGCCAGTCACATCCACACATGCACCATGGTAATGTAATAATGAGGCCAGGCCCTTGTATATTGCATCCTCATCTTTCAGGCAAATAAATTAGGATTCAGAGAGGTTAAGTCTTGTATCTGAAATCACCCAACTCGTGAGTGGCAGAGCTGGGATCCAAGGCAAGCCGCGGAGCTGGTCACCACCAGCTTCTCTTGTCCAGGTGGCTTGGCTGTGCACCCTGAGCCAGGAAGGAGGTAGAGGCAGGAGCCACACCATAGGACACCCACCGCCCAACCAGAGGACCTTCCGGGGCCACAGACACATCCAGACCCCTAATTCACAAAACAGAGCCACCACCTTCCAGACGAGCAGAGGGCACCCAGTCCGGCTCCTTGATGGTCCCAGATGGGCAGTCTTCCCCAAAAGAGCAGAGGTTTTAGCCCACTTGTCCCAAGCCAGCGTCCAACCACCACGCCACTCAGCCTGCCCTTAGCCCATTTGTCATCCAGCCACTGGCTGACCCCTGGCAGGAGGAGTGGCCGTTCCCCAAACATCAGCCTTTAAGATGCAACACAAACGGGCTCAGCTGTCAGCGAGCAGTAAATGCTGTGTCCAGTGCTACTTGCGAAGTCACAATGCACGTTAGCCCCTGAAAGGCGAAGGGATGTCCTGTAATAAAAATGCCCAATGAAATAACATTCCGGAGATATTTATACCTTTTTCCCTTTAAGTAACTTTAACACACTTTGGGAACACCGTTCTAGACCCGTCGCCTTTGCTGTGAGAGGACTGTGTGAGCTTGTGTGTGGGTTGCCTGCCGTCCGCCATGGCCCCTACGGGACTCTGACACCTCTGGGCTTGCCCAGCTCCTCCCGAGGACGAGAAGCTTCTCACCTGCCCTTGCGCCTGGTCCTCCAGCTCCTGGAGGCCCAGAGCACAGATAGACGAGACACTGCAAATGCGTGCTGCCCAGCTGTGACCTGGCGTGGCCCCCAGCCGGCCAGGCAGCTGTCTGTCACAGCAAGCCCTGCCCCAGACCCCCAGAGTGGAGGACCCCCGGTGGCACTGGGCTCCATGTGCTCTGCAGATGCAGGCCTGGTACCAAGGCCCGTCTCTGAGGGCTTGGCTTACAGGCGGGCCTAGCTGGCGGCCGTTCCTGAGCCCCTGTTAAGAGCAGTCGTCAGACAGGTGGTGAGTTCCAGCTCACCCACCCCCACCCGGGCCCCCCAGCAGGGCTGAGGGGTCTCATGCCTGTGCCAAGTGCTGGGAGGGAAGGGGTTGGTGGGGGTGATGGGTGACGATCAGGGCAGTTACCCAGGCCAGGGGGCAAGGGGCCAGGGCAGCGTGCAGGGCTCCACCCCACTCGGGTTCGCAGACCCGTGTGTGCCGTATCCTCTCAGAGGTGCGTCCTGACCCAGAGGCGCTTGGGGCCTCGTCTGAGGTCTGGCTGCGGTCCGGTACGTGCAGTGTTGCTCCCCCAAGAGGAAGGAGATGAGGGTGAAAGAGTGCTTGCTGACAAGGTCAGCTGTCGGGGCTCCCCTTCTAATCGCCCGGCACCCCCCCAGCACCGTTCATTGTCCCTGAGTGCAGCCCCAGCGCTGGCTTGGGGGAAGGAAAAACCACTGATTTGGAGCCCATAGACCCCTGGACCTTGGGCTGCAGTGTATAAACCAAGGCTCTTCCCTGCCGAGAAGCCCAGAAGTTTCTGGGTTCTAAGCTGCCCCTGCCACGTCCCAGGTCCTGTGGAAAGAAGACATTGGGGGCCCCCTGCTGGTGATCCCAGGGAACTGACGAAGGTGGGGGTTTAGGGGTAAACTTGAAGATCTTGGTGAGAGGGGCCTTTGCTGGCCCAAGAGGAGACCAGTGACACCCATCTACCCGCTCCCCCACCTCCACCCTCACCCCCACCCCAGTTCTGCCCGTCGTGCCTGGCCAAGTTTTTGACTGAGAATCCTGCTGGCCGCTTGGCTTTTCCTCGGCCTTTCTGTTCCCGTGCTCTGCGGGCACCCAGTCCCATCTGCGCTGCACCCTCCCAGCCACCCAGGGCTTGGCCGCCAGCACACCCCAGAACCCCCTGCTTTCTCATGCTCACAGGGTTGCAGGCTCTCCCTACCCCTCCCTCTCCCACCTGCTGGTATAAGAAGGGTTTGGGCGGGTTGCGGGGAAATGTCCCTGCAGCTATGCTGGGCCCTGCCGAGCCTGGCAGCACTTAGGGAATCCCGGCCCAGTGCTACGCCACCTCCCCGTGTGGTGACACTGACGTTTGTCTGCGATGAATGCTTGCTGTCAGCTAACCGTCTTGAAGAGGGTTCCCCTTGGCTCCCCTCCCCCGCCATGAGGGCTGGGCTGAGACACAGAGTTGAAGCCTCCCGCCCGCCAGGCACCAAGGGACCCTCCCGGGCTGCCTCTGCCGCCGCCCCGCCAGACTGTCCTCGCAGGGTTAATAAGAGCACCCTTGCTTTCCTCTCACCAGCCACGGTGACTCGTGGCACTGAGCCAGAGGTGCGGGGGGGGCACATAGTGGGGCCACCGGAGAAGCAGATGGACTGGGGCCTGTTGTCACTGCCTGTGGCTCTGGACACTGGCCCCGCCTTCCCATACCTGCCCCCCCCCCCAGTTCTTGTCCTAAGACCTTGAGAGGTGAGCTGGAAGAGCCCCGCCGGAACTGGGAGCAGGGGCCTCCTTGTCTCTGTGACCCCGGGGTGGGAGCCGCCCCAGCCGGGCCCTGCTGCTTCCCCCAGCCCTGTGTTCCGGAACCTGCGGTGGGGCTGGGCTGCCCCCTGCTGCCCACGCTGCAAAGCGCATCCCCGAGTCTTCAGGCAAGCCTGCCGCTGGGCCGCAGAGGTCGGCTTCAAGGCACAGACTGGGTGCCCCCTCGCTGCCCACAGTGACCCGTAACTTCATGGGGAGACAAGTCTAGAGCTGCCTGGCGCACGGCCATGTTGTTGAGTGAACAAACAAATGAATATAAATTCCTTTAGATGGTGATGGCCTGCAATGTCTTACCAAAACCCAACAATGAATCAAAGCAGACATTATCAGGCAGGAACTGAGACTCCTCTTGGGTTGCCAGGACCTAAGTAAGAAATACAAATGTAGAGAGTCAGTGCTAGACTGTGACATGGTGACCGTACAGCGGCCTGGCCCTGGTTGCCAGGTTGCCAAGTAGCCAGGCGGGTGGAGAGGGCCTTCAGGGGAAGCACAGAAAGGGTGAGGGGGCGATAGATGGCAGGGGCAAAAATCACCGGGCACCCTGGGGAGACCCCCGGCCATTTGGCATGGAAGGTGGGGAGGCGCACGATGGGGCAGACACAGAATCTGCCCTTAAGTCAGGTATTCCGTCAGTCTTCACAGCCACCCTGTGAAGCAGGTGCTAGTATCTCTGTTCTACGTTTGAGGAAAAGGTGGCTCAGAAAAGGTCTGTGACTCGTGCGGGGTCCTACGGCAAGAACACGTGGAGCCAGGACCCAGACCTCCTCTCAGGTTCGGCGGTCAGTCGTAGGAAGTGTGCTCACGGACAGACGGGGCGAGGGTGTGTCAGGACAGCCACCGAAAAGGCCGTTAACCATCCCAGTGGGGAATGAAGAAATTCCACGTGCCCCACTGGGCTTCTTACGGGCACCGGCCAGCGGAGGCCTGTGCCTGCCCTCCGACGCCAGAGGAGGGGTAGGGGTGCGGGACTTGAGGAGAGGGCTCCTGGGAGGGACAGCATGGCAGAGCAGAGCTGTGCTGCTGCCCAGGCCGGGGCTCCGCACCCTGTGGCTCACGCTCCCCCACTGGCTGCTTTTCTTTCTGAGAGCACGTGCAGCAAGGGGATGAGGCTCGCCCTGCAGCAGCACCCACACCTCCACGGGGAGTGCGCTGGACATTCCTCCCTGACTCTCCTGCGTCTGTGGGAGAAGCGTGGCTTCACATGCAGCCTGGGGTTCAGATGAAAGGCAGGGGAGTCTTCCCTAAGCCGGGAAAGGCGTTGCCCACTTAGGGCACCATGGCACCAGGACTGCCCGAGCCCCCTTCCCAGAGGCCTCAGCTGTAGCGCAGGTGTGTGATCCATCTGTCCCTCGATGGGAGCCCCAGGTCGGGGAGCAGCACGTGGGACCTCCGGCCCCAGATTGGGGGTGGGGGGTGCTGACCCCAGGCCTAGGGGATCCAGCTTCCCACGTTGCCTGACTTCCTCCGTCCCCATCAGCCCCTGCTCCTGCTCCCGGGTCCTTGGCGTGCTTTTGTCTTTTCGTTTGGAGCCATACCTATTTGTACTTCGTGTGGATTCTATTGTAATTACACTCAAGTAAAGCAAAAGGAGAGTGTTCATGACTAAGAGGTTGACTGTGTGGGGTCCGAACACCCCAACAGCACCTCGGCCTTAGGATGCGTAAGTTCACCCTTGCCGTCTGTGCCGCTCCTGTTCATCAGGAACCCTCATTTCCCCTGAGGAGGAGCCCAGCACTCCCGGGAATGGGGGGCCCTGGGTCTGCGCACGCCTTCCGCACACCCCCAGGGAGGCACTGTGTTTTCTTACAGCTGGGGCTGCCCCTCAGTGTTCTGGGGGCTCGTCGCTCCGCAGAGATCTTTACTGAGCACCTTTCCTGGGCCGGGCAGGGTGCCAAGCCCGGGGGCTACAGGAGGGAAGGAGACAGCCCCCCCCCGCCCCCCGCCTGCTCTCCAGGAGAGCACTGTGAGTGCAGTGAGGGGCGTGGGCAGGAAGTGAACAGAGTACATTGGATGGCAAGGGGGGGCACCTCTAGGCTGAGATGAGGGTGCAGGGGAGCCACCAGCCCCGAGCCAGGGGAGCACGGCGGCGGCCCCTGACCCGGCGCTGCCCTGCAGGCTGGTGGAAGAGTTCATGCTCCTGGCCAACATGGCAGTGGCCCACCGGACACACCGGGCCTTCCCCAAGCTGGCCCTGCTGCGTCGGCACCCCCCGCCCCAGTCCAGGATGCTCAGTGACTTGGAGGAGTTCTGCGACCAGATGGGGCTGCCCATGGACTTCAGCTCCGCTGGGGCCATCAACGTGAGTCGGGCGCCCGGGGGCAGGGAGAGGCTCTGGGGAAGGGGAGGAGGGCCTGGGAGTTGGAGGTGCAGCAGCCTCTGTGTTCCCCCCACGGTCTGTTCCCCTTCAGCCGGAACTCCCCTGCAAGAGGGAGGGAAGGCCCTGGGGAGAAGGCCTCTGAGTCACTCAGGCCATGGCTGTGGATGCTGCTCGCCACCAGGACCCGGCGAGGAAGCCACCTGAGGCTCAACCTGGGCAGGGGTCCTGTAGCCAGGGATGGGCCAGGCTTGGGCCAGAGGCTTTCAGTAGGGGCTGGTACCATCAGAAGCCAGAGAACGTTTTTATGGTAAGTGGCATCCAGTGTTCCGTGCCTGGAGCTAAGCCTCATGGGGCTCAGGAATCCATGGCCTCAGGACTGATCCTCCAGGCAGAAGACTGTTCCTACCTGTGCCCCAAGCCTGGGCCGGGTGGAAAGGAGACAGCCAGACACCAGTCTGTCCAGGCCAGCCAGCTAGACATGGAAGGACTGACCTCAGAGCTGGGGGCTACTGGCCCCCCGGTACCCCACCCATGGCCGTCTGAACCGGGCTGGGCCCCTTAGCTGACGTTTCCTCCCCAGAAGTGGGCCCCAGAGCTTCACCCTAAGCCTGACTGCATATCACATGGATTTGCTTCTAGAAAAGTCTGACCAAGCTGTTTGGAGATGACAAGTATTCACTGGCCCGGAAGGAGGTGCTCACCAACATGTGCTCCCGGCCCATGCAGGTACGGGGGGCCGAGTCCTCCCCCTTCTCCCAGGAGCACTCATGACCTCTGCACATGCAGAGGACCTCAGGGACGGGGTGGGCAACGCCTAAGACAGTGGGCCCCGTGCTCCTTAGCCCGAGCTGCTGGCTCTCTGTTCAAGGACGGATTGTCTGGGCCCCTTAGAGGATCCAGCTTGAGCCCCACTGCCTCCTGCACGGCCTCTGGGGCTCTGTTTCCTGCAGAAGGCAGGGTGCCACCACAGTCCCCAATCCCCACAGACCAGCTTGGGGAAGGGCATGAGGGTCTGTGAGCAACTTGTGGCTGGATGGGGACCCTAGAGGGGAGAGAGAGTCCTGAGCAGCCTGCCCAGGGAAGCAGTCCTTAGCCCCCACCGCGGCTCATGGACCCAAGTAGAGAAACCCCCCTCTCAGCAGCCAGGAGAAGAGATGGCAGGCCGTGGGCCTGTCTGCAGGCAGGATGATGGGCCGGCAGCCTGGGAGGAAGATGATGGCTTGCTCCTGGCAGCCTCTCAGCCCTCTGAGGCTGCAGGCCGAGCTCCTTGGGAAGGAGCCAGCCCAGTGGACTGTGAGGCCAGTGGGAGCTGCACATGCTAATGGGATTAGTTCTGGGCCACAGCCCGGCTGGGGGACAGTGACAAGCCATCTTTGAAGGGCTCAGTCACTCAGCAGATTCATTGTGTTCACGAGAACCAGGCTGCCTCAGCTGGGCCTCAGCTGATTTCTTTTTTGACACCTTAAGCTCTGCCAGGAAGGGAGCCATCGGGCCTGTTTAGGTCAGGCTGCCCGGTCACGAGTGTCTGTCCCCTACCAACCTCCTTAAAGCATCCCACACGGGAGCTGGGGGCTGCCTGTGGCCACCAGGCTGGACACCATTCTGCCGTCCAGTTGCCCTGGGTCCCAAGAACTGCCTCCTGGCTGTGCTGTGCATGCCCTGCCCCAGAAGCTGTCCACCGCCAAGGTCAAGCCAGCCCTGGAGCCGCACAGAAAAGAGACCTCCCTGAGTCCCCCAGAGCCCGAAAACGGCTGCACTTCCAGCCTGGCCTGCCGGTGACCTCGGGATCTCATGGCAGGGAGTGCCCAGAGAGTATAGTGCCCTGTTCTCCCAGCCCCAAGAACTGGGGCAGGGGCGGGGAGCCAGCCAGGGGAAGCAGCAGTGCGTAGGACAGTCCTAAGTGAGCTGCTGAAACAGGACACCAGGGCTGTCGCAGCGATGGCTGGTCACTGTGGGGAAGCCACAGTCCCCACCCATCGCATCTGCCCAGAGACACCTTCTCCAGCCAGCAAGGGGGCCAGGGCCCTCTGTCCTCCTCACCCCAGCTGATCAGGGGAACTGGGCCACCGCTGAGAACGAAGCCCAAACGTGGCTCAGAGTGGAGGCAGTTCCCACCTCCCCCTGCAACTTGCCCCAGACATAACCCAGGGCCCAGCAGGAGCTGGAAGGCCAGCAGAGTTGGGGAGCTGAGCGGGGCACCACCAGCTGCGCCCTGGATTCCAGGGCCCCGTATGCAGAGTAACCGGAGCCGGCCGGCCATGGGGCCGGGTGCACGGAAGGGTGTGAGCGTGTGAGAGCGTGAGCAACAGCAGGGAGTGAGCGAGTGAGCACGCAGGGTGTGACCGGCCCTGGGTGAGGCGCATGTCTGCCCGCTCCCAGGCAGTAGTGTGTCTGTCCTTGGTTCCGAGCCCAGAGCTCAGGGACCTGGGCAAGCAGCTTCAGGGCCTGTGGCCAGGGTGCCCAGGACAGCAGGACTGCTCAGGCCTGGGGCTGTTTGTAGGGCCCCTACAGCAACCTGGTGTCTCCTCCTGCACCCCAGTCATAGCTCCCTCCCTGCAGAAGGGCCTTTTGAACTCAGTCCCCTGGGTGTTGGCCCCAGGACAGGTCATTAGGGACAAGAAGGGCTGAGGCTGGCTGGTGGGCAAACCGTTGCCCCCCTTGGCTGGCACGAGGTGGATGAAGCATTAGGGGCACAGAGGTGCCGGGGTGCAAGCATGGCATTTAGCAGGGCAGGCATCAGGGCCCGAGGGCATGAGGTCAGCCACGGCCAAAGGCCGGGCCAGACCCAGAGGAGGAACCGGGCACCCACTGCCCATTTTGCTCTGGGCGGTGAGCGTCCCAGGCCTTTCCTCCTGCCTCCCACTCTCGCCACGAGGTGGAGATGGCCTCGTGTCCTCACAGGGTCCTGCAGCCTCTGGTCCAGCAGGGCCACCCCAGCCCCTTCCTGGGGAGGGGGCAGCCCAGAGGCGATTCCCCTCTCCTGTTCCTGGCAGTGACACGCTGCAGGGAGAATAACCTCCTGCCCAGCTGCCCGCAGACCGGCTGGCGGCTGTCCCCGTCTCTCCCCGGGGGCTTGGCCAGCAGGACTGAGGGAGCCGGCCCTCCCCATCTCGCGGCTCCCAGCACCCACCCGGTCTTCAGCGGAGGCCGGGCGGGCGCCTTGCAGCGCTGTCGGCCATGAGGGAGTCCGGCCCACGCCGGGCAGGGCGTGCATTGGCCTTGAGCAGGAAGAGGGCCCGGGCCGCGCGTGGGCGCCCTGACCCCGCGGCCCCCCGCAGATGGCGCTGTACTTCTGCGCGGGGACCCTGGAGGACCCGGAGCAGTTCCGCCACTACGCCCTCAACGTGCCGCTCTACACGCACTTCACGTCGCCCATCCGCCGCTTCGCCGACGTCGTGGTGCACCGGCTGCTGGCCGCGGCGCTGGGTAAGGCCCCCGGGGCCCCAGGGCCCCCCGCGCGGCCCCGCACCCCGCCGCCCGCCGCCCGGCCAGCGCCCCCGACCACCCTCTTTGCAGGCTACAGGGAGCTGCCGGACACAGAGCCCAGCGCCCTGCAGAAGCAGGCCGAGCACTGCAATGACCGCCGCATGGCGTCCAGCCGCGTGCAGGAGCTCAGCGCCGGCCTCTTCTTCGCCGTCATGGTCAAGGTGAGGCCGGCTCCCCTCCCCTCACAGGGAGCCCGGGGTGGGCGCGGGGGGCAGGGCTGGCCCACCTGCCGTGGCCGAGCCCTGCTGGAGCCTGTCCCACAGGAGACTGGGCCCCTGGAGTCGGAAGCCATGGTGCTGGGCGTCCTGAGCCAGGCCTTCGACGTGCTGGTGCTGCGCTATGGGGTGCAGAAGCGCGTCTACTGTAACGTGAGTACGCGGGGCAGGCGTAGGCCAGCCACCGGGCCCCTGTGCGCCCCCCGCCCCACGGGCAGCCGCGTGGCACACGCTCTCACCTGCCTACTCCCGTTCCCTCTGCCGGGCCCCCCATGTCCCTCTACCACCTGGTGGGGCTGTGGCCTAGGGACAGCCTTAGTGGACACACAAGCATGGAGGATGCGAGCACAGGCCAAGGGCCCTGCTGTCCCTGTCCACACCGGGGATCCAAGTGACGTGATGGCACCGCCCTGCCCCTCGCTCGGGTGGGCCGTGCCAGCACACAGTGGCGGGGGGTGTGGAGCCCCGACCTGGCTTCGCTCCTCAGACCCACCCAACCGTGCCTGCCTGGGATGGGGGATCTCCTCCAAGGGCCAGGCAACCAGGGAACACGTCCCTCCCTAACTCGTACAGGATGGCAGGGTGTGCAGGCTCTGTGAGATTTTCTTATAGGAACACGGGGGAAGGAGAGTTCAGAAAGAATGGCCCACGGCCCCTCCGGAAGCCGTGTCCCTTAGAGAGAAGGAAGAGACCAGCCTTGGGTCCTGCCCTGGGTGGCTGTTTATTTCAGGTGTTTTCCAAAGATACCTGGAGCCTGCCTGAGGCCGCCTGAGGGACCTGTTTCAGCTGACCTTGTGGTTAGCAGGTCGTCACCCGGCCCCCAGCCCTGTCTTTGAATTTCTCAACATCCAAAGCCCTTCGGGTGCAGAGCCCAGCACATAGTATGGAGAAAACATGGTAGCAACAAAGTGGAGTAAAACAGAAGAGAGAATGGAGCCCAGCTGAAATCATTCAGGGCTCCCATCCTGCAGTTTATTGAGCAGAAAGTTCAGCAGGGGCCACCTGGGGCCACCCCCTCCGGGAGTAGCACACAGAGCCACTGGCCCCATGCGGCTACAGCCGAGATGGCCTAGCAGGGCCTCCCTGAAGCTGGCCAGAAGCGAAGATGGGGGTACCCCTGCTAGCCCCCGGAAAATCAGCTGCCGGGCTGGGCGACAGGGCAGGAAGCTCCCTTGAGGCCAGTCAGAGGTGGGCCAAGGCAGGGGACTGCTTCCAAGCATCAGGGCTTTGCAGGGTCAAAGGGGTTAGGAGGCAGCACCCCGAGCCCGGGGCCTGAGACCCAGGTGTGTGCCCGCCCCCCCAGGCCCTGCCCCTGCGGTCCCACCACTTCCACAAGGTGGGCAAGAAGCCCGAGCTCACGCTTGTCTGGGAGCCTGCGGACATGGAGCAGGAGCCAGTGCAGCAGGTCAGAGCCCAGGGCTGGGGCAGCATTCCCAGGGCGCCACTGCGTCCCCGCCCACCCCCAGCTCCCCTGTCTCCCATTGCTCAGCTCACCCACACCACCTCCTTTGGGCCTAGCTTTCTGGAGCCACCTCCCCTCCCTTAGGGACACCTGCTGGGAGGGGGACAGGGGCTCTGCCTGTCTCTCTAAAGCAGGGTCCTTAACTTTGGGGGTCCTTTTGAGAAAACGATGAAAGCTATGGCCCTCCTACCCAAAGAAGTCCGTATAACACTCCCTGCCTCCTGCATGCTCCGAGGGCCAGCCCGGCCCCAGGTGCTTTCCCTGACACCCAGTGCTCACTGCCTGCCGGGCACCAGGACCCCTGGCCTCAGGACCAGACGGGTGGGCAGGCCTAACGAGGCGGAACAAGTGGTCCCGGGGCCCAGCTAGACACAGCGGCAGAGCTGGGCTCCGCCCGCAGGCCCCTGCCCCTCCTGCCCCTGGGTGGCCCCTGGTGACCCACCCATGTCACTGTGTTGGCTCTGCTGTGCCGCAGGTCATCACCGTCTTCAGCCTGGTGGAGGTGGTGCTGCAGGCAGAGGCCGCAGCCCTCAAGTACAGCGCCACCCTGAAGCCGCCGGGCAGCGAGGGCCGCCTGAGCCCGCAGGGGGAGGAGCGTGCGCAGGACGAGGAGCAGGAGGCCTGAGGCCGCGGCCCCCCCACCCCCCCACCCCCGCCTACTGGCTTTTAGGACTACAACCTTTGGCACCAAAGGGGATTTTTAATTTGGTTTTTAACAACTCAGGGTTTTGTTTTTATTTTTTTCATTGTGTTCCATTATTTGCAGCTCAGTTTTTAAATGAACTGGAGGGCAGAGGATAGGGCTGGATGGACGGCTGAGGCCCGGCCATTGCTAACCGGAGCAGGATGGTCTCCGGTCCCCCGTCTGCCAGGCCACCCACTGCCTTCCCCTGCCCAGGAAATGGGGGTGGCGGAGTGGGGTTTGGCAAATCAGTGTCATGGAATAAAATCAAGTGTAGTCCAGTGTGTGGGGCACCTTTGGGAGGCCGGGGTGGCAGCCTGCCCCTTGGGCCCCAGACGAGAGACCCAGCTCAGGCTCCACTCCGTACGGCTGAGCTGGGGTCACCGCCCTCCGGAACCTTCCTGTCAGTTCCAGGATGATTCACAGAGCTGGTCGCCCAGCAGATTGATGCCAGCGCCTCTTTCTGGCTGATTAGAAATGTAATTAGTATGCAAGACAACAAGCTTATCCATTACCCTGCGTCTTACGGCTGTGTCCATCCCTGCCCCTACCACTGCCTCTCTGCCTGACAGCTGCAGCGGGCCTCAGGAGGGGCCGTGGGTCCTGTGACGCCCCTCACCCTGTCCTGGGCCCGGGCTCTGAGTGGCCCTGTCCACCCCTTGGCTCCTGCCGTTGCCTCAGCGCTTCCAGGCCCAGTCCTGCACCCGGGCAGCACCGGGGAACACGAGGCAAGAGTGAAACCTGGGCCTGCCGGGGGTGGGGAGGGCCCTCCAACTGGCCTTGCAGGCCAGGGACAGGAAAACGGGCTCCTGGTGGCCCAGCCTGGCATCTGATATCCACTGATGCCACCAACCTCGGGGACAGAGACAGTGGGCCACTGGATGGTGTTCTCTCCCCAGCGGGCCTGCCCTCAGCTTGTGCTGCTTCCCCACCAAACTAGGCCGCCACAGGTTGGCTTCCCCAAGAGCTGCTAGGAACTGAAAGACCAGGCTGAGCAAGGGCCCGGTCCCACCATGCTGTGCCACCATGTTGGTATTAACAAGCTCAGTTGGTCTGGTTTTGTGAACTTTCTTCAAAGAGAAGTTCAGTGCAGTGCGTTGTAGGAGGGCCTTGCAGTGACGGCATGGCTGCCCTTGTGTGCCACTGGCCGCCGTGGGCACTGTCCACCCAGCACTGGGCTGGGTGGGTGTCAGCGTGGAACAGAGGGCACATTGTTGTGCCTGCCCCCAGTTCCTTTCTCTCCTCTTAACACCTCAGTCAGCCTTCAGTCTGTCCTTCCTGCCACTTCCAAGATGTCCCAGGGGCCACCACCCCCTTCCTGTTCCTGTCCCCAGAGCCTTTGCCTAAAGCCAAGTATCTAGAAGGGCAGAGAGGTGAGCGCCTGGTGGCGTGGTATTTGGGTGAGGGGGTTTCAGGTGCTTCCCTTGTCTGGGTAGCCAGACAGCCCAGGAGGGAGACGTCCCCTCAGCTGCCCCACCCTCAGGAGGAGCAGCCCTCATCCCTGGCGCTGTCCCCAGGAGCTCCCCCAAAGCCCAGGAGCTGAGGGCAAAGCAGCACCTCATGGAGTCGTGCCCCTCGGAGGCCGTGGGTCAGAGCTCCCTGGTGGGCATCGTGGACCCAGACCAGACGTCCCTCCTGCTGCCACAGCGAGGACTAGCCAGCTCAGTCAGCATGCGGAGCTGTGCTGCCTGGATTTGCGTGGGAGGCAGAGGCTGGCCTCCCCCAGGTGCCCCCTGGAGCCTGGGGTCATAGCAGCCCCGCTTCATTGGCAGGAGTGACAACCGCATCCAGAGATGAGGCAGGTCCGTGGCTGAGGTGACAGCCAGGCCGCCCTCCACCGCACCCGCTGCCTGGGCCCGCCGCCCTTCCCGCCCACTGCAGCTGCGTCCTCTGTCTTGACCCGCTCATTCAGCCATTGTGGACGTTGTCCGTCTGCGGGGCATTAGTGGGACACGTGTCCATGGTCCGGTGGGAAAGACCGCCCCTTCTGTGGCCCCACACTAGGGGGACTGTTGACCAAAGGGGTGATGCAACAACCTCGTCAAAATGGAAGACTCGTTCGTTCCTCAGCTGCCCCAGAGCACCTGGGCACCAGTGCAGGCTGAAGCCCAGGCCGCAGAGCTCGGCTGGCCTTAACCCAAGTGGCCACCCCCGGGTCACCATTGGGGGAGGGAGACGTAGACAAATAATGTCACCACATCACAAGGTTCTAGCAAAGTTCAGAGGGCGGGCGGTACCCAGAAGATGGCACAGGCAGCAGGACCCACAGGAGCAAAGCAACTGAGGCTTGAAGGGACTTGACACGAGCCGTGAAGGTCTGAGGTCACTGGGGCCAGCGTGCCGAGAGGACATGCAAGGTGATGCTGGGAAGGTAGGAACGGAGGGACCACCTCGGGACCTGTGTGCCGGCCAGAGTTTCCATGCTGTCCTCGGGGCAGCACAGAGCCATGAAGGGTTTTCATCTGGGCCTTCACGCGCGACTCGACCTCCTTTCCTTCATTTATTCAGCAGTGAGTGCCTACAATGTGCCCGTGCCCTCAGGGAGCTGACATGTGTGAGGGGAGTGTCACATTTCTAGTGTGGCCGGGGGTGGTGATAGCACGCACGGTAAGGGAGGCCACGCATGGGCAGAGGCCTCTGAGCAGCGTAGTGGCTGTTCGCAGGCACAGGCCCTGAGGCAGGAGTGTGCGTGGGGGTGGGGGTTGGGGAGGGAGGGCAGAGCGCTGGGGTGAAATGAACTAGGAGGAGAGCGCAGGGACGGGGGCAGGCTCTCCTTGGCCTTTCCGTGACCGTGAGGACTTTCCTTGCAGGATTTGAATGGAAGAGTGCTGAGACTCAACCCAGGAGCTCCAGATGGAGGGTGGGCCAGGATCCAGGCAGGGGTGAGGGGCAGAGAGTAAGAGTGGTGAGAAGTGTGTGTGTGTGGAGGGGCAGTAGCGAAGGTAAAGCTGAAAGGATGTGCCGAAGCAGTAGATGTGGAAATGGCAGCAAGGGGCTGGAGTGCTGCGGCCGGGGAGTGAAAGCCTGCGAGGCTCAGAGGACTGGACTCCTGAGGTCAGGATGAGGAGGAGCCCAGGGAGGGTGGGATCCCTCGGCCTCAGGAAGATGCCTGTCTCCTGATTGCGAAGAAGGAAGCCCAGTGTGAAGTGGCTTGACAAGGAAGGGACTTGGTTGGAAGGCTCCCGGAGGAAGGTGGGAAAGCCCACCTTCGGGGAGGCAGGGTGCTACCCGCCTCCAGGGAACCGAGGCGTGGGCGTGGCGATCCAGTACACGCATGGCCCTGGGTCACTTCTGCGTTTCTTCATTCCTCCTGGCATGGATCACTTCCTTCACGGTGACCTTCTAGAAACATGAGCTGTGTCTTGTGACCCGCCCTCCTGAAGAAAGACACTCCCAATTCAAGTGAGGAGAGGGAAAAATGGGGCATGTGCCCACCCCTGGCTCCATCAGACAGACAGCATGGTACAGGACAGTAGCTCCTAGGGTCCTGTGCAGTTGGAAGGGTTGGGCAGGTCCCAGAAAGAGATGAGGCCGCTGGGGAGACAGCACCCCATGCCCACTGCGGCTGCGCTGACCGCGGAGCAGAGACGAGCCGTGAGGCGGGAAGCTGGGGGCCAGGTAGCGGCGCGGTGATCATCCGGGTGAGATGAAGGCCCAAGAGGGGCAAATCCAAGATGTCCACACAGACACAAGCGGGTGCTGAAGTCACAGGCAAGGACGGGCTCCTGACGGAGGCAGGGAGAGGGGGCAGCAAAGGCCCGAAGGTGGACTCCTGGGGACAAGGAAATTCAGGGAGCAAGGCCGAGAGGGGGGTGAGCAAAAGAAGGACATTCTGCCATGTGTGACAACACGAACTGAAGGGCATGCTAAGCCCAGCACAGAAAGACAAATACTGCATGTTGTCACAGGTGGATCTAAAATCAAGCAGAGCGTAGAGGGGTGCTTCCTGGGCTGGAGGGGAGGGAGAGAATTGGGAGATGTAGGTCAAAGGGTACAAAGTTTCAGAAGAGGAGCAAGTTCTGGGGCCTAATGTACAGTGTGGTGATACAGTTAACAGTACTGTGCTGTGTACTTGAAATTCGCTAAGAGGGTGGATCTTAAATGTCCTCACCACAAAAAGAAAACCGACTATGAGGTGATGGGTGTGTTAATTAGCTCAATGGTGGTGATCATTTTACAATGTACACATGTATCAGGCCGGCCGAGGGGCGCGGTGGTTGGGCGCTGGCTTGGGAAGCCAGCGGCCCCGGTTCAGGTCCCACATGTGAGGGCCAGTGACACTGCCCTCAAAAAAATAAAAATAACAATGTACACATGTATCAAATCCTCAAGCAGGACACCTTATAAACAATTCCCATTTGTCAGTTATACCTCAGTGGAGCTGCCGAATTAATTACATAGAAATAGACTCTGTCCCCATCCTTGAACCTGGACAGGCTCGGTGGCTGTTAATAAGCGGAAATGTGCAGTGACTGCCGGTTTCTAGGCCCAGACCGTAAGAAACGCAGCTTCTTCCTGTCTCAGGATCCAGCTGCCATGCTGTGAGGAAGCTGAAGCAATCTGCAGAGAAGCCCATGCGGAGAGGTGCCATTTGTCATCCACGTGACAACCAGCCACCTGGGAAGTGGGTGCCCCAGCTCCCATCCAGCCGGCCAGCTGAGGCACCATGGAGCAGACACGGCTGTCTCCTTCAAGCCCTGCCCGAGTTGCAGACTTGTGATCAAATAATCGTTGATTAAGGTTGTGTGGGGATGGTTCACTGCACAACAACAGATGAGACCAGAATCTCAGGACGATGTGCCCATAGATGTAGCTTAAAATAGAAAAATGAACACGTACATGATTTAGATATGGGTAAATATCAAAATAAAAAGCCAAGAGGGGATAATGACGGCCTCTGAGAAGGGAAAACGCAGGGAGAGAGAAGGGGATGGCGGCTTTGGTTTTGCAACAAACCTTAGGGATCGATCTGATACTTTAAACTACACTCATGTATACCTCGGATAAAAATTAAAACTCGGGGCCCTTGAGCCGCTTTTCTTGGTGCTTAGGCCCGCTCCTAACTCTGGAGTGTATTTCCTCTTCTAATAAAGTGCTCTTTCACCACTTTAAAAAACAAAAAAATTAAAACTCAAAAGAGATCTTTTTCCCTTAGCAGGAATGGGTTTACAGTTGGTTTGAAAGGCTTCTTGTACATACAGTAATGGGTGCATCAAACTCCATTATTCCAGTAAATGATACAATTTCTGCTGATGAGCGACCTGATATTCTCCTCAGTTGAAATGCTGCCTAAGGTCTTCCACTTAAAGACTGGGTGATGACAAGTGCTGGTTGCCTCAGTGGAGTCCCAGGCGAGGGGCTGGCCCCTGAGCAGCCAGCCGGCCAGGCCGCGGTCTGCTGGCCCGGGGAGGGCAGTCCTGCCGCAGGGCTGGGCCTCAGGCCCTTGCTGGGCGCACCCACAGGCCACCTCCAAGGGTCAAGCCGCAGATTTCAGGGTTAATTGGAGTTGGGAGGGGTGTTGGAGCAGATTAAGGATTTGAGTGCTGGTGAATGGGGGGAGGGAAAGGATTGGTGCCTTTCTAGAGATGGGGTGGGCAGGGGTGCGTTCAGCATTTGGAATGGTGAATTTGAACTTGCACGTGACGGAGTTGGGTTTTGAATTTAGAACCTTTTCCCTTTTCGTAAAATCATCTCAACCTTGCCTGTCTTTTTGTGGTTTTTTGTTGTTGTTTTTTATGGTTGAGGGGGCTGTGTTTATTTTACTATATAGAAAGTGGGGAGGAAGAGACTTTACTCTCAAGGTTCTTTGGTCTAATAATCAAACGTGAGACAGATTAGCAAGAGAAAATAACCAAATTTAATACATTCATGTATACAGGGACCCCACATACATGAGAGAGTCAGAGACAGAAAGCGAACATCGGTAGGAATAGGGAAGGGTCTTTGGGGGCTTCAAAGGGCCATTGCAGGATGATGAGAGCAGATGTTTAGTAAATACAAGTCTGACAATCTCCCATATGGACAGGGCCCCCAATTTGAGGTTCTTCCAGGTAGTGAAGGGAGGGGCAGAAGTTTCTCCTGAGCCTGAAGCTAAAATTGCCCTTAGCTCAAAACAATCTGCACACCACAGAAGCACATCTTGGGGTGACCAGCACTGAACCCCCATAGTATCATGGGTTTTAGCAGAAATGATGTCATTTGGGGGCTGCGGTTTTCTCTTTAACACCTAAGTTCTGGCTGGTCTGATAATCAAGTTGACATGAGACAGGTTAATAGCAGGGAAAAAAAACAACTTAAAGTTCAATAACATGTACACATAAGAGACACCCAAGGTAACTGAGTAACTCACCAAAATGGTGGGTGCCAGCACCTTAAGTGCCATCTTCAGCTAAAGCCAAAAGGAGGTGTTGGGGTGAGGAGGCAGTTTTGGAGGTTACCAGGAAAAGCTCACCAAGCCCGAGTGAGATTGTTACTAGGTTCAAGTCCCTGCCTTCTCCATTGTAAGTTTCGAGAGCATTAGCTACCTTCCTCTCCCAGGTACAGTGAGGAAAACACCCTTACACATAGACTCCCCTTCTGAATGGGACCGTCCTTGTACAAAGGGCAACTTCTAATTGGTTTTCAGAGCTCCTCGTCTGCTGTTTCTTAAAATTCACCAGCCTGGAGTAATATCCCCGGAGACGCAGATTGTTGGACGGCAAACTGCTCCCCTCCACAGGAAGATGGTGCAGGGAGTAGAGGGAGCTGTGAGGAAACCTCACAGGCCAGGAAGATGCCCTGGACGCGATATTTTTGCAGTAGAAGGAGGAGGACCCACGAAAGCCCTGCCTGAAGGCGGGACACGGTGGGGACGGGGATTGGGCAGCGAGATGCTGGGGGCACGCGCAGCTGCCCTGGGTTTTGGCGACCGAGTCCCTGACTCAGGTCGGGAGGAGGAGGCGCCGATGGTGGTGAAGAGGACCATTGGGATCCACTGGAGTAGGTGGAGCTGGGAAGACATTTTTTTTTTCTTTCAAAAAAAAAATGGTGAAAAGTACAACATAAAGTTCACCATCTTCACTATTTTTAAGCATGTTGTTCAATAAGTATATTCACATTGTTGTGAAATAGATCAAAACTTTTTCATCTTGCAAGACTGGAATTCCATACCCATTATACAACAACTCCCCACTCCGCTCGTCTAAGCCCCTGGTAGCCACCATTCTACTTTCTGTTTCTATGCACTTGACTAGTACAATGACAGTCTTTTTGTGACTGACTTATTTCTCTCAGCATAATGTGTTCAGGGTTCACCCATGTTGTACCATGTCACAGGAATTCCTTTTTAAGGCTGAATTCTATTGCACTGTCAACTTCACAACATCCAAACCTATAGAGGATATTTGTAAGAGTTTATTTGAACCAAGCTGACAACATACACCAGGGAGTAAGATCTCAAATGCCCCTGAGAATAAGAGTTTTGCAATGTCTTTTGTGCGAGATTAAGGAGGGGAAGTAAAGCAGATTAAGTGAAGGTGGAAGACAGCAAGGGGAGGGGATTGGATTACAGGATAGTTAACAAGATTATGTGCTTGCTTAAGGGTTAATACTCCTTTTAGGGGTATTACTTCTGGCATTTCAAAGGTGTGTTAACCTAGATACCCAAGGACAATGGACAGGGCTGGCTTAAAACCTTTCACTAAAGAATTTAGAGGCCTGGGGGGTCACAACCCACCCAGACCTGCCCAGTTAGGAATTTATGATCAGATCGCCCTGTGAGGTGACTTTCATAGAATCCCTTTTTCTCGTCCACAGTATGGACATGTCACATTTAGTTTTTTCATCTATTGATGGACACATGAATTGCTTGTACTTCTCGGGGAGGGGGAAGAATTCCCCCCCCTTCTACCTTTTAGTTCTTAATGCTGGACGAGTAATAATATAGTAAAACCAACACAAGATCACAGTAACAGAATGTTAACAAAAGTTCCAAAACAAAGTAAAAGACAGTGTTATTCAGATATGATTTGCAAATCAGGGACCTCGCCCTCGGTATGAATGGAAGACATGCTCCAAAATGGAAGGGATAGACCATGGTTTCTAAAGGCAAAAGTGCCAGGAGCTAATGATCCCAGAACCGAGTTGCTAAGGTTTCCCTTAAGTACCACAAACGTACATCATCGGTTTCTGACTAGTGGGGGCAACTGGAAAATTTGGTGGTCAGCAAATGGGGCTGTGGTTTAAGAACAGTGGGTAGCATATGAGTAGGCATTTGTCAACCTCCTACTTCAGGGGTCGGCAAACTTTTGAGATGAAAGAGCCAATCCTGTCCCTCAGAACAATTTAAAAATTACTTGAGACCCAAAAAAAACAAATGAAATCACCATTATGTGAATAATATCCTTGGGTTTTTTTTGTTTGTTTGTTTGTTTTTTGGGTTTTTTGTTTGTTTGGTTTTTTTTGAGGGCAGTGTCACTGGCCCTCATATGTGGGACCCGAACCAGGGCCGCTGGCTTCCCAAGCCAGCGCTTAACCACCGCGCCACTCGGCCGGCCCTGAATAATATCCTTTTAAATTTTTATAAATGAAACTATGATAGTTTTATTTTCATTTTCAATTTTGCTTCAGAGCCACTTGTATGTACCCAAAGAGCCGCAGTTTGTCAACCTCTGTCCTAGTTCCAGTTCGGGCTTGTAGAACAAAAGTTTTTGGGTTACTTATCAACAGAAATCAAACAGCACAAAGAGACTTTTTTTTGGCCATTTCCAAGGCCTAGGAACAGAGTCATGCTCTGTAAGCAGCCTCAGAGCTCAAACTCCAAACATCCAAATTTTGAGACACAAACTATGGTACTAAAAGTTCATAGAAGACCTCAAGCAATTTCCTACATGCGCACTGGATAATCACAACATGATGCTCAGATCACAAAATGAGGGTTGAAGAAATGATCAAAGTAGGCACCTCTTTATACTTTTTAGGCAGACAATACATTTGTGAGGAATTGACAAAACAAAGTCGCTGCTCATTAGCAGGAATCTAAGCAGGTTTGGGCTTGGGCAGTATGTTGCTACCCGGGGTACATGGTTTGTTGCACAGCCTTTCTCCCTCCGGATTGCTTAACTCGCGTGATAAGATGTCTCAGCCCTCAGGAGCAGGGAGGGCTCCGACCATATGGAGAGTCATCTCCTGCTTTTAGGGCCACAGAGGAGACTCAGGGCTCCTCCACTCCTGCTGCCTCTCGGGTGACCTTAGTTGGAAATAATCTAAACACCACTGTAGGATATTGGGGGGCGGCCTGCCCTGGGCCCGATACTCCTTTTGGCTGTTGTGCTGCTGTAAATGTGAGGGTGCAAATATGTCACAGAGATCCTGTTTTCAGTTCTTTTGGGTGCGCACCCAGAAGTGGGCTTGCTGAATCACAGGAATGCTTCTGAACCCAGCCTGAGGCTCTGAAAGCTCTTGACTCCATATCAGAGGCTACACTTGAGGGAGTCCGTGCCTCTCTGTGAGGAGAGCAGACTCACCCCTGGGCTCCATCTACCTGTCCGAGGAAGCAGAGGTTGACCTCATGTCTGGGGCACTGGGCCCCACCCCGGCCTGCCCCCTACAGGCACACACGCAAACACTGCGTGCTGGCCCAGGCCAGGCCAGCATAATTGGAGAAACAGACAAGGTCATGTTGTCCCTAAAACCCCACACTTTTCCACAGCACAAGACTCAGCCCAGTGCCTGTCTGCCTGCCCAGGCCAGGCCAGTGAGAAGCCGTGCGGATGACCAGGCAGCATCAAAAAGCTAACCAGGCCCCTGGCTAGGCCCAGTGCCTTCCTTGCACCCAACTTCCTTCACCACCCAGAACTCAGTCTGGCCCCAAGTGGCTCTGAAGAGACTGAATCAATAAGGTGAACAAAGGAGTAATAGGGCCCCCTTGACTGCAGGGGCAGAGGGCTGGGGGTGGACACAGGACACTGCATGCTCCTCACCCCCAGGGCACCTGCCCCGGCCCCCACCCTACCTCGGGGAGACAGGTGGGACCTGTCCTGAGCAGCGTGGTCCTGCCTTTTTCAAACACCTGCCTCAGGCTTGGCCACACCTGTCACCTCCCTTCTGCCATTAGAACAGGAGCTGAATCTGAGAGACTGCCTGGGGCACTGGGAGGGATATGGAGACTTTTACAGCCAGGGATAAAGAGCGCCCTCCATTTAAGCCCAGGCTGCAGGCACTGACTGCAGCTGGTACTCTGGTGGATCAGCCTTGCCCAGGTGCCAGCCTCTCCAAGGTGCTGGCCTCTCCAGAGTCCCAGGCCTGCCACCTTCTCACCATCCCACCATCATGCAGGGGGCCTGGCAGCTGTTGCTGCTGGGCCTGACGGTGCAGCTCGGTCTCAGCATCATTCCAGGTAATGAGGCACCTCCCAGCCGCTCTTCATACAAGAGAGCTCCCCCAAAGCTGACCCAGTGTCCCTCTCCCCTCGGCCAGTTGAGGAAGAGGACCCAGCCTTCTGGGACCGCCAGGCAGCCCAGGCCCTGGACGCCGCCAAGAAGCTGCAGCACATCCAGACGGCCGCCAAGAACCTCATTCTCTTCTTGGGGGACGGTGAGTGCAAGGCCTGTACAGCCCCCCACAACTGCCACAGCCCAGGCACCCAAGGCTGCCAGTAACCCCAGGCCAGCCCTCAGGACTCTGGCCTGACATGGTTCTGCTCCTTCAGGTATGGGGGTGTCCACGGTGACAGCCGCTCGGATCCTAAAGGGGCAGCAGAAGGGCAAGCCGGGACCAGAGACCCCCCTGGCCATGGACCGATTCCCATACTTGGCCCTGTCCAAAGTAAGGGCTGAGTGACCTCAGGGTGCCCCACACCCTGGGGATGGGGGGGATGGCAGGAGGGAAGGCCCCAGAAGAGTTGGGGCCTGAGTTAGGGGCCCAGAGTGGAGCTGAGGGTGTCTCTGTCCCCAGACATACAACGTGGACAAAAGTGTGCCAGACAGTGCAGGCACAGCCACGGCCTACCTGTGCGGGGTCAAGGCCAACTACAGGACCATTGGTGTGAGTGCAGTAGCTCACCACAGCGAGTGCAACACAACACGTGGCAACAAGGTCATCTCCGTGATGAACCGGGCCAAGAAAGCAGGTGGGCTTGGGGCCAGCTTGGTGGGCAGGGGCAAGGCTCAGAGACCTCCGTGGCTCACCCTGACCTCTGCCACCCTCAGGGAAGTCAGTAGGGGTGGTGACGACAACGAGGGTGCAGCATGCCTCGCCAGCCGGCACCTACGCACACACGGTGAACCGTAACTGGTACTCTGACGCCGACATGCCTGCCCAGGCACTGATGGAGGGCTGTCAGGACATCGCCGCCCAGCTCATCTCTAACATGGACATTGATGTGCGTCCTGAAGGGGAATGGGAGCCGGGCAGAGGGCTGGGCCACCCACAGCCTGAGCCCTGGGGCCTGGCTGGGGCTCTGGGGGCTCTGGGGGTGGGGGTGAAGGGGTAGAAGGAACAATCTTTCAGGCCATTGCCACCCAGCTTGTGGGGCGACCTGAGGGCTGGTGAGCAGGGACCATGGGCTGGCCGGGCCCCAAGCCCACCTGTCCTAATCGTCTCCCTCCAGGTGATCCTGGGTGGAGGCCGCCAGTACATGTTCCCCAAGGGGACCCCAGACCCTGAGTACCCAGCTGATGCCACACATAGTGGAGTCAGGAACGACGGTCGGAACCTGGTGCAGGAGTGGGAGGCCAAGTACAAGGTGATGGGGGCTCGTGGGTGCCGGGGAAGAGGAGGGACAAGGGCAGGGCTGCCGGTCGTAGGACTGTGGTCTGACGCTGGTTCTGTCCCTCCCAGGGTGCCCGGTATGTGTGGAACCGAACGGCGCTCCTCCAGGCATCCGAGGACCCCTCTGTAACACACCTCATGGGTAATGACCACCTCCCCACTCCTGCCTTCCTGCCCTCTCCTCCCGGGTCCGCAGACGGCCAAGCATTTGTGCAGAGAGTCTGTGCGCTGATGCCATGCCACCTCGCCAGTCACTGCCAACCCCCTTTCCCATAGGCCTCTTTGAGCCAAAAGACATGATGTATGAGGCATACCGAGACCCCAAGCAGGAACCATCCCTCACGGAGATGATACAGGCAGCCTTGCGCCTGCTGGGCAGGAACCCCCGTGGCTTCTATCTCTTTGTGGAGGGTGAGTGAGTGGTAGCCCCTCGCTGAGCAGAAGAGTGAAGGGGTCTCAGGGCAGGTTCCCCATTACCCACCTCCGCTGTGGTCTTCCTGCAGGCGGTCGCATTGACCATGGTCATCATGAGACCAGAGCTTACCTGGCTCTGACCGAGGCTGTCAGTTTCGATGATGCCATTGAGAGGGCCAGCCAGCTCACAAGCGAGAAGGACACGCTGACCCTTATCACCGCTGACCACTCTCACGTCTTCACTTTCGGTGGCTACCCACTGCGTGGGAGTTCCATTTTCGGTAGGTCCAGGGAGAGTGGCAGGTGCTGTTTCCTAAATGACGTGGCAGAAATTGCTCTGAGCCCGGTTGCTCATCTGTCAAACGGAGTCCTGATAGCAATGGCCACGTGGGGTTCTGGTGCAGATCAAGCCACTGAACAGGCAAGAAGCACCTGGGTTAGCCCACAGGGGGTGCTGCATAGCTGTGCTCAACGCCATCACCTGTCCTCTTGCAGGGCTGGCTCCAGAGGAGGCCTCAGATGGAAAGACCTACACCGCCCTCCTTTATGCCAATGGCCCAGGCTACGCGCTCAGCGGGGGCTCCCGGCCCAATGTCAGCGACAGCCAGAGCAGTGAGTGCACTGGATTGGGAGGGCCGGCTGGGGGCACCACCATTAGGAACTCATAGGAAGGTGGAGCTCCCCGCAAGGCCCTGAATCCCCACTCTGAACCCATATCCCCTGGCCAGGTACCCACGATTACCAGCAGCAGACGGCTGTGCCCCTGTCTTCGGAGACCCATGGCGGAGAGGATGTGGCAGTGTTCGCGCGCGGCCCGCAGGCGCACCTGGTGCACGGCGTGCAGGAGCAGACCTTCGTGGCGCACGTCATGGCCTTCGCCGCCTGTCTGGAGCCCTACACTGCTTGTGGCCTGGCGCCCCCGGGCAGCTCCCCCGCCAGCCCCACTGCCGGCCCCGGCGCCCGCCCCACCGACGCCGCACACCCCGGGCAGGCCGCAGGCGCGTCCCTGACTCTGCTGGCAGGGGCCCTGCTGCTGCTGCTTGGGGCTAACGTGCCCTGACCTCCCCCAACCTCCACGGCCACAGGGCCCCCACCCCTTCTGTGCCCGCACACCATCTCTGGGTCCCCTGCCTCCCGGGGGTTCGACCACAGGCCCGCCCAAAGCCTCCAGCCCCAAGCCCACCAGGGGCCCCTATGTTCTGACCTTCAACTATTGGCACTAAGGGAGTCTCAGCTGACTCAGTGCTGCCCCAGCCCTCCCCGCGGGGGCCAGACTCGGGGCACCTTGGAGGCTGAGGCAGTGGCTTTCCTGTGACATCCATGGTCCTGCCCACCTCTCTGGACTCTGCCCCCATCCTGCCCGGACAGGGCCGGCTCCCTGTCACCCTGCAACCATCCCTGGGAGCACCTTCCTGGCTGAGGAAACTGCTGAGGCTGATGCCCAGGGGGCTTTAACACAAAGTGCCCCACCCCGGAACCCTTGCCACTACGCAGAGGGATAGATGGCAACACAGAAAGGAGAGACTTGTCCCAAGTCAGTGGCTACTGAGATGGTCACTCCCTAATGCCCATCCCGGCTGGGAAAGCCAAGGAGCTTTGGGAAGCTGGGTGCAGGGCAGACAGCCGCAAAGCAGCCCTTGCCCCCTCACTGAGGCCATCTGGACGCCGGACACAGGTGTGTGAACAGCAGATGCCCCATAGTCCCGTGGCCTCTAATCAAATATACCTTTATACAATGTGATGCTAGTGGTGCTGTGTTCTACAGTGAATGAGGGAGGGGCATATCACTGAAGCCCGATCTGTGAGGGGCGGCCTGAGGAGCAGACAGCTGAGCAGAGCCAGAAGGAAGGAGGGCTTGAGCAATGCCTGCAAGGGCCCAGAGACAGCCAGTGAGATCCCGTGCCCAGAGCTGGACCAGGCTGAAGGTGGAGGAGGGTTAAAGAGGGATGAGCATCGATGAGGAGGAGCTGGAGCTGGATCCACACTGTGGGTGCCATCAGCCGGCTTTGAGCAGGGACATAACATGACCTGACTCTGGCTACTTCGGGAGAAGAGTCTGTTCTGTTTTGTTTTCTTGGAGGGAGAGCAGCAGAGGTAGGAAATGGGAAACCACGGGGTGGGGTGGGGGAGTAAACACCAAACATGTCTGACCTCCATCCCACATCCCACACCCTGGAGCGCCTGCTCCAGTAAAGCTGCACTTACTGACCATCTGACCCGCCCCAACGGAAACGTTTAAAAGAATTCCAGAAAGGTGAAATCAACCATATTTTTCAATATGGTTTTATAGAATTACACATTTATTTGTACAAGGGACTTTGCTCTCACTAGAAATATTGATATGATTGAGTCCGCTTCCTTATTTACTAAAATCTTGATGTAACACTGTAACATCAACTCAAAGGCCTCTTGGGGCAGTTTATTTCAAGTCTGGATTTTAGGGACTGTCACACATGAACGACATCATTAGCTGGGCTTGCTGAGCCATCATATTCATTTAAAACGCTGTCCATAAATTACGCAAAAGCTTTTCTGAAAACCCAGCTACTATTTGTCTTCCCTATTGTCACTTAGTTGGTCTTACCAACCAATGGGAAGGTGCCCCATGTTTGTTTCATAAATGGGTTTAAAACCCAAGGAGACCATACACTTCAAAACTCTATAGGTTCTAAAAACGTTATTCTAGAATTACTGGTGATGGCCACACAACTTGAAACATTCCAAAAACCATTGAACTGTATCCTTTCAGATGATGGATTTTATGGTATGTAAGTTATGTCTAGATTTTATAACACAGATTCTGCTCCCAATGTTTTTTTGTTTTGTTTTGTTTTTAAAGATTTTACTGGGGAATTGGAGGGGAACAGCGTTGGGGAATCGGGGAAGGGGAACAGACAAGTTGCTGTCCTTTTGTTCTTCAGTCTAGTTGCGGAGGACGTTGCTTCACTGGCCCATGTTGGTATCAGCATTGCGCTCTTCCCGGATGAGGCAGATAGGTCGCTGGTCTCTGGGTGTCGCTCACCGTGGCTATTGGCAGCTCACACTAGCTGCCAGCCCCTCACACTGGCTGCTGGCCACTCACTGTAGCCTATGGCAGCCCACTGCAGCAGGGGCTGCAGCCTACTCCATCACCCGGGGCTCGCACAGCCCAGCTCCAGGTGGAGCTGTTGTTCACCATCTTAGCTGTAGAGGGCAGTGTCACTGGCCCTCATATATGGGATCCGAACCCGGGCCTCTGGCATCCCAAAACCAGCTCTTAACCAATGCTCCACTCGGCCGGCCCCCAAGGTTTTTAAATGTGTAGGTATGTGTGTGTTTATTAGTCAAGCACTTGGTTGGCCACAAATTCATGTCCATGGAAACATGTCTAACATCTGTTGAATATGTTTACCTCAAAGGGGCACATGCACGGAATGTGTTTTTTTAAGGTTTTCATTGGGTGCCTAAGACCGATAGCTCTTGTCACCTCAAGAAATGTCAGCACATTGGTTTTTAAGAGGAGGGGAAGTTGGGAAGGGACAGAAGAAAACTCATGGCAGCCCTTTCCAATGCTTTGCCATAAAGATGACTCCTGTGTGGCCAGAAAGTTTCCATGGTCACACCTGGTTTTGTTACTGTGAGCAGCACACCTCATGGCCAGGCTCTGCTCACCAGAAGCTGCTTCGGTGGGAAGATCCTGGGACCTCTAACATGAGCTGGCAATTCCCCCTTTTGGTCATAAATCAGTCTGAAGGATGCATTGATGACCAACCTCATGGTCAGTCAGTGTGGTCTCACAGCGCTAGGAAGGTTCATTCCTAGGAAGTCTCAGTATCGAGGTCTTCTTGACCTTTGGGGATGGGGCAATCCCGTAACCACAGAATGTGAGTTAAGGTCGAGTTTTCCCTTTTTGGGCAGATCAGTGGAAGGCAGTCAGCTCATATGGCCTTCATTGTGAAAACACTCTGGATCATTTCTATCCTGGGAATGATCATGATCCGAGCTTTGCCGCCTCTCATTTTTCTGGATTTTGCATCTACTACGCCATTTACATAAGCTATAAAAAGAATATTAACAGTTATCTTATACATCTTCAGTAGCCATAAACAGTTGGACTATATAGAAAAACCCAAAGAACAAAGATAACTATTATTATGACTAATATCATTAGCAGACAGGTAAAGACAATCAAAACAAAACGGACTCTGAATTCAACATCAATCCGTGGGTAGACCAGCCTTGTCGATGCCTTGGGATAGCTGTCCACCCCTGGTGTTAGCAGCTTTTCATCCTAGAGGAGTCTTGGATGTTTGTTTGTAGGCAGAGGCGAGTGTCAGAGACAGCGGTAGACGTCCATTCGTGGTTAGGCGCCTTTTTTAGATGAGAAATGTGAATCCATGAGTTCATCCCTTTAAGGGTAGTTGCACATGGATTAGCAACACCTGGTAAGGTCTCTTCCAGCGAGGTTGGAGAGAGTCTTTGATGTCTCTTCCAATAGACAAAATCTCCTGGTTTTAACCATGGTACTTGAAGTCTTTATCTCCCAGGAGTGCACTGTAAAATGAATCAGTTACTAAATTATCATTTTCTTTAAGCTGGTTAATGAGTCCTTGACATAATGCGGAATGTCTCCTTTTAGTAAGGTTGACTCATATGTCCATTCATGTAGATGAAGAGGATGACCAGTGACTGTTTCATAAGGAGAAAGGCCAAAGGGCTAGACCTAAGGCTGAGGAGTGTGATAGGGAAAGCATTTGGCCAGAGAGATTAAAAGCTTCTGAATGGGCTGGCCGAGTGGCGCGGTGGTTAAGCGCTGGCTTGGGAAGCCAGCAGCCCCGGTTCGGTCCCACATATGAGGGCCAGTGACACCGCCCTCAAAAAAAAAAAAAGAAGAAGCTTCTGAAAATGCAGCTAGTTGAGTTTTAATTGTACCATTGGTATGTTCCACCAATAAGAGGACTGGGGGTGACAGATTTTATCTGTTGAAAAAGACATCAATAATGGTTCTGTAGAATTGGCTAAATGTTACAGATGGACTGCATTATTTGCTCAGTGAAATGAGTCCCTGGGTCCCTATGCAACTCAGATGGAATTCCCCAACTAGGAATTCTTTTTTCCAAGAACTTCCCTACCATTAAGGCTGTTGCTCTCCTGCAAGGGAATGCCTCAACCCAATCGAAAACATACAAATCATGACTAACATATTTGTATCCTTGAGATACAAGCCGATTACCATACCTCAAATGGACCTAAAGGAAGTAGGAACTGTCCCTGGGATCCGCGGAGTGGTTTTCTAGGGTTATATTTCGGACAGAGAGAACACCTGCTCTACACTTTATGAGCCACAGTGGGGGGAGGTTTCCATTAATATTGGTAACTCCATGAAATCATCTTTTCAGGACGCCATGTGTTAGCTCTCGCACATGTTGGACTATATGTAGCTAACTGAGCCCCAATAGGTAAGATTGATTTCTCATTGGGTCCAAGCCATACCTGTTTTTCTGGATCAGAGCTTCCCCTTTTTTGTTGCCATCATGTCTTTTCTTCTTCTGTAGCTGTCTTTTGGAACCATTAAAGAAAACCTTTTATTGATTTAGCAGGGAGCAAAGAACATTCTTGTGTCCAGGTAATTTGATTGTTTACTGCTGCTTGTTTCACTGCAGCATCAGCTAAATTGTTTTCTTTTTCTTCCATGGTGGTAGCTTCAGAATGTCCTGGAATTTTGATATTTGCCAATTGTCTTGGTTGCTGTACCATATCTAATAATTCTGCAACCTGTTTTCCATTCTTTATGATCTGCCCTGAGGAAGTTAAGAAGCCTTGTTGCTTCCATACCATTCCAAAGTCCTGAGCTACACCAAAGGCATATCGACTTTCAGTGTAAATATTGGCTACTTGATCTTTGGACAATTGACAAGCTTGAGTTAGAGCCATTATTTTTGCTTGTTGGGCAGATCTTATTCAGGTAAATGAGAACTTTCAGTTACATCTACCAAGGAAGTTACCACATATCCAGCTTGGTAAGGTCCCTGTTGCAACGTCTTTGAGATAAGATCCATTTGTAAACCAAAATAACTCAGCATTATCAATAGGAGTTTCCTGTAAATCATTCCTAGGAACAAGAAGGTGGTCAGTAAGTACAATGCAATGATGGGTTTTTTCATCCTGTGAAGATGGTAGCAAAATTGCTGAGTTAAGACTGTTACATCGAGCTAAAGTAATATTAGGCAGAGCAAGCAGGAGTACTTCATAAGAAGCCTGTCAGCTGACTGAGTAATGCTGATGGTGAGAGTATAGAAAAGAATAAGAAACACAAATGATGAAAGGAGCACCCACAGCTAGTTCTTGTTTGCATAATATGGCTGTAGCAGAGATGGCGGTCCTGCAGGGAGAGAGCCCTTTCACTACTGAGTCTACTTGCTGGCTCTAATCCAATAGGACTATGGTGGGCTCCATGTTTCTGAGTTAGAACTCCCAAAGCATTTCCTTCGGTTTCATGTATGAAGGGGAACAAAATAAGTTTATAATTAGGGTGTCCCAGGAACTGGAGCTTTAGATCCAGCTTGTCTCCCTTTGGGGTTCCATTGAATGAGATCAGGTCAATCTGATTTTAGTAAGGCATACAGAGGTGGAGCGATTAATGAAATATTTGGAACCCAGTTGCGCCACTCTCCAGTCAACCGTACAACCCCTCGAAGCTGTTTCTTAGTTCCTAGAAGAGGAAAGGATAGGATTCACCCAAGTTTGTCAGGGAGTGTTCATTAGTAGCTCGTTCTTAGACAGAAGACGGCCAAGGTATTTTTCACTTGGGGCAAACAAAATTGGAGTTTGCCTTTTGAGACCTTATGTCCTTTGAAAGCTAGCTGTTGTAATAGGTAAATTGTGTACTTTTGGGAGTCTAGTAATGTCCTAGAGCATAAAAGTAAATCATCCACATATTGGATTAGAGTAGAGTTTGGGAAAATCAGCATCATTGAAATCAGCCTTTAGTATCTGAGAGAAATGGGTTGGACTCCCCATATACCCCTGGTGTTACCATCCAAGTAAACTCGCAATCTTCCGAGGTATGGCAAAGAGATACTGACTGCCTTTTTCTACAGGAATTGTGAGAAAGGCATTGCATAAATGTCATGAAAAATACTGGTAATCCACAAGAATGGCTGATAATAGGGTACATGGATTTGGAAGCACAGCATGTCCGGGAACACGTATTTTATTTACAGCTCTGAGATCCTGCTCAAATCCCCATCCTTTCCCACAGAGTTTCTTTACAGGAAGGATAGGAGAATGACAGGGGCTCCTGCATGAAATTATAAGCCCCTTTGGAAGTAATCTTGTTTAAGGGGCTTAATTCCAGCCAGAGCATCAGGTCTTGGAGGATATTGGTGAATATTCAGTAGAGGCGAAGTATTGTCAATAGTTATTTTGGTAGGAATGGCTGACGTGATCTTGCCAATATCTGACTGGAAACATCCCAGCGTTCCATAGGAACATCCTGCCACAAACATTCAGTCTCAAGATGAGTTTCCTCTTGGTGGAGATTCCTTTAAAATCATTACTTTCTCAATTGGTTCAGCATCTGATTCATTTACTTGTAAATACATTTCACCTTTTGGAGAAAAGGATATGTGGGACACCATGGGTTTCATGGAAGTCTCGCCCTAATAGGTGAATTGGGGCAGATTTGACTAGTAAACCTGTATGTTGTCCCATAACTCCCTAACTGGAAGGGAGCTGCTTCTGGTTTAAAAACAGACATTGGTGGATTAGCTGCCCCTGTACATTTGTACAGAAGCTTTACTCTGGGGGAGAGGGCGACTTTATTGAGTAGGGTTAAGAACAGATAAAGTAGCCCCAGTATCCACAAGGACCTTAGGAGTTTCCCCTTCTATGGAAATTTCAATTTCTCCTAAAGAATTGTTAAGGAGAAGAGGAAATACCCTCTTGCAATCTCCAGAACAGCCCTATGCTCCTGTCTCTTTTCTTTTTCTAAGTTCCATTTCAGTTTTTTTATAATCCTTCTTAAGATGACCTGGCTTTGGGGGCTGGCCAAGTGGCTCAGTTGGTTAAAAGCACAAACTCTGAGCAACAGAGTCTCCGGTTCAATTCCCACATGGGCCAGTGAGCTGTGCCTGAGCTGAGCTGCCAACAGGTGGCAGGATGGCTCAGCTGGTGAAAGCATGTGCTCCTAACAAGACTGCTGGTTCGACTCCCTCATGGGATGGTGGGCTACGCCCACCTGCAACCAAGATTGAATTTGGCACCTTGAGCTGAGCTGCTGATGGGCAGCCTGATAGCAACTGGAGTTGTAGCTGAGTTAGCTGCGCCCTCCACAACTAAGGCTTAAGGACAACAACTTGGCTGTTCTCCTTCCCCCAATTCCCCAACACTGTTCCCCTTCCCCAATTCCCCAATAAAATCGTTTAAAAAAAAAAGACGACCTGGCTTTTTATAGTAAAAGCAGCCTCGTTAAAAAGACCCTCGTGGAAGTCTGACCTGATTGCTTTGTTGCTGGAGCTGTAAACTCATAATTTTAGCAGCTTTATCCTTTTCTTCCTTTTGAATAGTTTTAAATAATTGATGGGACAGACTTGCTAGTTTATCAGCATGTGTGGTCATCCAGTTTAATTCATTTTGTTTAATCAGGGTTACAAGCTCCCCATCTAATCCTTCCAGAGATTTTCAGTTGAACATTGGATGATTTTGATGATCCTTAAAACTGTCTGGAGACAATTGTGAATATTGTTTGAAAGTTTTTTTCAGAACATTCGAAGAAATCAAGTATGATTTCATCAGGTTTTCATCTATGTTGCTAGATTTTCATCCAGTCTATTTTCTGGGGAAACATCTCAGGGATGGTTTGGTGAAGCCGGTGAGCTAATCCCTTGCATTTTTGTTTTTCCAGCCTGATTCTCTTTGTTTTTAGAAAATTCTTCATAGGAGTTTTCCAGCAGCACTCATTTAGCCATTCAGCTGCTTTGCTCTCAGAAACCAATAGGTAAATTAATTGAAACAGGTCAGAATAGCTGGGACCATATCTTCCACAAATTAAATTGAATTCTCAAATTCCTTTGTGAACTGAATGGGGTCTTAAAAAGGATCAGGAAAATCTTTAGTTAGAGTCCTTAATTCTGCTTCAGTCAAGGGGAGTAAAGTATTGCTAGTTTCCCTTGTCCTAAGACTGGTTTTCTCTAAAGGGAGCTGTTAGAATTTCTGGTTTTCTAGCCTATTATGGTCTGGCTTTCTAATCTTACTTTTCTCTAAGCCAGTAGACAGTGGTGGAGGAGGAGGTGGAGAGCAAAGGAGAGGCAGAGGAGAAACGGAGGACAAGTCCAGAAAAGGGAGCTCAGAAAGTAGTGGGGTGCTTGTAGAAAAGGGAGAAGTGGGTGTTGGCATTGAGCAGTTTCAGAATCCTTCTTTAGTTCAGAAACTGTCTCTAAAAGTTTCTTATCAGGTTCCTGAAGAGAAACTTTACAAGGTCTGACAGTTAAGTTTGCAAACTGGCCACAGTGTGCTTACACTGGGCAGTGCTGTACAAACAGCTCGGTAAGGTTTCATAACCTTGGTGTATCAGTGTCTCAAAGATGTGTTCATGTTGACATGTGGTGGTGTCTTGCTGAGTGGAGTTCATTATTATGCGTGTTGGTGTGTGCTGTTATGAGAATGTCTGAGCTTAAATTAGAGCAACGAACAAACATTACATTTCTTGTTTGTTTTATTGTTTGCTTATTTGTTTTTTAGAGGGCAGTGTCACTGGCCCTCATATGTAGGACCTGAACCGGGGCTGCTGGCGTCTCAAGCCGGCGCTTAACCACCGCACCACTCGGCCGGCCCAACACATTACATTTCTTGTTAAACTTGGCAAGAGTGGAAGTTAAATCAGGGACGTATTAATCCAAGTTTATGGAGATCATGCTATGAAGAAAATGGCAGTGTACAAATGGATTAAACATTTTTCTGAGGGGAGAGAATGCGTCACTGATGAAGAGAGGTCAGGGCGGCCAGTAACGAGCAGAACTGATGAAAACATGGCAAAAATTTGTCTAATTGTGGATCAAAATCGTTGGCTGACTGTGAGAAGCATAGCAGACCAAGTAAACATCCACAGAGAAACAGTTAGGAAAATCTTAACTGAAAATCTTGGCATGAGAAAAGTGGGTGCAACGATGGTCCTGAAGGAGCTCATTGATGGACAAAAGCAAAAGAGAGTTGCAGTTTGCCAAGACTTTTTGTAGAGGCAAGACGATGTTTTGGTCCATGTTATCACTGGTGATGAAACATGGGTGTACCGATATGACCCTGAAACAATGAGTTAAAATGCACAATGGAAGTTACCCAATTCTCCACGACCAAAAAAGTTCCATCAGTTCAAATCAAGAGTCAAAATGATGTTGCTAACTTTTTTTGATATCAGAAGGATTATTCATTCTGACTTTGTACCAACTGGACAAACAGTTAACCAAGTTTACTATCTGGGAGTGCTGAAAAGACTGCATGAAAAAGTTAGATGAAAACAACTTGAACTTTTCGTTAACAATTCATGGTTCTTGCATCACAAGAATGCACCAGCTCACACAGCACGGTCTGTGAGGGAGTTTTTAGCCAGTAAACAAAAAACTGTATTGGAACAACCTCCTTACTCACCTGATCTGACTCCCAATGACTTCTTTCTTTACCCAAAGATAAAGTAAATATTGAAAGGAAGACATTTTGATGACATTCAAGACATCAAAGGTAATACGATAATAGCTCTGATGGTCATTTCAGAAAAAGAGCTCCAAAATTGCTTTGAAGAGTGGACTCTAGGTGCTGGTACTGGTGCATAGCTTCCCAGGGGGAGTCCTTCAAAGGTGGTCATAGTGATATTCAGCAATGAGCTATGTAGCACTTTTTCTAGGATGAATTCTCAAACTTGATTGTCAAACTCATCTAAGAGTTCAGAGACAGTCTTTAAAATTTTCTTAACTTCCTACAGAGAAGACATTTTATCTGTGTTCCTTTTAGAGTGTTCTATTTTTCAATCAGGTGAGCATCCCATTCATTCAGTTCAATTTTAGAGTCTGCTTTTCCCACTGAGCACACAAAAAATTAATTTAGAGGTATTGAAAGTGCCCCATTTTGCCCATCTGAAGGTGATATCACTTTTTTTTTTTTGAGGGCGGTGTCACTGGCCCTCATATGTGGGACCCAAACCGGGGCCGCTGGCTTCCCAAGCCAGTGCCCAACCACCACGCCACTTGGCTGGCCCCTGAAAGTGATATCACTTTTAGTTAAATCTCCCCATTTCTGTAGATACTCGCAGTTGAGGCTCCATGAGAATTGTACATAAAGATTGCTGGAGTACAAAAGGAAGGCTGACTGTTGTGGAGCTTGTAAGTCTTGAGGCAGGATTTCCCACATTAATTTTAATTTTTCTTTTGAGCTAACTAAAAAAAATCAAAAGCAACCACTTTTGGTTGCTCAAATAAAATCAGGAACTGATACTTAAAGCAGGTAAGTTAGGGATTTCAAGAGAAATTTCACACAAGTTCACCCGATGTGAAGCAGGGAGCTGGTGGGGCAAAATGGGCCCCTGCTGGTACCTAGCACCATGGTCCTGGGTGGGCTTCTTGGGAATTCTGCTGGTTATGCCAACTAAATGCCAAAGTAAGAATGTTCAGACTTGTAGAGAATTTTTATAAAAATTTATTTGAGCCAAACAAAGGATATACCTATAAGCAAGATCTCAACAGACTGAGAAACAAAAATGTTTCCTAGAATGGCAATTTGAAGCTTCCCTTTTGCACTTGGAATTAAGAAGAAAATGTAAAAAAAGATAACATGAGGGTGGGAGAAAGCAAGGCAGGGATTGGATTGCAGGATAGTTGACAAGATGATGTGCTTCCTTGAGGGTGGTTATGCTTCCAAGGGGTCTGAAAACGAGGTGTTTCCAAGGTGTGTTAACCTAGATGCACAGGAACGGCAGACAGGGCTTGCTTATGCAAAGATAAATTTTTACTAAACAAGTTCTATGCTTGGGGTGTGAATACCCACCAGGACAAGCCCAGTTAGGAATTTATGATCAGATCACTTCCTGAGGTTAATTTCTGTAGAATCCCTTATGATTCACCTCCCTCAGCACACAGAAGCAACACTGGCCCCAACTGGCTCTCATGAAATACTGGACAAATGAGATGAAGGAAGAAGTAACAGTTCCCCAAGACTGCGGGAGACAGAGTTGAGGTAGCCCCCATCAGGACACTGCATGCTCCTCACCCTCAGGGCATCTGCACCCTGTCACCACCTTACACTGAGGAGGCCCTGGGGCCTGTCCTGAGCAGGATGACCTGCCTTTTTCAGAAAATGTGTCCTGAGTTTGGCCACGCCCTGTCACCTCCTTTCTGCCAGCAAGGCAGGGGTGTGGTCAGGGAGGCTACCAGGGCACTGGGAGGGACATGGAACCTTTAATAGCCAGGGATAAAGTCCTCCCATGATTTGAGCCCAGGGAACACACACTGACTGCAGCTGGTACTCTGGTGGATCAGCCTTGCCCAGGTGCCAGCCTCTCCAAGGTGCTGGCCTCTCCAGAGTCCCAGGCCTGCCACCTTCTCACCATCCCACCATCATGCAGGGGGCCTGGCAGCTGTTGCTGCTGGGCCTGACGGTGCAGCTCGGTCTCAGCATCATTCCAGGTAATGAGGCACCTCCCAGCCGCTCTTCATACAAGAGAGCTCCCCCAAAGCTGACCCAGTGTCCCTCTCCCCTCGGCCAGTTGAGGAAGAGGACCCAGCCTTCTGGGACCGCCAGGCAGCCCAGGCCCTGGATGCCGCCAAGAAGCTGCAGCACATCCAGACGGCCGCCAAGAACCTCATTCTCTTCTTGGGGGACGGTGAGTGCAAGGCCTGTACAGCTCCCCACAACTGCCACAGCCCAGGCACCCAAGGCTACCAGTAACCCCAGGCCAGCCCTCAGGACTCTGGCCTGACATGGTTCTGCTCCTTCAGGTATGGGGGTGTCCACGGTGACAGCCGCTCGGATCCTAAAGGGGCAGCAGAAGGGCAAGCCGGGACCAGAGACCCCCCTGGCCATGGACCGATTCCCATACTTGGCCCTGTCCAAAGTAAGGGCTGAGTGACCTCAGGGTGCCCCACACCCTGGGGATGGGGGGGATGGCAGGAGGGAAGGCCCCAGAAGAGTTGGGGCCTGAGTTAGGGGCCCAGAGTGGAGCTGAGGATGTCTCTGTCCCCAGACATACAACGTGGACAAAAGTGTGCCAGACAGTGCAGGCACAGCCACGGCCTACCTGTGCGGGGTCAAGGCCAACTACAGGACCATTGGTGTGAGTGCAGCAGCCCGCGACAGCCAGTGCAACACAACACGTGGCAACGAGGTCATCTCCGTGATGAACCGGGCCAAGAAAGCAGGTGGGCTTGGGGCCAGCTTGGTGGGCAGGGGTAAGGCTCAGAGACCTCCGTGGCTCACCCTGACCTCTGCCACCCTCAGGGAAGTCAGTGGGGGTGGTGACGACAATGAGGGTGCAGCATGCCTCGCCAGCCGGCACCTACGCACACACGGTGAACCGTAACTGGTACTCTGACGCCAACATGCCTGCCCAGGCACTGATGGAGGGCTGTCAGGACATCGCCGCCCAGCTCATCTCTAACATGGACATTGATGTGCGTCCTGAAGGGGAAAGGGAGCCGGGCAGAGGGCTGGGCCACCCACAGCCTGAGCCCTGGGGCCTGGCTGGGGCTCTGGGGGCTCTGGGGGTGGGGGTGAAGGGGTAGAAGGAACAATCTTTCAGGCCATTGCCACCCAGCTTGTGGGGCGACCTGAGGGCTGGTGAGCAGGGACCATGGGCTGGCCGGGCCCCAAGCCCACCTGTCCTAATCGTCTCCCTCCAGGTGATCCTGGGTGGAGGCCGCCAGTACATGTTCCCCAAGGGGACCCCAGACCCTGAGTACCCAGGTAATGCCACACATAGTGGAGTCAGGAACGACGGTCGGAACCTGGTGCAGGAGTGGGAGGCCAAGTACAAGGTGATGGGGGCTCGTGGGTGCCGGGGAAGAGGAGGGACAAGGGCAGGGCTGCCGGTCGTAGGACTGTGGTCTGACGCTGGTTCTGTCCGTCCCAGGGTGCCCGGTATGTGTGGAACCGAACGGCGCTCCTCCAGGCATCCGAGGACCCCTCTGTAACACACCTCATGGGTAATGACCACCTCCCCACTCCTGCCTTCCTGCCCTGTCCTCCCGGGTCCGCAGACGGCCAAGCATTTGTGCAGAGAGTCTGTGCGCTGATGCCATGCCACCTCGCCAGTCACTGCCAACCCCCTTTCCCATAGGCCTCTTTGAGCCAAAAGACATGATGTATGAGATATACCGAGACTCCAAGCAGGAACCATCCCTCACGGAGATGATAGAGGCAGCCTTGCGCCTGCTGGGCAGGAACCCCCGTGGCTTCTATCTCTTTGTGGAGGGTGAGTGAGTGGCAGCCCCTTGCTGAGCAGAAGAGTGGAGGGGTCTCAGGGCAGGTTCCCCATCACCCTCCTCCGCCCCGTGGTCTTCCTACAGGGGGCCAAATCGACCAGGGTCATCATAAAAACAAAGCTTACCTGGCTCTGACCGAGGCTGTCAGTTTCGATGATGCCATTGAGAGGGCCAGCCAGCTCACAAGCGAGAAGGACACGCTGACCCTTATCACCGCTGACCACTCTCACGTCTTCACTTTCGGTGGCTACCCACTGCGTGGGAGTTCCATTTTCGGTAGGTCCAGGGAGAGTGGCAGGTGCTGTTTCCTAAATGACGTGGCAGAAATTGCTCTGAGCCCGGTTGCTCATCTGTCAAACGGAGTCCTGATAGCAATGGCCACGTGGGGTTCTGGTGCAGATCAAGCCACTGAACAGGCAAGAAGCACCTGGGTTAGCCCACAGGGGGTGCTGCATAGCTGTGCTCAACGCCATCACCTGTCCTCTTGCAGGGCTGGCTCCAGAGGAGGCCTCAGATGGAAAGACCTACACCGCCCTCCTTTATGCCAATGGCCCAGGCTATGCGCTCAGCGGGGGCTCCCGGCCCAATGTCAGCGACACCCAGAGCAGTGAGTGCACTGGATTGGGAGGGCCGGCTGGGGGCACCACCATTAGGAACTCATAGGAAGGTGGAGCTCCCCCCAAGGCCCTGAATCCCCACTCTGAACCCATATCCCCTGGCCAGATGCCCACGATTACCAGCAGCAGACGGCTGTGCCCCTGTCTTTGGAGACCCATGGCGGAGAGGATGTGGCAGTGTTCGCGCGCGGCCCGCAGGCGCACCTGGTGCACGGTGTGCAGGAGCAGACCTTCGTGGCGCACGTCATGGCCTTCGCCGCCTGTCTGGAGCCCTACACTGCTTGTGGCCTGGCGCCCCCGGGCAGCTCCCCCGCCAGCCCCACTGCCGGCCCCGGCGCCCGCCCCACCGACGCCGCACACCCCGGGCAGGCTGCAGGCGCGTCCCTGACTCTGCTGGCAGGGACCCTGCTGCTGCTGCTTGGGGCTAACGTGCCCTGACCGCCCCCAACCTCCACGGCCACAGGGCCCCCACCCCTTCTGTGCCCGCACACCATCTCTGGGTCCCCTGCCTCCCGGGGGTTCAACCACAGGCCCGCCCAAAGCCTCCAGCCCCAGGCCCACCAGGGGCCCCTACGTTCTGACCTTCAACTATTGGCACTAAGGGAGTCTCAGCTGACTCAGTGCTGCCCCAGCCCTCCCCGCGGGGGCCAGACTCGGGGCACCTTGGAGGCTGAGGCGGTGGCTTTCCTGTGACATCCATGGTCCTGCCCACCTCTCTGGACTCTGCCCCCATCCTGCCCGGACAGGGCCGGCTCCCTGTCACCCTGCAACCATCCCTGGGAGCACCTTCCTGGCTGAGGAAACTGCTGAGGCTGATGCCCAGGGGGCTTTAACACAAAGTGCCCCACCCCGGACCCCTTGCCACTACGCAGAGGGATAGATGGCAACACAGAAAGGAGAGACTTGTCCCAAGTCAGTGGCTACTGAGATGGTCACTCCCTAATGCCCATCCCGGCTGGGAGAGCCAAGGAGCTTTGGGAAGCTGGGTGCAGGGCAGACAGCCGCAAAGCAGCCCTTGCCCCCTTGCTGAGGCCATCTGGACGCCGGACACAGGTGTGTGAACAGCAGATGCCCCACAGTCCCCTGTCCCCTAATCTGGGAGGGACACGGGAATAATCAAATAAACTGTATACCATGTATGCCAGTACTGAAATGTTCTAGAAAGAAAAATCATTATTAGTATGTGGGAGCACTGAGTGTGTCTGTGAGGAAAGGGGACGATAACCCAGATCAGGAGGCCAGGAGGGGCTCCCTGAGGGGCAGGCAGTTGTGCCAAGACTGAAGGGAGGAGGGCTTGAGCAATGGAGAAGGGACGCCATTGCAGGGACCCTGAGGCAGCAGTCACGGCTGTTGGAGTCGGACAGCTGCATCAAAGGAGGTAAAACCTGAGGTTGGGCAGCAGATGGGGGAGGAGCTGGGGCTGGATCCACACTGTGGGTGCCATCAGCCGGCTTTGAGCAGGGACATAACATGACCTGACTCTGGCTACTTCAGGAGAAGAGTCTGTTCTGTTTTGTTTTCTTGGAGGGAGAGCAGCAGAGGTAAGAAATGGGAAACCACGGGGTGGGGTGGGGGAGTAGACACCAAACATGTCTGACCTTCATCCCACATCCCACACCCTGGAGCGCCTGCTCCAGTAAAGCTACACTTACTGACCATCTGACCTGCCCCAACGGGAACGTTTAAAAGAATTCCAGAAAGGTGAAATCAACCATATTTTTCAATATGGTTTTAAAGAATTACACATTTATTTGTACATTTGCAAGGGACTTTGCTTTCTTTAGAAATATTAATATAATTGAGTCCGCTTCCTTATTTACTAAAATCTGATTTAACACTGTGTAACATCAACTCAAAGGCTCTTGGGGCAGTTTATTTCAATTCTAGATTTTAGGGGCTGTCACACATGGGAGCTCATTGGAAGAATGGCATCATTAGCTGGGCTTGCTGAGCCATCATACTTATTTAAAACGCTGTCCATAAATTACGCAAAAGCTTTTCTGAAAACCCAGCTACTATTTCTGTCTTCCCTATTGTCACTTAGTTGGTCTTACCAACCAACGGGAAGGTGCCCCATGTTTGTTTCATAAATGGGTTTAAAACCCAAGGAGACCCTACACTTCAAAACTCTATAGGTTCTAACGTTATTCTAGAATTACTGGTGATGGCCACACAACTTGAAACATTCCAAAAACCATTGAACTGCACATTTTCAAAGGGTGGATTTTATGATATGAAAGTTATTTCTAAAATTTTTTTTTTTTGAGGGCAGTGTCACTGGCTCTCACATGTGGGACCCGAACTGGGGCCGCTGGCTTCCCAAGCCAGCGCTCAACCACTGCGCCACTCAGCCGGTCCTGCTCCCAAGATTTTTAAATGTGTAGGTACAAAGGTGTTTATTGGTCACATTGTTGGCCACAAAGTCATACCCATGGAAACATATCTAACATCTGTTTGTTGAACATCTTTACCTTGAAGGGGCACATGCATGGGAAGTGTTTTGTTTTGTTTTTTTAAGGTTTTCATTGGGTGCCTAAGACTGATAGCTCTTGTCATTTCAAGAAATGTCAGCACATGGGGCCGGGCCAGGTGGCTCAGTTGGTTAAGAGCTTGGTCAAGAGTGCGAGCTCTGAGCAACAGAGCTGCCTGTTCAATTCCCACATGGGCCAATGATGCTGCTCCCGAGCTGAGCTGCCAACAGGCAGCAGGATGGCTCAGCTGGTGAGAGCACGTGCTCCTAACAAGACTGCCTGTTCCATGGTGGGCTACACTTGCCCGCAACTGAGACTGAACTTGGCGCCTTAGGCTGAGCTGCTGCCTGGATGGCTCAGTGGATACAGCCTCTTAACAATGAGGCTACTGTTTCAATTCCCTTATGGGATGGTGGCTACAGCCACCCACAACTAATTGAACACAGCACCTTGAGCTGAGCTGTGCGACTATACTTGGAGTTGAGCTAGCTGAGCCCTCCACAGCTAAGACTGAAGGACAACAAGTTGGCTGTTCCCCTCCCCCGATTCCCCAACACTGTTCCCCTCCAATTCCCCAATAAAATCTTAAAAAAAAAAAAAAATGTCAGCACATTGGTTTTTAAGAGGAGGTGAAGTTAGGAAGGGAGGGAAGAAAACTCATGGCAGCCCTTTCCAATGCTTTGCCATAAAGATGACTCCTGTGTGGCCGGAAAGTTTCCATGGTCACACCTGGTTCTGTTACTGTGAGCGGCACACCTCATGGCCAGGCTCTGCTCACCTGAAGCTGCTTTGGTGGGAAGATCCTGGGACCTCTAACATGAGCTGGCAAAAAAAGTAAGAATTCTTGCCAAGTCAGACTCCCAGATTTCTACCTGCAGAGCCCAGTGGTGGCAGAGTGGGGAGAGTCCCTTTCTAAAGTTAGGCTACGAGAAACCAGAAATGTGATGGTCTAGAAGCAGTGCAAAGCCCAACTACTCTTACCATCCCGAATTCCTAAGGCTGAAGGGGGAAATGAAGGGGTAAAGAAGGTTTGGGTTTTTTAATGCAAACAACTATAAAAGCTCCCTTGCCCAAAATCTAGCCCATAGCTGCCGTAAGATTAAATATCTTCTCCACAAATATTAATAAGAAAAGGCTTAACCATCTGTGTGGATAGCTTTACTACCTGTCTCATGGCTAAAATTTTAAAACAAAGGCTTGGACGTCTCTGTCTGCGTCTGTCTGTGTGTTCATGTGTGTTATGTGCTATTTCCTACCTCTGGGTGGTAATGCTAACTTGTAAAAGAACTATTTAATTGGCTTAAGCCAACAAGTGTTTCTATAAAACTTTTCAAAATATAATAGAGAGCCAGCCGAGTGGCGCGTTGGTTAAGAGCTGGCTTGGGACACCAGCTCTGAGGAGCAGAGCCCCGGTTCAGATCCTACATGAGGGCCAGTGACGCTGCACCCTCTACAGCTAAGATGGTGAACAACAGCTGGACCTGGAACTGGGTTGCCATGAGTCTCTGGCAATGGCGTAGGCTGCAGTGGGTCTGGCGGGCAACTGGTGTGCACTTTCGTGAGCTTCCAAGAGCCATCGTGAGCAGCTGTCCAATGCCCTGCGAGCGACTGCCTCACCCGGGAAGAGTGCAATGATGATACCAACATGGTCCAGTGAAGCGACATCCTCCACAATTAGACTGAAGAACAAAAAGGACAGCAACCTGTCTGTTCGCCTTCTCCCATTCCCCAATAAAATCTTCAATAAATAAATAAATATATATATATATGTATACATATATAACAGAAACTAACCCAAATCCTGTTCATGATCAGATGATCTGGGAAAATATTTAATATTAAAATTAGTTTGAGTTTGGTTAAATAGGCATGTCTTTAAAGTCATAAGCATTAAATATAATATTTTTATTCTACCTGAATTTATTTGTTAACTAAGTTCATGTTATAAAAAAAAAAAAAGAATAATAAGGTGAAGGCTAACTGCTCTAACATCTCATAAAATCTTCACAAGTAGTCTAAATATGATCATTATGAACTAATCAATTAAATAGATGTTAATAGAATAAAAGGTGTTTAGGTGTCACTTTTTATCAATAAGTATATATGTTATAATGTATGTACTTAAAAATAGTTTCCCAAGGGCTGGCCGAGTGGCGCGGTGGTTAAGCGCTGGCTTGGGAAGCCAACGGCCCCGGTTCGGGTCCCACATATGAGGGCCAGTGACACTGCCCTCAAAAAAAAAAAAAATAGTTTCCCAAAATCTTTTGGTAACTTGAAACCTTAGAGTTTCACTACATTAAGTTGAATGATGGAAATTATTGAATATCTAGATCATTTCCAAATAAGATAAAGTATTAAAGCATTAATTGCTAAATAAGTCTAAGTTTACCTACTTTTGGATTTTTATTACAGAGAAACTGAAAGAGAACATTGGATCTGTTCATGAATATGGCTTGTGTTTTGTTGAGAAAACAAATCAAACGTTTCTAAAAGTTATGATATATAGAACCTATGTTTATAGAGGTTATGAAATGTATTCATAAATTTGCCAATCTACAGAATGCTAATTGCTTACTTTTTAGTTTTCATTAGAAACTAAAGGTTTTTATGGTTAAACTTCCAATTTATATAATTAAAACTACTAGGAACAATATGGGAAATAACTTTGAATGCAAGGAAATATATTTTTGATAAAAGAACTTATAAGGTGTTATTAGTACGCACAGACTCAGGGAAAAGCCTCGAGACTAAAAATCTACCTCCATAAGTGGAGGGCAGAGAAAGGCTGAAGAAAGATGCTGGCTATTCTACTCTGGTCATTAATAGAGCTTATTAAGGGAAACCTACATAAATGGCATGTCTTTGGTGGCTGCAAGATGTATCTCCCTGTCACTTGGTAGGTGCCAAAGAATTGTATAGGCTAAAAGTGGGGAGGGCCAGAGTCATGAATACTAGTACGTGAATACTTCCAGGGACAAAAATGCTTGCCCAGGTCAAGACAATGGCCTGTTCTAGGAACCAGCACGGAGTGGGAGGCAGGGGAGGAATGCTGACTTATGTCCGAATGGACATCAGTTACGATCAGACAGACTCTAAGGCAGGTTTGCAGTGAGCCATATCCCCCTTCTGGCCAGGGTCCATCTCACATCATGGAATAGTCTCTGCTCCACACTTCACTCCTCATGACCGGCTCTTATAATCTCAGGCAGCCCCCTCTTCTTCCACTGCCCTGAGTGGTCAGTGAAAGGCTTCAGTAGCATTGAGGTAGCTTGCTTAGTTGCCAGTTGACCACATGGAGACACAGTCTACAGCGACAGAACAGACACATACAAGAAAAGAGACATATTGGGGCAGCCGGTTAGCTCAGCTTGTTAGAGCTCAGTGCTCATAACACCAAGGTTGCCGGTTCAATCCCTACATGGGCCACACCCATGTTGCACCTCCATAACTAAATTGAAACACCTACTTGACTTGGAGCTGATGGGTCCTGGAAAAACACACTGTTCCCCAATAAAATCAAGAAAGAAAGAGAGAGAGAGAGAGAGAGGAAGGAAGGAAGGAAGGAAGGAAGGAAGGAAGGAAGGAAGGAAGGAAGGAAGGAAGGAAGGAAGGAAGAAAGAAAGAAAAGAAAAGCGGTAGATTAAGACAAACAGTCCAAGTATCAGTAACAGTTTTTCCACTGTGCCCTCCAGGATTCGAACCAGTGCTTTTTTGTTTTGTTTTGTTTTTAGATTTTATTGGGGCATTAGGGAAGGGGAACAGCCAAGGTGTTGTCCTTCAGTCTTAGTTGTGGAGGGCGCAGCTAGCTCAGCTCCTAGTCCAGTCATCATCTGGCCGCCCGTAGGCAGCTCGTGGCCTCTAAGCTCAAGGTGCCGTGTTCAGTCTTAGTTGCAGGTGGGTATAGCCACTATCCCATGTGGGAGTCGAACCGGCAACCTTGTTGTTAGGAGCACATGCTCTCACCAACTGAGCCATCCTGCCACCTGTTGGCAGATCAGTGGCAGCTTAGCTCAGGCGCAGCTCACTGGCCCATGTGGGAATCCAACTGGCCACCCTGTTGCTCAGAGCTCACTCTCTTAACTAACTGAGCCACTTAGCCGGCCCTTGAACCAGTGTTTTAACAAGTCACCTAGGCTTGGGGTCAGGTTACTTAGGACATTTACTTGAGTTTTCACGTGTGCTTACGAAGATTTATCTGGTATAGAAACCTAACATTCAGTTTGGATGATGGCACAGGTGCCCCCACTGTAACCATGCCACAGGAAGATCAGAAATTGAAGGTCGGAAAGACAGGTATTTAGTGAGGACTTGGATGGGAGATCTTCTATGAGAATTGATTTTGTAGTCTGATCTTTAGATGTAGAGGTGGCCACAGCCTTGGGAATCTGACCAGCCTGTGTAAGCCGTATGCGTTGGCCAGGGGAGGTGGTGCTTTCTGGTGTGAGGAGGTGAATGTGAGGGGGAATATGCCAGACCAGAACCCCTACCTTCTCCCCTCTCTCAGTGCTGTGTGTCCCAGTTCATAGACAGCATGTTTCGCAGGGCCTGATTGCCTTAGGACAACAGGATCCCAGCACAGGTGGGCAGTTCCTCCCCACCCAGGGGCATGAAGTAACTGACCCACATTGGTGGACCACCCACTGCAGATTCCAGTGAATGGTCCCCATGCCAGGGACAACAGGGCTTTGTGCCCTCATTATTATGCCCACGGGTCCATGGCAAGCACTGGCACTATTGCTGTGGCACACCTTTACCACACTGGGTGCCTCAAGAGTTCCCAGCTGAATATGGATCAACAGGCCCCAGAGGTAGGTTTTGGCCAAAACCTACCTCTGTCCAAAGTAGGTTTTCTAGTTAGTAACTTTATCTGTTCTTCAAGGACACCATTGTTCCATTCCACCAACCCAGTCGCCCGGGGGTTATAGGGGAGGTGGAACCTCCATTCGATTTCACCTTCTCTTGGCCATGTCTGTTCTTTTTTTTTTTTTGAGGGCAGTATCACTGGCCCTCATATGTGGGACCGAACCGGGGCCGCTGGCTTCCAAGGCCAGCGCTTAACCACCGCGCCACTCGGCTGGCCCTTGGCCATGTCTGTTCTGTTCATCGCGTTCGTTGAAGTGCGGCCCCTTTGTCACTATCTATGCACCGAGGCTATCAAATCTGCTCTCCGTGTCTGTTGCTGAAGCACGCGTTTCTGCCAAAGCGTCTGCTTCCTGATTACCTGCAATTATAGACACCTCATGGGCAGGGTCATGGAGCGTATGGGGACTGGCCTCCTGAGGCAGCTGCTACTGCCACTGCTGCTACGCCTTTTTCTGAATCAAAGGTCGGATGGTACAGGTGTGTCCTCTGTTTAGCTCTTTTTATTTTCCCTTGGGAGAAACTAAGGTGGGTAAACAATATCTGTACATGAGGACTCTGGGGAACCCAAGATGGCCACTTCCTTCTTCCCTGTTCCCTGGCAAACCCCATTTTTAGGTTTTTGCATTCCTTCATCCACCGTAGTGCATGTAAGTGGGAATGCATTCAACTGCCACTTACGGGTTATCAAGATGTTCTTATTGTTGTATACATATTTTCCAGGTGGGCTGAAGGCTTCGCTGCCACAAGGCTGATGCCCTCACAGTGGCTAAGAAACTGTTAGAAAAATGTGTTTCCCACTTGGGGTCTACCTTCCATAATCTCTAGTTATTGAGGCACCCACTTCACTGAGCAAATCATATGGGCCTTGATGGACAGCCTTGCAAACTTCTTGGAATTATGACTGACCCTATCGACCCCAGCATCAGGCAAGGTTGAGAGAACCAATGGCAAAACTGTATCCAAATAGAAGTCTTAATTACACAGGACTGAATGAACTGACAATGACGGTTACAATTGTTATGACTTTTTTTTTTCTTTTTTGTTTTTGAGGGCAGTGTCACTGGCCCCCACACATGGGACCCGAACCAGGGCCACTGGCCTCCCAAGCCAGCGCTTAACCACCGCGCCACTCAGCTGGCCCAATTGTTAAGACTTTTTATTTGAAACATTGGTGGTTCTTTGATTTTTTTGTTTTTTAAGATGTAAGGAAACCCCTTCTCTTTAACCATGACTTACAGAAATTTGGTAAACTACACCTTTGAAATAGAACGGAAACATATATCTTTTGCTTCCTACTTAATCCCTCCAGAATTCAGAAGCTCTGTATTTTTATTTTCATGGGAAATATTGTTATTTGCATAAGTTCATTAAGAATCTGTTCTCCTTGTAACAGGACATAGTTGGAAACTGGTTATCTGACCAAGGCTTTGACTGGAGCTGCCATATTTGAGAGACATGCCTACACTTGGATTTGACCATACAGCTTTGAGGAATTAAGATTGACTGACAGAAGCCAATGAAAACCCTTGAAAACATTGGCCTGTGCTTGTTTATGGGGCTCCCAGCAACTTTACCACATGAGTAAAGGTCACTTCTTGGCAGGTGTATGCATCTCAAGACATTTTGGGGGTGTCAAGAAGAGAGGAACTCACCCCAATCTACAGGTATTGCAGGCGACATCTGATGGCAAGTCCTTGCCGTGGCTTTTCCAGCATCAAGAGGCCTTTTAAAGTTCAATCTGGAGGTTCCTTATGAAAAATTCTAGCAAAACACATTTAAAAGAACCTGTGTGATCAATTGCTACTCTTGTTTTATTTATACAAATAATAGGCCAAATGTTTTGAAACGACTTCATTTGAAACAAAATAGTCTTAGTTTGGCTATCTTTGGTAAAAATGGGGGTACTTGTAGAGAGAAAAATTATGTTACCGTAATACACCTTTGTGGATATTAGACTCTAGAGCTTTTCATTGTCTTTTGAGATTTTGTTTCTACCTGTAAATTAGACTGGCTCCTAAATTCTTCTATTGGGCTGTCGGAAAAGTCATGATGCATTTTTGCAACGAAAACTATAGAAAAATACGCCATGACTTTTCCGACAACCCCATAGTTCCCTCCAATGTCTGGCTGTGACTAAAACTGCCATTTGCCAAACCGTGCAAGCTACAGTGAGACGACTTGACATGAACTTCAGAGAAATTACCATAGCAGCTCATATACGGACAATCTTCACACCTGTTGCAGAAAGATCACCAGACCCTGAAACTGCAAACCAGGGGAATCTATCCGACTGTCACTGCCTGCCTCCACTCCACCTGAGGATGCTTTGAGCCAGACATCTAGAAGTCCTCTCGACGATCTGCCTTCAGAACTCAGAAACCGGGATTATAGTCTACTCCAATTATTAACCTTGGTTTTTCTTTCATTTCCATAGCGATGCCTCTTATTAAATACCTGATTGCTTGTACCATAGGCCTAACTTTGGGGGCCTACCTAGCATCACCACTTCCTGAAAGGAGGCACAACTATTTAACCGAACTGACCTATTCTCAAGTCTGGGGCTGGTGTAATGAGATATGGAACAACCTATCAACACAACTCCTGGAATGTGAAACTCCTCAGGAGGTTTCAAAGGCAGGGCTTGAAAGGGTTCAGAACAGGTGTGCCCAAGCTGCGCCCCTTTGGCACGTGGAATATTTAGAGCTGAAGGCAATGTGACCCTGCGAGCTCACGAGAAACTTATCCCTCTCCCTTAAAGAATTTTAATTAGGGGCCTTACCTGTAATAAGAGTTATCACTAGATATGTTTATGACCTATCTATAGGGCAGGGCAAATTTCTTATTACTGAATATCTGCTCTTCTTATCGTCCTGTGATGACCTTCCCAGCCTCTGAAGTGTCAGGCACCCTGCGGCATACTTAGCTCAGCCTGTCACGTTGACCTCACGTTTTCCCTTTCTGCCTCTGACCCACTCATGTCTGTGAAGGTCTCTGGCTCTTGTATGTGGGGTTCCCATATGTATGTATGTGACGAAATTTGGTCATTTTGCTCTTGTTAATCTGATAATTAGACAAGAAGGATAGAGGAAAATGCCTCTTCCCCCATTTTACCAAGGATCAAAAGGCTTCTACTGTGCTGGGACCACCTTGGTTTTACACAAAGCTAATGCCACTGGTGGCTCCTACAGCCTTTTCTGTGCCCTCAAGGCTTCTAGTTCTTTCCTGCAATGGTTTGACTGTGGAGAGGCCAATGGGTGAGCTTTGCAGGCACTGCTGCCTCTGCGTCTTTTCCTCATCCAGAATGCTTTAAAATAAATATCCTTTCTGAGTAGCTGTTCCATCAGAGGGTACACTTACACAATTTTCCCCATATGACATTGTTTTTATTAAACAAGACATTTACTGTTGGGAATATATCTCCTCTGCTATATCTTTCCTTTAGTGGCTCATGGAAACAAAAAACGTGGTTTGTGTATTTCATTATTGAAACAGAATCCAGCAAATACCTTAAGCTGAGATGTGTTAGAAACATCTGTACCTCCAGCCAACTGTATAGCAAACCTCCCACACTGGGTAATTTTCTTCTAATCTACCGCAGTGTTTTCTCTACATCTTCCAACAGTATTTGCTGACGAAGAAATGCCTTTCGGTTTGTCGACAGATCATTTTCTGTTCATTGTTTCTGCCATTTTTACTGCAGCAGAAAGAATAAGTGTTTACCTGATGGTAGGTGCTTTTTGTCTTCTGTTATTATGCAAGAAACTTTAAAAGAGCTTTCCAAATATTTATCATTGCTTAGGGAAAGATCAAAAGGTATTGGGTGAACAGCACATAACTTGAAACGTCACTGGGAAAAACTGCAGGGGTTTGTCTTCATGTTCTGAAAGCTCACTTTTAAAATGCCTTGCTTACCATAGGGATCCCATGCTGTCATTGACTAATATCTCAGGGCACAAGGCACCCAGGGCATGATGGGGATGGGGTCCTTCAAACCATTTAGTTTTGATTACTTATTTTTATATATACCAGGGGTGCCAAATAAAAAATGTGTACACATGACTGGTATTCATCTTTTATTATCAGTATATGTTGAGTATTAAAATTTTAATACAGTTTTTTTCCTTTCTTAAAATGTGTATACAGTTCGTTTGGCACCCCCGGTGTATTTGCGGCTAACTTCTCGTCAGATCTGCACCATGGGTGTGACAAGCATGCAGGAGGGAGGTTGTGTCTCAGCTGCCACTTTTCTGCTTGTTCACCTGGTGTGGGTTCTTGGTGTTACTTGCAGTTTCTTTACAGGATTATTTTGTAAGCCACCGGATCATTTTGGAGGATTAATTTGTTTAAAACTAGATTGTAGAATCTGTCAATCCACGTAGCCAGACGCACTAAGGTCTAATACATCACAATCCATTGAAAGTGATCAAATGGGGAGGGGATGCTGTGCCAACCCCTTGCCTGTGGCACCCACATTCTCTTCCTCCAAGACACCTGAGAACCATGTGGGGTGGGTGCCTGGCTGAGGAGGTGAAGGTGCCAGCATAGAGCTGCATTTTAAACACATAGCTCCCCACAGCACTGAGTCCCGTCTTAGCATGCCCCCTGCCCAGGGCTGTGTCAAGGCTGCAAATGAGAAGCGTGGGAAAGCCCAGGACACACCAGGAGCTCAGGAAGGTCCACTGTCCCTTTAACCAAACCCCCTGAGATACCCATGGGAGACCAGAGGTGCTTGGGCCCTGACCAGACTCTCAAGCCTAACAACTCCCTGTGACGGTGTGTCACTCCCTGCAAAGCTCAGACCGGGCTCTGGAGGGCGCCACAGCCAGTCCGAGCTAGACCCAGAGCCCCCTGCTTATGGAACCCCTTTGAGCCCTTGCCCCTGCACCCAGCCTAGCATGGCTCTGGTGGATGACACCGGGTGCATCCTAGTCGGTAAACACAGGCCCACGGCCTTGCAGACTCTAGGGACAAGGGGGATGTCAGATGTGCCCTCATCCTGACCTTGGGGCTGACATTACCATCTGACTCCATTATCTCCCCTGGTTCCAGAAACAGGTCTCCTGCCCTGGTGAGCATCTGTGTGACAGGCTGTTGCCCCTTCGAGAATGCCTCCCCGAATCCCTGCCTCCCTGTGTGAAGCTGGGCAGTATTTTCAGTTGCACCCTCTGATCTCAGGCGGCCCAGGGCCTGCTTACCCCAGAGGAGCAAAGCTCCAGCGTTTGCTACAGGTGCACACTCCAGGCTGCAGCCCCGACAAAAGCAGTTGGAGTTCCTCTTGATATCACCTTGCCACTGGGGATGTCCTGTATGCAAAACAACGATGCATTTGGCACGGGCCCAGGAACCAGTCATGAGTCTCCTGAGCTGCCCCTCGCGGGGGAAACAGCTGCCCTGGTCCCAAAGTGTGAGGCCACCATCTGCCCTCAGGGGGAGGCATCCAGGCCCCAACCCTTATTCTGTCCTGTTCTTCGCTCATCAGATTTGCAACTTTTGGCTTTCAGCCACCACAGCACCCTCTCCCCTCTGGGCTTGGGATCTGAGCCTGGGCTCCTTAGTGAGAGGGAAATAGAGCTTTCAGACCTCTCCACACAGACCCCTGCCAGCTCCCTGCAACAGTTTGGTCCCGCAGAAAGGTAGAAGAGTTTTATTATTATTTATGCAAAATATAGACACAGAGGGATACGTCTTCACAGCACTATGTGACAGTGGCTTGGGGATTTGAGCTGCCTGCCAGCCCAATGGATCAGCCTGAGCTGCCGCCAGAGGCTCTAGGCCCCGGGTGGCAGCTGAGGTTGGGGAGTCAGGTGCCACCTCCTCCCCTGGGACCTGATAAGCCCACACTGACACCAGCCTGGCTCAAAGGGGTTGCTCAAAGGGACCCAGACCCAAAGGATAAATGATGTGCCATGCAGCCCTCTGGGCAGGGAAGAGGCGGCATCCAGGGGGATTGATGGGGTCAAAGGGTTTTTCCACACCTGCAGAAGGGTGAAGTGAGCCGGTGACATGGGGCAGAATGAGATACACCCAGAATGAGGCGCACCCTGATAGCAATTGGGGGACCACGGCCGGGAGACATGGAGACGGCTTCTCAAAGGCGGACTGTGAACAAATGAAAGCCGACAACCCTTAACCCAGGCAGAAGAGGAGGCCCCAAGAGGAGCCACAACCCATGTCATGTGAACTGCAGCTGGGACAAAGGCAGGTGCTGAGCCTGGATGAGGACACGTCTACGGAGACAGGGGTCTGTGGACCACCTCAGGCCACAGGAAGAGGGCTCACAGGACAGGGACCCACCAGGGCAGTGGGGGTCCAGCTGATTCTAAGCACTACAGGAAAGGCCAGGCCAAGGTGTACCTAGTTTTCCCCAAAGAAAGGGGGCCTGGGGAAGGGGAGTCCCCGCCCTTGGCAGTGTTCCAGGCCAGGCCAGGCGGATGACCCAGTGACAGCTACAGAGGGCTGCTGCTCCTTAGATGTGGGTGCATTACATGACCGCCAAGATCCTGCTTGGAGATGTACCGTCAAATTCGTGGACTCCAAGGGCGAAACATGAAGTGAGACAGCCAGGACTCCCTTTGGGAGGATGGGCTGAGTTTCACATTGTTTTCAATCAAACCTTCGATAAGTGCACGAAGGAATTGTAAATAGGAATTGTAAATTTTCTCAGTAAAATGCTCCCAAGTACCACCTAGTGGTCAACTGCAGCAAGCAAGGCCTGGGAGGGCTCCCCGGCTCCAAAGCCTAAGAGGTCTGGGGTGTTGATGGAAGGCGAGCAGGAAGGGGAAATGTCGTTTAAACAAAAATGGATCGTCGTCTCCTCCACTTTGTGAGGGATGGGAGGTGGCGAAATTCACATCTGTAATGATCAGGCCTTCCTCTGCAGCCTGGCTCCTGCAGAGGCTGTGGGGACAGACGAAGCGGGGCTGGACTCTCACACCCTGCCAGCTGCCCTGTCCTGCTGCAGGGTGGCCCGAGGGGATAGCCTAGTGGGGGCTTAGGCTCTGGACAAGGCTAAGGCCAGCAGGGGAGAGGGGAAATTGCTCTTTTTAATAAGCCAAGAAAAAGTGGGTTTCTCAAGCCAGACTGGGGGAGGAGTGGGGAGCCCAGAAAAGGGAGAAAAGAGAGGAGGCAGTGAAAAGGACCTTTTAGAAGTTAGATGGGCCATTCCTTCTCTGGTGCCCAAAATCTCCAGCAAATTCTGTGACCACCCAGTCTTATGTGGGTGGTCCCTGGGGAAGGAAGTGATGGGATGCTGCCCAGTATGGGGAACATGGGGGTGGGAGAAAGCCAGCCCACCTAAGGGGGCATGAGGAGAAAGTCAAGCATCCTGAAAATCCTCCCCAGAGGTATTTGCATATAGTGGACCCTGGGCTTCCCAACATATTTGGAATAGAGGCCCAAGACATTTAAAAGTATTGTATTGATGGCACCTTACAAGCTGGGGTGCTCAGGAGCCCCAGGGGCTGGACATCTGGTCAGCATAGAAGCAACCAAATGGGTGGCAGAAACTTGAGTCTGGACTCCACCAAACTGGTTATAAAGTCCTGGGGCTCAGGAATACTCAGTGGCACCCTTAGCCCAGTCCTGGGCGCCCCAGAAATCCCAGGCCACCAACACTCACGACCCATCTGAGACCCCGGGCAGGGAAGCTTGGGCACGAGCCACCTTTCCGGTTCGCTCCGAATCCTTTCTGAGCCTACACAGAGCTCGTGCCCACGGGGCGTCCCCAGGGTCCCTGGCCCGGAAGGCTCAGAGTTGGGCAAGCGTGGGGGCTCATTTCGACCTGCCACAGGCAAGTGCGCCTCGCATATGCACCTCCAGGTCCTCTGAGACGGAATCTTTTGCCAAGGTCACCCAGCAGTGACCGCTGGGCTCTTAGCTATGGGTGGCTGACCCAGGGCAGAGGTGGGGACCTCGAGGCCCTCCCCACGTGCACACAGCTGTGGATGCCTGGAAGTTCGGGTGCAGGTGTAAACCACCCCGAGACCCTTTATTTCCCTGCTATTAAATGCTTAGCAGAAGATTGCTTTCTGTCTGCTGTGTGGGTGAGCCTGCCTTCAGGGAGATGGATGGAGCCAGCCTATAGCAACCCGCTCCAGGCTGCTGCTAGACTCACTCACAGTGGGAAGGGCCTTCCTTGCTGTGCTCATGCTCTTCCCTTAGCACGAGGAAAACTGGGGCCCCGTGGGTAGCGGTGCCGTTCGCTCCCCTCCTCCACCCCAGCAGAATCAGTCAGCTAATCCTCAGGGCAGCTGCTAGTACAGGGCCTGGCAGACAATGAAACGGCCAGTGTCTATGCTATGGGCACGTTTCCTAACACGACACGTTGAGATCTGACACTGAGTGTAGCATGGACACCCAGCGCTTGAGGACTTGGCAGCCAAGACACGCCCCTCAGCTGACATGAGTGTGACCTTGGAAAAGGCCCGTGACCCCCCTAAGTTTCCCCACCTGCTAGAGGGATTTTCCCTGCTGTTCCATCCGCCTCACCGACGTGCAGTGGGGATGCTCTTAGGGTCTGTGTAGAAAAGCAGTCTGGGAACCAGTGGATGCCACACAATGTCACACCGATGTCGTGCTGGGCAGCTCCATGGCTCTGAGCTCTGTAGCCATGTCTGAGTGTCACAATCTCTAAGCATCAGGACTCTGTCCTCGGGGCGCCCTTGGCTTTGCTCCTTCTGACCTGCTGGTCTCCTTTCATTCTCCCCAAAGGAGCGTGAGGACCCCCAAAGCCCTGGGTAGCAGCAACACTGCCGCTGAGCCCAGTGGGGATCTGTCAGACTGAGGGGTCTCCAGTGGCCTCATGGCCTGTCGGGCTAGAACCCCGCCAGGAGGGTGGGTGCTCCCTGGCCAGGGCACACACTGGCCATCAGGCGCCCAGCCAGCAGCTGAGGCTCTTGGGGCTTCCTGGGCTCCAACTTGGGACCGGCCTCCAGGCTAGGAACCTTGTGTCCTCTCCCAGGGCCCCAGGGCCCACCTTCCCCCACATGCCCATCCTCCAATGGGCCCCTCAGCTGGGCACAGGCGGAAGTGGGGGAGCATTCAGGCTTCGTCATACTCCCTGGGGTAGAGCAGAGTGACCTTGTTAGGTGTCTGGAGGCTCACCCCACAGGCCCCGAGCCCCAAGGCCGACCCTAGGCCTGCAGGGACACCGAGGGACGGGTCCTGGGCAGACCTGGGGAACTGGGGTGGGGGCAAAAGGGCTGGGCCTGGGGAGCCCAATTCAAGCCAGGATCCCAGGCCGGAGGATCAGTGTGGGGCCTGAGGCGCAGAGAGTCCCAGACACCAGACCACTGGTGGAGGCAGGCAGTGGACTGTCCTGCCCCAGCTGCCCGAGGGCAGTGACATGTATGTGCCTAGCCCAGGGGAAAGCGGCTTGGTGGGTCGTATCAGCGCCTCCACATGGTCCCGACCCTTGCCGGCCCCACCTCCGCCTGAAAGGCAGCCCTGAGCAGGGCTCCGCACCCTGGACTGATTATGTGGCCTCTGAAGTCTCTCCCAAGAAGAGTCCCTGTCCCTTGGGAACTTGGCCTCTCCCACAGGGCCTTGCCTCTTCTCTGGGGAGCCCTCCCCACCGCACTCCACTCTACTCTGCCTCAATCAGTCGTGGCAGATGCATTTTCTGTTTCTCACTCCCTGAGGCTGGTGGGCCCCAGGGTCAGATAACAGGGACTTTTTAAACCTCAATCCAAGGCTGGGAGGGGACAGACATTGTTTGAGCATAATGACAGGAACTGGGCTGCCAAGGGAATCTCAGAGAGATGGGGACAGCACACCAGGGAGTGATCAGGGAGGGGCTGACCCCCTGGGGTAAGAGAAAGACCCCAAGGGCAGGCGGCTGCTGACGCCCATCACAGCAGGTGCCTGGGAGGCCCCAGTAGGGCTGCCCCATAGGACTGTCCCCCAACTCCCTGCCTTCCACCCATGACAAACTACACTTCCTCCCCGCCCTCCCATTCCAGGCTGGAGGGGCCGCCTCTATGTGAGTGAGTCAGGGTCCCCCAAGGCCAGGGTCGCTGACTGGCTGAGGGACCTGCAGGAACTCCTCCTGGGAGGGCGGGGAGGGTCTGCACGGTCAGGGCACGTGCATCCAGCATCATTCTGGAGTGCAGGTCGATGGGCTGGGGGTTGGGGCACTGCCCAGGCTGGTCTGGGGCACCCCCAGAACTGGGGAGGAGCCTAGCAGGACTTGCAGGGAGGGAGGAACGGGTGGTTGGTGGAAAAGACAGAAGAGCCTGGGGGGGAAGACAGGCAGCGCAGCCAAGGCCACCAGGGGGGACAAGAAGGTCTCTAGGGCTCCAGTGGTGCTAAGGACCTGAGCTTCCCCCCAGAGGGGTCCCTCCTGCCCCACCTGTTCTGGGGCCCCTGAAAAGGCCGAGGTGACAGTACAGCAGTTTTATTGACCAGAGACAGAGCAGCAAGAACACAGCGAAGTGAGGCCTGGACAGTTCAGCCTGGCCAGGGGGTGGCTCCCTGGAGCCAAGTGTGGGGACCCCAGCGTCTCTCCCTCATGCCCTCCTGGAGCCCAACCTCATGCCTGCTCTGGACTCCCCCTGAAATGAGGGGCAGGTCGTGGAGGAGCTGGGAAGGCGGATGGTTCCCAGAAGGAGTGCAGGGTCTATGCCTGCCCTGGTGGCCGACAGGAGGCGATTCGTGCAGGGTGGTGGGGGCGTGCGGGCAGGCGGGCGAGCGACCAGGCTCACCACACAGAACACTTGTGGGCAGGGTTCATGGGCGAGTCCTTGGGGCAATGGAAAGCCCGGCCAAACTCCTCGAACTGGGACACGCTGCCCAGAACCCTGGGGTGGGAAGAGAGACCCACAGTGTGGGCCCCAGCACACCCCAGCTGTGCCTTCCCACCCAGACACAAGGAGGGCGTGAGGTCCAGGCAGGCAGGTGGGCATACCTGTAGTGCTCAGGTGCGTGCTTGTCGGTCAGCACTTGCAGGTAGATGGACTGCGACCGCCGCTTGATGCACCAATTCTGGGCCCAGGATGGAGGTGCAGGGGAGGAGAGTAAGAGATGAGGCCAGGGCCACTGCCCAAGCCCTGCAACACCCCCGACACATACACACACAACCCCCAGCACACTAGGCCTTAATGCCCGCATCAGAACCCATGGGGCCACTGCCCCCCCCCCAGCCCCCCGCCCCGGCCCACCTGGGCGAAGGCGATGAAGAAGAGCTGGTTGTGTGTGTACTTGAGTCGGTGCAGTGGGTGCTCCGGGCCATGCTCCCGCACCCACTTCTGATAGGCCTGGGGGTACAGAGCACACAGCTGCGGTGCCCACAGTAGGGCGGCCTGACTCAAATCCACCCAGTCAACCCCTCCATAGCCCAGCTTGGCACACACGCACCCACACCCCCTGAGGCCCCAGCTCCCTGCCTTCCACCCTCTCCAAGCTGTGCTCCCTGTCAGGAAGGCAACCCCCAGGCAGGGGCCACCCCCTCCAGGCAGCCCTCCCACCTCTCCCAAATGCATGTGAGTCCCTCCTTTTCCAGTGGACCTCGTGCCTGGCATGGTCCCCTTCTCCTAGGCCAGAGGGCAGCAGGATGGGGAGAGAGGGGTGCCTACATCTCTGGTCGAGTCCCCATCAGCCCCCACCCTTCCCCCAGCAGGGATAGAAAGCTAGGCAGGGGCAGCTCACATAGTAGGCCAGCTTGAGGCCGCCCATGTCTGCAATATTCTCGCCAAGCGTGTGCTTCCCATTTACCTGCAGAGAAGGGAAGAGTTTGGGGGTGGGGGTGCTGCAGGGGGCCCACTGACCTCCCCCAGGCCTTGCCATCCTGGGCAAAATTCCCCCCTCCTGTCCTTTCCCAAAGGGTTTGGGTGAGACTCCAATCCCTTTGTGCCCTGTGGCCCTTGTGAGTCTGTGTGAGCTCGTTCATAGCCGTGTGAGTGAGTGTGCATGCAACCCTGGGCGTGTGTGCAGGGACCTGGCATGGGGTTTGTTCAGGCATATGCATGTGCACGTGGGAGTGCATGCTCCTAGTCTGTGCCCAGCCAGGCCTCAGGGGCGTCTCACCCGCTGGTTGTAGACAGTGAAGTTGTCATAGAGGTGGACAATGCACTCAGCCTTGCGCAGGAAGCGACTGTAGGAGGCCTCTGTCCACCAGTGCAGCAGGTTGCCTGAGCGGTCATACTGGCCCCCTGTGGGCAGCGCCCAGCGTGGGCTGAGACCAACCTTTATCCTCAGAGCCTGGGCTGGGCACCAAGTCTCTTCCCCCACCCCCAGACGACAAGGACAGAGGGTTCCTGGGGGGCCTCAGTCAGCCCATCACCACCCTGTCCCCCTACTGGCTGTCCTCCCCTCCCCCACCCCCATCAGGCCGCCTGCCCCCAGGCCTCACCCCAGTCGTCGTAGCCATGGGTCAGCTCATGCCCGATGATGGTGCCAATGCCCCCGTAGTTCAGAGACCTGGGCCCATAGCAGCAGCGTCAGGCACCACATGCCCTCTGAGAGCCCCGTGTTGCTGCCCAGGCTACAGCAGGCCCCGGCCAGGCTACGAGGTGACCCAGGGAGGCCATCATGGTGTCTGCATGGTCCCGGGGGGCATCTTGCCTCAGCTTCCTTGTGGGATATGTAAAAGGGGCCAAGGGTACCCGTGCAGCTGCCTTTTAGGAAATAACATCTAACAGAGCTGAGGTGGGGTGGGAACAGGGTTGGAGGGAAACTGAGGCACCCCACGTGGAATTTGGCCTTTTTCCTCATCACTAGGGTTACTCCACTTTTTTTTTTTTTTTTGAGGGCAGTGTCACTGGCCCTCATATGTGGGACCAAACCAGGGACGCTGGCTTCCCAGGCCAGCGCTTAACCACCGCGCCACTCCACTTTTAAATTACCTAAAGAAACCTCGAACTAGGTAAGGAGGGGAACTTGGGACATTTAAACAAACAAAAAACTACGTATTTCCCCAAATAATCAAGGATGAAGGGACCCCGGGCCTGGAGGTGTTGTGGCCCTTGGGCCCAGCCCACATAGGGGGCAGTCTGAGCAGCCCCTACCCTCCCTGCAGACAAGGCCAGGTTCTGTACTCACTGTGGGAAGTCAGGGTCATACAGCGTGGGCTGCAGGATACCAGCGGGGAACACTACAGGGAAGGTATGGTCAGCAGGAGACCTGCCCACCTCCAGACCCTGCCCCTGTCCAGACAAGTCCCTTACCCATTTGGTTCTTGTTGGGCAGATAGTAAGCATTAAGTGCCTGTGGGGGAAGCAGCCACCTGTGGAGAACGGCTGGGGTCAGCGGGGGGGGGGGGGGACCCACACTCCCTCCCCCATGTCCCCCATCTCCTGGCCTCCTTTTTTATTTATTTTTTTATTTTTGAGGGCAGTGTCACTGGCCCTCATGTGGGACCCGAACCGGGGCCGCTGGCTTCTCAAGCCAGCGCTTAACCACCGCGCCACTCGGCCGGCCCCTGGCCTCCTTCTTGAAGGCTGTATTGGAGGCCCAGCCTGCAGCCATGTCCCGGGCCTCCCCCATGCTGATCCCCAACCCTGACAACCCCCGCCCATGATCTGCGTAGGCCCTGTGCGCCCCGCACCAGCATGGCGGGAGGCGGTTTGCCCACCAGCTTCCAGGCTTTGGTAAATTGCCCTCTCCCATGACAGCCCCCCGCCGCCCAGCTCCAGGCCAGGCACCCACGTGGACTTGTCCACCTCCTGCCGGATCTTCTTGACTGAGAGTTGGATGCTGAAGCGGATGCTGTTTAAGATGTTCTTGAAGTAGGTCTTCTCGTGGACCTCAAACTGCACAGGGGATGGGCAGCACTCAGTGGCAGGCCAGGGACAAGGCCAGACCAGTGCCATGCAAGCCACATGCCCCCCAAGGTCCATCAGCTGAGGGCTGTGGTTCCTACTCTGTGGTGGTGGTGGGCTCCTTAGGGATCTTGGCCAGAGGCCTGGCGAACCCCAGGCTGGGGAGGAACAGGCCAGGGGGCAGGCCCACCTCATATTCCTTGTCCACGGCCTCGGGTTTGAGCAGAATGTCTGGATAGCCCACCATCACCATCATATACTGGAGCTGCAGTCAAGAGGGCAGTGAGAGTCGGTCACGGCCTCGGGACACAGCCCCCACCTACCAAGGGAGAAAGCTCTGGCTCCAGCCAGGGTGGGGGTTGGCTCAAGGAGTGGGAGGAGCAGGCCGGGTGATGCCAACTCCACAAGAGGCACTTTGTCCCAGTGCCTGGCACACAATAGGTGCTCAGTAAGTGTGGAGCCAACACATGGGAAGAGGGTCCCACTTCACCTTGGCCCGCGCGGCCGCCTTGGTCTCAGCATCCATCCAGTCCAGCTCCTCTAGGCGCTGGCCCAAGATGTGTTTGATGTCTTCCACCAGCTGCTGCACCTGCCGGCCAGGGCTCAGGGTTCAAGACTGAGCTCTGAACCCCCAGCACTGGCACGAGGGGTCCCCCTAATCATTCAGCATCACTTCCTAATATCAGGGGAGACCTTAGAGGTGGGGATCCAGAGTCTGGAAAGGGGTGAAATGCCCCAGCAGTGAGCACATATGTTCTTTTTTTTTTTTTTTTTTTTTTGAGGGTAGTATCACTGGCCCTCATATGTGGGACCGAACCGGGGCCGCTGGCTTCCCAAGCCAGCTCTTAACCACCGTGCCATTTGGCCGGCCCTCACATATGTTCTTAAGGCCATGCCCACTGAGCATGGCAGAGAAGGGTGGGCAAGAACTTGGTAGGCAGGACCTCTGGTGGCTGGAAGACTAGGTAGGCTTCCTGGGGGAGGAGGCCAAGTGAAAGCAGCCTGGAGTCTCAGAGAGGGCATAGCCCGAAGCTGAGCCTGCTGCCCTGGCTGTAAGGGGCTGTGTGGGTCTCCCCATCCTCAGACCAAGGCCATGTGAGGATTCCATGCCCAGCTCAGCACCCACACCCTCCCTCCCAGCCCAGGGCAGCCTGACCTTGGCCTTGCTGGCAGCCGAGAAGTGCTCATGTACAAAGAGGGCGCCAAGCGCCATGCCAAAGTGGCGGTTGGCCTGGCCCAGGCAGACACGGGCCAGCTCCTGTGGCTTGTCGCTGCCCTCCATCTCGCGTGCCAGCTCATGCAGCGCCTCTCGAAATGGTGGTGACAGGTGCTCGCTCAGGACCACCACCACGCGCCACACCAGGTAGTTGTGCAGGATCCTGAGGGCCAGGTGAAGCAGCTGGGTGTCCAGATGGGCTCACAGCATGTGCCACCCGAGGGCACCACCCTGCACCACCCCATAACCCCCAAGCCTGAGGTTGGACCTAGCACCCCACAAGAGTGAGGATAATTCCAGGCACACGGAGGCAGAACCTGGAGGGGTCCGAGCCCTAGTCAGGGAAAAGGGCTGGGTCCACACACGGCAGGACACACCTCTGGACACACCACTGAGCAGAGCACCTGATGCTGATGGGTCACGGGCCAGCACTGTTCTCTGATTTGCTGTGGAGTGGGAGAGTGGGCACTTCCGGTGACGGCCTCAGAGCTGGCCTTGAGAGGCCTCTGCTCCTCCCCAAGGTGGGCAGATGAGGGAGGTTTTCCCCAAGGTGTCCCTGGGGTGGCGGAGCTGCGGCCACGCGTGCTCTTTCTGACATCCAGACCCACTCAAGCCTCAGTATCCCCAGATGAGGAAGCTGCAGCTCAGGAAGCTCACAGCCCTGCGTAAGGTCCCACAGATAGGTGGGAGAACCATGTCTGAACTTAGGGATCAGGACTCTGACTCCAGTGCTCCTCACTTGCCTCCCCAGTGTGACTCCTGGACAGATGTTGAGGTGGGAATTCAAAGCTCACCAAGCCGCCAGGTCTGGGGCACAGGGGAGGGGCTTAGGGTGGGTGACTGACAGCTGTACCTGTGGGGTGTGGAGCGGATGAGCTGGGACACCTGCTGCATGTAGTCTGTGGCCAGCAGCACCACCTCCTCATCCTCTGAGAAATCCTCCTGGAAGATCTGGTCCAGCAGCCACTTCCACCGAAGCTGTGGGGCCACAGATGGGGGCACAGTGGGGCTGGGGATGGCAGGGACCGCAGAAGACAGGGAGGGGGCCAGGGACAGGCAACATGAGAACATGGGAGTCCTGGGGAAGGGATGACCCAGGAGTTCCAAGGTCAGCGCGTCCCACACCAGGGCCAGGCCACACTTACGTAGGGGGTGATCTTCTGGAGCTGTCCCAGTGTCACCTTGTTGTAAGTGGAGCTGACACCTCGCCGGAGGTCATCATACTCTGACACTGTGATCTGGGGTGGGGAGCAGAGTTGGCTCAGCCCTGCCCAGTGGTGGCCTCCCCGCAGCCCACGGCAGTTCCCCTGCTCACGTTGGCCAGCCGCTGCTCCAGCTGCAGGATCTCCTGGGCCTTCTGCTCCACAGCGTCGGCACCCAGGAGGCTGAGCAGGCGCTCCATGAACACCCGGTATGCCGCCAGGATCTGCACTAGGGCAAGGGTTGGGGGTCAGTGCTAGGCCCTGGTCCGTCCCTCCTGGAGCCCCAGCCCTTCCCTGCACCCCCACCCCATGCCCCCACACCTTCTCGCTCTCCTCATCCTGAGCTAAGTACAGGGTCCTCTCTGGCAGGGTGAGCCCATCCTGGTCAATCTGGGGAGAGAGGTGGGAGTCAGAGATCAGAGGTCAACAACCCACGTTCTGGCAAACAGACTGAATTCCCATTCAAAGACCCAAACAAAGGAAGTGCAGCACATCCATTGTCACAGCCCCAGGAGCACAAAGGCAGCGGCCCCTCCCTCTATCCAGGCCTAGCCTGGGGGGTGACAAGGGGTCTCCCCGCGCCCCCGCCCCCATCCTTCCTCCTGGAAGCCCTCACTTTCCCCACCTGTGAGGGGCACTCGGGGGGGGCCTCACTGACAGTTGGGGCCCGGGCCTTCCGGCCTGCCCCAGCTCCACAGGGCTCAAGGGCACACTCCTCCCTCCGTGCTCTCACCGCCTGCGAGAGGACTGGGAAATTGCAGCTCCCGCGGCTCCGCTAAACACCGCAATTACTCGAGGGAAATTACTTGCGCCCTCCTCCCGCGCTCTGCCAGCGCACGCTCCCCTCCCCGCTGCAGCGGTCGCCGGGATGCGGAGCCGTGTGCCCCGGGTCCCTGGCCGCTGGCGGGGTGCCGGGGTGGGGGACCCACACTCACGCGGATGACGTAGCGCGAGGAGTTCCTGTCGTCCAGGCTGACGGTGAGTGAGAAGAGCGCGGCCGCACTGTACACGCCCTGCGCCTTGTACAGCAGCCGGTTGAGATCCCAGCGCGCCGCGGCCCCGGGGCGCTCGGCGGCGCCGCCCAGGTCCCAGCCCCCGCAGTCCTCGATGACCTCGAGCATGGGCCGCGGGCCGAGCCTCTCGATCTCCCGCATATCGAGGCACGAGCGGAAGAAGGCGCGCACCTTGCGCTGGGCCGCACCGCCGGGCCCCCCGCCGGGCCGCGCCAGCAGGCGCTGCAGTCGCTCCTCGTTTTGCTCGCCGATGGCTGCGATGGTGCCGTAAGTGAGCTTATCGTCGGGGATGGCGTGGCGCCGCAGCCAGCCGCCGCACGCGAAGGAATAGAAGTCCTGGCAAGGGTCTATGCTGGCGTCCAGGTTGGCGGCCAGAAAGCGGGCGGCGCGCGCGAAGGCCTTGCGTTCCGGGCAGCCCTCGGAGCAGGCGCTGCCTCCCGCCGCGCCCGGGCCCAGGTACTTGAGCGCCAGCATGGCGGCCAGGATGGCGCAGAGGCCGGCGGCAAACACCAGCCCCGACAGCAGGCACACCTCGCGCCGGTTCCAGCGGGGCAGCCCGGCCCGGGCCCCGGGGGCGCCGCGCCCCGCGCCCAGCGGGAAGCCAGGGGGCAGCGAGGCCCCGCGCGCGCCCCCAGGGCCGCAGCGGCTCACGTACTTGACCTCCTGGAACTCGTCGTAGTGCGCCGTCATCGAATACGGGGCCTCCATGGCGCCGCTGCGCAGTCCTCGGCGGTCTCGGCTACAGGGCGCACCCGGCCGCCGGCCTCCTGGCGGTCTTCCCCATGGTTCCCCGGGACGCAGCTGCAGGAAGGGGAGACACAGGCTCAGAGACGCACTGGGGGTCCGATGGGGCCCACAAACACGATGAAGAGGGGCGCAGGCCGGAGGCTGGAGGCCGCCCCAAGACCCCGACACCGAGCAGGCCTGAGGCCTGGCCTCCCTGCGCCACTGGGAGAATGTGGGCTCCGAGTGGCCGCCACCTCCCGCAAGCACAGCGGCGTCTTTTAACCTCACTCCTCCCTCCCTGCGCACCTATGCCCGCAGCAGATTTGGGGGGCCCCTGACCGACAGCAAGGAGCACCCGGCACAGGGCCGGGCACGTAACGGGCCGTAATGAAAGGCTCTTTCTCTTTCCTTTGCCTTTCTTGTCCGCGACCTGCTACAGCCAAGGCCCGGTGGGGGAGAAGAAAAGCGGAGGCCGGAGGAAGGAGGTGCGGTTAGGGGCGCGCCTATGCGGGCCCTGAAGCCGCCTTCAGCTCCGCCGCACCGGAATCAGACGCTCAAGAAAGCGGCTGGAAAACCAAACTTTGTCCTTTTGGATGTCAGCAGGGCCACCCCCAGCCCTGACTGCTCTTCAATAGCTAGAATGTCCACGAGTCCCTTTCCCAAGCGACACGCGGCGTCCAGCCCAGGAGGAGGGGGGAAACCCCGACGGCCCTAGAAAACTGGACCCAGTACCGGCCCCTGCCTCCCAGTCCCAGCCCTCGGCTACTTTCGGCTTCAACAGGTTCTCCCTGGAACCCAAACTTGGACGAAGTTTCCCCCCTGGCGCCAAAAGAGCCGGCCCTGCGCGCCCAGAGCTCGGGGCGCGGAGCCCCCAGCGCGCGCCGTACAGTCCGCGGAGCCGGCGAGCCAAGCCCGGGACGTCGCAGCCGGAGCCGGGGACACAGACAAAGCCTAGAGGCTCGGCGCGGCGGCGGGGGTGGCTGCGACGGGGGCCGCGGCAGCAGAGGACTCGGGGCTCGGGTGCCACTTACCTGGCAGCGGCGTGCCGGGCGGAGCAGGGACAGATCCGGTCGGGCGCCAGCCGGAGCCGGAGCCGGAGCCGGAGCAGGGCGGGCGGCCACTCTCCGTGCGCCGGCCGCCTCCACTGCCGCCGCGCTGCGCCGCGCCGCCCGCCAGCCCCGAGGGAGGGGGCGCGCCGGCGGCTCCACCCTCCTCCGCTAGCCCCCCGCGCCCCCTCCTTCTTCCTGCCTCCATCCCGGCTACCTGTCAGCTCGGTGGCAGCTCGGGGCGGGCACCGCGGCTTCGGGGACACGCTCCCGAGGGTCGCACCGCTTCCGGGCTCGGGGATTCCAGGTCCAGCTGCGTCCCGGGAAGAGCGAGGGCGTCTGCTACTCCTGGGAAGGGGTCCCCTCCAATCCCATTCTCCCCACGCGGGGCTCCCTACCAGCTCGTTGAAAAGGGGCTCGGGCTGGAAATGAGGCGCGTGGGCCGTCCCAGCAGAGCCGCCTGGCACAGCGCCGGGCACACAGCGGCCTTCAACAAGGGCACCTCCTGACCCCCCCCCTTAGCCCCTGCTCATCCCGCCCTCCCCAGAGGAAGTCTGGGGGTTTGGTTGGCCTTGCAACCCTCACCCAACCCCTAGCGGAGGGGCTGCAGGAAGGGTGCCTCAGGGCTCAGACTGCACCCCTTCCCCAAACCCTAACTGGCCTTGGCGCTGCTCAGGACGTCCCTGGGCAGAGAGGAAGAAAAGGACCGGACAGTAATAAGAGCCCTGCTGGAAGCAGGGAGGGAGAGAGCCTGCCTGCTCTGCCTAGCAGCCCCAGTCCTCACACAGCTCCTGGGAAGTGGACTGGGGGGAGGCCAGGCTAGGTGTGGGGGCCCTCTGAATGTAACCACTCACTACCTTCTTCACCTACAACGTGTTTTTTAATGTGGGACCTCCCTCCCAGGCTCCCAGCCGCTAAGACAGGGCCAGGTCTGCCTGCCTCACGGAATACCCACTGGCCCATGTGGGACGCAGGGAGCTTGGCTGGGGCTTCTCAGATGAACGCTCTGGTTTCTAGTCTCTGCTTTCTCTGCCCTGCCCGCCTGCGCCCTCTGCTTCTGGTGTCCCTAGCAGGGGACCCCACAAAGCACCAGCAACCCCAGGACAGCTGATTCCAGCCTGTAGGACTGGCCTAAACAATATCTGACAGCTCAAGACTGCCATGGAGCCCTGACTGATAAAAACCATGATAAGGCAGAAACTCAAAGGACCCGGTCCCATCCCTGGGGCTGCTCATCACTCTAGCCACGGGGCCCCTGGCCCAGAGTGGCCACCTCCGACCCCATTCTACCCATCCCAAATCTGTCCACATGTCCATCTCGAAGCCGCTCCCCTGGATACTCTCTTCCTCCACCCCTGGCCATCTCAGGGACCTCCTCTGCCCATTGCCTTCTTCTTGGGTCCAATTAATTCTACCAAGAAGAGGTGGGATTATGTAAAATGCGGTGATTCCATAAAGGGGGAGGGGAGGGCAGGGCGGTGGCAAAGTGGCTCTTTGTGCTTTTAATCTGCATTTTTCCCTCAACGTTTCGTCTCCAGGAGGATAATTTTCCAGCCTTTTTCAGGCCCTGATTGGTATCATTTCTCCAGCAATGACAGCTTTTATTTTCCCTGAAATGAATGCTGTGAAATTTCCAAGAAATATAAAAATGGGTATTGTCTCAGGGAGCCGACTCTTTCGAAAGACGAAAAGGCAAACGTGCTTCCCCAGGGGCCCTGTGGTCCCAGCTACCAGGGGGTTGGTGGGGGGCCCAGGCCCTTGGCTCCTCCTTCCTCCCAGGTCAGCCCCTGAACTTCCTTCTGGCCATCCCTCTCCCAGACTCAGCTGCCATTGCCACCTCCCAGCTCCCAGCCAGGCCGCCCTGCCTGCAGGCCTTGCTCCAACTCCCTGGCTCTGTGTAGCACCTCGTCCCCCACACCCAGCCCCCCCTGACATCAGCAGCCAGCCCCCAGTGTGACTGGGGATTGGGCCCATGACCACTCCGTCCTAGTGGCACTACATGCCCACCAATAAGAGTGGCCAGGCCCTGCCTCCTTTGGTCCTCCACCCCTTCTCAGAAGGGGCTGCTGAGTAGAGGTGAGTGGAGCCCCCTCACTCTCCTTTTGAAGCTTCCAGGGCTCTTCCACCCCTCTCCATCGTCAAGGTGACCCCCTGAGGAGCAAGAGAATGACAAAACACAACAGCAGCGGGCCAGCCAAGACCAGTCAAGTCCTGAATGAGACCAAAGTGTGCCCAGCTTGGGGGATGGGGCAGCAAGAGAGGGGAGGCATCTGGCAGAGCTGCCTCGGAGAGAGGAGGCCTGGGCCTTGCAGAGGACAGCCGTGAGGGATTCTGGTCGGCTCACAAGCCCTTCACCTGTACCCCTTCCCTGACCATGCCCCAGATTCCAGCTCACCCCTGCTGGAACCTGGGTTCTGGGGAGGGGGTGCAAGCATAGCCCCCACTCACTGGGAACAGCAGTCCTCACACTATGACTGAGCTTTCATCAAATAAGGTGCTAAATGCTTTGCTCCAAAAGGGGGCTGCCAATCTGGAGCCAGGCTTGGCCCAGTCTGGAGCCCAGAGGCGCTAAGATGTGTTTCCATGCCCTTCTGGCCTACACGTATCGGTAGGGGACAGACTGGGTCCCCATGCACTTGCTGCTCAAGCCCGCAGACCTTGAGCCCCTGAGGAGCTGAACCGCTAGCCCAGCTTCTGCTCTGCGAGATGCCCCCAGCCTCCACCCTGCCCAACCAGCCCCCACTCCCCACCACTGTCAGTTCTGCCGTATCTTCGGTGCCCCGAAAAACATCCTTCCAACCAGCTCCCTGTCTTCTGCCCGGTCTCCCAAGGCTCATCCCATCTATTATTCACAGCACAAAATGGATTTTTAATTTGAGAAATGAAATGACTCTCCCAAGCGGCCAGGGTGGCAGGGAGGGGATGGGGAAGGCCAGAGCCGCGAGGCAGCCGCCATGGTGCTGGCTCAGGCTCTTCGTGGAAATCTGGGTGACCACGGCAGGCCTGGGAGACGCCAAAGGCCCACCTGCTCCCCATCCAGCCTGTTGCTATGACCAGAGCTGGGTGCTGTCAGTCCCGCCTGAGCAGTGGGGTGTGCTCCTGGCCAGGCAGGGGGCTAGGGAGGGCTGGACCCTGTGCTCTACTTACTTCAGATTCTTAGCCTCAAGGGCAGCCCTTGGGTTCCCTGACCTGGTCCAGGTCCTCCCCAAACTTCCTGGCCCTCACTGGGCTGGGCTCCGGTGGAGTCTGCCTGTACAGACCCTTGGCTGAGCTCCCTGCTAGGTCCCAATGCCATCGGATTCCCACTCCAGCCTAGACAGCTGCCCAGCGTCCCCACTGGGCTCCGGCTCCCAGCGTGCCCTCCTCACCCCTCGTGATAGAACTCACATACCTAACATGGCCCACAAGGCAGCGGCCTGCTCCATGCCCTTCTCTGCTCTTCTCCCTGTCTCCCCACATCCCACCGCTCCCTTCTTCTGGCCACTCTGATTTACTGTCATTTCCCAGAACTTGGCTGGCTCTCACACAACGCAGGGCCTTAGCACTTGCTGTTCTGAATGCCTGCAGCACCCTTCTCTCTTCACCTCTTCCGCTGGCCAATTGCCACTCATCCTCCTTGGGATGTCAGCCTCTCTGGTCCAGTGATGCCTCCACGGGCTGCAGACTTGCCCTCCCTGGGCCCCCACGACCTGCATCTTTCCTGCTGCATAGCCTAGAGCCTGGCTTACACATCTGATAGATATGGACCTATCTCACACAGCTCACGGAACCCCCATGTGAAGGATCCCCCAGGGTCAGGCCTTGCCCCAGGTGCAGCACCCCCACATGCACACCTGCCCAGGCTCTCAGATCTGCACACACCGCTCCTTAGCTCTGGGACCCATCAGACGACAAGAGGGGGCCATGCTCCCTTCCCCTGCGCCCTCCCCCTCCCACTTCCCCTAACTTCTGTCCTACCCCGTGGTAGCTTTCCATCCCCACTGGGCACGGACTCCTCCGGAGTCAGCTACCAACCCCTAGACCGCTTTTTGATTTCATACAAGAAATATATAAACACAACCCTGTTTGAAAAGATTTGAACTACCGAGGTACGTAGAGGGCAGATGCGAAGTCCCCCCTTCAGACCTCCCCCAGGTGTGGTGAGCTCTGTGCCCACTTTAGGTGAGGACCTCAGCCCATGCAGGCTCCTAATTTTTCTAGATAAGTGGGACACCACGCGAGGCACAGCTCAGTGCCTTGTACCCCCAGGTCTACACCAGCATTTCCCACATACAGGTCCTCAGCGTCACCGTCCAGAATGAGGGATACTTTGGTTGTCTTGACCACACCTGTCTGGTCTCCGAATCCTGAGGCCTTCCCTGGTGTCCTGCCTCTCCGGGCTCACCCTCATCGCACGTCTCTGTCCCCCGGCGGCTGTGCCAGGTCAAGGCCATGGCTCCCGAGCAGACCCTCCAGCCCCGGGTCCCACCTATACCTGCCCATACCAGAAGCTTGCCGCACTCCAAACCCAGCTCATCTTTCGCTTTTTCTCCTCTTCCTCCTTCAGTGCATCAGGACCAAGTCCAGGCTTCTCAGCCTTAGAAAGGCCTCTTGCTTCCTCCCCTCGGCCCCCTCTTAGCTCTGGCCCTTTGTCCTGCCCTCCTGACTGGAGGAAGGGAGTCTTGTCCCCTCGCCCACCCAGGCACTGCTGCACCCTGCCCATTGCAGCCCTGTGCCCTCTGCGACCCCTCCCTCCTCTTGGCTTCCAAGAGGCTCCCTCGGTCTGGCCCCAGGCCCCTTTCCAGCTCGCTCTTCTGAGTGCCCCTCCCCCTCAAGGGTACACCCTCACCTCTGGGCTTTTGTCTAAGCTGTCTCCTCCCCCTGAGTGCCACATCCCTGCCCCTCCTGCCCTCCTTTAGGTCCGTGTCAAGCTTCCAGGATCCCCTAACAGTCCCATGGCTGCACGGGTCCCCACCCAAGGGAGCCTGCCCAAGGGCCTCTCCCTGTGGGGAAAGATGTGTGCCCCTCCGAAGTCCAGCCTGGGGCCTTGCGCGGCCTGTGCTGAATGGAGCAGGCCCCCATTCCAGCCTGAACGGGCCTCCCACCACGTGGGTGGAAGCCCCACAATAACATGTGGGGCACCTCTTAAGTGCCACACTCTGTGCCAAGCTTTATATCTGCTTCTACTGAGTCTCACAATAACCCCACAAGGGGGCCCTGTCGTTACCCCAGCTTACATAGGAGGACAGAGAAGGAACCAAAGTTGCTCAAGTTCACCTAGCTCACAGGTCCTGAAGCTGAGATGTTCATCTGTGTCTGCTGCACTCAGGGTCCCAGGGACATGCATACCATGAGCCCGGAGCTAAAGGGACAGCTCTGCAGGGGACAGGCAGGGCACCCAAGTGAAAGCAACACAGAGCCAGGAGCACAGCTGTGACCTCAGCTGTGGTGTTTTGGGGTGCTGAACCGGGGTGGGGGGACAGGCAGGTGCCAAGGCTGGCTTTGCCTAGAGACCCCAGGGGGGATCTCAGGGCCTGCAGCTGGGCCTTGGACTCCCTTCCAGATGTTGTCACCTCCAAGGGCTCTGCCTGGATGCCCTGTCTGAGGTGCCTAGTCGCTTTCTAACCATCGCCCTGGGTACATCTTGCACCACATTCTTGTAACTTGGTGTTTTCATGGTCTGTCTTCCTCAGCTCCTTTGGGATCCCAGATTTTTCCATCACCCTGTCCTTCTTGCTCAGCCTGAGTGGTGAGGGCTCAACCACAAGGCAGTTGGGGATGGGGCCAGATTGACAGGGCCAAAGCAGGGTGGTGGCCATGGGCCAGGGAGGAGAGGGGATGGAGAACCTGAGGCTTGCGGGCCTCCAGCTCTGACAGCCAGGCCCCTTGGGCACAGTGTTTGATGGACAGGCCACAACAGGCCAGCTCAGGTCCTGTTGCAAGATTCAAATAAGGTCACAGGAGCCGGGGGGATATAGGAAGATGGCCCTTTCCTATCAGCGTCACCACAGCTTATTGCCTGGGACCACAAAGGGAGCAGGGGGCGCTTGCGATGGGCAGAACCCAGAGAAGGCAGTGGGTCCTGAAGGGTCCATCTCCCTTGCCTCACAGGGTCACTGGGAGGTCCCCTCCCCCAGCACTCCATCATCGTTTCAAGTGATTGGAACTTAAGGGGATCGTTAGATAATGAAAGCTAAGGCCACTAATTGTCTCTTGTAGGAGAGAGAGCAGGGCTGCCGAGGGGAAGAGACACAAGGGCTCAGAGGGACTCGGGGGTCCAGGCGCAGGGCCCTGGCCCTGGGTGGGGTCTCCTTCTAGACTGTGTTTTGCAGGGGAGTGTTGCCAGACAGCCCTTGAAATGGAACTGTGGGATAGATGACAAGAACGCCAGATTTGGAGTGCCCATTCAACACTGTGTATCTCTGTGGACATTCATGCCCACCTCTGCCTACCGCCAGCCCACCCCAAGGGTTGAAGCCTGGGGTGGTGAGTGGCAAGGGGCTCCCACAGACATCCTCTGAAGGTGGTGATAGGTCAGATTTGAGACAAGCAGCAGGATCCCAGGGACCCCAGCCCCAGGCTGGCCCCTGAGTGGAAAGCCTGGCTGCTGAGTCTCTGCTCTCCCCTCTGCCCTTTGCAGGGGAACCGGCAACTGGTGCCAGCCTCACCTGGGGCTGCCCTTAGCCCGGCACCAAACTCTCCACTCCTGGCAGGATGTCCCCAGGCTTTCCATCAGAACTACCAAAGAGGGCTATTAGTTTTCTGTGGCTGTGTAACACACCACCATAAACGTAGCAACGTAAAACAACGCACATTTATTAGCTCGGTTTCTGTAGGTCAGAAGTCTCCGCACAGCGTGGCTGGTTCTCTGCTCAGGGCCTCACCGGGCTGCAGTCAGGGTTGGCTAGGGCTGGGCTGCCACCTGGGGCTCAGGCTCCTCTTCCAAGCCCATTGGTGGTGGCAGAGTTCAGCTCCCTCAGTTGAGGAGTGAATGGGCTGCCCTCAGCCCCCAGAGGCCGCCCACATCCCTGGCCTTGTGGCTCCCCCATCTCCAAAGTCATCAATAGAAAATCTCCCCCAGATTCAATCCTTGTCATGCCTGGAGTCTGTCTTCCTCATCAACCAGCCAGAGAAGTAGCTTTTAAAGGGCGCAAGTAATTAGGTCTTATAATCTCCCTATCTTAAGGTCACCTGGTTTGGAATCTTAATTACATCTGTGAAATCCCTTCGTAACAGTACCTAGATTTGCGTTTGATTGGATACCAGGGAGAGTATGTGTGCACACCAGGGTCCAGGAACGTTAGGGCATCTTAGAATTCTGACTTCCACAGAGGACATGGGTCGAGGGGCAGAGGCTATGCTGAGAATACTAGTAGCTGATTTCTGGGCCAGGTTGTGAGCGTTAAGTGCTAAGCTGTCTAAGTTAATCCTCAACAACTCTAGGGGTAGGTCCTGCTATTATCCCCATTTTACAGAGGCAGCAACTGAGGCCCTGAGAGGTTAAGTGACTTTCACAGAGTCACACAGCTGGTAAATGGCCAAGCTGGGATTCTAGGGTAACACAAGATCTGACCCAGCATTACTGTGTGTTCTTGGGAAAGTTGTGGAACCTCTCTGGGCCTCTGTGAAATGAAAGGTGCTGCCCGTTCCCCATGCACAGGTAGGCCAGGGCCCATGTTAGAGGATCAGTAGGCTCTGGCTCGGCCCATCCACAGCCAGTGGGCATGAGGGGTGCCTGATTGACACCCATGGCACCCAATGAGATGAGGTAAGACTGGGGTCCCTGATATCAGCCATCTAATTGCAGCCATTCTGGGCTCTGCAACCCAATGGTGTGATGTTCCCTGGCACTGAGGCTGGGAGGCTTATGATTACCAGGGCGCCTCTGACACAGCCGCAGGAGCTCCGAGATTAATAGCCAGGAGACTACTGCTCACCAGGGCCCCTTAGAGAAACGAATAGGGGCTTTCAGACCTTTGCCTAGGGGTGGGCATGTACATTAGGGGGGTGCCTCTGCCACCTCTAAGCTCTGGCTCTCCAAACTCAGCTGGGCAGACTCCTGTCAGCTACAGCTCTGGAGGGGGAGGGGACCACAGAGGTGGCAGTGGCCGCCTGCTCCCCGTCCCCATGAGAAAGGCTGTCAGTCAGCCCGAGAAGTCCCCCCAATCACAGTCGGCCTCCCCTATCCCTGCCCCCTCCCCCAAGCTTGAGCTGCCTCCCTCAGTAATGGGGCTTAATCATAACATGCATTAGCTGGGGCCCGCTGCCTGCAATTATCACTTCAATCAGCCACCCACCACCCACCGCCCCCAACCTCAGGCCACCTGTGGGGATACTCCACTTCACCCTTCCTGGCCCCCACCCCAAATGCAGCCCAGGTGGCCCAGGCTGTGCACAGGGACAGAACAGTAACCGCTGGCAGTGGGGGCCTGGGGTGGGGGTGGGGGTTGTGTGGCCAGTGGACAGAGAGCTACAGCTCAGGGTCACAGGCAATTATTATAAAAGCCTGTTGGAAACAGGCAGCTTTCCCAGCACAGCAGGCTTGTCCTGAGGGCTGCACTGCTCAGTCTGCTGCATCCACGGGTGTACACACGTGCTAGCCACACAGTTGCACAGGATGTGCGCATTGCAGAGTACACATGGACCCTAACGAGATGGCTACTGACTGTCTCCGAGGTATGGACGGACGCACAGGGAGTCCCCACCTGAGCCCTCATGCGCTGCGGTGTTCCCTGCACAGCCCTTTGCAGCCCCTGCCCTGTCCCCAGCACAGACCACCTCATGTCCTTTGTCTCCTGAATCCCAGACCTGAATCCCAGCTCAGGAAGCCTGAGCTGAACTGGAGGACTCCCTCAGAGCTGACAGGGGCTGAAGAAAACGGGGAGAAGGCAGACCTGGCAGGGGGAGTGGAGGAGGGGCCGCTGTTGTGCTGTGATTCTCTCTAATTGCTGTTTTGCTGAGAGGTAATTAAAATCCCTTTTTATTTCACACGTCAGAGCCCTTGCCAGCCTGTGGAGAGGGCGCAGGGGGAGGCCCGGAGGTGGGGGCATCAGAGGGCAGGGCTGCCTGGTACAGGAAGGTGGGGCAGCCGAGCCCAGCCTGCCAGGAGGCCCGGGGGCAGGAGTCCCCAGCCTGGCCCCTGGCCCAGCCCCGGCCAGGATCCGAGCAGTCCATTGGCGCCAACAAAGGCCATAAGCATGAAGTCAGTGACATATCTGAGTGCCCCCTACATGCAGGCGTTTTCCTGAGCTCCCAACTTATGGGACTGTAGCAAAAATAACTACTGTCAGGTAGATGCCATTATCACCCTTTGTGTTGGGACAGTGATAAAAATGAGAATCAGAGAGACTAAGCAACAGCCAAGACCCTATCCTGCCCCGCGCCCCCGCTTGTCAGTGGTGGAACTGGATCTGAACTGGTCTGACCCCAAACTCAGAAGCACTGTGTCAATCTGCCCACTCCAGGCCACATGTGTGCCCTCTGGCAGAGTCTGCCAGGATTTCACAGTCTTCTTGGGACCCCTGCCCAAGGCCCATGCACCGATGCCATGCCTGCCACTCGGTCCTCCATGGACACTTGTTGACAGGTCCTTTGAGGCAGGAGAGCTGGGGCTCGCCCTGTCCATTGGGACCTGTGGATATTCCCTAGAGGCCTGGGTGGAATCAAGAGGCCATGGCCAGACCACAGCCTGCACTGATGCCCAGCAGGAGTCAGGCTGGAAAGCAGCAAGGCCCCTGCCTTCTCCTGAGCTGGCTGTGGAATCTGGGCCTTGCTGCACGGACAGGTAAAAGTACCTGAGTTTTCTTTGCCTGTTCTGTCCTTCCATTTGGGCCAGGAGTTGAATCACCCCATTCTTTTCATCATCCTCACCTCCAACACCATCATCACCAATGTCTACCATTGTCACCATCAGCATCATCACCATCACCTCTATCATCATTGTTTTCTCCAAATTTGCTGCCATCATCATCATCATCATCACCATCATTATATTAATTTTCATCAGTCATCCTCATCAACACCACAATTATGATCATCATCACCAGTACTTTGTCTACTGTCACCATCATTTCCACCAAATTCATCATCGTCTCCATGCACCATCATCACCATCACCATCACATTATTACAATTCTGACCATCACTTTCTCAGTCATCATCACTGTTTTCACCTAAATCACCATCACCACCACCACCATTGCCATCAAGGTTCCCACTGTACCAGGACTATTCTAGGACAATGGGCATTTTATCTCTCTGAATCCTCACAACACTTAAGAAGTAGGTACCAGAATTATCCTCCCATTTGACAGCGGGGGAAACCAAGACTTACAGTGAAGTTGCTTGTCCAAAGTCGCAGAGCCAGAAAGTGGCAGAGGCAGGACTTGAACCTAAACTGCCTGATACTAGAGCCCAAAGTCATAACCACTACACGTCATCACCTCTCAGTCAAGGAGCCTGGAGAATTGAGCCCGGGGACCAGGGGAAAAGGGAGACACTTGGTCTACTCAGGATGTAGCCATCAGAGGCACCCCCACCTCCTGGCGTAGCTTCCTGAGGACCCCACAGCAGCCAGCCACCTCACTGCTCTGCTGGTGGCAGTCCTGCCCCAAGCTTCCTCTCTGGCTGAGCTTTGCCAGGGCTCGAGGTAGGAGAATGGTCAACAAAGCTATTATACTTGAGAAGCTGGATTCTAGTTTTGTCTCCAGCCCAACAGAGGCCAGACGGCCCCATCTCCCTCAGCACCCCCTCATTGTCTGGGCCACGGCTGGCTCTGGGGGCCCATTCACCTCTTGTGGATAGTAGCCAAGCTGGGGATGGGCAGTCAGGCCTGTGGGGGGGCAGGGCATACAGCAGCCCAGTGGGGCCTTTGGTGATGTCTCAGGACACAGGACTAGAATGTATGTGGTCAAGAAAGAAGAATGCCCCCAGCCCACCGCCTCCCTTTCTTTACCCAGAGCATTGGACTTGATGTGTTGATCACTTGGGGACCAAGAGAGCAGCCATATTATCAGGGACCAGACAGGTACCGGCCACCCTCCTTGAGGTCTGATGGGAGTGGGACATGTGGGGTTGGGGACTGCAGAGGAGGGACCAGAAGGGTCCTGAGGCTCACTAGCAGGTGCCTCAGCTTCTCAAGGGCAGGCAGAGTGACTCCTGGTCCATGAAGCTCAGTGCACTGGCATCTATCTATATGTAAGTAGATCAGAAAGAGATGAAGGGAGGGAAGAGGCAGGGATTGTGGAGTGTGCAGAGATGCGGGTGGGGGGAACTCCTCGGGTCTGCAGGAATGATGTAGGGTGGTCTCAGCTGCCTGTGGCAGCTAGGGCTGGGGGCAGGGAGGGTCTTATTCATTGTGTGTCCCCAGTGCACAGTGCTGTCAGCACTTAATGTTTATGGAATAAAAGAAGGAATGAAAACATTTTCAGGATTAAAACTTCCCCCAATAGTCAATTAATCTATGACAAAGGAGGCAAGAATATACAATAGGCTAAAGGTAGCCTACTCAACAAATGGTGTTGGGAAAATTGGACAGACACATGCAAAGAAATGAAACTGGACCACCTACTTACTCCATACACAACAAGAAACTCAAAATGGATTAAAGACTTAAAGGTAAGACCCGAAACCATAAAACTCCTAGAAGAAAACACAGGCAATAAATTCTCTGATATTGCTCTTAGTGATATTTTTACTGATATATCTCCTCAGGCAAGGAAAACAAAAGAAAAAAATGGGACTATATCAAACTAGAAAGGTTTTGCACTGCAAAGGAAACCACAAAAAAAAAAAAAGGGGGCCAGCCCAGTGGAGCATTGGTTGGGAGCTGGCTTGGGACACCAGCGGCCCTGGTTCAGATCCCACATATGAGGGCCAGTGACACTGCCCTCTACAGCTAACAACAGCTCCACCTGGAGCTGGGCTGCGCGAGCCCAGCGACGGTGTAGGCTGCAGTCCCTGATGCAGTGGGCTGCCATAGGCTACAGTGAGTGGCCGGCAGCCAGTGTGAGCTGACAATAGCTGAGGTTAGCGACCATCCAGAGGCCGGCAACTGATCTGCTTCATCCGGGAAGAGTGCAATGACGATACCAACATGGGCCAGTAAAGCAACGTCCTCCACAACTAGACTGAAGAACAAAAAAAAAGACAGCAACTTGTCTGTTCCCCTTCCCCGGTTCCCCAATGCTGTTCCCCTCCGCCAATTCCCCAATGAAATTTTTTTTTTTTTTTTTAGGGCAGTGTCACTGGCCCTCATAACTGGGACCCGAACTGGGGCCGCTGGCTTCCGAAGCCAGCACTTAACCGCCGCGCCACTCGGCTGGCCCCGCAATGAAATCTTAAAAAAATGAAAAAAAGACAACCTACTGGATGGGAGAAGATACTCACAAATGATGCATCTGATAAGGAGTTAATATGCAAAATTTATGAAGAATTCATGAAACTCAACACCAAAAAAACTGAGGGCTGGTCGAGTGGCGTGGTGGTTAAGTGCTGGCTTGGGATGCCAGCGGCCCCGGTTCGGATCCCACATATAAGGGCCAGTGACACTGCCCTCAAAAAAAAACAAAAAGAAAAAAAAAACTAAAAAATGGGCAGAGGACATGAAGAGACATTTTTCCAAAGAAGACATACAGGTGGCCAATAGGCATATGAAAAGATGCTCAATGTTACTAATCATCAGAGAAGTGCAAATTAAAACCACAATGAGATATCACCTCACTCCTGTCAGAATGGCTATCATCAATAAATCAACAAACAACAAGTGTTGGTGAGGATGCGAGGAAAGGGAACCCTCGTGCACTGTTGGTAGGATTGCAAGTTGGTGCAGCCACTATGGAAAACAGTATGAAGTTTCCTCAAAAATTTAAAAATAGAATGACCTTATGACCCATCAATTCCATTTCTGGGTGTTTATCCCCAAAAATCCAAAACACTAATTCAAAAATTATATATGCACTCCTATGTTCATTGCAGCATTATTTACAATAGCCAAGATATGGAAGCACCTAAGGACCCTTCAATAGACAAATAGATGAAGATATGGTACATTTATACAATGGAATATTATTCAGCCATGAAAAAGAATGAAGTCTTACCATTTCAGACAACATGTTTGGACCCAGAGGGCATTATGCTAAGTGACATACATCAGATAGAGAAAGACAAATACTATGCAATCTCACTTACATGTGGAATATAGAGAATGAAATAAACAAAACAGTAACAGACTCAGATCCAGAGAACAAACTGATGGTCACCAGATGGGAGGGCGGTCTGGGGGCTGGGTGAGAGAGCTGAAGGGATAAAGAAGTACAGATTGGTAGTTATAAAAATAGTCACAGGGAGGGCCGGCCGAGTGGCACGGTGGTTAAGCGCTGGCTTGGGACGCCAGCGGCCCTGGTTTGGATCCCACATATGAGGGCCAGTGACACTGCCCTCAAAAAAAAAAAAAAATAGTCACAGGAATGTAAAGTACAACACAGGGAATACAGTCAATAATATTATAAAAACTATGTATGGTGTCAGGTGAGCCCTAATCACTTTGTAAATTATATAAATGTCTAACCACTATGTTGTACAAATGAAACTAATATAAAATAATATTGAATGTCAACTGTAATTGAAAAACAAAATCCTGTCCCCTAATAGGACCCTTACAGTGAGGCAGCTCCCCATCACTGAAGCAAAAGGATCAAAACCTTGGGCCCTGGAGTCTTACTAACGTGGATGAAGTCACAATAGCACCACTTCCTAGCTGTAAACAGGTCCCTTGGCCCCTTTAAGCCTCAGTTTCCTCTTCCAAAAATGGGGACAATGATGTCTGTCTGAGATCATGCACAAGGTGGGCAGGGAAAAGCCTGGTCCCATGACCAGGCCCCCAGGCCGGGGAATGACCCAGGCAGGCAGTCCATGTCTAAGCTCCCCTGGAGGGAAGCCTGGGGCCAGCCAGAAGCCCTGAACCTCCCTTCTGCATTCTTCTCTGGGCACCTAGTAAGCTCCTTCCCACACCTGATTTCTCTCCACTGAGAAGCAACTGGGCATGGCTGATCCCATCAAGACAAACTCCCTGGCCAGCTGCCCCAGTACAGTGAGAAACTCCATGGGGCAGAGCTGGGAGGAGGAACAGAGGGCAGAGACTGCAGGAACAAGGCTCCTGGGGTATTTGGGGGTCGCTGGGACACCAGGGAAGGGGGCTCCATGGAGGCCAGTGGAATCTCAGATGAGGGGTAAGTCCTCTCCCTGACACCCACTGAGCGGTCTTGCTCAAGCCCTTCCTGTCTCTGAGCCTCAGTTTCCTCATCTGTATCATGGGAATAATCTGGGGGCCAGCCTCTCAGGGCTGTTGTGGGGTTTATATGAGGTGATGCTGTGAAAGCCCCCAGCAGCAGGTCTGGCATAGAGCAGGGCCCTAGCCACACACACACACCCTGGCTGCTGCCCACCATTTCCTGGGTGTTGCTAGCTGCTCCAGGAACCCCTGGAGCCCCCTCCGTCCTGCTCCCCTCCCCCCGCGCGTGCCCACGCACACACACACATCTGTTGTCATGATGCACACCACTCTTCCCTCCTGTCAGTGTTCCCTGCCAGCTAATGGGCCAATTTTTTAGCATTACAGAGATTTGGCCAATTTGGCTTCCCTGAAAGAAAGGCACAGTGAAGAGTTGCCTGGGGGTGGGGAGAGGTTCATAAGCAGGGGTGGGAGAGGAGGAGGAGGAGAACTAGAAGGGGGCAGTGGGCAGCACCGCATCTCAGGATGCTCCCAGCTGCCTCTCCAAGTCCTGGGCAAGGGGTGTGGAGCAGTGGGGAGATTACAGAGATAATCAGCCCCACTTATGCCCCACCCCCGCCATGCACAGGCCCTGTGCTAAGCACTTTGCATATATTTTCTCCTTTAATCCTCCAATAACCCTATGAGGCCAGTTCTATTATTTGCTCCATCCTTTCTGGTGTGGAACTGAAGCACGGGAGGCTGGGAGCTGGCCCAAGGTCAGAGTCAGGAAGTGATGGAGCTGGAATGTGAGCTGAGGCTGAAAGCCAGGCCTTTTAACCATTACTGAGCTCCGTTTTTAACTAAAGGCTGAGAATTAGGCCAATACCATCCTCTCCCATCCACCCGCCCACCCCCACCTATCCACCCCATCCTCCCAACACACACACACACTCTCCAAGAGCCTTAGCCTATCCAGCCACTGGGAATCCCTGTCAGGCACACATGGACTCTCATGTCCTTCCCCGCCTGGCTCAAGGTCCCTCGGTTTGAAGATACACAAACCCAGCATCTCTGCAGGTAGAACCCTGAGGAGCACAACTGCCTGTCATGGGCAGGGTCCCAGCCCAGAGCAGGGCTCTCCCCTCCTGCCCAGGCTGTAGGCTGGGGTCCCCCTGCCAGCTGTGGCTTCTGGAGCCCCTCCTGGCATCAGTGCCAGGTTGGAAGTGGGTATCAGCTGTGCCCTCCACCACCCTGGGCCCTTCTGGGAGCAAGGCGGCAGATCAGCCAGAGAGGACCGAGAGGGGAGGAGACGGGAACTGCCTCTGGCTGGAGGAGGGGCTGTGGAACTCCGTGCATTAAGCGATCAGAGAGCACAATATTTCATTGCCGGCAATCGCAGCCAAGACATCAACTACTTGGGGAGAGCAGCCTTAAAAGCCTTTTGATTTTATTTCTTCCACTTCATTTTTTTTTTTCCTTTCCTTGCTGGTGTCCTTGACAATGCCTCCCTTCCCCCTCTGCTGCCCCTTCCTCAGCGGCCTCAGGAGGCCCAGGAGCCTAAGGAGGGGCTGAAGCCAGGGGCTGGGGGGGGGCTGCATGTGTGTGCACTTGTGCATGCATGTGTGGCTGGGAGGCACTGCTTGGCTTCCTGTGTCCCTGTGTGTGCACCTGGGCACCATTCTGTGCGTCTGGAAGTATGCATCCGGCGAGCATACATCCATCTGGGTGTCCAGGTAGGCCACCATGTGCACGGGTGTGTGCATGTCTGGGTGTGAATGCACCCGCATGGACCTCCTGAGCACACACCCACCAGAAAGCTCCACCAAGGTAAGAGGCATGGGGACAGGGCTAAGACCACGGGAGGGTAGCAAATTCAGAGGGCCCAGAGGACTGAGGAGGGCCGGCAGGAGAGGAGGAGGAGCCGCACTCTGAGGAGTAAGCCTACTTGGGCCAAACCCTTGAGACCTCCGAGGCCCAGGACGTCCCCAAGAGCGGCGGCGCACGGAGACCCAGGCGTGCACATGCACACTTGGGCCAGCCCACACTCTCACACGCGCAAGCACCGACTCCCTGCAGAGGGCGGGGGCGGGCCTGCAGCCCATGACGTCAGCGGCAGGGCCGTGACGTCACCGCCCCGCCCCGCCCCCGCCCGCGGGCCGGCTCATCTCAGGCTAATGGCAGGCGACGCGGAATGGAACATCTGTCTTGTCGGGAATTAGTTAATTGAATCAAGCGGCCCGAGCTGCCGCAGCGACCTCGGCTCTGGCCCGGGCTGGGGGCTGGGCGGGAGGTGGTGACTCAGCCGGGGGGTGACGTGGGGGGCGGGGTTCACCAGAGGGGCCCGAGCGCCGAGCTCCCCCGAGGGCCCGTCTGCAACCGGCTCAGCTTCCCTCCACCCCCAACCCAGGACGGACAGAGGCCCGTGGAGGGGGGCGGGGGGAGGGGGCGGGGGCGTGGGGGGGGCGGGGGAGGGGGAGGAGGGAGGGGGAGGGGTGCGGTTGCCAGGCCCCGGCGACCAGGCCCTGCGCCCCGGCCGGGGGTCTCTCCCTGCCCCGCCCGCTCCTGCCCAGGGCCCCCGCCCGCCGGCGCCCCCCTCCTAGAACCCCCCCCGCCCGCCGGCGCCCCCCTCCTAGAACCGACCCCCCCGCCGGCGCCCCCCTCCTGGAACCCCCCCCGCCGGCGCCCCCCTCCTGGAACCTACCCCCAGGCTTGACGGCTCCCTCTAGCCTCGCCTTTGCCCGGAGCCGAGAAACGCGGCTAGTTGCCGAGGCCGCCACCACGGGCGGGACCCCCGTCGCCACCTCTTTCCCCCCAGGACGCGTTCCCTGGGCGCCTTGGGATGAGGAACCGCCGCCAGGAAATTTGTCGGAACCGTTTAGGTGTCCTGAAGATTTCCTTCTGTCCTGGGGCTCTGGCTGGCGCTCCTGTCCGCTGGCCCTGCGCGCCTTACCGCAGGCTCTCCCGGGCCTGTCCCGCGCGGGGTCTGTCCTCGGATCTCCCTCTCTCGATCCCTCTCCTCCCACCTCCATCCTTGGGTCACCCCTCCCTCCCTAATCTTTCTTTCCTAACTCAAGAGACAGCACAGGAAAGATGTCAGGCTGTCCCAGAGACCAGGGTTCCAGGCCCAGCTCTGCCTCTGGTGAGCTTGGCATGCAAGGTAACCTCTCCCAACCCCCATTTTCACTGGGAAATAATCAGAGCTTCTCTCGCTGGGTAAAATTAAATAATATACATGTAAAGGGCTGAGAACTTATTCGATTCTGGTGGCCAATACATTGTAGTTTTCTAAGGGGGACGCAGAGCTGTCCTGGGGTGTGGTTTCTCTGGAAGGGCCCCTAGGCACTGGATGATGACAGAAAGCACCACACTGAGGACTGTGGTGATTTGAAGGGCCAAGGAGTCTGGATGGGGCTGCCAGGTGGTCAAGGCTGGGGTCTCTCAGAATGGAGAGACCCACCCACATCAGGCTCCCACCTGGAACCCAGGCTTCACCTCCATCTGCTCCTACCCAGGCCCGACAGTACCCCACCAGCGCTTCCTCATTAATCCCACACCTTTGCATAGCCCTACATGTTTCACAGGTTGACAGCTTAATCCAAAATGCTTAACCCTTGACCAGTATCATCCCCATTACACAGATGGGAAAGCAGAGGTTCAAAGAGGTTAAGTGACCTGCCAAAGAACTCACAGCTACAACATGGCATTACTGGGATTTGAACCCAAGTTCTCTGGCCTCCAATGTCAACCACTCTCCACTGCCCTGCTTTTCCCCTCTGAGGAACACTCGGTTGCTAAGAGACAACAAGCCAGTGGTTACTATGGGAACTGGGCTGATGTGGCAGGTGGAAAGAGTTGGTGTCCAGGCAGCAGTAAGAAGACTCCAGGTAGACTCCACAGCTCTTCCCGGCCTCTCCATGGAGGGAGGTAGCTCTTAGCTCTGGACTTTCACCTCTGGGGTCTGGGTTCCAGATCCTGGGTTCCAGGTGGCAGATGCTAAGTGACAGCGCCTAACTGATAGAGGTGTGATGATGGTGGGTTACCCTGGACACGGCCCCTGAAAACCAAGATCACTGGTGGAGGACGTAGTCCCAAAGATGGGGCTGAGGAGCAGACAGGCTAGGCCAGGGAGCTTCACACTCCTGCTTCCCCCAAATTGGCTACAGCCAGGGCCGGCCGAGTGGCGCGGTGGTTGGGTGCTGGCTTGGGAGGCCAGCGGCCCCGATTCGGGTCCCGCATGTGAGGGTCAATGACACTGCCCTAAAAAAAAAACCAAAAAACCACACTCTGTAAATTGGCTACAGCCATACCTTCTCTCCAGACAGCAGTGCAGAGCTGAGCCGGTCCCAGGGGAATAAGACAAAGGGAGTGCAGGACCATGGTGGGACACAGGGCTGTGCCAGAGGGCTACAGACCTGGGCAAAACCTCCGTTTTCTCGTCTGTAGGAGGAGGATGATACTAGCCCCTTTCCCACAGACGCTGTGTTGAGACAATTAACAAAGACACAAAGCACGATGCCTGACACACAGGCTTCACTCATGGTGTGACCTTGGGTAAGTCACTTAGCCTCTCTGAGCCCCTGTAAAATGGAGGTAATAATAGTACCTACCTTGTAAGGGTGTTTTAAGGATTAAATTATTGAATACAGGTAAAAGGCTTCAAATAGGGCCTGGCAGGCTTTAAGGACTATATGTAATATTGGCTGTTCTAGCTCTATAGTAAATCCTCAACAGCCCCCAGGGGTGAGGGTCGCTCTGAACCCAGCTGCTTTTCTCTCTCTCTCCCTCTCAGGAGAGAATCTCCTATCTCTCACCCCTTGCTGGGCACTTTGAGGATGAGCAGAATTGAGACTTCTGAGGCCTTAGGTTTCCCTACTCCAAGTTCAGGGACCCGGAGGAGGAAAAGCTGGGGCAGGAGGGAGTGAAGAGGCAGCGCTGGCAGCTAAATTTGTTCATCCGCCTGTCAGTCCCTTAATCTGATCCCCGAGGAACCATGCAGAGGCTTGACTCTGGATGACAAACGAGGAGGGGCGAGGCCTGCCCTGCCTGGACTCCCGGTGAGTAATGGCCTTGCATTAAGATATTAGGCCTGGACGACAAGAAATGTGCTTCTGCTCCCCGCCGCTCTGAACAAGGCCGGGAAGAGGGCCTGGGGAGAGCAGGAGGGGGCGAGTTAGGGCTTGGGAAGCAGCGTGGGGACACAGAGAGAACAAGAGACAGAGCTACCCAGGGAAAGCAGAAACACACCGAGAGAGGGAAGGTGGGAGACTGAGAGACAGGGGATGAGGGAGTCAGAGGGAGACAGAGAGAGGCAGGGGTGGCAGTGAGAGGGGGACAGAGAGACAAACAAGGCCTGGGAGAGAGGATGGAGAGAGGGACACGCCTGTACTCACACCGGGTAGAGCGGAGGCTGGGCTGGGTAGGTTGGCCATCAAGGGGAATTCAGCATCCAGGAAGGCCATGCTGGAGGCCCTGATTCAGGGCTGGCCCTGGTCTTAAATGTCCCTCCATTGATCCTGAGCCTCCTCGGCTAGGAGGACACTGGGCGGAGATGGCAGCCTTGTCAGAGCTGACTTAGGCCGACAGGCAGGGCCTCCAGTCACATGGATGGCATCCTTTTCTGGGCAGCTTGCTCCTTGGAGGAGAGGGGACCGGACCCCCAGGGGGGATGGGGACCGGGGATGATACAGAAGGTAAGCTCCAGCTGCAAGTTCCTGAACAGCTCACAGAGCCCCGCCCCTGTCAAACCTCAAGTCCTCCACATGGTCTGAGCCCCACGATGCAGGGCTGCTGGGCTGGGGGAGGGCTCTGGAGGAGGAGGAGATGGGGCCCGGACTAGCACAATGGGGTAGAGATGGACTGCAGCCAGACCACGGGACAGCCTGCCCCTCTGTCATCACATTGAGTGTCCCCTGACACCCTCAGAGGTGCACCATGTAGTGGCTCAGGTAGCAGACCTTGCCTGCCTAGATTCAAGTCCTAGCTGTACCATTTCTGTCTTGAGACCCTGAGTATGACTTCACTGGGCCTCACTCAGTCCCCATGAATAAAGTGGCCCCTACTGCATGAAGCCTCTGTGAAGGATCCCGGAGTCAGTATGGGTAGGATGCCTAGAACATGCTAAGGTTGAGTGAACATCACAAATTACTGTGAATTGTGTTATTCCATGACCAATAAGCAAGATGGCACCTAGAGCAAATCCTTGCACCCCCTTTTATTCCTCAGAGGAGTCTCCCCAGTGGTTCATGCCCAGACCTGGAAATCCTGTCTCTCCTTGGTAAGCCATCAACCTCTCCACGCCTCAGTTTCTTGCAAAATGGGCATACTCTGGGGCTTCGTGGAGCTGGTACATGGAAGCACTTAATAAAGCCCTGTTCTGGTGCCCCTGCCCTCTGCTCTGATGACCTCCCTGACTGGGTGTGTATGTGTGTGCCTGCACAGGAAGTGGGGACCAGGGAAGGTCTGGAAGCTTCCCGGAGTAGATTGCTCAGACACAAAGATGAGGTGAAGGGGAACCCCAAGTCCCAGGCCCAGAGCCTCTTGTGTGTGGGGGGGTCGAGGGGTAGAGGTTGGGAGCCCACTTATCTTGACTTTCTATGCCCCCTCCCTCTAACCTCCTGGGCCTGCCGCCCTGGCCTCAGTTTCATGGGTGCTGGGCTCATACACCCCTGCTTGGTTTAAGGCTCTGCTCTCCCCATCTTAATAATTGTGGGACATTGGGTCCTGTTAATTAAGCAGTTGGTCCTGTACTTTACTCACTTGGGGTTACACAGACGTCAAAGCTGCCAGGGCCTGGGGTTTGAGCAGGGAGGGGGAGATTCAGGAAACAAAGGAGCTGTCTTGGGAGAAGAGGGGGCAGGGTGGAAAGATTATGGTGAGGGCAGGAAACGCATGAGACTCACCCCCCTGCCCCCAACCCCATTAGAACGCATGGCTCCTTGGGCAGGCCTGCGGGAGAGGACTGGATGGGGTGGCCATGGGGGTGGTGCTTCTGAAACCAATTCCCACAGCCCATCGGCTGCAGGGATCACTGAGGGAGGCCGCCATCACTGAGAGTTTCCTTCAACGGCCCTAAGATCTCTGAATTGCCTGGCTTCGAATCCCTTGTCCCCACTGTGCGTGTGACCAGTTGTTTCACTTAGCCCCCCCACGCCTTCCCAGGGTGCTGTGACTTGGTCCCTGGCTTCCTGGTCCTTCAAGGCCTGCGTCTCTCACGGAGCGCCACCAGGAGGCGCCCCATGCCTGCTCTGTCTTCTGGACCCTGGACCAGGTGGGCCTGATGGGTGAGAAGGAGGGAGTGGGGAGGGTCATCGGGTGGTAGGCGTCCCACCAGACACTCTCCACGGTGCTGCTCCAGCTGCGCCCACGGCCCTCTGCTCCCGTCACTCCTTCAGGCCCCACCCTCGCGGGGCAAGGCCTTTGTGCGAGCACCGAGCCCTGAGCCCAGGACTGGTTGGGGCCATACCTGGGGCGGGTCATTTCCCCTGAGTTTCTGATCCCAGAAGGTTCATGGATTCACTGTCCCCATGTGCAATTATGGGCCAACGCTTAAATAATTATTCCTGGACCACCCCAGCTTGAGGGCAGGCCTGGAATCAATAAATTTAACCAAATCCCCACCCCTGTGCCCTGGCTTCAGGGAGCCCCTTGCCCTCCAGGAAAAAACAAAAGCCCTTAAATATTATTTAAAAAAAAAATTTAGTAGTTAATACATCCAATTGATTTAAAAACTCAAAGCAATACAAAGTAAAAAGCGTTCCTGCCGCCTCTTCCCCATGCACCTGATTTCCTCCTCCCACCCCCACCCCACATATCCCTAAGCGGCCACTTGTATTAATTTCTTGTGTAGTCTTCTAAAGAAAATAAAAATCTGTTCTCTTATTTTTCCTCCTTTTTTATACAAAAGGTACACTGTTCTGCATTTTGTTTTCACATTTCTGCATTTAAATCTATCTTGACAGTCTTTTCATAAACGAAGTCCTTGTTCCTTTTTTATAGCTGCATAGTATTCCATTGTGTGGCTGTACACAGTTTATTTAACTCATTCCTCTTTTGATGAGTAATTGGTCAGTTGCTCCTTTTTCACTCTTACCAATAACGCTGCAGTGAATGCTTCTGTGTATCCATTTCATAAGCGTGCTTTTGTACATATCTGGAGGATAAAGTGTCCGGAGTAGGAGTACTCATAACAGAATGAGTTTGTAATTCAGGAGGCATTCAGCAGGTATTGCCAGTTGCCTTCGTGGGGCTTGTACCACTGGGCACTCCCCAAGCAGTGACGAGACTATGTCTCAGCAGCCTCCCCAACAGAGTATACGGCCCAGCTTTTGGATTTTGCCACAAGTTCACTTGTGTTCAGTATCCCCCAAGAGGCCCACCTTGACCTCCAGACTGTAACCCCACTGCCTGTGTCACCCCAGCACTCAGACCTCTCACAGCACTTTGTGCATTTGAAATGACTTATACATTATGTCATTATTAGTTGCAGTCCTTCAATGTTTTCCTACCTCCAGCCTATAAACTCCACGTGGGCAGGGACTGGCACGCATGGCACATCACAGATACTGAATATCCCTTTGTTGGCTAGGATGTCCCCCTGTGTGCTTTGCTTGGAGGGGCTCAGCTGTGCCTCTCAACCTGCTTATGAGGGAGGCCCTGCTCCATGGGACAGATGAGCAGACAGCGGCTCAGAGACAGGAAGTGATTTGTTCCACGACTCACAGCTGGCCAGTAGGGACGTCCTTCGCCCTTGTCCCTCCTCCTGAGACTCTGAATTTACTTCCTGATCTGGCTCATGGGGCCCCCTAATCAGCAGGAACAGTCAGGCCCAGGTCAGGAGCACCCCAAACTCAAAATCGGCCCCCTCTCTGCACCTTCCACAATGACGGGGAGTCAAGCTGGGGGCTTGCCTGAGGCCCTGGGGGCTTTGTGGCTTGTAGGCTCAGGCCCCCTGTTTGGTGGCAATGCCAAGGCCACAGTGACCCCTGCAGCTGTACAGTGACCAGAGTCCCTTCCCAGAGACTCTGCGGCTGTGCTGGCCTTGTGCCCGACTGTCACTCTGTTCCCCAGTGGCTCTTTGTGGCGGCTGCCTGCCTCCCATTAATCATGTGTGCAGGATTTATTTTCTCCAGCAATTTATTTCAGCGAATGCAATCTGGGTGTGCCCGCAGGTGGGCAGGATACTTCGCTGCTGCCGGAGCCATGGAGCCTGGCTTTATTGTCAGGCCGACAGGCATGACTTGCCAGCACCCCCATGACAGATATCAGGCCCAGCTAGGCCCGGGGGTGGGACACTAGGCACCCCGGGGACCAACTCCATCCCCACATCATCATGACCTCAGGGTTCCACGCAGCCCAGAAGGTCCAATTTGCCCCACTTTCTTTACTGGGGCTTTGCTGCCCCTACCAAGGCTAGCTGGCTAAGGGGGTGCAGGGGAAGATTAGCCCCTGATGTCCTCAGGCTGAAAGAGGCATTCAGAGGCCTTTTCCGAAGACCGGGTGGTGGGCAAGTTTCCTGATCTGGGGAAGAAGGGGGTCCTCCCTCCTGAACCCCCTCCTCCCTGGCACTGCCAGGCCACCCGGCCCTGATTCCCACAACAGTAATGGAGGGAAACAACCAAGTAATGCCAACTCTGCCACCCCTGTCACGAAACCCACATGTCCTGTTTCCTGGGGTTCCCTTTGGTCCCTTCATCACCCTTGGCCCCTCTCTGTAGGCCTTCAGCAGGATGTGACCTCCTGGGGCTGGGTAGCAAGGCATAGCACTGAAGCTAGGGCAGGAGCAGGGGGCTGGTTAGCCATGATTTCACGTCCTCCGTTAGTGCTCCTTGTTATCTGCCCACTTCTAGACCTTGGAAGCAGGAAGGAAAGGGCTGTGGGCACTAGAGGGCAGGGGCTATCCAGCCGGCCCTGGCTCTCACCAAGCTCTTTGAAGCCCCAAGCATGCTTCCCACCCCTATAGCATCCGCAGGAGCCCAAGTCCTAGCCCATGGGCACCTGCTTCCTCTTTTGGTCCCCCACAGATCCAGCCTGCCCCTCCCTACCAGGCCTGGCTGCCTCTAATGCTGCAGATAATTCCTGCTGTCACAAAGCCATTACCCTGCAAATGGGCTGTGCTTCAGCGTGTCTGTCTGTGTGTGTGTGTGTGTGTGTGTGTGTGTGTGTGTGTGTGTAGGGGATGGGGTGGCTGCGGCACACGAAGAACCTTATTTATGCCTCACTCACCGCCATAATTCCCCTGAAGGATATATGGGCTTCATCCTCCATTCCCCTGCCTCTGGTCCCCTGCCCTGGTCACTGGCCCCTGCTGGCCCCCCTGGTGACAGGGCAGGGAGCTCTGGGCAGGGAGCTGATATGATACACCCAGGTGGAGGGTGGTGAAGTCTTGCAAGGGGCCCCTGGTGTAGGTACACTGCCCCTTCTACTCCACGCCTGGCAGCTGGACTCAGAAAGAGGGGCTGAGGCGCCCCTACTCAGTCTCCCATACCTCAGGGGTTCTGGGGAGCAGAGCCAATGGGAGGGCAACATGGATGCTGGAGACCTTTTGGGAGCACCCATGGCCCTGGTTTCTCCTCTCCCTCCTCCCTCCAACTCTTCCAGGCCTCTGGTCTCCCGCCGTCTGCTTTGTTGCTGTTTGCCGATGCCCACCTCCAGCCCTAGGTGCCCTCACAGCTGCTCCACCTCGCCCCCTCCCTCCTTGGCACAGCTAGCTCTCCCCCAGAAGTAGGCAAACCCTCCACCCTTTCAAGAAGAACCTTCAACCTTTGTGTTGAAGCCTCGAAAACTCCAACAGGTTGGCACAGTTAAGAGGCATGTGTGGATTCAGGAGGCAGGGCTGGGCAGAGGTCAGGGGTGTGGCCTTCATCTGCAGGCAGAATTCTTTTTAATCTCTGCTTCTCCAGTTTCTAGTGCTGTGGTCTTGGTCACATCAGTCAACTTCTCTGAGCCTCTGTGGCCTTGTCTGTAAAATGGGTCTGATAACACCTGCCTCAAACAGTTCTGATAAAGGTTGAATACACTGTAATACATGAAACCACAAGAAATTGCCTATATTTAACCAGTCTTTGACATTAATATTCATTGGGTGAAATATTGCATTAACAAGCTTTGTATCATCGATAATGTTTCTACCTGATGTCTTGCACTTTTCTTTCATATTCTTCATGTTTTGCGTTTGTATAAATACTACCTGCTGGATCTAAAGAATCTGAGCAATGTGGGGAAACAAAAGAAAGTAAAAAGTGAAACAAAATAAAAACAAATCTTTCAGAAATAACCAAATCTTCAGAAAGGTGGTTATTAATGAATAACCACCTTTTCCAGAAGTCTCTTTTGCATTGATGCAGATAGAAGTTTAAAAGGATAAATTGATAGAAATACTGCTATAAGAAGGGATCCGATTGAAGATCTTAGCTATAATTTATTAAATTGAATCTTAGCTTATTTTAACAAAAGAAAATATACAGAAGTAACGCTGAAGGCGGCCACATGACTCCAGTAAATGTGTCCTCGCAGAGAGACGGTGTTTTCTGAAAAGATCTCGTGTTAACATAAAGGCCTGAAAGCAGTAAGAATAAAAAAATATTGATGAGAGAGAATCTATCATGTAGGAAGAGAAATGCAAATCTTATAATAAAAATTCAAGGCGTTAAATTAGAAAATTTCAGAGAAACAGCTGACAGCAAGATTGAAAAAAGGGAAAGACATCTTATGGAGAGAGATCACAAGAAAGAAAGACAAAAGAAACACCAGAAAAAAAAGGATAAGAAGGAGGACAAATTGTGAAATTTGGTTTGCATTTTCTTTTTTTTCTTCAGAGGGCAATGTCACTGGCCCTCTTATGTGGGACCCAACCAGGCCGCTGGCATCCCGAGACAGCTCTTAACCACCATGCCACTCGGCTGGCCCAGGTTTGCATTCTTTTTTTTTTTTTTTTGAGGGCAGTGTTACTGACCCTCATATGTGGGACCCGAACCGGGGCCACCAGCTTCCCAAGCCAGCGCTTAACCACCACACCACTCGGCCGGCCCAAGGTTTGCATTCTTTTTTATCACAATTTTGAACAATGGTATTGAAAAGTTTGCACATGTTCAACTTAAAATAAGTGTTCCTAGATATGCCCTCCTTATCAAAAGGTTTTCATCTTGTTTCAATGGTAAGAAAGATGTCATTTCTGGCATGTTGTAAATATTGACATTTTTAAATAAAACTGTTTGGCACTCTTTTGAATGTACCTCATCATTTTGATGGAAAGAATGGCAATTTCATGTGGTTCAACCTAAGCCATAACACACCCAGCCCAGAGCCAGCCCACAGTGGGTCCTCACCCTGGCAGCAGGCTGAGTAGCACAAGACCGACCTTAAGATCCATCAACTCATCTGGACTTGTAATGTTGTATTTCCTTTGTTTCTGTTTCCCTGGGACTTTAAGCAAAATTCCTTTGAACTCACCTTTTTTTTTCAGTAAATAAAGGGAAAAAGAAGTTGGAATCTATGATTAAAACAGAAAAGCAGGATCCCGTAGGATCCTGTAGGATCCCAGGGATGCAGGTACGGGGTTGATCCCACTGGAGGAGGCAGACTGAGCCTGGGGGAGAGGAGGGTGGCAGGGATGACCCCTTCCTCTTCCCAAGTACTTCAGAAGAGGCGGACAGGAAAGGGTGGTGGTGAGCAAGGAAGGAGGCTGAAAAGATTGTGGGATGTGTATAAAAGGTCAGGTTCTGAAAGGGGGGTGGTGGATGGTGGGCTGGGTGCATCCAGCTGTGCAACCCCTGCCCAGAAGATTGGGTGAGAGTCAGGGGTGGCCAGGGATCTCTCCAACCATAGAGGGCCCTGCATTGGGATTCCAGGATAGCCCCTGTCTCCGAGATCCGTGGAGCCTGCATGGATCCAGGCAGCCGTGCCCACCTCAGCACTGCCCACCCCCAGGCAGCACCCCTTCCTGTCCCTCCTTACAGTCAAGTTCAGCCCAAAGTGTGAGGAAGTCAGAGCAGTAAGCAAAGTTGACCAGCTAAAAGAGACAGAGAATCCATGAGGAAGGCCCCAAGGGGCACGCCCTACCACTGCTCTAGCTGCTTTTCTGAACATGAGCAGTGCCACGGATCCAACCTGTCCCCCAATAAAGCTCCCCTTATCTGCACTCTCAGGCCTGTGGGCACACATGGGATTGCCCTCTGTAAATTCTTAGGGAGCGGAACCTCAGGGTGGGTGGAGGTGACCCCTCCCCACTCAGACATTCCACCCCACCATCATTTCAAGAGTCCCTGGCTGGTCATCAAGTCCTGTGGCTCACTTGACCTCCAACTGGGCACCGGCATGCCAGCCGGAGTCTCCCTCTTACCAGCTCCCATGATTCCTGAGCAAGGAATTCTTTGATTTCTCTGAGTACCCCAGTCCTGCTTCTAGCTTGGCCGGAGAAGTGAGGGGTAGATGCTCTTCATGAAGTGTGGGGGTGCCTGGGGAGGGAAGGGGTGTGTACAGTGGTGTGCTGGTAAATGTTGGACAACTGGTTCCTCACGGAAAAGAGCTCTGATCTGCAGGGTTTGCTGATGTCCAGAGCATAAATACTCTCATGGTGGCTGACACCAACATGATGTCACCAAACGCAGACTTGGGAAGAGATGACAATGACTGGCTCTCAGGAGCGAGTATGAGTCGACTCCAGCACACCAATGGATGGGTGGCCACCTCCAGTGGACTTCCAGGGGGTGGGAACCTCTTTGTGGTCAGTGCCCAGAGAGGAAGCAAAATGATGAGACACCGCTTCCTGAAAGGAAAAAAGCTTGTGCACCATCTTTGCTGCCCACATGGAAGGAAGAGGCGGGAGGAGATGCTGGATGTGGCTGCCCCATCTCTGCCTCTCACCCATCACCTCGGCAGATCCGGGGCTCTGTCGTATGAAATGGGGCAGGTTCTCATTAGAAGTTTGTTCACCTGTGCAGGAGGAGCAAGGGCTGGAGAGGAAAGGACATTGGTAACAAGGAGATGTCATGACAGAATCCACTCTGGAAGAGGATCAAGCCTGCCAAAGCCACCCTGGAGTCACCAGCATGGACTGGGGGGACGAGATTTGTTTTTGGCCCCAGGACATGATGGGGCACAAGAGTACCTCCTCTCTGTGCCAGGCGGGGACTGGGTCCCCGGAGAGCTGCCCATTGGTAGCCCCACCAGTGGGACCCCAGAAGACTCCCTCCTGCCAGATTAGGGTCATAGCAGAACAATGCTGGACAGGCTGAGCTGTCCCTGCTCAGAAGCAGGGGGTCTGGGGAGCATCAGCTGCTGGGGCCTGTCCTCCCTGAACTGGGCCACTGGCGGGGCCTGTCATCTCCCGCCTTCTTCTCTGGGCCACTCCAGCGTGCTCCTGCCTCTGCCTCTTCCCACCCCACTCCCCCGAGTGCAGCAATTACAGCCCTAATAAGGGTGCTTTGATCATCTTTAGAAATAGCCACATTGGGGAGGGACGTTGCCAAGCAATTAGGGGCATAGGAGCTGAGAGCTCAGGCACTTCTTCAAGGGCTGGGACCCTCAGATAGCCCCTGCCTTCCTCCCTCCAAGAGTGTCTGGCCCCAGCATAGCTGTGAACTCCCTCAGGGAGTCCAGGCAGATGGAAAGCCCCCCATCTGAGCCCTGGAGATAGGGCCAACCCCTGCCCACCAGCCCCCTCTGCCTGGCCCCCAGCCCAAGCGTCAGCTCTTCTGGCCTGTCCGAGCTCCTTTGATGGAGCCGCAGAAACAAGGGCTCCTTTGACAGAAGGGGGGGCCTCAGGGCCGGATGACGAGATTTCAAAGATGAGGGTTGAGCCCACTATCCTGTGCGGTGCCCCAACCCTGGCCCCTTCCTGTGTACCGCCCCCCCAGTCTGTCCTCTATATAGACCCCCCAAGCTCCATTCCCCTGTGGGCTCCGGGAGTTAAGGGCCAGGTGGGGAGCCACCGAGGGAAGTGGAGTAACTTTGATGTAGTAGTGTCAGATGATTTGAGGAAGAGATTTCAGTGCCCAGGGACAGAAAAGCAACCGGAGGCAGGCACCATAGGATAAGTGCCTGGAAGGTGGACCCTAAGGGGAAAAGAGGACAGGTTCGGTGCCCTGGTCACTATGCTGCTGGCTGTGCTGCTGCTACTGCTGCCTCTCCAAGACCCACGGTCTGCCCAGGGGCACCCACTGTACATGCGCCTGCCCCCCAGCTCCCTGCAAGGTGAGCCCGGGCTGGTTTGAGGGAGCAGCCGAGGTGGGAGCATCAGAGAGGAAGGAAGTGGGTCCCAGGCAGGGGAACGTGAACTTGTCACCTCTGTTCACAAGGACTTTTGCTCCTGCCCACCCTGCCAGGAGAAGGCGCTGGGAACCTAGACACAGGTAGGAGAGGGAGGGGGAGGATGAGGATGGAGAGGGAAGGGAAAGGGAGCCAGCAAGGGTGTGCATTAGGGAAGTTTCATGTTTAGCCGGAAGGAAAGGGCCCAGAGCAGCACCCCTTGGCTCTCTGGGCCCAAAGATGGGCAATTCAACCACAGTCACTTTATGTCAATAAGTCTGAGTTCTGTGGTGTCTGTACCTTCTGGATGCTGTTTTTCCTTCAGGGTGTTAAGAAAAGGTCCGTTTCAAAGATTCCATTGGGCCGGCCGAGTGGCGCGGTGGTTAAGCGCTGGCTTGGGATGCCAGTGGCCCCGGTTCGGATCCCACATATGAGGGCCAGTGACACTGCCCTCAAAAAAAAAAAAAAAAGATTCCAGCTCAGCTCAGTTGAATTATGGAGACATCCTGGGCTGAAACTCCAGAACCATCTTCTGAGTGCTGGGCCCTGGGGTCCTGGGGTTCTCTCTCCTCCCAATCTGGCCCAGTGCCCCGGGAGCCCAGCCTGCTTCTCTGTGGGTCTTTCAAGGCAGGGCTCGGGGCTGGGGGGAGGACAACCTTGCAAGACTTGTGCCCCATGTCCTAGCAGCTCTGTCAGCCCAAGGGACGAAGGCCTTGCAGACTGCCCAGAAGAGTGCCCAGTGGGCAGTAAATCTAGTGGCGATGGAGATCCAGCACAGACTGCATGAGTGCCGAGGTTGTGCCAACCATACCACCCCATGCCCTGGTGAGCTTGTGCTGACTGCTCTGGGCCCATTCTCCTGTCCACCCCATCCCCTTCCTTCAGACTTGACTCCTTGGAGAAAGGGCACAGCTGGTGCAAGGGCTGAGGGCAGGAGCCGTCTGTGCTCTCTTGGTGAACAGCAAGAAATTTATGGCTGATGAAATAAACCCTGACTGCCAAGGGTTGGGGTAACAGAAAAGGAGCCCAGGGCTCAGGAGCAGCTTGAGGTGGAGGAAGGGTGGGAGGGTGGCAGTGAACCTCAAAGGTCTGTTTCTCAGCAGGATCTGGGCGCCCTATGTCTCAAGCTCCCTTCCTCCAGGACCCATCTGAGCCAAGTGAGGCTGAAAAGTTTCGAGGGCACAGGGCTGAGAGCAGGTGGACCCTGGGGAGGCCTGGGTGCTGAGGACAGCCAGGACTTGTCCCCTGCGACAGCGCATCCGCCTTTCTAGGGCCCTGTGGTGAGAGGCGCCCAAGCACTGTCAACGTGACCCAGGTCCACGGCCGCATTGTGGGGGGCAGAGCAGCACCGCCCGGAGCCTGGCCCTGGCTGGTGAGGCTGCAACTCAGCGGGCAGCCTCTGTGCGGCGGCGTCCTGGTGGCGGCGTCCTGGGTGCTCACTGCTGCACACTGCTTCACAGGGTAGGTCCGGCTCCCAGCCCCCTGCCCAGCCCGAGTCTCCAACTGGGGGGCCCGTTTCTCCCAACATTGAGTGTGTGACTCCGCGAGGGCTGGTCTCTGCTGCCCTCTGGCGGGGGCCTCAGGCGCCGCGGGGCGCAGCAGGGGCTCCGATCTCCGCTGGGCCACCTCCCTGCGCATTCGGCCGACTCCCGGGCCCCCGCTCCCTGCCCCAGGCAGGGAGTCAGCCAGGCTTGCGGGATCGCTGGGTGGTGCCCGTGGGCAGAGAGCAGAGTCTCCAGGGGACTTGCTACACCCTTGTCCCGGGTATCGCCCGCCGCTCGCCCCCCAGCGCCTCGAACGAGCTTCTGTGGACGGTGAAGTTGGCCGAAGGTCCACGCGGGGAGCAAGCGGAGGAGGTGCGGGTGAATCGCATCTTGCCCCACCCTAAGGTGAGAGGGCAGCCCCCAGGCGCTCAGAGCTGGGAATGGCGCGCGCGCACACACACGCACACACGGGCGCGCGCACATACGTGCACACACACACAGGCGCGCGCGCACACACGCACACACAGGCGCGCGCGCACACGCGCGCACACAGGCGCGCGCGCACACACACGCACATACAGGCGCGCGCACACATACGTGCACACACGCACGCACACGCGCGCACACTCACACCCACACGCGCACGCACACACGCGCACACACACACACGCCACGCGTCATTGACACTGCACCGTCACTTTCTCCCTAGTTTGACCCGCGGACCTTCCACAATGACCTCGCCCTGGTGCAACTATGGACGCCGGTGAGCCCCGCAGGGACGGCACGCTCCGTGTGCCTGCCCCAGGGGCCCCGAGAGCCCCCCGCCGGCACCTCCTGCGCCATCGCCGGCTGGGGGGCCCTCTTCGAAGGTACGGGCAGGGCCAGTGAGCCGCGTGTATACGCAGGACTTGGGTGCTGGAGTTTGGGGAGGCCGGGGTGTAAAGACCCGGATCTACTACGCCCGGCTGCCTTCACAAAATGCTGCCGATCGTGCAAAAGGGGAGCAGTCAAAGCGGGTAGTTGGGGGGAGGGGCTCAAAGCGGGCCTGAGCCATCCAGGCCTGAGCCCCTCCACCTTTCCTGTAGACGGGCCTGCGGCTCAGGCGGTGAGGGAGGCCCGCGTGCCGCTGCTCAGCGCCGACACCTGCCGAAGGGCCCTGGGGCCTGGGCTGCGCCCCAGCACCATGCTCTGTGCGGGTTATCTGGTCGGGGGCATCGACTCATGCCAGGTATGAGCCCCGATTGATGGCGGGGGTGAGGGCCTCTCCCCAGGGCAGGACAGCCTCCTTTCCTTCTACAGTCAGGCTGTCACTCAACTTCTCTGGGTTTCTATGTCCTCAAGGCTAAAATGGGTACAAGAGTGAGTGGTAACCCCAGTAGGGCTCAGAGCTGCTTTGTCTTGTCAGGTGTATGAGGGGGTGTCAGGGTCCGATGCAGTGTCCTCTCTCTTGGCTCGCGTCTCCGCAGGGTGACTCTGGAGGCCCCCTCACCTGTTCTGAGCCTGGCCCCCGCCCCAGGGAGGTCCTGTACGGAGTCACCTCGTGGGGGGATGGATGCGGGGAGCCAGGGAAGCCCGGGGTCTACACCCGTGTGGCGGTGTTCAAGGACTGGCTCCAGGAGCAGATGAGCGGTGAGCGCCCAATTCCTATGGCCCCCCAGCGACAGCTCAGGACAAGCCCCGTCCCATCCCGACCCCCGCCCACCCCCCTCTGCGTCGGGAAAGTCTGTCTCCCAACAGAGCAGGGCTTCTGGGGCTAGGGCCCCCAAAGTGTGCGTGGAGCGGGGGGACTGGCCCTTGTCGCTCCTTGCAGCGGCCCCCTCCAACCGCGAGCCCAGCTGCCGGGAGCTTCTGGCCTGGGAGCCGGCGAAGGAGCCGCTGGCAGACGCCGTCGCGCCCTGCGCCTTCTACGCCCAGCTGTGCCGGGGGCCTGAGGGGGCCTGTGCTCCCCTGGCGCACCAGCAGTGCCTGCAGCGCCGGCGGCGATGCGGTCAGTGTCTTCCCCGGGGCTGGGCAGCGAGCAGGGGGCCTGGCCCACGTGTGACAGCGGCTCGCACCCGTGTCCTACTCGCAGAGCTGCGCTCGCTGGCGCACACGCTGCTGGCGCTGCTGCGGGGCGCCCAGCAGTTGTTCGTCCCGGGCCCGGGGATGCGGCGCCTCGCCTCCGTCCTGCCTCGCCCCGCTCCGTCGCTTCGGGAGAGTTCCAGGCACCCCGCCCGCGAGCAGCGGCGGCACCCAGGTATCCTGGGCCCTCACAGCCCAGCCCGGGACCCGCCCCTGCGCCGCCCAGGCTTTCCCTGCGTCTCCGCAGGATCCTGGGCTGCAGGCGCGCGGTTCCCGAAGCGGAGGCAGTGCGTACGGTAACGGCGCCCCCTGCGGGCCATCCTCAAGGGAGCCGGCTAAGGGCTGGCGCAGGCCCGGAGGGCATTCTCCTGGGATCTGCGTCGGGAAGCAGTTACCCCTTGGGAAAGAGGCAGACGTGCTCTCCGCCTCGCCTAAAGCAGGGGGTGACTCCTTGGGGCTACTTGGGGCTTTGGGCCCTCATCAGTGTCAGGAAATGTCCAGCTTTGTGCTATCATTTAACCTCCCTGAGCCAGGGTTTCCCCCATCTGTGGCGGGAAGAGAAGTCTGCGCCCTGGGAGGTGGTCCTGAGCGGGTGGCCCACCCCAATTCTGTGCTGGTGTCAGTTCTGATGTTCCTGGGCCTCTTCCTTCCTGCAGGCTGCCCTGGCCTGGAGCCCCTGCGGCAGAAGCTGGCCACGCTCCGGGACACCCATGCCTGGATCCTACAGGTCCCCTTGGAGCGCCTGGCTATGAACTTTGAGGAGGTAGGTCCCCAGGCTTCCCAGACTCCTTCACAGTGGCCTCAGAAGGCTGACCTGGGTCAGCCCTGATTGGTAGGGTGACAAAGGGCCACCCTCCCCAGCCTGGGGGGAAGGTGGGGAGTCGAAGGGGAAGGGGGTGGGGGGGCTGCTGCGTGTGAGCTGGGGTGCTGGGTGGGTGTGAAGGTGTGGTGGGGAGGGCGAAGTGTGAGTGGAAGGTTTTGGGGGTGTCTAAGTAACCAGGACGTGTGCAAGGTTTGGGGGGTAAAGAAGGGGGATGGGTCTAGGTGAGAGTTCGGGGGGCCAGGAGGAGAGGACCAAGAGTGGGGTTGTGGGCCCTTGCGTTCCCTCCTCCCTCTGCAGGTACTGGCAGATCTGGGCTCCAAGACGATAACAGGGCTCTTCCGAGCCTGGGTTCGGGCAGGCTTGGGAGGTCAGCATGTGGTCTTCAGCGGCCTGGTGGGCCTGGAGCCGGCCACAATGGCTCGAAGCCTTCCCCGGTTGCTGGTGCAGGCCCTGCAGACCTTCCGCTTGGCTGCTCAGGCGGAGGCAGAGCCAAAGGGAGCCCGGATGGGTATGAGGCAGGGCAGGGGGCTGGGGGAGGAGGGGTAACATCTACCTGGCCCTCTGGTTTCCCCAGCCAGGTGGCCATGAGCCATGCCTGGGCTCCAACCCCTGGCTGGACCTACTGTTCCCAGGGGCTGGGAGGGTTCAGGGAGTATGATGACAAACTGTCCCTGCCTGGGTGTGTGGGGTAGGACAGGGGTCCTGGGCCCCATGTGTCTTCCCAGATGCGCCATCAGAAAATCACAGTTGCTTTAATAAACATTATTTGGGATCTACGGAGACAACTCTGGAGCTTTCTTGGGATGGAAACTGGGTGGGTAGACATTAGTCCTCTGGGAATGGGGACTGTGCAGGGCCCAGCCTCCAGAAGCAGTTGATAGGTCACAAAGACACTGACGAGGGGCTGCTAAGTCCCCATCTGAGCAGCCCTGTCTGCTTCCCAAGAAGTGGCAGCGGCTGACCTGCCTGTCACCACCCCCCTATCCATGGCTGACCAGCACTATCCCCAGTGTCCAGTGCTACCACTAGCGGTGGGGAGTCCGAGCCTGGGAACTTTGCCGTGTCCCTGGGTTTCCTCCCAGCTGGCCGTCCCTGTCCCCACCCCCTCATCGCCTGCCCCTGGTTCTCTAGCCAGCAGCACAGCCTAGAGGTGTCAGATTGCGTTTCCGGCTGCCTCTTCCTTTTGCCCCTCCCTCCCCCACTCTGCACCTGTCCCCTCTGCCACCCACCCACATTCCCCAGCCCTGTGGCCCGGAGGGGCAGATGCAAGACCGAGCTTGAGGGACAGGATGGAAGGGCCTGTGGTAACGCTGGGGCTGCTGGCCACCCTGGTCGTCTGTGGTAAGAGTGGACATCACCCCATCCCCAGGGGTCCCCTACTGCATGATCCTCCCCACCCCTCCTACATGGCTCCCTCCCCCAGCCTCAGGCCCCCTTCCCACCCCTGCTGCCATTTCTCGCTGGAGGCCCCCACCACCAGGGCCCCCCCGCTTTGGGGAGTGGTTTGATCTGTGCTCAGCCCAGCCCCATGGCGCAGCAGGAGCGCAGGGAAGCTTCCTTCCTGAGCCCCTGCCCAAGGGCCATCCCTGTCCCTGTCCTCCCCAGGCAGCTGGGGCCTGAACGAGGAGGAGCGACTAATCCAGCACCTGTTTGGGAAGGGCTACAATAAGGAGGTCCGGCCTGCAGCGAGCAAAGAGGAGAGTGTGGACATCTCACTGGCCCTCACCCTCTCCAACCTCATCTCCCTGGTGAGAGGCCCCTCCGTGGCTAGGCTGGGGGCTGGTGGGCAGGGTCAACTTCTCTGGGATGGCCATGGAGGAAGTGTAAGTCCCCGGGGTGGCCTGAGGTCCCTCCTCTCCCAGGAAGTGTGCCCTGGCCTCTCTCCATGCCCAGTGCTGCCCCCAGGCCTCAGGCTAAGGCCCCCCTCCCTCCAGCTGAAGCTCTGGAGTGCCCCCTCTATCACACCCATGACACACTTCAGAGGCCATGTGCGCTCCCTGCTCCCTGCTCTGCCCACCCAGTCCTGAGTGCTTGGGGCAGCAGTCTGGTCAGAACCAGTTGCCATGGCTTCTCCTGGGTGGTGGCCTGGAGGAGGTGCCTGGTGAGTGTGTGCATGTGAAAGCATGATGCAGGGCCCTGGGGGACAGCCCTCCTGTTTCATTACAGAAAGAAGTTGAGGAGACCCTCACCACTAACGTGTGGATTGAGCACGTGAGAACACTCCACTGAGAGCTGGGGGCTGAGGGTGCAGGGCCCAGGCTTCCCTGTCCCCACTTCTCCTTGGGGATCCCCAGCCTGCTCAGACACTGCCCTCCAGAGGGGCTGGCTCCTGCCTACAGAGCAACCCCAGGCCCAGCTGCCCTTCCACCCACTTAGTGCAGCCGCCAGCCCAGACAGAGCCTTTGGATGGATTAGGATTCTTCATCTGGGGGGAAATTGTCACAGTACCCTGATTTTATTAGAAGATGTTCCCTGCCACCTGTCAGAAGTTTATAATATAGATGTCAGTCTTCTACATCCATCATGGGAAGAGTGCTCTCATAGTTGTGCAGTGCACATCCTACACAGCTGCACATGACCTGAGTCCCCACTCTGTACCCATCTTCCCCAAACCTCTTTTGTCACAGCCCTAGACCCTGTCCTGTCTTCCCTCAGGGAAACTGGGAGGAGTAAGGGAGCCCAGGCCACACCAGAGCCCGCTGCTGACATTCCTTTCAGCTTCTAGGGCTGGATGGACAAACGGCTGCAGTGGGATGAGAAAGAATTTGGGAACATCAGCATCCTGCGCCTGCCCCCTGACATGCTGTGGCTCCCAGATATTGTGCTGGAGAATAAGTTGAGCTGCAGCCCTTGCTGGCCTCCCCTGATCACTCTGCCTCCCTTCCTTAAGCACCTTGAGCCTCCTCCTCCAGCCCCGAGCTTCTGGCTACCGTCCCTCCTCTGCCTCCCCCCGCCGTGCCAGTCCAAACGGGCTGGTGCTCACTTCGGCCCTTGTCCTTGTCCCCAGCAATGATGGCTCCTTCCAGATCTCCTACTCCTGCAACGTGCTCATCTACCCTTCCGGCAGCGTGTACTGGCTGCCGCCCGCCATCTTCCGCTCTTCTTGCCCCATCTCCGTCACCTACTTCCCCTTCGACTGGCAGAACTGCTCTCTCAAATTCAGGTGCACCCACTTCTCCAGTCACCCCTCCGCCCAGGGCCCCCTGCCAGGGGCCGGGGCAGGGGAATGAAGCAACCTCAGGCAGAGACCCCTGCTCCGTCCTGATTGGAGCCCCCCTCCCCCACAATGGCCTCTTCCTCCCGTGCCAGCCTTTCCCCCATCAGTAGCCCCAGCCCGTGGCTGAAGACCGTCCTCTGCCCACTGCCCTCTCCAGTTCACTCAAGTACACGGCCAAGGAGATCACCCTGAACTTGAAGAAGGAAGAAGAAGATGGCCGCTCCTACCCCGTGGAGTGGATCATCATTGACCCCGAGGGCTTCACAGGTACTGGCAGGGAGCAGCAGTGGGTGGGTGGGCAGACCCCTCAGACTACCCCGCCCCCCAAACACACACAGTCACACTTACCGACACAAATCCAGCACATTGAAAGGAAAAAAGGTCCAACTGGGGCCATTGTGTCTCAAAGCCAGAGACAGACGGGCACCAGTGCCCCGCTCCCTGCACCTGCCAAGACCGGAAGACCCTCTGGGTCTGAGCAGGGTCCCTGGGGATAGATGTGGCCAACAAATTAGGGGGGTGGTTAGCCTTCCTGTCCCCAGGGAGGCCAGGGGTATGGTTGGGGCTTCAGCTGTCATCCTGATAGAATGTGTGTCACCGCCTCCCAAACCCCCATCCCCAATCTGTGACCAGGCTCAGGACTTTTAGGGGACCCACTGCTCACCCTGTCCATTCAGAGAAGACCCACCCCCTGCTGGTCCCAAGGCTGATACATCACAGGTTGCAGGTGGGGGGGGGGTTACTCTCACTGCTTTGTTATCCCCAAGACTCCTTATTTGAATAAAATATAGTCTCAACTTCTATTTTGCCAAGGGAAAAAAAAAAATCAATCCCAGAGGAAAATACCCCCCTTGCAGATTGAAACCTCTATCTCAATCCCTAGGGAAAGACCCACAAACAGAATCTGTGCTCCCACCCCCACCCCCCAGGGCCCCACAGACCTGGCTGTGCCTCTGGGTGGTTTGCTCTACCAGCCCCTCATCCTGCCCTGAGGCGCCCTTGGCCCCATGCCCTGCCTGACCCCAAGGCATCCGTGTGCTGCCCTCAGAGAACGGGGAATGGGAGATAGTGCACCGGCCGGCCAAGGTCAACGTGGACCCCAGCGTCCCAGTGGACAGTCCCAACCACCAGGACGTCACCTTCTACCTCATCATACGCCGCAAGCCCCTGTTCTACATCATCAACATCTTGGTGCCCTGCGTGCTCATCTCCTTCATGATCAACCTGGTCTTCTACCTGCCGGCCGACTGTGAGCCTCTGCGCTGGGCTCCTGGGCGCCTCTCCCCTCCCCGAGGGCCCCAGAGCATCGCAGCCCCCACTCAGCCCCTCCCTTCTTCCTGGCAGCCACCTGGGGGGTCACCACCCCTGGGGCTTCCTGCCCAGGGTCCAGGCATGAGGGGCCTGTTGCCAGCCAAGGGGAGGTTCTCTCTGACCCTGTCCAACATCTCCTAAATGGATAGGGCCCCTGGGTGTCTCATCCCTCTTGGACCTCACTTCTGCCTCTCACAACAGGCTTCCCAAGGACCCTAGACTGTCCCTCTGCCAGAGCAGATATCAGATCTGTCGTGGTCACCATGTGTGACCTGTGGGCCTGGCACACAGGAGGCCATCACCTGTTGAGTCAGTGGGTAGATAACAGGATCTCCAGGGAGTCAGGATGTGGAGGCATGCATCTACACTTACCTGGGTCTATAATAGAAAGGCACATGTCATCTGTGCTCCCTTGGCTCCAGAATGTTTACTATGAGCAAGGCACAGCGACTCCCAGAACAAATGCCACCCAGCCCCTGCCCTGGCAGACAGGGTAGAAACTACAGGACTAGGAGCATGGCCTGGGGGTGGTGGGAGGGGGCAAGTTTTCCTGGAAGAGGCCGTGCTTGAGCTGGAGACAGGGTGAGAGGGGCACTGCAGATAGAAAAGAGGCACTGGGGCAGGGCCATGGACCCGTGACCACATCAACCTCTGCAAAGTGCACTCAGGAATTCAGGCAGCAAGAGCAGGGCAGTGCCGGGCTGGTGTCTTTGAGTGAGGTGCTGAGAGTTGGGGTGTTATTCTGGTGCTGTGAGGACACCCTGGAGCTGTCTGTGCAGGGAGGGCTGCGCAGATCTGTAATTTAGGAGGGCTAAGTGGCAAAAAATGTGCTAACGATGATAGCTGGTCTTCGCTAAGTGACAACAAGGAGGAGTGACAAGCGTTTAACACACACTCTCTCATCTGGTCGTCACAACATTTAACAGTTGAGAAAAGTGAGGCACAGAGAGATTAGGCTATTTGCCCAGGACCACTCAGCCCGTAAGTGTCAGAACTGGGATTTGAACCCAGGCACTATAGCGCCATAGCCCATGATGTCAATAGGCACATGGCATTGTGAACAAATAGTGCAGGGGCCCCAGTGGGACCCTCTGGACCAGAGGTCACAGCTAAGTGCAGGCTCCCCCAGGTGGCGAGAAGACGTCAGTGGCCATCTCAGTGCTCCTGGCGCAGTCTGTCTTCCTGCTGCTCATCTCCAAGAGGCTGCCGCCCACGTCCATTGCAATCCCCCTCATCGGCAAGTGAGTGATGCCCCGCCCGCCCCACGTTGCCCTGCCACGCCCCCCGTGGCTCTGTGTCCCCTGGGGCTTCAGGCTGAGTGTGTGCCCCTAGGTTCCTGCTCTTCGGCATGGTGCTGGTGACCATGGTCGTGGTGATCTGTGTCATCGTGCTCAATATCCACTTCCGCACCCCCAGCACCCACGTGCTGTCCGAGGGGGTCAAGAAGGTGAGCCATCAGCAGCCCGAAGCTGGAAATGGTCCATATACTCTACAGGAACCCGGATGAAAACACTGCGGTATATTCATATGGGGTGGGGCGCAAAAGTACCACCAGCTGCTCCACAGGCCACCTGCCCGGGAAATGCCACAGGGAAGAAAACAGGCACCACAAACTGTGCAATTTCCTTTCTATGAAGTTCAAGGACAGGCAAAATCAATGTTTAGTTATAAAAGTCAGGATGGTGGTTACCTCTGGGGGTGGGGAGAGGGCATTGATGTGGGGAGGCATGATGGAATTTTGGGGGGATAATGTTCAATATCTGGGTGGTGTTTGTACTGTTGAACACATCTGCAAAAATTCATGTAGCTATGCTTAAGATTTGCTCGTTCTATTGTATGTTTGTTATACCTCGATTAAAAAGAAGGTGAGTAATATTTACACCAAAAAATGAAGGCGAGGACTGTGGGGGCGTGATGCCCAGGAGAGGGCTACCCTTACCTCTTGGCCACTGTGGGATCCACCTGGCTATTCTGGGACAGCTGAGGGTGGTTTAGTAACATTTTTGGTCTTTAAGCATTTGCAGAAGGGAGCTCAGGATATGGGGCATTTTTCTTAATTTTTTTGTTTTTCCAATATAATTCATTGTCAACAAATGAATTCTACTCTGTGCTGAGAGTAATAAGGGAGAGCTGAAAGCAACCTAAGTGTCCACCCGTAGGGGATTAGTGTGGGGGGAATGATGATAGCATCAGGCTGGGGGGCATTTTGTGGTGGCCTGGAATGGAGTCACAGACCTTTGGATGTGTGAAGGTGACCCATGTTGGTTAAATGGCCTTCCTGTGTCCCGCTGACTTGCTGCAGCTCTTCCTGGAGACCCTGCCCGAGCTGCTACATATGTCCCGCCCGGCAGAGGACGAGCCCAGCCCCAGGGCCCTGATCCGGAGGAGCAGCTCCCTGGGCTACATCTCCAAGGCCGAGGAGTACTTCTCGCTCAAGTCCCGAAGCGACCTCATGTTCGAGAAGCAGTCAGAGCGGCATGGGCTGGCCCGACGCCCCACCACTGCACGTGGGTCCCCAGTGGCTTGGGGTTTGGCCCAGCCATGGGAGGCGGGGTGGGGGCAGGCCGCGTGCCCACCTCTGGCCTGGTATCCACAGGCCGGCCCCCAGCAGGCTCTGAGCAGGCCCAGCAGGAGCTCTTCAGTGAGCTGAAGCCAGCTGTGGATGGGGCCAACTTCATTGTCAACCACATGAGGGACCAGAACAATTATAATGAGGTGAGTAGCCACAAGGTTGCCATGTACAGGTGTTCAAGTAGCGCACTGATCAAGTGTATACTATCTTACGGGGGCACAGTTTCCCTCAGAGACACATGCCATTTTCGTGGAGTTCCCAGTGGGTGCAGGTTCCAGGCCCCGCAGAGACGGGGAGCCCCTGCCTAGAACCCCATAGCAACACACTGGACCAGGCATACACTCAGGTATACACACAGATACACAGCCCCACCCTGTCGGGGCCACACCCTGGACATCCCTTAGGGTCCCTTCTTTCTCCCAGCTGCCAATCATTTTCTGTCCCTGCTCAACTCCAAGCCTGACACTCCTGACACAGCCAGATATAGGCAGCGTTCTAGGGCTGTTCAATATTATGCAACTTTCTAAAAGTCTTTTTTGAGAAAGAGGCACCTTTTCCCCACTTCACATAGGAGCTAGCAGGAGTGCTGAGTGGCTGGGAGGGAAGCTGTGGCCCTGCCTATGCTGGAGGGTGTGTCCCTGCTGGGGACCTGCCGTTGCCCCCTTTGCTGTAAGCCAGAGGCAGCTGCTACAGACACTCCAAGGCCGTGCCTGTCACGGAGCCCAGCTGGGGGGCGGGGTCTGTGGTCTGAGGGCCCTGCTCACTCACCCGCTCTGGGCTGCCCCACCCTGTCCCCAGGAGAAGGACTGCTGGAGCCGGGTGGCCTGCACCGTGGACCGGCTCTGCCTGTTTGTGGTGACGCCTGTCATGGTGGTGGGCACGGCCTGGATCTTCCTGCAGGGCATCTACAACCAGCCTCCACCGCAGCCTTTCCCCGGGGACCCCTTCTCCTACCTGGAGCAGGACAAGCGCTTCACCTAGAGCGGGCCTGCTCTGCCAGGCCCGGCCGCTCTCAGGGCAGCTTTGGGTGGGGCTTTCGGCCTGAAAGGGATGGGCCTTGGGGTGGGGGGCTGGGGACAGGACGGGAGCCAGGCGGACAAGGGTGTCTGAGAAAGGACAAGCTCTTCCTGGGGAAGAACTCCTGACCCTGAGACTTGTGCCCGGGGGGTCCCGCGAGGCTGGGTGGAGATGGGCCGGGCTTTCCGGAGACCAGGCGAGGGAGCCAATGTCCTCAACAATGGTTCCTTTGCAAACACAGACGGGTCACTCGCGAAAGCCTGAGAGTGGACATCGGCTGGGGCATGGGGCAGGACGATTTGGGGGGAGGGAGGGGGTTGGCTCAGGGACCAGGCAGGATGCCACTCAGGCTGGCCTTTTGGGACCCCTCTGTGAGAAAGATGGAGGCCTCTTCTGGCCTCCCCCTCCCCCGGGTAGGAGTAGAGCAGGTGGGATCCTGTGCCTCACATCCTGGTTCCTCCTCCTGTCAACTCGTCAGCTTTAGGCTTCTGAGGCCCCACCTGGAGCCAAACATGGGGCACCCCTCTCTCCAGGCCCCTTAGGGAAGGAGGTTTTGGCAGAGGTGGGAGCACCGGGCTTGCAGAATAGCCTTCCCAGCCCTTTATGTCTTGACCACTCTGTCGGGGTCCCTCTGGGAAGCTGAGGACTGGTGTGGAAGCGTCGGGCCCTGCAGCCACACAGGCCAGAGGTCAGCCCGTCAGCCTCAGCTCACATACACCATTCTAGAGCCCCAGAACTCGGCCTTCCCCCTACAAGTGTCCCCTCTTGGACACCTATTCCTCCTCCCCAAAATCGGGTTACCAGGCAAGATTTGGGACATGTTTATACTAAAAATAATTCATGTTTATCTGAAATTCAAATTGAACTGGGCATCCTATGTATTTATTTGCTAAATCTGGCAACTCTACCCCAAAGGGAGCTCCTACCAATCTTATCTTAAGGGCCAAAGGCTGAAACTATAGGAGCTGGGAGATAAGGTTCCCAACCTTCGGGGTGGCCCCTATGATCCCTACCTCCTGGTATTTATACCCTTGTGCAGTGCCCTCCACCCCATACCAGGATTGGTCTGTGTGGCCAATACAATGAGGCAGGAGTGATGTTATGTCACTTCTGAGGTTAGGTTATAAAAGACATTGCAGCACCTCTGTCTCTGTCTCTCTCTCTCTCTCTCTCTCTCTCTCTCTCTCTCATTCTCACTCTCAGTTGGAGCTCTCACTCTGGGGAAGCCAGCTGGCATGATGAACACCCTATGGAGAGCCCCACAAGTTAGGGAACTGAGGCCTCCTGCCAACAACCACACGAGAGAACTTGGAAGTGGATTCTCCAGACCCACTGGGGCCTTCAGATGAGAGCACAGCCCCATGACAGCCCCTGAGCCAGGAGCACTCAGCTAAGCTGCTCCCAGAAACTGTGGGAGATAATAAAGATTTGTTACTTAAGAGACAAAGTTTTGGGGTAGTTTATAGTAGTGTGACCTTGGATGAGCTGCTCCTCATCTCTCAGCTTCAGTTTTCTCATCTGGAAAATGTGTGTAAAGTAAGTCTCACCTGTGGGGTGTTGTGAAACTCGAACTGCTAGTCAGCCTGAAGGTACTTACATGTGTTCTGCAAATTTAAGGGTTAGTTTTTGTTGTTTTTGTTTTTTACTCTCATTGCTCATTTGTGGGCCTCAGTCAGGGAGGATGGGGCTCTCACAAGGGTCCCCTACCTCCAAGCCTGGCATGGTGACTGAGAGAGAATTGGAGCAGGCATAGAGGGCCCAGTTATTTACCTCTTGAGGTACAGGCATAAGGTCTACACTGCTCACCCCATTTCCTTCAGAGGGAGTTGATGACCTCATGCACTCAGGTACACAGAAGGTGACATGTTTAGTCTTTCCCTGGAACTGAGGGGAAAAGACCAAAACTGACCCTACTTACGTCTGCCTTCCAATAGGAATTGTCCACAAATTCGAGGTACAATTTTTTTTTTATTATTTATTTTTTTCAGGTACAGTTGACAATATTATGTTATATTAATTTCAGGTGTACAGCATAATTATATATTTATATAATTCATGCAGTGATCCCCCCAACTAGTTTAGTACCCATATGACACTGTACACAGTTGTTGCAACATGATTGACTATATTTTCTATGCTGTACTTTACATCCTGGTGACTATTTTGTAACTACCAATTTGTATTTCTTAATCCCTTCACCTTTTTCGCCCAGCTCCCCTGTGGCAATTAAGGTACAAATTTTTATTTTTTTCCCTTTGAATAAGAAAACTAGCTTGGCCTTACACCCATCAAATGAGCAGGAAGTCTGGACCAACTCTAAGAGGGTCCCTGTCTCCTGCGCTGAGACCAAAGGGGGCCTGAATTACAGCGATCCCGCGGCCACTGTTGTTGCTTCTCTCTGCCACACGGTGGTGCTGTTGGCAGCCGGTCTTACACGTTCCAATCTCCAGGTGAATCCTTAGCTGCAGAGGTGGCTGTGAGCCTTCCAGAAAAGACAACCCCAAGAGGCCACACGCCACTAACGGTGCCTCTTGCGTAGGTTCCCAGAGTCAGAGTTGGTCCCCCAACAGTACCCACTGTCCCAGCACTCAAGCCCCAGGATGCTGTCAGGACTGGTCCACTCTCTGGGTGATAAGGAACTCTATCTCCTTCCCTCCATTGAAAGGCACACCTACAGGAGCCAGGGATGTCCCTACACACTCTCCCCAAGCCCACAGGGCCACCCACCTCCTTTCAAGGGGCAATTAATCCATTAAGAATGCATTGGACTGCAAGGAACAGAAAACCCTAAGAACCGAGGTTTAAACAAATAAGGTTTCCTCCCTCTCACAGAAAAAGAATTGTGAGGGAGTGGTTGTGACATTGGGTCAGCTGTCCCATGAAGCTATTAGGGACGCAGGCTTGTTGCCCCAGGTTGCAAGCTGACTGCCACAGCTCCACACCTCACATCTACATTCAAAACGGGAAAGAAGCAGCCATTTCTTTATCCCATTGTTTATTTTTTGTTTGTTTGTTTGAGGGCAGTGTCACTGGCCCTCATATGTGGGATCCGAACTGGGGCTGCTGGCTTCCCAAGCCAGCGCTTAACCACCGCGCCACTCGGCCGGCCCAAGATGCAGCCATTTCTGATCCCTTTTCTAAGAAAGCAAAATTTTTCCCCTGATGCCCCTCAGCCAACTTCTGTAGACATCCCTTGGTCAAGATGTTATCATATGGCTGCCCCGATCTGCAAGAGAGCCTGGGAAATGAGCCTTTTCCAGCCTCTAGAGTAGAAGGTGGTCATGAAGCACTAGGTGTGAGACTATGGATAATGCCTATAGAAGATTTTCTCTTATTGGGTCCCATACCTCCACCTTAACCTTTCCAGGGCAGGAACCACCACTTCTCAAAGACAATAGGCCTTCCAGGGAGCCAAGAGGACTTCTCAGTCTCTCTCCAAGAGCAGAGAGGAGAGGAAACAGGAGCTTAAATCTTCATATGTAGGGAGGTGGGCATCATCCACATCAGAGGGAAGTCAGTCTCCATAATCTTCCTCTTCGCTCCCAGACACGTGTGGGAAAAGGGAAGGGGAAGGGGAAAGGGGAAAGCCACCCACCTCTGCCTGGGTGGTCCTGAGGGGGGGGGGTGGGCATAGGTGGTCCCTTACTTAGCAGAAGCCATTAATGATCTTGGGCAAAGGGTGGTCTTGGAGAGGAGTAGAGGAGGGGAGACATATTACTCTGCAAAATGGATGAGGGAATTGAGTCTGGAGGCACCAGCAGGCAAAGTGAGGAGAAGGGGCCACTGGCTCTGTAAACTCCAGAGAAAATGGGTTACATGTGTGGCAAGATCAAAACTTGGGGTGGAGGGGAGTGTCAAGAAAAACCGAGTGTGGGGCCTGGCAGACGAGCCACCCACAAGGCAACACAGTGAAAGCAGATGACCAGGAAAGCAGCTGCCACCTTACAGCCTCCCCCTCCCCCCAGGTCCTGGCGAAGACGGGGATCTTGCAGCCTTCCTGAGAGGGGCTGGGATCCCAGACTACTTCACGGGGCAAGTCGGCTGACTTCCGGTTTACACACACATTGAAATGCCACAGACATCATTCATTTATGGGGTGAGGGACATGGCCTCAAATGGTGCTTCTAGCCCTCAGAGGCATCTGCCATCCTATGCCCCAGGGTGCTGAAGGGTGGGTGTCATGGACGGGAACCTCTGCTTTCTGTCTTGCCCATGAATGGGGACGTGCTGACCTGTCTACTTAGAATAGATGATCAGAAGACAGGTGGCCTGAGCCCGTGGTCATGGCTATTGGCTCCTCGATCAGCCTCAGCTCCAGTCTTCCCCTGACCACAAACCTCAAAGTGAACAGAGCTTGTTTCTCAGCCTTCTGGGTCCGCTTCTCCAGGGGGTCCTCAATCTTGGGAGTTCAAGTGAGCCGCTCAGGTGTGTCCTAGGTGCCCTCAGACTAGTGCTGGGCCCGCCACATGCACATTATGGGGACTCCATAAGGCTGTGGATGGTTTGATAAATACTGAGGCCCCGTGGAGGCACCCCTGTTCAAGGGCTGTCCTATTCACAAGAGCCCTGAGTTCCAGTCTTTCTCAGCCCTCCATCCTACAAGGCTTACTAGGCTGGGACCCATGCCTCAGAGACAGGGAGGACACCGACCTGGCACCCTAATTTGTGTTACGATGTCAAAGCCTGGGGGACATGATGTTTCTTTCTTGTAGGCATTTTACCCTCGAGTGTCTTGGCCCAGTGGAGTGACCCATGAAGATGTCAAGCTGATAGTAGAGGTTTGTCACTATCCTGAACCATGTCACAGAGACACAGGTACAAACATAGTTAGCCAAAAGCCTTCACACCTCCCGCTGGAGGGAGCAGGCGGGGGCCTTGCTCAGCACTTTACCTTCTCTCTGCCACATCCTCAACTCCCGAGCTGGACCATGAATGGAGGACTGGGACAGCTGAGTGTAAGTGGGAATGGAAGCTGGACCACCTCTGTTAGGGCAGACAGGGCCCCTCTGTCCCCTCCGCAGCCCAGGTAACATGAGCTTGGCATTGTGTCCATCCTGGAACAGCTGACAGTGGTGTGGTCAGACAGCTGGTGGGGTTGGGCCGGCGAGGCAGGGCTGGCTGGGGTGGGAGTGTGGGCTGTTACATGAGACACAGAGTGTACATCTCTGCCTCAGACCTGGGGAGCTGCCGTCCCCCCCTGTCACTGTGGAGAGCTGTGGCACCATGCACGGGGGGCAGGGGCAGCTGTTCCTCCTGTCACTGCTGGCTATCTGCCTGGGTGTGGACATGGGGTTGGGGGCCTGGGGAAGCCTGGAGCAGGGGTCCAAGGCCCTAGGGCATGGAGGATCTGGAGGGTTATTGGAGCCTGTCACCAACCCCAGCTCCCTGCCTTTCCATGTCATATCCTGCCATGGTCTCCCTCTTTTTCTGCCCCAAAGCCGCTGCACCCAGGCTCACGGCTGTCTGTTGCAGGATCCCAGGGCCGGAACCAGGAAGAGCGTCTGCTGGCGGACCTGATGCATGATTACAACCCCCACCTGCGGCCCGCCCAGCGGGATTCGGACGTGGTCAACGTCAGCCTGAAGCTCACCCTCACCAACCTCATCTCCCTGGTGAGCCACAGGCCTCTGGGAGGATTGGGGAGGAGGGGGCCTGGGCACAAGGCCCTGGGACCTGCTGGGGGAGGGAGGGTCCTGGTCCAGCAGCCAAGACGGGGAGGGCCCCACAGGAGAGACGCCAAGAAGCTGAAGCACTCCCACTGCGGCTGCCCAGGAGGCTGGGGTCCTGTAGGACCCCACAGTGGCCTGTAGGGACTAACGTCTGGGGAAGGCAAGTGATGGGGCCTTATCCCTCGGTCTGTATCCCCAGAACGAACGAGAAGAGGCGCTCACCACCAATGTTTGGATAGAGATGGTAAGAGACCACTCTGCCCCCCTCTTTCCCTCTCCAGGGTCCCCTACCGTGGGGCCCCAAGGCCTATCCCCCCACCCCTGCCTTTTCTGTCCCCCCGGCTGGGCTCTTCTTCTTGGGGGTGGGGGAGTGTGGCGCAACAGAGAGCAGGGGCCTGGCAATCCCCGTCCCCCTGCAGCAGTGGTGTGACTATCGCCTTCGCTGGGACCCACAAGACTACGAAGGCCTGTGGGTGCTGAGGGTGCCGTCTACCATGGTGTGGAGGCCGGATGTCGTGCTGGAGAACAAGTGAGGAGGGGGCGCATGCAGGGGCGGGGACACCAAAGGACATAAGGGCAGGGCCTAGCAGGACAAGGAGCCTGGGGTGGGGGGTGGCAAGAAGATTGCTGGGGGAGGTAGTGGCTCCTTTGTCCAGGTGAAGATGAGGCAGCCGCATGGCCCTGGGGGAGGTTGGTGCCCCAGGCCCCACCCACACAGAGCAGAGGGCTGGTGGGTCTCAGGGGAGCCGTCGAGGGTGTGAACCTCAGCCTCATGGTCTGGCCTGTGCGCAGTGTGGATGGCGTGTTCGAGGTGGCCCTCTACTGCAACGTGCTCGTGTCTCCTGATGGCTGCGTCTACTGGCTGCCACCTGCCATCTTCCGTTCCTCCTGCCCGGTGTCCGTCACCTACTTCCCCTTCGACTGGCAGAACTGCTCCCTCATCTTCCAGTGAGGCCGCTTATTGGGGCGAGGGGGGATTTTAGGGAGCTGCCCTGGGAGGGGTTCTGGCAGGGCAGGGGCCATGTGGCTTCTGGCTGGGGGCCTGGCTCCATCTCTCTGGGGCCTTTGTGCCCATCTCAGGCCCAAACACCTGAAGACGCCTGTGTCCCTCCTGCTAAATCGCAGGCCTCTTATCCAACTTCACTGCCCCTGTTTCCCTGCCTGTGCCCCAAGGGGAGAAATTAATGTTTCTCGGTTTCCTCATTCCTAAATGTGGGAAGGGGGTCTGCGTGAGGGTCTCCTCTAGTTTAGAGGAGCAGTCTTTTCACAGCGAGACCTTGAAGAGAAACCCTCCTCAGTAAACAGACCCCAGAGGCACAGACAAGATTTCTTCTATTCTGACCATCGGCTCCTCCTGCCCCGGAGGCAGTGTGTGTGTGTGTGGGGGGCAGAACACACAGTGGCCCTACACCCCTGGATACCAGGCGACCACACCGAGCCTCAGCCTCCTGGCCCTTCGACTCAAACTTCCCCAGGCCCCCAAAAGCCTAAGTCCCCGCTCATCTCGCTGCCAGGTTTTATGGAGAACTCAGACATTCTTGGCTGCACATGTTTTTTTTTTTTTTTGAGGGCAGTGTCACTGGCCCTTATATGTGGACCCGAACCGGGGCCGCTGGCTTCCCAGGCCAGCGCTTAACCACCGCGCCACTCGGCCGGCCCCTTGGCTGCACTTTTTAAGGCAAAACTGCCCACGGTTGCCCTCAGATGACCGTCTAGTGTGGCCTCATGGGGGTCCACACACACCCCTCTTTCCCTCCCCGTCTACCAGATCCCAGACATACAGCACCAACGAGATCAATTTGCAGCTGAGCCAGGAAGCGGGTCAGACCATCGAGTGGATTTTCATTGACCCGGAGGCTTTCACAGGTAACCTCCATCCGGGGCCCCAGCTGGGCCTGGCTGGGGGTGTAGGGCAAGACCAAGTTCATGCCCTCTCCCATGACTCAAAGTGAGAATTACACTAAACCATAAATTATGTGTTTTTTTTTTTTTAAGACCCAACGAGGTTCTGATTCCCCCGGTGATAATTACACCCATTTTGGAGGGCGGGGGATGAAGTACACAATCCCCCACCCTGTTTCTGTCCCTCAATGGCATTCTTTGGGGCACATGCCGGCCACCCTGCAGCTAGGACACACAGGCTGCAGGGCTCTGGCCAGCCCACTCCCTGTGCCCACCGTGCCCTGCCACCCACAGAGAACGGGGAGTGGGCCATCCGGCACCGGCCAGCCAAGATGCTGCTGGACACGGTGGCGCCGGCCGAGGAGGCTGGCCACCAGAAGGTGGTCTTCTACCTGCTCATCCAGCGCAAGCCCCTCTTCTATGTCATCAACATCATTGCACCCTGCGTACTCATCTCCTCTGTCGCCACCCTCATCTACTTCCTTCCTGCCAAGGGTACCTGCAGCCTGAGGGAGGGGAGCCATGGCCCCAGCCGGCAGCACAGGGAACAGCTGGGAGGGCACAGAATGGCACCAGGGGCAGTGGGCTCCTTGTGGGGTGGGAGAGGTGCCCCACAGCAGGGAGACTGAGGCCTGCTCTGAGGGCCTCTGTCGCGGGCAGCGGGTGGTCAGAAGTGTACTGTCGCCATCAACGTGCTCCTGGCCCAGACTGTCTTCCTCTTCCTTGTGGCCAAGAAGGTGCCCGAGACCTCCCAGGCAGTGCCACTCATCAGCAAGTAAGACTGGTTCTCATACCTGCTGCCCACCTCTTGCCCTCCCTGCTTGGGCACTGCCTTCCTGTTACCCCCGCCCCCCCATTCTCCATGCCAGCCCCTCACCCCAAAAGGTCTGGGGGGTAGCAGCTGCTAAGGGTGGGGGTAGCACCTGGGGATGCAGTGCCCGAGGGCTAGCCCTGCCTCCTGCCTCCTCCACCCCGGCAGGTACCTGACGTTCCTTCTGGTGGTCACCATCCTCATTGTGGTGAATGCTGTGGTCGTGCTCAACGTGTCATTGCGGTCCCCACACACACACTCCATGGCCCGCCAGGTCCGCAAGGCAAGGCTGCTCCCTGCCCGCTCCGGCGTCCTCCTGCCTAGTCCAGAGCGCCTTCCTCTGCACCCCTGTCCCTACTCATATTTCTCACCTGCCACGTTTAGCAGCGAACCTGCCCTGTGTGTATCTTGAGGCATGTGCCCAAATGGATTAATAGTAACACTGAGTGTTTACCAGGCGGCAGGCATATTATGCATACAAACTTATTGAATTGTCATAAAACCTCTATGCAGTGGGTATTAGTATCATCTCCATGTTACAGATGAGGAAACAGAGAAGTTAAGTAGGTTACCCAAGGTCACACAGCTAGAATACTGGAGGATGCAGGATTCTGACAAGGCAGTCTAGCTTCAGAGCCTGTGTGATCTGCAGCCAACCTGCAGTCATCAGCTGGAGCCCTTGTCACAAATGCAGATTCCCAGAAACCCCACCCTATCGTGGGCCAGAATAGCAGAGATGGGGCCCAGGAACCTGTGCTTGGAACAATTGCCCTGGTGATTCTGATGTGCACAAAAGTTTCGCGACCCGGCCTCAATGCCTGGCACAGAACAGCCGAGCTGTATCGGGGCCAGCAACTGCCCCTAGTGTGCTGCCTCCAGACCTCTGGAAGAAGGAGCCCTTCATACCAACCTCTGCCTTCTGCTCTCAAGCCCAGACTGGCTGCCAAGCTGAGCCACTGAGACCATCCCTTCTCCAGGTGTTCCTGCATCTCCTGCCCCGGCTGCTGAGGATGCACGTTCGCCCGCTGGCCCCAGCATCTGTGCAGAACGCCCAGCCCCGGCTACAGAACGGCTCCTCCACTGGGTGGTCAATCACCAGTAGGGACGAGGCGGCTCTCTGCCTGCCTCGCAGTGAAGTCCTTTTCCGGCAGCGGCAGCGCAATGGGCTGGTGAGGGCAGCACTGGAGAAACTAGGTGAGGCAGAGTGTGACACTGGGGACACTCTTCCCCAGGGACTCCATACAGGAAGGGCTGCCTGTTGTCCAAAGCAACAGGTGCAGCAGATGAGCGTTGGGCAAGCATCCAGGTTGGGGAGAGAGGAGTTGGGGTCCCTAAGGAGAGGCTGCCTTCTCTGCTCATTTCTCCTCCATTCTACTCCCAAACCTTACCCTGTCATCTCATCAGAGAAAGGCCCAGAGCCAGGGCAGAGCCAGGAGTTGTGTGGTAGCCTGAAGCAGGCTGCACCAGCCATCCAGGCTTGCGTGGAAGCCTGCAACTTCATTGCCCGCGCCCAACACCAGCGGAGTCACTTTGACAGTGTAAGCCAGTCTGGAGTGGGAAGCGGGATTGAGTATTTGGTGAAGGGCTTGGATCTGACATTGGGGCAGGATGAATGGGCTGGCCATGGTAAGGCAATGGGATGGAAAACGTAGAATTAGGAGTGGGGAGGAGCGGGGATAGGGCCAGGGGACCATGGAAGAAGTCAAGTTGAAGTCTGGAAGTAGGCGAGAAGGGCCCCCCAAAATGGAGAATGGAGGCTTGCTGCAAGAGCAAGGATGGTTCAGAGATCCAGGGAAGACTTGGTGCCATCCTGGTCATCCTACCCTGCCTCCCACCCTCAGGGAAATGAGGAGTGGTTCCTGGTGGGACGCGTGCTGGACCGTGTCTGCTTCCTGGCCATGCTCTCGCTCTTTGTCTGCGGCACGACTGGCATCTTCCTCATGGCCCACTACAACCGGGTGCCCGCCCTGCCATTCCCTGGAGACCCCCGCCCCTACCTGCCTGACTGAGCCAACCAATTGCTGTGAGCCATGTGGAGTCTTATCAGCTTTGTTCTTCTGCTGAGGTCATACGTATGCTCTTTGGGAAGCACGCTTCGGGGCCATGGAAGCCAAACAGCCCTGAGAAAAGCTGGAGAAATAAAGAGACAGAGCTGGAGTCCTGGAGTGGTTGGGGATGGGCTGAGGGCAGGGTGTGCTGTGGGGTCAGCATCTGTGTGAGTGGCTGGCTAATCCTGGCACTCTCCTCGCTTCAGTGATGCATCATCAACTCTCACAATTTTTGAAGCCCTAACAACTGTTTTGCATGATGCTCCCAACAAGGTAAGGTCCTATCCCTCCAGGCCTGGGCCTACCTTCCTTTTTATGAGTTCCTGAAGGAGGGAAGTCAAGAGAAATGTGAAGAATAGCAGCCAATGTTCCCTCAAAAGAAGAACAGCAGCCCACTCCAGTTGCCACCTCCCTCCCCTGCCTGTGGGTGCTGGAAGCACCCAGCACTCACCTGCACCATGTTCATGTGCATTTTTTTGTTCATGTGCATTTTTTGTTCATGTGTATTTTTTTGTTCATGTGAATTTTTTTGCCATTGATCACAACAGATTTCATGAGTTTTATTATCTTTTTTCATTGTTAAGATAAGAGCTCCTCACAGCATCATGGAGGCATATTTCAGATTGGCCAATTGGAGCCTGGAATAAGAGGGGCTCTCCAGAACACTGGCGACAAAATAAAGTTTGGAGTCCAGAATCCCCAACTCTGATCCAATCTTAGACACTTAAGAAAGATTCCGCAGCCTGGAAAACAGATCCCTCTTGCCTTCTCAAAGGCAGGGGAATTTGCGCTGGTCCCACGGGATGGTTAAGGAAGAGCCTCCAGGCTCCTTTGACCCCACTTGGGAAACGATGACCAGCTGGCTGTCTTCCTGGGGGAGAGGCAAGGCCCTGCTTTGAGAGAATACAGGTGAGGTCTCAGTTGTTGGTGACAAGAGTGTAAACTTGGGCGAGTCATTTGAGCGCCCTGAGCCTGGTTCCTCATCGGTGGCTATGGGCGCAGACATCAGCTCCTATCTACCCTCGTCCCAGGATCCAAGGCACCGGGGGAGGTGATTCGAACCTGTGAAAAGTGGCGTGTAAAGACCTGACAACGGGACGGTGTCGGGGGAAGGGAAGAGGGTCCCGGAAATCACCCCGTGTCCCAAGTTCAGGGTTGCTGGCCCCGGGGCTCCGTGCCCCGCAGGCTCCTGTCCGTCAGTCCGTCGTGTGCCCCGTGCACGCGCTGGGTGTTTGGGGCCGACTTCGCTCCCGGAGGCCCGTTAGCCTCCTCCCGGCTGTGTCACCGGGGACGCGCCTCCGCCTCAGGGGGCGGCGCCCGCGAGCGATGACGCGCAGTCACTACCCCGCAGGGAGGGTTCGGGTGGCATCGATTATCCGGTTCAATGCACACGTCACCCCGAGGAGGCAGGGCCTGCCGCACACAGCGGCCCCGGCAGCGGGGCGGAAGCTGCCCGCGGGCGTCAGACGCGTCCTGGGGCGCGGGTCGGGGTCCGCACGGGGCCGGGCGCAGAGGCGGCGCTGCCTGGCTGCGAGCCCGCCGCGGGACGGGGTCCGGGCGCCCCCCTCGGCCGGGCGCGGACTTCCTGGGAGCCGCAGGGCGGCGGGGACCGAGCGGAAGCACGGCCGCCCGGGAGGCCCGCCCCGCCGCCGCGCCGCCGCGCTTCCGTTCCGAGGCGCCCCGCACGCCGGAAGTAGCCGGACCCGGGGCGGAGGGACCCGGCGGAGCGGAAGTCACTCCGTGAGGCAGTGGCGACGCCGAGAGGATGAACAACAAGTTCGACGCGTAAGTGGCGCGTGGCCGCCGGCCGGGGCCCCCTTCCGCGGGCGGTTCCCCGCGCCGACACCACCTGTGCGGGCTCGGGCTGCGGGCTGCACGCGGGGGAGGCGGGGGCCGGGGCGGAGGCCTGGGCGGGGCCCGGCTGCGGCGGAGCTGCGGGGCCCGGCGCGGGGCGGGGGCGCCGGGGGCAGACGCAGCGAGGCGCCGCCTTCCCGGGGCCGCGCCCCTGTGTGCGTCCCGCGTCCCGCGTCTGGTGGGAGGCGCCGAAAGCAACCGCAGAGCAGCTTTGCAGGTCCCCCTGCGGCGACCGGGCCCTGGGGCCTGGTCGGCGGGGCGGGGGTCGGTCTTCCCCGGAGATCGAGACTGCCGGCCCCACGCCCACCCGTGGGCCAGTGATTTCACGGCGGAACAGCTCTCCGGCCTCCGAGCCGTCGCGACCCGCACATGGGTGGGCGGGGGCATCACGTCCAGCCTCGCTGAAAGGCGCCCGGTAAATTGCTCAAGAGTGAGGTGCACACGGAGAGCGGAGTTGCTATTAGGTGAGGTGCTGACAAGCTGCTGCTCGGTGGGGGATGGCTGTTCCGTGAACGCTGGGGTGCAGATTCAGAGGCCCCGGGACCCCGGCGCCTCTCGGTGCCAGCCGCTCCCCACCACGAACCCTGCGACCCCGAGGCCTGCCTCCGGGCCGCTTTCTGCCAGTCCTGTGCCCGCTGCCTCCACCGAGTGGGACAAATCAAAATCTTATCTTAAGACGCTTTGTGGGTCATCTGGCCCAGGCCTACCCAAATCATTTGTCATTTGGAGGTCTGCACTAAGCTAGTTTAAGAGTGGTCATGGGGGCCGGCCGAGGGGCGCGGTGGTTAAGCGCTGGCTTGGGACGCCAGCGGCCCCGGTTCGGGTCCCACTTAGGAGGGCCAGTGACACTGCCCTCAAAAACAAAACAAAACAAAAAAAGAGTGGTAATAATGGTCCTAATAAAACCATAGTAAAAGAACAATAAAAAAGAAAAAGAAATGTGATGGTTCACAGGGCCACTTGCTAGATACTTTTCACATATTGTTTCTTAAGTTCTTAACAACCCTGCAAAGGGGACCTTGTTATACCGCCTTTTACAGAGAAGGAAAGTGGGGCTTTCTGAGGTTAAGTACCTTGCCCACAACAGGAAGGACCATATGGTGGGACTCAAACCTAGATTTGTTGTTTAGCCTTGGCTCAAGTACCTCTTGACAAAAATTAACCCGAGTCATTTTTAATTAGTTGTAATTATTAGCTATTCCTTATAACACGCCAGAATTGCTTAACACCTGTCTTCTAGCTATGCAGGAAAAAAACAAAGGTTTCTTTCATTTGAAATGAGCAATTGAAGGGCCGGCCGAGTGGTGTGGCGGTTAAGCGCTGGCTTGGGAAGCCAGTGGCCCCGGTTCAGGTCCCACATATGAGGGTCAGTGACACTGCCCTCAAAAAAAAAAAAAAAATAAACTGTATGAAATGAGCAATTGAAGACAGCACTCCAGCCCCTGCTTTTGTTTTTGTTGTTACTGTTTTTCATACAAAAAGTCTGTCGTTTTAGAGCATTGTTGCATACTTGGCTTCTGCTGCTCTTTGCCACTTGGTCCCTAAGGCCATGTTTCAGTTGCCAGAATCCTAAAAGCCCAGTGCCTGGAGTTGAGTGCTGTGGTCTCATCAGATTAAACCTGAGCTGTGGGCTCAGATTAAAGAACTCCAGCCTCCTTCACTGTGTGGCCTCCACTTCTAGGATTGAAGTTGCTAACCCAGGACCGGAATAGCTCCCCCACATCTGTCAAGTCCTTCACTGCCATTGCCACTCATATGCAAACCCCAAGATCTGTTCCCTGTACTGCAGTCCTAACTCTGAGAAGCTTGGTTTTCAGATCTAGATGCCAAACTGGATTTGTCTCTCTTCTGTCTTTGTTAGCTTTTGGCCCCTCCTTAGCTATTGTCTGAACCACTTACTTGGCACTCATCCTGTCCTGCCTTATATTGCTCTGATTTTCGAAATCCATTCACTAAACATGTTTGTTTTCTGCCACTGTCTCAGAGTAGACATATAAAGATGAATTAGACCAACTTCTTAGCCACAAGGAAGCCTTGTAGCCTTGCAGAGAGTATGAGGACATACTGGAGCATTCACTTGGTGAGCTAATTAGGTACCACTCAGTCTGCTGTACAGCCTCAGAGATGCTAATTCCCCGCCTGAGTCCAGGAGCACTGATTTTTCAGTCTGGGTTGCATCTTGGCTTAAATCCAGCTTCCAGGTAGGAAGAGCAGCCTCTGGAAGATACGATGCAAATTACTTGCCTTAAGGGCAAGGTGGCTGCACCCTCAAGAAATGACAGCTCAAAGTGAAGGCCATTAGGGTTTCCAGTTACTGCCTGAGAGGGGCGTCTGGGCCGGTGGCTCAGGGTCACAGTGGTGGTGTTTCTTCTCTCACATAGTTGTTTTTGTTGTATTTTTCTGTTTCCTAGTAGTGGTTAGCAGCAACACCACTGAAAAGAAAGAAAGTTACATGCTTTGCTTGGGGCTAGCAAAACGGGAGATGCTGGGTGGCTGTGTCCCTCTTTAACCAAGGCTTAAAGGGAAGAGAACCCAGAGGATACAGTGGGGGGCTGGGAGCTGAGAAGGGAGGGAAATGGTTTGAGTCCCTGGGGTGTGCCCTAAAGAAGAGAGTTAGGAGCTGTCTTGGAGTCCTGTGCAATAGAAAAACCCATGAGATGTTCTTGATCAGGAGATAAAAAACTGGCCTTGATGATATAGCTGGGACAAGTACAAACATTTCTAGGGGGGAGGTCCAGAAGAAGGGAGCCTGACTTGGCCTAGGGAGAGATTAGGAAGTGTTTCCAAGGTAAAATGGCCCTCAATCTGAGTCCTTAAGGACAAGCTACGTAAGGGAAGGGGGCTCTCCGAGAAGAGACACATAACGAACGTAACGGGTGAGGTCAGGGGACTGCAGGTAGGCTGGTGATCACTGCAGTGGAAGGACTGTGTTGGGAGCAGGCCCTGTAGGCAGAGCGGGGGCCTGAGGCCAGAGCCGTGTCCTTAGCTCCTCAGTCAGGCACTCTCTGTAGTGGCCGATACACACAGCAGGTGCCGGGTAAATGTTGTGGGACTTGGAAAGGAAACCAAACCAACTCACGTTTCATAAAGGAGAAAGGTTATTGAGATAATGGTCTCCCAGAAGTCCAGGGAGGTTGAACCAAGCCAGGGAGATGGCAGCATCACAAACAAAACCACTCTCCTCTCCACTTTCTCTGCGCATCTGTTCATCCCCTCCCCCCTTTTCTGTGCTTGTGTTCATTGTCTTTATTCCCTCGTGGCTTTTCTGTATGGGCCCTGTATGACTGCCCCAGCTCTGACTCTGTGATCTTGCATTGTGTGGATGAAAAACTGAGAGAGGGACGTGCTCATAATTGGAGCAAGGCCCTGCCTGAGGCAGAGGTTATTGGCCAGGCTGGACTGCCCTTTGATCAGGTGCCCTTCATAGGCAGATCCCGGCCAGGGCGGGGAGGGGGGTGTAATGGAGGCTTCAGTGCGTGACCACCTGAATATATCCTCCAGCAAGGGCTATGAGATGGGCAGAGCAGGCACCCCGACACATGGCTAGCATGTACATTCTAATACTTATCGAACGCTTTTTATGTGCTAGGCACTGCGGATTCATGGGCAAAAAAAAAAAGTAAAATGCCTTACAATAGGTTTCTGTATCGGTAGGGTAAGATCTGAGTTATAATTTGAGTATTTCCAGTACCTTTCTTGAGAATTGTTCCTAATTCCATTTGACTAGATAGTCATTAGGGCGAGAAAGGTGATTTCCGAGAAGGTCCATGATAAGCTAATGGTCCAGCTCTAGACTAAACAGCATTATTATCACCTTTGGGAACTCACCTTCTGTTTTGTCTGGATCCAGCGAACTTGAGGTGTACCCGAAAGCCTTAGAGAAGTTTCACTGCTCCTAAAAAGTAGCACCTAGCATACTTTTTTTTTTTTTTTTTTTTTTGAGGGCAGTGTCATTGGCCCTCATATGTGGGACCGAACCGGGGCCGCTGGCTTCCCAAGCCAGCGCTTAACCACCGTGCCACTCGGCCGGCCCACACCTAAAGTACTTTTGAGCAAGGCCCCGAGTACTTGTAAGGCAAGAAGATATTCAGTCATTTCTTTTCATTTAACATTGATTCAATAATTTGTGCTACATGTTAGGGCAGCAGCTTCTTGTCCAAGGTGCTTGAGCTACAAAGATTAATAAGATGCTGTTCTAAGGGATCCTCCATCTACTAGGAAAACGTGTGGGAGGGATGGCACCTTAGGCTGGGGGGCGGGAGGGGGCGTGTTCGCAGATAGCACAGACGTGGGAATGTAAGTTGCTTTGGGAGGTGGGGGGAGAGAAAGAGGATGGCGTACGAAGGAGTCGAATCTAGATTATTTTACATTTCCTTCATTGCACTTTATCCTGCTGGGTGGGCATCGAAGGGCAAGTGACAGCTGAGAGTTTCAAGCATGGACGTTAAATGGTGGCTATGTGGAGGGTGGAAAAGGGGTGGAGATGATTTGTGTTGGGGAGACCATTTAGAGATTTACTGTAATAATTGAGGTGACAAGGGAGCCTGAACGAAAACAGTAGCCAGTGATAGCCATGGGGAAGGATAGGAGGGATGGTTAGAAGGAGTGACAAGAAAGATAGGTAAGTTTTTAAACTTCATTTGAAATGCCAGAGCAGTTCTGTGATCCAGAAACTTTCCTCATTATTGACTGTTTTTGGCAGAGAAAACAATTTCATTTTTTTTTTTTTTTTTTTTTTGAGGGCAGTGTCACTGGCCCTCATGTATGAGACCCGAACCGGGACCTCTGGCTTTCTAAGCCAGCGCCTAACCACGGAGCCACTCAACTGGCCCGAGAAAACAATTTCTTAAATTGTTTACCTCTTGCTTCTTTGCACAGCTTGTTAGGAAACTGGTAGATGGTGCTTTCTGGAATTCACACAGTAGCCGATGGGCATTTCATTTTTGTTTAATCCTCCTAATTGACTTGCTGTGTTCCCTCACCCTCTCATCTCATTGCCAGCATTTTGAGTGACTTCGGGTTGGTATTATGGTATTTGACATGACCTGATGCCTTTGTTAGGTAAGCAAGAGTCAGTCAGCTTAATCATGGAATAACATTGTTTTGCTTTTTTAAAATTTAGATTGAAAGATGATGACAGTGGGGACCATGATCAGAATGAAGAAAACAGCACACAGAAAGATGGTGAGAAGGAAAAAACGGAACGAGACAAGAGTCAGAGCAGCAGCAAGAGGAAGGTGGGTTTGTGCTGCACAGATGTGGTTCCTTTGGACTTGAGACATGGTTATCACATAGAATCTTTATCTGGAAGATACTAGATTAACTTGATTGCACACTGTTTTGTAATATCTGATTTTGTTCTTAAGAAAAGATTGTTGAATCACTAGAGCTCATTTTAAGAACTCAGAACTTGGGGCCGGCTGAGTGGTGCGGTGGTTAAGCGCTGGCTTGGGAAGCCAGCGGCCCCGATTCAGGTCCCACATATGAGGGCCAGAGACACTGCCCTGAAAAAAAAAAAAAAGAACTCAGACCTTTTCCTTTGTCTCAGGGCCTTGAGATGCTTTCTTGCTTTCCAGCATTCTCGTCGCCTGAGTTAGGGAAGGTTAACCCTGGAGTTGAACAAGGCTGTTACTGCTTCATAAGATGCTGCTGAGTATTTCAAATCCTGCACATGCCTTGAAATTTTAGACTCTTCAGTCAGTAATGGTCTAAGCTGAAAGTGACTTGGAAAAGAGAAGATTTAGACAATGAGAGATAGGGGGATCAATTTCTTATTTGAAAAATCAAAGCAATTATTTATTGCTTTATTCCACAATATTGACTGCCTTCTAAATGCAAGCATTTTAGGTGCTGAGGGGACACAAAAGTGAATGAAACTGGATCAAGGAGCTTACATTTAATAGTGGTGATAATAATATAGTGGCTGACATTTATTGAGCACTTACTGTGTGCCAGGCACTGTGCTAATCACTTTACATCTATCAGTTTATGTAACCTTCTCAGTAGCCTTATGAGGTGGTCATTGTTATTTTCCCCATTTTGCAGAGAAGCACCTGAGGAACAAACAGGTTAAACAGCTTACCCAGGTCACCGGCCAGTAACTGATAGAATATTGTGGAGGACATGGTGCTGGGCCTGGAAATACATTGAGACAAGACAGAAACTAAATGCCTATGTTATGAAGTAGAAAGTCAAAAAAGCCATAAGGACACTGATAACATGTTACAAGAATTTAGAATTGGTTAACCACTAAAGAAATTTACTGTGTGAGCAGAATCTGGGGTACGTTGCAGGTAATTGAGGATGTGTCCTTTCTAACTTGTGGCAGTAGTAAGGGGTGACACTGTAAAACGTTTTCTCAGTCTCAGATGTGGAAAATGCCCACATTAACACACCTTCTTTAATTCACAGGCAGTTGTCCCTGGACCAGCAGAGCACCCCCTGCAGTACAACTACACTTTCTGGTACTCCAGGAGAACCCCTGGCCGCCCCACCAGCTCACAGAGCTACGAGCAGAATATCAAACAGATTGGCACCTTTGCCTCCGTGAGTGCTCAGTGGGATAATGTAGTACTTAGGTTTATTTATTTATTTATTTTTTCTTTTAACATCTTTATGAAGTTGGATGCATAAAAGATATACATTCTCATATTGACAATTCTTGTCATGAACAAAATCAACAAAAATAAGGCACTAGCAAGATGTGCTTCACATACAATCATGTGGCTAAGAGTAGGATATCCAGCCCTGTACAAAACAACATTAGAAATCAAAATGTGAGTAAGCCCTGTACTCAGAACATAACTAATGTGTGTGCAAAGACAGTACATCCGTAATAAAGCTCACTTAGGCTCCCTGTTTATGGTGCATAATTCCTTAGTCATCCATTTGTGAAATAAGAATGAACATTAAATAAAATGAAATCCGAATCTCACTTATTTTCACGGTATCTATGCTAAACTCAAAATAGCAACTTCATTGAATCAAAGTGTTAAATGTTTCAAAAGTAAAACACAATCTTAATTTTTTTAACTCTCTGAAAAGGGTCTGCAAAAAAGGGTGGATTATATTTTACTCTACTTGCAAGGAGACTAGGTCTCAGCCAGCACTTAAGTGGTAAGACCAACAAAGGACAGCACAAAATTACCACTAAGAGTAATGCCCATACATATCAAAACATCTGGTGAACCATGTTCTTTCTACTTATACAGCAAGTCTAGTCAACTACCAGCATAATGGAAGCGTCCATCTCATGGGACAGAATTACTAGATTAACTATACATCTATCAGAAATTTTTAACCCTGCTCCCAAAGCAACTTGAGCACACCTATTAAGTACTGTAGGTCATTTAGAAAAACAAATAAAACATACACCCAGTCTTTGCCATTAAAAATTTTTCATAACATAAACAATGTTCAGATATAAATTCTGAACTGTTTTCGCAAAATATGATTTATGTAATTAAGGCTTTCTTAAACAAAGACAGGTCTCAGGTATATGATCTGTATGAACTTATAGAAGTATATATTCCAAATAGAGATTTTCTTCCTATTATGATATGACAATCTTAACTCTTTTCTGAGTGATAATATATATGTTAAGTCTTAAGGTGTAAACACTTTGGAAGGCAAACAACTTAGTGAAGAAATTACCGTTCATTTAAAAATGTGTATCATCTCATAATAGGCCCCTGAATTTTCAAATTTACATGTGAGAATACATGTACATCTTAAATTTCCAAGAAAGGCACAGGTTTTATGTAAAAAAGCAGCACAATTTTAAACCCACCATTTACTGAAAAAAACATTACTTTTATTAGAAACAAATTATGCTTCTCAAGATGTTGGCAACAGGTCATGATATAGATGTATTTCTTACAGCGGACTTTTCCCTTTATTTACATTCCGGTAGGAGGTGGAAGACCTCCTTGGGTGTGGGAAGCAGAAGTATTTGATGGACTGTGTAAGCTGGTCTCCTTGTACACAAACCATGCATTTCCTCCCCAAAGTATCATATTCAGAAAGCCGAAGATCTTTTTCCTACTCCAACGGCTGCAGCCAGGAGAGAAAAGGAGTCAGAAGAACTTGACTGCACATCTTGCATTAGTCAACCACAGATACGTTTAGGGATCCCATACTAGTCACAGAGACAAAAGAACATATCACTCCCTGTTTGCAAGGCGCCATCTCCTGGACGATACCGTGACCTGTGGCTGCTTTAAGGTCTGTAAGAGCTTTAGGCCAAGCTGAGGTGCTCACCAGCCACAAGAAAGTGGCCATGAGAGTAACAATGAAGTCAACCATGGGAAGTTTGCGATGATCCCGATACAGGTTTGTGTAACCAACATGGAGCAGAAGAGCAGCAATGCAGTAAAGGAAGACAAAGACTGCAAATGTCACGTAGAATTGCGCAGAGAAAGAGTAATCGCCAATAAGGACTTGAGTTTTCCAATCAATACCACACACATTTACATCTGGAAGTGCCTTAAACGATCTTGATTCAACCTGAATGGATATCCAAAAGAAGCTGTAATCGTTTTATTTTCAGCATTTTTAGTAGGACAACTCACTAGAATTTCTGTTTTGCCCCTAAAACCTCCACAGGTGGCAAAAGCTAAGATAGAGCAATCCACTCGAGGACCTTGATGAAGCCGAGTGGCTCCTTGAGCAGGTGGAGGTTGAGCTGGAAGGAGGACACCCTCTGAGGGAAGGAGGGAGAGACAGTCAGGACAGCTGGGCGGCGGAGGGGGCCGACCAGGCCCGCAGCCCAGCGGTGGGGGAGGTGGCCTGGAGGCCGCGGGGTGGGGCGGCGGTGGGAGCTGCTAGCTTTACTTATATTTATTTACCGTCCTGGAAACCTGTGTGGGATTCTGGTTTCCTGAGTCTCTGAGGTCAGATTTGTTCATTCTTAGGTTTCTCACTAGTGTCTGTAGGTAACAAGTAGGTGAATTATGGAATTGACGAGAAGGGGGCAGCACAAGAATACAGGTTTGTTTATATAGATATTTATTGAACCCTTACTATGTGCAGAGTGTCGGGGGCGATACAAAATTTTATACATGGTGTCTGTTATCATGAAGTTTGATGGTAAAGTTCAGAAGCCTCTTTTGTATTTAAGGACCTTTCATGAGGGTTTTGGATAGGTTAGTGATTATGTATAAAGTAGCATCTTTTTCCTGCCTTCAGGAAGGAAATGAAATCTCTGATAATTGTTTTTGTGGGTACTGTCAGTACAGAGAGCTCAGGCTTCGTCTTAGCGCTCTCACAGGTGCTGGGATTGTGTTCCTTAGAAGCTGTCTGCATCTAAAACCAGTCTTGTTCAACTAAGATTATTATGCACTTCCTATGTGCTGTACATTCCACCTCTGCGCAAATCAAAAGCAGGATTTGTTATTGTAATTATCGGGGTACCTGTCCTGAGACTCCAATTTTAAAAATGTGTGCTGATTAGACAAGCTGCGTCTATTTGTTTATTATTAATCAGGTATGTTACACATATACCTAATAATCAGGTCATCTGATTACTGTGCTGAGTGGGTGTGCTCCCTTATCACGGGTAAATTTAGGCTTTTTTGAAATATTAAAAAATAGCTTATGAGGGGCCCACCAAGTGACTCAGTTGGTAAAGAGCTCGCTCAAGAGTGGGAGCTGAGCTCTGAGCAACAGCAGTTCGATGCCCAGCCCGAGCTGAGCTGCTGCTGAGCTGCCAACAGGTGGCAGGATGGCTCAGCTAAAAAAGAAAAAAATAGCTTGTGCACTGGTGCATATTTGGTTCCAGAAATGTTTGTTGAATGAATTCAAGGCACTGGTAGGCTTGTAAAATGAATTCAGACCTTGCCTTTAGGGAAATAAGATGTGGCCGGGAATTTCTAACGCAGGGAGACAGCAGTGCCATTGGGAAGGCGTGGCTAGAGAGCTCGTGGAGCTCCAAGGAAGGAGGGGAAGTCTCTTTGGGAGGACACGGGTTTCAGACTGAAGTTTAAAATTTTGAACAGTGATCAAAAGAGAAAGGAATTCTTGGCAGAGAATTAAGCTTCTGAAAAGCACCACATCCGGCTGACCCTTAAGCAATGTCGAGGTGAGGGGCGCGGACCTCCCATGGGGTCAGCGGTTGTGTGTGACTACAGGCCGCCCTCTGCATATGCCTTTCCCAGCCGGGAGGTTGGCCCTGAGCAGCATGGCTTTGAACTGCCTGGATCATTTGAAAAAGCAGCATGTGGAAGTGGACCCTCGCAGTTCAAACCCGTTATTTAGGGTCAACTGTATTCTAAATATCCCTGCATCTGTCACAAAAATGCCCTTCCCTGCTCTGTGGGAATGGGAAACCTTACAGGTAAGAATGGCGCCATATGTTGTGAACAGCCAGATGAGCCCTGGAAGGATCAGAGGAGACTGAACTGGGGAGTCGGTTTTTGTTCGGGACTGTTCAGTTGTCTTGTAATTACAAATGTTTGCAGCATTTTTCTTTCCATGTTAAGGGAAGCTTATGTATATTTACCCAACTGGTGAAAAGAGGATTTTTGTTTCCATTTCTTTTGGTGTGCATGCTGAGCTGGATGGTTTGTCACAGCATCCTCTTGGGTTAAGGCATGCTCAGTGCTCACTGGATGTGTGACGTGTTTACAACCTGCTGCTGTGCAATCCAGGCCATTAAGAATGCCTCACGATAGGAAATGCCTCACAGAACATCTATTGCGAAACCTTTCGTTGAACCCAAAGCTGCATTTCCCATTGCTCCTTAGTGCTAGTGTTTGCTAACAGGGAAAAGTTCCTGACACAGGGAGACTGGCACCAGGCAGTGTTTTGAAAGAGAGCACTGGACTTGGGAGTCACAGGTGCATCGTTCCGGTGCCTGACTTAATGCGGAGGCGGGTTCTGCCCATGCTCTCAGCTGGAAAATGGGTAAGGAACCGAGGCGGCTCCCAAACCTCACATTCTGAGTCTGAACACCTCTTTTATCTTTTGGTTTCAAAAACCAAAATTACCTGCAGAGAAGGATGAAAACATTCAAAGTTTAATAGTGTTTCTTCAGCTGCTTACTTCATCTCTCGTAGTTTAGATATAAGCCTGTGGCTGTAAGATTGGAGGAGACCAACCCGTTAGGAAAGCGATGCTTGATGGGGAATCGGGGCTGGTGTGTGGACTTTTCTCCTCACCACCCCACTCCGATGCCTCATACACCACGAGCCAGAGTTTCTAGTGGGTGTGCTTTGTTTATTTCCACTGTGTCGGGGTGGAAAGATTATTGCTTGTTGTATACATATGGCCACTAACTATCCCAAGTCACTGTATGCAGTTAAGTATAGCAATGGCTGAGATAAGATGCTATTGAAGTCTTAGGAATGACATTCTTCCCTGACTCCTGTGAGACATTGCCCATGGCCTGTTCCATAGAGGAGCTGAAGGGACAGCCGTGTCACAGTGGAAGGTCTGTTTCTCCTCAGTTGCTCCCAAAATCTGGAAATGAGACCTGCACCTCTGCCTGTTCAGTCCCCACTTTCAGCTGCAGTTAACGGTGTCTTGCTGTGTGTTGGTTTCGAGCCTCCTCAGAGGTGTGTTGGCGAATGCCAACTATTCCTCTTCAGACCAGTCTGCATTTTCTCTTTTCTCCTAACGTATGCCTTTTCACTGGCCAGTACTTGGGAGGTGTCCCCTGTGAGTCACAGAGGAACAGGGGCGTGATCGCCTACAAGGCCCCGCCGTGAGAAACGGGAATAGCACGCTGAGTACAAGCATGCGTACACTTGTACAGAAGGACGTCTACTTTCTAACAGAACTGTGAAGGGATAGCAAGGAGAAGCACGGGTGTCCTGGCTGAGAAGAGGGCCTGGAGCCTAAGCGGGAGAGACTGCGGCCTGCTTGGCTTTGGGCTGTCCGAGCCTTGCAAAGGCGCCATGGGAGAGAGCCGGGATGGGACGCGGTTCACCGTCACTTACATTCAGTAAGCAAACAGAACTAAAATGTGTTCCACTGTAGCTAATGCTATACTTGCCAGTAAACAGTTTTTGATCAAGAGGTGATTGTATTCTAAGAAGTACATTCAGGGGCCGGCCGAGTGGCGCATTGGTTAAGCGCTGGTTTTGGGATGCCAGCGGCCCCGGTTCGGATCCCACATGAGGGTCAGTGACACTGCCCTCTACAGCTAACAACAGCTCCACCTGGAGCTGGGCTGTGCGAGCCCCGGTGATGGTGTGGGCTGCAGCCCCTGCTGCAGTGGGCTGCCAAAAGCTGCAGTGAGTGGCCCGCAGCCAGCGTGAGCGGCTGGCAGCCAAGCGTGAGCTGCCAATAGCCGCGGTGAGCGACCATCCAGAGGCCAGCGACCGATCTGCCTCATCCGGGAAGAGCGCAATGACGATACCAACAGTGAAGCAACATCCTCCGCAACTAAACTGAAGAACAAGAAGACGGCAACTTGTCTGTTCCCCTTCCCCGATTCCCCAACGCTGTTCCCCTCCACCAATTCCCCAATAAAATCTTTAAAAAAAAAAAAAAAAAAAAAAGAAGTACATTCAGGCTTAGGTTATACGGCACTCACTCAGTATTAAAGGGTTTCCACTGTGCAAAACAAGGTCCCTCAGCGTGTGATGGTTACCCTGAGGGAGGAAGCATGTGGGCCGACATGACCTCACAACTCAGGCTCCTGGCTGAGGCTGGCACTTCTCACCTAGAGCTTGTTCTTGTATCAACAATATTACATTTTTCTTTTACCATGTCCTGTGGTCCAGCATGCCTTCCCTGCCCGGCAGTCCTCCGGATGACAATGTATCCTCCGAAAGGATAGCCTGTCATAGCGTGTCCTCCATGTTTAGGCCTCTCCCCGAAAGAAATCTTGCATTCGTTCAAAGAAGAGACACACGGTTCACACTCCGGGGCCTTCTCTCCACAGGTGGAGCAGTTCTGGAGGTTCTACAGCCATATGGTGCGTCCCGGGGACCTGACAGGCCACAGCGACTTCCATCTCTTCAAAGAAGGAATTAAACCCATGTGGGAGGTGAGGACTAGGGCCTCGGACTGCTTTTCTGAGCAGGTTGGGTTGGGTTTCTTTTTTAGCCCTGCCAAGTTTAAAAGTATTTTAAAGTCTTCTCTCCAAACTGCATCAGTATTTGGTACAGGAACATCCTTAGAACAGGCAAAGCCCCCGATGCCGCTGCTTGTCTGGGTGGGTTCGTGCTGGGTGGTTTTGCACGATTGTTTTATCACTAAAATGGTGTTACAACAACATTAAAGGCTTTTTTTATATTACCCTCATTCCCATAGAACTGGTTGTGTGAGTGTGTGTGTGTGTGTGTGATATGACCATGGTATACTTATGATTAAAGTGGGTAATAAATAAGCTTACAGACGATAACCAGAGACCCAGAGCTGAGATCTATGATCTCTTGGCTTTGCTATAGTCCATCTCCTTTCCTTTCCTTTTTTTTTTTGAGGGCAGTGTCACTGGCCCTCATGTGGGACCCGAACCAGGGCCACTGGCGTCCCAAGCCAGCGCTTAACCACTGCGCCATTCAGCTGGCCCTCCATCTCCTTTTCTTATGCCAGGGCATTTTTCCAGAAGACAAATGGAATCACATCTTCCCCCCAGCCCCGCCAAATGTTTTTAATGCTCTGCAGCCCCTACTGCTCACATGGTCTCGCACCTGTTCTGCCTTTCAGGCCTCGTCTCCCATCACCTCCGAATCTTCCTTTCCGTGCAGCTAGCCTTCCTTCTCACCTCAGTCCCACACTCAACCGCACAGACGTGTTCTTCCCGGAGCCCACAGCGCCCTTCACCTGCTCGGCCTGGCTACCTCCTGTGGCCTCCTCTTGAGCATTTCTGGCTTGTTCTCTCACTGACTGAGCACACCCCTGTCACAGCAGCACCGTCACACTGTATGCTGTAGTTTATTTCCAGTCTCCTCAACTAGACTGGGTCTGGGTCGAGACAGTGGCTTCGTGCCTGTGTGTTTGGGACATGGTGATGCTCGGTAAACGCTTAGCAAATGAAGTGAGGAATGACCTGTGTTTGAAAGCTGACATCATTCCATTTGGATTCCTAAAGTAGTTCCGGAAAAAGAGCATTCTTTTTAAAGGGTCTGCTTAGCCATTTTTTGGTAATGGCTTGTATAAGGAGTCCCTTGTGTTTTCTCTTTTTCTGTTTCTTCTCTCCCTGGTCCTCCCACCATGTTTCCTATGAAGTTGAATAATTGGAAGGTGACAGGACCTCTTAGTGTTCAGGGGATCCTTGGCTTTTTACTGACTTCATGCAAAAGAAAATAGCTGTGAAACCATATTTTAACTTCTGTGCTTTCTGACTTTCCCCAGGATGATGCAAATAAAAATGGTGGCAAGTGGATTATTCGGCTGCGGAAGGGCTTGGCATCCCGTTGCTGGGAGAATCTCATCCTGGCCATGTTGGGGGAACAGTTCATGGTTGGGGAGGAGATCTGTGGGGCTGTGGTCTCTGTCCGGTTTCAGGTAAGCCTCCCATGGGCAGGTCTGGCTCGCATTGCCTTTGATCCCTCATGCCCCTGGCGTGCTTTGATGAATGCCTCTGTCCCTCCTGTAGGAGGACATTATTTCCATATGGAATAAGACTGCCAGCGACCAAGCAACCACAGCCCGAATCCGGGACACGCTTCGGCGAGTGCTTAACCTACCTCCCAACACCATTATGGAATACAAAACCCACACCGACAGCATCAAGTACGTGTTGTGGGGGTTTGGGGGGGCGTGTCCCTCAGCTTAGCAGAAGCAGGTCCTTAGTTGGGTCCAGAGGAATGTGGTCGTACAGGAGACTGACTTACGGAGAAGGCACAGACCAGCCTTCCCCTGTAGGGCTTCCGGCCACTGGAAGCAGCTCTTTGCTGGCGAGGCTCCCTGCACACCTGCTCCGAGAGCCCCTCTGCAGAACCCCAGCCGCAGCGCCTGGGCTTGCTTTATTTACACAGGCTTTCTTGTCTTTCATTGGCTAACCGTACCTGAAAATGAAAGACAAAGTGCTCTTTTTTTTCTTGCTGTTTTTTAAGATAATTTCACTGCACACGCAAGTCCCCCCGTCTGCCCCTCTCCCACTTTTGCATGTCTTTTTAACCGGTTAGCTTCAGTCTGTTTCTTTGTCCTGAAAAATTCACTTCTTATCAGGAATGGTGACTCCATTTCCTTGTGTGCAGAGCTGAAATCCTGGAGGCAGTAGAATAGTGTGCTCAGGAGAGCAGAACCTAAGAGAATCGTGACTGCCTGAGGGCAGGGGAGCTTTGCGCTCCTCCTAGACTCAGGGAAATGGAGGTGGAGGTCTGCTCCCGGGAGTCTCCGCTGGGCTCGTTCCTTCAGCATATGTCATAGATGCATTCAGCTTGCAGAAGAAGCTGAGGGGAGTGGCCGCTAGATTTTCTCGAACTGGAGGAAGAGCTAGCCAGCTAGGGCTCGGGACTCTCAGGCTTAGTTCTCTCCTGTGACTCCGGCATCAGCACCTGCCTTCGGCAAGTCTCTGCCACTCACTCTGCTTCAGTTTTCCCATCTGTAAAATGGGGGATAATCATACTCCACCTAACAGCTTGTTGGGAGGCTGGTTGAGTCTTTGTAATTGGAGGTCCTCAGACGGAGGCTGCTCGCACAGGGCCATGTAATGTTATTGCTGTCATCGTCATCATTAGTAATACCATCATCATGTTACTCTTATTAAACACTAGCAGTGAGCCCAACGATGGTGCTCAGCAGCCGGACCATCGTTGTCTGAGTCTGTCCTACACAGTCACAGATAGTGTTGTGGGTGGAGTTGGCTTACACTAGCTAAGGGCTCGTTTCTAACTGGGAACACTGCCGCAGGAGCTGGCTGGATGTGGCTCATCGCAGCCACCGAGAGTTATTAGTTAGCCCTGGCGGCTTGACTCAGCAGTCCTGGGTTAGCATCATTTTCCTCTATGCAGATTGGTCCTATTCTTCATTCTGGGGTAGAAGTAGTTTTTGCCCTCCAGCCAGACTCAGTGCAGCTTGGAGAGATCACGTGCTTTTTCTAGGACTCTTATGCTCAAGCTTCCCAAGGTCCCCCCTTCCCCCAACCTGTCCCCTCAAGAGCAAGCTTTTCACCTGGATAGGAAAGGGAACGAGGTATTTTTCAGCTCTCCCCTCCACTGTTCTCCCTCTCTAATACCCTGAGGCAGTTCTTCCTGACTTTTACAGAAATGTGTACAAGTCCTTACAGAGTCTAGGAGAGCCTGTGGGCTTTTGCCTTAGTGTGCTGCTCGCTGCTTTATCCAGTGTTCTGCCTAGTACTCCAGCCCTGCAGCTACAGGGACCAGAAAACCCTCCTTGACCCCCAAATGCTACTTTCCCTTGCGTCTCCCTCTTTCCTCTCCCAATATGCCAACCTTTTGCACTTCCACTAGAATGCCAGGCAGGCTGGGCCCCCAAAGGCTCCTTTTTCAAAACCTCTGGAAGTCGCGGTTGAATGTGCCATGACCCTCTCCCTCTCTGGATGGCACCATCATTGAAGCTGGCATCACCGGAGTCTCTTGTTCTGTTGGCGTGCTACCTGGAAGATCCTTCTGTCCTGGACAAGAGGAATTGGAAGAGCATTTATGTTTTAAGAACAGGCTGACACGCAGCAGCTACAACAACAGCTGAGATCACTTAATAAATGGTGCTAAACTAGCTTGTCTCATGCTCTTGCTCTTTGTGGTGCATCAAAGAAGCGGCCTTTCAGCCTGACTGTCACCATATTAAGGAATGGCACAGACTTCTCCATGGAGGGCCATCCGGGGAATGCAGCCTCATTTCCATAGCCCATTGTTCAGTGTCACGTGGTATTTTCTTCCACTTCCGCTGAGGTCTGACATGATGAGGTGACATCTAGCTCTCAAAATGAGACCCCAGTTTCTGGTACTTGAATTTTAGTTTCCATCTAGTCACGCGCATAAACAAGGACAATGTTTTCTGATGCAGAATTCAGCTTGAAAGTCTCTCAGGTTGGAAAGGGGGACCCTTGGCCTTGGCTTCGCTGACTTGTTTGCCTTGACTTCAAAGAAGTCTCTTGCTTGGAGGTAAAGCCCTGCTTCCATCTGTGTGTGGCTGTACGTGTAGCTTCCTTGCTTTGTGTTACTGGGGGTTTCCGCACCTCCAGAGCTGCCCGAGCCACAAGCTCTTTGCCAGCCTTCTCCCTCTGCTTCCCCTTAGGTCATCTCCGTCTTTGAGCTCGCTCTGCTTGCAAGTTCTCCAGGTTCCGGCCCTCCCCTTTCTCCCAGGGTTACTGGGCAGCGGGATCTGGGGTGCGAAGCAGCTTCAGCCTGCGTGAGTTCGCTCCTCAGGCCATGTGACCGTAGGGCCTCCCAGCCCGTCCTATGCTTTGTGGCTTGGCTTGTATGAGCTGATCTGGGCCTGCAGGCCCCTAACCTGCATGGAGAATTGCAGCAAGCCTTGTGTTACTGCAGGTTTTCTTGGGAGCTACCACCAAACCAAAAATGAATGTTTTTACAGACACTAGATCAGGTTACCTGGTAGCATCTGTTAAGGTGGCTGTGGAGCATGAGTAGAGTTTGCCAAAGTGACTGACCCATTTGGGCAGCAACACCCTGTGCTTGTGCCATCCTGACTGACCACCAGTCTCCATGGGGCGCGGGATCCCACAGAACACACACCTCGACCAGCACCCTGGGCTGGAGGTGCTTGTGTCACTGCTGCTCTGTGTAGCGCATATCCAAAACGGGCTGAAGGGCCTAGAAAATGGGAGATGTGTTGGTATGTGGAAATGCCTGGCTTCTGTTTTCAGCATTTTCAAAGAATTACCTTCTATGGCCTTTCCTGTCTTGCCTTCCACTATTACGCTACATGTACTGACCTTAACTTCAGCTGCTGTAACTGGGCCAGGGGGTGAGCTGGATGTCGCCCACCCGAGTAAGAGCTGATCAGAAAGCACCAAACTGACGTTGAGGCCCCTTTGATCCTGGCCTCACAGGAACCGAGGTCAGAGCTGTTCTGCTTTGTTCTCCTCCTGGTGGCTGTCACCCAGGTATGACTTTGTTTGAGCCAATGAACAGCAACTGCTGGGACTTGAGAATTCACAGCAAATGAAGGAAGAAAGTTCTGGAGAGTAGGGCAGCTGGAGATGGTGAGGGGCTTGTCAGGAGTGACCGAGGTTTCTCAGCAGGTGTCCCTCCCGCTTGCTGCGTTTCAGGCCCGTTTCCAATGTCCTTTCTCAGCTGTTTGGTTTTTCCAGCCCCTCCCTCATCACGCTGCTTGTGGCCTTTCCCTGCTGCTCTCCGGGGTGAGCTCAGGCGAACACTGATGCACATATGCCTGGTGGTCTGCTTTGCTCCAAAGGGGCTGCCTGCCTGCTGCCCCCGCCCTTTTACTGCCAACAGGTCGCCTCTTAAGGCTGAATGGCTCCCATGGAGAAATGGGAACCTTGTTAAATTGAGTGTTCGCTGCATGGCTCCTTTTAGTGAGGTCAATTGCAGTTGAGGTTTTACAGGTTTGGGTCCTTGTAGGCATCAAGTGACTCACTGTGTCCTCCATTTTGAGAAGAAATCTCATAACAGCCAGACTTGCAACCCCAAATCATGGGGCCACCAAGGTATAACTGGGCACAGAGCCATGTAAAGCAGCAGTGTCTTGTGAGGAAATTCCTCTTGGGAAGAGTCCCGTTGAGTCCCTTTGTGCGTCTGGCCCAGAGTGGAAGAAGGAAGGGCCGGCCTTCCTCGGGCCCAGGGTGGGGAGACTGACCAGGTAGGCCCCTCTGCAGGCCAGGGTGAGGGTAGGTGACTTCTCCTTATTTCCTTATTCTAGAGGAGAAATGGGTCGTCAAATCGTGGGGAGTTGCCTTAACCATGTCTAGACTTCATTGTACTTAAGCATTGAGCTTTGCAGGCAAGGACCAAACCATCCCTTCTCCTGTTACAGCTAAATCATAGAGAGCCCAGTGGACTGGGTCACACCAGCGTAATTGCTGGCCTGGCTTTGCATTTATGAAACATCCTCCCCTACTGGTGTTCAAAGTAAAGGAAGCCCGGATGGACAGAAGGCTGAACTTGTCTGTGAGTGTCAAGGGCCCGCTCAGTGCGAGGCAGTGAACCAGACTTTGGGTGAGGCTGGGGGCAAGTGGAGTTACCCAGAAATGAGATCTCTGCTCTCAGAGTTTGTTCTCTGGTAAGTGAGCGGAGACGAGAGTGCTCTTTTAAGGACTTAATTCTGTCATTTGAATTTCTTCCAATGTCCCTCTAGGCTAGATTAATCTTGGGGTAATTTTAGAAGCTTCATTTATATAACACTTGTAACGTTTAACTTATTCTTTCTTTACCTTTAAAAGAAGCAGTTTTTAATATTACCTAATAAACCTGGGATGCCAGATGGAAAATAGCTAGAATGTTCACACCTAGCTTTAGGCGTGAATTGCTCTTAGCGGAGCATGGCCTGAGAGAATAAGAGGGATCGGACCAATGACAGTGACCAGCTATTTTATTTCCACTGAGTCCATGTGAGGAAATTTCTTTACCCAGATTTTCCCTGTTGAGGTTTAACTATGAGGAAGAGACTTCTGAAGAAAATGGGAGGGCAGTTTAATTTTGGGATGGATTAGAGGGGAACTCTGAAATCCACATTTCTGCAGTTTCTTGACACAGAACTGCTGTGTGGACTAGTGTAAGCCTTTCTGGAAACAAAAGGATAAATGAGATGAAGCTTTGACACAACCACGTAATTTCTTGTTGACATTTAAGTTGACATTTAAATCTCACTGTTAAAATGAGAGAGGGGTTTCCTGGGCTGCTGCCCAAGCATCAGTTTGCTTTGCCTGAATTTGTATCTTTGGAGGGAAGAGTGAAATGGCCTGACATCAGTTACGGACTCACAAAGCTCATCACGTCACCATCTCCAGGATGGGCTGTGGAACAGATGTCTTCTGTGGAAACGGAGTTTGTGAAGTGACAGCCTGGCACACTTGCTTGGCAGTCTTACGTTTCTCTTCAATTCAGTTAGCATGTCTTAGTAGCTTTGGTAATGCTCTCTGAAGAAACCGTAAGAAGAAGAAGAAAAGCTACCTGTAGAAGGCCTGGTAATAAAGTATATTTTAGTGGCCATAATGTTAAACCCAGTGAGTGACACAATATGTCAGCACCCTGGGTATTCTCATCCCTTTAAACCAAGGATGGAAGAATTGACAAAAAGGAATTTGAGATTTGGAAACACCAATTCCCCACCATGTATGTAATTCCCAGGGCACCTCCCAGCTCCTTTGTCCCTAATGGGGCTGAAAACGGGCTGGGACGATAAGGCAGGACCTCGGTTCCTCTGAGAAAACTGGAGGTGGCTTAGGGCTTCCAGTCCCCCCTGCCTGCCCCCCCAGGGCCTGTTCTTTGTTGAGCCCCACCCTGAGACTGTGGACCCCTCAGTCACATTCTTATCCCTTCCTGACCCCAATTTCTAAATTGAGTTCATCAGCATGGAACTTGTAAATGAGCTTTGTTCCCTGGGAAGTTTGAACGGCTGTGCCCTATGCAGCTTAAAAGTTTAAGACAGCTACGTGGGTATTTTCAGAAACGGGACCTGATATAAATTTGGAGTCTGAGGTGAGAAGGGTGAGAAGGCTGCAAGTGTGAAAGCAGAGAAAGTCGCACCTGTAGCCATCCTGCTGCTGTTGGGTCCCTGCCTTTGCCTCAGGGTGAGGCCTGATGAAGACAGTTTGTACCACCTGCCCTCACTTCCCACTGCTGCCCTTTGGTCCAGTGCACCGGTGTCTGCAGTGATGGCTGAGCTTCGCTCTGACCTCATGGGCCTTCATGGTAGACTTGCTGAAGGAGTGTATAGAGGGACTGTGGCAAACCCCCGAGAGCATAGTGAGGGCCAGCCCTCGCCAGTGGAGAAGCCAGCAGAAGTGCCAAGTGTCCCTGAAAGGTGCGGCCATCGCTGCCAACCTGAGAGGAAGGTCTAGGTGGGGAACCTCCCTGCTGTGCTGCCAGGTATGGGTGGGCCGCACTCGGCCTTGAGGGTGTCTGAAATGGGATGTGGGGTGATGTGTCTGCTCTCTGTTAAAAAGCTTCTGATCTGAATGTGCTATTGTGTTTTTTGTCTCTGGTTTGCCAGGGCCTGGGAGGAGTTTCATGGCCTGGTGAACAGCAGCGGCCGCTGATAGGACGCTCCCCCTCTGTCTCTCACACTCAGGGTAGGGCCTTGTCTATCTTCTCTGTAACCTTGTGACATACCTCTTGGCCATAGGGCCCTCTTCCCAAGGGGCTGCCCTCTCCCCATTTACCCCCAGCCTTGCCTCTGCCAGCATTGAGTCTTCTGCAGCCTCTCTGACTGATGCTCACGGTCTCAGAGAAAAACACTGAGCCCAAAGCTGCTGGCTTGTCATCCTCCCTGGGTCACGTCCCCTGGTGAACCTCACCATTCCTCTGTTGCCTCATTTGGGAAATGAAGTTCCCTGGATTAACGTGTCTCAGATCTTTTCCGATACCAGCGTCTCATGATTATAAATGTACCACAAATCCTTTTTCCTTTACCCAGACATGGCCATTTTTCAGCCATCTGCCTGTCCTGTGACTCACAGGGCGGCTCCACAGGCCTCCGTATGGGTTAGGTGAGAGGGATGTCTCGTGTTTGCTGGTGGCGGTTGTGAGTTGTGAGGAAACCGTGATAGAATTCGGGGTTCCAGCAGTGAATGAGAACTGGGGGGTAGGTGTTGGGGCTCCATAGGAGACATAGCTCCAGGTTGTAGTGTAACTAGACCATTGCATGTTTACTGGCAGGGAGAGGCCCCGGGGTATCCAAGGCTGGGTCAGCTGCAGCGTCCCCTGAAGAACATTTGTAGTTCAAGGAAGAGCATGCCACGTCCATGTCTGCTTTTTGAGCAGAGGAAATTGGGTACATTTCTTCTGGGTGAGAGGAACGGATGAAAGGACGGTGTCTGCATGTGCCCGACCTAAGAGCGTATTCCTGGACAGTAACGATACCCCACCAACCACTGTCCCTAAGAAACAGAATTGCTAAGATTGGAATAGAACGTGCCAACTGGAGCAGCTGCTTCAGGGCGCCCCCTTCCTTCCCAGGAAGGAAATGAGGCTTTTCCACGAAGGGGAGACCTGCCTCAGATAGGCAAGAAGAGAGGATGACCCCGAGGGACAAGCAGGTGGCCAGGGGCCTGAGTACCCTCTGGAGTAGATAAACGGTCCCAGAATTCCTGCACACTGGATGAGCAGCTCGTGCCTCTCTCTCTTATTTTTTTTAATTACTATTTTCCTTTTTTTTTTTGAGGGCAGTCTCACTGGCCCTCATATGTGGGACCCGAACCAGGGCCGTTGTCGTCCCAAGCCAGCGCTTAACCACCGCGCCACTCGGCCGGGCCTACTTTTTTTTTAAAGAGTTTTTCTAAGAGTTTATTTGAGCCGAACTGATGACACATGGCCGGATGCACAAGATATCAAAAATGCTCCCTCTTGCCTCTTTAAATTTTTGTTTCTCATGCCTCTTTTTTTTTCAATAGTTTAATTCCTTTATTATAAATTCTGTTTTTAGATGATGATACTGGATTTGAAAAATGGCAACTTAAAAGGTTTCTCTGTAAAACGTAGTGAACATGGAATGCTGAGGTGGCTGCTGATATGCACAAGGAGGGAGAAAACATACATCAGCTGTGCGGTTAGGTGCAGCGATTTGCAGGCTGCAAAATAGCAGATGTTGGAACTAAATTAGATTACATTTCCAGAGGCCTGGTGCTATAATTGAATTGTTTTAATAATGTTACCATATTTAATTATTTCTAAGATTCCTTTTTTCCTTTTTTTTTTTTTTAGCTTTTAATAACCCTAAAATTGGGGTGTTTACAGTGAATCTGATAAGAAAGATTTTAGTCATAGTTTAATTGGCAATTTTTACTTCTTAAAGTACATAAAATGATGATACCTTTGAAAATCAATAGCATCTTAGGTTCCATGGAAAAAAAGTCTTTAAAATGAAATTGGAATAGTCAGAAGGGAAGAAAACTTAAAATTATTCCCTCTCCCCTTAACTAACACAAAATCCCCCAAGAAAAATACCTTTGAGTTGCTTTGAAAAATCAGCTATTTGCATAATTGCTATTTTGTAGTCTCTTCCTTCTTTTTATTGTCTCCCCACTGTGTCTTTTTTATAGGCAGATGAAAAGCTCTTCAGTTTAGCTATTCTGCTGCTTTAAGCACAGACTTGGAAATCTAAAAGGAGTATTAGAGTCTAACCAAAAAAATCAACTCACATCATTGACTTAGCAGATTTGAAAAAGATTTCCTATTTCATCTGTATTGATTTAACCTTGAAAGAGTCTCCCCACAAGATACACACACCCAGCTGGAGTCTGAGCTGCCATGCCGTGCCAGAGGCCCTGACACTTGAGTCTTCTCATCCTCTCTCCCTTTTTTTTCTGCCACTTCCTATGAAGACCTATGAAAAAATCAAAACTGCTATTTAAATAATTCTTGAACCACATGTACTTTCCCTCTGATACTTTATGCTGTTACATATGACTGCTAATATTTTAGGACTGTTTCATTTGACTTCTGTTATAAATAAGGGTTGCCCTTTTGACCATGGCTCCACTAGCAGGCCCACTTGGCTGCTGGGGGTGGACCCCCTTACTTCCGTGTCCGGGCCAGCATGTGAAGGGCAGTGATCGGTATTGTTGGGGAGCGAAGTTGGTGTGGTCACCCAGTGGGAGGTTAGAGATTGAAATTGGCCCACTGAACCCAGGAGGTTTGTAGTTTCATCTGAAAAGAGAGGCGAGGAAGCCAGAGCTGGCCTGGAATGGACAGCTGATGCCAGCGTTCCCCCGAAGACCACGTGTGCTTAGGCGTGGGGGCCGATGTGTGAGTGCGCCCTCGGAGCCCCCTTCAGAGCAGAGACTCGGTGGGGCTCCTCCCCGTGGCTCCCAGCTTTCCCCAGAGGACCCAGAATTACCTGGGCCCCCTCTGCACCCCAGGGCAGTGGCAGGTTGCTGCGAGAGCAGGAGGCATTCTTCTGAGGACCCGACCACCCCGCTCTCCTTGGTCCAGCTCAGGAGCTAACCGCAACCTCGGCTCATTCTGTCCAGTTTGTACTTGTTTATTTCTCTCCAAGTACAAAACGGCAGTCGTCTTGAGGCGCGGCAGCTGAGAAAGCTGTTTGAGAGTGCCTGGGCAACAGTGTTCCCCAAGTTGCCTGGGAATGGGAAGGTGGGAGCCAGTTTGGATGGGGCTCTGCTATTTCTGAGGTCTGTCATCAGGACAGAGTAACCCAGCAGAGAAAGAGTTCCTCTAGCATGTGGGGCTACGGCTCCCACGTCCTGTGCTCTGGAGTGTAAAAATCTTCTGGGATACATTAAGGTCTAGTAGGAATCTTGATGTCTGAAAAGCCCCTTTAAATCAATACCCTGGGCTCGGTCCCAGTTGTTTATTTTACATAATTCACAGATGAGGGTATAACATTTCCTATTTCCTTCTGAAAGATCTTTCATGTCACTGAAAAACCAAAACAAAAAATAAAATCCTTCCGCATAGCCCACGCACCATCCCAGCATTGCTAGGTGGCTGGAAAGGCTGGCTACCTTTCGGAGCTCACTCGCTTTTCTCAATTTTGATTTGCTTTCAAAAGCACAGAAGCCCTTCTTTTTTAAAACAGAAGTTGCCGTGGCCTCTGCCACTTCCTGTCCACTACTCCTTCGCCTGTCGCCTAATCTCCCTGTGCACTGCCGCCTGGGTGAGGGACATAACCCAGGATTGCCTCCCAGCTGGTCTGAGGTGAACACATTCCTCAGACTAAACTTGGCACCAAGCTGTTCTCAACCAACTGTGTTTAGGAGGGCTGGACCAAAGCCACCAACTGCCACCAGTTTGTCATTCTCAGGAGCCTGTCACCCACCCTTGTTGCTTTTTCTTTTTTCTTTTTTTTTTATATCAAACTCTGGAAAAGCTCAGGTCCATTTTACAAATAGACCCTAGAATGGTTGTGACTTCTTAGATTTTCTGACTATGAATTGATCTATGGCAATAGAAATACTTAGAATAAATATTAAATATCTAAATGGCAGTGTTATAGAGCTCTTTACCTGCCACAGAGACAAGAATTTGTTTCTGGCCCAATGCCAGCACAATACAGGAATTCTCCCCAAAAATGAAGACCTGCTTATGGTGATGTCTTATCCTGAAAGTTCTTTCTGTCACTAAGCAGCTGAAAGGGTCCAGATCTTTGCCTGCCATCTCCTACTCCAAGACGAATAATTCTCCCATCATCAGGAAATTCTCTGATTTCCCCTTCCGTCACCTTGCCTACCTGTTCACTCGTCTTATTTCTCCCTGCTGAGACTTTGGTGGTCCTGTCACTCAGTGGGGATAGAGGTGGCATCAGAAGGGAGGAAGTAGAACACAGCAAACATCCCTTCCTCGCCACGGCTTTGTCATTAGGTGTCCTCTGTCGTGTGGACTCAGGAGTCTAGCTCCTCACCCCTCAGGGGTCTCAGAGGCAGCCCACACATCAGTTCCGCCTGCTTTTCTCTGTCTTGCGATCGGACATGCTCCTTGTCCTTCGCTAGCTGCTTGTGGCTCCTCAGTGGGCTCTGTCCTTTTGAAAGCCCCTTTTAAAGAGATGCTCGCCCCATGGGCTTCTGTTGGTGATGAGTCTTCGACCCCTGCGGTGGAAATCATTGACATGCTCAGTAGCCACTGATGAATGAGCTTCATGGTCATGCATCCGGTACAAAAATACCAGTGGGCATTTGCAATAACGTGTGTTTCTTCCTGGCCAGAGTCCACCTACACCAGCTCTGTTCCCCTCTCAGTACTTGTCCGAGTCATTCCCTGTGTAGTGAGGGCTCTTAGCTCCTATTGGCCGCCGCCATCGTGGAGGAGAATCTGTTAGCCAATAGCAGAAGGGAACGCCGCTTGGCTGGGCTGAGCGCGCTCCCTCTGGACCCACTGCCGCTCCGTTGTGGGAACTTGAAGGCAGGTCGGTTAGAACCAACGTTTTTACAATGCCCCCATTAAAATTAAAGAGAGAGAATGACTCCAAAATCAGGGTAATGACAATTTCTGTTTCAAAATTTCAGATCAATTTAAGTCTGAAGCTCTGGGCCAGAGCAGTAGGTGAGGTGACCTTTAAAGCCCCTCCCAGCCCTTAGATTTGGGGATTCGAAGGGTGATGTGACCCTCTAAGATGTCATTGGATTTCTCGTGGGAATAGGAGTGGTTACTAGGGGGTGCCAAGCCTGTCTGCAATAGACGGCAACTAGGAGGACACATCTCACCATCTGATACACGCACACACACTTCTCTTTCAAGAATGATAGCTAAGTTTCTAACACAAAGGGTATCCGGATTTGACCACTGGAATATTCCTTTGTAAGCAGCTGTGAGTTTTGAAATGAGGGTTTGGTTGGCTGGTTGCTTGATTTTTTTGAATAAATATACGATCATATAGTTCCATTTTTTTTAAAGTATGCGTGTGTGTGTGTGCGTGTGTCTGTGTGTGCGTGCGTGCGTTTGTGTGTGTGTAAGAAAGAGAAAGATTTCCCTCCTGCTCTTACGCCTCCCAGTTTCCGCTGTGCCCCCTTCTCCCGCCCCAGGTAACCACTGTTGTTGGTTTCTTGTGGAGTCTTAGAGATTTTTTATGTATACAGGCAAATATGAACTCTGACCCTTGTTTCCCCGCCCCCCTGACACAACAGGAAGCATGCTATGTGCATACGCTGTTCTGCACTGTAACTTACCAGTTTCTCTTGGGGATCTTTCCATATTCGTAGGGAGCTTCCTTGTTTTTTTTTTTAAGCTGCACAGTGTCCCATTGTATGAATGGGCTGTAACATTAATATTTAACGAGTCCCGTTGATGTGCATTTGAGTGATTTCTAATCTTTTGCTTTTGTGAACAGCTGAGTCGAAGTGTTTGAAGGGACCTGGGAGGTTGGTTGCTGTGTTGGCCTTAGATGAGCAAGGAAGGGTGGTCCTGGGGTGTCACGAGGGCCCCAGACCCTACCCCCACCCCTGTATGTATGTGTTGCCTATAGATGATCTGTGTATTGAATGCTCTGTTTTCTCCATTTTTTTCTTTCAGGGACAATTCAAGCTTTCGAAATACAAAAATCACATTGTGAAAGTCCACCAGCTGGCAGTAATCCTTTTCTGTGTGTGTGTGTGTGTGTGTGTGTGTGTGTGTCCGATGGATGGGAGGTCCCCCTGGGCCTTCCGTCTGCTCACTGAAGGGGCATCCCTGAGCCGTGTGCTCCCTTTTGCACTCTTTCCTGGAGGAAGGATTCTACTAGACACCCTCCAGCATCGCGGACTTTGTAAAGTGGAGAAACAGCAAGCATGACTTTGTAATAGACACACCTTTTTTTAATGGGTTTCTGTGGGGGGAGTCCAGCCTTTCGTTTTGCTGTGCGCTGTCCAGATGCCTCTTGGGCCTCCTGCTGTGCTCTTTGCTGTACAAAGGGCGTCGTGACCACGTGTACAAGCCAGAGCTGTCAACCGGAATTATCAGTGTTATGAATGTCTGTGCATCCAGGAAAAGCCTTTCGTTCGAGAGTCCCGGAATAGCTGTAAATGCTCTCCTCTAGCTCTGCCATTAAATTATTGGGACGTTTTGTTTCTTTCACTCCCCTCTTCCCCAAAGCCCACCACGTTCTGGAAATGTTACTGATTTGGTGCGCGCTCCTGCCTACGTCCTCTCGCCTTCCTTCCTCCCGTGGGACTCTTCCTTTCTTAGGCACTGCTGCACTTAGAATTGCAGCCCAGTGGGCCACAGGGGTTTCACTGAGGCGGCTCAGAAGGTGTGACTGTAAAGTAAGCTGGAGCAGCATCCAGTTTGGTTAGGAGCAAGATTCTAACGGAGGTTTCGAGTGTCGGAAGCCTTTTTCCCGGATGAGAGGGCCTGTGCGTCCGGCCTGTTTCTGTGGGTTCTTGCACGCCCCTCATTGAGGAAGGCAAGCACAAGCTGGTAACGTTGGCAGGTATTAACACAATGTGGTAAATCCTGTGATCCTGAAGCCGGCACGCCCGAAGACAAGGTGACCGTGACGGATGGCGTTCTTTGCATGCTGTGCCGGTCTGCAGTGGTTGGAAACCCCTGCTTTCAGGCCCCAGCTCCTGGTGTATATGTGAGCACGTGTGTGCTGATGCAGGACGCCCACAGAAACCTCTGCAGGCCACTGAAGGCATGCTTTTAAAATGACCATGTGTGCCTCAGAGAAGCTGGGGATCTGACTTCGGAGGACTGAAGTCAGAGGGTCCGAAGAGCACGTAGGAGGGAAGGCAGTACTGAGCCCCAGTCCGCCAGCAGCCTCCAGGGAGCACTGTCATACTTGGCTCATGTGAGCAGAGATCGAAGTACCTTAAATTAAGGCCTCTCCTAAACCCATCCCTGCAGGTCAGGGGGCCTTAGCCAGCTGGCCTCAGAGCAATTGTTTGAGAGTAGCAGGCATTGCCTTGTTGTATGTATATTACTCTCCTTCCAACCCCTGAACACCCTCCAATCACCACTGTCTCTGGATGCTTCTTCCTAGAAGAGCGGAGGAGCTTTCTTAAGAGGTGAAGTTAGATCGGACAAGCAGATGTAGCAGTGATTTTAACTCCAGGAATATGAAGAACAAATTCTAGTGCCCAAGGGCTTTGGCAAACAGGCACAGCATCGGCTTCTGTGGGGGCAAAGGCAGCCCCCCGAGGCCTGTGTAGACCGCAGGGAGGGAGGCCTTCGCTTTTGCCTACACTCAGATTGGCTGTGAAAATTCCAAAGAGCAGATGTTTGCGTTCGCCCTCCATTGGGCATCTCCCTACTATGTGTGTGCTTGCGTGCACGTATGCATAGTGTGTTCACGAGTGAGGGTTTGTCACGCCCAGTGCTTAGGTGTATTGTCCATATTCATGGTTTTACTTTTTTTTTGGGTCTCATTTGTTCAGATTTTTTAATCTCGTGTTTTCTAGAGCTGTTCATCTTTCCCCTTCCTGTCTGTCATTGCAGTATTTGAAAGTTTTGGGGTTTTTTATTCGTTCTTTTCCCCGTCAAAACTCTGCCGACCCCCTGCCTGTTGGACGCAGAGGCTGTTCCGCAGCCTCCTGCCCCCAGGGCGCTCCAGGTATTCTGCCCGACAGCTGTCAGGGGGAGGCTGAGGAGTCGGTTTATCCAAACTGCCCATTTTCCAGACTAGCTTGAGAGGCCTTTCTTCTTTCTGACTCCATCGACCTGTGCTTCGCTGAGATGTGACAGTTGTGATGGTGTCACCTGTTCTGGAGACCAGGGGAAAAGGCGCCCCAGGGCCAACTGAACAAACACATACGTTGCTGCCCGGAGACAGGGCGTCACTTTCCACTTTGCACAGGCGGGCTGTTCCCGTGGCCCCTCTGCTGTTTTCCTTTGGAAACTGGCCCCTCCTTCTCTCCAGTGCTCCTCTTACTGTATCCTTCTGTCCACACGTGTGTGTGTGTGTGTTTCTCTGTGACACTGGCACTGCCAATCGTTTTCCACCCACAGAGAGGCTTGTGGTCCACGATGCGCTAAGAATGAATTTCCCAGTATTCTCCGGGGGAGGAGCCGAGGCTGTGACAGGAGTGATGCAGTGTTGCACTTTCAGAGCAATTGCCTGCTGCAGTAATAAATGGAAATGTCAGCAAGAACCCGTGTGGACTCTTTCCTACGAGGGAGGGGCGCGCCTGGGAACTTGTGGCTGGCAGCTCTGCCCTTCGGTGCACGGGCCTTCATTTTAAGTGCATTCCAGAACAGAAAACGTGGGACAGTCCAAACTGCCAGAATCATGGGCATAAAAGCATTATAACAATATTCTCTAATCAGAATTAATCATTGCCAAAACTCAGTTTACATTTTAATACCAAGATACAGTTGTTAATGCTTCTTAACTGGAGTGAGGAATATTGGAATGGAAGGAAGTTCAAAGAATGAGGTTTTGAAGTAAGAAATCACTCCAGGCCTAGGCATAGGATGTTAGGTTTAGATTAGTGGCTTCGCTCACTGATGGACACATGGGGCATACTGGTGACCGTATGACACACCAAGAGACAAGACACTTGTAGTGTTTACAAAGGATGTCAAACAAAACAGTCTGGAGACTGTCTCAGTAGACCGAAATTTCCTTTCTGTGTGGATCAGGCATGGTCTCAATAGGAGTCAGAAACCTTGCAAGTGATTTTTACAGTGCAATAGAAGTGTTGACTGGGTAACTTAAAAAGGCTGGAAGAAAAAAGATTAAGGAGGCAGCAGCTCGAGGAGGAGCTGTCTTTGAGGATGGATGCTGCCCACCTGCTGCTGGTGTCTGAAGGTGCCACGAAGCTGGGTCTGAACTTGGAAATGGCAGCAGGATTCAGCTGCAGCTGTGGGGACACTACCGCGCAGAGGTGAAGCGAGGCTGGGGCCCTGCGGGTAGGGTCAGGAGCATGGCGCCTTCCCTCCCCCTAGCACCAAAGCTGCCCTCAAGAGCACCTTGGAGAAATCCAGGGCATGCCAGCTGGCAGAGCAGGGGTGTTCACGGAGCTCTATGCCCAGTAACCCCTAAACAGTTCAACATTCCTGTGGAGCTGAGAGGAAAGCTTAGTAACTGGTATAGCCCTTCCCCCGTTTAGCCACTCAGCATCGATACATACTTGAACTTTAATAGTATCACAAAAGCAACTCTGTTTCTGTCCAAGATACAATTGATTGTGAGGTGTTCGTACCCTCTCCCCAAACTGAGAAAGTGCGAAGCTCAGCAATCTGTAGACCTCTGGGCTGTGTTGATTCATCTAATTTGGTCGCAATCTAGAATAACAGAATGATACCTAAAAACTTCCAACAAAACTTGCATGTATTAATGAGGAAACAGAAGAGTGTGTGTGTGTGTGTGTGTGTGTGTGTGTGTGTGTGTGTGTGTGTGTGTGTGTAGGGGGGATGCACACACAGCCATCAAGAATGTGCAGGGCCGGCCGAGTGGCGCACTGGTTAAGCGCTGGTTTTGGGATGCCAGCGGCCCCAGTTCAGATCCCACATGAGGGCCAGTGACACTGCCCTCTACAGTTAACAACAGCTCCACCTGGAGCTGGGCTGTGCGAGCCCCGGTGACGGTGTGGGCTGCAGCCCCTGCTGCAGTGGGCTGCCATAGGCTACAGTGAGTGGCCCGCAGCCAGCGTGAGCGGCTGGCAGCCAGCGTGAGCTGCCAATAGCCGCGATGAGTGACATCCAGAGGCCGGCCAGCGACCGATCTGCCTCATCCGGGAAGAGCCCAATGACGATACCAACAGTGAAGCAACATCCTCCGCAACTGAACTGAGGAACAGGAGGACAGCAACTTGTCTGTTCCCCTTCCCCGATTCCCCAACGCTGTTCCCCTCTGCCAATTCCCCAATAAAATCTTAAAAAAAAAAAAAAAAAGAATGTGTAGTCTCGGCCGGCCAAGTGGCGCGGTGGTTAAGCGCTGGCTTGGGAAGCCAGCAGCCCCGGTTCGGGTCCCACATATGAGGGAGGGCCAGTGACACTGCCCTCAAAAAAAAAAAAAAAAAAAAAAGTGGTCTGTCACCCAGGAGGCTGGGTTGATATTTAGGACTTTTTCCACCACCCAGCTGTACTTTCTGTGCCATCAGCCAGGATCCCAGCTGATCAGAATTCTTTATTTGTCATGGTTGATCCAAACCTTTATTCCTAAAGGTCTGAATTGTCCAGCTTTTATCGTTACAGTTTTCCATTCATTTTGCTATTTCTATGAGGGGCCCTAGAGGATTTCTGGGTTCCAGCCACAGTCCTTGCTACCCCTATTGTATAAGAACCTATGCCCAGGTTTCCCCTTGAAATCATGTTCCCTTGTGGTTCAGTGTCCCAAAGCACCCCAAATGACCAGGCGAGACCCCGTTTGCACCCAGTGAAACCACTGCTGTGTTCCTGGGAGAAGCATCCCCACGCCAGCGGGGCTCCCTGAGGAGGGGCCTGGTGAGGAGGACCACTTCCACATCCACCCCCGAATTCTGGTTATGGGAGACAGGACTCATGCGAAGCATATCTATCTGCAATCTTGAAGGCAGAGCCCGGTCCTCTCAGGCTACTGTCTCCCAGGTGGTGCTTTAACTGAGTCTTCACTAGGCCATTCTCTCTATCCGTGGGGCTCCAGAGGCCTCCAGGCGCTGGCCCCCGCCTGTGCTGTTTTCTCGGGTCCTTTCTCCCTGCCGTCCTGTGCACAGTGCCCCCCACTCCCCAGCTCCGGGCGGCTGGCTGGGGTCCTGGCTGGCTCAGTCAGTGCCAGGCGCTCAGGCTGTCACTCATGCCGCTGCCTGTTTGCCTCAGCTCTTTCCCCACCCCCTTTCCTGCCGGCTCTCTTTCCCATTGGACCAAGACTTCACAGAGAGCAGGGGGCTGCTCCCTGCTACATGACAGACAGGCCAGAGGCCAGGGGCAGAGCTTCTTGGGATGTTCTGGGGGCAGCCAAGGTCATGGCCTTGGAGAGACCCTCCTTCCCTCCTGACCCCCAGTATGCCCTGGCCTCTGACAACTTGACATCAGCCCCCCTCCGACCCCCAGCGTCTCCTCATCTGATCAGTGGGCTCCCACCCACCCCAGCAGCCGCCAGGCTCCATTCCATGTAGTAGTTCATATGGAGCCTGGCGCTGTTGAAAGACTGCTTGTCTTTCTTCATTTAATGCGCCCCCATCATATTTTAGCCACGCTGAATTCCCAGGGTGCCCCATGCGCCCTTGTTCTTCTGCTTTCACACAGCCCATCTCCTGCCATCCTTTGCCTGCCTCTATCACCCTTCAGACACTGCTTCTTCCAGGGAGCCCTCCGGCCTCAATTACAGGCACTCCCTGTGTTGCCGCAGCACCGAGTCCGCACCCTGTCTGTCCCTCCTGCTGGAGGTGGGTTCCCTGACGGTGGGAGCCTGTCCCTGACCTCTGAACAGGGCTGGCTTGGAGCCGGCACCCACAGACGCTGGTTGCCCCAAAACTCCTGCCAAGGGCCAACTTACAAAATGCCTTACTTATCATTGTGGCATTCCACGCAGCACTGCTTCTGACCAAAGAACTCATTTTATAGCACGTGCAGTGTAGCCGGATGAGAGCTCATCGGGTTCGCTGGTCTACCCTGTGGCCCGTCGTCCTGAAGCAGAGGTGTGAGACTGATGACTTCTGTTTGAATTCTATTCACTGGGAATTAATCAATTCTTTCTGTTTGCAGTAGTTTTCCAGAGGATTCGCTTGGGTTTTCCAGGTATGTAATCACATTTTTGTCAAATAGTGGAAGTTTCACTGTGTCCTTTCCAGCTTCTCCCCCTCTGCTTTCTTTCTCTTACCAAATTGCATTGGTTAGCACCTCCAGTCCACTGTTAAATCATGCTGGTAATAATGGCCTTTCTTTCTTGCTCCTCAATTGGCAGGAATGCTTCTGATCGCCTCCAGTAAATATGCTGCTGGCTTTGGAGCTGAGATATATTGTATTCTGTTAGAGAACTGACGCAAAGGTGGAAAAGACTTGTGTGGCAGAGCGTATGGACGTATGGTTTCTTTTCAACCAGCCCCCTAATAGCATGAACATTTGGGATATTACCAATCTTTTTCAAATTGAAAGAAACCTGCAATAAGTAACTTTGTAGATATACCCATCATTAGCACATGTACCAAGTTTTCTGTAGGATAAATTCCTGGAAGTGGAATTACTGGGCTGGGTTAAAAGGCAGATGGATTCAATAAATACAGCCAAACTTGTCTCCAACTTACACTGTCATTGGCAATGCATGAGTCCCTGTGTCCTCCCAGCCCCACTGTGAGAGTGTGATTTATGAGAAATATACGTGTGGTCATTCAGATGACCCAAATATATTTCCTGTATGCATTTAGTCTTCGTCCTTGGTTCCTGGCTGACAGCTCCCCAGACTTTTGGGATTTACTGAGCTGTGAGTAATGGGAGCACCTTTGGTCCTAATATTTGGTCTCCTCAGTTCCTGAAAGAGCCATAAGGGTAAAATGTGTGTCTTGTTATTCGTAACAAGCCCCTTTCTACCACAGTTGGGTTTATGTTAATGAGGTGACTTTGGGGAAGCACCTAAGGATGAGGGCTGGTTGCCAGGGGAACCAACCATAAATAGAGGAGTGGGACTTCCAGTCTCTCCCTGACCTCCAGGGTGGGGGTAGAGGGCCTGGAGGATGAATCCATCCCCAATGGCCAGTGGTTGAATCAACCAGACCTCTGCAATGAGGCCTCCATAAAAACCCAAAAGGAGGGGTTCAAATAGCTTCCACATTGGGGAACCAAGATGCTTCCACTTGCCACCGTGTCCAGCGCCAAACTCCACAAGGACAGACACCCTTTGTTCGGGACCTCGACCTCGTCCTTTTCATCTGGCTGTTGATTTGTATCCTTTTTTTTTTTTTTTAAGATTTTTACTAGAAATAGAGCTAACATACAATATTATATTAGTTTCAGGGGTACACCATCGTTATTCAACTTTTATATACCTAAAGAAGTGGTCACCATTGTAAGTCCAGCAACCATCTGACTCTGTACCATGCTATCACAATATTATTGACTATACTCCCCGTGCTGTACATTACATCCCCACGACTTATTTGTTTTACACCTGGAAATTTGGACCTCTTATTCCCCTTTTTATATTTATCAGTCACAGTTGACATTCAATATTATATTAATTTCAGGTGTACAGCATAGTGGTTAGACATTTCTAATTTAAGAAGTGATCCCCCTGACTAGTCTAGTACCCACCTGACACTGTACATAGTTATTACCGTATCACTGACTATATTCCTTATGCTTTATTTACATCCCATGACTACTTTGTAACTACCAATTTGTTCTTCTCAATCCCTTCCCATTTTTCACTCACCCCAATCCCCCTCACATCTGGCAACCATCAATGTGTTCTCTTTATCTATGAGTTTGTTTGTTTTGTTTGTAAATTTTGTTCTTAGACTCCACATATAAGGAAATCACATTGCATCTGTCTTTATCTGTCTAACACTCCACTCAGCACGACACGCTCCAGGTCCACCCATGCCGCTGCAGATGGTGAGAACCCATTCCCTTCCCTGGTCAAGCAATATTCCACTGTACATATATACCACCTACTCTTTATCCATTCTTCCATCGACAGACAACCAGGCTGCCTCCACATCTTCGCCACTGTAAAGAATGTTGCAGTGAACATATGGATGCACATGTCCCCTCAAACCCATTTTGGGTTTCTTCAGATAAATACCCTGAAGTGGGATTACTGGGTCTCTTCTTATAGCCTTTGTTTTAGTTTGTCTGGTATAAGTATTGCTATCCCAGCTTTTTTTGTTTTTTCTCATTTCCATTTCAATAAAATATCTTTTTCCATTCCTTTACTTTTTTGTCTGTGTGTCTTTCAATATGAAGTGAGTCTCTTGTAGGCAGCACATGTAAGGGATTTGTTTTTTTATCCAGTCAACCACCCTATGTCTTTTGCTTGGAGCATTTAATCCATTTACATTGAAAGTAATTGTTGATAGATATGTAGCTATTGCAATTTTATTAATCATAATTTTGATTTTTTTTTCTGCCTTAAATAAGTCCTTTCTAACATTCCTTGTAAACTGGTTTGGTGGTGATGAATACCTTTAGCTTTTTCTTGTCTGGGAAGCTATTTATCTATCCTTTGATTTTAAATGATAGCCTTGCTGGATAGAGTAATCTTGGTTGTAGGTCCTTGCTTTTCATCACTTTGAATATTTTGGGCCAATCCCTTGTGGCATGCAAAGTTTCTGTTGAGAAATCAGCTGACAATTTTATGGGAGCTCCCTTATAAGTTACTAGTTGCCTTTCTCTTGATGCTTTTAGGATTCTCTCTTTGTCTTTAAACTTTGGCATTTTAATTATAATGTATCTTGGTGTGGGCCTATTAGGGTTCATCTTGTTTGGGACTCTGTGCTTCCTGGGCTTGTATGTCTATTTCCTTCACCAGGTTAGGAAAGTTTTCAGTCATTATTTCTTCAAATAGGTTCTTTCTTTATTTTTTATTTTTATTTTTTAGAGGGCAGTGTGACTGGCCCTCACATGTGGGATCCGAACCGGGGCTGCCAGCATCCCAAGCCAGCTCCCAACAACCGCGCCACTCAGCTGGCCCTCAAATAGGCTCTTAATCCCTTACTTTCTCTTTTCTCCTTCTGGTACCCCAATAATGTGAATGTTGTTATACTTGCTGTTGTCCCAGAGGTCTCTCAAATTATTCTCATTTTTAAAAATTCTTTTTTTCTTTTTGCTGTTCCAATTAGGTGTTTTCTGCTACGTTGTGTTCCAAATTGCTGATTCCATCCTCTGCTTGATCCAGTCTGCTGGTGAACCCTTCTAGTGCATTCTTCATTTCAGTTATTGTATTCTTTACTTTTGACTGGTTCTTTTTTATGGTTTCTATGTTCTTTTTTATGCTTGCTATTTCTTTGTTGAAGTTCTCACTAAGTTCCTTGAGCATTCTTATAACCATTGTTTTGAACTCTATCTCTGACAGGTTTGTTTGTCTCCATTTTGTTTCGTTCTTTTTCTGGAGTTTTCTCCTGTTCTTTCATTTAGGACACATTTCTTTGTTTCTTCATTTTGGCTGCCTCTCTGTGTTTGTTTCTTTATATTAGGTAGATCTGCTATGTCTCCCAGTCTTGGCCAGGTGGCCTTATGTAGTCAGTGTCCTGTGGGGGCCAGTGGCACAGTCTCCCTGGTCATCTGAGTCGGATGCTCTAGGAGTGTCCCTTGTGTGGGTCGTGTGTGCCCTTCTGTTATAGCTGAGCCTTGATTGTTATTGGCACATCAGTGAGTGCGATTGCCCCTTAGACTGACTGGCTGTGGGGTTTGGCCACGTCCACAGCTTATGGGATGCAGTGCAGGAGGCTTACCCTACTAAGTGGAATTCGCCCCAGTGGGCTCTGGTGCCCATTGAGACTGCCCTTTGGGTGTGCCACTTGGGCTAACTGGGTGGTGCTCTGCTGTGGTCTGAAGCCAACCTCCAGTATGTTGGTTCAGAGCCCTCTTGGGAGTGACTAGCTGGGGGCTACCTGGTAGGAGCTACAAAGCAATCTGTAGTTTTTCACTACCTGTGCTGGGCATTGGAGAGGCCACGCTGTGAATTGAGGACAGCTGCCACCACTGCTGGGTCTGGGGTAGCTCTGAAAAAAGCCAGGACACCCTGAGGCCTGCTGCCACCTGCCGTCCCCCTTAAGGTTCAGCCACTGAATAATGCCTTGTGTAGTATGTGAGTTGGGTGAGACAGGGTCTCAGGGAGTCACTAAAGTGGGAAGAATTGTGGTCACCAGGTTAATGTAAGTTCTGGTTAGGTGCCAGTGCTGAGCCTGGACTTCCTCAGCAAAAGTCTCAGAGCCCACTGAGGCTAGTCACCTCCCACCCCCATGGACTCCAATAGTTTTCCAAGAAAGAGTGCAATTTGGGTGGGGCTGGCTGCTCTTGGAGAAAGTGCCTCCAGCGGTGTGTGAGTTGTGTGGGGTAGGGTCTCATTGAGTCAACAAGGTGGAGCAGGGAAGCTCACCAGGCCAATCAGATTCAGAATTGGCCTGTGGGGGAGGGCTCAACATAGGAAAGATGGCGCCTGCCTGCCCCCGCATGGGAGGTGGACCTCTGACCAGGAAAATGCCGACTGTCCTCCAGTCCTTCCCCTGAAACCACATTCTTCAGTCTGCACCCTGTATGTCTCCAAGGCCCCTGAATTCACCATCCCTCTGCTGGAGCCGAAGGTGAGTGCCTGTGAAAGAGTGAGTCTGTGCATGGGCCATTTAAGAGGATGTCTGGGTTTCCCGCAGCCTTCCAGCAGAGTCAGAATCCTTACTGTTTTTACAGCCAGATGTTGTGGGGGCTACTTTTCTTGGCACCAGTACTCCGGGCTGGGGAGCCTGGTGGAGGGGGCTGGATCCCTCACTCCTCCAGGGGGAACAAAAGCAGCTAAGATATCCCTCCTGATTCTCAGCCACCCGCAGGTGTGGGGCCCATTCCACATCTCTACCCCTCCTACCGGCCTCGACGTGGCTTCTTTATATTTGTAGTTATAGGACTTCTGTTTGGCTATACTTCCAATGGTTCTCCAGGTTGATTGTTCTATAATTCAGTTGTAATTTCAATGTGTTCACGGAAGAACACAGGGACAGTGGTTATCTACTCAGCCATCTTGGATTTCTCGATTTGTAGCCTTTTTTTTTTTTGAGGGCCGTGTCACTGGCCCTCATATGTGGGACCCGAACTGGGGCTGCTGGCTTCCCAAACCAGCACTTAACCACCGCGCCACTTGGCCGGCCCATCGATTTGTATCCTTTAATCATATCCTTTGTAATAAGCCTACTGGTAATCTAACGGGTAAGCAGGTTTCCTGAGTTCTGTGAGCCACTCTAGCAAATTAATCAAACTCAAGGAGAGGATCATGGGAACCTCTGATTTATAGCCAGTCAGTCAGAAGTGTATGTAACAACTTGAACTTGTAATTATTGTCTGAAGCAGAGGGTGGCCTTGTAGGACTTGAACCCTTACCTTCGGGGATCTGATGCTGCCTCCAGGTAGACAGAGTTGAGTTAGATTTTAGGACACTCAGCTGGTGTTGGAACATTGTTTATTGATGTGGGAAACTGCCCCTCCCCGCCCCCTGCCATTGGAATTGGGAGACAAACCTAAATACCCAACAAAAGACTATCTTATAAAGTGTTTTGGGCTGGCCGAGTGGCGCGGTGGTTAAGCGCTGGTCTTGGGAAGCCAGCGGCCCCAGTTCGGGTCCCACATATGAGAGCCAGTGACACTGCCCTCAAAAAAAAAAGAAAAAGAAAATGTTTTGATTTTTGCTAATTCTCATAGGTAAGATATGATATCTCAATGTCATTCTTATTATCAGGGAAACTGGGTTTTATATATTTAAGAATAATTTTATTTGCCTTTCTGATCATATCTTGACCCTTTTTGTATTGAGTTGATGGTCTTTTTCTGATTGACTTCTAGGAGTCCTTTACACTTTAAGGATACCATCCCTTTGTTTGTAAATTGAACTTGACCAGTGCAGGAACCAACACAAGTCAGTGAGGAACCCAGGGTGGCTTCCCCAGTGTGGCGGGACTAGGCTGGTGGCCAAGGATCGGCAAGAGTTGAGGATGAGATGCCTTAACAAGCAAACCTGTTGTGTGCAGGCAAGCCTGGCTCTGAAGTGGCTGCCTGTGTAACTTACTATGGGATCTCTAGGGCAGGGGTCGGCAAACTGCGGCTCTTTGGGTACACGCCATCCCAAAAGTTTGCTGACTCCTGGAAGAGCCAATCCTGTCCCTCACAACAATTTGAAAATTATTCGAGAGCCATACATATATTTTTACAGAATTACCATGATGTGAATAATACCTTAAAAATTTATAAATGAAACTATGATAGTTTTATTTTCATTTTCAATTTTACTTCAGAGCCATGTGTATGTACCCAAAGAGCTGCAGGTGGCTCATGAGACACAGTTTGCTGACCCCTGGTGGCTCTTCCGTCTCAAAAGTTTGCCGACCCTGGACTAGGGTATAAGAGGCCCAGGTGCCCTGAGGGGGAGTGGGTGCTTTTCCTCTCTTCCCAGTGGGAGGAGCTACAGTTGTGTCCTGCTGGTGGTGACTGGTGACCTGTCCCCTGTCCCTCGGACTGTGAGCAAGGATTCTGGTCCTGATTTGTTGATGTGCTCCACTCCCTCTTCGGCCTAGTAATCACTGTCTCCAGTGGACCATCCTTTGTTCTGACCTGCTGGACTGTCTGTCAAGTGCTTTCATTTGCTCTGCCTGATATCATTGACCAGCAGAGTTGCAAGTATTCTTTCCTAGGTTGTCTTATTTTGCCCAGGGTGTTTTTACATCCAAAGTCTTGTTACTATGGATCTGAGTTGATCAATCTTGTCTTTTGCGTGGCTTGTAGTTTGAGTCATATTTGAAAAGCCTTCCCTGGGTCTATTTATAGAGAAAGATAAAGGTTTGACAGAGTCACAGGGCAGAGGTGGGAGATGAAGCCAACTTCCCTGGCACAAAAGACTTTTCAAGGAGTGCCAAGGGCCTGGCTTGGTGCCTCAAAGCAGGAAGGAGCAAGTCCAGTCAGCCTCTCCAGGTTCAGGAGCTGGCAGAGCTGGTGAGACTGAGAACTGAGGGTGCAAACCGGAGTTCTGCATTGTGGCAGGACAGCAAGAGGCCTGGAGACCCCAGGGAGGCCAAACGGCAGATAGGGGCGGAGTCAAAGAAGACGGGCTGGAGAGAGCCGCAGGCCCATGATTCCCAAAGGAGAGCGATTCCAGGCGATGGCAAACACCAGAGGGCGAGCATGGGGGAGGCAGCTAAGAGAGAGGAGAGGGGAGGTCAGGGAACCATGAAGGAGGGAGGTGTACATGGGCCATGATGACATCAGGTGATGGGACGTGTTCAAGCCCCAAAAGACCGAAGCCGGGTGTCAAGATTGCCCACACCATCTCTTGACTCGGCACCTCTCAGCCCCCAGTGTATTGTACTCACCAGTGTTGGGGCCCACGCATCAGCGATTCTAATGAATCACTATCCTAACTCAAGTCCCCATTAATTACTTTACACTGGAGTGGGGGAGCATGGGTTACACAAAACCGAGAGGACCGAGAGACCCTGTTGGTTCATCTTGGGCCTAACCCCATGGGTTTCCTAACTTTTGCCTGATGCCTCTATTCTCACAGTGCTAACAGCCCCAGAGCAGGGTCAGGCCTGATTTCCTAAGTTCTTAGCTTAGATCCTGTGCAGCCTCAGAGTGGATCCGGGCATGAGCTTGGGCTCAGGTGACATTCTGGCAGCATCCCAACTCGTCTTGATGAGTGCAATGTCAGGTAGCCAAATGTCTGCCAGGTAAAGGGTGTGTGGAAATGGAAGATGCCAAAGTCACTGGGAATAATTGCTGTTTACTATAGCCTTCCTGCAACATCCAACATGTATCATTGCCATAAAAAAGCCTGTTAAAACTGTATGAGGTGCTAGAACGAACCCTGTAGTGCTGGATTCGAGTAGGAGGTATAGGTATGAACTTGTTGACTTTAATACACACACATACAGATATGGAGAGACAGAGAAATAACTGCAGACATGGGTATGTGCATGCGTTATATACATAGAGATAGTCCCTAGCTTTATCCTCTGAGAAGGAATGACACCTCAGGGACAGCAAGCACACATGGCAGCCAGATCTCAGTGTCTAAATGCCATTTTCCAATAAAAAGAACCACCATCCTTGGAGAAATAGCTGATTGTAGGGTAGAGGCAGGAAAATACAAGATCAACTTGGAGCGTTTTGAAGCTCCAGAAAGTAGGAAAGTATTTTTTTTAAAAAGAAAGAAACTCATATTAATGGGGGCATGTGAAAAGGACATAGGGGGCCGGCCAAGTGGCACGTTGGTTAAGAGCTGACTTGGGACGCCAGCTCTGAGCAGCAGGGCCCCCCCCCCCGTCTGGTCACATGAGGGCCAGTGACACTGCGCCCTCTACAGCTAAGATGGTGAACAACAGCTCCACCTGGAGTTGGGCTGCCGTGAGATACTATGAGTGGCTGGCAGCTGGTGTGAGCAGCAGGCAGCCAGTGTGAGCTGCAGAGAGCGGCTGTGAGCAGCCGTCCAGTGGCCGGCGACCAATCTGCCTCACCCCAGAAGAGCGCAATGATAATACCAAAATGGGCCAGTGAAGCAACGTCCTCCACAACTAGACTGAAGAACAAAAGGACAGCAACTTGTCTGTTCCCTTTCCCTGATTCCCCAATGCTGTTCCCCTCCCCCAATTCACCAATAAAATCTTAAAAAAAAAAAAGGACATAGGAACCAACTGAAAGAGCTCCCAATGGCCAAAGCTGGAACAATTTGAGAAACAAAATAAATAAAGTAGCTATAACCCAAAGTATAAATATCCATAAGTCCGTAGTGATATAAATAAGTTCGTTAGTAAGTAAATAGATGATGGAGGGGGAGAGATAGATTCCCCGTGGAGATGAATCCCAAATAATTTTTGGAATAACTCCGCACTTTTTAAGCTTAGGCTGGAGTGTCTGCAGGAGGCAGTGGGTGGTGGCCACCCTGCCACCCACAGACAGCTGAGACCCTGAGGGCGTCTAGTCTGGAGAAGGGAACAGTGACAGGTGAATGGCTGCAAATATCTAAGTGACTGTGGAAAATGGTCTTGTGCAGTGGAACCAGAACCCCTGGGCAGAAGCTCAAGAGAGACAGGCTTTAGGTTTCAGAAAAGCTTCCTGATCATTTGAGCTGCCTAAAACAGGAGTAGCTGGCTTGGGCAGTGCAGATGAACACGTAGAGGCAGGAAGGCCACCTGCTGGGGGATTTACCATGGAGACCAGATGGCTTTTCAGGCCCCATTCAGTCCTGGGGTCTGAGAGGCTGTCTCAGTATTGAGGGTGAGGGGAATAACCTCTGCTGCCTACCATAGCTACTCAGGGCCTGGGGATGCAGTGACATCAGGCAGGCTCTTGGCTGTTGTTGGCTGGTGAATTATATCCCCGCCCCAGTGGTAACCGGCAGCCTTCCAGTTTGGCCACGAAGGTGCTAAATGTCCAGGCCCAGAGCCCCTGGCCTCCTGGGAAGTGCTCCAGCCTATTTATAAAATGATCGCTCAGTGGTGAGCTCTTCCCAACTGCAGCTGCCAGGAAGGGGTAGTGAATGCTTTGAACCCCACCATGAGCCAGGCAGGAAATTCCAGAAGGCATATGTCAACGTGGAGTGACATAAGATCTCAGTGGCTCCTGCACCTGTCATGCCTCCACCTTCTCTCCAGGACCCAGAGGCTCAGGCTCCATCTAAGCTCCTTCTGCTGGTGCCTTGCCTTCCGCCGCCCCTCTCCCCTCCAACCCGCCACCCCTCTCCCCTCCAACCCGCCGCCTCCCCCTTGCAATGCCCTGTTATGCTCAAGTTTCCTTTTCACCAGGCGGCAGCACCATTGCCAGTCAGTGCCGCTGGGCACCCTTTTTCCTTCTGCCTCGTCTCCCCCAAATATGCTTTATCCCCCTTTCTAAAGGAGGGTTTCTTTCCTTATTTTAAAAGTGCTCAGTAGATGAGCAAACTGTGGCACATCCATACAATGAGATATTATTCAACAATAAAAAGAAATGAGCTATCAAGCCATGAAAACACATGGAGGAAACTTAAATGAATATTATTAAGTGAAACAAGCCAGTCTGAAAGGCTACATACTGTGTGATTCCAACTATATAACATCCTGGAAAGGTCAAAACTATGCTGATAGTAAAAAGATAAAAAATTTGGAGCATGAGGCAAGATGACTAGGTAGAAGATGGAGACTATTTAGGGCCATGAAACCACTGTGTGGTACTGTAATGGTGGTACAGGGCCGTGTGTGGTACTGTAATAGTGGGTACATAGCGTTATACACTTGTCCAAACCCACAGAATGTACAACACCAAGACTGAACCCCAGTGTAAACTACGGACATCAGTTAATAATAATGTATTCATATTGGCCTTTCTTTCTTTCCTTCTTTCTTTTTTTTTTTTTTTTTTTAAATTTTTATTGAGTTTATTTGAGCCAAACCGAGGACTTGCCAGGAAGCAAGATGTGAAATGCTCTCCATATTGGCTTCCCCATTGTAACAAATGTACCACACTATGATGTTAGCAATAGGAGAAATTGCGGGGGAGCGAGGGAACATGGTGACCTCTGGCCTTTTCCCTGAAATTTTCCTGTAAACCTAAGACTTGTTTTCACGTTTTATTTAGAAATAATTTTAGAAATTTAGAAATAATTTTAGACTTACAGAGAGTTTCAGAAGTAGTAGAGAGAGGTCCGGGGTACCCTACCCCCGGTGCCCCCTAATGTAATGTGTTCACAACCATAGTTCAATATCAAAACCAGGAAACTGACACTGACACAATTTTACATTCTGTCTTGTAACGGGCTTTGTTTTCATAACAATGTATCACGAACATCTTTCTGTGTCAATAGTTACACTTCTGAAGGGTTGTGGGGTATTAATGGTTATATAATAATTCACTGTGTGAATTGCTATAATATATTCAACAGCACTCAGGATGTTAGTTTATTTTCAACTTTTCGCTTTACCAAGTGCATTAATTTTAATAACAGTCGACATCTGAGTGTATTTACTCTGTGTGGGTCCCTGATAGGAGCCCCTTGATATACTGACTCATTTTATCCTCCAGCTGCCCTGTGAGGCAGGTACCGATTTATGCCTCCATTACGGAGGACGACTCTGGAGAGAAATGAAATACTTGCCCCAGGTCCTGACCTGTGTTCCTGACCACGGAGCTCTCTGCCCTGAGAAGCCCCTTCTAGTGCTTCCTTAGGATAAGTTCCCATTGACAGACGTGCCGGTTAAAGGGGGATGCACCTTGTATCTGCTGCCAACAGCACAATAACCGGCTCCGCCTACAGGCAGAAGTCTGCCTTTGCTTGATGTGAACATCAGTCTTCTGTCGGCTGTAGGACTTTTCTGTCCTGGCCATGTGAGCACACTCGACCAGCAGCACACAGGTAAACCGGAATTCCCAGCTGGCTAATGCCCCATCTCATGGTGGATGGGGGAGCTGCTTTCTTGCCTCTTGATTGGGATAACATGGAGGCACATTTTAGTTTGTATCCCGGAGTTCCCAGGTGGCATTGAGCTCCAGTTGCCTCCAGGGGAAAGTGGCTGCCTCACACATACTTCCCTCCTCTGTCTCACTTCCACACTTTGCAGGTGTTGCCTTGGACTGAATCCTTGTCTGGGACTGGTCTGCTGCTAGGGGAGCCCAAACCAAACAATAGAGGGGATTTACTGGCATCCAAAGCCGAAGGTATAGAGGTAGGACAGGCTTTGAGGTTGCTGTGATTCAGTGGTCCCACAATACCCTCAAGGACCCAATCCTTTTCTTCTCTCCATGCTGCCTCCCCCAGGACAGCTTCCTCCTTGGCACCACCCCACATGGTGGCAGAATGGCTGCAGCACTTCCAGCGTTCTCAGTGTACTCTGTTATGTTCCAAAGAAGACGAACGAGCAGGAGTCGGAGCTCTTCATCTCCCTTCCTAGTAGCCCCAGCAAACCTCCCTGTGAGTCTTTTTGGCTTGAATAGGGTAAAGTAGTCAAAACTAAACCAGTCATTTGGCCTGGGGGAAGGTAACTGGGTTACCTGGCCCATCACTGGGGCAAGAGGGTGGGATTATCCTAGTTGGCTCACCCTGGATTCTTCACAGTCCAGGGCACAGTCAGGGTATTGGGAATCATAGGACCTACAGAGCTTGGGAAGGTTTTTGACGGATCCTGGCAAAGTGCCCTCCAGAAAAATATCCGTTTTCTTGCACATGCTTCTGCTCTGGGTTTTATTTATTTATTTATTTATTTAATCTTTGCCTATTTGATATGTAAGAAATAGTATTGTGGACATCTATTTTGGACTTTGTATTTCTTGGGTATTGATATTGTTTTTCTTTTGTAACTTTCCTACTTATGCCCAGAGACAATTCTTCTATTAAAATAAACATCTTTTTAATTAATTTTTGAAGAGCTCTTTAGAGATTAAAGATACTAATTTCTTTTGATATCTGTTGCAAATATTTTTTCCAAGTTGTTATTTGCTTTTGAATTTCATTTATGACATTTAAATTTTTGCCTGGTTAAATGTATCAATATTTTTTCAAATATTTCTTTGTGATATTTGCTTTTGCATAGTTCTCCTATTCTAAAGTTATGTAAACTTTAACCTATAATGTATTTCCTTCTAGTAAATCTGGTACCTTTTGTTTGTTTTTGCATTTAAATCCTTAATAAATCTGGAATAAATTTGGCTTAAAATAATAGATAGGCATCTAACCCAATTTTCACTCTATAATTCTAGCCAGGTTTTTAAAAACACCATTAGTTAAACATTCTTCTCCACAAGAACTTGAAATGCTTCCCTTATCACATATTATATTATCATATGTGCGTGGGCCCTCTTGTGGATTTTCTCTTCAGTTCTCTGGATCTGAATAGCTATTTCTATGCCTCTACCCCATGGCCTTATTAACTGTAGTTTAAAAGTCTTCTGTCATGACTCTTCTTTTTCAAAAATTTCTTGGCTATTTTCATATATGCATTAGACTTTTAGTGTAGTGATTAAACTGAGTACGAAATTAAAATCTGAATATTTTAAAAACATTGTATATAATTTTCAGGGCCATGTTGTAGATTCCTCTCTCAGCAAGTCTGTTATGTCTCTCGGCAATGTTTTTTTTTTAAAGATTTTATTGGGGAATTGGGGGAGGAGAACAGTGTTGAGGAATTGGGGAAGGGGAACAGACAAGTTGCTGTCCTTTTGTTCTTCAGTCTAGTTGCGGAGGACGTTGCTTCACTGTTGGTATCGTCATTGCGCTCTTCCCGGATGAAGCAGATCCATTGCTGGCCTCTGGACGGCCGCTCATAGCGGCTCTCGGCAGCTCACACCGGCTGCCGGCCACTCACTGTAGCCTATGGCAGCCCACTGCAGCAGGGGCTGCAGCCTACACCATTGCCCGGGCTCACAGCCCAGCTCCAGGTGGAGCTGTTGTTCACCATCTTAGCTGTAGAGGGCAGTATTACTGGCCCTCATATGTGGGATCTGCACTGGGGCCCTGCTACTCAGAGCTGGCGTCCCAAGCCAGCTCTTAACCAATGCTCCACTTGGCTGGCCCTCTCTGCAATGTTTTGTTGTTTACTTTTTATTATTGTTTATTTTAAAATGTAGGTCCTATACATTTTTGTTAAATTTACTCCAAGGTGCTTTATATTTCTTGTTGTTATGAATACTTTTCTCATATTTTAACTGAAATTGTGGTAGAGAGAATAGGTATTGTTTCTGTATATTTCTCTAGAATCACCTTTTACTGAAAATGAGCTTATTCTAATGATTTTTGGTTTTGTTGAATGTGCGTGCGTGTGTGTGTGTGTGTGTGTGTGTGTGTGTGTGTGTGTACAATGCTTTGGAGTTATCCAAGTAGATAACCAGTATCAACTTCAAATTATGGTGATTGCTGCCTTTCCCTTTCCCAATATTTATTGCACTTTCTTATTTCTTGTTTCATTATGCTGACGAGAATGTCCAGAAAAAATGTCAAATGATTGCTGTGATACTGGGCGTCCTTCTTTATTCTGATTTAATGGGGGGACTAACGGGATTTCCTGCAAGTTGCGGTGAGATAAGGCCTGTTTCTAGTCAAGCAGCCATTGTGTTGCTAATTTACTAAGGGTTTCTATCAAGAATGGTTTGATTTTCATTAACTGCTTCTTCGTAGACATCAAATGACTTTTTCGTTTCCTTTATTAATGTGACGAATTTCAGGAATAGGTAATCTAACTTGAAGCCCTCTCTGCATTCCTACTTGGAATTCCTACTGGAACAAACCTACTGGGTTATGAAGTTTCATTATTTAAGTACAATGTAGGAGGTGAATGAGTAGCATCTAAACCCTTTTAGTCCCCTAGTGGGATCTTGCTGCCAGGGTTTTCTCCACCTCTTCAGCGTGTATTTCTCTTCTTCTCTGGTTTCTGTCTTCCCAGCTAAAAACAACAACTCCCTCTTTCTTTTCTTCCCTTCCCAGCCAATGAAATGAATGCCCTGGACACCCCTTCTTCTCCACCCACTCTCTGCTGGACCCTGTCACCCACACCCCTGCAGCCTCCTGCACTCTCCCTGGCTTTGGGAATACTCTTCTCACTGGGCTTCCTGGGAGGACCTCCCTGGCCCGTTCCCTGCCCTGACTTCTCCCTCTCTTCCCAGGACCACGGATCAAACCCTCCCCACTCTGCTCCTCCTTCTCACGGCTTCTGCCGCCACCAACAGGATCTCAGATCGGTGTCACCTGGGGTGTCCAGTCTCTCGTTTCCTCCCCCAGCCTGCTCACGACACACGAGATTTTACTGTCTCCCCAGATTCTACAGGTCTGACCCTCGTCCCTCTACTTCCAGCTTCCCACAGCTCTGAACGACGGAGAAATCCCCCTCACCCCACATGATGGACTCGGGAACCTCAGTACCCCTTTTGGACATGGTTTCCGTGGACATGCTTCTGACAGCTGCCCTTTCCCGTTGGTGCTCATACGCTCTTCCCAGCACTGACATCAATGGCAGTGTCTTTAATGCATCATCTCCTTCTGCCCTTCCACACCTTGATAGCAAGGTAATTGTCATCCCATTTTACAGAGAAGGAAGCTGAGGCTGCAGGAAAGGAAGCAATTTACCAGATTGGGCAGCTGGTAACTGCAGAGCCTAAGAAGAGGTGGGCACACAGCAAGCGCCCCGTCCTCAGCCGGCCCCATGCTCCAGGTGCTGTCCCAGCTCCCCTGATGTCTCACTGTCCTGCTTTGTTCTCCTGCTCCATTTTCTTCCTCAGCTGGCGATGGAGTCCACACCAAACACTAAGTTGCAGCCCGCAATCTTGGCAGGGCGTTAAAGAATCAGGAACTATGTGTAGATCAAGACTGTGGCCACCCCCCAAAAAAAAATCCACAAAAAACCCCACCCCTTCACCATAGGGACAGGGCTTTTCTGTCTGTGACTCCCCAGCATCTAGAAAGATACCTCCAACTCTGACGTTTAATACCTGGGAGCAGGTGGTGGAGGCGGGTCAGCCGGCACAGGCTTTGGGGGTCAGCCAGCTTTGCTGTTCGTTAGCCATGTGATCGCAGGTAAGTAAGTGGACTGTTCTGGGAAGGTAGTGATTCCCTACCCCGTGAGGCTCCATTCGTATCAAGTGAACTGAAATCCCGAAGAGCACGGCCCAGTGCCTGGCACGTGGTGGGCATCGAGGAACCGCCGCGATGACTGATAAATGTTGGTGCCAAGGGGAGCGATGCTGGCGCGTCGCAGTGGGCTGTAAGGAACGTAACGTGTGCGCGCGCCCTCTGGTGGCCACTCCGCTTTACTACACCCCGGCCTACTCCAGGCGGAGGAACAGGAGAGTTGAGGACCAGAGACTCCAGGAAACCCATTCATAACCAGCGGTGCAGGACTCTGGGGGCTACTGAGAGGGGACAGGCAGGGTTTGGGATGTAAGGGTGTCACCTGGGGAGTTCAGGCTCTTTTCTCCTTCTCCCATCCTCTTACTAGATGGGAGATTTCATTGTCACCCCAAATTCAACCGATCTGAAACAGAGTTCATGGCTTTGGGGCTTGCCTTGGACCTCTCCCTCATCTTCCATTACTTTTTTTGTTTTGTTTTGTTCTAGCTGAGCCATCCTGCCACCTGTTGGCAGCTCAGCGGCAGCTCAGCTCGGGCTGGGCATGGAACTGCTATTGCTCAGAGCTCAGCTCGCACTCTCGAGCGAGCTCTTCACCAGCTGAGCCCCTCGGCCAGCCTTCCATTCATTTTTAACACAGGATAAGCCAATTGACTAACTGCACAATAATTTCTTTCTCTTTTTAAATGATTCTTCAAGTATCAAACCCCCAAAACAGATCTTAATGTACATATTAAACTTCAGTATATAAGACAGCACTGTTTCAAATCACTGAAGAAGTATTATTCAATTAAGGGGCTGGGATGACTAATTTAACTATTAAATATAAAATAGCCTCAATCCACTTCTCCTTTTCCTTTATTAAATATTAATTATTGGCATCTTTCATTCCATTGTCAAAAAGCCACAAGGCAGGTCCACGTGAGGTCACTGGCCTGGGGTTGGATTTTGAATGGGGGATGGTGCCCCAAGTGTGGGTGGGGGCTGATGTGTGAAGGGGAAGCATCCTGGAGCGGTTGGAAGGGCGTTGTACAGGGAACAGTGAGAAAGTAAGCAAACATGTTGAGGGTGATGGGAGGCAGGTTTCTCACTGTTGGAAAAGGAGGTATGACCAGGAAAGGGGAGAGGTGAGAATGACCCGGTGGTGCTGTGTTGGGCTTGGAAATATTGGTCTGAAATGAAAATTTTCATATATAGACAAAGAAATACATGTAGACATAAATTTGAGTGTGTTTCTGTGTGTGTGTATGTATATATTGGGTTGTCGGAAAAGTCATGACGTACTTTTCTATGTTTCTTTGTTGCAAAAATGCATCATGACTTTTCCGACAACTCAATACATAATATATACACCTGTTTCCTAGCTGTATCCACTGAAAAGGCCTGGGAACACAGCACACCTATGACAATGACAACTCCCACCATCCAGATCTTGGCTACTTAACAACAAGCTCCACAAAAAGGAATCAGGGCTCCTTGGAGAAATGGAGAAAAAGGAAAGTACAAGATGAACCTGGTACATCCTTTGTGGCAGAGAATTTAGGAAATACCCAAAGAATGCCGGGACATTTAGAAAAAACACAGTCAAGCTAACTTAAAGGGGATACCAGTAGGCAAACTTGGGACAACTTGAGCATCAAAATAACTAGATTATAATCCACTAAACAAAATAAGAATCCAGGAGTCCACACTGATATCAATGAATGAACAAATGATAGGAAAATGAAAGCCCTTCCTCACAGAAGAATGCCAGCTAGCAGCTGTAGGAGCGGCACCATTAGAATGTCACATTACAGCAGCCGCCATAGTAAGAGTTCATTCCAGTAAGAAACATTAAGGCACCCTAAAATGAGGGGGTGAAAGGAGGTGAAGACTGGGACTACCTCCCCACCTAACACTTATTAAATACAAAGGGAAGAAAAGAAACTTCACAGTGGAAAAACCTGGCCCGCACCATCTTTATCAAAAGGACTGAGTTATTACCAGCAGTCGTGGGACAGAGAAATACCAGGTGCCACCACCAGGTTGCAAGGGAGGGACACAGCACATGTGACGTGCATTATTTGAGTCCAATCTTGAGGAAACACTGGACAAATCCAGACTGAGGGACATTCTATAAAATGGCTGGCCTGTATTCTTCAAAAATATTAAACCCTGGAAATCAAAGAAAGACTGAGAGTCTGACTCAGGTGGGAAGTGACCCGAGAGGCAAGACAACGGGTGCAGCACGTGACCCTGAATTGGAACCATTGCTCTAAATGACATCACCGGGACAACTGGCGAAACTTGAATAGAGTCTGCGCTGGAGGACACACGAGAGGTTTTTGTACTATCCTTGCAGTTTTTCTGTAACTTTAAAGCCCGTTTTACGTTAAAATGTTAAAAACAATGACAGGACTGAGCTGCCTGCTCAGGTCAAGAATAGCATCTCCTGCTTCCTGTCCTGAGAGTGCCAGGCGGCCCTCCCATACACTCCTGCCAGAAACAACTAGACAACTGGACAAAATGCCCAACTGGCGCTGGGAAACAGGCAGCGCAGGAGACAAGGGAAGAAAATGAGGCGAGTCCTATCCTCTCCCAGGATTTCTGCCTGAGGTAAAATGCAGACTAGGCACCAAGAAGGGAAACCCAAGCAGAACCCAGAAAGGTCACAGAGTGCAAAGTTTGTGGCGGCCAAGACAGCTGGAACTGACAGGACAGAGGAGGCAGCGGAGGGAGAAGCAGATAAAGAGCTGGGGAAATCTGCATAGGGTCCCTGGCGTCTTTGGCCAGATACCAATGTGGGTGTGTGCTGGGGCGACGAGGGGCAGTGAAACCCTATGGGGCCAAATAAATGGATCTTCCAAAGAAAAAACAACTACAGAGCCAGAGCTGAACAATTCCCCAACTCATGAAACCAGGAGTTGTTTGAGTTCTCACCAGCCAAGGGAAAGGGTGCTCACAGAGAGCCCAGAAGTGCCACCCCTTCAATGTGGGATCAATCAGTCGCAGAGAAAAGGCTACTCCAGACCAACCTTGAAAGAGCTTAAAATACATATATTACAAAGATCAAAATGATCTGAAGTCAACCAACTGCCTGCCATGAAATCTCTGACACTCTTTAAAGGAACACAACAAAATCTAGCACCTAAAAACAAATTTTACAATGTCTGGCATGCCATAAAAAATTGGCAAAGGAATAAGAAATAAAAGGTGACTTTTAGTCTGGAGAAAAATTAGACAGTATAAACTGACCTAGAAATGACAAAGATGATAGAGTTTTTTAAAATTTCCATTTAAAAATGACCCCCAACTAACAGTCCTTGGTGAAACTAGGAAATGGGGTCCTGTTTCTTATACCTCTTGGTAAACTGCTCCCACCTGCTTTGGACCCCACCTCCACGCCCCCAGGCTGGATGAAGGCCCCAGCCTTTACACACCAGGCCCTGGTACCTGACATTTTGTTTAATTCCAAACTTCCATTTCAGGAGCAATGTCACCTCCTCCTGGAAGCCCTTCCTGACTTCCCAGGTCAGATGCCCTAGAATATGTTCTCATTGCCTTGGTCTTTTCTTTCCTTTTTTTTTTTTTTGAGGGCAGTGTTACTGGCCCTCATATGTGGGACCTGAACTGGGGCCACTGGCTTCCCAAGCCAGCACTTAACCACCGCGCCACTCGGCCGGCCCTGCCTTGGTCTTTTATCCTGGCCATTTATTACAATGGGAGGGGATGCTTGTTAATATTGGTCACCCCCATTCATGCTCTGAACCCAAGAACTGGGGCAGGTGTATTCCTTGAATCTCTAGCATTAAGCACAGTACCTGACACAGGATGTCATCCATAAAAATTTGCTCAGTGAGTGAACACATACATGAACCAATGCCATGGGCATAATGAATTTTAGTTGGTCTTTGAAGCAAATTTTAAGAGATTCCCTGGAAAACCAATGGAATGGGAAAGAGGGGGCTCCAAACGTCTGATGAACTGGAAGTGGCCAGGTTCAGTCCTAGGCAGTCTTCCGGAAAGCACGCTAGGGGCGGGGAAATATTCAGGCTCCCGTCTGGCTCCCCTTGTGATGATTCAGTCTCAACAGAGGCCTTTCTCAGAGTCTCGTCAGGTCATGACCTGTAAGATTGAGAGCATTGTCCTTACAGGGGAGAGCTGTTCCAAGACATGAAATGGGACAGGTGCAGTAGGCGCTCTTTAAAGCCCCTTCCAACCTTGAAAGTCCATGCTTTTCGATGTTAACCAGACATTTTTTCTTTTTTTTAAAAAAAATTTCAGCTTTATTGCTATTTAAATTGTAAGATATTTCGGGAGCATTTGAGATCTTGCATATGTCATCAGTTTGGCTCAAGCAAACCCTTGTAAAAATTCAAATAAAATAAAATTGTAAGATATTTCAAGTGTACATCATGGTGGTTTGATATATGTATACATAGTGAAAGGATTCCAGCAATCAAGTTACTTAACACATCCATCACCTCAATAATAATAAATAATAATAATAATAATATAATGATAATATAGACCTGTGGTATCTGGTATATATCCCGTATAATTATATTATGGTTATTGTTAGTGAGAACATTTAAGTTCTACTCTCAGCAAATTTCAATTATTATTAGTTAACCATCCCAGTTCAGGGGCGCGGTAATTTCTCACTGTCGCCACTAGGTGGCACTTCCCGTTTTAAATTCCCAGACTGCCGGGAGATTTAAAATCCTCTTCACTGTACACCTGTTCCTGCGTTTGTCTTTGTAGATGAGGGAATCGGTCGCTAAAAGCCAGTAAGACCCCACATCCTCCTGCCGTGCAGGGAGGGGTGGGGTATTGGAGGGGTCTCCCTGGAACACCGGTGAGAGGCCGGCCACGCTCCCCGCGCGCCTGGGGAGACCCCGTGAGGCTGGAGAGGCCCCGAGCAAGTTCCGTCCACACTGACCCCCACCTTTAAAGTCCAGGTGCGCAGGATCCGCCTCGGTGGTTACCCCAACCTGTGGACACCCCAGAACACCTTGTTACTGAAATAGGTTTCCAGGCTCCGCCTCCAGAGGTTATTTCCCAGGTTACTGGGAAGATCAAAAAACACAAACCCAGTCTGCAAAATTAAGTGAGGCCGTATGTGTAAAGCTCCTAGTACCGTGTGCAGAGTATGGGAAGTGTTGCTTAATGAGAGATTTTGTTATTTGTACTGTTCGCGGTTCACGGCCCAAATCCCTAGCACAGGACTTGGGTATAGATGCCGGGTGAATATGTTGAATTTCCGGGAGGAAATAGGAAGAGAACACACGTGTGCCAGATCTCTCAATGTTCCAGGGAGCAGTCACAGACACTGTTTTAGTGTTGAAATTGGTAATTAAGACAATAAAGGTTCAGAGATATGTTTTCTTTCTTTTTTAAATTGAAGTTACCCACCAATACAATACCATCACATTTACTTGGGGGAAAGAGAAAAAACACACTGGACTTGTATAGCAAAAGAGAGGAAAGGGAAAAATAGGAAGCAGCAGGGTAGCATCAGCAAGAAATCATAAAGTGACAAAGTAATTTCAAACACATCTCTTATCATATTGTATTTGAATAGGTTCAACTCTCCTATTACAAGACAGAGATTTTTTTTTTTTTTTTGAGGGCAGTGTCACTGGCCCTCATATGTGGGACCTGAACTGGGGCTGCTGGCTTCCCAAGCCAGTGTTCAACCACCACGCCACTCAGCCGGCCTGAGATTTTTGGTTTTTAAACATGAAAAGCATAAGCTCTTAAAATGAAAATGCAGGTTAACATGTCATATGCAAACATTCTGATCCTGGAGGGCAAGGTGAGGTGAAATATAAAACTCCTCAATTAGTCATTAATTCCTTCCTTCCTTCATCATTATTGGGAAAGCTTATGTGTGCCCGGCCCTGTCTTGGGGACCAGGGATCAGAGGCGAATGGACTAAAAGACCAGGGAAGAGGGAAGCTTCACCAGCACCTCGGGAACCCGGTCTGTCTTGGGCCCGCACATGGGGTGCCGTCTGTGGGAAAGTCGGGGACCTGAGGGAAGTCAGCCTCTTGACCAGCTGCTGGCCTGTCTTGATCTGTGGCCCCCGAGGCCGGCGGGTCTGCCCAGGGGATGCTGGTGAGCTTCACACTGAAACACTGATACCTCAGGTTCCCTCAGAGTGAGGGCTGTGTCCTTGTTGTTGCTTCTCCTTTTCCTTTGTGGCATGGTCTCCACCTGGGGTCCACGGACCCCCAGGGCGAGTGTGTGGACAGGATCCAACCGGTCTGTGAACTTGGATGGAGAAAGAATTCCATCTTTATCTTCATTACGCCCCACTGAAATCTAGCATTCCCTTCAAGCGTGGACGCCGGCAACCTAGCAGGATTTTGTATCACATCTCACTTGTTGTGGACTTCTTGAAATGCCGCTTACATTATTCTCTTTTCAAACTACTAACGTTATGAGGCCGCTGTTAGTGCATTAACCAAGGAGCGCGATGGAGCATACATTTGCAAAACGATTTTCATCACTGTATTTCAATATAATTGGTTTCCTTTGTACGTTATGTTTTATTTTTTACACTTCAAGACATTCTGGAGGAGTCCATAGGTGAAGAGGCCAGCAGGGCTCAGGGCAAGAGGAAGACCAAGTACCCCTGAATTCTGTTGTCTTTTGTTGTTTTCATGTCCCTGTGAATCCAGGGTCCAGCCAGCAAACCTCAGTCAGACCCAGAAGGCAGAGCTCCAAACCCCAGCTGTCAGGGCAAGGGAACTAGATGACCACATGCCCCACCAGGTTCCCCACCCCTGCCCCTGGGGTCTCCAGGGGCCCCTGGGTCCCACAAGCGTCCTGGGCAGGGGGATCCATCCTGAGAAGAAGGCAGCCCTGGTGAGTCAGCTCCAAACCCTGAGCTGAGGTCACCAGCTCTGCACTGTGTGGTCCACAGTGACATCTTGCGAGGGAGGGTGCTGTCCACTTCCCCAAGGTCACACATACCTTTGTGATAAGACCTTCCATTGCCAGAGGGCTCCAGTCACGCTGGGAATGAGGAAATCATTTACAAAGCCCAGCCCCAGAAGTGGGCACCATGTGGCAGTCGGTTGAAACATGGCAGAGAACTCAGGGTGACAGGTTGTCCAGTGGCATTCCCAGCTACTTGCCTGCCCAATAGAGCCATTTCTGCATCTAAATCTCCATCCCTTGAACAGAGCATTCAATTGTCCTCCCGAACTTCAGCGATTCCAAGAAGCAAATCTGTAGTCCCTGAGGCAGGAACTGTCCTAGTGAAGTGTTGCCAAAAGGAAACCTTTGCCCGCATCCAGAAGGGGAAGGTAGGAGGCCCACACACCCCGGTTCCCACCAACCAGCCAGGTGATCAAGGTGCCATCTACCATCTGGTTCCCTGCAACCTCCAGCAGGGGGCAGCCTTCCGAGACTTCCTGGGGCCATGCTTCACCAACTTGGTGTAAGCTTCCTCAGGCCGGCACCCAGGGGTCTCGAAGAGCAAACGGCCAGCAGGGGTCAGTGTCCAGCATAAAACCAGCCTGGCCCTTTATCTGCCTGACTCAAAATGTGGAAACCTTAACACCAAACATGAGTTATGATGCTAGAGTTTGTGTCATTTCAGCTTCGTTTTGTCCTGAGTGATGCCCAAGTCATCTGGGCGTGCAGCACCACCCTGCACGGAATTTCTCCCTCTTTTGGATTATTTTTATTGGCATAAAAACAAGCATGAGCTTCAAAAGCCACTAGTAAGAAAATTAAAATGCAAGCCACAGACTGGGAGAAAAGATTCACAATACATCTACCCAATTCAATAATAAAACAACCCAAAAGAAGTGGGCAAAAGATTTGGACAAACACTTCACCAGAAAAGATATATTGTTGGCCAATAAAGACAAGAAAAACTAGTATTACTAGTCATTAAGAAAATGCCACTTATTAAGCGCTGGCTTGGGAAGCCAGTGGCCCCGGTTTGGTCCCACATATGAGGGCCAGTGACACTGCCCTCAAAAAAAAAAAATGCCACTTAAAACCATGATGAGCCACCATTACTCATCCATTAGCATGGCTACAATTTTTTTTTTTAAAGATTTTATTGGGGAATTCGGGGAGGGGAACAGTGTTGGGGAATTGGGGAAGGGGACCAGCCAAGTTGTTGTTCTTCAATCTTCATTGTGGAGGGCGCCAGTCGCCATCTTGGCCACCTCTCAGCAGCTCGTCGCCTCTAAGCTCAAGGTGCTGTGTTCAATCTTAGTTGTGGGTGGGCATAGCCACCATCCCATGTGGGAACCGATCGAGCAGCCTTGTTGTTAAGAGCGCACACTCTATCCACTGAGCCATCCGGGTGGCAGCTCAGCTCAAGGTACCAAGTTCAGTCTTAGTTGTGGGTGGGCATAGCCCACCATCAAACAGGCAATTTTGTTACACCAGCTGAGCTATCCTGCTACCTGTTGGCAGCTCAGTGACAACTTAGCTCAGGCACAGCATCACTGGCCCATGTGGGAATCAAATCGGTGGCCGTGTTGCTCAGAGCTCGCGCTCTTAAGCCAATTCTTAACCAACTGAACCACCCTGCTGGCCCTCTTCACTGTTTTTGTAATTACTAAAAACAAAACAAAAAATCCCACATAGTTCAGTAGTAGATACAGTCGATAGGGTTTCTGATCTTGAGAGGCAATTAGCTGTGTCACAATCCCCCAACCCTTACCCACCATCTTCATATCTATAGAGATATATGTATAACTATATAGAAAGTTATGTATGTAGTTCTGAATAGTATGTATAGTTACATATTTTTCCTTACAAGGTCAGGGTTTATATCATATATATTCACCTGAGTTTTCACCTCCTCTCCTTTAGTCTTTATACTTAAGTTCATTTGGTGCTCACAGCCAGACCTTTCTCTACAGCTCTCCTGCGCCTGGTTTTGTTTATTTGGATGGCTCTCTGGATGGTGCTGTCTGGCATGGAAGCGTTTTATTTCTTCAAGAAGAGATCATGGGGCTGCATTCCCTGAGCGTCTGCTTGTTGCTGGGTCTTTGTAGGAATGCTTTGCTGGGTAGCACTTTTTTTTTTAAGTGCGGTCATGTTTGGTCATGTTTAGTAATCTTTTTTTTTTTAAGTAAACTTTTATTGAGACACAACATTGTTTCAGCTATTTGCTGTGGTGTAACGATCCACCTTGAAACTTGTCATATGCACAACACCCAAAAGGTGGAAGCAACCCAAGTGTCCATCCATGGAAGAATGGATCCACAAAATGTGATATATTCCGTACAGCAGAATATTATTCAGTCTTAATGAGGACGGAAATTCTGACACGTGCTACATCATGGATGGAGCTTGAGGACATTCTGCTAAGTGACATAGGCCAGTCACCAAAGGGCAAATGCTGTATTATTCCGCTTGGAGGTACCTGAACTAGTCAAATTCATTGAGACAGAAAGTAGAATGAATGGTGGTTGGCAGGGGCTGGGGAGGGGGAGGGGTGAGTTGTTGCTTAATAAGTACAGGGTTTCAGTTTTTCAAGATGAAAAAGCTCTGGAATCTATTGCACAACTATGTGAATATACTTAATACCACTGAACTATACTCTCAACCACGATTAAGGTGATAAAGTTTATGGTGTGTGTTTTTCACCACAATTAAAAAGTAAACAACTTAGTGACATAATGACCAGATTATTATGCTCATGAGGTCTCAGGATCAGGAGCTTGGGCACAGGGAAGGTGGCTCTTCTCTGCTCCAGGCTGTCTGGGACCTCAGCTGGGGTGACCCAATGACTGGGGCTGGGAGAACTGGGGCCAGGGAGTCCACTTCCCAGACTATTTCTTTCCTCACGTGTGTGGAAAGGCCCCTCTGGGCCTGTCGACTGCAGCTCTTCAGGTGGCATCTCCAGTCCGGCAGCCTTGGAGTAACCAGATGTCTTGCACGGTGGCTCAGGATTGCAAGAATGAGTGTTTCCAGCAGGCCAGGAAGAAGCAGCATGGTCTTTTATGACCTACTCTCAGAAGTGATATCACATCACTTCCGCCATATTCTTTTGGTCCACCAGTCACAAGAGCCCATCCAAGGTCAAGGGGTGGAGAGGACACAGACCCTACCTCTCAATAGAACGAGTGTCAAGTCATTTGTGGTCATGTTTTAAAACCACCACACAGGGCCGGCTGAGTGGCGCATTGGTTAAGCGCTGGTTTTGGGATGCCAGAAGCCCCGGTTCGGATCCCACATGAGGGCCAGTGACACTGCCCTCTACAGCTAACAACAGCTCCACCTGGAGCTGGGCTGTGCGAGCCCCTGTGATGGTGTGGGCTGCAGCCCCTGCTGCAGTGGGCTGCCATAGGCTGCAGTGAGTGGCCCGCAGCCAGCATGAGCGGCTAGCAGCCAAGCGTGAGCTGCCAATAGCCGCGATGAGCGACATCCAGAGGCCAGCGACTGATCTGCCTCATCCGGGAAGAGTGCAATGACGATACCAACAGCGAAGCAACATCCTCCGCAAATGAACTGAAGAACAAGAAGACGGCAACTTGTCTGTTCCCTTTCCCCGATTCCCCAACGCTGTTCCCCTCCACCAATTCCCCAATAAAATCTTTAAAAAAAAACAAAAACCACCACACACATAAATATAAAAGAGGACACAAATCATGAGGGTATTGCTTGCTGGAATTTTGCAAAGTGAACCACTCATATAGTTACCGACCAGATCAAGAGCTAGACACCACCAGAAACTCAGAAACCCCTTTTATCACTTCCCCCACGCTTATCCCTGACTTCCAACACTAAAAGTTACTTTTGCTTGGTTTGAACTTTATATCAACATTCAGGATATATCCTTTTAGACTGGCTACTTTCACTTGATCTTAGGTTTATGAGATTTATGTGTTTAAGCAGTTCATTTTCAGTGCTCTATACAATTTCATTGTATGAATTTGCCACAATGTAGGTATCTCTTTTTCCATTAATGGACATTTGGGTTGTTTCCAGTTTGGACTTGTATTAATAAAGCCACCATGAACAATATTATACATGTCTTTCCACGCACACATGCCTGCTTTTCTGTTTGTTATGTGCATAAGAAGATATCCATTCTTTTGCAACTTTTTTACTCAGAATCATTTTTGCGAGTCATTGAATGAATATACACATGTAGTTCATTCATTTAAGTTGTCTCCATTTGTTCCTCCAACAACAACACGGTGTAGGGGAGGAAGAATATCTTTTTTCTTCTACTCTTCTAGGTTCCCAGCTGGGTTTCGTAACCAAACGCAGATTAACAAGAGAAAAGCAGGCACATTTATTTAATATAAGTTTTATGTGACATGGGAGCCTTCATAAGGAAATGAAGGCTCAAAACTAAGCTTGAATGTGTTCGTGCTAGATGTAAAGAGGAAGAGTGGAGAGTTGTGGAAATGTGACAGGGAAAAAGGAGTAGGAGCTAAGTGTAATCAAGAGGGGGGAGCAGCCAGGTCTGTTCACTCAGATCCCTCCTCGCGTCTTGCAGATAAGAAAGTTCCTTTCCCCTGGGTATAGAGGGCACGTGTCATGTGAGGGGTCTATGACCTGCCTTCCGGGAGAGTCAGAAAGTCCACCCTGAGCCTGTTGTCTCTCAAATTCCTTCAGCCTAAAAAGTCAGTATACCAAGGAGCCATGTTTTGGGGTAGCGTGTCCTGGACTCCATCAATAGCTATAAATATTTTTTAAAATGTCTCCTTCGGTTCATACCTCTGGATTTGTGTGAATTTCTGTAAGATATGTACCTTAGCCAGATGCTTGAATCTTCAAGTGGTTGTGCCAATTTACACTCTTACCAGTGGCATATTGAGAGTACACACCCAGCAGACATTGGTTTGGTCAGACCTTCTAATGTTTTTTCACTGTGGTTGTAATTTGCGCTTAATCTCCCTTTCTGAGAGGCAAAGCATCTTTTCCCATTTATCGACCACTCAAGTTGCCTTGTCTGTGAACTGTTTGTTCCTTCCAGGGTCTGTGCTTTACTGTAACAGATTTTAGCAGAGACAGTGGAATGTTATATATGTGCTAGTTACTTAAGCCTTAGCTCAGTCTTAGGACTATGCAGCAACCGAAGGATGTGGAGTAATTGGGACTCTCGTACATTGCTGGTGGGGACGTAAAATGGTGCAGTCACTGTCGCAGACAATCTGGCAGTTCTTCAAAAAAGTTAAAGACGGGATTACCCTATGACCCAGCAATTCCATTCCTAGGTATCCATCCATCCAAATGAAATGAAATCAAATGTCCACACAGAAACAAGAAGGTGTACACCTATGGTCATAGCAACACTATCCGCAGTAGCTAAAAGGTGGAATCAACCCAAACGTCCATAAAGATATGAACAGAGAAATTGTGGGCTAGTCACGCAATGGAATACTATTCAGCCATAAAAAGGAATGAAGTACCGACACATGCTACAACTTTGGATGAAGCTCAAAAACATTATGAAAAGTGAACAGGATCTGGCTTCTTTCAGACACAAAAGGTCACATATTGTATGATTCTTTTTATAGGAAAGGTCTAGAATAGTCAAATCCATGGAGACAAAGCAGATGAGTGCTTACAGGGTGTGGGAGGAAGGGGAAATGGGGAGTGTTTACTTAATGGGTACAGGGTATTGTGGGATGATGAAAAAATTTAAAACTACAGAGGTGGTGGTTGCACTAAGTGCCACTGAACTGTATACTTCAGAAATAGTTAATTGTATGTTTTGTGAATTTTACCTGGATTTTTTAAAAAAAGATCTTATTGGGGAATTGAGGAAAGGGAACAGTGTTGGGGAATTGGGGAAGGGGAACAGCCAAGTTGTTGCCCTTCAATCTTAGTTGTGGAGGGTGCAGCTAGCTCAGCTCCAGGTCCAGTCACTATCTGAACTGCTCAGCTCAAGGTACTGCATTCAATCTTAGTTGCAGGTGGGCATAGCCCACCATCCCATGCAGGAGTCGAACCAGAAACCTAGTTATTAGGAGCATGTGTTGTCACCAGCTAAGCCATTCTGCTACCTGTTGGCAGCTCATCGGCAGCTCAGGCACAGCTCACTGGCCCATGTGGGAATCCAACCAGTGACCCTGTTGGTCAGAGCTGGTGCTTTTTTTTTTGAGGGCAGTGTCACAGGCCCTCTTATGTGGGATTGACCTGGGGCCACTGGCTTCCCAAGCCAGACCTTAACCACCGTGCAAAGCTTCTTAGTTTTTTTTGGTTTTGTTTTGTTTTAGAGGGCAGTGTCACTGGCCCTCACATATGGGATCTGAACCGGGGCCACTGGCGCCCCAAGCCAGCTCCCAACCACCGCGCTACTCGGCCGGCCTCAGAGCTGGTGCTCTTAACCAACTGAGCCACTCGGCCCCAGCAATAACGTTTTGAGTGCTTTGTCAGTCATCCAGCTGGACACTGGATAAGAAGGGATGGAGAGCAGGGCTTTTTTGGCCATGGCTGTGACTGTACTCGCCTTGTCAGACAAGGCTTCATTCCTAGGGGTGGCCAGGTGATGCCTGGTGAGCATCATGGGTCCCTGCTGCTTTGCTACCAGGGGTGGGCACAGCTTAGAAGGTATTCCATGCTCCACCCCTACCTCAGTGGCAGGGAGGCTTGGGAGATACCTGGTTGGCACAATCCCCCAACTTGGCCCCTTGCAAGTAAAGTGCCTCTTGAGTGGCACCAGGTGACAGCTCATAGCATATGTGCACATTATGCAAAAGTGCTTCCTTAGGGCTGGCCGAGTGGCTCAGTTGGTTAAGAGCTTGTTCAAGAGTGCAAGCTGAGCTCTGAGCAACAGCAGTTCCATACCCAGCCTGAGCTGAACTGCTGCTGAGCTGCCAACAGGTGGCAGGATGGTTCAGCTAAAAAAAAAAATAAAAATAAAAAAGGTGCTTCCTTAGAGATCCACTGTATAATATAGGGCCTGTAGTTAACAATATGGTGTTCAGCCCTTTAAAATTTATTAAAAGGATAAAAATTAAAATTAACTTATTAACACTCATGTTAAGTGTTCTTACCCAAAACAAAACGAAATAAAACAAAATGAACAAAAAATACCCCCAAAGCAAAACTCAATGGGACCCAAAGGAATTTTTGGAGGTGATGGGTATGTTTACTGCCTTGATTGTGGTGATGGTATCATGGGTGTTTGCACATGTCAAAACTCTGTATATATAAGTGTGGGGTTTTTTTTGCATATCGAATTGTATACATTAAATATGTGCACCTTTTTTGCATATTAATTATACCTCACCAAAGATGTAGAAAAAAGTGCTTCGTCATGTGGAAACACTTAAATGAAAAAGTTGAATTGCATTGAAAGTCCACTCTCATTAACAAAAGAATTTTCAACATTATATTCATAAATGAAAGAAAAGGAAGAGCTATTAGAGTTTTAAAAAAAGTTATGTGAACTATGATAAATTTTAACACGTAAAATCATTGACATTTTTTATTTTTTACCCATGCAAAGTTTCTTGTTAATGGAGACTATTAATTTAAAATCTTTTTTTTTTGGTATGCGTGTGAAATATGTCACATAAAATGCTCAAAACGGAAGTGACCACAAAGCAAACCTTCCAGTCGCCACTATCAGGTCAGGAAGGATGGTGTCCTGCGATGCGTTTGGAGAGGTCCATACATTACCGTTTCAAGCATAAAATCCGATGTAACAAAGGCTGCTTTTGCAGAACCAGCTCTAAATGTTCAGTAGGGATGTTTAAAAGATTTTATTTGACACTTTTATTAAAAACAATATTTTCCCTAATAGCTTTAAAAAAACCCAAAACCCTTCCCCCCACTCCACCCCCATTATGACCTCACGGATGCCCAGAACTCCCGCAGGACCCCCGCGCGCCCCGCACAGGCCCGCCAGGGGCGCCCCCAGCGGGCGGGGCGCGACACGCCCGGCTCCGCAGCCCCAGAGGCGGTCAGAGCCGAGTCGGGTCTGGTCTGGGGCCGCCTGGTGTTTACCAGACATTTCCCAGTGCCTGGCTGAAGTCACAGCCATCGGCGTCAGCCTGCCTTAGGGAGAATGACCCCCGTCCTTGTTTTTCCCCTCTTGTTAAAAATGCTGAATTATTTATTTTCAAGCTTCTTTTTCTTCTTCTTGCGTGTTTTGCAGAAAAAGCCAAGGCCTCTGAAGCTGCGCTGGTCTCTTACCTCCAGGGGAGCCACGAGGGTCACCCCGTTCCTTGCTCTTTTTTCTGTGTGTGAACTTTTTAGTATGTTTAGTTTTGGAAACATTGCTTTTCGATGCGTGTTTGAAAAGCAGCTCTCCCGCCCCGCGCTCTCGGCGGGGGGGGGGGGGCTCCGACCCTCCAACCGGGGACCAGCGGGCGCCCCCCTTAGCCCTAGGGGCGTGTGGGCGACCCCCGGGAGTGCTCCCCACCCCCAGCCTGTTCTGGGCCACGGCGCCTCCTGTCGGGGCGCTTCCAGGGAACCAGAGAGGGACCGCGCCAAGGCTCAGGAACCCTGTCTCCGCTGCTGCTCTCCGGGGCACCGCAGGGACCCCGGGCTCCCCCTGAGCGGGCTCCAGGCGCAAGGTCAGAGCTGACCGGAGGCCCAAGCCCCATCCCAGGGGCGGTCAGCCTCGTAGGTCCCCGGACGGGCGGACACCTGCGACCTCTGCCGGGGCAGGCGGTCCCCGAGCCCTGGCGCCTCCCTAAGCCGCAGCTCCGCCCCACGCTCCCCACCCCCCGCGCGCGGTGCTGCCCGAGACGCATCCCCGCCGCCTGGGCAGAGCCGCTCAGCCCGAGCCCAAGAGCAGCGCGCTGTCCGCCCAGCGCCTGTGCCGGGTCCTGCGTCCCTGACCGTGCGCTATGGCCAGCGAGGAGCTGGCGCGCAAGCTGCAGCGGCGAATGCAGCCCGAGGCCGAGGAGGGCCGCCCGGAGCGCGCCCCGGAGCCCGAGCCGCCGGTCCGGGCGCCCGCCGCCAGCGCCGACGCCGAGCTGAGCGCGCAGCTGAGCCGACGGCTGGACATCAACGAGGGCGCGGCGCGGCCCCGGCGCTGCAAGGTCTTCAACCCCTACACGGAGTTCCCAGAGTTCAGCCGCCGCCTCATCAAGGACCTGGAGAGCATGTTCAAACGGTGAGCGCCCGGCGCCCTGTGCCGTGCGTCCCCGAGGGCCCTGCGCCCGAGACACCGGAGCGAAAGGAGGCTGGGGGCTCAGTCTTTCCGGACCAGAGCTCCGGGCTCTGCTGCGGTGGGACTGCGTGGAACAGTTCAGGAGTCCCGGGGGTGTCCTTAGCGATGGGCTCACCTCGCTAGATCCTATGCACCCCGAGTCTATGCCGGCGGGACTGGGGCCCCGAGAGCAGGAGCCCCAGACCCTGCTCAGAAGTTCCCCTGGGGTAGCCGAGCCCGAGGCCCGGGTCGCGAGCGCTGTCCCCTCCGCGGACTTGTTCTGAGATTTGCTCCAAGCGCAACTTCTAGGAAACTGAGATGCGCGGCCGCGCCTCACCTGTCAGCTTTATTCCCAAAGGAGAAATTAGCCTCCTTGTCCTTTTATATTTTAAAACAAAAGAGGAAAGTTATCCTTGGCTGCCTCTCGGCGTCCAATGTACCAAGAGAGGCCCAGAACTGGGAGTTGGTTAAACTCTTCGCAAAAGATCGGGACGTTCCTGGAGCGAGCGCGTCCCGGGAGCCTCCTGGGGGCATCACCTGTCTGTTGGCGCCAGTCGGAACCGGACCAGGCAGCTGGCAGCTGGTCCGGCGGAGGCCCAGTCCTGTCCTGCGGTGTAAGCCCCGCCGGGCGCGGGAGCTGCTGGCAGCCCCAACACCCGGCGCTGGAGGCAGCGTAGAGAGGCCCCACTAGTTGCCCCAGTAGCCTAGGAACTCCCTGGGTCTCAGTTTCTTCATCTGGAGAGTGGGAACAATAATCGTTCCTGCCTTTTAAGGCCATAAAGTATTTTGCACACCGTAAGGTCCTAACCGAGCTATTAATATTATTTCCAGAATGGGCCAAGACCAGAAAAATGCCTGCGGGAGCGGGGGCCGCCAGCCAGGTCATGCTTGGGGCGTTTTAAAAAGCGTTTGGAATGTTTGTCCTCCCGCGTGGAGGTTCTATTTAAGGGCGCTGTGTGGCCACTGCCTTGGCCCCTGCCTGAGGCTGGGCTGCTGTCCAGCGCCAGCCTGTGCACGGAGGTCAGTGGCACCCTGAGACCCTGCGCCTCCTCGGCTTCCCTGACTCTCCGACAGCCCGGTCCATGGCTGGTTTCCAGGCACTGTTCTCTGGGGTTAACACCTGGTGGGGCTAGTTTGGGCAATTAAGGAGAGCTGATCTGGGGTAGATGAACGCTTGCCACTGGGGAGGACATGGAAGAGCAATCGGTAAATGGTTGGTTATGACCCCTTGGATCTGTTTGGGGTTATGCCTTTCACGGGGAGGCTGCTCTGGCGTGGCTGCACCCATGTCCCAGTGGCTCCTCCAATCCAGCTGGATTCACGGAGAGCATCTTGGGGGCCTTCTTCCGCTTGCTGTTTTCTCCAGTTACTGTGTCAGTCAGCATTCTAGGTTGCGGTTTTTTGTCACTTTCAACCCAAACTGGCATAAACAAAAAGGGGACTAATTGGCTCATAAAATTAAAAAGGCAAACTGATATCAGGCATGACTGTATCTAGGTGCTAAGATGATGCCTTCGGTGCTTAATTTCTATTTTTCTTAAGCCAGTTTCCTCTCTGTGTTGTCTCCATTCTCAGGTGGCTTACTCCTTGTGGCCACAGCAGCTCCAGGAAGTCCAGTGGGAAAGAGTAAACCACAGCGAAGGCCTTATTCTCATTCTCATTCATTTTCTCTCTCTCTCTCTCTCTCTTTCTCTTTCTGTCTTTCTCTCATTTCTTATTGGCTCTGAACCAATTGCGGTAACCAAGGGAATTTGTTGCTCCGATTGACCATGTCTGAGCCCTGTGCCTGCACCCCTGCAGCGAGGAGGCAGCCCTGCCCCTAACAAGGGACTGGCAGTGGGGAAGAATGGCTTCCCCCTGGCAAATCCGGGGCCTGTTGCCGAGGAAGGAGGGACATGTGCTGGAGTCTGTGAGTGACCTTCACAGCTCCGTCCTGGACTCTGACCCAGCTCAGGCCTGCTGCTTTGTTCACCTCAGCCTAGTGTCTTGTGGCAGGACTGGCAGCTCCTATCATCAGGGAGTGGGATCTGAGGCACAAGTTGTACAGAGAAAACTTCCTGGGGATTTTCCTTTGTGTCCCCAGTGTGGAGTCAGCTGAGCAGTGGCTGGAGACACCAGTGTGGCAGATGGAACAGTGTCATATTTGGAGCCAGACAAGCATAGGAGCAGACAGGGCTTAGGACCTGTGACCCTGGGCAAGCAACATAATTCCTCTAAGCCTCAGTTTTTTTGCTAGTAAAATGGGCATACAATGAGTTTCCCATGAGGGCCAGGTAGCTGCTGTGGCTGCCAGGGTCAGGGATCACCAGGAGAGGGCCTGCCTTCTTCCCCTCACAACAGTTTGGAGAGGCCTTCTTAGACCTGGGGCTAAGACCCAATTATCCATCATGGGTTTGGGGAGGGTCGGGACATAGCCCCCTCATTCCAGAATCATTAGCTGTGATCAGCATGGCAAGTTGCTTAACCATTTCTGTCTTTCCATCTGTAAAATGGGGCAACAGTTCCTTTCATGGGGTTTTGTGAGAACTGAACGAGATGAGTGGGTGAAGATGCTGAGTTGGCATGTGACTTAGAACGGGGCCTCTTGCTGAAGACCATCCCCCCACCCTGACATCAGGCCCTGGGTCCACGTCCAGAACCCTCCCCACTCTACCCCACCTTCCGGCTACCCAACACCCTATAAAAATGGACCCCTCAGAACACCCCGCTGAGCTTGGTTTTCCCTTCAGGTGCTTCTCCCATACCTAGGAAGCAGCTGAAACTTCACTCTTCCTACCCCACCCGGGGCAGAAGCTCCTCTGGCTGGGAGATTTTGTCACTTGGACACCTCTGGTTTTAGTATTCAGCCACCCTTGGTATCTGGAAAGTGACAGTGACTGTAGCTGAGGGACATACCCCTCATCTTATGAAGGCATCCTGCCATGCCAGGCCCGGGCAGATGGCAGATTCCTAAATGCCAAGCCCCATAGCATTTTTTCCAGGTGGGAGGGGGCCCATAGCCTGTCCCTGACTGAGCAAGGGCAGCTGGGTGCAGGTGGCCCTCTGGGCTAATGGGCAGAGGCAGAGAAGGTTCCAGAGCCAGCTGGCCATCCAGAGGAAGCTTGAGGTGGCCAGGGTGCTGGCCTGACCTAGTGGCTATGAGCATGGCAGGGCTCGGCCTGATAGCGACGTGCTCTCCCTTGTGTGTGTGTCTTCACATCTGCTTATAAGGACACTAGTCATGGGATTTATGGTCCACCCTAATCCATTATGACTTCATCTTAATTTATTCCATCTGCAAAGACCCTATTTCCAAAAAAGGTCACATTCTGAGGTTCTGGGTGGCCATGAATTTTGGGGGGGGGACCCTATTCAACCCATTGCTGTGAGTGAACAGAAATGCCCAGACCATGTGGCTCCATGAGTGTCTCCTCTCCACCTCCTGAGGGTGAGGGAAGGTCCTTCCAAGGAGGCCCTCAGATTTAGGAATGTCAGTCTTATCCAATTTAGGTTATTTAGGTGACTTAGGAATCTCAAGGACATAGCCCCAGCCAGCGCGATCCCACCCCACCACAAAGGGGATCGGCCAATCCTAGTTCACATGGAGTCACCATCTAACTACAAAAGCAAAACAAAACCAACAGAAAACCCCCTGCTCTTGCCAAGAGTGCACTTACTTTCAGGAAGAATTTCACTTTTAATCAGTTTCTAGATCCAGATTCCGATGTCGCCTTGGAGTTCGCTCAGAACCTGACTTGACGGGCACCGAGCTCGCTCATTCTTTTTGTTCCGGGGCTTTTTGATAGATTCCTGCAGATACTGCAAAGCATGCTTTGATCTTTTAAATGTGATTTTTCTATTTGAAAGTATTTTGCCTGGGGATTTCTTACATTTTGCAACTTTGAAAAAAAGCAACCTGGGCCCTTCCCTGCCGTGTTGAGTTCTGGGCGAGGGGGGTCCTTGGTCTTTGTACCCTGGCTCCTCAATGGTGTGTTGTAGAAGAAAGAGAATTTTCTAATGAGTGTGGGAAACCAGAGGCTCCATCAGCGGGGCCAGAGAAAGTTCCCTCTCCATTTCCAAGTCTGTTACTGGATAGCCTGAGCCAACAGAATAGTGGCCTGATTTTAAATGAAGAGTGAGAAGGCCCAGCAGAAACTGACTCTACAATGTGTGTCCAGGACTGTAATAGGAGCTGGCGGGGTGGTCAAGGTTAGACAGGAAATTTTAATTACCCTGGGCTTATCCAGGGGCTTCTTTCAAAAGGGGCGGTAATGAGGGCAGTCACTTAAGGGCAGGACCGAAATGCAACATGTGAAAATGCAGCTGTGATGAGTTTTGTAGCATTCTGAAAGCTTGTGTTTCAATTCCCCCAAGAGAGGGGTGGGGAGCATTTGGCTCTGGGAAAGTTGTCTTTTTATTGAGAATCCAAAATGATGATGTTGAGGATGCTTTGCCAACACCCGACTCCCGCACCACCATGGAACCCCCAAAAGGCGAGGTTGTCCTGGAACTCCTCATTTCTTGGCTCTCTCTCCCCCAGTTTCTTTTTCTCCTCCTCACTCTGTTCTCTGAGGGAGGGAGAAAGGGGCGTAGAATTGGAGGGCTGGGAATTTGCCAAAGAAGTGACAGGGGCCCTCCTAAGGAGGCTTTTACTGGGGGGTGGAGGTGAGGCTGTCCGCGTATCTTTTGAGTTGACTTTAAAGATGGGAAAGGTTGGGCCTCCGAGTGGCGCAGTGGTTAAGCGCTGGCTTGGGAAGCCAGTGGCCCCCGGTTTGGTCCCACATATGAGGGCCAGTGACACTGCCCTCAAAAGAAAAAAAAAAAAAAAAAGATGGGAAAGGTGGATGGAAATGGGAGTTAAATGTTTTTTTCCCCCCTCTCTTCCGGGAAGGCAAGAGATTCTGACTCTCCTGTAGCCTGGGGTCCACAGGGACCCCCGCCTCCTCCCGCAGATTTGAAATTGCCTCATCTGCAATGGATTTTGCATGGTGGACTAAGGGTGGGGTGAAAAAACCCAGGGCTTGTCTGAATTCCTGGGGGGTGCTCAGCCAGAACCCAGGCTGGTTTGGGGGCCCTGGTCTCTGGCAGAGAGACAGGGTGACTTGGAACTGCTTCGTAGCCCAGTGTAAGCACTAGGTGTTTTCATTTGCCGGCCTGCGTGGTGACCCGGTGACCATGATGGAGGGGGAGCTGAGGAGGCTCACAGTTCCTGGCAGTTTCACCCCTGCAGGGAGCCTTGCTCCCCACCCCTCTCTCTCTCTCTCTCTCTCTCGCGCTCTCTCTCTCTCTCTGGGAAGTCTCCTCCACCCTCCTTATTACAGAGCCATCTCATTTTATGAGAATTTGAAATGATGGGAATTTGAAATTGAGTGAATTATTAAAGTCTTACCTTATGCAAGAAAGAATTCTCTTCCCCTTCTCCCTGGAAAGATGAGTTATTGATTACCTGGCTTCAAAACTGTGAGGTCCAGGGACTCTAACTTTATACTCTCAGCCCTGTGGGGTCTTGGGAGCTGGTGGCGGCCAGGCCTGCCTGACTGGAAATGAGGTGCCCAGGTTAGGAGCCCAGCACACCCTCTAGGCTTGCACATGCTTGCTCGTAGCTTCCTTCTTCACAAATCTCTGTGCCTCGGGTGCACCAAAGTGGAGACCCACCTGTTTGGAGGGAAACTGGAGATTAGAATCTCTCAACTTAAAGAAAAAAATTTTTTTTCACTATGAAAGTATAAGGTTCCCTGTTTAAATTTTCTTGAAAAATAGTAAAGATGTTTACAACTTCAAAAGTGGAAGCCCCACGCTGTCCTGTTCCTGAGGGATCTCCACCAGCCGGGTAAGCTGCCTGTTCCTTAAACAGGAACCTTGAGACTGTATATGCCATTCTGTCATGTATCAAGCGGGAAGCCTTTGTCTCAAGTGATGGAAAAACCCTGTGCCGAACTCACTGATCAGTAAGGAACTGTATCATCTCACATAACAGGGAGTCCAGAGGACAAGGTGGGCCTTGGGTGCGCTGGCTGCTGTGGCCATCAAGGACTCAGGTTTTGTCCCCCTCTGTTTCCATCAGCCTCTGTGCTGGTTTCCTCCATGGGCTGATAGCAAGATGGCAAGGTTTCCAAGTCACACCCAGCCATGAAAATCAGAGGCAGGAAAGACCTGGGGTTCTTCTAAACAGTGAGGAAATCTTTCCCAGATGTGTCCCCTAAGCCAGCCTCTGGCATCCCATTGGTCAGCACTGGGTCATGGGCCCAGCGACTGCCCAGAGGAAGGCAATGACCGTGATTGGACCATGATTGGGGTCCCTTCCCTGAGGGCTGGGTGCCTGGCCCAAATGGGGGTTCTGTTAGTGAGGAAGGGAAGGGTGATTCCCCAGTGTCCTTTTGGGGTCTTTTCCTGAGCAGTGTACCCTGGCTCTCTTGTGTTCCCTGTGTGTTTTTGTGTACATGGGAGAGGCTTTTAAATGCAGGCTTGGATTCCCAAGACCAGATGGGGAGCATCCCATTCCTGGGGGCTCCCGAATGTCTGAGTATAGAAGTCTTTCCTCTGGGACACTCACTTCTGCCATTTTAATCGAGACCCCTGAGATTTCTCTCTCTGCCTGTGGTTGTAGATCCCTGGCAGCTGGGAGCCCTGTGTGCGTATTGGGGGGTGGGGGAGGTGTGTCTGTGTCAACCGTTCCCTAGGCCGACTCTCAGTGGAACCCCGACTTTTGCCTCACATAGCCCTTCCACCTTACAAAGTGCCTGGCCTGGCTGAACCTGCCAGCCCGTCTCTGCATTTGGAGGGCCTGTTGGCTTCTCTGGGCAGATTCATGTTACACTCCTTGCTGGCCTTGTCTTTGGCAACCTTTGTTGATGCCTCCCCCTCTTCTCTAGCCCACTCCCCACATCTCCTTTATTCTCTTTATCATTATGAGTCGCATGCCTCTGTTTCCTTTTAGGAGGGTCTCCTGGTGAGGGGTGGTGGTGAGTGCTTGGGGGCAGCCGCCGTCTTTGGCTGGGAGTCACATGCACTGGTGGCTCTCACAACTTTTAGCAGCTGCCTGTTCTGTTGCTAAGGCCCCTGTCTTGGCATGGAGGCCTTTGCATAAGTCGTGGGTGGATGGCTGTGGGGGTGGCTATCCGGGCCTGGTTTTATTTTCTTTCCATCTCAGCCTCGCCCTCCCCCTGAGTTGGCTGAATAAGGGTACATTCTTTACTTTTGGAGGTAGGGACTGGGTTGCCAGTGCCAGCTGCAGTCTCCTTGTTCCCGTTCCTGGTTCCAGGCCAGACAGAGCCTTGGTGGTTAGGTGGGTGGGGGAGACAGGCCAGGCAGTGGACTCTGATTCCGAGTGGTGACCCCTACCTCTGGTGGTAGTGTGGTGGCCTGGTCTCTCTGCATGCAAGGCCACCTCTGAGTGGACAATAGGACTTTACACTCTGCCAGCTTGGGTCAAGTTTGCAGGAAGTAGGAGGGTGTACTTTGGGACTAACAAATTGCCATGTGCCAGGGCTGGCCCCCCTGCCCGTTCTGGTGGGAGTGGCAGAGGGGCCCAAGAGCCGCAGCTGGTCCCGGCCCTGGGGTTAGACAGCTCTTGGTGACTTGCAGCCCCACCCAGCACTGCGCACTGAACACTGATTGTGCCTGGGACAGTGGTCCCAACCATTGGCCATCTAATAAGACCTGGCCGCTGCCCATGGCCGCTGCCCATCCCAGCTCTGTGCTCTGTGATGCTGACCTGCTGAGCTCTGGCACAGCCTTGGCTGGCCCCTGAGCCTGCCCAGGCTGCATAGGGCCTTGGTCTCCTCCCTAAATGCCTCATGCTTCCCCCACCTGCCCTACAATGGCCGGCTTTATTGAGCACTGGGCTCCCCCAGCATCACCTAACAGCCACTGCTACAGAGCACCTACTGTGTGCAGGCACTGTTCTTAGCTTTTACATAGTGGGATCACTATGAGGTGGGTACTATTATCTTTTGCAGATGAGGAAACTGAGACACAAAGAAGCTAGGTAACTTGCCCAGTGTCACACGTGGTGTAAGTGATGGAGCTGGGATTCGAAACAGCTCCCCTGTGCTAATGAGCTCTCTCATTAACATCATTCCACTCCCTAGTTTCTCAGGCTTCGGGCTTTGAGCTCTCTGCCAGCTTGGAGTAGGTTTGCAAGAAGTAGGAGGATGTACTTCAGGACTTACTCAGTTATCCTTGACACTCCCCCACTGTGCAGCCAGGTGGCGCCCTCGGGGCCCAGCCTCTGTAGGCTGCCTGGCCTTGCTGGACCACCCACCCCAGGCAGCTGCCTCCTAAACTAGCCTCCTCCCATCCATCCTACATGTTGTGACCTCTTGCCAGAGCCCAGATCTCATTACCTTGCTTTCCTCTTTAGAAGCCTTTGTGGGCTAGGGACAACATACAACATTGGGTAGCTCCCTATTGTCTATGGAACAAAGTGCGGACTCTTCACGATGACCCTAAAGGCCAGCCCCAGATGGCTATTGCATTCTTCTCTCCTGCTGGTTACCCCAGCCTGGCCCTACTCTCGCTGGCCTGATGGCCTCCCGTGGCTGCTCTCCCGTACCCCGCAATGTCCAATCGATTACATTTAGGCCTGTCAGTTATTGTGATTTTTGTGAGGTTGCCCTCCCCCTCCATCGTGTTTGCCCCAGCCAAGCAGAGATGGGTCTGTGTGGTTGTGTGGCTAACTTCTTCCTCCAGTGCCCCCGCTCACCCCACAGCCAGGCCCAGGGCCATGGGTAGGGCCGGAGGTGCCTTGATCTCTGCAGAGGGTCTGAACTCTGCCTCTGGAGCTGCACTGAAGCCCTCATTCGTGCCCCAGGGGAGCTTCGCAGCTCACAGGGCTGTCAGCGCAACGGGAGCCCTCAATGGGATGGTACAGTTCCTTCCAGCAGTGACACTGACCACACGCCTCACGGGCACACAACTGTAAGTGAGATGTGGAAAATGGTAAGTGACCACCTTCTCAGGTTGTCCCCAAGATCGCGTGACCACTTGGTGTGCAGTCACCACCTTAATTAGGTCACTCCAGTGCCAGCCCCATGTTCTTTCCACTGAGGGAGTTTAGGTCCCTGGCCCCCAGCAGGGCTGCTGGATTTAAGGTGGTGCCAACCCAGAGGTGGGGGACCCAGGAAAAGGAACTGACCCTTGCTCATTTCAACATCCCTGATCAGCAGAGCCCTTTTGCCCTCCCCTGGCCCCAGTCAGGAGCTGTTCAGGATGCTTCCCATGGGACCGGAGCGTGTGCCCTTCGCTCTTTCTTCTCGCCCTTCTTTCTGGATGGATTGCCTGGAACTCACATTTTCCCGATCCACTCATTTCCATTCCCTGTACCCAAACTGAATCCCCAGCCACATTGCCCAAATCCAGCAAGAGCGCCCTGATTTCCAAAGGACCGAGGGGAGAGTCCAAGATTAGGGTCTTTCTCTTAATGAGATACCAGGGAGTCTGACCGATAAGCCAAGAGTTGACCTGCCTTACTTTAATTTTGGCAACAACTGGACAAAGGAAGGATTGGAAGCCCAGACAGTTCAAGTAACTCACCCAGGGACACACAGCATACGATGTCACCGGGGCTTAGAATCAGGTGTGTCTGACCCCAGAAGCACCCTCCCAGCCACTGCTGGCTTCTGCCTTCCTCAGGAGGAGCCCAGAGGCTCCAGTAGAAGGAATCGTTACTGTTACATTTACATTTCTGAATAAGAAGCATTCCGCTGCCCATCCCCCTCCACCCCATCATTCATAGTCAGACGGTTCTTCGTATTTGTGTGTTCAGTGTGGCCAAAACGCTTTGCTCCCCTGACCTGTTATCTCATTGTCACTGGTATGTGCCTTTGTGGGTGCCCGTGGGGGCTGGCTTACTTTGTTTCCACTCTGGGTTGCTGGCATCAGCAGGAGAATTTGCATGTAGCTAAAACCTCCCTAACTGAGGCCTTCCTGCTATTGAGTTATTGAGTTACAGCATGAAGTTTGAGAGCACGAGGCTGAGGGAGCTTGGTGCAGCGAGCGGCTGTCCTGTGCAGTCACCCTGTGCCATCTCTCCTCCTAAATCCTTGTGGCAGTGCCTGGCAAGGCAGTGTATTCCCCTGCATGCACTGGGGACAAAGCTGATTTCCCTGCTTGTGTTAAAGCCTGGGTAGCAGGCCTGGCTCTGCCTCCGCTCTGCTGTCTTGTGAGGCGCTGAGCACACAGTGGGTGCTCTGTAGTCGGGTGGCCCCTCAGCTCTGCCCCAACTTTTCTTTATGAACTTTCAGACACTGTGTATGATGTATGGAACTACAAATCACTGGCTGAGGGTGGCACGGGACCCAACCTCCACTGGTCTCCTGCAGCCTGCAAAGAGGTTGGCCTCTTACCAGAAAATGAAGGCTATTTCCTGGCAGTGAGCCCCCACAGCGCTGGCTGTGCACAGAACAGGGGAAGCTGGCATTCAAACGTACCCAGTGCACCCCTACCTCACTGTTACCCTTCCTGCTCCCTCCGTGGCTTGGGCTGTTGTGCGCTCCCCAACTGGGCCCCCTGCATTAGTCTGCTCATCCTCTTGCCTCCCAGAAAAACCCATCCTGCACACTGAGCTGAGAGGTCTTTCTGAAACAGCTATCTGATGTTGCGTCTCTGCCCCAAGCTCTTTGGGGGTTGCCCCCTGTTGCCCTTAGGAAGACATAGCTCTCCCATAATGCTTTGTGGGAGCGGGCCCCATGCTCCTGTCTGGGATATCCGGGCACCTCTGGGCAGGAGTGGTGACAGCGGCTCCCTCCCAGCACGTTTGCTCCTGTTAGAGGATCAGGCTCCTCTGTTCCAGGAGCCTCCCTCCAGTCCAGCTCTGCTCAGGTTCTGGCTTATCATGGCTCAACTGTCTGTTTGTACCTCTGCCTCCCCGCTGGGACTAGTTTTTGTGCTTTCCTTCTCCTCTGGAGAGGCCCCAGGTAGGCAGGAGCCAGGTGGTGAGCGAGTGAGTGAATGGAGCTCCACTGAGCCAGGAGCTCAACCGACAAACCTGGCTGGGAGCAGCCTGATTGGAAATCAAAGACTTTTGGGCTCAAATCAAAGCTTTTGTACTTAACTCCTTCAAGTCCCCTGGGCCCATCCTCGGAGCCTGCTTACTCTTACTCGGCACGCAGTGATAACACGCTTGGAGATCTGGTTTCCCAGCCTGTGGCAAACAGGAAGGAAAGGAGGAAGGAAGGGGCCGCAGAGGATGTACCAGCGGGAAGGACCCACGTGGAAGATAGCAAACCAGAAACTTAGAGACCGGGCAGCTTGGCAAGTTTAGAGCAGGAAAGACAATTCTATGACCTCGGGGAGTCCGGAGGCTCGTGTGCATGGGCCCAGTTAGGGACGCTCACGAGGAGAAGTGGGAGGGCCCCAGGAGAGGCCACCTGCTTTGGGGGTAGTCTGGCACAGTGAGCCTGGGCACCACGGGGAATCTTGGAAAACTGCAGGTCTAACTCAGCAGGTCTGGGGCGGCCAGGTAGTCTGCGTTTCTAACAACACTGGGTAACCGCGAGGCTGCTGGTCCAGGGACCAGCTTTCAGCAGCTGGCCCCTGCCTGTTTTAAAAAGCAGTACATTTCCTTTCTAAAGAAAAGCAGGGGTTTTCCGATGTCCTGGGGGTCTCTGAGGCATAGGTGATCCTCCCAACACTAAGGCATTTTCTGGGGCACTGCCATCCTTCTGAGGGATCCCTGGGGAGTTTCTAATGGCTGAGCCTTAGGCAGACAAAGGCTGGCTGGCTCCTTTCTTCCTTTATGGCAACATTATTCTGGTGCAATGAAAACCAAGAAAACCCAGGGGCTCTGCATGGTGGAAGCTGAGACAGTAAGTGATTCGTGGAAAGAGGAGGGGCCTGGCTCTAGGCAGACACTGGAAGCCGGCTGGTGCCCCCTGGCCAGTGGGCCTTTGGCGGGGTGAGGCTTAGGCGCTGCCTGGGCCCCTGTGGCCAGGCCGGGGCTTTCCCAGGTCCTAGGGACACACAGCTGTGGTCCTGTGTTTGGAGATCTTAGCCTGTCCTGCCTCACCCCACTCCACCCTACCCCAACATCCACTGATGGCCCCAATCAGTAAAGAGTGGGGAAGCCTTTTTGAATGAGCCCTTGGAAGCAGACCTAATCCCCTCACATGGGACAGGCTAGGCTGTGAGGCCCTCAGTAAAGGCTCGTGGGGATTCGTTATAAGGGACCATGTGTGGCAGGCTGTGGAACCGGGTTCCCTGCAGAATACTAAGATGGTGAAAACTGTCTGAGCCCCAGCTGGGTGTGGGCAGCCCTTCAGAGCAGAGGTCCTGGAAGCCGTCTGTTTCCTCTTCACGCTGCAGACAGGCACTACTTTTAGATATAGATCCCTCTCCTTGACTGCTTACTAGGTGCAGAGCCAGTGCAGGCCTGTTATCTCCTTTTGGCCTGTCTCCCACCCTGGCTCTTGTATACCCAGTCTGCAGAGGACTTACCAGCCTGGGCCTCTCCCAAGTGAGTGGCAGGGCTGGGCTTGAACTCCAGCCTGTGTCTGCAGGGCCATCCCCAGTGCCGGTGGGACAGGGGTCTCCCTAACAGATTCCGGAGAGTATGAAGATGACAGGGACTGAGGACATTTTAAAGCAAAAATGGGGTGAAAGGTCGCCAATCCAGAGGAGGGGAGGTTAGTGGGAAGCCCCAGGAAATACACAAGGGTTTGGGGTCTCAGGATGATGGGTGGTTTTTCTTTAATAGCCTAGACTGCCTTTAATAAGACTAGTCTGGGTTAAAGTTTAAATTATAGACAAAATAAACTGGTATAAGAAGCTAAGATGTTGGTAGGGGGGAGCCATGGGCTTAGGGGAACTCCAATGAGCCTGCAAGCATTTGAAAGATGTAAACCCTGCAGAAGAAAAGAAAATATTTTGATGGTTTGAAATGGGGGGTGGGGGTGGAAATGCAGGTTTAAGCTAGGCTTTGACTCTGCCGGGCCTCCCTGGGTTGGTGCCTCCCTCCCTCCCCTGACCTCCCTCCCCCTTCTGGGTTCCCCTGGGGTCTGGTCCCAACCCCAGGGCAGGGAAGAGCTATTGGTCTCCAGGAGAGGTGCCGGGGGTGGGGGGTGGGGGGTAGCCCTGCCAGCGGGCAGTGCAGGTGGGCCCGACCTGGGCAGCCTATTCTATACGTTGCTCCCTTTTCTCAGGGCTGGATTCCAAATTGCAAGGAAGGCGATAGCATTTTCATGGGGGCAGGGGAAGCAGAGGAGTTTTCTAGAATGAGCAAAACGTAGCCATGGCATTTACTTTTCCCATAGGATCAAAAGTGTGGTGTAAGATCACCGGTTTGCAGATTGCCTATCTAATGGGGCTTCCACACTGCAGTTGCTTGAGGAGAGGGCCTCCGAGCAGGTTCAAGATTGTTTTGTCCTCTCGGCCAGCCTTGGGCATCTCTGTCCAGGGTCCCCACCACCAGGTCTCTGCAGCCACGCCTACCCTGGGATGTGGTGACGATGTAGGAAGTCCTACAACCTTCAGAAAGGCCTTTATTTCTTTTAATACCTGACTTCCCAGGGAACTGCTCTCTGCCTTGGCTTTGGCTTGCCTGTCTCTGTCTTTGATAACTCGCTGGAACGGGCAACCTTGGCCTTCTGTAAGAAATGACCTGATGTCGAATCTTCCTTCCTGGAAAATTCCGGCGGCCGTGTAGCCCAGCCCCAGGGCCAGGCCGCAGACTTGGGCGTCAGGATGGGGGTCCCCTGGTTACCCTCACTGGGCCAGGTGACCTTGGGCTGGTTGACCTTGATGGCCTGGTTTCATCAGCCAACCAGTACTACACCCCTCAGAGCAGTGTTGGGGGTTTAAATCAGATGAAGTTTATTTGAGGGCTTGGCTGCGTTGAGACTTTTTCCACGTGTTTGTAAGATGGCGACATCGGTTAATGACCAGAGGACTGTGTGTTCAGACCACAGCCAGGCTCAGCAGCACGGCTCTCATCATTTCTGCCGAAGCCTTCAGATACAAATTATAAAGCGTGCAGATCTCAGTTACACCCGAGGTCTGTTTACTGGGACGCCAAGCACGCACTCTGCCCCCTGGGGCCCACCGAGTTGGGGGCACATAGTATAAACTCAGTTCATGGTCCTTGTTGCCTTCCCTGTGCCCAGGTACAGCCAAGCTCCTGCTTGGAGGTTGCAGGTTTGTTCTGACCCACAGGAATTGGCCTTGCTGCCTACTTCAGTTTTCACCATCTGTCCAGTGGGGTGACTAATCACTTCACAGCACTGTTGAATTAAATGAGGTGATTTAGCACAGTGCCTGGCACTTAGTAAGCTCTCAATAAAACAATGAACACAGGCGGCTATTATTAATTCTTCACAGGACTTGTAAAGATGAAAAGGATTAGTATAGCAGACAGTGCGCTGTGAACTGCAGGGCAGGCCAGCTTTAGTTACTAGGCACTTTGAATCTCACTGTGTGTGCTGCACGTATGTATAGTCCCAGATGCTTTGAGAAGAGCAGATGAAGCAGTATGATGACAAGGGGGACCTGGGAGGTTTTTCCTGCCTCTCTTGCAAGTGCAGGCCCTGAAGAAAGGGACGGTGGACAAACCCTCCTAGACGGTCTGAATTATAAATCCTGGCTCCACAGGGAGCGGAGAGGACGCTGCGAATGTGGTCACTTTGTAGTCCTGCCAGGACTTACATAGATGGCACTTGGCTGGTGCTTCTAGCAGGAACAAAGGAAAGCAGCCTTTACTGAGTCCCTGGGCGTGAAGGCGGTGGCTGGCTCATGACCCCGTTCTTCCCTGCCCTTCTTGACCTTGGAGAGGCACCCCACTGTTATTATTCTTGTGCCAAGCGGGTGGCTCCTGGCAGGACACCAGTGGGGTGTGCTCTAGCTGTAGCTTTCGTCTTTTCCACTACTGGGATGTGCCCACTGGGGTGTGGGCTTCTGATTTCAGGCAGAAACAGTGGTCAGACCAAATTTTCTTGCCCATTTAGAGAAACTGGAATTCCTTTAACCTGTTGCCCAGACTTTGCTGAGGCTCTTTCTGTTTTATATATATATATATATATATATATATATATATATATATATATTTTTTTTTTTTTTTTTCCCTTAGGCCTGGAGAATGTTTCAGACTTGAGGGTCTAAAAGATAGGTTTTCTAAATCTTTTGGTCTCTTCTCAATGAGAACCTCAGAAAAGAAACACAAGGATAGTGGCTCTGAGCCCCTCCCCACGAATGGCCTCCTATCCACAGAGTCTTTGTGCTGGGGAGGCTGTGCTAGTTCTAGATTAGGTGACGGAAGCCCTGCCCCCCCCCCCAGGACAAATTCCTGCCTTGTTCCCTGACCTTTCCTTATCTCCCGCCTTGCCCCAGTTTATCCCCTTCCTGGGCCCTCCCCTCTCTTTTCACCTAAGCTTTGCAGCTGCTCCCTTCCTGCCTTCACTTCTCTCCCCTTCTCTGCATTCAGACCCTAACACTCTTTGTGTCTGCCCCGAATGATTGACATCTTGAACACACCACCCGCCATCGCTTCAGTCTTCTCTTCAGCAAACTTTGTTGGAATGTGCACTGTGTGCTGAGCAGTGGGCAGAGGACATTTCATTCAAAATCTCGGCATGGGGGCAGCTGTCGTGGTCATTTTAACTGGCTGCCCTTCTAACCTAGAATTGCCCAGAGAGGCCTTTCCCAAAGTGTTCTCCTTGGAACACTAGGTTGCCAAGATACACCTCCTCCCATGGAAATTCCCTAAACACAGGACTGTGTGGTCACATGAGTCTGTGTGTTGTTTCCCTCTGGTAAACTTCGGGCACATGACCATATGGAAGGTTCTGGAAAGTCCCATACTACAGGAGCCTGTTTACTCTGACGAGGCCTCCCTGTAATGGAGCTCGTCCCTCTGGCCTGTTCATAAGAGCTCGCCTTACCTCAGGTCTCCTTCTTGTCAACTGTTTTTGCCGCAAGCTCCTCCTCGCGTTGGCTTAAGCTGTCTCTGTCCTGTCCCTGTAGAGGGCCCAGTTCTGGCCATCCTTTGGGAAGGTTCCTGGGAAGTTTAAATGCATAATCTGAAGATAGCTCTCTGCTTCCTGGGACCAAATACTTCCAGTTCCTCCTTCTCTCATCCTTGTGTGGGGCCTTCAAGTCTATTCACCTTCCTGTGTGCCTCCCACTGACCATGCCTGTGTCGCCCGAAATGTGAGGTCACCCTGAGTGGAGCAGACTATCACAGGGTGGGGGGATTTGGAACTTTTTGTTCTGGCCATCATGACTGCACCCCATGAATTTTTGGCAGCCCTCAAACTCACTGTGGTATCGCAAATCTTCAAATGTCATCACACATGCAGCTGAACTTTTTCCCTCAGAACCAGTACTTGAGAAGTTGGTTTGGAAATCTTAGTTTCAGGATTTTGCTGGTTTTTTGTTTTTTTTTCAATGTTGCTATATTTGCTTCTTTTTATTTTAATATTTTATTGGGGAAATGGGGGAGGGGAACAGCGTTGGGGAATCAGGGAAGGGGAACAGACAAGTTGCTGTCCTTTTGTTCTTCAGTCTAGTTGTGGAGGACATTGCTTCACTGGCCCATGTTGGTATTATGATTGCACTCTTCCCAGGTGAAGCAGATAGGTTGCCGGCCTCTGGACGGCTGCTCACGGTGGCTCTTGGCAACTCATGCTGGCTGCCAGCCACTCACACTGGCTGCAGCCACTCACTGTAGCCTATGGCAGCCCACTGCAGCAGGGGCTGCAGCTATGCCATCCCGGGGACTCACAGCAGCCCAGCTCCAAGTGGAGCTGTTGTTCACCATCTTAGCTGTAGAGGGCAGTGTCACTGGCCCTCATATGTGGGATCCGAACTGGGGCCTCTGGAGTCCCAAGCCAGCTCTTAACCAACGCACCACTCGGCCGGCCCAGGATTTTGCTGTTTTTTGTTTTTAAATGTGGTAAAGTAAATGTAACACAAATTTTACTATTTTAACCATTTTTAAGTGCACAGTTCAGTGGCATTGTGTACATTCATATCACGGTGCAACCATCACCACCATCCATCTCCATAACTCTTTTCATTTTGCAAAACTGAAATTCTGTTAACAATAATAAATAATAACTCCCTTTTCCCATCCTCTCCCTAACACCACTCTGCTCTCTGTCTCTGTGAATTTGACTATTCTAGGTACCCCATCTGAGTGGAATCATACAGTATTTGTCCATAATGGAAGTATGTGTCAGAATTTCCTTCCTTTTCAGGGCTGAATAATATTCCACTGAATGTACAGAACAAATTTTGTTTATCCAGTTATCTGTCGATGGACACTTGGGCTGTGTCCACCTTTGGCTATTGTGGATAATGCTGCTATGAAGTTGGGTGTACCGATATCAGTTCGAGTCCCTGCTTTCAATTCTTTTGGATGTATACCCCTACGTGGAATTGCTGGCTAATATGGTGATTCCATGTTTAGGACCTTGCATTCTTCCTTGCTCTGTTTTATTCCTGGACATCACCAGCTTACTGAGATCTTTCAGGCCTAAATTCTGCCCCAACTTTGTGTCACCAGCAGATGATAGTCAGTTCCCTTCCTCAGTGGCCCTACAACTAACAGCCAACCCATCTAATCGTACAAGCATGTACATCTTACATCTATTTTTCTTTCTCCCACAAGCCTATCAGAGGGACCTTGCTGACCCTGCTGGAGATAACAAGTCAGCCACGGTTTCTGTTGGACCAGCTTGACACCCTTGTTTCAAAAGCTAATGAGCATATGGCCCAGCAATTCCACTCTGGGATATATACCCAAGGGAAATGAAAACATACGTCTACACAAAAGCCTGTACATGAATGTTCATAGTAGCATTATTCATAACAACCAAAAATGGATACAACTCAAATGTCCATCAACTGATGAATGGATAAATAAAATATGGTATATTTATACAATAGGATATTATTTGACAATAAATAAAAAGGCATCAAGTGCTGATTGATACATGCTACGACATGCGTAAGAACCTTGAAAGCATTATGCTAAAGAAAGAAGCCAGATACAAAAGGTCACATACTGTATGATATCTCTTATATGAAATGTCTAGAATAGGCAAATCCATAGAGACAGATAGCAAATTAATGGGTTCTAGGGGCTGGGGTTGGGGAGAGGGGAAAAGGCAATGACTGCTACTGGGTACGGATGTCTTTTGTGGGTGATCAAATGTTCTGGAATTAAATAGTGATGATGGCTGCCCAACCTTGTGAATATACTAAAAAAGTACTGAATTGTGCAATTTAAAAGAATGAATTTTATGGTATGTAAATTATATCTCAAGAAATGCTATTTAAAAAATAATAGTGCTGTTATTTTATTTTATTTTATTTTGAGGGCAGTGTCACTGGCCCTCATATGTGGGACCCGAACCGGGGCTGCTGGCTTCCTAAGTCAGCACTTAACCACCACACCACTTGGCCGGCCCCTAATAGTGCTGTTATTTTAAAAAGAAGTAAAAACCAAGTAAATGGGGCCTACTCCTGAATTATTTGTGGTGAACCCATGGCAATCATTGGTTCCTTTTTTAGGTGATCACAAGCCATCCTTTGATAATACTAGATCCTGGGCTGCTCCATCTGTGATTTACATACTCTGCCCACTTCCTGGAAACCCAGAAGCGCCTTGCTCATTTGCACCCCTGCGACATTTGTCTTTTCCTTCAGGGTCCTCAGAGTTCACCAGCAGACATCCAGGGCCCTCGTCTGCATCCTCGTCTTACAGTGTGTTTCTCCCAGGCAAGGAGGCAGCACCCAGTGGGAGCACAGAGCTGCTTGAGCTAGAAAATGCCATGCAGAGGGAGGTGGCAGGGCGCCAGAAGAGGACAGACAATGGGTGCTATTGGAGATCAGAGGAGGAAGGAGTACAGAAAGGCCACCAAAGGGAGGGCGGGGTGGGTGGGCGATGTGTTCTGGGTGGGAGGAATGGCATGAGTTGGCCCCTGCCACCATTGGGGAGTGCGGGCCTCATCTCCAGCCTGACCACGTTGGCCTCAAAATACCACCAGCCCACAGAGGGAGATTTCTGGCTGCCGGAGGGTACATTTCTTGGTGAGTGGTGCTGTAACTCCCAACAAGGGTGGGTTTTTGTTGTTAGGTCAGGGGAAAGGGGATGAGGGTATAGGGAGTGAAGAAACAGATTTGTTTGCTTATGTTTTCATTATAAGTGGTAAAATACACATCAAATTCACCGTCGTAACCATTAAGCGAACGTTCACACTCTTGTATCACCATCACCACCATTCATCTCTACAACCTTTTTTTTTTTTAATCCCAATCTGAAACTCTAGCCCATTGAATAGTGACTCCCCAACCCCCATTCCCCAGTCCCCAATAACCACTGTTCTATTTTTTGGCTCTGTGAATTCTAGATATCTCATATAAGTAAACTTACGCAGTATTTGTCCCTTTGTATCTGGCTTGTTTCAACCCTAGGGTATTGTTGTCAAGGTCCATCATGTGTCGCATGTATCAGGATTTTGTTGTTTTTTACTGCAAATATTATTCTATTGTATAAACATGGCATAACCCATTGTATCGATTGACCACATTTTATTTATTCATTCCTCATCAGTGGACGCTTGGGTTGTTTCCACCTTCTAGTTATTATGAATGGACTTTTTTTTTTAAGATTTTATTGGGGAATCGGGGGAGGGGAACAGCGTTGGGGAATTGGGGAAGGGGAACAGACAAGTTGCTGTCTTTTTGTTCTTCAGTCTAGTTGTGGAGGATGTCGCTTCACTGGCCCATGTTGGTATCGTCATTGCGCTCTTCCCAGATGAGGCAGATGGGTCACCGGCCTCTGGATGGTTGCTCATCGTGGCTATTGGCACCTCATGCTGGCTGCCAGCTGCTCACGCTGGCTGCCGGCCACTCACTGTGGCCTATGGCAGCCCACTGCAGCAGGGCCTGCAGCCTACACCATCACCAGGACCCACGCAGCCCAGCTCCAGGTGGAGCTGTTGTTAGCTGTAGAGGGCAGTGTCACTGGCCCTCATATGTGGAATCTGAACCAGGGCTGCTGGTGTCCCAAACCAGCTCTTAACCAATGCGCCACTCGGCCAGACCACAGACTTGTTTTTTAAAGCAAGGTTTTCATACCTGAGCAACAAGGGATCTCTGGGTAGTACAAAATAAGATGGATTTGGAGGAAGGAGACCAGGGAGTCAGTGAGAAAACCCTGTAACAGCTCAAGTGTGTAGAAAGCCTGCAGTAGGTGGGGTGGAGTGGTTCAGGAGAAAGCAGATGACAAAAGGCTGAAGGTGTTACTAGGCTGACCCAGGCACTCAGGAGTAGGGGGCAGGCTGGGATCCCCCACTGTGGTGAGGCTGGGTTTGTTTCCAGGCGGGGCGCTGGTGGGCTGGAGGGACAGCCAGCAGAGATGCTGGCTCTGTGGTTGAAACTCAGCCAAGAGTGCAGAGCTGGGACCCCTCTCCGCTGTCACGCACACAGATGTGACCATTCAGACCTGGAGACTAGATGAGTGAGGCAGAGGACAAAGCATAAAGCCAGAGCGCAGGGCCAGGCTGATTCACAGCCTTGTACAAGGAAGCAGAGCCATGAGACCAGAAGGATGAGGAGGGGTTGGCGGAAATGGGGGTGCAGAGACCCAAGGGGAGGCTCCCAGAATCGCCATGACTCCCTGTGAATGAGGTGGGTGTGTGGGGCACATTCCCACCGCATCTCTGTTGTCTAGCATCAGGAGGTTCAGTTTATGAACTGAAACTGAGGGAAACAAAGGTAAACAGGCATGGTTTTCTTCCTCAAGAAACTCTGGCTTAGTTAAGGAGATGAGACATGTACAAGACCCACTTGGAATCCTCCCATGTTGGACCCAAAGGTGTTTTGAGGAGAGGAGGGTCCCTTCTGATGCGGTGACTCAGGCAGGTACAGCAAAGCAGGAGGTATTTCAGTGGTTTTTCAATAAATGAGGTCAAAAGAATCACACGTTTGAGAGAGTAACAAGTGTCCTTTCGTCCTTGCCGTGGCTGCCCCTCATCACTGCCCTGCCTTGGACCCCACAGGTATGATGCTGGACGCGATGGCTTCATCGACCTGATGGAGCTGAAGCTGATGATGGAGAAGCTGGGGGCCCCACAGACCCACCTGGGCCTGAAGAGCATGATCAAAGAGGTGGACGAGGACTTTGACGGCAAACTTAGCTTCCGTGAGGTACATGCACCCTGCTGGCCCTGAGCCCTTGGAGGGGGAGTGTCCCTGAGAGGACCCTCAGATTTACAGTCCCCTGGAGTACAAATGGCTGTGGCCTCTCTAGAGAGCTGTTTGGATATTTAATCTACAGGTTTGCTTTTAAAAATAATTTAAGGAGCTAGTAAACCTCAGTGCTGGCATGGGGAAATGCACAGAAAGCAGACTGAAAGTCAGTGTGGGTAGGATAGCCTCATTTGGGTAAAATAGTAGAAGTATCGAGGAAGGATGTTCATCAAAATATTCACAGTGGGAGTTTGTGGGTGCAAAGATTCAGTGGTTTTATAAGTGAATACTTTTTAATATATTAAAACTGTTAATATTTATAATATGCATTTAAAAATGGTAAAAAAAAAAATGCAATTCAACGAAAGGTCTTCTGTGTGCTCATGGACACCACCACTCCCAAACAGTCCGAGAATGGGTTTTTTGGCCTTTGAACCCTGAAACTGCAGGCAAAATTTTGTATGTACGGATATCTTCTTCCTAGAAAAGTGCACGTAGATTCACAGGCTGGTCCCCAGTAGGTGAGAACCTTGGTGATCAGCTTTTATTTTGGTGCCATTTCTATTTTGAGGAAAAAGTCTCAAGGCCGTTGGGTTTCTTCTTTGGTAAGGCTGCATTCCCACAAGGAAGGGAATTCCATGTCTTATGTGTTTGAGTTTTATTGAAAGGTACCTAGATATGTCAGTGTGGCCTGGTATTAGAATCACTTTGGTGACAACGTCTGGGCTGAAGGACTGGGACAGTGGCCCAGCGGCTGCAGTCTGTTCTCAGTTGTATCTCAGCCTTGGTGAAGCTTTGGAGGCCACACTGGGGAAACAGCTTCTGTGGCAAAATTATGACTCCTGGGGAACAGAAGTTGAGAGGGTATTGAGAGGTCTGTGCAAGTTACCAGCTGAGCTAAGACACAATCCTTCCCCTATGTATTACCCAGGGGTCTCCCGACCGTGTTCCTGCCTGAGCCTAAGATGCTTACTTAGCTTTTGGTTTTCCCACAGAGGCTGGGACACCTCAAAGGGTTCCATTGTTGGGTCTCAACCCACCTACAGAACTTTAGTGACTTTCTCATTCAGTCCTTTGTCAGCTCAGAGCCCCATGTGGTTCCATCTTTAGCAGTTGTATCCAGAAATGCAGGTTTGGGAACTGTAGACACGTTTGCCGTTAATACGCTACAGCCCAACCTCCTGCTTGTAGTATTTCACTGTGCTGGTTTCCACCTGTGTTGTAAGCCACGAGTGGGCCCATGCTGTGTTTATGTAATGAAAAGAAGCTTATAGTCAGACCTCAGTCTCCACACAGACCTATGTAACTTCAGCAAGTTATTTTACTTCTGAGCTTCAGTTTTCCTGTCTTAATATAGGGTGTTAGTAGCTTTCCCTCAGGACCGTTGTGAGAACTAAGTTCTTTTTCTGTGCCTGTATGAGTTAGGACTCTTGGTTGTAAGTGACAGAAAGAGAATGCCAACTAATGTAAAGAAGAAAAAACAAACAAACAAACAAACAAACAACTGTTGGCTCACATACCTGGGAGATGAAGAAGTAAAAGTCTTTTAGGCTCAAATAATCTAGGGTCTTCCTCTTTCCATACCTTGCTTGTGCTTTCTTCTGTGTCCACCACATCTTCTTCCACTAGGGTGTTGTCCCCAGGGCCAGCAAGATGACAGCAGCTCCACATTACAGTGTCACAGTTCAGAAACCCCAGTGAACAGAGAGCTTCTTTATACTGGAGTCAATACCAGTCTCAGAGGAAGGCCTCTGATTGGCTCTGCTAGGGACACATACCCACCTCCTAGACCAATCATTGAATTCAGGATATTGTGATTGGCTAAGTCCAGGTCATGTGCCACAGGATGCCATAGTGAACAGCCCTACATTCATCACATGGGACAGGGGTTTGCCAGGTAGACAGAATTGCTCACTCCTATACTTCCTTCTTCACAGCCTGGCAATTAGTAGGTGCTTAGAGAATGTTGTGTTCCTTCTCTTCCTCTTTGGATTAACTCTACCAAGTAAGTCACACCCAAATAAACTCCTTGATTCAGAAGGTATGTCTCCATGAAGTACTCTTTTGCTGCTTTTCCCCAGTGTACAAGGAAATTGGTCTTCCTTTTAAACCATTTCCTTTCCAATTATGAAAATAATGCACACATTAGGGGCATTTTAGAAAATTGGCCTATATGGAACCATTAAAAATGATGGTGTGACATAGTGTTTCATGATCAGAGAACAAATGTTGACCATGTAAAAAGTAGGGACAAAAGCAGATTACCAAACTCATGTAAAGTATGATTGAATTTATGGTTTATATGTGTGTTTATGTGTACATGTAGACACATAGAAAAAGTTATAAGGATGGACCAAAGTTAGCAGTTCCAGCTCCTTAGCTCTAGTGATCTAGAACCAGATTCCAGGTCCTCCCCACATCATTCTCCTTTGGAGGCAGATAGGAAAGCCTTAATATCCTCCTCTCTTTTTCTTGTACTCCTCACTAATTCCCTTACATCTGTTTTAAAGCAGAATTGCTCCAAGGCTAGATATGCAGTGTTTTTGTACAAAGGTTGGGTAATGGGCTCACTGGATACCTGTCAGTACTGGGAGCTGGGACCCGTTCTCTCATCCCACTGAACTCTCTCCAAGGTGCGTCCCTGGCAGCCTTGACTATGCTGGGTTGTCCACCTGCCTGGTTATGGTTGATTGGACCAGGGATGGACCCCTGGCCAAACCAGGTCAATTGGCTCTGCAGGTGGCTGTTCCTGGAAGAATAACTCAGTGTAGCTGTTTTCTACCATGTGGACCAGACACGAGAGCTAGAGAGGGAGTGTCGCCTCCACCCATGAGAGCGTGGCCTCTCCCCGTTCTGGTCCTCTTACCGACCACTGTATTTTGTTGGATTTTTGAGACATCATTTATGTGACTACCTCCTTTCTACTTGCACCAATTTTATTTCTGTTACTTGTAATCTAAGAGCTCTAACTAATACAGGGGAAGTAGTTTGCATCTCTGGCTAGAGCCATGAAATTTAAAATTTCCTAAATTTATCAAAGCATTTCATCGTTTGTATCTGAGATCATTTTAGCTTTGTGAGCTCTCTCTCTCTGTGTTGCTGTGTTTTCTGCTTCTCCTTCCCTCCCCCGCTCTTTGCTTATCGTCACAGCCAGGACACTTTCCAATTCTCCAAAACATACCCGTCTTTGTGGCCTATAAATAGGAAGACAAACAAGGCTGGACAGTTGGAGAAATTGTCATTCTAGGGTTGGTGATTATAATACAATTAAATGAGAATGTCTGGCATGCTTTATGAAAGGCTGAACATTTTCAAGTTGAGCTGAATTTGTTTTCCTTCTTTAACTGCCTGGGGTGGGGGGACCCCTAAGTTATGAAAGGGCTCCTGGGGCCGGCCGCGTGGCGCGGTGATTAAGCGCTGGCTTGGGAAGCCAGCAGCCCCAGTTCGGGTCCCGCATATGAGGGCCAGTGACACTGCCCTCAAAAAAAAACAGGGCTCCTGGTGGTCATCTGCTGAGTTGACAGAATGAGAGTCAGTATATCCAGCCTGGATCCGTTCTGGAGAAAAGATCCGTGAGGAATACTTCCAGCCATTCTGTAAACACAGAGGAACATTGTCCTCTCCCCTAAAGACATGAGAGAACCCCTCCTGCACCTCTCACCCGACCCAGGTCACCTAGATTGTTGCTAGGCTGAGGGCGGCACTCCATCTTTCCTGGGCTGCCTGCCTGGGCCCAGGAGAACAGCTAGCAGCTGGTGTGAGGGGCTACCTGTTTTGTGTTTGCCTTACTGAGCAATGTGTGTTTATGGGGGGACGCGTCTCTAACTAAATGCTTTAAGGATGTGCAGGATACTGTGGGACAGGCACTTCACTCCTTCCGGTGGCTCACATTTGCAGCATGAAGTCTTTGCTGCGTCAGTCTCTCCCCTGAGAGCCTGACCACCGTCATCCCCACGTGTCCCTTGCCCCCTTGCCTTCCATTCTACTTTTGGGGGCCTCACCTCCGTCAACAGACTTGTTTCCCAAGACTTCTTTGAAGTTGTGTTCAGACTCCGATAGTTGGCAGCATACTGAGTCTTTGCCGGCCCCTAGTGAGAGAGTTTGAAGCTGCAGGTGGATGAATGTGCCGTTGCACCAGAGGACACCAAGCGGTGGCCTCTGCAAAGGTCCCCGTCCTTGAGCATCTGGCTTTATCCCTTGCTTTGCATTCAGCAGTGCCCACTGTGGAGTCAGGACCCCGAAGCAAGAAAGCCTATTAACAAGGTATTTTGGGTGGCAGTGATGGAGATTGAGATTTTCGCTGAATGAAACGTACTTCCGTCTAGGAATTAAGAGTCTTGGCAATAAAAGGGACCCAAGGTAGAGTTTGGAAAACCTGTTGAAGGTGTTTCACCTCTCGCTCTACTTTAGATAATGTTCTTTTCTCTTGGGGAAGCCATTCTTCAGAGGAGATGGTCATGAAAAAACCCCTGGAAACCTGAGATTTCCCTGTAGGCACACGTATTTTAGGTAGCACCTGAAAACCTGGAGAAGCCTCTTTCTGTGGTGACTTTAGATGCCTAATTTGTACTCTTTCTAAATGGAAAAATAAATTATAGAAGTTGGATAGCAGTTGTTTGACAAATAAATGCACAAACCTTTTTTAGAAGTAAAAAGCCATAAAACTGACTTGGGGGAGAAGGACGGAAGGAGGGGGGAACCTGCTTTTTCAGCTTGGCCTATTTATTTATTTTAAAATGTATTCTGTGGAGGCTTTAGTATTCATTAGCTTTAAATATTAACTCACTCAGGTCACATTTTTTTTTTTTGAGGGCAGTGTCACTGGCCCTCATATGTGGGACCCGAACCACAGGTCACATTTTGAATCTGGAGGAAGGAGATGGATTATTCAATAAATGACGTGGGGTTTACTAACTAACTATTTGGAGGAAAATAAGGTTAATGATCAATGCCACATAATAGAGCAGAATAAATTTCACAGATTAAATATTGACATGTTAAAAAAAAGAAGTCATAAAAGCAGTAGACAAAAAAAAAACACACAAAACACAGGCAATTGTTTCCATAACCTCGGTGGCGAGGAAGGTTTTTCTAAGCATAACACTGGTGAGAAAAAAGAAAAAGATTGACAGAGTTACATATAAAAGTTTTGAAAGTTAAAAAGCACCATAAATGAAAGGTGAGAGACAGAACTAAAGTATTTTTAATATATCTATAAAGATTTCTTAGAAAACACTAAGAATGGTAAGCGATCTAATGCAAAATGGGACAGAAATGGAAAATGGGAATGATTAAAAATATCAGAAATATTAAATTATTTAGTTTAAGGAAATAATACATATAGGTCTGTTGGTCTTTTTCTTTCATGGCTGTAAACAAGGCAGTTGCCTTTTTATTTTATTTTATTTTTTTGCTTGTACAGATAATGCTTCTGAAACTATTGTGTAAAGTTTTTTGAGGAACAGAGTCCCAGTAGTGGAATTGATAATCGGAAGGGTGGAAGCATGTTATTATTGGTAAATATTTCCAAAGTACCCTTCAAAATGTTTGAATCCATTTACGTTCTCATGAACTAGATATGGAGGCACCCGTTTCCCCTTATCCTCATTAGAGATGGGCAGGTTTTCCTTTTTGACAATGTGATCAGGGAAAACATAATGGTCACACTCACACATGTCCACCCTTTTTTATAGGCTTGGCAATAATGATGCTGGCTTGGGCCGAGGGGGACTGTGGTAAATCTCTCATGATGTTGGCTCTGACTCGAATCCACCTTTCCCCACAGTTCCTGCTCATATTCCGCAAGGCCGCAGCGGGGGAATTGCAGGACGAAAGTGGGCTGATGGCGCTGGCGAAGCTGTCCGAGATTGATGTTGCCCTGGAGGGCGTCAAAGGTGCCAAGGACTTCTTTGAAGCCAAGGTAGGTGGCTCCTTCCTGTGCCCTACAATCGCCCCTCCCTCCACCCTGTCCCAGGGGAGCTCCCAGTGAGTGACTATCTCATTAACTCCCTCAGGACAAGCTGAAGATAGATCGTATGTGATTGCAGGGTAATGAGAGTGTGTCTGCGTTCCATGTGAAAATTAAAAGCAAAACAGAAAAACACCCCAATGGTACATGCATTAGAGCCTGGTTTCAGATTCAAATGGGCTTGCTGGTGTAATACTTCCAGGTTGACTCCTGATCCAGACTTTCTTAAAGGGTTCCTCCCTACCCCAAACCACAGCTGAGTTACTCGAACAGCTACGTCCATGTTTGCATCTTACACACCTGTGTGTAAACCAGTAAATAATGGGGCCAGAGGAGGGAGCCTTGGTGGCTTGTCCCGAATCAGTATTTGCTCCATGAAAATGGCTGGGAGTTGGGAAGGAATCCCCAGCGCACCATCTTGGAGCCCTTCTGGGTGCTTCCATTCACTCATCCAGCTGTGAACATTTCTCGAGAGCCCACCCCTTGCTGGGCGCTGTCATTTTCATCTCTGTAGAGCACACCTGCAGAGAGAGATCAGGAGAGCTTCAAATCCCTCAACCACAGCAGTAGATAAGGCTCCTGGGGCTCGGTTCTGCCTCCTCTTGTTACCTGTCTGTGACTCAGTTTCCTCATCTGTACAATGGGGGCTATAACGGGGTTGCTGTGAAGGTGACACAAGTTTACACATACTCGTGTACAAGTGTATAAAGTGTTGAGCAAGTACCTGGTTCACTATGAGTACTTCGTACGGGATATGAGCTGTTGGGACTCCCAACCACTCCAGGCAGGAGCCAGCCTCTTGTGGAATTTTGCCTTATTCTAGGAGTTTGCCCACAGTCTAAGTGTCCCTGGTGACACATCCCAGCTTGCTAGGCCCCTACGCACGGCTCTCTTCTCACTTCTCCATAATGCTGCTTGGAGACAGAGTCCATCGTCTTCCTGCCAACATGTAAACTGTGACTCATGGTGGACTCCTGAATTCCTACTGCCGTCTGTCATCTGACGGTTTCAGAGGCAGGCGGCCCACCCATTGCGCCTTCAATACCAGCATCATGGGTCCAATCCCTTCATGATGTCACATTGAGTCAACCCAGTTCCAGCAATGCCGGACACCACCACATTAAGCTCAAGAGATACAACTCCTTCACAAGGGTGTAGTAGACTAAACTTTTGCCCTCCGCAGGATGCACACACAGCCTAGTGAGGAAAGCAAACTCTCAGCCCTGATAGAGAGGGAGTAGAGTGAAGGCAAGGGCTCCTTCTGGTGGGATGGATCCTGCCCATTCACTGATTGAGTCAACGCTTGCAGATCTCTTGTCTTGGGCAGGAAACAGGGGCTGAGATGAAGGCTTAGCACTCGGAAGCTGCAGTTCAGTGTGCCAAGCACTCTTATGGAAGTCTGTGTGAAGTCTGTGTGAGCATCATACCTGGGCGTTCCAGACCTTTCATAATCTGGCTGTGATCCCCTCTCTAGCCTCATCCACTCCTTTTCTTCAAATACTGTCACGTTTTTGACAACGGGGCTTCAGCACCTGCTTTTTCTCCTTAATAGGAAATGCTACTCATTTTTTTAAATTTCTTATTGGGGAACAGCCATGGCCATTGGTTACACATTGCTTTTATGCTACAATGGCATCATTGACTCTTTTAAGGAGGGTACAGCTCACAGTGGCCCATGCAGGGATCTAACCGGCAACCTTTGTGTTATCAGCACCACGCTGTAACCAACTGAACGAACTGGTCACCCCTCTACTCATTTTTTAAGATCCACATTAGAGAGTTGCCTCCTCTTGGCTGCTTTCCCGGATTATCCGGCTGAGAAAGTCCATCCTCTTCTACATGCCTCAATTATGAGTGGAAGTAGTATTACAATTTATTTGTTCAAGGCATTCTTGGACACTTTTGGTAAGAGTATAAATTGACCCAGCATTTTTGAGAGCTGTTAACATGTCATATCTTTAACCCTGGGAATTCTGCCTCTAGGATTTTATCCTGCAGAGACACTCATGCAAATGCATGTAGATAAATAGACAAGGATTTTCGTACAACACTGTTGGTAATAGAGAAAAATTGGAAACAACTGAAACCTCTTTTACCAGGGAATCGAGTCCATTCTGTCACACCTACATATTTGCTACGTCTATGTGTGGACAGATGTCCAAAATGAATTAAGCAACGCTGTATGTTTGAAATCCCATTTTGTAAGTATTAAATACAACCTGGATACTTATATATCAAAGTATTAGTAACAGTGTTGTCTGATGGATTTATATATATATATATATATATATATATATATATATATATATATATATATGTTTTGTTTTTTTTTAGAGGGCAGTATCACTGGCCCTCATATGTGTGATACGAACCAAGGCCGCTGGGGCCGCTGGTGTCCCAAGCCAGCTCCCAACCACCGTGCCACTCGGCCAGGCCTATTTTTTTATACTTTTGTAATATTTTATAATTGTGTGTGCATTATTTTTATAACCAGGAGAAAAGATGAAAAGAATAGCAATAAAATTTTTTGAACTTTGTTATGTTTATAAGTCTGCCTTCCCACCCAGACTCTAAGGCAGAGTAGGTGTATTATCTTTGTAATTACAGTGCCTGGCATATAATGGCCCTCAATAAACATTTGCTTGATGGACAAATGGAGGGAACCATCACTCCAATTTGGGAGAGGGCCATAAAGGAGCTGACATTTGCGTCAGATGTTCAGAGATGAATGGGATTCACCTTGTAATCAAGCAAGGGAAGGCATTCCTGTCGTGGGAACGGCCAAGAGCAAAGGTTCCAGGACATGGAGAGTAAGGAGTGTCTGGAGGCTGACCCTTGTCCGCAGTGGACACAAATGGACAGGGAGTTAGTTCTGGGCTCAGGCCTTAGTTAGGTCAGGCCTTCCCCAGCCTGCAAATTGCCAGTCTATCTGTACAATAGCTTCCCAGGCCTCACCCACATCTACCTGAGATTTCTCCAGGAAACGTGGAGTTGAATGAGCTCTGCAGATAGATCTAATGCATTGTTAGGCTTGGACAGCACCACTGCAGGTGTTGGGGGCCCTCAGAGGTGTTTGAGCAGGGACTTGACGGGATCAGTGGTGGGCACTCTGGGGATGGACTTGTGTGGGGAGAGGCTGGACTTGGGAGGCTTCCATAGATTCTGGAGAAGGACCGTGGGTCCAGTGAAGGTAGTGACAATGGGGCTGGGGAGGAGGCGGGTGAATCCTAAACCCCCAGAATTCTCAGTATTTATGACAGCTTGATTGGAGGTGGGAAGTAAAATGCCACATGGCTTGTGGAGCTGGTGAGATATATATATATATATATATATATATATATATATATATATATTTTTTTTTCCCCCAATCAAGACAGGACTTTCCGTCCATCCACAATGGAAATGGTTTGAGGAAGAAAAGTTATAAAAAAGTTATGGGTTTTAGTATTAAGTCTAAGGTGACTTCAGGCAAGGGGAAGGCATGTCCCTTCATTTGAAGGACATGATATTGGTTGCAAATAGTTTCTTTTCCTGTCCTGTTGGACAGAAGTTAGCCACATCTGGCTGCATGGGAGGCTACAAAATGCCTTTTTTCCTGGGGTTCCATGTGCCCAGCTGTAATTCTACTAGGAAAGATATTGAGGGTCATGAAATAATCTATCCCACACATGTCCATTGCTGAACCAACTAGCTAGGGCTGGAATATCATTACCCTGATTGGGCTCTCTCCTAGAGCCTGGGGTTGGGGGTCAGCCTCTCCTAAACCCTGGGCCATGTGCCAGGGGAACATCTCATAGGAAAAAAGAATGGAGAAAATTGATGCCCCATGGACACCCAATCACATAAACCACAGGAGCTATCTTCACAAGATACCAGGTGGAATATTGACCAACTGTGGGACATCATGGAATCTGGACTGTGGGGAATGAAGTAACCAGAGATATATGAAAACCCTGGGGAAAAGGCTATTTTGGAGGACAGGAGCAATTTTAAGAAGAGATCAAATCAGATGAGGCCAGAGTAGAGGTCTGGGGTCCAGCAAATGGTCGATGAAGATTTTTGAGAGACCAGGTTGATTGTGGAGGGCAGATTGCAATAGGGTAAGAGGTGAGCCGGAACTGGAGAGGAAGCGCCCTGTCTTGAAGATTGGCAGAGGAGGCCTGGACAAAGTGCGGATGGCAGCTTGGTATCGGGAGAGAACTTTGCTTTTGTTTTTTAGCTTAGACATGATAGTGTTGACATGTTTTTAGTCAAAGGGAAGCGGTCCAGGGAGAAGGAAATATGAAGACAGAGTAGGGTGGTTGATGGGACAAGGACTAGGAGATTGTAGAATCAAGAGAAGAGGTGGATTTTATAGCAGAGAAGAAGAAGGACCCCAAGTGAAGGAATTGCAAGGGCTCCCAGCTCTCCTCTGACCTGGCTGGGAATGGTGGGCAGGTGGGGTGATTAACAAACACGTGAGTATTGATGATGGGTCTGCTGAATGCCTTAGATTCATGTCTTACCTAATGCTAACACAAACACTCCAGAGGTCGGTGGTAGTATCCCACTTTGTAGATGAGGAAAATGAGGTTCAGACAGTGGTTTGTTGGTAAATGTTTAGCAACCGACTCTGTAAACAAAGTATATGTATGCTATATATGTCCATGCCTAAGTTTATTATAAATTTTACTGATATAAAGGATATGTAGCATATAACTTACCAATAATAAAACATATACTACTCTTATTGTCAATTTCATATAATCTATTGATTCTCAAAGAATGGCTCCTTGACTTTTGCTGGACTTTTATAGCTGTAGCCAGCCTATAGTTGCAACTGACTGAAGAATGTAGTTCCAGCATGAATGTTGGTTGACATTTTAAGTTGATTTACAAGAAAAAAGGGAAAGGGCAGTGAACTTCATTCATTCCTGCGTGATATGAGCTACTTTTTTGCTGAATTTGATACTAGTTTTCAAATGTTGGAAGAACATTCTCTCAAACAATTTTTTGGAGCCATTCATAATGTAAAGGCTATAGACACTATACATTGTTAAGTTCAATCTGCATTTTTTTTTTGAGGGCAGTGTCACTGGCCCTCACATGTGGGACCTGAACCGGAGATGCTGGCGTCCCAAGCCAGCGAGCGCTTAACCACCGTGCCCCTCGGTGGGCCCTCAATCTGCATTTTTAACATTTGTCCATCACTTTCTTAAGAAAAGATTGTATAGACAGTCAAGGAAACAATAAACCAAGCCCTAGTTCATAGCATTTTTGGTTTCTGTGGTGTAAATACTCCTAGCAGGGTCGCCTTCAAGCTTCCAACAGGCTGCTGCAGATGTGGAGCTGGGAAGAGTCACAGTAGCATGTCATCATATAGGATTTCCACCTAGGAGATAAAAGACATGTAGATAATCCCAAGAGCACAGATAATAGTAAAATGTTGTAAAATAATCAAGAAGTGATGACTTTTTAGTACTTGTTACTTTTGCTTTTAATATAGTTTATTTAATTGTAAATTAATGTAATTTAATTTTTAATAATGGCTATAATTAACAACCAGTTCATAACATTAAGAAAAATGGTCATTTCAGTTAAACATCTCAAAGACGTTTGGTGAAGTTTACCAGTAATTCATAATAACACATTTAAAAATAAAAATTGCTCCTTCAGCATGATAAAAAAATATTACTTTATAAATACTAAGGCATTCTATAAAGCAGTAATATTAAATAATGTAGTATGGGTACAGGAATAAACCAGTTAATAGAACAGGATATAAAATAGTAAAAACAGATCTTCATGTGGAATTTAATATATGAAAAAATTATTTTCAAATTGGTGGGCAAATAATGGGCTCTATTCAATAATATTAAGACAATTGGCTATCCACTTAGGTGAATGAAGTAAAGTACCTCCATTATATTTCCTCACTAAAATAAATTACTGGTGACTTCAAAGTTGAATATGAAAATAAAATCATAAAAATATTAGAAGAAAATGTAGGAAAATAGATTTAGAACCTTGAGGGTATAGAAGACCTTCTTAAACATGACATAAAATACAAAAGCCAGAATGGAAATGGCTGAAAAAAATCAACTACATCAAAATTTAAAATATTTGTGTGACTTAAATATCTTGAAGTTAAAGACAAGCAAAGAACTGGGAGAAAGTAACTGAAAAATATATGACAAGGGATTAATATCTGAATTATGTGAAGTTCTGCAAATTAAAGAAAAAAACCCAGCTGAGTAGGAAAATGGTCAAAAGATACAAGTGGGTAATTCGCCAAAGAGGAAATAAAAGAAAGTGCCAATTTTTTTGCCTATCTGATTGGCAAACAGGAAAAAGATTAATTATAAGCATTGGCAAGACTGTGGGGTTAGTGACTACCTGCGTTCTATGATGGTGGGAGTATAAATTGAAATAGTTGCTTTGACTGTAATTTAGCAGTCTTTATTAAAATAATGAACATGCCTACTATGTTTGCAATTTTACCAAATTGATGAGACATGGAGAGAAAAAAAATCAGTTTGAGAATAGAGGATTTTAGATAAATTTATCTGATACGGTATTATTAAAGATAAATTTGGTTTAAAAACATGGCAGCAACTTCCTTTCATAATATTAACAAAAACATGTAATATTTGGAAGTAAGTTTAGAATGATCTATTTAGGAAAAACAAAAAATTCAGTGGGTAACATACAAACCGTTGTAAAAACTGAGGCATTCAGGGAACACTTACATTGTAAAGAAACTCCTTTGCCACTGGTAGATTGATGCAATCCCAATCAACATCTCAGAAGGGGGGTTATTTTGTTTTCCTGAATGAAACAATATTGTGAAATCAAAGATAGCAAGTAGAAGGGGCCGGCTGAGTGGCTCAGTTGGGTAAGAGCTTGCTCAAGAGTGTGAGCTCTGAGCAATAGGGTCGCTGGTTCGATTCCCAGCCCGAGCTAAGCTGCTGCTGAGCTGCCAACAGATGGCAGGATGGCTCATCTAAAAAACAAAAAACAACAAACAAACAAACAAAATATAGCAAGTAGAAGTAGGAGATAGGTGGGCGTGTTAAACAGTATCCTGGAAAAAGAAGTGAAGTGGGAGGACTGAGCCCAGCAGACAGGAACATATGTAACACGGCAGCGATAAAGTAATGGGGTCCTTGAGAATAGAAGGCACACTTGGGAAGACCCCCAGGAAGGAGTGTTTGCTGGGGGCCCTGCCCCGAGGCAGGCCGGGTTCCCAGGTCACATGGCTAGAGACAACCCAGTTCTGTTTGGTGGGGCTCCATCTCCAAGTTCCTCTTCTGCTCTCTCACTGTCGGTCTGCTCTGCTGTTTCTCCTGTAGGTCCAAGCCTTGGCCGCTGCCAGTAAGTTTGAAGCCGAGCTGAAGGCTGAGCAGGAGGAGCGGAAGCGGGAGGAGGAGAAGAGAAGGATCCGACGGGCGGCCTTCCGGGAGCTCAAGGCCGCTTTCAGCGCATAGTCGGTTGACCTTGACCTATGTCCACAGCTGTGCCTCACAGATGCCCCAGGGAGAGCTGGCCGGGCATCCTCAGCTCTTCTTACCCCTCACCCCAACCAGCCTCCATACTCACTGCCCAATGCAAACTCCTTAGCCTCAGAGGGGTGGCAGGGGGCGCCTCTCATCCCTGGGTGGGGGTCCCTCCTAGAGCCCCCCTTGGAGCATCCTGGGCTACGCCAGCTGCCCCCCTTGCCTCTCCCCTGCCCACCTTCTTCTGCCCTTCTCTGTAGCCACAACATGCCTTTACTTGGCAACCTGTGCCTTGCCATTGTCCCTGTACCCTTCCACATAAAGATTGGAAATCAGTTTGTACAGATACTTCTTTCTTTGGTAGCCTTCAGTGGAGATAGTCCCTGGGGGGCCGTGATGTTACTGTTGCCCATTTTCTTGGGTAATTCTCTACACCCATTCCCGTCGTGTTCCCCCGCCCTTTATTTCCCATCCAGCTACCCTGTTGTCATCCGTAGCCTGATCCTGACAGTTGCTTTTGCATCTTCCTCTGTCCTTTGATGATGGTAAGGTTAAAGGCAGGCCAGGCTGACCACTGCCAGCCTCCTCTCCAACAGGGAGCGTGACATGCCTCTGAGATGACCAAATAATGACAAGATAAGAAGTTCCAGTCTTTTTAACACCTTTCCCCTGCCTTCTAGCATTCCCGCTAGGTCCACTCTCTTCATCTTTCCTCCATTCGTGTCTCTCCGTTTCAGCCTTTTTTCCTACTCTTAAATACTGTGCTACTTAACTGTAATAATCAAAGAATAATTCAAAGTAATGTTGAGTAGAAGAATTCCTGTTAACTCTGATTCTATGCAAGTTATATTACAGTAGACCCTTGACATTCCCAAGCGACAAATCCAGAGCCTTTCAAAATCACGAAACTCATGACCATCCTCATCTCGCAGTCAATTTCCAACATCTGCCCCAAGGAGGTGGAGCTGTTCTTCCTCCCACCACGATTTTTATATGTTGTGAGTTCTCGGGGTTGCTCACAATGATCAGGGGTTTGTTGTGTTTTTAAAAATAATTCCTAACATCATATTTATTCTCTTTTGTAACTGCTGTCTTTACAATAAAGAAAACATCTGCATTTCTACCTTACAGCTGTTTCTTTTTAAATAAAACTGTGCAAATAGACTTTGCCATCACGTTGTGCTTCTAGTCTTGTGTGATTGGTGGAGAGAGAAGATTGTTCTCTGTAGGAGCCACATCCAGCCCAGGAGTCGCGAAGTCAAGTTAACTAGAAGGTTGGTTTGCACTTGGGGTGTTCTTAGTGCTGAGTTTGTCTATTGGCTGCTCTTCCTTGTCCCATCACTGAGGATCCTTTCATCTGCTGGTGAAACCTGTAGCTTAATTTCTTTTGCTTCTTAGACCCTTGAAACTCTGATGATGGCCAATGACTCCTCCTTCCCATGTAAAATGCCAGGGTATTTGGGCGACCTGGTAAGGACCCCAATCCTCAGAGAACACACTTAGCTCCCCAGGGAGGATCAATTCTTTTTCTGCACAAACCCAAGACCTACAATTCTCAGGCATTTTTCCAGGTCAGGTTGTCACCCTCCAACCTGCCCACCAGAGGCAATGGACATGGAAAAGGAATGGAGACACTTCCCATCCCACCCGGCAATCATGCTTCTTGGTATTTACCCAAATGAGCTGAGAACACTTAACCGCACAAAAACCTGCACACAAATGTTTGTAGCGGCTTTATTCATAATGGCCCAGACTTGGAAGCAAGCAAGATAGTCTTCAATTGGTGAATGGATAAACAAATTGTGGTACATCCACACAATGGAACATTAATTCACCAATTAAAACAAATATTATTCAAAGATAAAAAGAAATGAACTATCAAATCACAAAAAGATGTTAATAACAAATCACAAAAAGATGTTAATAACAGAGGAAATTGCAGGGGTAGGGGGAGAGAGGTTTATGGGAACTGGACTTCCTGCTAAGTTTTTTTAGAAACTTAAAACTGCTCTAAAAAATAAAGTCTATTAATAAAAAAAAAAAAGAAGAAAGAAGAAATGGAGACAACCGCGTAATTACCTCAAACATCCTTTTGCCTCTCTGGACAATTAGGTCCATGTGAGAGCCAAAAACTTGATTGCGATGGTAGAAAATGTAACACAAAGGACTAAGACAAGAAAGGACAGATGTGGGGCCATGGAACTAGGAAGACCAGGGACAGGACTCCTTTGCCCCATCTTGGTCACGAAGTCCTGCAGATGTTGCTCCTTTCATGCTCCCATCCTCCCATCTCCATGGCCATGGCTTTCAGAGTTTCTTTCCTGGGTCTCTACAGTGGCCCCTTAACTGGTTTCCTTGCCCTCACTCTGTCTTGATTGTCTACTGCAGCTAGAATAACCCTTATAAATTGCAAACTGTTCCTAACATCTCTCTTCAATCTCATTTTCAGGATCTGGCCTCTAACTTACCTCTCCTGCCCCATCTCTTGTCCCCCTCCCCTCTCTCCTCCCAAACCGTACATTCCAGGTATTCACAATACCAAGCAGTACCTAGAAAGTACCCCTCCTCCAGGCTTTTGCGCTTGGTGCTTCTTCTGCCTGGCACTCCCTCTCTCCCTTCCTACTGGCAAATTACTTCTCATTGTTTATGACTGCTCAGTGATGATCTTCAGGAAGCTTTCTTGATTCCCCCCAGGCTAGAAGCGCCCCTTCTCAGGGTTCCTGTTTTGCCCCGAGTTTTTCTCTATTGTACTCCTTATGGCATTATGCCGCATTCTTCTCTTCTCTTCCTCCTCTTTTGGACTGTGAACTCTTTGAAGGTCATGAGCCCTGCCTAACCCACTGCTGTAGGACCAGCACACTGCCTGGCATGTGGCCGGGCCCCCTTGCATGTTTATTTCACAAGGACATCTCAGGTTTGTTGGAGCAGACAGAGACAGGCAAGGGAGGCCCACTCCCACTGACTGAGGGATCTTCTAAGCACCCTGACTTAGATGGGAGCCTGGCCTGAGGAGACAGCGCTGCAAGTGAGGACAGCAGAGATTGTGGGGACATCATTCTCAAGGAAAAGTGATGAGTCCCCTCCGAGAGGCCCTCCTTTGACTGAGCAATAGGGAAAACAAACAAATCAGTTCTGCCTCTGCCCTGGAGGCTGTATGATGTAATGGAACTTGGAGTCAGATACTAGGCTAGTTAACTTAGCCTCACTGATCCTGTTTCCTCACCTGTCCAGTGGGGATGATGATTGTCTACCAGGCAGATTCCATGCCTGGCATGTATTTAGTGCTCAGGGCATATCAGTTCCCTCTCTTAGTTAGGGCGCTACTCTCTCCACTAACAAATCTGTCCTGCTTTATCATTCACTTTCACATTTCTGCATCCTTCCGTCCTCATCACTCATTCTTCTCTAACCCTCTGCTCTCCCTGCTCATAGACTCTTCCAGTCATTAATTCAACTGCCTTTCCCCCAGCCCCAAACTCCTTGATAACTCTGCAGACTTGACAGTGCCAATCAATATTTTCCTCCCTCTCTTCTGAGACTGGCTCCTGCTTCTAACCTGGTCCTACCTGTAACTTTTCTGTCCACCAGCTATGCCTTTCCTCCAAGAGCTTTCCTTCATCCATACTTTTCCTCTTGGCAGTTACTGGTGATGGGTGATTCCCCAGGATTTCAAGGATCTCCTCTCTACAAGTCTCAGGTCTGTAGCGCTGAACCTCTCTAGTCTCCTTCATTTCAAATGGCCTCTTCAGACCTTTAGATGATTGTATTATTATAGTTCGCTAGGGCTGCGGTAACAATACTACCAATTGAAATTTATTGATACACATTTCTGGAGAATAGAAGCTGGAGATCAAGGCATTGGCAGGGTTGATTTCTTCAGAGGGCTGGGAGGAGACTGTTCCTGCCTCTGCCTTAGCCTCTGTAGTTTGCTGGCCATCTTTGGCTTTCCTTGGTGTGCAGAAGTGTCACCTGATTCTCTGCCTTACTCTTCACATGGAGTTCTCCTTCTACGTGTGTCTGCGTGCAAATTCCCCCCTTTTTATAAGGACACCAGTCATACTGAATTACAGCCTACCCAAACATCCTCATTTTAGCTCGATTACCTCTTAAAGACCCTCTCTCCAAATAAGGTCACATTCTGGGGTACATGTTGAGGTTAGGAGGCCAGCATATTTTTTAGAAGGACACAATACGACCCAGAATGGTGATGTTCCAGTCACTATTGCTGTTTAACAAATTACCCCAAAATGTAGTGGCTTGAAACAACCATTTTATTATGCTCACAGATTTGGTGGATCAGGAGTTCACAGAAGGCACATGAGGACGCTTGTCTCTGCCTCATGATGTTTGGGGGTTGGACACCTGGGCATGACTGACAGCAGGGACCGGAACCACCTGGTGCCTTTTCCACTTACGTGTCTGGTTGTTGATGCTGGGACTTCAGTTGGAGCTGCCTCTCCTTGTGGTCTGGGCTTCTCTACAGAATGGCAGCCACATGGCATTTAGATTTACTAGATGGCAGCTCTTCCGTCAAAAGAGACTGAGCAAACAAGGAGGAGGCTTTATCACCTTTATGATCTAGCATTGGAAGTCACCTTGTTTACTTCCATCACATTATATGGGTTATAAGGGCTAGAGGGGAGGGGAAGTAGGCTCTACCTCTACACAGGGTAGTGACAAGGTTCTAGAGGAGTATGTTGGATGGAAGATATTGTTGCTGCCATCTTTAGAAAAATACAACCTCTCACCGTTGATCACCTGTGTTTATTACAAGTTAAACTCATTTCAGGTTAAACTCCTGGCTACCCTCTCCCCCTAAAAAAAATTTCTTATTCTCAACTTCTCTGTTTCTATCAATGATACAATAAAGCTGAAACTTTATTATTATCTCTGACTAGGGCAGGCATCAGTTTAAGGTTATAATTTTAAAAACCACTATTGGAGCGGCAGTGAGTTAAAAGAGGAATAGATAATCAAGAATTTATTTGATTCTATAGGTATTTATTGAGCATCTACTGTGTGCCAAGACAATGCCAGATGCTGAGGATGCAAAGTCGAATAATGCAGTAAATGTAATGGCTAAAAGCATGGGATGTTATCAGCTTTAATCATCATCACTTAAATTCAGTTCCTCTCTCTGGAAGTTGATAGTTTAGGGCTAAAAATATGGCTAAGGTGCTCTGAAAAATAGTTTGGCAGTTTCTGATAAAGTTAAACAAGCATCACATAACCAGCAATCCCATTCTAAGTATTTACCAGAGTGAAATAGAAACCAATGTTCACACAAACACCTGCATGTGAATATTTATAGCAGCTTTATTAATAATCTCCCCAAACCGGAAACAACCCAAATGTCCCTTAACTGGAGAATAAACAAATATAATGCGTACATCCAATGAAATACAATGAAAAAAAAAGAAAGTACTGAAACATGCAACAGTATGGCTGACTCTCAAATGCATTGCTAAGTGAAATAAGCCAGTCTGAAAAGGCTATGAACTCTATGGTTTTGTTTATATGACATCAGAAGGCAAACCTATAAGGCTAGAAAACAGAACAGTGGTTTCAGAGGCTGGGAGTGGGGCTTAGGGCTGACTGCAAAGGATCATTGAGGGGACTTTGGTGGGTAATGGGGCTATTCTGCACCTTGATTTTATTGGTAGTTACACACACCTGTATATATGTGTCAAAAGTTGCAGAACTGCACACTAAAAATGCTAAATTTTACTGTATAAAGGAAATTATACCTTTATATATATTTTATAAATACATAAATACATACATAAAATATATAAATACATACATAAATATATGTATATATACAGATATATAATTACAGGCACGGGGGCATAGCATCAGAGAGGTGGCAGGACAAGTTGGTTAGGGATATGGGCTCTGAAATCACTCAGCCTGGCCTAGGGAGTCCTGGCTGAGGTTTGGAGAAGGAAAGCGCTTTCTCTCAAGTGTCTGGTTGACTTTCTTAGTGCTCTTAGTGCACCAGGATGACAAGAGAAATGGCAAGTGCTTATAACATAACAAGTATTAGAATTACTTCTTTGTTTTTTCTTAAAAATAACAATTCAAGAGATAAGTTCATTGGTTTCAGGGAGGGGATTAAATAAGACTTCACAGAGGCAGTAACTTGATTTTGACTTTTAAAGATGAGCAGGCATTATGCGGGTTGGTGAGAAGTGGCATTGGAACAAGAAAGAACAGCATATGCTAAGGCTAGAACAGAATGGCACAGTTGAGGACCCTGAAATGTGTGCATATCTGGAACATTAAGTTCAGGGGAAAGAGAAGGGGGGCAATAGGAATGATAGAGGATCCTGAGGTCAGCAGAATGGGACTGTGAAAGGTCCGTTTAGAGATTGTGCATTTCTAACAATGTTCCAAATGATGCTGTCCGTTGCTGCTGGACCGTTGATGACACTTTGAGCAGCAGCATAAAGATCAAGGGAAGAAAGTATTTCAGAAAGCAGGAAGTGATCCATCACATTCAAGATGGAGGAAGCACTAAGTCAGAATAAGGACTGAAAAACTAGTTATCAACCTGTAGGTTGAGGTGTCCTTAGAGCAAGCAGTAGGTGCATGGATCAGTATACAGGCCACATTGGAGTGGTTGATAATTGCTTGTAGGGTGTGGAAAAGTGCTTACAAACAACTTTTTTTTAGGGGTGCAGTTTGGCTTTGAAAGGGAACAGAGATGTAGAAAAGTGTTTTGGAGGAGGAATTGGGGTTTTTAGCATTAACTTGTAAGACGGGAGAACATTTGAGTATTTCTGAAAGCTGATAGGAAGGATCCTGTAAACAGGGGGGAGGTGGTAGGCACGAGGAAACAATGGAATGACCTGAGAAGGGCCGCGTTGCCCGATTTAGCGAATAAAAATACAGCACACCCAATTAAATTTGAACTTCAGAAAAACAATGAATACTACGTTAGTGTAAGTTTGCTGGGCATCCTGTATTTTAACTGGCAACCGCCAAACGGGAGAAATTTTGGGCAAAAGGGTTGTAGCACTAAGAGGAGCTTCAAAGTCCTTTGCAGCTGTCCCATTGCAAGACTCTAGAACGAATTTCCAGCTCTATCGGAGCCGTTGACATGTAGAGAAACTGCTTTGCATGTCGGCTTTTCTCGCTTTCCCACTTTCTCTAGGATGGCACGTGGGCAGGACAACCCTGGATGAAACATCTATGGAAAAGTTCTAGTTTGGCAAATGGACTCCTAAACGATGCAGAGCGTTTTGAACTGTGAACGGGCTGTGGATTGGGCGCCTGGGACGGTGAGTCACAGGGTGCCTGGCACGGGTCCAAGCTGGACACCAGCTCGACTCAAGCCAAGGGCAGGTGGGGAGGCCCGGTCCAGGCACCCATAGGCGCCTGCGCGCAGGCGCCGCCCCGCCTCCTTCGGGGCGACATCCGGGGCTCGGGCGGGGGCGTGTCGGGAAGGAGGGCGGGCGCCGCGGAGAGGAAGGATACCGTGGGAGGCTGGACGAGCCGAGCGGGAGGCGGGGCGGGGGCGGGGCGAGGGCGGAGCGGGGGGCGGCGCGGCGTCCGCGCGCGGTCACGTGACGTGCGTGGCGACGTGTCGGCCATCTTGTGTTGTTGAGGCTGAGGATTGACTTGGGTTCTGAGAGACTCCCTGTCCCGGACCGCAGGTAACCAGCGACTCCGTGCCGCTCGCTCTCTCGGCCCGGCGCCGCCGCTCCGCGCCTCGGGTCCCCTCGCCTGCCGCCCGCGCCCGCGCCGCCGCCGCCGCTCCGGCCGGCCTGGCCCAGCCGCATGGGCCCCGCAGGCCGCCCCGGCTCGGGCGTCAGGCGAGGGGACAGGTCAGGTGCGGGGCCGGGAGCGCGTCCCGGAGGCGGGGGCCGTGTCCCCCGGGGCGCGCCGGCCCCGCGGCGGGGAGCCGAGCGGGGCCGCCGGCCGGGCCGGGCACAGCTGCCGGGGAGCCCCGCCGTGGCCGGGGCAGCGGGTCGGGCCCGGGCGGCGGGCCTGCGGGGCGGCGTTCCCAGCGCCGGAGGGTCGGGGGCCGCGGCCGAAGCCGCAGCGTCGCTGTGCGTGTATCGAGCTCTGTTGTTGTTTTTTTTGTGTGTGTTATTTTTTTAAAAATTCTTCCTTTCCCTGAAAGTCAAAGCACGCAAGCACACGTCGCCTCTGCCAGGAAGGGACGGACGCCCGCGGCGCCCGCAGCGCACCGAGGACGGGCCCGAGCGTGGGAGCCGCTCCGTGCCCCGTGTCTGTGCGCCCCGCGCCCGGGCAGCGGGGTCGGGGCCCGGTGTGCGGGGAGCGTCGCCTTCACTCAGGCAGCATTGCTTTTCCAGACTCCTAGATGAAAACCATGTTCTTTTTTCTCTCGTCATCCTTTCACGAATCCTCATCCGTCTCCTACGGCCAGCCCTGGCTTCGCAGAGCCTTGGCCGTGTTGCTTAGAGCGTGAATGCATCCTTGTGGTTCATGGATGCTTTTATGTGTGTCGCTCACGAGCGGAGCAGCTTTCAGAGTGCTCCAACTGGAATGTGTACTTTTCTGTTACATCAGATGTTGACATCAGTGGAGGACACTAGGAAAAAAAAAAACACGTCAGCGGCGCGTACCTGGAAAAATGTCACACGGTGTGGCCTTTGATAGTGAGCACTGAAGAATACACGGGTGATGGGAGGGACTCACTAGGCAAGGAAGGGCGCCACGTCTTGCCTTGACAACCCAGTTAAGGATTTTGAGACGGAGGAGGGAGAAGGGACCAGGTGTCATCATCATTCATTTGACAAACATTGAGACCCTGTTGCACTGTGGGTTGCTGGGAGCAAAATGGACCCAAAATTCCTGTCTCCATGGAGCTCATTTCTAGACGGATAAACAAATACTCAGGTAAAATATATAGTTAGTGGTAAGTGATGTGGAAAAAAACATGAGACAGGGAGACGGGCTACCACGGAGTTGGGGGAGGGGCTCATTGTAAGTAGAGGGCCCTGGGAAGGCCTCCCGGAAAAGCTAATATTTGAGGAAAGACCTGGCACAGGTAAAGGAGCCCTTCCTGTAGCTGTCGTGGAGGAGGAACACTCGCGGCTAGAGAAGTGAGGACAAAGACCCTGAGGCAGAAACCGAAGTGGGGGTGGAGGCCAGCCTGGTCAGAGACGCCCCGGTGGGAGGCAGGCCAGCAGGAGATGGTGCCCAGGTCATCGGCACTGAGGTGAGAGGGCTTCTTCAGTGTTCTGGGCTCTTTCCCCACATTTCCGTGACTCTTGAGAAAGGGAAATCAGATTCGGGACATTTGGGCCAGTGGGCCCAACCCCCTCCCGCCACATGGCACCCCCGATTTGGAAAAATGCAGGATGCTCCTAGAACATATTTCAGGAAGTTGTCATGAAATATCTTTCTCAAAAGTAGTTTTTGAATGAGATTGATGATCCACTGCCTAAAGGGATTTTTCAAAAAGAATTGTTTTCTAAGAAGGGGATCGTTGAGATACCGCAGAGTAGAGAAATGATTTTCCTGTGAGGTTTGGACGCAGATCGTCAATGGCTGTAACCTGGAAGAAAAATGAAATCAGTGTATTAACTCATGTTGTCCTGAATGTGGCCAGTAAAGAATTCCTTTTCATTATTCCTGTGCTGCCCATCCTGGTGTTAAATTCCTCAGGGACTCTTCCGCTAATATGTCCACGTTTTATAGCATTTCACATGTGTAGAACTTTCTGTGCTGCGTTGTTTTATTCCTCCACTTCTACCTTTCAGGCTACTTCAATTAATTTGATACTCAGTAGACTTTTTTTATTGAAAGGACATTTTTTTCTGATTTCCTTCCAGCTTATCTCCATATTCTTATTACTGAGCTTTCATAAATGTCCTCTCATATTAATTTGCCATAGGAATTTAATATTTTGCTTTTGAAATGCTTTTACTTGTGTTGCATGTTTGAAAAATAATTTGTCATCGGCTTGCCCAAAAATCTTGAGAAGATAGGAATTACAACTTCGGGGTGTGAGCGTAGCTCCTTAGCTAAAAGATCCAGTGACGATAGTAGCGAGGGTAGTGTTTTAAATGAATCACGTTTCTCCCTCCTGTGCCTTTGTTGAATTTTTGAAGTGACATTTTCAAATTCTAATGTCTTTGGTGTCTTCCCAGCTCATATGTTCCCATGACTCTGCATTTTACAACTGCATATGTCTTTTTTTGTTGTTGTTGACCTTCATACTGGAGAATAACATTATTGATAGTGATTGCTATCTAGGAGAACCTTTTTGGATGAAAACATTATTCCTGTCCCTTTTACCCTTGCCTTCCTAAAATATTTTTGTGCCATTTTCAGAGACTGACTCCATTATCCCTGGCGGAGTAAATTTTCAGTACTTTGTTTTATTCTATTTCTTATGGATTTTAGTGGGACCAGTCACATTAGGTTGAATCTATAGCCAATGTAGGTATTAATACAGGTATCTTAGAGGCAGGTTAAATGTCCATTTTTCCTCAGCAATTTGAACTGCCGCATCATTATTTGGTCATCATTATAAAACTCTATGATTCCAAGCTTTCTTTCCCTCCTTAACCCCCCTCTAGGATTTTATGGTGATAAAGTCCTAGGATTTCCATTCATTTTTAATGCTGAAAAATTACATATCTTTAAAAATATAAGTAGATTTTTTTACTCCATAGGCAAGTTTTCTTATACTTAGAATCCTAATTTTTCTTAACCAGATTAGCATTTTTTAAGGTTTATATGCTCTCAGATGACTGATAAATACCCTACATTAATTATACAGGAATACAAAATGATACCTTTGTTGAATTGCCCATAATTTTGTATGAGGTTAAAGGAGAACAGGGGAGAAATTTGAAAATCAAAGGATATTCCCTTAAGTGGCCAAAATTAATTTTATAGAAATATTTTCAAAGTATTACATCCTTCCTTATATCAATTAATTGAGTAAGGACCACAATTTCATATTTTCTTGTTAATTACAGAGTTTCGTTGAACTTGAACTTAATTTATACTTACAAAAGGAGATACCCTAGAGATACCTTAGGAGATACTCAAGAACTCTCTTGAGTTGGGACCAGAGGAGAGTTCGTTTTATTACCTAGCTCTCCCATCTGTTTCTTATGTCTGCCTTTATAAAAAGGAGAGAGCAGTGGGTAAAGTTGGGTGACCTTTTGGACATTATAACAGCTATTTTTTTTTTTAAATCAAAGGCAGAAGTGGCTTTCTCAAGTTGGTTTCTTGCTGTTAGTAAAATTGTCAACTTTAATTTTAATGACTGTATTTTGAGTCTCTAGAAGCAGCATTCAGAGCATTTGATTATAGCTAAGAATCCACTTGAAGCTGTTGGGCTTCAGCCCCCTCCATGTCACTTGAAGTATCATCATCTTGTGGATTTTTAAGATATTGTCTCAACAGCATTAAGAAAAGGTGATTTTGCAATTGGAAGCACACCCTGAGCTTTGCTCCTTGGATATTTGGCAGTGCTCAGACTTCCTGGGGCTCATTGATTATTTGCATAGGGTACATATTATTGTATTGCTATGTTGCTGGCTGTAAGTTTTCTATCAGATATGTTTAAAAAGTTAATACCAAATCCCTATAATCTAGTTTTGAATGAAACTCCAAATAATCACTTCCCTGAAACCTTATAGTGGTGACTTATTTGTTAGCTTCATCAGAATCACTTAGAACTTTTGTTAAAAATATGTTTTGTTTCATTCCCACTCCAGAGCTACTGAGATAGACTCTCAGAGGTTAGGACAGGGAATCTGGTTTATAAGCACACCAGGTGATTCTAATATTTTAACCAGGTTTAGACTTATTATATCTATGTACAATATTCTGTATTGTAAAACATATAATATTGGTAAAAATTATGTTTTTAAAGTTTTCTAGGAGATGGTTGGGTCATTTAACTGTAATTCTTTTATTATTTACAGTGTTAAAAGGACCTGAACAAAGTCTGCTCAAACCTCCTGCCGTGAAGCAGCAGAACTTTTGAACAGGTGAGTGTTGAAGGGAAATAAAGCTGAGGGCTTACGCAAACATGATTTTCACTTTTGAGGTTTTGGTTATTTTTGTCCTATTATTTCATCTGAGCTTATAGACAGTGAATAGAAACAACTTCCTTGGTACTGCTCAGATCCCTTATGAATCATGAGAATAATCATACCTTTACTGCATTGCTCGTTTTATAAATTTGTGTCTTAAACTGTTGTAATGATTTTTTGATGGCCTGAAACAGGAAGAGGAATGCTTTGGGGGTAGGGGTAAAGACACATCTTAATCCAAGAGCAGTGGGCTTCATGAAGGACACGAATTAGAAACTGGGAAGCGTTTAGGAGCCAAGGATGTCCAGATAGCACTTCTCTCCCCTCTGGCTAGCCAGTGTCCTCTCTTGTCTCTTTTTATCGTGCTTTCGTTGTCTTTCCATAGTCTGACCTTTTATGCTTTAACAAACACAGCGGAGGAAATTGCCACTTCATTCCTGGAGTCACATATGAACTCAGGCTTTAGTGCCACTAGCTAACTGGCTACTAGCTCAGTGTCCACATTTCAGATTCCTGGGAGGGAAAATTTGATTGGTTGAGCTTGGTTCAGTTCTCCATCATTGTACCATTTAGTATGGTCATGAGGTTGGGATCTAGAAATGCAAACTTATTAGTTGAAAGTGTCCTACTCCTAAGGGTGGAGGCAGTTTTCAGAAAAGGTAGTGTGTTGGTTATTCTAGTCGGAGTCCCACAGAAGCTTCTAGATGTTTTCCTTCCCTAAAAAAATTTCCTGTATATAATAGCTCAGCAGTTTTAATTTGTATCCTGAAGAGTTAAAATATATGCATACCTTTTGGTAAATGAGGCCCAGTAGGTTTCCCTAAGCATCCTTGTTGGAACTTCCTAGTGCAGTGTTTTAACAGAAGTTCTTGATTTGGGGGTTCAGATGAGCATCTGGGGTAAAGGTTTAGCAACAGAACATAAGGAAATGGGAGGCATAGTGGAAAAATTAAATGGTTAGTTATTTTTCATTGCTTTTATACATTTTAATTTCTGGGTACTTTTTATAGTACTAAGTGACACTTGAGTATTAGGAAGCCAGAGAATTTGAAGGGTGTGACTTCAGTATGTGATTCTATATTCACATTATTTGAACGGTAGCAGGGATTTTCAATGTGGGTAAAGGATCAGTGAGACAGTATAAACTGAGACAGTATAAACTTGTATTAATATGTTTTTTTATTCTAGAACTATTAGGTAATATAGAGCAAATTTTTTTTAGTGGACATTTAGAAGCCCTGTTTATTTTTGTTTGTAGATTGTATGTACTTGGTGACAATTGCTTACATAATTTTTTTTTTTTTATTTCTTAAAGCTTATGTTAGTATATTGAGATTTTTTTTTTTTTTTTTTTTGAGGGCAGTGTCACTGGCCCTCACATGTGGGACCGAAGCCGGGCCGCTGGCTTCCCAAGCCAGCGTTTAACCACCGCGCCACTCGGCTGGCATTATATCGAGATTTTTGATGCAAAGCCTAGGGATTACTGATAAAAGTGTTCTATTATAGAGTTATATATCGAATGACAGGCCACAAATGTGACTTTTTATGATACTTTTTTTCAGCCAAGTTTTCTTTAACAAATCAATTGCAGTTGAATTCATTTTTAAGGTAGAAAAGTCCTTTCTTATATTTTATGTTTTCTTTAATCTGGGTGTTGTGGTAAAATTTATTCAGGATTTCGTGAGGTTTAAAAAGATTTCCGCAATCTATGTAAAACTCACAATCGCTGGGGATCCCTCTCTGGGACACAGTGGCTTGTGGTGATATTATCAGATGACATGGTGATGTTTATGGCATTGTAATTTTTTCAGAACACTTCATGGTTGCTTATTTTATTCTTCTCCTTTCACCAAAAGGGGGGAAGAAAGAGAAACATTTACATACTGTTCAGAAGCAGTGGGGAGAATGATAGTAACAGTAATAGCACTACTTGTGGTGATACTGTGGCCGGTATGTTCTTTGGGAACAAAGCTCCTTTTATTCACGTTGTCCTGCGCCTGGAGGAAGTCTTGGGAGCTCTAGTCTCTGCAGTTTTGGTTCTGTGGTTGCAGAGACGGGCAAGGAGTTGGCAGAGGTACTTTCTAAACGGTAAATCATGGCTCAGGCCTGAAGACATGGCCACATCCAGAGGCTCTCATGATTAGCCCCTTGGGAATGAGGTGGTGTTGCCCAAAGCAATGGCCAGTTGAGTAACTGGATGTGAAGCCATTCTGCAAGATCAGTGGGCCAGACAGCCTTAATTCATGTGCTGGAATCGGATACTCTCTTTTAGTCTTTTATATGACTTCCATCATTGTTAATGAAGCTTCTGATAGTATGTTAAGAGAATATATACTCTTCTCTAGCCAGAGAAGAGTATATTGTATTGTTTAATCGAGTGATACAATACAAAGGGGTGGGAGTTGGAAGATGGTGGAACAGAGTGGGAGACTGGGAAAAGGAGAAAAGGTATCCAAGCAGTAATGAGCACTATATCAGTATGTAGTGAAAAGATTGTGGACTTTTAAACAGAGAAATGTGAGTTTAATTTTCCGTCACTTATTACTTGTAACTTTAGATAAATAAGCTGACCATTTGGAGCCTTATTTTCCTTACCTGTAAAATATATCGCATGGTGGTTGTGGAAATTAAAAATCTGAAATGCCCAATACAATGCCTGCCATACAGTAAATAGGCTCTCAATGTATGGCTTTTATGATTGTTATTACTATGTAAATAGGTAAATTTCGAGTGTAAAATTTCATATTTGTTATTGAATAGAGACACCAGTGGGCTCTGTTTGTAAGTCTTTTGTCTTTTTTGTTTTATTTTCAATCCAACAAATATTTGAATACCTACTTTGTGCCAGGTGCTGGGCTATCCATAGTGATGATGAGCAAAACATACAAGGTTCTGTCTTCCTGGAGCTTACAGCCCAGTGGCAGAGGCTATCAAAAAGTCTTACGTAAATTTCCAAATGTGAAAACTCTCTCTGTCCTTGGAAAAGGTACATTTTTTAAAGCCCTAGATACTTTTTATAAAAAGAAGTGTCACATTTTAGATCTTGGTGTTCTTGCTGTCATTGGAATTTTATGCCCCTTGATATGCTTTCCAGAGTATGTAGGTATGTTTATTCTAAGGTAATATATGTATTTCTTTTGTTTGTGTTTTTTTCTCTTTCTCTGAGATAGGTGTTCTCAACTGTTGGATCTTACCCTCATAAAAGTTAGAGGACCCTAAAGAGTTTTAGTTTTTTAGTTACATCTATCATATTGAGAAATTGAAAATGATTTATTTATTTACTTTAAAATAATCTCATGTTGACATAAATGCCAGGGATGTCAAAAAAATGTATACACGTGACTTATATTCATCTTTTGTTATCGGTATATATTATTACAATTTTAATACAGTTTTTTCCTTTCTTAAAATATGTATCTATTTTTTGGGCAACCTCTGTATATTTTTAAGGAAAAATGCCCATTTTTCTAAAACATTTATAAAGTTTGGTGGGAACAGGGGCATTATTTTACCTTTTTGCAAATTGCTTATATGTCTTTATAGAAGGCAGCTGAATCCTCTTACCTGCTTCTTCATTCAATGTTATTATTACTTTGGTTGAAGTATATGAAGGAAATTCATCCTCACAAAGATATGTATGTAGTTGAAAAGAGAAGAATATTTTAAGGACTTTTTCATATATTTGCAGATAGTCTTTGATATTACACTAAAATTAAACAAGTAATACTTTTTAAAGGTTAGTTGCAACGTGAAATCTGAATTATGTTAATGCACCTTTTGTACTCAGATACATTAAAATCCGTTGGTCTTGTACATTTAGTGGGTATTTTATGTTATACAGTATCAAAAAATCACATTCATTAGTATCAACACCTATCAAAAAAGCCTTTAAGTATTGGGAAAGTCAAGCACTGGAAAACCCGTCAAGCTCATACTGGTGCATAGTAGTTTTCCAAAGTTCTAATGTTTGCTTGAAAGCTCAAATTTTATAATTGGCAATAAGTACTGTCAATTGTTTTCCCGAAGTGACAGTCTCATTTCTTTCATTTTTGAAAAAATATTGTACTAAATACCCAGATCTGGATAACCATATTTGTGTGTCAGCTATTCTTTCAAGTCAAAATAATGTTCCATGGGAAAAAATTAAAAGCAGGTAGTTGATTTCACAACTCAAAATAGTCGCATAAGTGCCTTTCTTTGAGACTTCTGTATGCAGCAGAAGTGCTTTATGCATGCTTCCCATTTCATGATGTAGACAAGATGTGTGTATAGGGCTCAGGATTAAGAAATCAGTAGTTTTTACTGCTTTGGCAGGGGCATTCTTAAGTAGAATTGGCGTTTTCTCTGTTCTGAGTGTATGGCACGTGGTGGTGAAGGAGACAGTTACTACTAGTACAGTTTGGTGCCATTTATTTGAACGATGCTTCACTAAAGTGCCCGCGTTTTACTCATCACTGCTTTGCACGATCAGCGCAGTGCCAACGTAGTGAAAAATGCCAGTAATACTTAGTATTACTATACAATGACATCATGGATACCTTGAAAGAGTTTCAGAAGACTGGAAGACCTTACTTTGAGAATTCTTGCTCTGGGGAGTGAAACAGTTTTCAGTGTTAGTTTATACGTATCTGTTGCATTGATTTTTTTTTTTTTAAGCGTTTAAAAAATAAAGTAATTGTTTGAAATAGAAACTGGAATAAACATTGAGGGTTTTAGTGCTGGGTAGAAACAGATAAACAGATTTGTCCATAAATTGTGAATAGTTATAAAATAGTCCTTATAAAATATTATAAGTCTATAATAGTCTTATAAAAATAGGACTACACCAGCACTATTCAACAGAACTTTCTGCTATGATGGAAATATTACGTTTTAATTACAACTTAAATTTCATTATTTTTATAGTAGGCTGTATTTTTAAAAACAGTTTTAGATTTACAGAGAAATTGAGATGATAGTATACGAGTAGAGAGCTCCCATGTATGTATATCACAATATTGGTATTATGGTACATTTGTTATAGTTAATGAATCAATATCTATACATTGTTATTAAGTAAAGTCCCAGTTTATTCAGATTCCCTTAGTTTTGCCTATTATGTTTTTCTGTTCCAGGATCCCATCAAGGATAGCACATTACATTTAGTCAGGTATCCATAGGCTTCTCTTGACTGTGACAGTTTTCTTAGACTTCCGTTTTTAACAGTCTTGACCATTTTGAGGAGTACTAGTTAAGTGTTTTGTAGAATGGTTCTCTATTTGAATTTGTCGGATATTTTTCTCATGTTAAGACTGAGATTATGGGCTTTTGTGAGGAAGACCACAGAGGTAAAGTGCCATTTTCATCATATCAAGAGCACGTACTGTTACCATGATTTATCATCGTTGTTGTTGACCTTGGTACTTTGTTGACTTTGATAACTTGTTAGGTTTGTCCCTGGTAAAATTATTCTTCCTCCTTCCCCTTGAGGAACTAGATTTTACTTTATTTATTTATTTATTTATTGTTTTCCTCCACAATATTATTGACCATATTACCTTGCTGTGCATTACATCAAGTGTACAGCATAGTGGTTAGACATTTATATAATTTAAAAAGATTCCCCCTGCCTAGCCTAGTCCCCACCTGGCACTCACTGTACATAGTTATTACCATATTATTGATTGTACTCCCTGTGCTTTACCTTACATCTGTCTCATTGACTATTTTGTAAGTTCCAATGTGTACTTAATCCCTCCTCCTTTTTCACCCACCCTCAATCCCCCTTGCATCTGGCAACCATCAAAATGTTCTCTGTATCTATTTGTTTCTGTCTTGTTTATTTTGTTCTTTAGATGCCACTTATAAGTGAAATCAAATGACATTTGTCTTTCGCTGTCTGACTCACTACACAGCATAATACTCTCTAGGTCCATCCATGTTGTCGCAGATGGCAAGCTTTCATCCTTTCTAACGGCTGAGTAATATTCCATTGTATATATGCACCACCTCTTTATCCATTCATCCATTCAGGGACACCCAGGCTGCCTCCACATCCTGGCCATTGTAAACAATGCTGCAGTGAGTGTATGGACGCACACGTCCCCTCAATGTAGTGTTTTGGGTTTCTTCGGATAAATACCCTGAAGTGGGTTCTTCTTTGTCTCTTGTCACAGCCTTTATTTTAAAGTCTGTTTTGTTTGTTATAAGTATTGCTACCTCAGCTTTTTTTTTTTTTTTCCATTTTCATGAAATCCCTTTACTTTCCATCTGTGTGTGTCTTTTGATCTGAAGTGAGCCTCTGGTAGGCAGCATATGTAAGGGTCTTTTTTTCTGATCCATTCAGCCACCCTGTGTCTTTTGATTGGAACATTTAATCCGTTTACATTTAAAGTAATTGTTGATATGTAGTTATTGCCATTTTATTACTCATATTTTTGATTTGTTGTTGTTGTTGTTTTAAAGAAGTCCTTCCAAGAAGATTCCTTGTAATAGTGATTTGGTGGTGATGAACTCCTTTAGCTTTTTCTTTTCTGGGAAGCTCTTGATCTGTCTTTCTATTCTAAATGATAGCTTTGCTGGGTAGAGTAATCTTGGTTGTTGTTCCTTGCTTTTCATCACGTTGAATATTTTGTGCCAGTCCCTTCTGGTCTGCAAAGTTTCTGTTGAGGAATCAGCTGCTAGTCTTATGGGAGCTCCCTTGTAGGTAACTACCTGCTTTTCTCTTGCTGCTTTTAAGATTCTTTATCTTCAACCTTTGGCATTTTAATTATGATGTGTCTTGGTGTGGACCTCTTTGGGTTCATCTTGTTTGGGACTCTCTGTGCATCCTAGGCTTGAATATCCATTTCCTTTGCCAGGTTAGGGAAATTTTCCATCATTATTTCTTCAAATAGGCTTTCAATTCCTTGCTTTATTATTAGTTTTTTTCTTGTTTTCTTTATTTATATGCATGTATGTATGCATACAATTTTTAAATATTTTAAATTTATATGATTTTTTTCTGTTCCTTTTGAGAATATGTTATAGGCCTCATGTTCCTTTTACCCTAAGCATTCCAGTTTTTTCTAAGAATAAGAACATTCTGCGTAAACAATGAAAATTTCAGAATCATAAACATTAACAGTGATACAATACCATTATCTAATCCATAACTCCTAATCAAATAATTATTCCAATTGTCTCTTTAATGTGTCTTATAGCTGGTTGAAGTCAAGGGTGAAGTTTTTTCAGGGTGAAGTTAAGAATCACTCTTCCCCTTAGTTTTTATATCTCTTTAGTCTCTAATTTGAGATGGGTCTTCAGCCTTTCTTTGTCTTTTATGACATTTTTGGAGAGTACAGTTGATTGATTTATGTCTATCAATTTGGGTTTATTTGATTTTTTTCAAGATTAGCTTCAGTTTATGCATTATTGTCAGGAATATAACATAGTGACGCTGTGTCCTTCTCGGTGCATTAGACCCGGAGGCACATGGTGTCCGTTTGTTTCATTAATGATGTTACGTACCTCAGTAACAGCCAGGCGGAAGAGACGCATGGTGCGAGGTCTGTGGGGCGGCGTGCTGCTCTTCAGTGTGCCTTCTGGCACCCGAGCCCCTCCACACCTCATGTGCTCACCGTCCTTGAATCTCCACTACAGTTTGTTTATTCATTCACCTGTTGATGGATATTTGTGTTGATGAACATAATCGCCAAATGTCATTTTATGGTAATTGTGAATAAAGCTGCTGGAATGGGAATACTGTTCATTTATTTGGTATACGTGAGGAGTGCTGGGAGAGTAGCTCTTTTTCTCTGATTTTGAGAAAATGGAGGCAAGGCAGTGTGGGGCCAATTCAGGTTCCTGGTGCTCGTTCTGTTTCAGCCTTTTGGCAGACTGTCCATGGTACTGGCTGGATTAATCCCAGGTTTGCCGTAATTTTTTTCTGAGTAAGTTTTGCATACCCAGGATATGGAGATTTGCAGGAGCAGATCATTTTTTTATAAGAAAGATTTAGGGGGTTTTCAAAGGAGTTTATGTTTTGAATTGTTAATAGAAAGTACGAGCTAATCAGCCTCTCAAGACTTCTCCTGGGAAGCAATATCAGGGAACACATTCAGGGGAACTGTTAGCCACTGTGCGGGGTTGATGCTGCTTTGGCTGCTCCTTGCTCTTGTTTGTCCGGACAGGACTGACTGACTCAACAGGCTTGCAGCTCCTTCATGTTGACAGTGATCGTGCAGGTCCACAGGCTGCCCAGCTCCTTGACGCTGTGCGGGGTGCAAGAAAATGGTAGATAGAAGAGCCGGGAGGCTCTTTCCCTCTTCTCCCTTGAACATGCACTCTTATGCACATAGTGATACAGGAGGTCCCAAAGAGGAGTTGAGGAAGCCAGGAAAACTAGAAAATATATAGAGAAAAAGAAAAATAACTGTACTAGTAATCAGAGATAAAAGAATTGCTGGCGAGGGCTAATTTAGGTCATAGATTTTAAGAAGATGACAGATTATATCACATTCGTTGTCAAGTACTGGATGCAGTTTATTGAAGAAGGCCAACTTCTTAATATTAATTGCCGAAGAAATATAGGACTTGAATTCACTTATAAGGTATTTTGAATAATGGACAACATCTGAAATGGTGGTTATGTAGAAATATTCTCTCAGCTATTTTGATGTCAACTCTCCTTAAAATTTGAGAGTAGACTTTTGTCTGAGGTCCTTATCCCTAGAACTGGAGTATCCAAAGGAGAGAAAAGGCCAGAGGAGGGAAGTGAGAGCCTTGTCACCTGCTCTGTCAAGGTTGCTTTCAGCATGAAAAAGTTATGCTAATAAGGTGGTCTCAGAACCCACAGAATATTTTGCTCCATTCCTTCAGAAGCACTTTATGCCATTATGCCCACTTTACGTCCTTTTCTGTCTCCTTCCTCAAAGATTCGAGTGCTCCTGTATTTCAGAGATTCTGGGAAGAGGACTAATTCAGAGAAGTAGGGCTAGTTCTCAGAATTTTGAGGCCTGCTAATTCGGCTCTGCCATGTGTTATTGTCATCATCTGTCATGAACTAAATGACGGTCTATCTGTTTATTCCTCCTTTTTGGAGTCTCATCTTCACACCACTCTGAGTTTCTTCTTTTGACCTAATCTCTCTCAGTTCATTTTTTTCCCAAGGTCTTTCTTCTGAGGTCTTTGAAATGTCATGTTTGTGTTAAACTCGCCACGTGTTAAAATGTTCGTCAGCTATTTCCCCATTGTTAAGGTCACTGAAGCCTGCCTTGCCCTGGAAATCTTACATTCCCTTTAGCCCACTGAGCTTACCAGTCAGTGCCTTTTCCTGCACAGTGGTGGGTACGTCAGCGCTAGAATCAGGATTTTCATCCCTTTCCATTCGTGTGCTTGTTCTGTTCCTTTACTAGAGTGACCATTCAGCCTGGTTGGCTCCTATTGTCTCTATATAATTATTAATATCCCTTTCATACACACGTTTTCTGATTTAGAGGATAGATTACATATGCTTACCCTAGCCATTATGCCTCCATCTTTTGTGCAAGATCCCTTTTCCTCCGAAGTTCATGCTGATGATACAACTATCTGTACCCTCATTATCATCAGATGCAGAACCTGGGGTCTCACCCTTTGATTCATTGTCTACTCTCCTCTCTGCCATTATCCTGAGGTGCCCTCAGGGTCCATGTGAATGACCCATCCAATCCTCCCAGGCTCCTGGACCCTCATATACTTCCATCTCTAATTCTACTGGTGCTTTCATTTTTCATCCTATTATTGATATATCTGCTTTTCGACATTATCAGCATCTCAAATTTGTAAACTCTCTTCTATTTTCACTCCTTGCCCATTGTACCTAAATCTCACTTTTACCAGCACTCTCCACTTTGCCCTGTTTCTCTTCCATTCACTGCTGAGAAACTCACAATCCTGCTTCTGCCCTGGACCCTGACTGTGTGTGCGCTCTCTGCCCTAGAACCAGGCGTAAGTTGGAGAATAAAGCCCAGAACCATGCAGCTAGGTTCCACCCCCATCTTGATGGGGGCCTTCTGAACTGCCGTGACTAACTGCAGTGTGGCTTCCTGGAGCAGAACAAGGAGACTGCTGGAAAAGCTGGTGAAATTGGAATAAACTCTGGAGTTCGGTTACTAGTGATGTACTAGCGTTGGTTTCTTAGTTTTGACAAATGTGTTGTGGTTATGTAAGTCGTTTACATTAGGGGATACTGAGGGAACTTTCTATAAATCTATAAGTATTTCTAAATAAAGTTCATTTTTTGAAAAAAGCACACTGTTGTAGATCACAGCAGCTAGCCATTTCTCATTTCTCTTCAAACCTTATCCTGTCATCTCCTGTCATTTACCTACTTATCTGAGAAAATCGAAGCCATCAAATGTGAATTCCCCTCAACCTCCTGTGTCCCCCAACCCCACAAAAATGAGTTTGGAGGCATCCTAAGTCACGTGGATATGACTTGTCACAAGTGGATAGGAATAAAGTCTTTTTCCCCCCCATTTGTTTTCTGAAACCCCATCCATTCTGCCTTCTCAGAGTGTTCACTTCCACCATATTTTTGCTAATTGTTTCTTTACCTTTTGATTCTACTAGTACTTTCCCATTAGGATACTTTTATTTAAAATAAAAATGGAAAATATCTTTCCATTTGACTTCATTTCTCGTCACCGTTTCACAGCTAAGATTCTATGAAGAGTTGACTGTTTCTGGTCTTCCCTCCCTCACCTCCCAACCGCTCCTCATCCCCCGAAACCTGGCTTTGTCTGCTACCACACTTGCGTACACTGCGCTTGTCTAGTCACTGGTGACCTTACTGTGAAGCCAGTGAAGATTTCTCAGTCTTTCTCTTTTTTGACTTCAATATTTGAAACTTTTGAATTCTTCCATTAAACAAAAAAACTACTGGAGCTACTTTCTTGTATACACAAGTTAGAAACTTACTAGGAAATAAGTATCCATAATTCCACCATTCAGAAGTAAAAATACTAACATCTTGGGGCATATCTATATATATCCATTAAGAATGTATTTTAAAATGTATTGAGTATAGGGCCGGCCGAATGGCACAGTGGTTAAGAGCTGGCTTGGGAAGCCAGCGGCCCCGGTTCGGTCCCACATATGAGGGCCAGTGACACTGCCCTCAAAAAAAAAAACACGTATTGAGTATAATGATATTCTCTGTATTTTAGAGCCTGCCTTGGATGCTTCGTTGTTGACCTCTTTTCATGGCCGTGAATATAGTTATCACCACCTCTCCTCTACTGCCGAGTGGGTCTGGATCCCACAGTGTCTGCTGGATTCCTGAGACCCCTCCTTTAGGTCTTGCTGATTCATTCTCCCCTGGCACCCTGAATGGCCTTTCTAAAGTGCAGATTTCATCCTGGACACTTTCTTGCCCAAATCTTTTCATAGCTTTCCACTGACCTTGGGAATAAAATACAAAGACTTCTATGATGTGGCTACTGGTTTCTCAGATCTTCACTTTAATTTTTAGCCTTATTGGACAAATGGATAATCTCCCAGAAGAACTTAGCGCTTTCTCCTTTCTGTTTTTGATAATAGTGAAATTGGAGAAAGCTTGAGTCAGTGAATTTGAGTTGAGGTGAAAGGTTAGGGTTAGCGATATCTAACTACATGGTCTTTCTCCTCCTCCCTGTAATCTGCACAGTGTTTACTGAGGCTTTGTCCCTGGAGCTTGTCCTTGACACTTGCTTTGGGTAGTTTCAGTCAATTTTTATTTGCAATTCTGTAGCTTTATTTCAGAATCTGTGTCTCCTCATCCCGACTCTACACTGAAATTCAAGGTCTATACAGAGTGTATTATAGTTTTTTAGACCCTCTCGTTTCCAAAACCATGTGCCCTTCTACCCAAAATCATATTTATTTTCTCCTTTTTTTCAAGCTTTATATTCAGATTCAAAAGGCACCCTACCCTCAGTATTGAATCCTGTTGATATCATTTCTGCATTCTCTGTTTAGATTTTCCTTTCCTTGGAGCAGGGCCTTGTCTACTTTTGGGAAATATTTTGTGGCGTAAGTTATTTAAATGAATCCTTGGTTTTGTACAGGCCATCATAAGGAAAGGAGGGCAGGCATCCTGGGGGGAAGGGAATGGGATGAGCAGAACCACAGAAGGGAATGGGGAGTAGAAAGCTCTCATTTGGTTTTGCCTTGCCTTTGGAGGTGAGACAGTCATAGTTGAAGAGATATGAGTTGTTGGGTTTATGGGAACCTGAAATACTAGGAGTTTTGACGATACAATTGACCTTTTCTGTTTTGTTTTGCTTTTAGCTGAGCCATCCTGCCACCTGTTGGCAGCTTAGCGGCAGCTCAGCTCGGGCTGGGCCTCCAACTTCTGTTGCTCAGAGCTCAGTTCACACTCTTGAGCGAGCTCTTAACCAACTGAGCCCTTCGGCCGGCCCCACAATTGACTGTTTTTAAAGAGGGATGAGCGTGACTGGAGTGGTGCTTTGGGAAGATTGATCTTTCTGGATGTAAGTAGTTAGTGGCTGAATCAGGGTAGCCAGTTAGATATCTTATTCTAGTAATTCACACATGAGTTAACAAAGGTTTGACTATAATGACAGAATGCAGGAGGAATCTTGAAGGAAGGATTGACCAAATGTGAAACAAAATGATTGGATATGAGGGATAAAGAGGTAGGAGTTTCAGATAACTCAGGACTTTGGAGCCTGGCTGATCAGTCAGCTGTTAAAACAGTGGTACCTTGATTAGCTGTTGATGAGCTAGATATCCAGAAGGAGCAGGTAGCTGGAAATGCTGCTACACAGGTCATGGGGGAAAGAATCAAATATGTAATTCGCAGCAGGGGTGGGGGCAACTTAGAAATTTGTGGGAGAATTTTTCATTGCAAGTGTAACGACACCTCCACTCCCTGCGTGCCGCATTATTCCCCATGATTCAGTAGGCAGAGTTCTCCCCAAAGTGTTGGTAAGAACACCACTGTACATAAAGACAATTCTAAACAGCATTCGTTTCTAGTTAAATAAATCATGGGTTTGCAGAGGGAAGGTAGAAAAGCAGAGAAATGTGAGGTATGGGTACTAGATAGGAAGAAAACGAAGATAGGAAAAACCAATAACAGTGTAGTGCTGGTCATGGAGGATAAAGGAGGAAATAGTTTCAAGAAAAGGCAACCTAGAGAGGAGGACGAGTGTGGTGGGGGCAGGGCACGCAGGCCTGGTTCAGACCCGGACTTGCTGCAAAAATTCAGGGCTGTTTTCCGATGGCCACAAGTCTCCTGGGGGTTTAAGTTGACAGCAGTTAGCTTGGTGGGGTTTAAATGGTGGTGAAGCTTATGCCCATTTTAATACCTCACTCTACATCCTTAGAAAGGACAATAGAGAAATAAGGCCCAGTTTCCATTGTGACTAATTTATAATTCAGAGGCGGCATGTAAGACTATCCCTCCAGTACATATAAATACATTACAACTGGGCTCATTTAAATTGATTTGGAAGGAGCAATCTGGGGTGGGGAATTCAGAATTAGCAAGTACTTTAAGCATTTAAATTAGGTTTCTTCAGCAGTCATAACTCTTATATTTCCTGCTTTAATTCATAAAGGAGAAGGAGCAGAATACCATTCTGATTAATGTAGGTCTCTTTAGTTGATAATTAGTTTGTTATTCTTAGCTTCTTAAGAGTTCTCCAGAAATCTTTATAGTAGGAAGTAATCTTGTGAAAACCTTGTTGTAAGTGGTAGATTCCAAGACCAAGGTATTAAAAAAACTTCGGAGCTTTTAATGTTTGTGCATATGGTAGTTTGGCACTACCAAAAGATTCGCAGGTAGAATGGTAAAGAGAACTAAAACAAGATTTCCTTTTTTTGTGATGAGATCATTTAAGATCCACTCTCAGAAACTTCCAAGTATATAACACAGTATTATTAGCTATAATTACCATGCTGATTGCCAGAACTTGTTAATCTTGTAACTGGAAGTTTATTCCATTTGCCCAATATCTCCCCCATTTCGGCCACTGCCCATCCCTGGTAACCATGACTGTCCTCATTGAGTTTGGCTTTTTAGATTCCACATATAAGTAATATCATACAGTACTTGTCATTGCCTGGCTGACTGACTTACTTCATTTTAAGTTCTGATATCTTAAAATTGCTTTTGAAAGGTTACTCATGAAATTCATTAGCATATTATTTTAACTTGATGGTTCCAGATAATTTTTAAAATAATCATGAGAGTGTTAAGTGCTAAGCAGAAAGTGGGGAGAATTGTGGCAGAAGCTTTGGGATACATAAGCGGGGAGTGAGGTTGGGGTGAGGGATGTGCTTATTTTAAGAATCTTTGATATACCTCATGGTGATGGGACACCTCATGGTGATGGGACAGCTATTACAAGGGAGTAATATAAATTAAAATGGAAATCTATTGCCCTTAATTCACTCCCCATGGCCAAAGAGGAAAATCCTTCATTTGGTTCCCGGTGCCCTGTCTGGTCTGGTCCACCTGTCCCACCAGCTTTATCTCATACCATACCTCCTTTCCCCATCAACATGAAAAGATGGTGAATTGGAATGTAAGGGTGGATTTATTCATTCTACTTTGCCGGCTATATTGTTACAAACAGATTTTCAAATCCCATTCCGGTGACTCTGGTTAAGAGGAGCAAAAGCAAAACATACTCCCTAGCTATACTTTCTGGGCTGGAATTCTGCGTTAAATCTTGACTAACTGTATGGAGATATTTTTCTCTTTAACAGGTTTCTCCACATATAAAAATCTGTTGTTATCATACGGGAAAAAATGGCAGCGGAAACGCAGACACTGAACTTTGGGCCTGAATGGTGAGTTTTCAGAATCTCATCTTTTTGATATAGGATGACTAGTACAGTAAGAAGGTATTTGTATATTTGTGTATGTGTTGGGTGGTTTTTGAGACTGCTTTATGTGCCTAGTTGAACGCAATGTAGCTAGTCTAGGAATAAATTATGTTTTGTTAATGACTACATTTTGTACTTTATTTAAAAAAATTTCTTGGTCTGGTTATGTAATGGTAATGGAATTAAAACTCCCCATATTCCCACTGCCCTACCAAATTATTTACTTGTTTTTTGAGCCTTTGTCTAGGTGCATATACAATTTTATATAATTGTTAACATTTTTATGTGTGTATGTTTTCTGCTACAATATTGTTTTGTGAGTGCTGTTCAAAGATTCATTTGAAAAATAGTTTTATTTGAATTTTATTTTATTGATGGGCTAGGCAGGTGGTCCAGAATTACATTGGCTGTTAACAGTTGCCCATATAGGATTGGGTTAGTATTTACTATAATAACAATTGACCTTTAAGTCTCTTACAGATGTGTTTGGACCCCGAATATGGAATTTTGAGATCCATCACATTGTAGTGTGACTTTTACCCCTTTCTTCTTCTTTTCCCCCCAAAGTTGGTGATTGAAGATCCTCTTGGCAGTAGTGTGAATAATGATAGTTGCTTTTTCCATTCAAGCCTTGTACCAACCCTTATCTATCTTACATAAAGTAGATAAATTAGAATAGTGTCTTAAACATTCTTGGTTGTTCAGGCGATGGTGGCTTGATAAATGATGCAGACCTCCTGTAGTGACTCCCTATCTGAGGAATCTTTGTTAAATGAATCTCTTTCTATATCTAATTCTAAATTTTCTTGGTTCTTATAGCTAGCATTTGGAGACTGAGGAGAAATCACTATTTGAAGTTCTAAGAACTGATGCAACTTCTATACTTGGAGAATTTATTTTGGAAATGTTGACATAAGTAATACTGCACCTATTTTAGTTTTTTTAAAATAATTTTTTATATTTATATTTATAGTTTTAAATTTTTTCTTATTACCAAATCAATACAGGTTTCCAAAAGTAGAATGTTCCTATGAATCCTTTCATGAGCCGAAATGGCATAAAGCAAAGAAGCAATTACCTTAGGGACACATCTTGCTAAGAGATGCACAGAATCAAGCTTTGGCGGCTTGATTGCTGAGATGCTGAGTGTGGTTCCCGGGGAAGGGGCTTGGTGGGGGCCTCCGTGTTGCTGGGGTTGCCGCCCTGCCAAACTGTTCTCGCTATTCGCCTTTTTCTGTAAAAGTAAAAATCCTCTTTGGGTTTCTTTCAGGTAACAAAAATAGGTACTAATGTAGGTTTTTTTGTAAAAGTGAAGTGGTATAAAGGGAGCTTTTGAAAAGTGAGGGATACCTGTGTATGTTTCTAGAAAAATCAGAAATTACAGATAAGACGATATAATCACCGTAATTTCACCATTTGTGAGACCTCTGTAAATAGGTTGGTGTTACCTTTCCAGGTGTTTTTATGTATGCTTATTTGTGTATATGTACATTGATTTTCACAAAAATGGGATCAGAGTGTACATTCAATTTTGTAACATGCTTTCAAAAAATAACCACATGGAAAAATATCTTTATTAATAAATATTTTTTATTATCTTAAATAGTTGCATTGTATGGATGTATCATCATTTAACTAGCCTTCTAGATGTAGCATATATAGGCTATTCTCAGTTTTTCATTGTTATAAAAATATTTTTGATGAACATTCTTGTTAGCTAAATCTATTCACATCTTACAAACTTACTAACAGAGCCTACTTTGTCAACCGTTTGTGTGCTGCTCTTCTGCCTTTATCTGGAATTTGTAACTGTTTCTCTTTTGTATTTACATTCTCATATCTCTTTCTTTCTAAAAACATGATAAAAATTGTCATCTAATTTAAGGAGGTTTTTTTTCCTCCCAATATGTCTCTATTAAGGGGTAACAAAAAGACTCCAGAAATTTAGGCAAAACAATGGAAAAAAACTCCTGGTCATGTTCTAGACTCAGTACATATTCACATTGATGCTCTACATCACGGGTTGGCCTATGTGACTGTAAATAAAGTTTTTGTAAGCAAAGTTTTATTGGAACACAGCCACACTCAATCGTTTCCATATATTTTTTTTAAGGTTTTATTGGGGAATTGGGGAAGGGGAACAGCCAAGTTGTTGTTCTTCAATCTTCTTTCTGGAGGGCGCGAGTCTCCATCTGGCTGCCTGTAGCTCGTGGCCTCTAAGCTCAAGGTGCTGTGTTCAATCTTAGTTGCGGGTGGGCGTAGCCACCATCCCATGCGGGAGTCGAACCCTGCAGCCTTGTTGTTAAGAGGGCACTCCCAAGCCGCTGAGCCATCTGGGTAGCAGCTCTGCTCAGGATGCTGAGTTTAGTCTTAGTTGCGGGTGGGCGTAGCCCACCATCGAACAGGCAATCTTGTTATACCAGCTGAGCTATCCTGCCACCTGTTGGCAGCTCAGTGACAGCTCAGCTCGGCGCAGCATTCACTGGCCCATGTGGGAATCGAATTGGTGGCCCTGTTACTCAGAGCTCGTGCCCTAATCCAGCTCAACCAACTGAGCCACTCGGCAGTCCCTGTCTCCATATTTGGCTGCTTTCACACTGCAGTAGCAAGGTTTAGTGGTTAAAACAAAGGCCATCTGGCTCAAAAAGCTCCAGTATTTTTTCCCTAGCCCCTTACAGGAAAAAGTTTGCTGGCTCTTGCCCTAAAACATGGATTTCCAGAGGCATTTCGGTGTGTCACTGGCCCAGTCTATCAATAGCATCTTACACATCCATTTCGTTGGTACTCTCAAGTTTTGTTTGATGGTATTTTGTTTGAATAGCCTAGTGTTGTTTTTTTACAAAATTTGAATTGAGGTAACTTACCTAGAGGACAGTTAATAGTGCCATGCTGGAACAGTAGCTTTACCTAATGGTTACCTCTGGTACCCTGCAGGCATCAGAACTCAGGAGCCTTCCCCTGGCCAGCTGAAATGCTGGGAGTCTGAGGAGTGGAGGTTTATGTAGGCACACTGTCTTCTTTGTACTGTCTTATCAAAATTCTTCTGGCAAAGGGAATATATGAGACCCTTCAGTAACTCGGGTAACGCTGAGCTAGAAAGCTGCTGTGTTTTTCTGCATATTATATTCCATTCATTGTGAAGCTCGGGGTGAGGAGCTGTGTCCCAAGTACTTGAAAATCAAAGTTTAGAGGGATTACATTGAGTCAGCGTGTAGCTCGGAACCATACAGAAACATTTATGATACCACATTCTGTTTACCAATATCATCTTTTTTACAATGAGGTAAAACAGTGTTCAATAAGAGATGGATAAAATGAGATGTATTTATTTATACTTGGGATAGTAGTGAAGATGGGAGAGCGTTGAAAATTGTGGTAGGGACAGACCATGAATGACGATGAGCATGGACTTCCTAATTTTTTAAGGTCCGTGGACTCATTAGGTCTTAGCTTATCTCTATATTTAGAATAAATAAATGTATTACGTAATCACCAAAGCGATTTAAAGGATGCGATAGATTTAATGGAGAAGTAAATCATTTCCAGGTATGAAACAGAAGTCACTTTACGTCTTTACTCAAATTGGTACCACCTTAGACCTTTCCTGACCGTCTTTGTAACACTTCCTCCCTATCTCCCTTCCTTGTTTAAATTTTCCTCCATGGTCTATATCAGATTATAACATACCAGATATTTTACTGTTGTTTTCTGTATTATTTATACCTCATCCTCCACCTCCCACTAGACTATGCGCTCCGTTGACGGCAGGCACTTGGGTCTCAGTTTTTGTACAGTTTGTTCACTGCTGTATATCCAGTTTCCTAGACGTAGGAGGTACTCAATAAGTATCTGTGAAATGAATGAATGAATTATTGGAGAGTGAGTTTGTTTTTAATGTTTTGCTATTGTAAATACGTATGTACACACATCCTTGAGCAGTTTTGTTTGTATTGCTGATACTTTGGATTAATTTTTTGGAAGTGGAATTACTAAAAGTTTTCATTTTTAAGGCTTTTGTGTGATATATGGACATATTGACCTCCCAAAGGATTGTATGAATTTAATTCCCATCCCTTGCCTGTTTACTTCACCCTTGACAAAACATTAAGTACTACCTTAAGAAAAACTTTTTTGAATTCTAAATCTGGTACATTTAGGCTTCTAAGAATTTTTTGTTTTTAGTCCCAATAACAAAATAATTAACGCTCATTCCAGAAAACCTTGACTGTTTCTTAGCTTTTTCTCCCACTAGCCAATTAGTTCCGTGAAGGCTGGGCAGGTGCTCGTGTCTGGCTAAGTCCTGAGGATCTGGAGCTCTCTCCTTTTCCCTACTGCTCTCTTTCCATGTATTCTTGCTTCTTCCAGACAGCCCCACCCGCACCGCCCACCTCCTACCCCCTACCCCCTCCAGTTGAAAGGACAATAAAAGTATTCCCGAGAGCAGAAAGTTCAAGGGGGCAAGAAATTGCAGGTTTCAGAGAGGAACTCTCAAACTTTTGCTTTTACTGTAACATGAAGTGTGGGAAAGATGAGCTTGGAGGCAGCCTTTCTATGTTAAGAAGTTTTGGGTTTTATTTGATCATTGTATGCCAGGGAAGAATTGTTAAGCAGGGAGCTTTTCATTCAGATTTGCATTTGAAATAAACAACTTGTGATAGTCTGGAGAGTGGAGGTTAGATTGTTTAGGATGGTGTTGCAGCAGTCCAGGTAAAAATGAAAGTGTGAATGATAACAGTTTAGTTAATCGCAGAATGGCTCGAGAGATTGAGGATGTGAAGCTGGTGGGACGTGGTTATTGGGTATGGGAGAAGTTAGAAGGTGAGGAGTGAAGGATGAACCCTGGACTGATCCAGTGGCTGAGTAGATGGTGGTGTCCTTACCTGCCTTTGGGAACACAGGTGATGAAGGGGGTTGGGATGAATAAACTGAATAGGGTTTTGGGCATGTTAAACCTGAGGGTTATTTGTGGTTGTGTGTCAAAGTCTTACTCTAGGAGAGAGATCAGAGCCACAAGTGAGAATCACGAGCTTATACAAATTGTCCGTTGACTGCCACACCGTCATACCTCTACACTGACATTGTAAATTGCTTTTATGAGCTGAAGTTTGGATTTTAGACAACAAGTGAAGGTTTTGGGGTATCATGGAGTTTTAGAAGACCCTGCTGCTGCTACCTGTCAGTAGTAGGGCTGGGCCTCCTGTGTTTGACAGATCTCAGTATGGCCAGGAAGATCAAGGTAATAAGGGCAGAAACATTTCCCTTCCATTTAGTGTCGAGGTTACCTATGAACTTTGCTAGAGCAGTGGAATGGTAGGGGAGAAGCTAGGTTGCTTTGGGTTTTGAAGTGACTGGGGAAGTGAGGATGCGGAGATGTTTCTGAAATAAACAGGAAAGATCAGCAGTGGTGCATAGCTAGAGGAGTGCTGCATTAGAGGTGTTGCAAACAACCACTGTTGGATGTGTTTAGAGACTGAGGGGAAAGCAAGTAGGGAGGAATTGAATTTCTAGAAGAGAGGGTTGTAGGAGGGTTTTTAGAGAAGGATATTACCCAAATCTATTTTCGTTTTTCCATATAGCTCTAGGTGAAGAGAGTCTTGGAGTAGGGTTTGTTGATTATTGAGTAGAGCACAACGATTATCCTGCTTCAGGCTGCCATATTTGATTTTGAATTCCTCTCAGCTTGCCTTCTTGTCCTCTTTACAGTACCCGGAGGGCTCTCCTGAGAATGCACTGTGGTTACTCTTAATAGGCTTGGTGCATATAAGGAGTTCCGTCCTGGACATCGGAAAGCCTCTGGTGGGGTGGGGGTGGGGCGGATGGTGCATTGGAAGGAAACGGGACAGTGCGTGGATTTGGGGTTTCTTTTGTTTTTTTTTTGAGGGCAGTGTCACTGGCCCTCACATGTGGGACTGAACCGGGGCCGCTGGCTTCCCAAGCTAGCGCTTAACCACAGCGCCGCTCGGCCGGCCTGAGTGCCTGGATTTGAAACCTTGTGAGGAGCAGATGAAGAAATTAGGGATGTTGGGCCAGGAGAAGAGTTGGGTGAGATGGGTGACTGTTTGCCAACACTGGAGTGATTTTCACTTAAACAGTGCTTAGATGTGCCCTCTAATGGTAGAACAATTGAGTATATTGACTCAGTATAAGAAAGATTTTAAAATAATTTCTAATAAAAAATGTATATTTTAAAATTAATATTCAGTAGGATAAACTTTGGCTACTTTAGATGAAATTTGGAGACATTGTTGGAAAGATCTTGATCTTTTTTCTTGAGGGCAGTGTCACTGGCCCTCATATGTGGGACCTGAACTGGGGCCGCTGGCTTCCCAAGCCAGCACTTAACCACTGTGCCACTCGGCCGGCCCAAGATCTTGGTTTTTTTAATCATAAAAACCTGGGTTTGAATCTTTGTTTCACTGCCTATGGGTGTGGGCAAGTTGTTTAACCCCTTGTCTTCATTTTTCTTATTGTTATGTTGGGGTTCTTGTGAAGCTCAAAAGAAATTAAATGAGCTAATGTGTGTGTAAAAATCCCAGCCTCACTTCTCAGTGGATATGCTAGTTTTTGAGGAACAAGCCAACTTTACATGAATTTGATGGAAAGCCGTTTCCTGGAAGCTCTTTAGCAGTGTTTAGATCACTCCTTTGTGGGCATGTTGTTTCTTTACCTGGTTGTTAAACCTGTCTCATAGGAGTTGGACTGACTGACCTCTAAGTCAAAGGATAATTGGAAGGAAAACAAAAGACCAACCCAGTAGCAATGAGCATGCCTAGAACTCAGACTGTGGTCTTAATATATAGTAAAGAGAATCCGGATCCCTGAAGAAATGGTTGATTCTAGGTCTGAGGCAAGAAATCATACAAGTGGAGTCTGGGACATTTGGACGTACCAGATAGAAAAGAAGAGAGGGTTGTGTCAAAGGCACTCAGGGACTCAGGAGCCAACAGAAGTCTTTTACTGGTCAAAGATGAGACAATTTGAATATTATTAAGAATAATTACAGTGAATTGAAATACGTTAATAAAAAAGAATTTTTTAACCATCGGAGGATGCTAGTGAATCAGGTAATTATTTTGAAAACAAATAAGAATCAAGGCTTTTTCCTTCCTTTCTTATATGAGCTATAGTGAGTAATGATACCAAGTAGTATAAGAGGGAAGTTTCCCTTACTTTCTCTAAATAAAAAAGGAATGATAGAATAAAGTCACTTTGTAAAGTTAGTGTGAAGTTAGAAACCTAAGTATTGGCCGTCAGGGATACTAGCCTCACAGACCCATCCGGGCAGAATGTGCTCCTGTTGGAGTAACACCCTACCACCTGGAAGTGGTCTTTTATGAAACCTGATCAGACCTCTACGTGCAGTGACTGATTTCCATGAAATGCAGAGAACAGAAGTGTGTTAAACTATAGCACAGGTATAAAATCAGCGCAATCCAGACTTCAAAAGAAATCCTTATCTTTTTTAGAGATAACATTTTGAAATATTTACAGATGAAATGATAACTTTGAAGATTTCCTCAAAAAAATCTGAAAAATAATTTCCTTCAAAAAATTTGAAAGCCAAAGATTGCCTTCAACATATTTATCGAAGGAGTATTACATGGGGCAGTAGAAGGGACAGGGAGTGGCCATGGATTGTTGGTTTGGGGCTGGGTGGTTGGTATGTGGGCGTTCCTTATATTCTTGGTACTTTTGAATATGTTCAAAATTGTCCATCATCTAATGTTTAATGGTTAAAAAAATAAGTGGAAAAAGAAGATTGCAACATTGAAAAAAAATATAGTTCACTTTACTAATACATATTCCGTCCTTTTTTTTTTTTTTGGTGTTTCTACCTATGTGTACTATACTTTTTTATATTTATGCATACATTTTTCTACCATTTTTCAATAATATGCAAGTATTTACTATGGTTGGCCTTCATATTTTTAAATATGTAATTAGTAGATTATTCCTTTTTTACTTTTGTGAATAAAGCTTAGCAATTCTGGGGATTTTTTTTTTTTTTTTAAAGCTTTTGTTGAATTTTTCTTTAGGCTAAAGAATTGAATTAAAGTACCTTGGTCCCTTTGCCCTTGGTATCTACTACTTTATAGAACTCTGGGCAGCCCCTAGGAATCAGCTACCCCGAGAACTCTGGGCAGCCCCCAGGAATCAGCTACCCCGAGAACTCTGGGCAGCTCCTAGGAATCAGCTGCCCCAACAACTAGTTTTCCCACTTGCTGTTTGACATGGTGTTGCAATAGCATTTTTCTCTTGCCTTTTTTTTTTGCTAAGGTGTTCCCCCTCTCCTGTTGTTGTTTTTAACAAAAACATTTCATAAAATTAAAATGACCTTTCCCCAGTTCCATTTCTCAGAGACAGCTGCTATTATGAGCGCGAAGTGTAGTTTTATTTTTTTCTTCTTAACAGTAAATGTAGCTTCTATATGTTTTTCTCCTTGTACTTCACTCTTCACTGCATTTTCAAATTCTCTACACTTATCATTAATTGCTTTCATTAAAAATGAATTACGAAATATTTCAGGCATATAAAAGTATAAATTGTAACAAACCTCCATGTACTCAGCACTAAGGTGGAAAAATAAAACATTGCAGGTATAATTAAAGCACCCTTTATACTCTCCATCCCTTTGCAGATAGAACGTTATCTTGAATGTTGTATTTGTCAGTTCATGTTTGTTTCTGTGCTTTTGTTATGTTCTTGTTATGTGTTCTTAAGCAGTATAAACCTATTTGTAAGTTGATATGAATTATATATATTATTTATTTATTTATTTTTAGCTGAGCCATCCTGCCACCTGTTGGCAGCTCAATGGCAGCTCCGCTCGGGCTGGGCATCGAGCTGCTGTTGCTCAGAGCTCAGCTCGCACTCTTGAGCAAGCTCTTAACCAACTGAGCCACTCGGCCGTCCCTTTGAATTATATATAAAAGTCATCTTTTTGTAAGCTGTAAGCCTTTTCTTTTGTGTAGCATACTTTGTTATATATTTTAACTATTAGCACACCATTCTTTGAAGTGGTTGTTCTAATTTATAACCCCACAAATACTATTGGAGAATTTCCATTGTTTTACATCCTTACCAACAAGTGGTATTGTCAGATTTATTAATTTTTATTAATCTAATGGGTGTAAGGTGACATCTCACTTTTGTTTCAATCATACGTTACTTTTATAGTTTGGAGAAAAGGGTCCCCTCCACGTCTCCCAACTTTCCCAGGGACATGCCACAATACCTTTTAGTTAAGGATTTGCCAAATGGTTGTCTAGTTATTTCTCAGTGAACTGCTCTTTTAAGGTCTTGGATGCTTTGACATAATGGGATTTCTTTCTGTTCTTTTCAAGAACGAAAATGAAAAATTTTATATAAAAATAAAAGCGTTCATAGTTCCAGAATATTTGGCAGTTCATTTTTATTCGTTCTTTGTCTCTCGTCTCTTAGGCTCCGAGCTCTGTCCAGTGGTGGGAGCATCACGTCCCCTCCTCTTTCTCCAGCATTGCCGAAGTATAAGTTAGCAGACTATCGTTATGGCAGAGAAGAAATGTTAGCACTTTTCCTTAAAGACAACAAGGTAAAAAAGTTGGAAAGAGTTCAGAATTCTGAGTGAGTTTCGGAGTATGTACAGTGATATACTGAAGACATGAAATACCCATGGTTTTTCTCTCTACCTTACCTTTTTTCTGCTTTGAAACCTGCAGTAGTTAACAGAGGCTCTTTCTTCTAAGTGTAATGCACTCCATTTTTTAGAGAAGACCTAAGATTTCATTATAGGAGTAGAAAGCTTCCTGGAAACAAGAATAATAGTCAGCACCTAGTGCTTTGTCTAATTAGCTTCTCCTGGCCTTTCTTTCATGTCTATTTCTAGCCTAGTTTGATGGCTGAGAAAGGAAAAATGTCTCCCTTTATTGCACCTCTTCTTTCCAGTTAGAAGTTAGGAGTGAGAAGAGGGATTGTTTCTCTTGTTCTTTTCCTTTTTGAATTAAAGATAAAATTTTTAATGGAGAGAAAGTCTTAAAATGTGATGCCACATTTGTATCACTTACAAATGATCGAAACACAAGCAGTGTGATGTACACTTTTATTATCCAACTAGTGAGAAATGGTATTTTCTATTTTTAAAACATACTTGGCTTTTAATTTTTTCAGTGGATTGAGAATCTCCCAATTTTAATGATGGTTGCTAAGGACAGAGAGAGTTGCTTATAAAATTCTCCTTGCTATCCTGTTTTTTGAGTTAAATGTAGAGATTTTGACTCTTCCACTGTGCACTCTGGAATACCAGAGTTAGTGCTATATCATATCTGATGGGAAGATGGGGGTGGGTGACTGGGGTTTGTAATATTTGACCCCTCAGGATGTGTACGTACCACCCAAATTAATTGTGTCTGAATAAACTTGAATCCATGTTTATAATAATTAGAAACAGATAAACGGAAGAGTGATTTCTTTTGTTTTACCTTCTTGAATTGGAGAGATGGCGTTAATCTCCTGGCTGTGTGTTTGGTCCACCAGATACCTTCAGACCTCCTGGATAAGGAGTTCCTGCCCATCCTCCAGGAGGAGCCCCTGCCGCCCTTGGCTCTTGTGCCCTTCACAGAAGAAGAACAGGTCTGTGCCTCGCTGTGAGCCTTGCTCCTCCCCACCAGGCAGGAAAAGAGCAAGTTACTGCTTAGGCCCTAAGGAGCATCCTGTGTCGCCCCCGGTCTGCTTCCTTCTTTCTTGGTGTGTGGATGCCTCTCTTAGGTGACTTGATTCTGCCTTAGATCTGAAGCAGCTGAGTATTCTGTAGCGATAAGGAAATGTTTCTAGACCCTTCGGGACAATGGCAACCATCCCTTAAAGCTCATTTGAGTAGAGAGAAAGAGTTGTTTTGTTTTTTTTTTGCGGGGGGAGGGCCTTCTTATCAGAAAAATAGTTTTTCAGAAGTAATTGGCAACCTGAATTTTCACCAGTACATTCTACCATTGAAGGACAATGTAGATAGATCTCCAGCTTAAAATGTGCTTAAAAATGCTCTGTCACCAATTTTTAAAATGATATGAGAAAATCAGACTTTTAGGTTGAAAAGTAGAAGATTTTGTGTTATTCTGGTATAGTATACTATGTCCAAAGATAAATGGAAGAGGTTCCAATTTTAAGGGACTCATGGTGATTGCAGTGAAATGGAGAAACCAGAGTTTTGTTGGAATGCTGGGACGCCACTTTATTTATTTATTTTTATGTATTTATTTATTTTTTGAGGGCAGTGTCACTGGCCCTCATATGTGGGACCCGAACTGGGGTCGCTGGCTTCCCAAGCAAGTGCTTAACCACTGCGCCACTCAGCCAGCCCCTGGGATGCCACTTTAAATGAAGAACCATTGCTTTTTAAAAAAACACACCTTTGGTGAAACAATTCACATGCCACAAAATTCATCCTTTTAAACTAGACAATTTAGTGGTTTTTAGTGTATTCACAGAGTTGTATAACCATCACCACTACCTAATTCCAGAACATTTCATTATTGCTTTTGTGACAACCCTGCATGTTTCCTCTGTACTCTTGCCATACTTTACATAGGAGGTCACTCTATTACAAAAGAAAAAGCTTATTAACAGAACTCTATTACAACTGTATTAAGTTCTAGGAAAGGTGAAGTTAATCGGTGGTGATTTTCAGCACCATATGTTCATAAGCAATTTTTGTTTATGGTTTTCTTCTAGTTCCATCTTTATTCATGAAACCCAATATCATCTAGGGTCACCAGATATTTTCATTGATCAAAAGGTGTTTATTTCTGTAAAGAGTATGCAGGAAAGAGAGTCCTGTCTACTGATTGCTGAAAGTTCCTTTTCAAAAAAATTGACATCTGGCTATATTTTGGTTTAATTTTTCTTAAAAATATTTTTATTATGAAGTATTTCAAATAGACAACTATAGAGCATATTATTAACAAACACCAGTGTATTTATAATTCACATGTTAAATCTTAAAATTATGACATATTTGTGTCTGTCTTAAGAAATAAAATTTCTCAGATAATTGAAATTGCTTGGATGTATCCCTCCATTCCTTCCCATAGATTACTGTGAATTGGGTTACTTTTCTCATTCGTGATTTATGTATGTATGTATGTATGTATGTATGTATGTATGTCTCATTCATGTTTTAATGTTTTCATTACGTATTTGTGTATTCATAAGCCATAAAAGTTTTATTTTGTAGGGTTATAAATTTTATATTGAAGATAGCATACTGCAGTTTTTATTCTTCAGCTTGGTTTTTTCTTTCAATAATGAATTTTCGATTTGTGTTGATACAACATAGCTTTAATTCATCTCTGCTGTGTAGTATTCCATATGTGAGAAAATCTGTTTTTAATTTCTGGTTGGATATTTAGATTGTTTTGAATTTTTGTTATTATAAATTGTGCTGCAGTAAGCATTCTTACAACGTGTTGTAAAAATGGAATTGCTGGGTTTTGGTTCTTTGCGTTTTTTAAAAACTTTTACTGGGATTTGCCACATTAATTTCTGTAGTGATATAAGCCATTTGCACACTTGCCAGCAGTGTGTGAGAGGTCTCATTTTTGTGTAACCCTCCATTTTGGTTTTTAAATTTTTGCCAAAATGATGGCTCTGATAGTAGTTGTTTTTAATTTGTATTTTACGAGTTGCTAATGAATTTGCGCATCTTTTCATATGGTTGTGGGCCAGTAAGGTTTTTGATTTGTCTGTGTCCTTTCCCCATTTTTCTATTGGACTGCTTGTCTTTTGTGTTGATTTTTACAATTTTATTTATTTATTTATTTATTTATTTATTTATTTATTTATTTATTTTTGTTTAGCTGAGCCATCCTGCCACCTGTTGGCAGCTCAACAGCAACTCAGCTCGGGCTGGCATCGAACCACCATTGCTCAGAGCTCAGCTCGCACTCTTGAGCGAGCTCTTAACCAACTGAACCACTCGGCCGGCCCGATTTTACAATTTCTTTATATATTCTTTAAAATACATAAAATACTTACCTTTTATTATAAAAGGTACTCATATTCATTGTAGAAAATACAGAAAGGTATAAAGAGGAAAATCTGACTCGTAAACTCACCATGTAGAGATAATTGCCTGTTAACATTTATTGGGTTGTCAGAAAAGTCCTGACGCATTTTTGCAACGAATAGTATGTTAAAAAAAAAACAACCCAATATAGCCAGAACCCAACAGCATATTAAAATGATAATACACCATGACCAAATAGGATTTAGCCCCAGAATACAAGGGTGGTGCAAAATAAGAAAATTAAAAAAACACTTAATCATCCCAATTGACGCAGAAAAAGTACTTGACAAAATTCAACACCCTTTCATGATAAAACCCTCAGTGAACTAGGAATAAAAGGGAACTTCATCAGTATGATTAAGGGCATTTAGGAAAAATCCACAGCTAACATCATACAGCCAGTGTCACTTAATGATGGGGATACGTTCTGAGAAATGTGTAGTTAGGTGATTTTGTCATCATACGAACATCATAGAGGGCACTTACACAAACCTAGGTGGTACAGCCCACTACACACCTGGGCTGTATGATATAGCCTATTGCTCCCTGGGCTACGGACCTATGCAGCTTGTAACGCAATGGTTAAATATTTGTGTATGTAACATAGAGAAGGTACAGTAAAAACACATAAACCAGTTGGTCATTTACTATTATCAAGTGTTATGTACTGTACATCATTGTATGTAGTAGACTTTTATCTGACGGGCCATATAGTAGGTTTGTGTACACCAGCATCACCACAAACACGTGAGTAATGTATTGCACTATGACATTACAATGGCTAGGATGTCACTAGGCGATAGGAATTTATCAGTTGCATTATAATCTTGTGGGACCACTGTGTGTGTGATGCGTTGTTGACTGAAATGTGCATGACTGCACATATTGGTGAAAGACTGAAAGCTTTCCCCTAAGATTGGGAACAAGACAAGGATGCCCACTTTCATTACCGATATTCAACATTGTGTTGGAAGTTCTGAGCAGAGCAGTTAGGTGAGAAAAAAAGTAAAGGCATCCAAACCGAAAGGGAAGAAGTAAAACTATCTGTTCGCAGATGACATGGTCCTACATATAGAAAATCCTAAAGAATCCACAAGAAAACCGTTAGCACTAATAAATGTAGAGTAGTTGTAGAGTACAGGATCAACACACAAATCAGTTGTATTCATATACACTAGCAGTGGACAGTTTGCAAAGGAAATTAAGAAGACAATTCCATTTACAGTGGCATCAAAAACAATAAAATATGCGTACATAGGAATAAATTTAACCAAGGAGATGTAATACTTTTACACTAAAAACTACTAAGCATTGTTGAAAAATTAAAGAAGACCTAAATAAATGGAAGGGCACCAGTTTTCATTAAGTCTTGGAAGATTTAATATTGTTAATTGATCGATTGGCAGCTCAATTCCCATCAAAATCCCAATGGCTTTTGGGTAGAAATTGGACAAGCTGATTCTAAAATTTATATGGAATTGCAAGGGACCCCAAATAGTCAAAACAATTTTGAAAAAGAAAAAGTGGGAGGACTTACTTTCTGATTTCAGAACTTTCTACAAAGCTACAGTAATCAAAACTGTGGCATAAGTATAGACATATAGATTAGTGGACTAGAAATGAAAGTACAGAAGGAAAATCAAATTGATACATACTGCAAAATTGCTTGTAAGAACTTTGCATAAGGATATCTCTTTTGTTTCACTGTTGCCATAACTATAGCATTTTACCACTACTTTTGCCATGTTCAGTAATTTTATTTTTTCAAATGTATTTTTTGAATAAGTAATACATCACGTGGTTTAAAAATCAAAATTTACAAAATAGTATATAATAGAAAATCTCTCTCATGCCATTCCCCCAGCCTCCTTTCACCCTTTCCCAAAGACAGCCAGCTTAACAGTTTCTTGTTTTAGTTTTCCAAGTAGATATTAAATATATCTCCCCCTTTTTGTACAAGTGATGGTATACACTAAGCATTCTTCTGTATTTCCAACTTTGAGGGTGTTTATTGAAAATATTTTCTGTAAATTTTGAAGAAGTGTTGTTCCATTCATAGGTTACGTTTCTCCAGTGCAGTGCAGAGTTTTCAAATGTTTGTATTTATTTTCTTTTAATTTGTTTTTGTCTTTGCCAATTTGTGTTTTGGATACTAACCTTTTTTTTGTTGGTTTATGCTATTTATATGAGCTGAACCTAACCTGTTTTCCAAATTCTAAATTGCATTTAATTTCATTTATGATTTTTTTTAAAATACAGAAGCTAATTTTTATATAGCTCAGCGTGCCAGTTTTAATCTTTCGTGATTATTCTTCCAAAATATTTAACTGTTTATGCATATATTTGATAATTTACTGTTATTTTTCCTTAAATGATTTCTTAGGTTCTTTAGAGACTAAATGGGTCAGAAAAGCTTTTTAATAAGTTGTGAAGAGGACTTGCTACTAGTTACCAAAACATGATAGGTTTAATTAACAGATGAGTAATTGAATCATTTAGAAACATCCATAACATTTCTAAGAAATTAATATTTAGTAAGTGGCTATACAAATCATTTGGATAATCAAAGATTATTTAATAGATGCTGCTAGTGACTGTAGTTAACGATTTGAATAATAAAGTTAGGTATGCAATACTCCTGCACACCAAAACTAGGTCTAGAATGTCTAAAGGAGCAAATTTTCATTTTGTTTTTATAATGGAGAAGTTTGTCTTAAGGTATTAAGTATGGATGCTGTAATTACAGGGGCGTAAGGTAAGGGCTGGGAAGTTTTAGGCCATAACAGATCATCATGGCCCATTCTCAGAAGCATTTAAAATGCATCATTTAGGATTTTCTGACACTTATTTGGTAGCCTTTTGTTATTTATGAAATATAGAGTAGGACAGTGCTTAAAGGTGGCAAAGGATTTATTAACATTTTGATGTTTGTCCTTTGGATGGTCAGGCACCCCTTCAGGAATTTAGATCTTTGTAGACTAGAGTTTTCCATACTTCTTCACCCCTTACATCTGTGGGGGAGGTGAATACTTCTAATAACCTAAAGTAGCTTCTTGCTACATGTCTTGGGTTTCCTGAAGTTATCTGAAATACATATTTTATCTTTAAAAAGAAAGTTAATTTTGTTCTCTCCCTCTCTCTCTCTCTCTCTCTCTCTCTCTATATATATATATATATATATATATATATATATATACAAATAAAATATAACTAGGGAAAAAAGTTTTCTTAGAACAACATTGATGCTCAAAGACCTTCCAGTTGCTCTTTTGGTTTGGCCTTCCTTTGACTATATATCAGTTTGAGAAACGTGATTCTATACACCTATAATTTAGGTGCCTGCTACCAGATTGGTGTATTTTATTTATTTGCCAACAAAGAAAATTACTTCATGTATGTGTTCTTGAATAGATAATATATGTATGTACATAAAAAATTCAAAAGAACATAATGAAAAGCAAGTCTGTGAGTCTTCAAACTCTTTAACTGCCTATGTTTCTTCCTTTGGAGTAACCAGTTTCCATTTTCTTGTGTTCCCTTCCAAGGGTATTTAACCAGTTGATCCATGTATAACTCCTGACTCTTCAAAAACTTTACTAATAGCCCACTTACGGTTGACCGGGAGACTTACCAATAACATCAACAGTTGATTAAGACATATGTATATGTATTATGTACTATATTCTTACTATAAAGTAAGCTAGAGGAAAGAAAATGTTACTAAGAAAATCATAAGGAAGAGAAAATACATTTACAGTATTTACTGAAAAAAATCCACGTATTAGTGAATCTGCGCAATTCAGACTGTGTTGTTTTAAAGGTCAAACGTGTATCGATTCCTTTAAACACATATACACATAAACGGGAGTGTGCTGTGTGCACAGCTCTGCACTTCACTGTGTTCACCTAAGCATCTATTTGGGAGATAATGGAAAATACTTAGCTTTTAATATGTGTCAGGTGCTGTTCTGAGCAGTTGTGTAACGTGTTCAGCATCTGCAACGTCCCAGGAAGTGGATACAAATATTATTCCTACTCACCCTATAGAGATGAGGAAAATGAGGCACAGAGAAGCTGAGTAGAGGAGCCGGAATTCAGTCTGAAGGCAGTCTGGCTTCTCCATGCTTCTAACTACAACTGTGCTTTCTATCTTTGTATGTTAGATTGACCATATGAAATTGCAGTTTTTGTGGAACAAAACTGGTTGAATATCAGCAATTTCATATTGTTCAACCTAATAAAGTTGCCTTATTTCTTAAAACAATTGCATTGAATTCCATGTGTAGATGACCATGATTTTTTAGTTAGTTCCTATTGGGTAATAAGCAGGTTTCCATTTTTGCTTTTACAAAAATACAGCAAGGCAGTTAAAGATCTTTCTGCTTATGTTATTTTTCATAAATACAGGAAGAGAAATTGTTGTGTGAAAGGTCACAGACATTTAAATGTACTTTGAAAAATTGCCTTCCTGTGATTATACCAGCTTGCACTTTCTGCCGCAATGTGTGAGGATATACGTAAGCATATGAGTGTTTCCTGCGCCCCCTCCAGGTGGGTGCGTTTGAGTTTTATCCATGTGATAGTTTGGTAGTGAAGTGTTCAGCTGTGTGGGATGATGGCCTATATAATGCAGTTAGCGCCGATCTCTGTTTTGTTAGTATTAGAATATATTAATTTAGATGTTTGAGACTTCATAGTCTTGCTTAATTTGGGTCCCCAGAGGCATTATTCAATAACTCTTACTGGTTACTCTGTGCTGAAAGGTAAGTTCATGCATTGTTTCAACCAGCTATTTTTTAAAGTTAACTTTTATTAAAATATAGTTTGAAATAAGTGTTTTCGAGTTTGGTGTTGTCCTCTAATTTTTAGCTCGATTATATCTTAAGTCTTCAGGGTTGATGTTACATGATTATATGATTATATATCTGTCAAATTCAAAGGAAAAAAATCCTACATTGATAAGTTGCTAAAATTTACCTGAACAAATTGTATTGAATACAATTCTGAAAAAGACAAGTAATGACACAGGTAATGAGAAAGTGACCTATATATTTAAACAAGAAATTCAATAATTAAAGTAGAAGTTTTCAACCAATTATATGTGATTTCTTCAAAAGAGATATAGACATCACATTTCAATTTGATTTTGAATCAAAACAGCAAATTGACTTCACAGTGGAAAACAATTTGCACTTAAAATATTAGTTGAAAAAAAATTTTTTAATCCAATTTTTTTTTTTTTTTTTTTAGCTGAGCCATCCTGCCACCTGTTGGCAGCTTCGCAGCAGCCCAGCTCAGGCTGGGGATCGAACTGCTGTTGCTCAGAGCTCAGCTCACACTCTTGAGCGAGCTCTATTACCAACTGAGCCACTCGGCCTGCCCTCAATCCAATTCTTAAGTCTCTCTTCCTGCCCTACTCCCAGGAGATTCCCTTGGCTGAAGCCTTGCCCAGGTTGCATTTTCCTCATTGCACCACACCTGTGCACTTTGCATAAATGTGTTAGCTTCTAGGTGTATAGGAAGTATGTAGGTAAGGATATATTCCAACATTTTGAGTTTAAAACTCTTGTGAAATTCTACTTCCAGCTGACCTCCTGTGCAGTCGAAAATCTGCCTATAGCTACTGTATTTTCTAGCCCATTTCCCCCAATTTTTATAATTGCTTCTCGCTTTATCTTTTCCTAAGCTCCATTATTCCATTTATCTAGAGGTGTCAACTAAACAAGTTTTTGGCTCCCAGGCCTCCTGTCTTCCTGTGTTCCTCCTCATGTTTGAAGGACGCCTGCCCACGACCCTCCGGTTGTACTTGACTCTGTTCTAGATTGGCTGTGGGTGCACGGGTGGGGTTTTGCCTATTTTTTTCAAGCATTCTTTCCTCCTCTCCATTGAGATGGTTGATTTTAGGTAGATTCTTATTTGGCCCTTTCCCATTCACTTCTGATTCCTGTAATTCTATTAAATAGTATAGTCCCCGGAGTTGCTAATTCACATTGGTGAGCAGAATGAGGCAAAAATGATCATTTTCCTCTTTATCATGCTCCTCTCAATTCAGACCTGTTTGTGACTCCCTCTCGTTTCTATCTCTTACTAGTTAAAAAGACCCTTTCAAATCAGATCTCTTTTCCCACATTTTTTCTATGATTTGCATATTTACCTTGTCTGCATCGGGTTACATAACAGCATTTAGAGTCTGGTTAATATCTGCCTCCTCACAGAACCTAGCATAGTGCAAGGCATTGGTTGCCAGTGTTTGTGGATCTGAAATGTTTATTTGAAATTTCCAGCTAAAACCTGGTTTGGATCATCTTAGTATGTCATGTAGTTGTGTTCTCCCATTGCCAGTAGTAATTAGATGCCATTTTGTAGATGCAGTGGGAGATGGGAGAAGCAACATACAGTTTTATCCATTTTTTTCTTTCTTTTTTCTTTCGACAGAGAAACTTTTCCATGTCTGTAAATAGTGCTGCTGTCCTACGGTTGACAGGACGAGGAGGAGGAGGAACGGTGGTGGGGGCTCCTAGAGGTCGAAGTTCTTCGAGAGGACGAGGTGAGCTTTGTGTGAGAGCGGTAATAATGGAGGAGGAGGACGACAGGACAGTCACTTTAAAAATGTTAATATTTGATGTAAGGAAAACCGATCTTGCACATTAACTGCGTATGAAATGCCCTGAACATGCGTTTTTTACAATTCTCGGCGTACCTGCTTTATAGTCCCTGGTTTGGAGCAGAGGAGGGCAACTATAGCGTAGATATCTGAGTGTGAAGGATTCTGGGTGGTCCTAGTTAACTCTTTCAACTCCTCATTATCCCAGGAAGCCTTGCCCTTTGAGAGCCAGAGCTCCCAACGCGCCTTGGCTGCTGGAGCGGTACCAGGGTCCCTGCAGGCCTCTGTGACAGGTTTCCAGAGAAGGCCCTGTGCCAAGAGTGTCCCCAGCCAGAGAGAGACTTTAGTAAAAGCCGTCTCATTGATACTATTTTAGGGGATAGAACAAAAAATAATTCAGCAGTCATTTATTTAACCTGTAGTTTTGTAAATTTGTCTTTTCTTAGAAGAATACTTATTTTAATGTTGTTTCTTTGATATCTGGTCTCTATTTTGGGATCGTTGATTTTCTGCTGCATAAGGGCATTTTTGATGTTTGTAATATAAATATTTACCTCTAAGTTGGTTAAATCACAGCACTAGTCTAAACATACCTTGTAATTTTCTTTAAGCAGTGCTTTAGAAATGGAAGAATTGGCTACCTGCAAAAACAGAGGCCTTTGTGTCCACATATCGCACCACCCAGATTGGCATGATCATGAGTGCGGAGTATCCAAATTCTTTCTTCTTAAAGTTGTGACTTATGAATAGAGTAATTTATATCCAGTCTTTATAGAGACTATTAAGTTGTGCATTCCTGTGAAGAGGTTTATTTCAGTAGTCCATTCAGAATGTGTGAATGTCAGTGCCGTGAATAATGAAAAGGTTAACTAAAACTCTCCACTTGTAGGCCCGGTATTATTACCAAGCTGGACATGTTTTTTCCTTCTGAGTTTATTTGTCAGTCTCTAGAACAGCGATTTTAAACCTGGGGAGTTGTTAGAATCATCTCTAAAGCTTACAAGAAATAGGTCTGTGGGAGAATACTCAGTGGTGAGAATTAGGCTTGTATGTGTTTCAAAAGCTCCACAGATCATTCAGATTTCTACGTGTAGTTAGATTCCATTGGTCCAGGATTCATCTGAGATCTGTGCATCTTGGTACGATGGTGTTTTGGAGATGGCTTTGGATGGCTACTGGGTGTTTCCAGGAGAGCTTGCATGCACTCGCTTTGCCCTTGGTGCTTTTTAGGGCAAGTCATAGAGAGAGCTTATTAATTGAGAAGTGTGGTCCAGAAGCCTAACGTTTATGTCCCTCAAGTGACCACCAACTTTGTGTGCTGCAGATACCAACCTATCTCTTAAACAGGCTTAAAAAAAGTTCCACATCGAGAAACAAATGAAAGATTGATAAATTTCTCACTGCTTTCTGGTTTCTTTGAATGTAGAGCTATCATATAGGATAGGATTCTTACATTGAGGATTTAAACAAGGCATGTACAAAAGATAGAGACTGTGACAAAAGCAGTGACTTAATTAACATCTATGTGAAAGAATGGCTTGAAACTGGTCAAATGAATTAACTGACTTTGTGAAAAATACTTCTAACACCATTGTCCCAACTGTGATTCTTTTTAATGGCCTCATAAGACTACTAATCTGTTTTTGTTTTTTTGTTTACCTTCATTCATTACTTAATTTGAACTTGTTGGTTAAATAACGATGATTGTGGTTTTTTTTGCATGGGAAGAGCTAACCTTAGATGACAATCCTGGCTCTTTCCAACTTGAGGAAAATTTGATGTGAAAATTGACTGACTTCCAGACTTCTAAATATCATGAACTAGTAAAATTTAAATAATGTGTGGATGGGAAACAACTTAAAGTTGTCATCCTTGTGTTTTATCTGGTTAAGGTGTTTAACAATAAAGCAGATCCACACAGCTGTCAGCCACTGTCTTCATTAAAAGGAAGTATATTTTAATCACCGAAAAAGAAGAGAGTGAAATCTCAGCGCATAGGGCAGTCCTTTAAAATGAGCTTTGTGAGAGATTTATCATGTTATATTTGCTTGTTCCTCCTTACTTGGGAACTACGTTTATAAATGATTCTGGGCCTTGTACTTTGGAGGTTGTTCCTACATTCTATAAGCTGGAAAGCTCTAGACTCTGACTCTTTATGTGTCCACTTACAAAGCTTTCGTCTCAGAAGGAGGACCAGTGCTAATGCTAGTCATAACTGGCAGAAATCTTTTACCTGTGGTTTGCTTGTTTTTCTGGCAACCAGGAGGCTGTTTTTCATGTTCATATGTTTCCAGCATGAAACACTTTTCAAGATGATATCTACTTAATGGTTTTCCCAAGAAAATTGTGCTATATGAGGACAGGGTACGTTTTTTCTTTCACACTAAAAATTATCATTGTAGGGATCACTCCAGTGTTATATAACAGTTTGTATTGCGGTGTTTTAGGATCTTAAATAAAATGTATACATTACCTAAGGAGAGAGGTACTGAAATGGGAGTTGACTTTAAGTTGACTTGAAGTTAAATTGACACACTAGAAGGTAAGTTTAAGATTATTACAGTTCAACAGTTCTAGTCCTCACTTATATTTTACAGATGAAGAAATGAATACTTGGACTATTAAGAAGGTACCCATTGTTCCTAAGACTACCCACATACAATTCCGTCCATTATTTTTATATTTCCTAATAAGATGTTAAAGTACAACTGTATTCTGAGTCAATTCTTGAGAAATACAACCAAGATGTAGAAATACTGCATGAAAATTTGAAATAATTATTTAACCCAATTATGTTTAGCTATTCATGCTTTTATTCAAGATTCAACATTTTTCTTTGGGTGGTTTTACACTGTTGGAGAAGTTGAGCTAGGGATGGCTAAGATTTTGTCTAGGTGTAAATAACGTCCCTAGTCTCCCCACCCTCCTCCAATTTTCAAACCTGTGTGTTTGAAACACGTGGTGCACATCAGTTGGGAATTCCTCACACTATGCAGAAAGCATAAAGCTGGAAGTTCATACTGTCTCCAGGCCCAGCAATTGGGTTTATAAACTTCCTGACCCCAACTCTGCAGCTGTGTCATTTTTATATGTGGAATCATTTTTATATGTACTGTTCTTGGCATGCATTTGTCATTCAACAGGATAATGTAGATTTTAATGGCTCCTTTTGTGGCTGTATAGTGTTCTACTGAATTGTTTTATAAGAATTTATATAACCAATCCTTTATTTATTAGATTGTTTCTGTTTTTTTAAATTACAGTGAATATGAAGATGTATGCATTTGCATATTTGTGAGAGTATGTCTAGTAGGATAGGTTCTAGTTGGAATTGTTGAGTCAAATTTTGATAACTAACCAAATTGCCTTGAGTAAAGGGCAGTTTACACTTGAACCACTAGTGCCTCTAAATCTCTCATCAACACACTCTTACCAGCTCTGTGATTTGAATTTAGTCGTAATATTTTTCTTCAAGGTTTGAACAAAGGGAAAAGAGTGTCTTTGGTGGCTGTGGAATATCCTTTAAGGAGTTAGTTCATAAAATTGATGAGTTGACCCTAATAAATTATCCTTTCTCTGGAGATAGATAAATAATTTTAACATTTGTGGTTGACTTTTGTACTTCTCTGCTCTTTTCTCAAACTCGCCAGATCTTCCATTTTTGTTGGAAATAACTCAATAAAAGGTTTAATTTGTAGTAATGATTTAGTGATCATCTTAGAATTTCACTATTGAACTTTTTATTAAAGAGTTTAATATTGACACTGTCTCTTGTTCAGGACTGGGACTGGGACTCTTACACCAGTTTTCTAACTTGTTTCTTTCAACCTCCTGTGGTCTAGCTACTTCAGTGCCGTCGTTGGTCTCACAGGTAAAGATCCATTGGGCCTCGCTAAATCTTTAAATGTAGATATCCTGCTTTGTATAGATACAGACTTCAAAGATTAATCTTGGGTGTTGAACGTGTGCCAGATGTTGGCATCTGACTGTCGTTTTTTTCTGTTTTCTTATTTTCAGGCAGAGGCAGAGGTGAATGTGGTTTTTACCAAAGAAGCTTTGATGAAGTAGAGGGTGTGTTTGGCCGAGGAGGTGGCAGGGAAATGCATAGGTCGCAGAGCTGGGAGGAAAGGTAACTAGAGATTCACACCCTAGGATAAAGGCTTCTTGGTGTAAAACACTTCTTTTCTGCTTTCTGCAGAGGAGAAGCCACTGTGTAGTTATGAGTTTTCATTTAAAAAAAAAAATGCTGTTAATTATTGAATATCAAGTTGTATGTTAGAAAATTCTAAATGACCCTTTTAAGTAAGCATTTTAGATAAATAGTTTAATATGCTAGTGCCGGCATGGATATTTAATCGTTATTTAGATTTGCTATTTGCTTAGCATTCGGTGGGCAGCATCAACATTCTATTGTTTGCTGCTGTTAATTAAAGCGCCTTCTCTATATTGTGTGGGACTTTATAGGAAGTCTATCAGGATGACTTTCAAGGACAGTAATACAATGATGTATGTGCATAGATGTCCACTGTGATGATACTTATGATATGAAATAATTAGAAACAAGCCAAACAGCTCAAAATCTTATAATTAGTGTATTTATATAATATATAATAGTGTATTACCACAATAGAATACTACATAACCATTAAGGTTAGGATGACTTTGAAAATACTCATATTTAATGATGTGGGAAAGAACATTCTAAAATCAGCATGCAACACTTTGTACAGCATGTATTTATAGTAAGCACATATCTAATTTAAAAATGTATCTAATTTAAAAAATAACATTTCTGGGCCAGTAAAGCTAGCTTTTGGTAGGTAAGGTGGTGGATATTTTTGTTTTTGTCTTTGTGCTTTTCTGTTTTTTCCAGATGTTAGGCAGTAACTCTGTATTTGCTTTATAATTTGAAAAAGAAATGCGATTAATGAAAGACAGGATAGTGGGCATCATGGATGGGAAATCGATATATTCCTCTCAAGGCTTGTTTGAAACTTACTTTATCTTTTCTAGGGGTGACAGACGTTTTGAAAAACCAGGACGAAAAGATGTAGGTAAGGCTTTCTTACTGTTTTGAAGTAATTTTATCTGGACTTCCTTGATATTAGTTCTTAACAAGGCTCCCACATGAGGGCACATTTACTAAGAATTGACTCATTTACCTGCACCTCGCCAGCAGGTGGGGTTGTAGCATTGCCTGCCCTGAGAAGTCCATGGTTATTTGAGGGCCCTAGTACTGCAGGAGACCCAGGATGAGGAAATACAACTGTTAGGGCTTACTTGCCTTACCTTTCAGGTCTGTGTGTTCTCTGCAAGCCATGCATTCTGTATTAAGGCCCTCGGTGAACTGAAATTTCAAGTTAGAAACCAATCTATTAAGTTCTTTTCCGGTGTAAGCAGTATTTCACAAGTGACAAGAAATAGGGAAAGTACTAGAATCTTGGCTTTTGTATAAGAGAACAAAGGCTAAAACGGAATTGTTTTTATTTTAGCCACTTACTCAGGTGGTCCTTTTGATGTATAATCTTTTTTTCTTGGTTTGAAATGAGAGCAGTAAAAATAAATTATAGAGCCACTGAATTAAGACAAACAGAATAAGAGAACAGAATTTCGATGTTCGTGGTGAATTAATCATCATCTATATTAAAGATCTATAATGTTAAGATGGGCTCTGACTGATTAAAGGTACTACCTTACAAACTGCCAGTAGGTATTCTTAGTATCTGAGAGAAAAAAATTCCAGTTCCTAGTAACACTGGAGTTTGGAAAATTACCAGCAAGTTCCAAATTCCTAGAAGCACCAGGAAAGTTCTCCAGAGCATGATTGTATCTGACAGTGATAAACATTTCTCAGAAACGTGTTAAATATATAAATATCATTTACAGACTGATGTGCAGATTGTTTTTTAAAAACTAGTTATAACATCACTTTTGTACCACTGTTTCCATATCAAATTCATTTTAGTACATCAGTTCTCATTTATTAACATGGCATTTGGAATATAAATGAAAAGTCATTGAGTGAGTGTAGCATGAAGAAATGTGGAACAGACTGGGTAGACAACCTATTGCTAGTTGAATGGCTGTACTTGTATTGTAGACTATTGGATAAGTATTATCTTGGGGGATTTGTCAGGACCTCTACTTCCATCCTTGCCGGATTCTATACTTTTGCCAGTGAATATGGAGAGGTAATGAGTAGTTTAAAGAGTACAGGGTTTGGAGTCAGATCAGCAGTAATCTAAGCTCTCAGATATTCAGTAGTCTCATGTTTTACAGAATTTTTAGGAGTAAGAGTATATGATTTCATGTATTCGTTCAATGATTATTGAATTCCTGCTCATATAATGGGCCTTGTGCTAGGTGCTAAATAATTATTCCTTTTCTTTGGATGACAAAGTTGGTGTGTGATCAGATTTTCAAATCATTTAGGTCTATAGCCACAGCTATAAAGAGGACCTGCTGGGAGTTGGGATCAGAATCAGGGTGTGGAAGAGGAGACCAGATCTAATCAAATGGAAGTTTAACAGCAGATAATGCACAGTCTCTCAAAGGCAGCTCTGCAGTTTAATCTGTGGAGTGAGTGTGGAACAGCAGGCAGCCTGCTGGGGAATGGCACAGGCCTGGTCGCTGACCCTGCGTGATGCCAGTTGGCAGGTGACGTGTCCAAGCGCAGCATTTACCGGAACTGACGGGTCCTTAGCGAATTGGTGGTAGAGGCCCACTGCCTTTTGTGTTGTCACAGGACAGCTCAAGTACTGTGTTCAGTGCTGGGGCCGCACCTTGAAAGGATCCATACACTAGAGTAGGATGGTTAGGGCATTTGAAGCCCTGCAATAGGAATGCATCAGGAAGTGGGGCTGTTTACATAGCAGACAAGACTAAGGTCAGGACAGAGTAGAGAAGAGAATTTATAGGGTCACTCTCTGAAAATATTTGCTTAACAATCATGTAAAAGAGGAATTTGACTTGATCTGTATGAGTCTAAAGTGCAGGTTTAGGGAGACCCCATCTTAAAGAGATCTAATCGTTAGAGTTGTCTGAAAATGACTTGGGTTGCCTAGTAGTGAGTTCCCTGTCATGAAGATAGCTTGATTTTAACTACTTGACATATAGTCACACTTCGGTAGTCTGGACTAGATGAGTATAAAGCTTTTTATCATTATTTGCCTTTCTCATATTTTAACTATATTAATTTCAATTAGGGTGATTTTCCCCAGTCACCCTCTATTAAGAGTATAGGTTCTTTTCCTTGCACTCTACAGGTATATTTTTGAAAAGGCAAGTTCCGTAAAACTAAATTGCTGTGAAGTGGTTAAGAATATTAAGAAAGTTTTCCCCACTAAAATATCAGGGCAGTTTCTACACATATGATTGTATTCAAATATATAGTGGCTTTTATTGGATTTTTTTGATAAGATGCTCACTTCAGGTTTCTGTATTAACTGTGCTAATGATTCTGAGCATCTCTTTTTGTAAGTAAGCCACTTTTGTTGAAAATATTGTAGATTTTAAAAAAAATTGCTCATAATTGTATCTTACACTCTTCAAGAATAGCAGTACTAAATTAGTTTGTTGGGGCATTGATATATTGATCAATTGTGAGATGTCTTATGACATTATGTTAAGATAATTTGAATACTGAAGATTTGTCCAGAATGATTTGTCCTTTTTAAAATTAGAGATGGTTCTTATCATTTATTTGCTTCCTATGTGGAAAGACACGGGTGGAATTTGACAGCTGGGTAAGAACTGGACATGCCCCCTATGAACGCCCGTTGGGAGAATGTGGAGGTGGAAGAAGACCTCTGATGACAGGATTCAGTGGGAATTGATTACTCCATAGGGGAAGACCAGTTGCAGCTATCATCTTGTAGTATGCTTCTGTGAGGATGAAAAGATCATTAAAAAATAAGAAATGATCCAGATGATACCAATAGGTTCGCAGCCCAGTGTGACACCAATTACTGCATTGGTGTGAAATACTTTGAAGTAGACATAGAAGTTTTTGGGTTATTGGGCTGCTGCCGGCAGTTGGTAATATGGGCTTAAACAAAAATAAAACTAGGCCTTATGGTTTTTAGTAACTATTTGTCTCCGGTTTGTTGAGTCTGTCATGCTATCTGTATTGGTTTCCAGAAGCACTTAAAAAAAAAAAAGATTTTATTGGGGGGGGGGGCCGGCCGAGTGGCACATTGATTAAGAGCTGGTTTGGGATGCCAGCAGCCCCAGTTCGGATCCCACATATGAGAGCCAGTGACACTGCCCTCTACAGCTCACAACCAGGGCCTCTGGTGTCCCAAGCCAGTTCTTTACCAATGCGCCACTCGGCCTGCCCCCGAAGCGCTTTTTAAGTTAACCTAACGTCATCTTGTTGATCATGTATCTGAGATACCATCACAGAGCTCCCAGGTGGCCCAGGTTAGTGAGTTGTACAGCCAGGAATTAGGGCCACTGCTCCCACCTCCTAGTAAGATCCCCCCTTTTCCATTTGCACTCCATTCTTCTGAAAGGATAATGGCATCTTTGCAGAAAACTTAATCTTTAACATAGAAACTGTGATTCTTTGAAGTGAAAGAATCATGAACAATGCTTTCAACCCCCTAGACAAAAGTTTTTTATTGCATTTCTTAGTTGTCTATTTGTGAAACATTTAAAAAATAGCATTAGTGTACCAGCAGAGTCTTTCTGGGTGTGTGTGTAGGAGGAAGTCTCATCTAGTTTTCAGATGCAACGTTTATGTATAGGTGGTGTACAGTGTGACTCATCTGACTGGAGTGGAGAATTTGCTGCATCTTTAGGGAGGCTCGGATCCCAGACCTTGCTCACTCCCTTTGTTGTATCACTTGGGGCAGCTTCACTTAACTGTTGGAACTGTGATCTATGGAAGTGACATGGAGCTTTTAGAAAAAAACCATACTATGTATATCTTTGATACAACTTTTATTTTCACAGGTCAGGTGAATCTTGTTACTTTATTATAGAAATAATAATTACTGCTGTCTATATGTGTTATACCAGTCTTGGGTTGGACAAAAAAAAATCTGTTGGTCTGGCTAGTCCTTAAATAAGAATGCCTAAGATTTTCAAACAGCAAAAGCTCACAATAATTAAGCTTCTATGTCCTTGATATTCTTCTGCTGTTGTCAGTCGTAGACCACTCCGAAGTTCTTAATTTCTTTTCCTTTTGGTCAAAGAGTAGAAAAATGTGACTTCCGCTGTGCCCTGCTCTTCACAATTGCGCGCCTTTACTCAGCTAGGACTATTTCAGGAGATGATTCCTGCATGGGTCATCACCAGTGGGGAGGGGTTATTCTTTCACTTTTCCCATATAAATCTGAATAAGGGAAATTTTCAGAAAAGAAGAGCAGCCACAGATCTGTTTGAAATTTGATAGGGTGACTTATTTGGTTCTTGTTTTGTTTGAGGGGAGTTTGATATTCTTATTGAAATGAAAATTATACAAAGGATAGTCTTAAGTTAAACTGGAGGTAAGGGAAAGGAGTTCATCTTGGTATATATAAAATAAAAAATAAGGCAAGAAGGCATAATTTTCATGGGGTACTAATAGATTTGGAAAGAAATAATAGATTCATCTAGTCCAACCTCCTACTGGTGAATAAACACTCATTTTGTGTTTATAGAAAAAACTATTTGAAGTTGGAAACAGGAATTTGGGTTTGAAAATACTTCATTGCCTAATTATTTTTTGCTTTATTTATTGGAGATTTTTTTCCTAGTTGAATTATATCTTAACTAAACCTTTATATCTATAAAAACTTAAATATATTTGCTTTATGACTTGCTGAGAGCAGTCATGGTTTTTTATGCCAATAAATGCATCTAGGTAGGAAGGGAATGTTTTTACTTAGATTATAAGCCATTTAGATGAGTAGTTGATTATAATTTTTAAATCATGATTTGGTTATTTCGCAGGGTATCTTTAATAATATAGATATGATTTTGTATGTGCTTGCCAGAAATACCACTACAGGTTCCATTCGAACTGGAGCTTATCTTACTTTCCCTGATCACTTTCTGCCCCGCATACATGAACGTGTGTTTAGGTGTCATGTTCAAATGCTTTTGGAGCTGTGTATAAATCTATACTTCGCTGTTTGTCTTGTGAATTTTTGTTCTTAGCTGTTAAAAATTAAGGGGGTAATACCCCAGTTTTGTAATATAAAGAACCAAAGAAATGATCTTGGTCGTCTTGAAAAAAATAACAGTTTTAAAAGTCTATTCGCTAAATGTTGTGAAATCATCTTTCTACCCAGGGAGCGAGGTTTGAAACTAGACTCTTGCTTCATCTGTAAGATGAAAAAAGTGATTTTTGGTCGATTTTCTTAGAGTTCAGCTGTGTTGAACTTCACTGTCCATTTTACCTTCGTTATTGGATCATACCACATCCCTATAAATTCAACAACATTTCTGTATAAATAATCTGTCATGTTGAGATGTGTTGATTTCAGCAGATAACAACAGATACAAATTTTGTAAAGTAGAATATTATATTTCCAGACTGTGTATTGTTAGCTCAGCCATTTTTTATGGGCATAACCTTGATTACCATGATGTAATCAGAGAGATGTAGTCAGCATTGGGAAAAAAAAAAAAAAGAAAACATGAGATATGATAAAGGAAAATAGCTGCATAACTGGGTGGGTATATTTTATACATTAAAAAAATAGGGTGCTATGGATATGTCTTACTCTGTCAGTCCTGTTTCAGAGATCTGAAAATTGTCAATGCTTTGTCCATTGATACGGATGTCCAAGTCAGTCCTGTTTGGGCTCTTAGAGACCAGAGGAGTTGGACGTTCAGGCACAGTCTTGTCAAAATTCTCCATCTTGATTTGATATTCACCTTTGGAACCTCGGGTCAGCAGAGATGCAAAACAGTGATGCAGCATGATCTCAGAGGGGAGGTAGGATGTCCTCCTTTGGCATATTTCTCCAGTGCCTTCCTGCATTGCCGAAAGGAACACAACTAATTCAAAGTGGGGAGGGTGTTCCTGCTGGAGCAGAGTAGCCAGAGGACTCGATGGTATAATGGAGTGATAGTAGGTTAGTGGAAAGATAAAGAACGGACATTCCTCAGAGCTGATGCCATCGAGGTGGAAGTCCACGCTTGTCTGGTAGAGTTCGCCGTTTTCTTTCTCCTGATAGAGTATAGCCGAGACCCGGACGCTGGTTAGAGGGCTAGGTCGAGTGTTGGCCACTTGGAAAATAAGATTAGGTTTGCCATCTGCGTGAGCTACGACTGCTAACTCAGTGAAGCGAATTGAGAACGCTCGATTTTTTGGCCGGGCAATCTTCGCCACAAAGGCACCTAAGTTAGAAATCATTAAGTTTTCTTAGAATGAACACTCTAAATATCATACCTTTTCTGAATGAGAAGGGCATATCAAATAGTTACACAATTTTTGGTGCCGTGCCTTTCAAATGAATCGGAAATGGAACTCGGTAATTTGGGTGGTCTCATTTGCCTGAGGAGTATTTCAAAGTGTACATACATTCTTATTTAAAAATTAGGATTTCAAAGGGGATAAGCAAAATTCATTTTGTTACAGAGAAATGTATTATTTCATCCTTTAGTTTGTTATAAAGTCAAAGTACGGTTGTTTCCTATATTCCTGCCCCTACTTTAAAAAATGTAACAAAATAAGCGCAATTTAGGTACAACCAGATTACCACAAGCTAAATAGAGATTAGATTCAAAGCAGAATGATTTGGGGTGGGGAGGGGACCACTAGACACAGTAAAGAATTTTTTAGCATTGAAACTTATGCAACCTCCTGGAAGCCTTGTTTTGTAAAGAAGATTTAGGCTCTAAGGTGATTTTTGGGCTCTAAGGTTATTTCAGTGCACCTTTCAAATGCATCCTTCTTGTGCCTGCCCACCTGCTATAGATCAGGATTTCTTAACCACTTTTATGCCCCAGAACTTGTTGACAGGTGGGTGAGGCCTATGGAATTATGCTTTAATGCATAAAGATAAAATGCATACATAGGAAACCAAATATATTGAAATCCAGTTGAATATTTAAAAAAACTTTTATAGTCCTATATGTGCTTTATTAAAACATTAAATAACAAAATATAGAGGTGGGTTTAGTACTGTAATTTTGATGCATTGTGGTATGATATGAAAATCCCTGATTTCTGTTTGTATCAGAGTTACAAGTATTATTGCTGATGCCATTGTTTTTTCTTACTTACATTTATAATCAAAGGAAATGCCAAATTTCAGTTAGGGTTAGTGAAAAAAGATGCTAGTTTTTCCTGTCTTAAGTTCACAGATCCCCTACATTTTATCTAATGACTGACCCAGTTTAAGCACTCTTGTTGTAAAGGTTAAACACTTTGTCACAGGTTATAGAGCCAGTTGTGACCACACTGGGACTTCATTCCAGACCACCCTCCATTGGGCCCATTGCTCACCTTCTCAGGTTATTACTGGTAGTGTGTCAAGACCGGGTTTTCTTTCTTTTTTCTTTTTAATTGTATAGAGTGTGTTACCGGTTTATAAGCAAACTTTCATAATCCTTATGACTTTATTTCCAGTGCGTTTTGCTAAGGCTGTGAATACTTGTTCTTTAACGTACAATGCTGACGTTGGTGCTCTGGGCTCACTTGTGTTGAGTAACTGCTGAAAAGATGAACTCAGAGGAGAAAATTCTAGCCCAGTTTTAAAAAAACCATCAAATTCCTCTGTTAGGTAAAATGATTGTCAAAATATGTGCCAATATTTATTCAATTATTTAATGAAATATTTAGCTTCTCTGAAAAACTCCTTTTAGAACTTTTGTTAATTTTTTTTCTTCTTTTGGCATAAGATGTTGCTACAAGTTAGTGTCATAATGATCCCATTTTTCTTAAGAAGTTCCAATATGTAAAATTTAAGTGTGGAGTCAGGTTTCTTATAATCTCTCCTCTATCCCTAGACTCTCCTTTCAATCTCAAGCGTTACCTGCTAATAATACAAATAAATGATTCTATAACACAATGCTTATAGCTGACTATACCCTTTCCAAAACCTTTGTAATTTTTTTAAAGAACAAAAACCGTTACCTGTGATAAAAGCCTCCAGCATGAGGCCCAGGAGCATTTGTATGGCAAGTAGGGCGATTGCACTTGGACAGTCACCACTCGGGAACATGGTACCATAACCAATTGTGAGTTGTGTCTCCAGGGAGAAGGAGAATGCAGCTGTGAAACTGGTGATGTACTTCACACAGATAGTGTGGTTTTCAGGGGGCGCATCGTGATCTAGTTCCAGGTCACCGTTCATCTCAGCCAGCACATACCAGAGCACTGCAAAGACAAGCCAGTGGACAACGAAAGAGGCAGAAAAGACCAACATCATCCAGCGCCAGCGCATGTCCATTAGGATGCCCCACGCATCTCGGAGATACACAAGACCTCTTTGAGCGCCATCCATTTGGAGAGTGCTGTGGCCATCCTTGGTGACCATCCTCCGGTATCTCTGAGTCAGGAGAGGTGCAATAACTTTGCAATTACTGCCATCCATCTCACGCTGTCAATCTCTGAAATCAAGAGTAAATTAGTAAACCCTTAACTATTTTATAGTTAGCATTACTAAAGTCTGAGACCTCATTCACTTGGTAACATCTTTGGAATGTTTTCCTGACTGTTGGGGCAGGCATTCCCAGTCTGAGGGCTCTCTCTGGTCTCTTTGGTAAGGCGGCATTTACGAAGTCATACATTTGATAACCAATCTTGGGTTGCCTTAGGAGATCCCTTATTGTTCCCTAGGATGACTATTAAAATATTGTTTGGCAGTGTAACATTCCAAGTATATTTTTAAAACCTCTGAGGGTTAGGATTATGGTTCATGGCTTATTGACATGCCTGTATTTTTCTTGTACAAGTCCAGGCATCAAGTACTAAATTGATTTGACTAAACATGATGTTTAAATATTGGGTTGTTGGAAAAGTCATGACGCATTTTTGCAATGAAAAACACGTCATGACTTTTCCAACAACCCAATAAAAACCTAATTATTTAATAATTTATCATTATTAGTAACTCATAATTAATAGCAATGTTAAATATATGTTCCGCAGTGTAAATAAATAGAAATAATTTGGAAGTGTGGTGTTAAATTGTCTGCAACTGTTTCGAAGCCAAACGTAGTGCTAGGACAAGACTAAGGTTTTAGAGACCTGTAGTTCTAATATATGCCTTATAGTTATTTAGCCTATTCAAAGTTTTATGAGTAGGTTTTTTTTTTTTTAGCTGAGCCATCCTGTCACCTGTTGGTAGGTCAGCTCGGGCTGGGCATCGAACTGCTGTTGCTCAGAACTCAGCTCGCACTCTTGAGCGAGCTCTTAACCAACTGATCCACTTGGCTGGCCCTGATTAGGTTTTATTTTTGTACTTCGTGGCCATTGTCATAGGGTCTTTTCTTCCCCGGCTAATGGATTGCTGCCCTTTTTGAATATTCTAGATGTTGATTAGATTGTGGGGTGGAGAGCAAAATAAGAAATTTAGTAGAGATTCCTAGATACTATTACTTATGAAAGTAAATAAACCAGAAGAAAAATCTTTTGAGTTTAATGAACTGAAATAATCATTAAGACATCAAATCACAATGTAAAAAAGATAATATATTTAGTTTTTAGCTGTAAACAGCTTTCATCGGTGGTCACCCTTTTCTCTGTGGTGAGTAGAAATCAAAGGTGTGCTTTCTGTCTTTGCATGTGGCCAACCTTGCATGTGACAGAGGTGGCTTAAGACTTGGGTGGAGGCTACAAGGAACAATGAAATGCAGCTTTGCTTCTTGAGTGCTCCTGTGCTCCTGTCATCTTTGCAACAGTCCAGTACTAGGAATTATACTGGACTCTTTTCCTTACCTCTTCCTTCAGAAGTAGATGCCCTTGGAAGTATCGCATATCCCTTCTTCCCTATTGAAGGACGGTGCTGCCTAAGTGGATTAGAGGCATGTGGAGCTGGGTTGTTGCCTGGGTTTGCTGGATCCTGTGTAGAAACTTAGGAGACTGCCTTCCTGGGTTGTGGGAAGAGAACATTGGCCAACTGGGTATAGACTTTCTCTTTTGACCTGAGGCTAATTTAGCATACATTGGTGATGTTAGAGACATTCTTTTGTATTTTCTTCAGATGTGAGCTACTGATGGAACACGGGAATGATTGTTAAATTTATTTAGATTAGATGGTGATTTCTGTTTCATATCATAAATTTAAAAAAAAATCATAGGGCATCAATGTTTTGTAATTTATTATTCCTAACAAGTTGTCATTATCATTTTGTTTAGTGTATTTTTTTTTCCCCTTGGCACAGCTATTTAATGACTCATTTTGCTAGATTCTTTAAATGTTTTAGAAGACCTTATCTCTGCCCTTTTGGAAATAATAATAACAATAACAACAACAAAATATTCATAGGCACTGTGCTAGGTGCTTTCATATTGCATTCTCTCTTAATTCTCTGGTATCTCCGCAAGACAGACGTCATTGTCTCGTTTTTCAGATGAGGTCTCCGACTCTCAGGCAGATAAAAGAAATTTACACAGGCAGATGGGGGCCTTGGATTATTTGGATTATTATCCAAGTCTGGCTAACTTCACAGCTGGTTAATTTTTTGTTGTTGTTGTTTCGTTTTACTACAAGAAGCTGTCTATTTAGAGAGTTTGGTGAAATTGAAATCTTTCACAAGATAATTACTATTGCAGTCACAAAATAGTCTGACAGCCAGATTTTTTAGCAACTTTAATAGATGCTCTTCTTGTCCCCAGACTGTCTCAAGTATCTATTTTGAACCATTGTTAACTTTATACATGATTCTTATGACAGTAGCAGTTAATATTAGTTAACATATTAATATGTTAACAGTCAATATGTTAACAAATAATATGCTAACAATTAATAATATTAGCTAGCATAACATATTGTTATGTGCCAGGAATCATACTAAACACTTCACATGTGCTAATACATGTGAAGCTAATAGGCAGTGCCTGGCCAGAATAACCTCTCATAAATATTAGTTGCTTTATTGTTATTAATAATTTTTCTTAACTTTCACAGAAATAAGTATCATTATTATGCCCATTTTACAGATAATGAAACTGAGGCACAGTGAGTTTCCTAAGATCACAAAAGTAGTAAGTAGTGGTGGGTTTCAGCCCAGTCCATAGCCAGAGGTAGTGCCAGATTGCCTCAGCAGTAGACGTTCTGACCTTGGTTAGCCATTGTGCACGACACGTGTTCTAGGGCCGGCCGAATGGCGCGGTGGTTAAGCGCTGGCCTGGGAAGCCAGCGGCCCCGGTTCGGGTCCCACATCTGAGGGCCAGTGACACTGCCCTCAAAAACAAAAACAACACGTGTTCTATTTGACCAATTTTGTTCAAGAGCCACTACAAAATATTTGTTCTTCAGGAATGCTTGCTTAGGTTCAGATTTACAATTTGTAGGCAAGAAATATATTTTCAGTTAAGGAAGATACCTTGCATGATTTGAAGATTAGTGTAATCACAAATTATTACAGAGTCTAAGATTCTACAGATCAGGGGAATTAAAGCACTGTGGGGAGGAGAGTTCTTACACAGCATCGCAAGTTTGTATTTTGCCAGGTGAGAAAAGAATTTTAAAAATACAATACTATCATCGTAACTTTATAAAAGACATTTTCATACTTAAAGAGGAAAAAGGATATAGCAGTAAAGGATAGTTGGCCGTGAACCACTGCTGGTTCTGCGTCATCTACCGCATCGTCCTGTCTCCTTTCTTGCTTCCTGCTTATGAAAATGCCCATCACAGATCTTTATACTAGTGCTTGTTCCTCTCAAGGAACCACTGATTACTTAGTGTTTCACAGTAATTTGGAGGGGGGAAGCTCCATGATTCTTCTTGATTTTCAGCTTGCTTTGTTAAGTTCTAAAATGCATTTGTTACCTGGGGAGATAGCCTTTCTATACTGACTGTAGCTAACAAAATAATTTTCATTCAGACACTTTCAGGATTGTTACTTGTTACCTACAGCTTTTGTAGCACTCTAGGCTTTTACAGTTTCACTCTTTTTCTCTTAAAGTCAAATAACTAAATACATGGAAACACCTTTGAACAGGGAAGTCCAAAGGCTAACATCAAACAGGGAAGCAGTATCTTTTTTATATAGACTGCTTGCTAGATCTTGTTTCGATTGTGTGGCAAGTGGAAGGGCTGAGAGGAGGAAGATTCTGATCCCCATTTATCAGATGACCCTGAATGTCTCCATTCTGGGGATTCATGGCATCAGTGTGTTCAGTATAAGGAAGACAAGGTGGGGAACAGAGCGGGCCAGGCTGTGGCTCTGGGGCTTACATAGCCGTGTCAGTGTGGGTAAGCCACCCAACGCCTTTGGCCAGGCTCCCTTATATTAAAAAAGGAAAGAAAAGAGGGGATTAAATAACACAAGCCCTTGAAACCCTCCATGTTTGTAAACATTACCATTTTCCTCAACTGATACGGGCGTTCCGCAGGATTTTTTTTTTTTTTCCTGTATGATTTTATGTCTGCTTGGATGGCATTTAAAAATTATATTATTGCTGCGTGATATATGTAGATTTTCCTTCCATCAAATTTAAAAGTGCCCGATGAGCAGACGTTATGTTTATGCTGTTATATTTCCAAGTAATTTTCATATCCTTGCAGGCACACAGTCCATTTAAAAAATTTTTTTTTTAAATTACATTTCACATACAATATTATTTTAGTGTCAGGTGTACAACATAGTGATTAAACATTTATATGCCTTTCAAAGTGATGATCATGATAAGTTTAGTAACCATCTGTCACCATACATCATTATTATACTATTTATTATTACAACATTCCCTATGCTGTAGTTATTTTCCCATGACTAATTTTATAACTGGCAATTTGTACTACTTGATCTCCTTCACTTTTTTTGCCCCTTACCCCCACCTGCCTCCCATCTGGCAACCATCAGTTTATTCTCTGTATCTATGAGTTTGTTTCTGTTTGTACTTACAAGATTCTCATCAGCTAATCCCAATAGAAAATAGAATTGAAGCTTGGGGAGGTTTGCTTGAATCTCTGTGTGTGGGCTGTAAAAGTTTTGCTCGTGTATAAACTGTTTGGTGGAAGAAACAGTACTTTATAAAAAAGATAATTTGGCTGCTTTATTGGTCATCAAAATAACGGATTCATTTTACTCATTAGTTGGTAGCTCTAAAAACTATGTGTCTTATTGCAATGCTGTAATGCAGTAGTGTAGTTCATATTAAACACTTAAGATGCAGGCTATAACAACAGGTGTTAAATGATTACAGTATTACTATGTACTATGTATTGGTTCATGTCTGGTATAAACACTTTAAGATTGTCTGGGGAGTCGTATAATTGTCTCTCCTGCCCTCCAGAATTAGGGCAAACAGTGTGAATTCCAGCTCTATTATATAAGCTCAGAGATTCTTTTAGAGTCTTACTTGCAGAAGCATCTAATTTCAGTAATACCATATGTAAAACAAAATTTAAAATGAGACTCATCACTTTTTTCATGGATTAAAAAAATAAAGACAAAGTCTTTTTCCTTTTTGTCATTTGTTTTTATATGCTCATTTAATCCCTTTCAAAAGAAAAAGATACATTTTGTTTAAAGTTTCTGAATTTTTTTAGGGTTTTTCTCTTCTACTTGTTTCTATATTATAAGGGAGAGTTAGTATACATTTAATACAACAACTAAGAAGAAAATTTCCAGTAATACTTGCAATTGGCCTGTTATTCCATTTCTAAAATTTAAGGAAAAAGAATGAAGAACCTTAACGTATGAACCTATAGGTAATATCGTCCTTTTAAAACTTTATTGGAATATTGAGCTCTGTCACTGTTTGCCAGTCAGTTCCTTTCTGTTTCCCTTAAGGAAAGAAATAAGAATGAATATTATTTCATGTACTCACCAGTTCTTTTGCTGGGGGCGGCCTATATGCACAGGTAGATGTTGAGGAAACTTTCAGCGTCTGCCTTTTTGATGAGGTAATTTTATTCTACAAGTCTAGTTTGCAGGTTCTCTTCTTGAACTGGGTTTACAGTTCACATTCCTCTGTTTATAGTGTTGTGGGGGCTGGTTTCAGCTGAAGCTGATGTGATTGGTCACTTAGTCTGCAGGGGGGCCAATTAGCTCTGATCATGTGGAAAAGAATGCTGGTTTGTTAGGAGGTCTTTCTTTACCAACACAAACCTTAACAGCTCTGGAGAAAGCCTCCAGAGCTGACTTGGAGAAGGGGTGCATTTTTTCCCTCTAATCTGGACCGGTCTTTAGTAAGTTTGCATAATCTTACTTAAGAGTTTATTTAAAAGTTCAAAGGGATAAAATTCCCTGCAAGATTTTCTTTCAACCGTCTTTCCTTATATAGCCTGTTGAAGTGTGAGATATTTCCTTTACTAACCTTTTTTTTTTTTTCCCTCCATTTCTTTGGGGAAGATACCCTTGTAGAAGGACTTTTAGGTATGAATTGATGAGTTGATTTTTACCGGTTTTCATTGTGTGTCTCATCAGAATGACGATCATTAATTCTAGAACTAGTCATATAGGTAATTTAGTTACCCGAAATCTTTTTTGGGGGGAGGGGCAAGGAGGCAAACTTTTTATTTAAAAGGCTATGTACAGAGACCTTGAATAAAAATAAAGTTTTGTTTGGTACCTTGTACTTAACCTTTAGAAAAACACACCTGTGTGAAAGAGCTAAAGAATTGTGTTAAGGTATGCCTCAGTGATGTTTAGGGGATGTTTCCTTGAGGAAAAGTATGCTGACATGCAGTAAAACATAGTGTTCAGGGTACAGAAAATTTAACTTAACATCTAAATAGTATTTAGCTGGAAAACATCTGTGATCCAGCTTGTAGCAACCTTGAAATGAGCTGTGGGGTGGCTTTGTATAATGCCTGACTGGGCAGTACTTTTCTCCACTTCCATTAGCTGCTGATTTTAAAACTTTGATCAAATGTCACATGTAAGAGGATCTTAGAAACAAAGGCTGCGATTATTCAAAGTAAAATCATGGAAGGCCTGCTGGGAAAATTATTAATGTAGACCAATATAATGCTACTTAAAAAGTGAAATCCGCCTTTGTAGATTCCTTCCCGACCTCACAATTAAAAAATATATTAAGTCTTTCTTTGTTTTATTAATGCCAAATATTTCAATACAAGTTCAGACACAGCATTGGAAACTGACCTTCAGAACTAGAGAAGGTAAAAGCATAAAGGAGGGACTTGTGATGCTTGTTTCCTGCCTGTGCTGGTAGGAATTATACTTGACATCAGTTGCCAGTTAACTGATAGGGGGCGGAAAGCCAGAGTAAATATAGTGTAACACTGCCTTTCAGAAAGCAGAGGTACTGAAGTGTATCCGCCATGTGTCTTGAATAGACACTATATATAGCAAACAAGATAGTGAAGGATTTTACCAAACTTAGAAGACTTTCCTTAATATACTCCATTTCAGAATAGATTGAGGCAAAAATGATTGGGCAGAATGATCATTAAGAAAGAACTGTCTCAAGTGAAGGGGTGTTCTGGTTTCTGAGTTTCTGTAATTTGAAAGTCGGCTCTGGTCTGTACCCAGAGATTCCTAGTTGCTAACTGCATGGATAATGTGGACCGGCTCTGGAGTGCCCGCCAGGAGCACAGGGCAGTTGCCTTCATTTCTGAAGGAGGTTGCCAGGTTAGCTGAGGTGGAACTGATACTGGTACAGATGATATGCCAGCTTCATCCTAAAACATGTGGGCCCTCTCACCTAAACAGAATAAGTGATTTCAGTTGGCGATGACTGTGAAACGTCTCTTCTGTGAAGGAACATAAATGCTAGATAGCTGTTCATTGATTGATTGATTTTTTAATTCAGAATCATAACAAGTCAGCAAGGTGCCAAGACCAGGTAGGTTATTCTTTATTAAATTCAACTCTCTGCCCCTAGGGTGTTTGGTTTTCTTTCTGGTTGAAGTAATTCAGTATATACTCCATAACTGTTCCACATTGTGGTTGAAAACAACAAAGCCTTTCGTTGGAGTGAATGTCCTGCCTGTGTGTAGATAGTACCCCCCACTTCGGCATGTCAGCCCTGGTCTCCAGTGTTCTTTCTGACATGGTCCACTTAGCTTTCTTTAGAAGGTGCCTGTTCTCTTTCCAGCGCTGCACCCAGGCTCACCTACTGGCCGCTGTTCCCAGAGGTTGCAGGCAGCGTCTGGGTGCACACCTGCAGAAGACTTGAGAGTGAGGACTGCAGGGATATGGGGCAGATTCAGGCCCCAGGAGGCACTTTTCAAAGAGATTCTGTCTGATATGCTGCAGCCCCTCCAGCCTCTCCCTCCCTGCCGGGAACTGCTGTGTTTTCAGACCCATGGTAATCAGTGGGGCGGATTGTTGCTCTCGCGGGTGAGGGTGGGGGAAGAGTTGCAAACCTCTGGATATAGAATTTAAACTACTCTATTCTAGCCACCCTGAATTTTGTTTACAGGTAATTGTGGGGGAGTGGGGAAATAGGTATCCCACCTGCATGGGATTCCCTTTCACTGTTTTCTCTGGCATTAGGAAATATTTTTAGTGAGAGAATATATATCTGAATAGAGGAATACAAAGTTACTTGCTAGAAAAATCTGCACATAAACAAGCTTCAAAGTCTGTCCCATAATTCCACGTTTGCTTTTGGAGTTTGGGCACTTGTAAGTTCCAAGTCTCACAGCTGTAGATTTTGTTGGCTGAGCGCCTCCTCGCTCCATCTGAAGTTTTCCATAAACACGATTTTTGGCTGTGTGTCAAACATGCACACAGGTGCCCTTTTACTGCTCTTTCTCCTTAGGAAGTCCACTCAATTAGACCAGACTAAAACCAGTACTGCATTTTAATTTAATTTTGTTTTGAGAAGAATTCTATTCTGACTTAATACGTTAAGGCAGAGACAAGTATTTATTGCCCCTGGGGAAAGTATTTAGATATGTAATACCTTGTATTGTAGCGCTTTTCATACATCTTCAGTTACTGTGATGTAAGAAAAAACATGTATTATGCAGATTATATAGTTTGCTCATAAAGTCATATTTGCTATATTGAATAGAAAAACATTTTAAATTTGTGTTTCTTTACCTTTTGGAGATCCTAGACACCTGTAAGACTGAGAGAAACCTTAGACCCTTTCCCTGAAAAAAGCAAAAAGCGTGGCAGCACAGCGTGTTCCTCCGGGTCAAGGTTCATAGCCCTGTGTTCATGTATTGACTGTAGATTAGGAATGTTTGGTTCAGGCCTTAATTTGTAAGTTATCCTTTTTGCATTTGCTTTTAAATCAGCTTGTTTACAAATTAATCTGTTATGATTTAAAAAAGAAGGCAACCAAAATACTCAGCTTTGTCATGGTGCTGATGTCATAGGAGGAAGACGACTTTGATTTTAAATGCTGAAAAGGCCTGGGGGTGTCTCTCATTCGGTTCAGCCCTGGTCACTATGGAATCCTAGAAATTTTAGACATGAAAGGAACTTTAGATATTATCTTCTAAGTTGCCTGTGAATGACTTTAATATTTATTAATTTAAAATTATATGAGTAGGGCCAGCTGAGTGACGCGGTGGTTAAGCGCTGGCTTGGGAAGCCAGCGGCTCCTGCTCTCAAAAAAATAAATAAATAAATAAAAATAAAAAACATTCTTTAAAAAAAAAGAATTATATGAGTAATATACAAATGTGTTTATTTTTTAACTCAAAGTATACAGATGAAGTTCTCTTAGGCACCCCCACTCCCCATCCAAATTTATACAAATATAAGTCTGCTGTAATCTTTTGTTTATTAAGGATTTATTTTAATATTTTAGAGCAATTTTTGCATGCAGTATAATTTTTAGTTACACTCATAGTCATTGGAAATGTGTATTTTATTAGATAGTGCTTGAAGTTATTTTTTCCCCTCAAAATAATTTGTAGAATAAAATTAATATCTTTTTCAGGGGTATATTGCTTCTGCTGTAAGATTTAACAGATTTAGTGCCATCTTCCCCCTTTTAGGTATGTTGGCAGTCTGTTCCAAACTTGTTCCATGCATAGTATGTCTGTTGCTCTTTTAAAGCGTATTAGATTTAGATCCCAGACTTAACTATTTCTACTTCAGTTTTTCTAGAATTTCTGGCTGCTTCTGATGGGTTAATTTGTCAGCAAACCCTGGATTAGGAGTTTGAACACCTTTATTCTGTTTCTGATTTGGTCACTGCTCAGCTGTGTGACCCTTGGGAACCCCCCTACCAGGTATCCCCGTCCTCACCGGAACAGTAGAAATGATGCCTTTGACTTAACTCTTATGTTTATTATGAGGATCTGAGGAGATACAGCAGTATATTTTTTATCAACTGTAATGTATCAGTTATTTATTGGCTGTGTGTCCACTGTGGACTTGGAGGGGAGGAGCTATGTGGAAATCTCTATTTTCAGTCCTATGTCTTCAGTTGTGTTTGTCCATAGAGGGGGGACTCACGTTAATGTTTACTAGAGGTTTGAGTAAAACAATCAAGCAAAAAGTGGTAAAGGAGTACTATTCTCTGGGGAAGTGTTTGGTAGGACTTACTAAAGTTGGATATACCTTAAGACCCAGCTATTTCACTCCTAGGAAAATACCAACAGAATGCAAACATGTGTTCATCAAATTCCATATCCAAGAGTGTTCATGGCAGCACAATTCATAAGAGCAAAGTGTAAGGACAACCTAAATCAGCAGTAGAGCCGAGCAGAATATTTGGTCTGTTCATACAACTAGTTCCTGCACAGCCGCACAAGGGAGCAGGCTACGATTCTCGGTAGCAGTGGGCCTGAATGTCCTGTAACGTTCAGTGAAGGAAGCTGGACAGAAAGGAATATTCCAGTTTTATCAAAAATGGAAAAGCGTGGAAAACTAATCTTTGGGGCTAGAAGTCAGGGTAGTGCTTCCTGTGGACAGGGCTGATAGGGAGGGCATGAAGACTTTCCAGAGCTCCTGACATTCTTTTGCTTTTAAAAATCTTAGGGGGTAGGTATGTGGATGGATATGTGTGCTTTATGAAAACTCTGTGAATGGTGCGTTTGTGATTGGTGTACTTTTGGTAAGAATGTTATACTTCAGTAATAAGGCTTTTAAAAGGTAGGAGAGGAGATGAGTGAAGTCCAGTTAAAGCTCTTGGATCTTTTTCACCCTTCTCTTCTGAAAATGACAGTGACCCCCCGAGGGTAGAATTCCACCTCCCTTGCACTTAGATATGGGCTAGGTTTGGCATGTCAGAATTACATTATTCTGGTTATTCTTGGTGTATCAGAGAAGTTGTCAACTAGATCTTTCTGTTGCAGTTATTCATTATGCAATATTTGATATATCAAAAAGTATAATGCAGTTTTTAGGAATTATTCTGTGGAGAAAAGCTTGGTAACGACATTGGAACTCCTTTGTTATAGAAGTTTTGAACTAGCATGTGCTGGTGGTCGTGCACACGTGGCTGCACCTCAGTGTGTACACACACCTTCACATGAGGGGTTCCGTTTTATTCAGTCAGCGTGTGTAGATCTGAATTGGAGCCAGAATTTAAAATCAGGTCTAGTGACTCCAAAATCTTCATTCTTTCTTTGGTACCGTGCTCTTCTTTAGCTTCAAAATTTCTGCCTGAGGTCCTTTTTGGAACAAGGAATGGCATAAGGAGTCACTCAGACTTCAGAGGTGCAGGTTTTCCAGCAGCTTGAGAATTACAGGATAGTTTTCAGTAAGTAGAAAAGCCAGACTTCCTGTAGTTTTCTTATTTTGACCTTATCCTGTCTTTATATTTTTCTTATTCCTAGGTACTAATGTGAAAAGTATATGTAGGACTTGACAGTTACATAGGTAAAGAAGCTGTTAGTTTATTTTAAAAATGCTAACAATTCATATAAAGGGGAATAAAGTCATAAACAACATGAAAAATCTTTGATATGAAAAATGCATATTTGAGTCACATTAGTATATCATTTTGTATCTATTAAAGTAGTAAAAGTTTTAAAAGGATACAGCACTTAATGTTGATAATGTAAAATGGTGTGGTGGCTTAACCCTTTTTTAGGGGGGAAGTGGTATGTCACGGGTGACGTCTGTCATTTGACCTAGTAATTTCAGTTTCACCCTTTGAAGTTTTTTTCAGAATAGTTAGTTCAAAAAAGCAAAACACGTATATACACACACAGGTATTTTCTTACCTCATTATCCATTGTTCTCAAAAAACTAGTTATAAAGCAGATATCCAGTGGGGCAATGGGGAATAATCTGGTGGATTATGCTCCAGCAGCAAGGTATATTTGGTATGTGCCTGTTTGTGTTATTGGGAAGATGTTTAATCACAGAGAAGTATTTGCTATCATACATGAAAAGCAGATTATAAAATAGGTATACTGATTGCAACTACATAAAAATAATAGAGTTCTATTTCTAGATTGAGGGATTACTTAGTATTTTTAATAACTTGGGTTTTTTTTTTGTAGTTTATCATCTGTTAGAAAAAATTTCGATGACCAATTTTCATGAGTTAAGCATTTTGTCATTAGTGCTATTTTGCTTATCTTGTACATTCATTACATTTTCAAAGACTTAACATAAAAGTAGATGAAAATGAGGGGTTTGACTAGCTCATCTATCATGTTCCCAAGTCATTGTACATATAGTATCTGGCACAGACGAGGTCTGACAATTAAATTTGCAACTGGCCACCGTGCGCTTACACTGGCCGCGCTGTACAAACAGCTCGGTAAGGTTTCATAACCTTGGTGTATCAGTGTCTCACAGCTGTGTTCATGTCGACGTGTGGCGGTGTCTTGCTGAGTGGCGTTCATTATTATGCGTGTTTGTGTGTGCCGTTGTGAGAATGTCTGAGCTTGAATTAGAGCAACGAATAAACATTACATTTCTTGTTAAACTTGGCAAGAGTGGAAGTTAAATCAGGGATGTGTTAGTCCAAGTTTATGGGGATCATGTCATGAAGAAAATGGCAGTGTACAAGTGGATTAAACATTTGTCTGAGGGGAGAGAACGCATCACTGATGAAGAGAGGTCAGGGCGGCCAGTAACGAGCAGAACTGATGTAAACATTGCAAAAATTCATCAAATTGTGTGTCAGAATCATCGGCTGACTGTGAGAAGCATAGCAGACCAAGTAAACATCCATAGAGAAACGGTTAGGAAAATCTTAACAGAAAATCTTGGCATGAGAAAGAAAGGTGTGTGCAAAAATGGTCCTGAAGGAGCTCACCAATGAACAAAAGCAAAGGAGAGTCAGAGTTCGCCAAGACCTTTTGGAGAAGCAAGACGATGTTTTGGGCCGTGTTATCACTGGGGATGAAACATGGCTGTACCAATACGACCCTGAAACAAAGCGACAAAGTGCACAATAGAAGTCAGCTGATTCTCCGTGACCAAAGACGTTCCGTCCAAATCAAGAGTCAAAAGGATGTTGCTAACCTTTTTTGATATCAGAGGGATGATGATTCATTGTGAATTTGTACCAACTGGACAAACAATTAACCAAGTTTACTATTTGGAAGTGCTGAAAAGGCCACGTGAAAGAAACGAAAGCGACCTGAGCTTTTTGCCAACAATTCATGGTTCTTGCATCATGACAGTGTACCAACTCACACAGCACTGTCTGTGAGGGAATTTTTAGCCAGAAAACAATAACTGTATTGGAACACCCTCCCTACTCACCTGATCTGGCCCCCAGTGACTTCTTTCTTTACCTGAAGATAAAGGAAATATTGAAAGGAAGGCGTTTTGATAACATTCAGGACATCAAGGATAATACAACAACAGCTCTGATGGCCATTCCAGAAAAAGGGTTCCAAAATTGCTTTGAAGGGTGGGCTAGGTACTGGCACCGGTGCATAGCTTCCCAAGGGGAGTAGTTCGAAGGTGACCATAGTGATATGCAGCAATGAGGTATGTAGCGCTTTTCTAGGATGAGTTCTCGAACTTAATTGTCCGACTTCTCATATACTGCGAATGAGTGATTCCGTGGGTTAGAAGCCATTTCCCATTGTTTATCAATTTATACACATTAGGGATTTAAATTTGTTCTCCTTTCGTAAGTGTACCTACATTTTTCATCAAGTCATATAATGGGTGTGGTACTTTGTAAAGTGGATTATCCCCTTATAATTCTGAGCAAGAACGCCTGCAAGGTCTTTGAACCCTTCTAACCCGCAGACATATGGAATAGATCTGTACTTGAATCCATAAAACTTGGCACTTAGCTTAAATGAGTTAGAAGATTAACTTTTGAATCCTATTTATGCCATTTAAATAGTGGTGTGTGATTTTGAACAATTCTCTTGGGTTATCTCTTTGAACCTCAGTATTCTCAGCTGTAAAATGGGAAATATAATTTCCAATACTGAGGATTGTTATGAAGATTAAATCAGCTTAGTGAATGTTTTTATTATCTATGGCTGTGTAACACATTACCACAGAACTTAGTGGCTGAAAATGACCAAAATAAATAATATTATTTATTATCTCAGTTTCTGTGGGCCAGGAAGGAGCAGCTCAGCTAGGTGGCTCTGGCCCGACTTCTAGGCTCAGTCCCGTGGCTGCTGGCTAGCCTGGGTTCTTGGCTGTGTGTGCTTCTCCACAGGGCTGTGTCATGACATAGCAGCTGGATTCCCGCAGAGAGTATCCAAGATGGAAGCCACAGTCGATTTTAGCATCATATTGGAAGTGACAGCTCATCACTTCTGCTATATTCTGTTAGGAACAAGTCCCTAACTCCAGCCCACACTTAAGGTGGGGGAGGGGATTACACAAAGGGGGAGGCAGGGCTTGCTGGGGTCTGTTAGAGGCTACCTACTGTGGTTAGAAAGCTGGTAGTGTTTGGCCTAGCAAACAATTGCACTCCCCCATTCTAAATTATTTTATCCTTTAAAATAATCTTAATCCCTTAAGAACAATGTCTGATAACAACCCAACAGCCATTTGGGAAAACAGGATGTTGAAACTCAATGCTAAATGGACTATAAGAGGATGACCAAAAAATAAAATGTCTTCATTTTCAGGTGGCACTGTACAGATTTTTTTTTTCTTTCAGTTTTAGAATGGTTTAAGGAAAAAAATTGAGGTTATCATTGAGAGAATTATGTAATTTTTACTGTTATAAACTGAGGACATCAGTGTATGTTCTGGATTTTCAACTACTTTAATGTGAAATTTAAATAACCTGTTTTGAATTATATGTATTAGCATATGTGGGATGGTGATTAAAGAATCTGTTTACATAGCTTAGATTTATCTTGTCCTTTGAAAGTGCCAATTTAGTTTACTTGGTATACCAGGATATCTTTTACCATTAATATAACTCTTGAGTTGCATCAGGTTAAACATAGCTTAGCTTTGAATTCTGTTCAAAAGCACTTTGTTATATGCCTGTAATGTACTACATGCCAGAGTAAATGAAAAATTATAGCTCACAAATCTCTGCCTTTGAATTTACAATCTTTTAGGAAATAAAAGAGAGGTAGAAATTTACAGATATCCTATTTGGGCAGAATCACCAGAAATTGATTAAGTACATCATATAATTTAAAATACTCTATACCTAAAAAGAAAAAAAGAAATATGTGCTGATAAGGGAGGATTGCCAAATGACACAGTTAAGTGGAAATAGCAAAGGTACAAAATAACGCTATAATCTGAGGGTGGTTACGTGAGTGCAAATGAGGGTCTGCATATCCATGCAAAGTATAGCCGTGGGCAGTTTGGGAAGACTTTATAATAAGACACTATTGATGGTGGTTACTTCTGGAGAGGAAGACTGCTGGGGTCTTGTGTAGGGGGAAAGTTGATTCGGTTTTAATTGCATGCCTTTTTTTTTTTCCCAATGCATGTATTTTTGTTTAACAAATAATTGTCCAGTCTGTGAATATTCAGCTTTAAGAAATGTGTTTAATTGTATTTATACACACACACACACACACACACACACACAATCTCAGTTACTTGGTTTACTCTGCTTGCACACTGAAATGGACACATTTGCCGAAGAGTTTGATTTAAGCAGTGAAGTTTGTTTACAAAATCCTTACTAGTTGAGGCTCACATTTCTTACTTTCTTTACAGGGAGACCAAATTTTGAGGAAGGTGGACCAACATCAGTGGGGAGAAAGCATGAATTTATACGATCAGAAAGTGAAAATTGGCGTATTTTTAGAGAGGAACAAAATGGAGAAGATGAAGATGGAGGTTGGCGACTAGCTGGATCAAGAAGGGATGGCGAGCGGTGGCGGCCTCATAGTCCTGGTAAGAATTCTGTTGAGGGTTTGAAATTGTTAGGGAATAAGCGGGAAAGATAAACTGGTTAAAGAAAAAAAATGGACTGGAGTCATTGTTTATGTCATCACTCAGCCTTATTACTACAAAAAAATTTCTACAAAAATTCCCCCACATCTATTCAGTTGATTAAAATCACTTCTATTTTTCTGGGGCAAATAGTGTGGTTTAATGGGAAGCACCTGCTTTTAACTGCACAATCAAAAAGGTTTCATTTGGTTTTGTCTAACTAAATCTTTGGTCTTTTTTTGGCACACTTTAAAACTTATAAGTGTATAATTATACTGTCTCTTAGGGACATGTGCTCTCCCTAAAATGTTCTTTTTCCCTGAATAAGAAAAGATTTATTCTTTCAAAAAATTTTTTTTTGTCCTGAAAATGTGATTTATGCTTGTGTGAAGAATAAACTTTAAACACAGGTCAAAAACAATCACAAGTTCATTTTTTTGACCCTCTAACTTTAGAAGGAGAGCAAATAGTAGCGATTCGTGGTTTTGTAAGTTCTTCTGTTCGACTCAGAAGAATGCTTCAAACTGTTTCTTCCCTGACATTAGATATGCTCGTAATTGAAGACACTGGTGCTTTGTGTCAAAGTTCATCCCCTACCAAAGTGCTGATTCCAGTCCTCATGATAATCAGATGCCACTCTAGCTTGAGTTGTGGGGTCATGCAGAACTGAAGCATACAGCGCGTGTACTTGTCTTTTGAATTTCATGTGCATAATGTCAGATTTTATCTATCAGTCATGTGCCAAGGGAGCTTACCTTTATTAGAGGAAATCATAATAACGTAAACTGTTTTCGTTTGCTTTTTAAGTCAAGTTATTGGTAAAACCACTAGCCTTGGTCTGAGTGAACATTGTAACAGGCATTCAGAGTGCTTTATGGAGTGGTGAGTAGGTCTTTGGATGAAGCTGTGATGCTTGATGACTGTTTCTTGGGCGAGTTTTCTGTCATTAGTGGGCATTGTTTACATCACAGCCATCGAGGCAATTCTCATTAGTGTGTGTCCTGGGCAACCAAATGTTATCATTCTCTTCAAGGCATCACGGCATTTTGTGCTGAATTTGCCTGTAAGCAGAGGGTTAGTAGACTATGTTCCCAACAAGCCTTCAGTAAGGATGGACAGGATCTGGGCTGAGCGAGAAGAAAAATTCCAGCTGATCAAAAACAAACAAGGTGAATGTTTTGGAAGATGAACAGTGTTTCTGAGCCCAAACGTCTGATGTTGATTCTGTTAAAGGGAGTTGAACAAAGTAAAACTTAGTGTTATATTCTATCACCATATCTCCTCAACCAACAACTTTGGTTTTGGATATATATTGTCTTTTTCTTATCTTTTCTAAATCTCCCTAATATTTGACTTTCATGTCAGTTTTATTTGTCATCAATTTGACAATTTCCCAAAATTTTATGTATTTTTAAAAAATAGTTTGGGGGTATATAAAGATATATGGGGCTGAAAAAGCACTGTACATATGCATTTAAAAAAAATGAATATTATTATCTTCTCTTTCAACCCAGTGTATTAAAAATTGAGTCTGATTATATCTGTTGTTATGTTACTCCTCACATTTCTTAGATTTTAGGTAATTTTTTATTAGAATTTGATTAAAATTTTACATATAATGATGTTGACTGATTTTATCTTGTGAAAATAGTATATCACACTAGTTCTAATGGAAGGTCTATAAAGCAGGGGTCAGTCTTACTGAGCTGTAGATGTGCCTTACCTGCTACATTTACTTTCATGAATAAAGTTTTATTTACTGTTGGTAAGACAACAAAATTATGGGATACACTTTTTTAAAAAGAGGATTCACAGCTGGGCAGATGGAAGTGGGAGCATGAAGGGTAGCTAAGCATCCAGTCTGGGAGCTGAACTTAGGAAAATCAGCAGGAGAAACATGAGCCAGCTGCCTAGAAGGATAGATTCCTATCACAGTGAATACTTAGAGATGGGTTAGAAATGATAGGAGGAGACAGAGTGCCTGGAATTCAGCATTTGATCACAAATACTTCTTTTGAGTAATGACTCTAGGTTACATTTATGGAATCTGGGTATCAAATGCCTTAGTTTTCATAGAAGGTAGTAAATAATGTTCTGTTGTAAATGAAGGGTGAGGAGTGTGGGAACGATGTTTCCCTACTTTTTGTGAGGAGTTTATAAGATACTACTGGTATTGGACATTGTAATATTTTGCCCTTTGGTTTTCAGTTTGATTGTTAGAAGCTCATTTTAGCAAATCGAGCCTCAGTAGTAGTAGTAAGAGCATTTCACTTTGGCCTCATTTCTTTGTGCATCTCCCACAGAAAAAGCAGTCAAAGATGGAAAATTTGAATAGGTTAAAAACCTGCCTCTCTCAATTAAGACTCTTAGACTTCCTAGCCTTAGGTTTGTCAGATTTTAACAAGTTTCCCTTTCATTTTGCGAAAAACTTTAGGATCTTTTATTTTTAGGCAGTCCTTTTTTGTTGAGTAGTGGATATAATAAATAATATGCTAGGGTGGATTTAGGAATGTCCCTGGGGGTGTTACACGGAAATAAAAGCTCCCTGGGGAGAGTTAAGAGATGAGAGGAAGGGAAGGAGAGGAAGCATGTTATTGTGGAAAAAGCAGCAGAGGATGCAGAGTTGGCTTCTAGTTCTGCTTTGCGAGTGACTTTGCAAGATACTTCTGCTGTCAGAATTTTTATTTTTTATACTATGAAATTAGGGTAGTGTGCTGTATTAAAATCTCTTGACATCTATCTGTCAGTACTATAATTCCATGATGTTTTGTTGAGAATCAGAATTATAAATGGGATCTTGGCGCTAGCAAGTAGACATGGTGATTTTGATACTAGGAATTGCCACAGGGAGCTGGTCTTAGCCATAAAGACTGATATTTCCGTAAGAAGACATGCTCGAAGACCTTGCAGACGGAAGGCGTGGGCTTTTGTGGGGAAGGACACCCAGTGCTCCAAATCTGGGCTATGAGTAGGCCACGTGAGTGGCTAAGCAGCATTTCCGTCAGATACCTGAAGCTTACTGCAAGTATACACTTTTAATAAAGTGTCCTTTAAAAGGGATTTAAGTGTATCTTTAAAAGCTCTGGAGTATGTCGTAGCTCCGTACCTAATGAAGTGAACTGCTGTCACTTAGTGATGGTGCATCCTGATCTCTGAACTTCATGTAATGTGCCCGGATTTCTCTTTAGTAGGCTGATCCATTTGAATTTGCTTTCAGTGGTAGTTTTCTCCTTTATTTCCCACCCATGATTTTCTTTTTCCAGTGCTGTCATAAGACCTCTCTAAGGTTTGTGTTCCCCCCTCATCCCAGATGGCCCTCGTTCTGCAGGCTGGCGGGAACACATGGAGCGACGGCGAAGGTTTGAGTTTGATTTTCGAGACCGGGATGATGAGCGGGGTTACCGAAGGGTGCGCTCTGGCAGCGGCAGCCTGGATGACGACAGGGACAGCTTACCGGAGTGGTGCTTAGAGGACGCTGAGGAGGAGATGGGCACGTTTGACTCCTCAGGTGCATTCCTGTCCCTCAAGGTAGGAAGTTTTCCAATGGTGTGACAGGCACGGACCTTCTACCAAACCCAGATATGGTGTTAACCTCTGGCTTTATTTTCTGCCACAGAAAGTACAGAAAGAGCCCATTCCAGAAGAGCAGGAGATGGACTTCCGGCCTGTGGAGGAAGGGGACGAGTGCTCTGACTCTGAGGGTAGCCATAATGAAGAAGCCAAAGAGCCTGATAAGACAAATAAGAAGGAGGGAGAGAAGACAGATAGAATAGGAGTTGGTGAGGCACAGTTTGTCTTTTACCTTTTTTTCTATAAATCCAGAAGTTTCCTAAATTGTTAATTTAAGATTACTTCATGTTGCAGAAGCTAGTGAGGAAACACCCCAAACCTTAACATCATCTGCTAGACCAGGTACTCCTTCAGACCACCAGGCTCAGGAAGTACCACAGTTTGAGAGAAAAGAGGAATCCAAAACTGAGCAAACAGGAAAAGCTGAAGAAGAGAGTCGGACAGAAAACAGTCTGCCAACTAAAGTGCCCAGCAGAGGGGATGGTATGTATTCATGAGAGTGACAAGCATTAGAATTCTGCTGGGGCCAGTGATGACATGACCAATAAGAAAGGCTTCTGTTTATGCTTCCTAGAACTACTTCTAGTGGCAAGTTAGTAGACCAGATTATTTTACTGGTAAACCTAGTCAAACACTGCTTCCCATATATGTGTCCATCCCAGAAGTCACAAAACAGAGTTAGAGAAGGAAGGTGGAGCTAAGAACCTCACTTCTAGGTGGTTATGACATAACCACCCTGGTGTCATGTCAGTCCAGCAACCTGGGCTCGTGATCCTCTTCAGTCGTGTGATTCCCACATCAGACAGCCCCCTTCTTTTCACCTAAAGGCCATGTGTGCATCCCAGATGATGCCATTGTTCCAAAAGAGGCCAAAAAGAGCGTGGATACATCTGTGGAAGTCCCATCGCCTTTGCTATAGATAAGCTTAAAGCATGTCTCCTCCATTGTTACTGTATTGATTTCAAATTGCTCATGTACCTTAGTAGGCAAAATTAATGTTCGTTTCCATGTTTCTTCTTATACAGATGTATTAAAAAATGACATTGTAATGCATGGTGTTGAGGGGTTAGTTGATTGATTCACCATGAAAATTCACACCGTTTAACGTGGCCTATGGGACCTTGCATGATCTGACATCTGCCTCCCTCCATGCAGTGTCAGCACCAGCCTCTAATTCCTTTGTGCTATTCACCAGCCTCACAGCCTGTTAGGTCCCGAATGTGCCTTGTTCTCTTGTCTGTTGGCTTAGCACATGTTCTGCTCTGTGCCTGACTCTCTCCCACTCCAAGTTCCTAAGCTGGGTTAGGTGTTTTGGTTCTTAGACCACCAGCACTATTTCTAATATAGTAATATAATATTATAAAGATCTGTTGATCTTTTTTGCCCAATAAACTAATATTTTGAGGGCTTGAACCAAGGATTTCTTTTTAGTTTTTTATGTCTCGAGCAAAGCTGAATGAATGAATTCAGCAAGTATTTGAATCTCTGCTATATATAGAGAGTGCCGGTGCCAAAAATATTTATATACATTTTTAAAAAGGAAAACTATTAAAAATTGTAATACTCAGTATATACTAATAACAAAGATGAATACAAGTCACATTTGACTTCTGCAATTACGAGAGGTGCTCAAAGTGGTTACCATCAGCGTCCAGACACTTCCGATTGCGGTGAACTACTACTTGAGCAACGCTGACTGAAGTGTCCACTTGTCTACATTTTTTTTGGCACCCCTGGTATATCAGGTATGGTGGGTCTTATACATTTTGAGACCTGTTTCATTTGTGGTAGTCATTTTTCAGTTATGATGGGCCCCCAAATTACTTGTGTTTCGTTCTCTTGAATGCACATGCCTGGAGCTTTATTCTAGGAGGTTTTAGGATGGGCTTAAAATACATGTGTACTTTGAGAAAGCTTCATAGATGTGCACTAAAGACTGAAACTCTGGATTGAGAGGAGATGAAGCATGTGTATATCATAATCTAGGGCAAAAAGGAACTATGTGAATTCCTGATTGGCAGACTCCTAGAATGCTTTAGGAAACAGGTGTCTTTGAGTTTTTTTTCTTGGAATAATCTGTAGAATTTGGAGTAAGTGTAGCTGGATAAAATGGGAGAGGGCACCCCAGTAGTAGGTGGAAGTGAAAGCAGCAGTGAGGAAGTGGGACTGACCCAGGCACAGGCAGGGATCAGCTCCTGTTTCTCTTTAGCTCAAGGATGAGGTGTGAAAGGAGAATGGTGGCAAACATGACCAGGACATGGAGTCGGTACCTGTGTGAAGGGTAGGTGCTGTGATGACAGATGGCTGCAGCGTGACCTGCGGGGCTCCTCAGCAGTGCCAATGAGATTTCAGAGTCGAAATGGGTAGGACGTAGTCACTACTCATATAGCAGCAAAGGCAGGGAAGAGTCAAAGATGAGGGAGGTGCCTGGGAGGATTACGGACCGCCAGCAGAAACAGGAGGATTTTGAAGGGCGCATTGGGAGGGGAAAGAATACATCAGTTTTCAACATTGGTTCTGAGGAGTTTGATGAGAAATTCGGTAGAGATGGCCAGAGAGCAGTTGTGAGTAAGGAACTATGGCTAGATGGGAAGAGTTTAGGGCCAGAAAGAGAATGAAAATTCAGAAAATCACATATACTTGGTAGGGGTGAAAAGAAAAGTGGACCATGAACATACCCTAGGGTAATTCCAGTTTTTGGAGGATAAAAAGCCAGAGAAAAGTCCTCAGAGGCAAGTGGGAGTGCAGGACACCTAAGGAAGGAGCCCGTTTCATCTTAGAATTGGGTAGGTGACGCCAGATGCTACTGAGATTCATGATGAGGACGAGGAAAATGCTGCATGTGGGGGCTTGAGGTCACTGCTTATCTCGGGGAGCGAAGCTTTCCTTACTGGAGGGCTGAGTGTGGAAGGCACCGGGCAGCAGGTGTGGGTGGCGGCGACCTGGAGACAGCTTGTATAGATTGGCCTTTTAGATTGGCAGAGGAAGGGAAGAATGAGAGGGGTAGGAATTTGGAGAAGCTGCCTGTAATTGAACAAACAAGGTTTCAAAGGGGAAACCGCAGTTGTATCGAATTCCTTCCATCCCCCTTTCCTCCTGAAGAGCCAACACAGCCTCTTTTGCAGTCTTGATTCTCACTGAGAACAACGTCCTGCACTGTACAGGTCGGCAGACTCCACGTGTTTTTCGTTGTCTTACAAAATGTAATGTATTGAGTTACATTAATTAGGACTTGAGATAGGTACTTATTCAAGATAATTGCAGATATTTTTAATAAAGGTTTAGATGGTGCGATAAGACAGCTTTGAAAAGATTGGCAGTGCTTTGTTAACTGTCTTTACTCTTTGGAGACATGATATAAAGAAGGAATTAGACTGATTTGGTTTGTTTTCAAGAGGTAGACCTATAACTGTTGGGTAGATGCTCTAGTGACACAGGTAGGCACTGTTGAAGGCCCTCATGGGTACCTTTTAATCCTTACATCTTGTCATTCTGTGGAGGTACTTCTGTCATTGTAGGGAGAAATACTACACTTCTTCATTAGAAGTGGCTGCCGTATTCATGACACAGTTCACATTTCTGTTGAACCCATTTAGCAAGCTGCCCAACTTGATAATGCAGAGTTATGCTTCATAAGAGTGTCTCTATTTTACAGGGTTTTCATCTGTCTACATTTTTTCCCTCTAGAAATGGTTCCTGATGTCCAGCAGCCCCTGTCACAGATTCCTTCCGATCCAGCCTCTTCCCTTCTCCTCCTTCCGCCACCTGTTGCCAGTCCTAGCCCTGCCCTCCGGCCTGTGGAAACGCCCGTCGTAGGTGCTCCTGGCATGGGCAGTGTTTCCACAGAGCCGGATGATGAAGAGGGTCTCAAACATTTGGAGCAGGTAAAAATTGTGCAGTTCTTTTTTTCTCCTCTCATGCGGCCATAAAAACTGGAAAGCAATTAAATCAATGTTCAAAAATGGAACTTTTGTGCGCTGGATTTTGTGTACTGGAAAAGTTGTTTGTGTATCTAGTATTTAATTGTATGAGTAATTGTCTTTCAAATCATTTCATGCTTTTAAGTTTCTGCTATATAGTAGTCATTATGTCAGGTTATTGTTTGCTCTTCTGAGGTTGCCCTTAGCTGTTTGCTTTTCTTGTTTCTTTTTGGAAATTAATGGAATTAATTAGCCAGAACTGGCTAATACAAGCAGCTGTGGATGGGCACTGTGTTTTCTGAGTATTTTGCCTAAAGTGTGACAGCAAAAATAGTCACACTCTCAGGATATTGACGTCTTAGTCATGTCTCTATGTTTCCCTAAAATTGTACATACCATTATTTATGTGCAGAGTAAATCATAGCTTGCTTTCTACAGAAGAAATTATCTGTAGAAATATCATTCCTTCAGGGTGGGATATTTGGTGGCAGGAAATGCTGAAGAAAGAAAGAAAGGGGACAATGTCTTAGTACAACTTGGGAAAGATTATATTTGTAACTATATTAATTGGTCCTTTGTGCTATTAACACCCATGTTTTTACAGATTCAGTTTATACAATTTAGGATTGACCAACAGCTACAAGTTTAAAAACTACTCTTATTAGTATGTTGATTAGCAGCATGGGTTTTGATCCATACCACTTTGTGTTTTAATCTCAGTTCAGTTTGCTTAATAATTTTGAGGCCTTGGCCTCTCTGAGCTTTAATTTCCCCTTCTGTAAAATGGGGATAGTACCCATTCCATGGCATTACACAGTGTGTGCCTTGCACAGTTAATGCCTTTCACAGATGAGGTGGTCCAAAAAAGGCAGGTATTTTTTTGTGTGTACAAGTAATTATGTAGGATCATTTTTTCACAATCCGTTTTGTATTTTTCTCTTAGCAAGCTGAGAAGATGGTGGCTTATCTCCAAGACAGTGCACTAGATGACGAGAGACTGGCATCAAAACTGCAAGAGCACAGAGCCAAGGGCGTCTCCATTCCACTGTTACATGAAGCCATGCAGAAGTGGTACTACAAAGATCCTCAGGGAGAAGTTCAAGGTAGCCTGTTCCACTCTGCATTAAGGCTCACCACCTCCAGATTCTGTAGGGGGGTGGTGCTTCAATGTTACCTTGCATAGTAGTAGAAAGGCTTTATTTATGTGTGTATAGAAGACATTTTAGAGGATTCCCCCCACAGTACTTGATGATTTCAGTGTGGGGAGGGAGAGTCCAGTGAAAAGAACTTGAATACAGGGCGGGATGTGCGTGGTGATATGATAGGGAGGTGAGCAAAATGTTGAAGGCCCCTCAGCTCTGGCGTCCCAGCTGGTTCCATGGGCAGGCGAGCTCCTTACCTTCTCTGTCCTCAGTCTCCTTACCATCAAAAGGTGATGGCAGCAATCTTGGAAGACCTTGCTTTAATATTCTGCTAAAGTGGCGTTGATATTATAAATGATAAAGAGCTATTAAAAATGTTTGAGAAGAGATAGTACCACATTATAAACTAATTCCTTAAAAGATTTATTGGGTGCATAAGTTAAAGTAAAATGGGGAGAGAATGCTTTAAGGGATGTTTGTTGGTTCTTCATTTCTGCTTTTGAAATCTTTGCTTATAACCGGAAATTGGTTGTTGAAATTGGTATTTGTGTCAGTTTCATGATAGTGTTTTACCAAGTACACCCATCCTTGACTGTCTCCAGTGTAATAGCTGCCTTTCCCGGCTTTATTCTTCTGCACAGCATCTGTCGCTGCCTGGCACTAGCTGTATTTGTTCATGATCTGTAGAATGTAAGGTACGTGAGAGCAGGGCTGTGCGTTTTCATTAAATTTACTCTGAAGTAATTATTGCTTCACGTGCGGTTGTAAGAAATAACACAGATTCCCTGGGCCCTTTCCCCAGCTTCCCCCAGTGGTAACCTCTTGCCAAACTGGAGCTCAGTGTCACACACAACCAGACAAAATTAAGGCCCTTTCCATCTCAGCAGGGACCCCTCATGTTGCCCTTTTATAGATACACCATTTCCCTCCCATCCACACCCGCTTCTCCTCCTTCACCCCTGGCAACCACTAATCTGTTCTCCATTTCCGTATTTTGTCATTTCAAGAATGTTTTATAAATAGAATCATACAGCATATAACCTTTTGAGCTTGGCTTTTTTCACTCAGCATAATTCTTTGGAGATCTGTTCAGGTTGTCGCATATATCAGTAGTGGTTTTGTTGGTTTGTTTGTTTGTTTTTAAAAGACTTCCCTTTTTAAAGACTTTATTTTTAAAACTTTATTGGGGAACAGTGTTTTTCCCAGGACCCATCAGTTTCAAGTCAAGTTGTTGTCCTTCGGTCTTAGTTGTGGAGGGCGCAGCTCAGCTCCAAGTCCAGTTGCCATTTTCATTCTAGTTGTGGGGGGCACCCACTACCCCACCATCCCATGTGAGAGTCCAACCGGCAGCCTTGTTGCTAACAACACTTGCTCTAACCAACTGAGCCACCCAGCCGCCCCATGGGTTTTTATGTGAACATAAGTCTTCATTCCCCTGAGATAAATGTCCAGGAGTGCAGTTGCTGGGTTGTATGGTGATTACATGTTGAGTTTTTTTAACAATTCACCAAACTTTTCCAGAGGGGCTGTTCCATTTGTATTCCCATCAGCAATCTATGAGTGACCCAGTTTTTCTATATCCTTGACAGTATTTGTTGATGTTGCTATTTTTAAGTTTAGCTATTCTCACAGGCATGTAGTGATATCTCATTATAGTTTTTAATTTGCATTTCCCTAATTATTCAAGATGTTGAACATCTTTTTATGTGCCTGTTTGCTATTTATCCTCTTCAGTAAAATGTCTCTTCATTTCTTTTGCCCATGTTCTAATAGGATTGTTTGCTATTTTCACTTTTGAGTTTTGGGAGTTCTTTATATAGTCTAGATACTACTCCTTTGTTAGACACGTGGTTTGCAAATATTTTCTCCCAGTCTGTGTCTCTTTATCCTCTTTAACAGTATTTCACAGAGCAAAAATTTTAAATTTTAATGAAGGCCAGTTGACCAATTTTTTTTCTTTTATAGATTGTGCTTTTGGTATTAAGTCTAAAAAGAACTGTTTGCTTAGCTTCAGATCCCAAAGATTTCTTTTCCTATGTTCCTCTCTGTACCTTGCCACCCCCAGAATTTACTGTTGTGTGTTTTACATTTAAGTCTGTGATCCATTTGCACTCAATTTTTGTATAAGGTATAGGACCTAGGTGAAGGTTTACTTTTTTTGCCTATGGATGGCCAGTTGGTCCTGGACTTTTTGTTGAATTGCTTTTGCACCTTTGTCACAATTCAGTTGAGCATGTTTGTGTCGGTCTGTTTCCGGGTTCATTCTTTCTGTTTCATTGATCTATGTGTTTTTCCCTCCACCAATACCATAGTCTTGATTACTGTAGTGATATAAGTGTTGCAATTAGGTTGACTGATTCCTCCTAATTTATTTTTCTTTTCAAAATAGTTTTTAGCTTTTCTAGTTCTTTTGCCTTTCCATAGAAACTTTAGAATAATCTTGTCTATATTTACCAAATATCTTGCTAAGATTTTCATAGGAATTATGTTAAACCTCTATATCATTTTGAAGAGATTCAACATCTTTACCATTTTGAGTCTTCCAATCCATGAATATGGTACATTTCTCTATATAGATCTTTGATTTCTTTCATCAGCTCTGTGTGGTTTTCAGCATAGATTCTGTACATGTTTTATTAGATTTACACCTAAGTATTTCATTCTTCTTGAGCAATTGTAAATTTATTATATTTCAATATCTATGTGTTCATTGTTCCTATATAGAATTGAATGTTGGATGTTTATTGTGTGAGCTTATTTGCTGAGCTTATTTATTGGTTCTAAGAGTTATTTTTTGTTAGATTCCGTAGGGTTTTCTATGGAGGCATTATTTGTTATCTACAAATAAGGGCAGTTTTATTTTTTCATCTCCAAATCTATATGCTTTTTATTTCCTTTCATTGCCTTTATTGTGTATTCCAACGCTGTGTTGACTAAGAGGGGTGAGAACAGACGTACTTGCCTTGTTTTCCCTGTGTTCCTATCTTAGGGGGAACACATTCAGTCTTTAATATTAAGTGAAATGTTAGGTGCTGAGTTTCTGTAGATGCTGTTTATCAAGTTGAAGTACCCTATTTTTTGAGAGTTTTTATCATGATTGGGTATTGGATTTTTTAAAATTTTTGTTTATTTATTTATTTATTTTTTTGAGGGTAATGTCACTGGCCCTCATATGTGGGACCCGAACTGGGGCCGCTGGCTTCCTAAGCCAGCGCTTAACCACCGCGCCACTTGGCCAGCTCGGGTATTGGATTTTGTCAAATGACTTCTCTGTATCTATTGATATGATATGATTTTCTTCTTTAGACAGTTAATATGGTGAGTTATTATGTTGGTTGGAGTTTGAATATTGAGCCAGAATTGCATCCTTGAAATAAACGCCATTTGGTCATGATATATCCTCTTTTTATGTATTGCTGAATTCTATTGGGTAATATTTTGTTAAGGGTTTTTCAATCTGTGTTCATAAGGGATGTTGTTTTTTTGTCTTGTTTTGTTTTACTCTCATTTTCTGGTTTTGGTATCAGGTAGTCATTAAGAGAACTGGAAATTATTCCCTGACCTTCTTTTTTCTGGAAAAGATTCTTTAGAATTGGTATTCTTCTTGAAATGTTTGGTAGAATTCTCCAGGGAAACCATCTGGAGACTTCTTTTTTGGGAATTCAAAAATTGCAAATTCGGGCCGGCCGAGTGGCGCATTGGTTAAGAGCTGGTTTTGGGATGCCAGCGGCCCGGGTTCGGATCCCATATATGAGGGCCAGTGACACTGCCCTCTACAGCTGACAACAGCTTCGCTTGGACCTGGGCTGTGCAAGCCCTGGCAATGGTGTAGGCTGCAGCCCCTGCTGCAGTGGGCTGCCATAGGCCACAGTGAGTGGCCGGCAGCCAGCGTGAGCAGCCGGCAGCCAGCGTGAGCTGCCAATAGCCTTGGTGAGCGACCATCCAGAGGCCGGCGATCCCAACATGGGCCAGTGAAGCAACGTCCTCTGCAACTAGAATGAAGAACAAAAAGACAGCAACTTGTCTGTTCCCCTTCCCGATTCTCCAACGCTGTTCCCCTCCCCTAATTCCCCAATAAAAATCTTTAAAAAAAAAAAAAAATTGCAAATTCAACTATTAAGGACATTGTTTAATATGGGCAAATTGTGGTAGTTCGTTTTCTGATGAATTGGTCCATTTTATTTAAAATGTCAAATTTGTGTGTAGAGTATTCCCTTATTATTCCCTTAAGCTTTTTGATAGTATTCCCTGGTTATCTTTTTGATGCCTGCAGGGTCTGTAGTGATATTCCATACCATTTCATTCTGTATATTGGTAGTTTGTTAAGCCCTCTTTTTCTCTTTGTCAGTCTTGTTAGAGATTTGTTAATTTTACTGATCTTTTCAAAGGATCAGCATGTTTCATTGATTTTTTTCACTATTGTTTTTATTTTCAATATTGTTGATTTCTACTGTTTATTATTTCTTTCCTTCTACATCTTAGGGTTTATTTTGTTCTTCTTTTTTTAGGCCCTTAAAGTGGCAGCTTATATTATTTGAGGCTTTTCCTTTCTTCTAATGTAAGCCTTTATTATAAATTTCTCTCCCAGCACTTCAACTACATACCACAAAATTTCACATACATATTTTCATTCAGTTCAGTGGTTTTTTTTAAAATTTCCTTTACAACTTCCATTTTTACCTATGGATTATTTAAAAATGTGTTGTTTAGTTTCTAAGTGTTTGGATATTTTCCCGTTATCTTTCTGTGTATGATTTCTGGTTTGATTCTGTTGTGGTTGAAGAACACACTGTATATGATTTCAGTTTTCAAAAATTTATTGAGATTTAATTATGGCCCAGAATATAGTCTGTTTTGCTGTATGTTCTGTGGTACTTGAATGTGTATTTTGCTATCTTCGGGTATTCTGTAAATGTTAGTTAGATCTTGTTAGTTTATGGTGCTGTTGAGTTCTATAATCTTGTTGATTTTTCTGTCTAGTTCCTTCAGTTGTTGAGAGAGGGGTATTAAAGTCTTCAGTTATAATCATGGATTTGTCTTTTCTTTTTCAGCTACAAGATTTTGCTTCACAATTTTGTAGCTTTGTTTGGTGCTTATACTTTTACGATTACTATGTCTTCTTGGTGATTGACCTTTTATTATATATAATGCCCCTGTCCCTAATTTTCTTTGCTCTGAAGTCTACTTTATCAAATACGAATATAGCCACTCTAGCTTTTGATTAATCCTTGCATGATATATCTTTTTGTATTCTTTTACTTTCAGCCTGCCTGTATAGTTACATTTGAGATACCTGTAGACAGCATCTAATTGGGTTGTGTTTCTTATTGCTGGATTCTTTTGCTCCAAGTAAAGTGAAAACCCAGAGCATTCACCACCACATGGTTTTTCAAGCCCCAACGCCCCTAGTCAGTCTGCCTTCTTCTTCCACCTTTCGAGAGTCCTCTTTTATTTGTCTTATATATAACGTGCAGGGGTTTTAGTTGTATTTATCAGGAGGAGCAGGAAAGTATATCTGTTCCATCTTCCCCGAAGTGGAAGGTCCGGACTTTGTTTTGTTTACTGCTGTATTCCCATAATTGGTTGTCAGTAAATATTTGCTGAATGAATGAATGAATGAATGATTACTGAGCAGAGAGAGTGTATTTGTTAATTTTGTGTATAAAATGTTTGAGTATTTCTTATTATAAAACATCTAGACAATGTTAGTTTTTTTCAAACCCTTACCCAAGGCCAGATTTAGTCTTACCTGGGTAAATAAACTATAAATTTGTCTTAATTTAATTGATTATTGTTTATACTTTACTATGTTTGGAGTATTCTATAAATGTCAGAGCTTGTTGGTTGATGGTCGTGTTGATTTTTCTGTCAAGTTGTTCTGTCAATTGTGGAAAGAGGGGTGTTGAAGTCTTCAGCTGTAATTGTGGATTTTAGTTGTATAATCTCTGGCAGAAAAATGCAAATGAGGAAGAGCTGTTCAGTCCTGCATGTTTCTATTCTCTGTGCCCAAGTGATACAAAGTCTAACCAACAACCAACTCTTTTCAGTTTTATATATACTTTCTGACAAGTGAATTGTAGAGACTGAGTGAGATGGAGACAGTTACGCTCCTTAAAGAAATTAAAGCACTGCTGAAAATTTGGGACTTGTAGACATAAGGCCTATTTCAAAATAATTTCTGTTGTATATTATTAGAAGTCTGTTTACCACCTTTGGAGATGAATTAAATTATTTTATGGATTATTTGACAGGTGCCCCCCTGAAACAGGTGTTTACCTCTGGATGAGGATCAGACCCAGAAAATACTTCTTCTTCTTTAGCCTGAAAAGATTCTTATTGTCCTTCTGTTTCAATTGCTGTTGTTATAGGTCCCTTCAATAATCAGGAGATGGCAGAATGGTTTCAGGCGGGCTATTTCACTATGTCTTTATTGGTGAAGAGAGCATGTGATGAAAGCTTTCAACCTCTTGGCGATATCATGAAAATGTGGGGAAGGGTTCCCTTCTCTCCTGGTCCGGCTCCCCCTCCGCATATGGTAAGTACCTTGCAGCTCACCGAGAACACACGCCAAGCCCAGGAGCACTTGCTTCTGTTATGTCTGAGTGGGGAGGAAACTGGACTTATTTTAAAGTAATTGCAGCGGCACTGGGAATTCTGATTAGGAGGGTGCGTTCCTAACTGTACTGATCTTTTCAAAACTCAATACCCATGCCCCCTGCCCCCTTTCTCCCTCCCCGCCATGCACACACACTTTGTCTTAGACACAGAATCCTTCAGTAGCTGTCCAGCAGGTGTGGAGTGGAGCCCTCGTGGCCTGCCTCCTAGGGCCGCGTGTTCAGGGACTCCTCTTCCTAGGCCCACTGCTCTGCTTCCTGTTAGAGCCCTGTTGCCTTTACTTGGAATGCCTTTTCCTCCTCCTCCTCCCCTCCAGTTCCTGCTTGCCTTCTGACTCATAAAGTTCCTAAATTTGAGGTTTACCTAAAGTAGATGTTACTAATCTAAAAGTCCAGTGCTTTGGACTATTTGGAAGACTTCAAAGAACATTAGTTACTGATATTTTAACTGAAAATGGGATCATAATGTCACCCCTCCCCCTGCTGTAGTGGCAGTGGCATCCCTTTGAATGGGAAATCTCACTGCCTGCAGCTGCTCCTGAGCCTCTCCCTGTAGAGTTCCTTTTGGAGGGCCTCGGATCTGGGCCTTACTTTTCCTTCTACAGGTAGGAGTGGCTGGTTGCTGGCCATAGCCAAAAACTTGTGGTGTGAACAGTGGATTTCTGCAGCGACATCACCATTGACTTTTTTTATCCACTGCATATTGAGGGCCTGTGCCAGGCCTTGTGGTAGGTTTCTAAGAGGTGAAGGTGACTAAGACACCACCTCGATAGTCATGGGAGTTCAGAGGTGAGAACAGTGGCTCTCAAACTTTTTGACCATGGCCTGTAGTAAAAAAACAAAAGTGAGTTTTACATCACTTCTGTGTGTGTGTGTGTGTGTGTGAAACAATTTCCACAAAACACTTTTGTTCTGTTTTTTTCCTTTTTGTTCTGTTTTTCCATTTTGTTCTGTTTTTTTCCTTTTCTGAATTTGCAAATGTTGCTCTTGACCCTGTAATTGATTTCACAATGCACGGATGGTTTGAGATCTCCTATAGTTTGGAGAGCAGTGAAGATTTCCTGGATGAGGGGTGATGTCTGACATTTCTATTGTAAATCCAAAGAAAAATTATACAGTGTACTATGTTGTATATAAATTTAACTTATATACTAAGTATGAGCTTTATTTCCCTTCTCTGAAATTGGTGTTTCTGAGCTGAAAGTTCCTTACTAGGAGCTTGACATACATTTGTTTCCTGACTTGCAGTTACAGGGCTGAGCCTCAGTCAGGCTTGCTTAGGGGAGAAACCAGGGGCAGCTCTCTGCTTCCTGTCAGCTACTGCCTTGGCCCTGAAGTGCACGGAAAAGGAGTCATCTTGAAGATGACTGTACCTGAAACCTAGGTTTTCATGTAGAAATTTTAGATGAACCTAGCATAGCTTCTGTCTAGCTTCAATATTTAATGAGAAAGAAAAATGTCCCTGAATTTAAAATATTTCATTCCAAACTATAATCTGTATACAATAAAGATATAAGCTATTCATTAATGATTTGCCTAAGTTTAGTCTATGGCACCCGTGAACTTTTACAGTAGTCCCTCTTATCCACGGGGGGTGTTCCAAGACCCCCAGTGGATGCCCGAGACCACAGATAGTACCCAACGTCGTATGCACTGTGTTTTTTCCTGTCCATACACACCTATGATAAAATTAATTTATGAATTAGGCACAGTAAGGGATTAACAGTAACTAATACTAAAATAGAACAATTACAACAGTGAACAGTGTACTGTAATACGTTAAATGAATGCGGTGTGCTATTCCCCCCCTCCTCCCCCTGCCCAGTCTGATAACCAAGACAGCTGTTAAGTGACCTAACTGGTGGGAGCATCTACAGTGCGGATATGCTGGACAGGGGGTTGATTCAGGCCCCGGGTGGGATGGAGTGGGAACAGCATGAGATTTCATCACGCTACTTAGAATGGTGTGCAGTTTCAAACTTATGGATTGTTTGTTTCTGGAATTTTGTTTGTTTGTTTGTTTTTTGAGGGCAGTGTCACTGGCCCTCATATGTGGGACTGAACCGGGGCCACTGGCGTCCCAAGCCAGCGCTAAACCACCGCGCCACTCGGCCGGCCCTGTTTCTGGAATTTTTTTATTGGTCCCCAGTTGACCACAGGTAACTTGAAACTTGGAAAGTAAAACCACAAGTAAGGGAGGTGTACTGTAGTCCTGTTATCTTACACTTCACATTTCATTCTTTTTCCCACTTTCAGCTCTTCCGGACTTAAATTCCTGCCGTGTTATTTGAAATATAAGCTAAAAAACAAGGTTTTGTGGCAGTTTATTTTTTATAACTATGATGTATTAATATCAATAGGAAAATCTAATTTTTGGATAGAGTGTTATAGTTTTTAAAGCTCTTTTATATTTAATTTAAAATTTTTCATCGTCTTAAGAAGACGTATACTGGCTCCCTGTATTCATTATGTGCCATTATAAAATTCCTACCGTAACATTTCATTTAACCTTTAGATAGTTTTATTCCTTTCTGGTTGTCCCATTTCTGTAATTCCTACTGACCTCCAAATTTATGAATCACTTTTCAGATTGAGAGAAGTATACTTTTTTAAAATTACAGTAATAACTGGAGTACAGTTCAACATTCAGCTTCATGGGCCAGAGGGGAGAACAGCAGCAGAAATAGGACCCTGTCCTACCGTAGTGAATCTCTTACATGCAGATAACCACCTTCTCCCACAAGATGGCACTGTTTAGTTTTTAAAGATACCTGAGTTTTTATAGTTAAGCATTTTGGTCATAAAGGTGAAGTGGGAAACGAAGGTCTGGGTTTGTTTTGCTTTCAGATATATATGCACTAAGTGACTTCTCAGCACTTTGCAATTTATTCAGCGGTGTTTCTTCCCCCCTCCCTTCTCTCCCAGGGAGAGTTGGACCAGGAACGACTGACCAGGCAGCAGGAACTCACAGCTTTATACCAGATGCAGCATCTCCAGTACCAGCAGTTCCTCCTCCAGTAAGAACAGTGATGGAGTAATGGGTGTACCGCAGCTCCGAAGGGCTTTCCATATAATCTCACGTGTGTCGCCTTGTATAGCACAAAACTAAAAGTTTATAGGGCGCTTCAGTCACCCAGCTAGTGACATGTTACCACTATACATTCTAAGTTTGGTCTTATCTTCTTAAATACCAGTGTTTGCAGAAGATTACACATAACTATAATTTTGAAAGGTCTTTAGCTCCTAAAGCAAGAATCAACAAGCATGCTAAGAACTACATGGCTCCTAAATGGCTCAGCTTTGAGTGCCACAGAGAAAAAGAAAGTAGACAAGAGGACAGGAAAGAAGTAAAAGTGGTGTGGGATGATGGCAGAATTACCGCAGTTGTGTGTTTCTTTTGTAGAAGTAAGATTGGCTGTCATCCGGGGAAGAGGCTGGCAGCCCACTACCTGTTTTTAGAGTGGCACCTTGATTGGCACCTATCCACACCCACTTGATTGGGCATTGTGGGTGACCACTTTTGCACGCAGTGGCAGAATTAGTGGTTTTCTATGGTCTGCAAAGCCGAAAATATTTACTGTCTGGCTCTTGGCAGAAAAAAAATTGTCTACTGCTGATCTAGTGAAAAAAATCTTACCTAAAAATTTCCAAGCTGAAAGATACATTTCAGAATTTTTATACAAGTGATTTTATTTTTGCAAAGTATTCTTCATGTGGAAGTAGCTATTTGAATCCTTTTGATTTTAATTTGTTTTCTGATAAGAGGCCACCATATTGTGATTTTAATTTGTTTTCTGATAAGAGGCTACCATCTTGAGGGAATTTGCCAGTTTTTGACATTTTATGATTTTTTTTCTGTCTTCTTTCAGAAGCATGTCATCTATAAGTTCAGTTCTTTCTAGAATGAAGTGTTGAATTTTCTGTGTGACTATTATGAAGAATTATAAAAATGTATTTGAAAGCTATTTCTGATGGTATTTGGCGGATTGGGGTGGACCGAACCATGTCTTTCATTGTCTTAGTAAAGTGAGCTCAATGTGGATAGACAGGTTATACTTTATTTTACTTTTTGAAGACAACAGTATGCACAGGTTTTGGCTCAACAACAGAAAGCAGCCCTGTCTTCCCAGCAGCAACAACAGTTGGCACTTCTCGTCCAACAGTTCCAGGCCCTAAAGATGAGGTTGGTGGTCATTCCATGAAGTGTTGCGTGCGCGCGCGCGCGCGTGTGTGTGTGTGTGTGTGTGTGTGAGAGAGAGAGAGAGAGAGAGAGAAGAAAGGAAAATGTGTGTGAACTCTGGTATCACAGTACCCACACACAACAGAAAACTATGTTGTGTGTAAATCAATATAATTTTTTTAAATAATTAAGCTGGAGATAAAGCATTTATTTGGTCTTTTACTCAGAGGATAAATTTGGAGTGATAACCAAAGAATAACAACACTTGAGAAGCAGTGTAGTCTTACAGAACCAGCAACAAAAACAACTGTAGTCTGAAAGTTTGATCTCATTTTTACCCGTGATATCTCAAGAAGGGTATTAACAATGCCACACAGGGTTATAATCGTCCAGAACCCAGAAGCTATTAAGATAGGTTAAAGGAAAAGGGAATTATGCTATAAGTCTTAAATTTCTGCTGTTTCAGATTATCATTCAGGTTGATGTTTGTGTTACCCTCTGTAAAGATATCAGTCACTGCTCTTAAAAGCCTCCTGTGCATTTTAATTGGAACCTTTTACGTTTCAAGCCATCCCCTGAGGTAGGCAGGTTAGGTGGTAAGGTTTCCATCTTACAGATGGGCAAACCTGGACTCCGAGAGGCTAAAGGACTTGGTGTCATAATATATAGAAAACCTCCGACACAGAACTAACATGCAGACCTTCTGAGTCACCATCTATGGGTTTTTGCATTATAATATGTTTCCATCATTTATTGAGATATCCTGGATTTTTTTTTTTTTTGAAGATAGCAGGTATATGCATTATTTGGAAATCAATGTTTGCTACTTCTTGAGGAGTCCAGAAGTGTGACCATTGTGTCTCTATCTTTGTTCCTCTCCTAAATGCTTTGGTGGTGTTACATTTTAGTTAAAACAATGAAGGAGTTTTCTGGCCAGATAACATAGCAAATCTACGTTTAATATAGAAATTCCTCTTTATTTTGCAAATGACAAGAACAAGTTAATTTTTTTATTTTCCTTTTGCAGAATATCTGATCAGAGCGTCATTTCCTCCGTGACTAGGTCTGTGTCGGTGCCAGATACGGGGTCTATCTGGGAACTTCAGCCCACAGCCTCACAGCCCGCAGGTAAAACTTCGATTGGCCTTTGGTGTATCTCCATGGATTTAGACACGAATAATTTTATAATTCAGTTTTTAAAAAATACTAGGGTTTTTCACCTGTTTTGTATTGAATATTAGCAGAAAGTTCCATTTTTGTTTTATAGACCCCAGCAAAGGATTGTTGAAAGTACACTGTAAGGATCTGCTAGAAATTACTTAGTAGATAAATTTCTTTAATTTGAGCCAGCCTCTCTTTTTTATGTTCCTCTAATCAGTGTGGAAAAGTCTTTTAGATTGTTTTCGATCTCTTCTGCCAGAGTGAAAAATATAAGTAATGATTGATATATTTTTCTGAGTCAGGGGTAGCTATATAGCCTAACACCGCAGATATCCAGAAATTTTGGAAAGAGAAAAGCCTGCTTTGAAGTGAACACCTTACTTAATTCTCTGATCTCTTTGCATCAAATAAGAAGATTGGGGGCTGGGATTTTGTAAGTCTTTATTGTGAAACACTTCTGTTTCTTAGTGTCTGATACCTGCAGAAGTGGGTAGTTTGAGCCATGAAGAATCCTTATAACAGGTTATAGTGTATGTTGAAAATTCTCAGGAACCATAGTCATTGCTGGATTTTTCTTAGTCATTGAGCTGTTCAGGCCGTAGTTCTCTTGCTAATTAGCATCAACCCTGGGGATTATGGCAGGAAGAACTGATTATTTCCTCCCTCATCAACTTTCCATGCCGTATGTACCTTGTTTTTTCTTAGTAGGTATTTGTAGTTAAAATGTTAACATACTTTCCAGTTTTTGGGAAACTAAGTACCTTATTAAACAATTTCTTTCTTTGGGTATGATGCAATCAAGGTCCTTTACAAATAGTATACCGGTTTTATCTAGACAATAATTTATAGTCCATACATAGACTATAATAGGAGTGTAGAAAATAGAGAATGCTGAAAAGTGGTGCCAGCAAATATTGCTGGCAGTAGGAGAACAGACTTATAAGCTTTTTTGTTTTTTACTTTCACATCTGACCCTGTGCTGGGTCCGCAGGACCCAGTGTTATTTGTGAGACCTGCCCAGCCTTTCTAGACAACTCCCTAGCTCCAGCTGTGTCTCTGTCTTTCTCCCTCTCCCCCCCGCTTCCCCTTACCCCCCCTTTTATTAAAGTGAAATTCACACAACACCACATTAACCATTTTTAAGTGAACAATTCAGTGACATTTAATATATACACAATATTGTGTGGCCACTTCATTTTCTTTAGTTCCACAGTTCGACCTCTCTTAAGCCCCTTCTCCACGTGGTGTGCAGTAAGAGGTGATGTGGCTGTTGGAAATACCATGAGCGTTGGGATCTAATACAGGGGGATTGAAATCCCAGCATGGCCATGTGCTCGCCCTGTGTCCTTGGGAATGTTAGAAAATGACCTCTGACCCTTAGCTTGTGCATCTGTAAAATTGGAGGATATGAACAGATATCTTACAAGATTTTTTGAGGTTGAAATTAGTTCCTCGGTAAATGCCTGGAATTTTCTTTTCCTTGGGGTGTGTTGCAGGGTATTGATATGAACGAGAGCACTGGCAGGTTAGCCTGCTTCAGAGCAGAGTAGAGCAGATATTTGTGATGGGGCTCAGCCAGGGGACAGGGACACAGCTTTTATGTTATGCTCATGGGTATGTGGCCGTGCTTGCCAGTTCTGACATCCCTCACTATCTTTTCGTCGTTTTCTTACAGTTTGGGAAGGTGGGAGTGTATGGGATCTTCCCCATGATACCACAACTCCAGGACCTGCCCTTGAACAGCTTCAGCAGATGGAGAAGGCCAAAGCTGCAAAGGTCTGACACTCCTCCTTCCACAGCCGTGCAGCCATGCCAGCTGCAGGACACAGTGTTGGTTTAGTGATGTTTCTGTCTCTAGAGAGCTATACTTTTTCTCCCTTTTAGCTTACTGCTACTTAGCTGGTATAAGCTCATACAGATTCTGTGAATATACATCTCAGAAAAGACCCTTAGCAGAATGAAAAGCAAATTTAAGTTAGATCAATTGAATTGGTTGGTTGACACATCAATGATCATGATCATATGTATATTGTAGTTACATTATTTATGGTACAGACAAACACTTGTTACAAATACCAAGGCTAGGGAAATATCCACTGCATGGCTTATTAGACCCTTGAATGTAGCTCAAGCTCCCACCTGGAACCTTTATAATAATGGTTGTTTACATTTCTTAGTGTCCCCAGACATACAGCTGAAAAGCTCAACATTGATATTAGATCCTGTGTTCCATTCACATCTTTTGGAGGAGCTTGGAATCCTGAATTTTGCTTTTAGTACTTGCCAAAAGAGCAGTTAGTGTCACTGTAATGATTTCTGGGATCTCATGCCTGAGGCAGCATCTTCCTCCTGTTTTATATTTAGTGCAGTCTTTTCCCCTGAGGTAGTGACACTCCCCTTAGAATGTGCTCAAAATGTAGAAAGGGTTCATGTTCAGGGTCTGTCTCCATAAATGAGTGAGAGACTCTAATTCAAACAATTCTTGAGTGTGTTCTAGTTCCCCAGTGCTTTGGGCTGGGAACACATACGAGGTGTGATCAAAAAATAAGGTGAGTGTTTAAAATAAATTAATTACAGTAAAGACACATTGCCATTAATCCCTCTTAAAGTACTCCCCCTCACTTTGAACACACTTAGCCCATTGTTCATAGCACTTTCTAAAGCAGTTCTGGAAGTCCTCTTTCCTGAGTGTCTTTGGTGGTACTGTCATGGCTGCCTTGATGTCCTGAATCATTTTTACTTTGGGGAAGAGCCAGAAGTCTCTTTTGGTGCCAAATCCAGTGAATAAGATGAGGACACACCGTAATGGCTTTATTTGATAGAAATTGCTGTACCAGAAGCAGTGTGTGACATAGAGCCCTTCCTTTGCGATAAAAAAATGCAATGAAAGGGCCAGCCGAGTGGCGCATTTGTTAAGAGCTGGTTTTGGGATGCCAGCAGCCCAAGTTCGGATCCCATATATGAGGGCCAGTGACACTGCCCTCTACAGCTAACTACACAGCTCCACCTGGAGCTGGGCTATGTGAACCCCGGTGATGGTATAGGCTGCAGCCCCTGCTGCAGTGGGCTGCCATAGGTTACAGTGAGTGGCCGGCAGCCAGCATGAGCTGCCAATAGCCGTGGTGAGCCACCATCCCGAGGCCTGCGACCAATCTGCCTCATCCGGGAAGAGCGCAATGATGATACCAACATGGGCCGGTGAAGCAACGTCCTCCACAACTAGACTGAAGAACAAAAAGATAGAAACTTGTCTGTTCCCCTTCCCCGATTCCCCATCGCTGTTCCCTTCCCCCAATTCCCCAATAAAATCTTTTAAAAAAAAAAAATGCAGTGAAAGCTGCTGCTGAGTGCCATCCCACAGAAAGGCAGGGATCTTCAATACCAGAAGTGGTGCGTTGAACCTTAGTAACAGTGTGTGACAAGTTTCAAGTTATTTGGTGCAGTCAGTTGGGTATGAACTACTGTTGAGAGAAGGTGTGTTTTAAAGTGTGCCGTAAATCATCCTCCATCCTGACAACGCTCTGTGTCACACATCGCTTCTGGTATATTGCAATTTCTGTCAAATAAAAACATTATGGTGTGTCCTCATCCTCCTTATTCACTGGATCTGGCACCGTGTGACGTCTGGCTCTTTCCTAAAGTCAAAATGAATCAGGACATCGAGGCAGCCATGACAGCACAACCAAAGACACTCAGGAAAGAGGACTTCCAGAACTGCTTCAGAAAGTGGCAAGAACGATGGGCTAAGTGTGTTCAAAGCAAGGGGGAGTAATTTGAAGGGGATTAATGACAATGTGTCTTTTACTGCAATTTAAAAAAAAATTTAAACATTTACCATATTGTTTGATCACACCTCATAGATGATGAAAGATAGGTGCTTACAGAGAGAGAGAAGGGGAGAGAGATATGGTAGGGATAGGGGGTGATGACACATAGACAAATAGGTCAAGAAAGCGCGTGGGCCAGCTATCCAGTGGGAGCGGTGGGGGTCAGGAATTTGGTGATACTTTCAACGGACGGTAATACCTGAGCTAACTTGCGCTTGAAGGACAGTAGGATTTAATCCAGTTAAAGGGTTTGGGGTTAATAGAGTGTAGGAGGAGGTAAAATTTAAAGTGCAGTTGAAGGAAACAACACCTGTAAAGGCTCAGAAATATAGAGAACAGCCTGACTAGGGAACCGGCTGAGTAATTTGGTCTGGCCTGGACCCATGGAGCATCTGAGGTATAAGTGATGAAAGAGGAGGCTGAAGAAACTGAGGCAGGCTGGTCACGAGGACCCTTGCACATGTCATGTTAAAGTTAGAATTTATCTTCTGGGTGAAGGATGGTGTTAATAGAAGCCTGGAAGTACTTTTTTTTTTTTTTTATTTTTTTTTATTTTTTTTTTTTTATTGGGGAATTGGCGGAGGGGAACAGCGTTGGGAAATCGGGGAAGGGGAACAGACAAGTTGCTGTCTTTTTGTTCTTCAGTTTAGTTGCGGAGGATGTTGCTTCACTGTTGGTATCGTCATTGCGCTCTTCCCGGATGAGGCAGATCGGTCGCTGGCCTCTGGATGTCGCTCACCGCGGCTATTGGCAGCTCACTCTTGGCTGCCAGCCGCTCACGCTGGCTGCGGGCCACTCACTATAGCCTATGGCAGCCCACACCATCACCGGGGCTCGCACAGCCCAGCTCCAGGTGGAGCTGTTGTTAGCTGTAGAGGGCAGTGTCACTGGCCCTCATGTGGGATCCGAACCGGGGCCGCTGGCATCCCAAAACCAGCGCTTAACCAATGCGCCACTCGGCCGGCCCTGGAAGTACTTTTTTGATGAAGGTTAGATGTTGTCCTGGGGAATGTGGGCAAAACTGGATTTTGGGAAACCAGATAAGAGACTCTTGGGAATGTAGATGAGGAAATGGAAGCCTAAACTATACCTGTGGCAGTGGAACCGGAGACTAGGTACTGGATTTAACTAGTATTTAAGAACTATAAATGATGGCATTTGTCAAGTGGTTGGTCTTAAGATTTCAAAGAATTATATCATTCCTCACACCAGCAGCTTTACAACATTGCTGTTGAAACCTTGCAGCCACACTGTTAGATCTTCAATCAGAAAATCTTTTGTGGGGATGAGCAAAGAAATGGCCACCCCAAGAGAAGCCTGGTGTTACTCTCATTGGCACTTTCTCCCCCACATCTAGGAGATGTGATGCGTGGTAGTGTGGTGTGAGGAGGTAGGTAAGGAGGGGAAGAGCGTAAAACTCTTCTGATGGCGGACACATGGGAGCTTAGAGCTCTCACAGAGCTGCGTTCTCCCTCAGTTGCAGTAGGTGTGACCGAGTGAATGGTAGTGTCTTCACAGTCCGTCTTCTCCTAACGTGCTGGGCAGTAATGTTGGAGTGTTCCTGTACATGGCCTCAAGTTTCTAAGAGCGCTCTCGTGTAATCACAGCTGGAGCAGGAGAGAAGAGAGGCCGAAATGAGGGCAAAACGGGAAGAGGAAGAGAGAAAGAGGCAAGAAGAGCTCCGGAGACAGCAGGAGGAAATTCTTCGGAGACAGCAGGAGGAAGAGAGGAAAAGGCGGGAGGAGGAAGAGCTTGCCCGGAGGAAACAGGTACCTGTGCGAGCCCTGGCTGCAGGGTCAGCACCGAGGGCGCGCCTGCAGGCTGCCCTGCTCACTCCGCTCATTTCACGGTGCTCATTTCACGGTCGTCGTTCTCCGGAGATGGGTTATCCAAGGTCAACAGCAGGAGTAGCACTTTAGAAGACTCACTCCCCTTTAGAAAGAATGTCTGTCTTTCCACTCACACCCACTGGAGGGATAATCTTCAGTCCTAGTAAAACATTGGAATTGATTTGCATATTTTTTTCCTGGGGTTTTATAAGCCAGTTAGATTTCAGAAGTTAACTAATCTTTGCTTAAGTACTTATGACTAGTGACATTGAATGTTTTTCATGTTTTTTTTGCCATTTGTTTTGTGGGCGGATAGGAATTCTCTATTCATGTGCTTGGCCCATTTTTCTGCTGGGACTTTTTTTTAAAGATCGCAATTGGAAAGATGCATTTTGCAATAGTCCCAGAGTCTAGCCTTTATCTCCCATTTGGCCACATGAGATACTCTGCAAAGCACAAGGGTCTATACCGGGATTAATTAGAACTGGTGACATGTCTGAGAGTCACTCTCCCTTAGCATGTAAAGACTCTGAGAAGTGCTGCCGTAAGGAAATCTACTTAATTCTGTGCAGCTCAGTATTTCCTAAATTGTTTGGATGAGACCCTTTTCTGTATACTTCCTTTCTGTGGGCCTTTTGTTCCTCAGAGCGCGTGTGTTATGGTACACATGGCCCTACTCAGTGCTTCTGACTGGAGTGCTTAGGCCTACCTTACCAGGCGTTTCTGGTGGCTACATTGATTTGGCCGCTCATGCCATGATTGTCAGCTGATTGGTAATAGGGGCTAATGGTACCAATGGAGAAACCACGCCCTGAGTCCTGGTGTAGCCCTTTCTAGGGCTAACTAGTAAATGTAGCTAATGCAGAAACCGGGGTAGGCTTCACATTATAGTGCTGTTTGTATTTCAGGTACAAATTATTTTAGCTCTTAACGTGTCTACTCCTGAACTCACACACTTACTTTTTATTATGTATACTTTTCATATCTACTGTTAACACAGTCTTAGTGGCATATAGTCTGTTCCTTTTCAAATTATGATGTGATGTATCGAGACTCAGAATTTCACACACACACTTTTTTTTTAATATAGGAAGAGGCTCTACGACGCCAGAGGGAACAAGAAATTGCGCTAAGGCGACAGCGAGAAGAGGAAGAAAGACAGCAGCAGCAAGAGGAAGCTCTTAGAAGAATGGAGGAGAGGAGGAGAGAAGAGGAAGAAAGGCGGAAGCAGGAAGAATTGCTACGCAAGCAGGTGACCAGATGGCTTCCTCTTCTCACTGCTGTTTGAAGTTAGGGATTAGTGATTAGCAAGTGTTCAGATGGCCTTCTAAAACGTTCTCAGGTTGCTGAAAAGTACCCAAAGAGACCTAATTGACTCTTATTACCAAAGTAACAACACTTTTATAATAACTGTCCCACATGCAATTATAAAAAGCTGAACAAAATAACAAAGAACAAAAAAAAAAAACAGACCGCCAGAGAGAAATCCAAAGAAGATAGACCCTTAAAAACCCAAGTGTGTGGTCTACAAGTTGACAACTTTTGCCTGAGGCTCATCCCCAATTCATTCTTTTAAAGTGTCCAGTCAGTGCTGCTTTCTATATTCACAAGGTTATGCTGCAGTTGCCACTGTCTAACTCTAACCATGCCATCCTGCCATTACAGGCAGCCAGAACCTCGAAGGTATTTCATTTTAATATTTAAGAACAGGTTGTTTTATTAATAGACTTTATTTTTAGAACCGTATTAGATTTTCAGAAAAATTGGGATGATGATCCAGTTTCCCCTGTTACTGTCTTATATTAGCACGGTACATTTGCCACAGTAAACCAGTATGGACGCCCTGTTATGGACTAGCTTTGCGCTCACATTTCCTCAGTTCTCCCGTCGCGTCCTTTCTCTGTCCCAGGATCCCATCCCAAACACCGTGTTCGTTGTGTGTCTCCTTAGCTCCTTCTTGGCTGTGATTGTTTCTCAGAGTTCCCCATATTGACGACTTGACAAGTTTAAGGAGCACTCGTCAGTGTATTGTAGGGTGACCCGCTATGGGAACTCGCCTGAAGTTTTCTGTACGACTCAACGGGAGTCATGGTACTTAGGAAAAAGGTCACAGAGGTGAAGTGCCATGCTCATCATGCTGTGTCAGGGCGCACAGTACCAACGCGACCTCCACAGCCGCTGCACACCGCGGCCCCTGGCTGCTGCGGCCCCCATCAGGTGTCTCCAGGAAAGGGACTCCTCTCCCCCTTGGGAGGAAGGCAAGGAAGTCACCATGCCCAGTCCACACTAGGGATGTAGATTTGTGTTTGTTGGTTAGATTGACACAGAGCTGGAGATGACCTGCTTTTGCTAAGTTCTTGATTGAAACACTTTGAGAAACCTAAGAGGTAGATAGCTTCCAGGTTAGATGGTGTATGATTTGCCCTTTGGTTTATTCATTTGACAATTCACATGTTTAATTAATTTACTATATGCCAGTTTTGTGCTTGTTTCCAACAAAAATTTTTTTTTTTTTTTGAGGGCCGTGTCACTGGCCCTCATATGTGGGACCTGAACCGGGGCCGCTGGCTTCCCAAGCCAGAGCTTAACCGCCGCGCCACTCGGCCGACCCTACAAAACTTTTAAAGAAATGGTTTCTGTTCCCAAGAAGCTCACAGACCACGTGGATGATAATTAATTATACAAGAAATAAATGTGACATTTAGGGTACTTTCAGCTGCAAAATCAAAATATTCACCTAAAAGGGGCTTAGATAGCTTCCATTGTTGCCTGACATATCACAGAGACATGGCAGTTGCAGCCGACTTCAGTGGCTCAGGGACGATCTTAGGATCCAGGTCCTTTGCATACTCCGCTCTGCTGCTGCTTGGTGTGTTGACCTCGGAGGTCAGGTCTTTTGCCTGATGGTTAGGGGTTTGGGATACCATACGCTTGTGCAACCTGCACTGAGAAAGAGAGCCCGCCCTTCTCTCAGCTGCCTCTCCTCTTGTCTGGGAAGAAAACCATCTGTAGGAGGCTCCCAGCAGACCTCCTGTGGCCTAAATCAGATCACGCTGGAAGCTGCAAAGGCAAAACCTGGCATTTAAACCTCCGATGTGAGAGGAGGCTGTCTGCCAGGAAGAAGCCTGAAGGGACTGGCTGCTGGCTCGGCAGAGACTGTGCTGCCCTGGTGGGCTAGGAGCAGATAGGGGAGGAGGAGAGGCACAGCTGGATGTAATGGAAGGCAGAGGGCAGGCTGTGTCCTGCGGCTGGGGCAGTCCTGCGAGAGAGACTGACATGAGTTTGGGAGAGCGGGGGAATGTGCTGCTGGATGAGACGGCGCGCGGCAGATGCTGGAACGGACTTCGCTTAGGAAGGCACGTGCCTTCGCGGGAGGGCAGCAGAGGGAAAGTGAGCCAAGGTACGGGGCAAAGTAGTAGCGGGTGGAGGAGGGGTCGGGGAGAGATCGTCTGAGGGACCCGGGGGCCCCATCAGGGGTGAGAAGCAGGGATTGAATGCAGCGGTCTTTAAAGTTGCTTTGGCTCCAGAACCGGCTGGGGCTCCCCGGTATCAGTATCCCTCAAGTCCTGACAGGCGCCCTCTGCCTCAGTGTTGGAACAGGTGCCTGGGCGCCTGGCTGCAGCTGGCGGTGACCTCTTAGAGAGCAGTACTTACCACACATGTTCCAAGTGACACCCTTTTTATGTAGAAATTAGCAAAGAAGGGAAAATTTTCTCCTGTAAGCATGCCAGGCCTTTGTGGCCACTGGAAATACATTTCAAAAGAAAACTCTACCTTGTGTCATCATAAGCAGTTCCTGCTTTCTCTGTTGCTTCTCTCACCTTTTGACAAAAGCCTTCAAAAATGATTCATATTAAAAAAAAAATTAAATTTTATTCTCTTACTTTTCCTTCTGGGAAGGAAGAGGAGGCTGCCAAATGGGCCCGAGAAGAGGAAGAAGCCCAGCGTCGACTAGAGGAGAACCGGCTGCGGATGGAAGAGGAGGCCGCCAGGCTCCGGCACGAGGAGGAGGAGCGCAAGCGCAAGGAGCTGGAGCTCCAGCGGCAGAAGGAGTTGATGCGGCAGCGGCAGCAGCAGCAGGAGGCCCTCCGGAGGCTGCAGCAGCAGCAGCAGCAGCAGCAGCTGGCACAGATGAAGGTAAAGCCGGGACCACCCCCCACCCACCCCAGAGGTGGTGGCTGTTTGGCGGTTAGGTCGGTGCCTCCTCCCGTGTGGAGTGCGACAGCTATGGAATTTTGATCAACAGTATGGTGTGGCGCAGGGACTTCATTTAGGCCTTTAAACAAGAGAGGAATCAGTAAGAGAGGCTAGGACAGGAGCAGTGGTGCAGGCAAAACACAGTGTCTTTGGTCCTTAAACGCAATGCAGCCCTGCAGATGTTGGCGTAGCACTGCTGAGTCAAAGGTAAGTGGGAGGAGGCAGCTGCCCCCGTGCTGTGCGTCCACAGCCTTATGGGAGCAGGAGACTCAGACGTTCCGGTGTGTCTATGGGACACCACCAGGACGGGAAACAGCTGACTGTGGCTTTACCGAAAGTTGGACTCAGGTGACATATGCAAACTGTTGTTTTATGAACATTGAAAGCATTATTTGAAATAGTAGGACGTGAAGACTGGGAGATCAGTCAAGAGAGTGTGATGGTGGTGGTGACAATGAATAGGATGGGCCAGCAGAGCAGAGTTGGCGACTGTCTGGGTCTGAGGGACCAAGGCAGCAGCTGGGATGCTCCAAGTCAGTAAGCCCTGAGGGACTGGGAAAGCAGTAGAATTATTGGTGAAATGGGGTCATTGGGAAGGGATGAGCAGGTTTATGGCAGGTGTGCGTAACTGCATGTGGGGTCTGTGGTTGATAATAAGGCTGAGTGTCCCCTATCTTAAGGGGCCCACAGGGTAGAGACCTAGAAACAATAAATTAGAATACAGTGTGTTGTGTGTGGGGAGAGAGTTGGCATTAATCATTGTTTGTTTTGTAGCAGGCTGGATTAATTTAGTGAAGTTCCACTGTCCCCAAAGTTTGAAGCCTCTACCGCTGCCCTTCTGGGGGCGCAGCATTGGGTATGCCCAGCCCCTTTAGAAATGCTCCTAGGGGATAAAGCAAATGACACTTTTTTTTTTTTCCCAAGAAAACCTGCAAAAGCTTGATCAGAACAGAGTCTGTGGTACTTGTACCAAGACCTGCTCTCTCCCAGCTCCCTGCAGAAAAAAAGTAAAATTTTTAAAAATCAATGAAGGATATTCGGCATTCAGGGGTCACAATATGTGCCGAATTCCCTACTGTTTGCCTCTGATTTAGGAGAGAATTATTGTGAAAAGCACGATGGCTGAACTGCAGTTCTCTGAGTGGGCTGAACAGGATGGTGGTGCAACGAAAAATGACCTGAGGCAGTCATGATGGCTAATGGGATAGTATTCCCTGTGCACAGATAAGACGGGAAAATGATAGCTGTCAGCAGGCCTTGTGTCACCTGAAGACTTAGATTCACCTGCTTTTCTCCAGAACGCAGGCACGGCAACCGTGAGCGAAAAGCACAGTGAGGTGTGCTTTGGCACGGCAATGGGAAGGATCTCAGAGGTGCGTGAAGGGGCCTGGGCCATTTCAGGAGGTGGTGCTTCTCTTCCTGGTGCTGCCCCATGCTCTGCTGAAGACACTTAGGGACTGGCTCCTGGGGGCAGTGGGGTGACGCATCCACTGAGACTTGAGACACCACTAGTGGCTCTGGCTGGCTGTCTACATCAGAATTGCAAAAGTGTGCACGGTCCCTGGCCTGACCTTTGGGTCTCCTGGTCCATCCAGTGTGGGGCCAGGGATCCACGTTTTTACAGGTCCTCCCAGGTGATGCGGCCAGGTATGAGATCTGCTGCCCTGTTTTAATCTTGATAGCACCTTCCAAGAAGGTTATTTCTTTGGGAAAAAAAGCAGTTTTTTGTGTTCAGCTTTGCCTACCTAGTCCCCCATCTTTCTGTCTCAGGTTTCTTCTGCACCCCTCCCTCACCCCAGCACAGGGGCATTTTGAGGGAAATGCCCCCCCCACTGCTACCTGTCCTATTGGCCCAAACTGTTAAGGATGGATTCGTTATGTTCAGTGGTTCAGTGGTGGTGTGGGTGCCCATCTGGAGGGCTGTTCGGTGATCCAGTGACGATTGAAACTGTTCATACCCTTATCCATCAGTTCCAATTCTAGAGATTTCTGCTACAGAGCTCTTCTTTCGGGGGCTTTGGGACATTTTGTTAGTTTTTATTCATGTTCATGTATTACTTTAATAAATGTAGTTTAAGTCTGGTTCTATTTTTTTTTGTTGTTGTTGTTGAGGGCAGTGTCACTGGCCCTCCCTCACATGTGGGACCCGAACCGGGGCCGCTGGCTTCCCAAGCCAGCGCTTAACCACCACGCCACTCAGCCGGCCCAAGATTTTTTTTTTTTAGCTGAGCCATTCTACCACCTGTTGGCAGGACAGTGGCAGCTCAGCTCAGCCTGGGCATCAAACTGCTGTTGCTCAGAGCTCAGCTCACACTCTTGAGCGATGGTTAGATTGTTTTTGTTTGTTTGTTATTTTTGTTTGTTTGATGAGCTTGAGACATCTTAAGATATCCATTAAGATGTCTCAAAATTAGAGTGCATTTTTTTCTGGCCTAGAAGACCGAGGAATTCTCTTAGAATAATCAGGCTTTTGAGAACATTGAAGTATTCAGAACCCAATAGTTGCACTCTATTTTAGTACATAATTTTAGGGGATAGGAAAAAATAGAATTAATTAAAAATAGCTTAGTGCTCATGACCAAAAGCTAATTTGGTTAACAGTGACTCTTCCATAAAAGACCGATAGAGAACCATACTATGCCTGGCATCTTCCATTAGCTGTCCACGTCGGCTCTCCCTTCAGGGACCTTGTCTTTAATGCTTTCACTGCAAGGTCACGTATCACGTCCTTTAGTGCCTCCATGAATTAAGATTTTAGTTTTGTTTACTCCTCTCCCTTTGTCTGTATGTTGCTGTAAATGTCAGTGCTAGATACAACAAATTTGCAATCCCCGAATGGTAGATTCAATAGAAGTGTATAGTGTGTATTTTAAGTTGTTCTAAAATAATTTTAGCTTTAGAGCAGTGACGGAAAATTTAAGTAAAGGAAACCAACTGACAGGGAGAACAGTATGTAAAAGGATTGCAGAAGGAACGTGTATGTGCTGGCTGTGCGTGTTGCGTTGTTGCCTCTTCGTTTCCTGTCCGCATTTCTTCAGGAACTCTTCTGCCTTTTTTGTTAGCTCCCCTCTTCCTCGACGTGGGGCCAGCAGTCCAGCACAACAGCATGTCAGTCCCAGGCAACGCTGTCATTGGCTGAAATCCAAAAACTGGAAGAGGAACGGGAACGGCAACTTCGAGAAGAGGTAAATTTTAAAATAAAAGTGGTTCAGTCAGTGTTCCAGAACAGTCAGGGCGCGTTGTGGGTTAGTGGTTAGTGAAGGTAACTAGTGTCAGGTTACCGTGTGTTTGAATTGCATGTTCATTATTAAACTCTTTAGCCTATAATTGGGTCATTCTAGCAAATACGAAGAATGTAACAGGAATAACCTTAAGATTGGATAACAAATATTCAGTTATTTTAAACATTTTAATGTAGCTCTTGAGAGAATAGCTCATAAACAAAAGTACATGGGTTTTTCAGAATTATGGCTGAGTTTTATGCAGATACCTTTTTGTAAATTTGATTTTTAGAATACAGAATACATTTTTTTCTAAGGGTATTGGGTTTTCTAACTACCCTAGAAAACTGTAAAATATTCCAGTAGGAGAAATGAAGTCTCAGCATGTAAGTCTATATCCTATAGTAGTTATAAGTCAGTATCATTAGGATAAGAAAGATACGAAAGAGTGAAAAAAGTAGGGGGTGGGCGGGGGGAGAAAGAATACAGTTCTTAACAGAAGAGAAAATGAATATGTAAAATGGTTTGGTTCAGCATGCCATTAGGTGCCATATTCATCCACCCATCTATCCGTCATCCCATCCATCCATCCACCCACCCATCCATCCATCCTTCCATCATCCACCCATCATCCGTCCATCCCATAGCTGAGTATCTACTTGGTTATAGTTACAGTCTGGGGATATAGCTTGAGTCTGAAACTGACAAAATTCTCTGCTTTTATAAAGTGTACCCTCTAGTTGAGGGGAGATGGACAATAAAAATTGCTGCTGGTAGCGATTGTCTGTAGTTTCAGGTAGTGTGATCTGGGAAAGCCTCTCTGAAAAGGTGGCAGGAGGTAGAGTCTTGAAGAAAGTGCTTTGTGTGGATATGATTTGAGGTAGAGTGATCAATTTTTTACAGAATGCACATTGTCGTTTTTGGATTTGGGTGGTATCGTTCACTGAAAGCCGTGGGTATACAGAGAGGTGGGAGTTTTCTCTATATATTCACCATGTAGTGTGCTTGACCTCATCAAATAGGTTAAAATGTTTCTTCACCTTTAAAATTCCCTTATTTCCTACCCTCTTAAAAAAAGTCAACTTTCTCTGAAATCATTTCTTTTTTAAAAGGTTATCAACAGATGGGTGCAGAGCAGAGTATATCATTTGCCTTCAAGGCTAGTAGTTTTGGTCTCTGCTGAAGGAGAGAGTAATAATAGTGATCATCAGGGTTAGAATCACAGGTCTCTTCTTGTTCACCTTTTTGTCTGTCAGAAGTTAGTGATTGCCTCATCTGTATTTTCATTTGATGACTTTTCTTTGAACTGTTAAATCTTCCTAAACTCTTTAAAAGTATAAAATGCTACTCAATAGCTCTTTCCCACGTAGGGAAACCTAAGAATTTTATTTCATTCTTTTCCTGGCGGCATCCTTTCCAGGGCCCTCTAGCCTGCTCAGAGTGGGATGCTCTTGTTTGCTGCGCAGCTGTTAGGTTTTCATTGAATTCTTGCCAGTTGCTTGTTGCCCTCCTGGACTGATTTTCATTTTCTCATATTTTCTCTCCTGATTTTTCATTTCTGCCTTTATCTTTTTTTGATGGGGGCATTTCTTCAGTCTTACCTTTCAGTCCTATTGAACTTTTTAATGTGTGCTATCTTAAAATTTTCGGAGTCCTTATTTGGTTTTGTTTCTTTTTACAGCTTCTTATTCTTGTTTCCTTGAATGCACCATATTACCTCTGTAAGAATATTACTTATTGATGATAGCTTGTTGAAAAAGCCAACTCCTACTCTTCCCTGTCTTGGTTGTGTCCTCTGAATTTTGTTTTTTTGGTTTGTTTATTTGCTTGATTGGGTCTTTGGCTTTCATTTTAGACGCTCATGTCAAATGCTTGTTGCTCCTGGGCTGTCTGGGCTTATTCAGGAGTAAGGCGTTGAGAAGCGGATCGGAGGCTCCGGTGTGTACAGCACCTGGTGGGTTTTGCCAGGGTGGTTTCTAGCTGGGCTGCTCTGTTGGTGGCCCTGGCCTGTTGGTGTCATAGGTATGTTCTCTTGTGCAAGGTCAGCTCCTCACAGAATTACCCACCAGGTGGCTCAGCCTTTCTGAAGAGGAAGTTTCAGTGTTCTGCTGGGGATGGGGAGAGATAGCAGCCCAGCTGTGTCAGGTGTAGGAGGCAGTCTGGGGCCTCACTGCTGCTTTTTTATAGACTGTCAGCCAGCCTGCCTTTGTTCGAGATACCTACACCTCTGTCCTGTGCTTTCTGTATAAATTGGCCCAGTACTGAGCTTCCTTTAACTTAGGTTTCACCTTATTGGGTCTGTTACATTGGTCATCATTTGTCTGCTTTCCAGCTTATAAAATTTATTCTGTTCTCTTCGTATTATGCATTTAAAAAAATTTTTTTTTTTTGTCATTTTGGTAGGGCTTTAGGAAGTAAACATATTTCATCTCTGTGCTTAACCAAAAGCCCTACTTAATTTTTTTTTTTTTTTTTTTTTTTAGCTGAGCCAACCTGCCACCTGTTGGCAACTCAGTAGCAGCTCAGTTCGGGCTGGGCATCGAACTGCTGTTGCTCAGAGCTCAGCTCGCACTCTTGAGCGAGCTCTTAACCCACTGAGCCACTCGGCCGGCCCCCTACTTAATTTTTAAGAAGTAGTTCTGCATTTGATTCTTTTATTCTCCTTTTAGTAGCTTTGGCAGTTTATATCTTTATTTGCAGCAAAGGAGTTAACCCTGTCAGGTGTTGAATTTTTGTGTAGCTACTGCATATTCATTTGCATTACATTTAGTTACTGGACATCTGTAACTGTGACTTATAAAACCGAAACCCTGAGCTATAATAGCTTCCATTTTTGTGCAAAAGCAAAGGCGCCAGCAGAGGGAATTGATGAAAGCTCTCCAGCAGCAGCAGCAGCAGCAGCAGCAGCAACAGCAGCAGAAACTCTCAGGTTGGGGAAATGTCAGCAAGCCCGCAGGTACCGCCAAGTCTCTTCTGGAGATACAGCAGGAAGAAGCCCGGCAAATGCAGAAGCAACAGCAGCAGCAGCAGCAGCAGCCACCACCGCCAAACAGAGCCCGGAATAACACGGTGGGTTTGTTTTTCTGCACGGTGGTTCTGGACAGATGGTATCAGTTATCTTTTCTAACTTGTATGGACTCCGCTTTAAAAAATCCTTTCATTGTTGTTAACAGTCATCATTTGTCTGTTTTTCTTTAACAGCACTCCAACCTGCACACCAGCATTGGGAACTCTGTTTGGGGTTCTATAAATCCTGGTCCCCCTAACCAGTGGGCATCGGACCTCGTCAGTAGTATCTGGAGTAATGCTGACACTAAAAACTCCAACATGGGATTCTGGGATGATGCAGTGAAAGAGGTGGGACCTAGGAATTCAACAAATAAAAATAAAAACAACGCCAGTCTCAGGTAGGGCTCCAAAGGGTCAAACCCATGCTCCTCGGCGGGTTGGGGAAATGGGGCATGTGAGGAGTGAGATGGTGGGTGGGCAGGGAAAGGCAGTTGTTTAGTTTTTACCTATTTTCATCTGTATCTACGCACATGAGGTTATAGTTTGGTGGTTGCTTTCTTCCCCCTGGAAACAGCCGTATTATTGCTAGGGGCTTCTTCTATTGCTGGGCACTTAGTCCATTGCTTGTCACATGGTAACCACTTAATAAATATTAGGAATAATATATTTTGGTTGTTGTTTAACATTTCTCCAGGGTGTTCTCTAGATCTTAGCCGTTTTCCTAAATGTGTGTTTTTAAGTTACTTACAGTTTAATGAGTATTGTAAACACCTTGGTAACAGCCTATTTATTTTTATGATAAAGTAGTTACCTTTCAGCTTCGTCTTTCTTTCCTTAGTGTACAGTGTTGTTGAAAGAGCATGGGTTTTAGTGTTAAATACGTGACCTCAGATCCCAGCACTACCACTTAGTAGCTGTGTGACCTTGGGCAAGAGGGAACCTCTTTGAGCCTCAGTTCCCTCATCTGTAAAATGAAGATAATAATAACAACTTCATGGGTGTAGTTGTAAAGATTAAATGAATACATGTGAAGTAGTTAGTAAAGTGCCTGGCACATAGCAACTACTTAATAAATGGTAGTGTTGTCAGATTCATTCTTCTCAATTGAGGGCCTAACATATTATGACTAAGACACTAAATATCTGTCAGTTTATAGAGCACTGTGCTCTAGGCCTTTGTACAATATCTTTATTCCATATGGTAACCCAAAGAAGTATTAGTACCATTTTACAGATGAGAAAACTGAGGCTTAGCAAAATTAAAAAACAGAACACACAGGGAGAATTTCATCATTTCTCTGAAAAGAAGCTCTATATTCACAAACTGGAATGTATTAGCTAAGGCTAGCTTTTAAGGGGGTGTCGAGTAACTGCTTCACACCAAATCCAAATATTTTGACTGTTTGGAGCCAAGCATTGGATGACTGGATAGCCACCCAGTGTTGCCTAAACATTATCTGTGGTGTTGTAGTATAATCATATAGTAACAGTTTCTGGGAATATAATATCGCCCTATTGTTTTGCTTTAGTAAATCTGTAGGTGTGTCTAACCGGCAGAATAAGAAAGTAGAAGAAGAAGAAAAGTTGCTGAAGCTCTTTCAGGGAGTAAATAAAGCCCAAGATGGATTTACCCAGTGGTGTGAACAGATGCTTCATGCCCTTAATACGGCAAATAACTTGGATGGTAAGAATTGGGGAGGGAAACCCAGCATGTGGAATGGCAGAGCAGGACCCGCAAAGAGGTTGGCAAAGGAAGGATGGGCCAGAACTCAGGAGTGAAATCTAACAGAGGTCAGGTCCTGCACCTACCATGAGAACTTGACTCTTTAACAGCATTAGATGTAATATCACCTGTGAGAGAAGCCCTCTGATTCTCTGCCCAAACAGGCTGTCAGTGGTTGCCTCAAGGTAAATGCTATCTCAGGCTGCCTTAGGATATACAGGTCAGAGTCGGTCCTAGTTCCATACTGCTCATTTTATCAGGGACATTGCCAGCCATACCAAGTCCGAAGGAAGGTGACTGTCACGGTGAGGACAGAGGTCAGCTTGGGCAGGAGAAGGCTGAGGTGATGTGAACTCTTTCAAACCTTCCTGCCTTTGCGGGCGGAGTTGGGGATCCTGTGACAGAGAAGGTAGATTTATTTTGTGAGCATAAAACTAGTGAACAGGTTTCAGCACCATTCGAAGAAAAAGTTGCTAATTGTTAGCTGTTCACGAAAGAGAATTTTCTGTCTTAGGTAGAAGTGAGCCCCTCCCCCCACCCCCAAATGTTTGAACAGAGACTGGTCGGCTTCACATGGTAGGGATTCCCACAGCTCATAGTCTACCTCTGATATCTTGTCCAAAACCAGGGATCTTTAAAAACAGAGAGGTAAAGGAATGAAGGGTTCTTTGCAACATTGTAACACTATTTAATGGTCTGAAAGAGTCAGAGGAAACAATAATAAATAGTAAATAATAGTAATGGCTACCATCCATTAAGCACCTACCATGTGCTGGGCACTTTCTAGGGGTTTATGTATGTTATCGCAGTTACTTAATTTTTGCAGCAATTTTTAAAGATACCTTTGCAATGTAGGTGATCTTATTCCCATTTTATAAATTAGGAAATGAGGCTCAGAGTGGTTAAGGAACTCATCAAGGTCACACAGCCAGCAAAATCCAGAGTCAAGTTTTAAACCTACGTCTGTTTAACTCTGATACTTGTGCCTTTCTCCTACACCACACTGCATGCATGTTCCATTTGATCCTCTCTAAACGTATGAAATCCCAGTGACGTGAAGGAGGGTATGGCTGTATCTTTAGTATCTGTCATGGTGCATAGTACACATCACAGCACTTAATAAGTGTGGTTTGAATTTAAGAAAAGAACGAATCCCCAAATAACTTAAGTCTTAGGCAAGCAATTGTTTCAATCAGCATAACATTTAGTGAAACTAAACACGTGTGATATGTCTTTGATTCTGTGCTATTTCACATAATTTTGGCATTGCGATGATAGTGGTTTTTGTTTTTGTTTTTACATTTCTAAAGTAGATTAAAAAATATTTAATACAATCGCTACATACCTTTTAAGTTTCCATCATTAATGTGTGTTGGGTGTGACAATATATTAAAAATGAAAGCTGATTTTTTTGTATGTGATATTTCATTATTACTCTTTATGTCTTCTTCCCCCTTGTGTTGCAGTTCCCACATTTGTTTCTTTCCTGAAAGAAGTAGAATCGCCTTATGAGGTCCATGATTATATCAGGGCCTACTTAGGAGACACGTCTGAGGCCAAGGAGTTCGCCAAGCAGTTCCTCGAGCGCCGTGCCAAACAGAAAGCCACCCAGCGGCAGCCGCCGCCGCCGCAGCAGGTATGAACAGCGGTGAGAGCAGTGCCCTGTGTGTGCGCTTTCGCACCGAGGTATCTAGCACCAGAGAAACGAAAATTAAAACAAGGATATGCTTTTGTACATCAGATGAGCCAAGCTTTTCAAAAAGTGGTAGGCGTGATATTTTAAAGTTACATACCTAGAGACCTTTATGAATTTCCCAAAAGGGAGCAAATACAACCATTCATTCTCCATGATGCACACCAACCCCATTATTTTTGGTTCATGTATGTGCCTCAAATTGCAAATTCCAGCTTGTCCCAGAGCCATAAATGTGGTTGTGAATAGTTAAAAATGACAAATACAAAATCCGCAGTGCCTAGGATCCAGCTTCCCGCTGCTGATAATCTCGTCGTTTCTGATGGGCATACAGTCAGTTCTCATCATTCACAGCAACCATGCTCTGTGAAGTGGCTGCCAGCACTGCAGCAGCAAAGACTGAGCCATTGCTCCCAGGGGAAATGCAGGGCTAGCTTGATGCGAACCCTGGGTCACAACATTTTTGTCAGCTGATCAGTACATAACCTCGTTTTACATGTGTTCTGTTTAAAGATGCTTTATGTCATTTATTGCTGAGTCCTTAGCATTGAACTCTCAGCCAGCAGCGCTGTAACTCAGTCTGAATGAAGCTCAGCTAACAACCTTGTTTGTCCAGAAGGCACGTCACAGTCTCCTGGTGCTTAGCAACAGTAGACAGCACTTAATGCTCCGGGGCCATTTTATATAATGAAATCACCAACAAAAAGGACCACATGTGAAAAACATGACACGAAATAGAATGGAAAAGATGCTTCTTTATAGTATGAGAGCTGAGGGCTGGCCGAGTGGTTCAGTTGGTTAAGAGCTCACTCAAGAGTGCGAGCTGAGCTCTGAGCAGCAGCGGTTCGATGCCAGTCCGAACTGAGTTGCCGTTGAGCTGCCAACAGGTGGCAGGATGGCTCAGCTAAAAAAAAAAAAAAAAAAAAGGACTGCCTATAGTATGAGAGCTGAGACCAGGAGGCAGAGAGCTGCTGTCCCACCTCAGCTGGGAAGGGGAGCCTCGGGCCCCTCGGATCGTTCACTGCTCTCCGTGTACATGCCCAGAATGACCGCAGAGCACTGTGAGCACTGATTTGGGGTGACGGGTAAATTATAGCAAGTACTGTAGTCCTGTCCTCCCCTCCCATCCTCAGGGGATGCCTGCAACTGAATAGCACTGAACCCTTAGCATACATCCCTATGATAAAGTTTAAATTTTCAATTAGGCATAGTAAGAGATTAACAACAGTGACAACATAGGACAATTATACAATGCACTGTAATAGAAGTTGTATAGAATGTGGTGTCTTCATCTCTCTCTGAAAGCCGAGGGAGCTACTTAGCGACTAACGGCAGGTGGCGGAACATAGCGCAGGTACGCTGAGCAAACGGGCGCGACCGAGTAGGAGATGGTGCCAGATTGCATCCCGCCACTCAGAACAGTGCACAAGCTAAAGTTGATGAATTGCTTCTTTCTGGCACTTTCCAGCTTTGGACTGTGGCTGACTGCTGGTAACTGCAGCCACAGAAAAATGAAACTGGATAAGGGGACTGCTGGAAACCAAGTCACAACTGTAGGGTGGTCTGTGCCTGATGAGGGTTGGCTATACGAGCTTCCTAAATGGTGACTTGTTAAGGCTTAAGGATGTTCATATCGGTTAATCACGTAATTCTACTAGAGATGATGGTTGTTTTATAGGTCACTTCTGGGGATATGTAAGATACAGTGAAGTACAGGGCATTTAAAATCCATTTGGGTAGATGGGCGAACAGGAAAGTTGTAAACAGGAATGGGAATCAAAAGAGCAGACATCGTAATAGCAACACAGAAGGCTCCTTGCATTTGTGAGTGGCTGGCTGAGTGCTGGCATAGAAAGGTAGAGGTCCACGGGGTCCTCCTCCAACGCTTTCCCCACTCCCACCCATCTTCAGCTAGCTCAATGAATCGGATCCCAGTCTCAAATGAGCTGCTCTAGGAAGAGCACCAATTTTGTGTGAACACTGGGTAGACTACTCCACAGTTTAACCCGTCAGTAGGGAGTGGATGGGTAATGTCTGAAGACCAGATCCCTCTGGGATTGCCGGTCCGAATGAAGTACATGACGCTGACTTGGTTTGGTGGCATGCTGCCAGCTGGCCTGCAACTGGGGCTCAGAACAAAGGGGCCCTCCACCTTGAGTAGGGGAGGGCTAAAAACTGTCAGCATGCAGAGTGACTTTATTTGCTATAGATTTAATTTCCTCATGGGTGGTACAGACTCCATGTGCACCTGGGAGGTTGTGACAGCTGTGCTGTCCTAGCAGTGTGGACACGTTGAGTTACAGGACAGGCCTTTGGAGGCATAGAGCTTAAATGGGACGTCAGAATCTAAGTGAAGGTAAAGGGCGGCTCACTGGCCTGCCCTTGTTTTCATTATTACCACAATGCCTGGTAGGCTTTCTCTTTTTAAACTCCTGCTGATGAGGTGAGGGTGCATTGGCCCCTGGGGGTGCTATGTGTGTACACTCCGCCTAACCTCAGCTCTGCCCTCTTGCTCCACAGGACTCTGTGTGGGGGATGAACCACAGCGCACTCCATTCAGTATTTCAGACCAATCAAAGCAACAACCAACAATCCAATTTTGAGGCCGTACAGAGTGGCAAGAAGAAGAAAAAACAGAAGATGGTCCGAGCAGATCCCAGCTTGTTAGGTGAGCCAGCCGGAAAACCTCAGCTGAGTGTTGGGAGAGTGCAGGCCCTGACGGGCACCGTGTGACTCCCGGGGGCGCTGCTAAGGGAGGGGGATGACCGCTTACGAAACTAGCCTTTGTCACCAGCTCAGAATGAGGAGTCTGCATTTGCTGGGCATCTCAGTGTAAGAATTGGGCCTCATGTGGCATAGGACTTACACTCTATGATGCTTTAAAGCCTGTGTCGTATTTAATGTGAATTTCCCTAGAAGGCCTTTTTTAGTTAGAAAATAATGCTAATGGAAAACATCAAAGTTGTTTACAAACTTAATGCTGATTTGGATGGGAGCCGACCCTAACTGTAATCAGATGTTTAGAGAAAAGAACGAGTATTCGTTGTTACTGGATACATCAAACGATTCTCAGAATGACTGCTTTATGGCTGGATGTTCCAGTTTTCCTGCTGAGCACACCATGGCCTAGAGGTTTCAGACCATTTCCCGGAGTCACACAGCCGTTCAGCGGTGGGGCTGGGGTTCCCGAGCAGGCCTCTTTCCTGTCCACTCCTCTGTGTTACCCACACCTGTGCTTGTCTTCGTACAAGGCAGCTTCATGGAACAGGTGACACCTGAATCGGGGCTTTGAAAGACGGGTAGGAAGGATGGCGTCTCTAGAATAATAAACAGCACAGGCAAAGCCGATGGCTGCCCATGTTCCTGAAATTGACCTAACAACCTATATGCAATGGTAAAATTATTCTCCATTTTCGATTGTAAAGTAGGCTATTATAAACCCATGCTCTAGGGCCGGCCGAGTGGCGCGGTGGTTAAGCGCTGGCTTGGGAAGCCAGCGGCCCCGGTTCAGGTCCCACATATGAGGGCCAGTGACACGGCCCTCAAAAATAAAATAAAATAAAATAAAACAAACCCATGCTGTCTGGAATAGAGTGATTATATTGGCAAAGATTGCAGGTGGGGATGCCGGTCCCGTTAGGAGGCTACAGCATAGAGCAGGGAAAAGATAGGGACCGGTGGCCTGGAACAGGGTTTGGCATTGGCGAGGGCGAGGGCGTAAATGGGTTTGAGAAGGTCGGGGGGTGGAAGAGGCTGGACCAGGAGGATGGGAAGGCTCGGGCAGCAGGATGGGTATGTTGCCTGTTGCTAAAATGCGGAGCGCTGGAAAGGGGAGCAGGTGCCCGGGGAGCCGGGGGCTGCTGGGGTGTTGGGTGAGTTGAGTGAAATGATGGTGAGACGCCAAGTGGAAAACCACACGAAGGAGCTGGTAGCACAGCACGCAGCAGAGCATAAATCTATTCTGCCCGGTGGGATCCATACTTGCCTTCAGCGGTTTCCTGCCCTGGAGACAACAAAATGTCAGTAACAAAACCTTAACTGAGGATTGCCCTTTGGAACTGGTGCCTGACAGCTGCCTCTGGGGACATTCTGTTTCCTTCTGCCTGTCTTGAAAGTTTATGTTAAGAGTGTATGGGATAGTCCAAAATTTGGTCTAGCTCTGACAGAAATGGGTGAATACACATTTAGAAGTTTACCTTAAAATCTGGTCGCGGGTTCTAGCCGGGAACCCTTCGCTCTTTGGCTGTGGCACTTAAGAGCGAAGCTGTCGGGGAATGGTTCCTCTGAAAATGAGGTGAAGCTCTTATTATTTTAAATTGACATGTGCCTGATTAATTTACAGATTAAGAAAATTAATAAATATGTAGCAGTTACAGTTCCCCATGCATAGAGTGGCGAGACACGTTTTAATCAGATCCAAAGTACCCATTGAAACCGTAGTCATTAATCAGAGGAGAACTTTGCTTTCAACACAGACCGTCAGAAAGGGGCCCAGCCTCATTGGAATGATCCATGTCCTCTGCTGTACTTGTGTACCCCTCTAGTTTTCGGAGCTACCAATGCCATTGTGAGCCGGCATCCTATACTTGGATGTGACAAATACAGGTGACCATTGAACAACACAGGTTAGGGACATGGACCTGCACAGCTGAAATTACATATTACTTTCTGACTCTCCCCAAAACTTAATTACAGTCATCCCTCAATATCTGGGGAGGGGCAGGCAGGGATTGGTTCCAGTCCCACCGCAGATACCAAAATCTGAGGATGGTCAGGTCCCTTATATAAAATGATTTAGAATGGTGCATACAGTTGGCCCTCCGCGTCCCCTGATTCCCAGCTGTGGATCGAATATACTGTTTTCGATTTGCAGTTGGCTGACTTCATGGATAAGAAACCTTGGGCTACAGAAGGTGGACTGTATGTAGAAAAAAATCAGCGTGTAAGCGGACCTATGCAGTTCACACCTGTGTTGTTCAGGGTCAGCTGGGTCTCCACGATACCATTTTGTCCCAGTCCTTCTTTCCCCGTAAGAAACAGCCTCTCAAACCTGAAAGAAATTGTGGAGCGAGGGACAGCCTGTTGTTCTGAACCTAAGAGATTGTAGTCTGTAGGGCTCCACAACCTGGGCCCAACTCCGCATTTGTGTTGCCTCGGATGCCCCGGGCTTTCCATCTGAGGGGCAGGAGAAGGGCTCACCTACTGGTTTATGGCGGCTAAAGGAGATTCGGTCTGCTAATAGCAATCAGCACAGTATAGCAATGCGTCATGAACTGTTTGACCCCTGGCTGCTGCTTGCTTCCTGTCTTTTCATGATTAAAAATAATTTAGTTTGTGTTTTTATTACATTTCCACTTTTATTGCATGTAGCTCGTTATTGTTTTTATCACATTTCTTTCCTCTGTCTTTGAGATACATATGAAATCAAAGAAAAACCTGCATCGGAATACAGTCATAGCTCATTTCATAGCCTTTCGGTTTTTATACTTCCCTAATTAGACCGTTATTTTAAAAGATGAACACTAAGCCTTTCATCGCGTTCAAGGAAAGACGCCTTGCGGGCTGTAGAGCGCGGTGACGGGCAGAGCCTCTCCCGAGGTGTTAGACCTTGCGAGCAGCTCGTACCGCAGCTTGCTTGGTTAGGAAATAGCATGTTTATGTTTGCAAAGCATGATATTTTGGAGCCAAGAATGTAATATAATTAAGCTGTTTTTATTCTGTAAAGCATTTTTTGTTTATTATTGGTACATTTAAAATGTGTCTTTGTTTGAAAACCTGAACATAAAGGAATCCAAAAGGAGGGGTCAGAAAACTCAATATTAACAGAGCCGCTTTTAGACTGGAGAGCATCGCTTGTTTACTTTTTGATATTCAAATAGCAGCTGAGACAGTTTGGGATTTCATTTAAGGTGGACGAACAGAGCGACTTCTTGGGAGCCGCTCCTTCTAAAGAAGCTCTATCAGTAATTCCTTTTCCCCATTTGTCTCTGATTGTGGGGTTTATGGAGCTAACACGCCGGTGGCTGGTGGCCCTGGGTATTCAGACATCACTGGTTTGGTGAGCAATGCGTGTTGCTTTCAGTGGCCGTGCTAGTCCTGCTTTTTCTAAACCAGATTCCAGTGTGGTTCATCAGTATTGCTAACTGAAATCCCTTCCTGTGCAGGCCTACTTAAAATAGATCAAGTTGAATAAAGTACTTAAATCATTTTGTGCTGTCTGCTGGCTCGAGGGAGCTTGTCATCCGCATAGCCCAGCTCTTGGCCAGGAGTATCCCCAGTAGTGAGTGGGACTGTGGCAGTGCCCCCCCGCCTGCCCCCATGTCTTGTAAGGCCCATCTCCAGCCCGAATCTCCCCGCAGCTCCGCCCAGCCTGGCCTGAACACACGTACCCCAGGCTCCTCGCGGGGTTCTCCAGGGCAGTGGTTTGCAGTTCTGTGTAAGCAGTGATGCTGTTTGTTTGCTTTTCCTCCTGAATTAGATTATACCAGAACCCCAAGAAGTAAAAACAAAGAACCTCTCCCTGGAAGGGCAGAAAGCCACTGCTCTCACCTTTGTCCTTCTTTCTTCTTCTCTTGACTATCCCTGTGGAAAGCTCAAAAACCAGAGCCTGTATCCCAGCCCGCTGCCTAGACTTGGAGCCACAGAGTTGTCACTCATTGCCATTATTTCCTGCAGGGTTTTCAGTCAACGCTTCATCGGAGAGACTCAATATGGGTGAAATCGAGACTGTGGATGACTACTAAGCAGCTGCCAGTGACGGGCCTTCCCTCTCTCTGCTGACCATGGATTCTCCACCTTTGGACACGACACTTTGCATTTACTCCTTCTCACTCTGCAACAAATCACAGAACCGATCATCTCAGGCTTTGTCTTCTAGCCCTTTGTGTCCAAGATCTTTAAACGTTTTTGTTGGTGAGCATCTCAGACTGTACATGAGCGGACCAGACCGTGTGTCTCGGGGTGGCTGCTGTTGGGCAGCACGTGTTCACTCCGTGATTTCACCTACTGTCCCCCAGAAAGTGTATTGGGATCTGCCAATAGCAATTTACTTTCTCTTGTCATTTTTTTCCTTTTATTTTGTTTTTCTTCTTCATTTTATCCCCCCCCATAAGGGCAAGGGGTCTACCTGGTGCAGTCGTGAAGAAAGTTAATGGTAACAGACATTGGCCAGCAACAAAACGCCCGTGGACTGTGCCATGAGCCGCCCGGCAGCCCATCGGCACTCGCCCGGTCTGAAAGCTGCATTGCCCCTGCTGCCTTCGGGACTGCACCCCAGAGGCCCTGAGTGGGGTGGAGCTTAGATTGCATTGTTTGATGTTGCACACCCTTCGCCTGTTCCTTCTGAGCATCCTTTCGGAGAAAGGATTCCTGTTTCTTCATTAGATAGTGACTTCCGAGCAAGCTGACTTCTCCCCCGGCATCCTCCAGCCCGATTGGACAAAGGAGACCCTGTGGCCTGGGAGAGGGACGTATTCTTAATTTTTCTTTCTTACAAAACTGATTTTTCCCATAAATATTTTTACTTCAGAGGACTAGGACCAGTTTGTTTTGGGCCTTTCTGCTGAAAATTTGTCTCGTTTAAGAGGCAGCTAGGATCTTTACCATATGTATGAATTTGTATAATTTCATTTTGGATAGGGATAAACTTTTTTGCATCAGATAAAAGCCCGGAATTTCATCTGGTTCCTCAGAGCATTGCGTGTGTGTCTTGCTGTGGCCCCGAAAAGGTTTTTGTTTAAAGATTCTGGAATGGCAAGTTGCTTGCTTTTTCTGAAAAGAGAGCATACCAGACCTGACCATCTCTAGGATCTTCATCCATGGAAACCACTACACAGCAGAACGGAGGGGAAGGCAGAGAGCGGGGAGAGGGCCTCTAATACCCCTTCACTTCAGATATAAATGTATCCAAGCCCTATTTATAAACAAACACTCTACCTGCCTCCACCCACCGCCCCCACCCCCCCCAACAGACCATCACCTGGAATTGCCAATCACACTTGGGTCTGAAGCCATTGGACTGGCCGTCCCTGGGCACAGAGCTGAGTGGGCGGCTCCTGGCGGAGCGCCGTTCCTTTCTGTCGCCGTTGCCTGAGGAAGGCTGGGGCTGCTCTGAGAGCAGTTTGGTTTGGGATGATTATATTTGGTTTCTATTTTATTCTTTTGGATCACCATTCTCCCTATCCCTTCTGGCCTCCCTCCCTCCGAAACGTGTACAATAACTATACAGAGACTGCTATAAACTTGTATATAGTTTTTGGATCAAACAGCATGAGGAGATGGGGAGCCATTTAAAATTGGGACTCCTCTCCTTTGCTTTGTAAATTCACAAGTGGGGGGTGGGGAAGAGGGATAGTTAAAATGTTTACAAAACTTTAAGCTCCCTCGGAACTTTTGCCAGTGTGGAGGAAAATAAAAGAGAACTTAAATAAAAGCTGGCGGTGTTCTATCTGAGCGCACCTCTTGTGCTCGCCTTTGTCCAGGCTGAGTTTTGCACTAAACCCTTCGTTCTCTTAGTCCATGGGGAAGCTTCAAACCTGTGCGTGCCTGAGACACGGAGGCAGCGGGGGCTTTGGCTGCCAGGCTGCGTCCGAAACACTGGCTGGTTCTTTATTGTGGAGACTGTAGAGGTCAAGGTAAACGTGGGTAAGTTTGACCAGAAGTCTTTCTCCCTCTGACTGCCCCTTTCAGCTGACCTGTGGCTCGTGTCCTGCCCTCATGCTCCAGACACCCCCCCTGCAGAGGGGCCCACACCTTCCAAACTCGGCTTCACTGTGTGCTTGTTTGGGGAATAGAGAGACAGAAATAGCATTGGGGTGGGGGGTAAGGGGGAGTGGCAGGTTCGAGGGAACAAAGTCATTGTCACCCTGGAACATTCCATTTCCTTAAGCGGGAGCCTTGCTTCTACCTGAGGACTCGGCCACTTCATGGAAAGAAACCACTCTTCCCTAGGAATGAATGTTGGTTTCTGCCGCAATTTTGCTCTTTTTTCCACATTCTGATTTACTCCACTCTTTCACTTCCATGTTCGTACCCCTTTCTATAAACATATTTGCAAATTATCTGAACTCGTCCTGAGTTTCAAAACATTTGTTTTGTACACTTTGCTTCTAGGTATTTGAATTCAAAGATTTGGAAAACATACCCAGACAAAATGGTTTTGATTTTAGACTTTCCCCAAGGTAGTTGGTGCCCTGGTTTCTGTTGCTGCATAACAAGTTACCCCACACGGCCTCACAGCAGCCCTTCTTTTTGTCGAGAAGTGTGTGAGTCAGGACTTCGGGCAGGGCTCAGCTGTCCGCTGGGGCTGCCGTCTTAGGCCGGTGGCGTTAGGGTGGCCAGCCAGCATGGCTCACCTGGGGCTGGCTGGGGGGGAACCGGCTGTGCCGTGGTGGCACCTGCATCTGGACCGCTTCCCCAGAGAAGCAGGCAGAGGCTGCGTCCCCTTTCCTGACGTAAACTCAGAAGTCACGTGGACTTTTCTGTGACACTTATTCTGTCACACTAGCCACGAGCCCACTCAGATTTAAGGGATTGGAAGGTCCCCATTTGCCTTGATGGAAGGAGTGCGAAGGCCACTTTGTAGAAGAGCAAGTGGGATGGGAGACACTGTTGTGACCATTTTGGAGAAATAATTGCATCAAATGAGTTTGTGTGTATACATCAAGGACCTTTAACTTTTCATAGACTTTAAGTTGAGGGGTTATTTTTTTGTTTTTAATTTCAGCACAGATAACGATACTTCTGACTTTATTTTAAATAATTAGTTATTTTTAGGGCAACTATTTTATAAATCTATATATAGTACACATAGTATGTGTCATTTTAAATGCATTATTTTAAATCAGATGGAGAAATTAAAATTTATTTTATACTAAATGCCCCTTGCTACATTATGAGTCAAAATTGGAAGTCTGTGTATGACTGATGAAACAGATGTGCTACTATGCAATGGATCATCTACTCCGGCACCTCCACGATGGGAAGTAGGACTTCATCAAAAGAGCAGCAGGCGCCCCCCCAAATGGGAGGTGGCCTCCTAGCTGATGGGCGTCCGGGAACAAAAAGGAAGAAGCCCAGCCCTGCAGGCTGGCCTTGGCCCTGCCTGGGCGCAGGCAGCCCCTGAGGAGAAGCTGCAGTGCCTGCTGGGACCGTGGAGCCTGGGACCCTAAAAGCAGCCAGATGTGCGGTGCTCTTCTTCGCGATGACGATGGCTGCCCTGAGCATGGCGGGCCTCCCTCCGGGGATTGATCAGTGCTAATGTTTTGCAGCTAAAGAAACAACCATTGCTGTGGCTCGCTGTCAGGAGAAACGGCACGTAGATGCCGGGGAGCAAGAGGGAAGAATGGCTCTGTCCTGTGGCCTAAAAGCTGCCATTGCCACCCCTTTTGTTGCTGGCAAAGTGATGGCATCGTGGGGTTGGAACTCAGTCACCTTGACACTCAGTTCAATCCAGCCGGCCTTCAGCAGAGACGACATTTTTTAAAGATCATTTACTTGTCCCCTACATGAAAGTGGTAGGCGAGTTTCCCCTGACAGCAAGTTGCTTCCGATTCCTCCTCTAGCATGAGAAATGGTCTTGAAAATGGCCAGTGGGTGGGACTAGGTTTTGGTAGCGTTAAACAGAAGCCAAAGTAACAATGATTTAAACCAAGGTAGCTCAAGGTCATCAGTCCAAGGCCAGTGTGGTGGCTCAGGGACCTCGGGTCTTTCTTGTTTGTGGCTTTCATCCTTAACGTCACTATTGCCCAAGGTGACTGCTAGAGCACCCGTGATCATGCCCATATCCCAGGCCAGAGGAGCACACTCGCTGCTCAGCCCCCTTTTGGGGAGCTCCCCCAACTCCTAAGTCTTCAGTTGGATGTAGATCTACAGCTACAGCTGTAAGGCCAGAAGTTTGGGGATTCAGCTGAGTACCTTGCCACCCCCAAATACCTTTGGGATTCTGTTGGAAAGATTGGGAATTGCACTGGCAGTTAGCAGTCTGCTTAGCCATTCCCTTGGGTCTGTTTTGAAAGGGGAAAAGCTTGGGGTAGCTGAGTTTGTACTCACTGACCGTGGGAAAGGAATCCTGGCAGCTACCCCACTTGAGCCTGTGGACTGAGGACCGGGCTTTTCCAACGAGGGGCTCAGCACAGGCTCTGGTTTGCATTCGTGTAGAGGCTGGAACCCAGAGCCGTTTCCAAGGGCCCGGCCTTGCTGTATCTGGCATCCCCCAATTCTATACAGAATATAGTCTTCTGGTGTTTTTTAAGGTCCCCTGTGGAGTGAACCTGGGAGTGGTTTCATGAATGGAGGTCCTGGAGTCCAGCTGTCAGGTGTGAATGTTGGTCAAGCATTTGTTTCCTCACGTGTGAAATGGGAACCCTGAGCTAGTTGCGATCAATAACAAGTGTAATCGCATAGTCCAGTGCCCAGAATGTAAACGCGTGATACATTCTACCTGTAGGCTGTTTTGCGAGGGGACGGTCGTCTGTGGGCACATGCGCAGGTGCAGCAGAGCCTCTGAAATAGGTGACCTTCCTCCTCGATGTCTTGTGCAAAGCAGCTCCCTCCGGGAGGCAGTGTGGCGCGGGTCCCAGGAGACTAGCCCGAGCCTCGCTATTCACCAGTCCTTCCTGTCTTGTCGCTGGGCCTCAGTTTCCTTGCCTGTCAGATGAGGGGGTTGGCTCACATCCTCCGAGGAACTTGAAACAAAAATCAGTGCCTGAGCTCCGTGTCCTGGAGTCTGTAATGGGGTTGGTTGCACCATGGGAAAATTTCAAGTGCCCCAGATGATTGTAAATGGACAGCCTGTGTGGGAACCACCAGCCTAGCCGATGTGTGACGTTTCCTTCAGCTCTCATCTCCTGAGTGTGCTCGAGTGATCGGTGTGTGCCTCTGGCCATCCTTGCAGCATACTGGAGATGCTTGTTGGCAGCTGTGGCACTTGGGTTTCAGTGTGGCTCCTTGACGATGCTTGACAAGTTCCCTCTGCAGTTGCACTGAAGCAGACCCCAGTCAAAACACAGGCCTGGGGAGCTCGTGTCGGGGACAGAGACACCGACCTGAATTTCTGACTCTTTGATAATGTGAAATTAAGCCCTAAGCACGTCAGGGTCCATCATGAAACAGACACCAAGCAGGGAGCATCCTTATGGGGGCACTTTGTTCACTCCCAACGTTTTCTGGGATTGGTGCTCTGATCTAGAACCTCAACTAAATTCAGGTTCTCTACTCCGAGAATACCTAATGGGCGGTGTGCTGTGCATCAGGCACACCGGCTGGCAGTGGTGTCTGGTTGTCCCATTCTTACTTCGGTCAGAATTCATCAGGCAGTTCTGTTGCTGTGAGATGGACTCATCCGTTAGAAAAATTCTGTTGATCTTTCATGTAGCATTTTTTAAAATTGAAATTCAAAAATTTTTAACTACAGTTGACAATATTATTTTCAAGTGGACAGCATAATAGACATTCATATAAGTCAGGAAATGATCCCTCTGATTAGCCTGGCGCCCACCTGGCACCACACACAGTTACCACAATATTATTGGCTGTGTTCCCTGTGCTGTACTTTACATCCCCATCACTATTTGCACTTTTTAATCCCTTTGCTTTTTCACCCATTCCCCTAACTCCCCTCCCATCTGGTAACCATCAGTTTATCCTCTGTATATAGAAGTCTATTTCTGTTTTGTTCGTTTATTTTGATTTTGGATTCCACAAATAAGTGAAATCATATGGTATTTGTCTTTTATCTGATTGGCTTCACTTAGCATAATACCCTCTAGGTCCATTCATGTTGCAAATTGGTGCAGCCACTATGGAAAACAGTATGAAGATTCCTCAAAGATTAAAAATAGAAACTACCTTATGACCCAGCAATTCCACTCCTGGGTATTTATCCGAAGAAATCCAAAACACCAATTTGAAAAGATATATGCATCCCTATGTCACTGCAGCGTTATAGCCGAGGTATGGAAGTAACTCGCATATCCATCACTAGATGACTGGATAAAGAGGAAGTGGTACATTTATACAGTGGAGTAGTACGCGTTCTTTCATGTAGCATTGTCAACATTCATTAGTGGCCACTGCTTAGTTCTATTCCTTAGTCATTGAAAAATGGTGATTTTTTTTTTTTTATTGAGGAGGGAGAATTTGTATTTTGAATAATTTCAGACTTGAAGAAAATTTGCCAGAACAAGAGCAAGGACTCCCAAGTACCTTTCACCCCGATTCTCCGTTTTGCTACATCTGCTTTTTACCCCTTGGTGACTACACTCTCAGTAATGACACTCAGTAACTCCTTTTGTGAGCCATTTGAGAGTAAGCTACAGACGTCACATCCTTTAGCCCCAAGTATATCAGGACGTTTTACATAACCAAAAGCAATTAGGAAAATTAGGAAGTGCATGGTACAATACTATTCGTTAATATCCAGGCTTCCTTCATATCTCTCCAGTTGTTCTGCTTATGGCTTTTATAAGGAAGCAAAGTGTGGGGTGCCTTCCACCATCGCTTGTATTTAGTAGTCATGTTTCTTTTTTCTTTTTTTTTTTCTTTTTTTTTTTTTAGAGGGCAATGTCACTGGCCCTCATATGTGGGATCCGAACCGGGGCCACTGGCGTCCCAAGCCAGCTTTTAACCACCGCACCACTCGGCTGGCCCAGTAGTCATGTTTCTTGAGTCTCCTTGAATCTGGAGCACTCCCTCTGTCTTTGTTTCTCATATCTTGATGTGTTTTTTTTGTTTGTTTGTTTTTTAGCTGAGCCATCCTGCCACCTGTTGGCAGCTCAGCAGCAGCTCAGCTCGGGCTGGGCATCGAACTGTTGTTGCTCAGAGCTCAGCTCACACTCTTGAGCGAGCTCTTAACCAACTGAGCCACTCAGCCGGCCCTTTATCTTGACGTTTTTTATTTGAAGATTTTATTGGGGAATTGGGGGTGGGGAACAGCGTTGGGGAACCGGGGAAGGGGAACAGACAAGTTGCTATCTTTTTGTTCTTCAATCTAGTTGCGGAGGACGTTGCTTCACTGGCCCATGTTGGTATCATTATTGCGCTCTTCCCGGATGAGGCAGATCGGTTGCCGGCCTCTGGATGGTCGCTCACCGTGGCTGTTGGCAGCTCACGCTGGCTGCCGGCCACATGCTGGCTGCCGGCCACTCACTGTAGCCTATGGCAGCCCACTGCAGCAGGGGCTGCAGCCCTCACCATCGCTGGGGCTCACACAGCCCAGCTCCAGGTGGAGCTGTCGTTAGTTGTAGAGGGCAGTGTCACTGGCCCTCATATGTGGGATCCGAACCGGGGCCGCTGGCATCCCAAGCCAGCTCTTAGCCAATGCGCCACTCGGCCAGCCCTATCTTGACATTTTTTAAGGATGCCAGACAGTCATTTTGTAGGATGCCCGCAGTTTGCCTCATGTTTTCTCGCGGTGTGACTGAGATGATGCAGTTGGGCAGCAATACTGCAGAGGTGATGTTATGTTCTCAGTGCACCACCTCACAGGCACATGTCGGTCTGAGCCTTCACTGGCAATGCCAACGCCAGTCACTTGGTGAAGGTGTGGTCTGCCAGGTTCCTGCCCTGGAGCGACTGTCTCCTTACGGGAGAGACTGAGACCATGTACGCATCCAGCTCTGCGTCAAAGTCACCCGCTAGTTTTAGCAGCTATTGGTGATTCTTGAAAATTACTAAGATGTTGGCCAAGCTTTCCTTTTCCGTTTATTAGTCAGGAAGAACTCTCCATACACACATGCAGGCACGTGAACACGCCGTGTATAGGTTATGACCTGATACAACCTGGGCGTGAACTGGCCATTTGGAACCCCTCCACGTTGACTTCTGTGTCCTCTTGCGTCTCCCCATCTTTCTTTGAGCGCTTCCTCACTTTGGCATGAGGTAGTCTAGGCTCATCATCTACTGTTCCTTTCCCAGATTTGGAATTGGCCATTTCTCCAAGGAGCTGTTCCTTTTAGCAGGGAATGGTATTCAGAAATGAGAATCTGGTTCCTGTGTGTGTGTGTGTGTGTACCAGATGCACGCATACATCCGTGTACCTCGCCATAACTTCTCTCTACAGACCATGAGTCCTTACTGATGTCCTCAATTCCAGTATGATCCCACAGGGTCCTTTCCATGTTTGTGATTCCTCTCCCCAACAACGGGAAACTGGCTCCTGTTACCCTCAATATTATTTCCTTATTTGCTCAATCCTAGGACACACCAACATAGTTTCATAATTGCTAATCCATGCTACTGTGAAAAACAATCTTTTTCTAACGAGTTCAATCTTTGTTTAAAGATAGACCTCAGACATTACAGAAATAGAGATGTACAAGGTTAATCATGCAATAATCTTTGTAGGTTAGACTTTTTCTCTGGTCTGAGAGTGCATTGTCATGTTTCTCCCTTTGGTGTGGTTTATGAATTATTTGAAATAGAATTCACTGTCTTGAAATTCTTAATAATTTTATCTTGAGTGTATCTGATGGAATGATGAAATGTGCATTAGGGCTTGGTGACCTGGCTCTCACATACTCCTGCCCCTCGACAGCCTCACCCTCCCTCCCGACTTCTCATCCACTGACATGGATTCAGGCCAAAACCCCATCTGCCACTTGATTTCCATAAGTTCTCACTTTGGGGAACACTGGCATTTTGGGTTTCCAGAGATTAGTGTCAGCACAGCACCAGTGTCTGGTGATCCCAGTTGATCTGTGCCCTTCCCCGGGGCACAGCGACCCAGTCTGGCTGCTGTACCTTTGGGGAAGATTTACTGTTCATACCTGCGGCCACCTTGTGGCGTCCTTTCTCACCAGTACGACGCTGCCTCCCTTTCTATCGAGAGATTCTGGGTCTGGGAGGTAGGTGAGAGGTTTGATGCTCCCTTGCAGGAAGCAACACTTTGGTAGGCTGCCCATCTGCTTTATTCCTAGGGGTCAGCACATTCTCGTGGTCACCCTGTCTTTGCCATTCATTGCACTGTTTGCATCCCATTGAAATCAGTCATCTGATCAGCAGCACAGGCCTGCAGAGAACACACACCACCTATCTGAATTTTCAGATTGCTAGTCTTCTCAACGCATCTCTCTGTGCCTCAGTGAAGGGAGTGCACGTTGGAAACCTGAGGACACGATAGGGGTGGTAAATGTGTGAGTCGCCTACCTTAAATCGATTCCAATACGCCTTCCTTCCATCTTTGGCTTCCCTGCTCTTCATTACATCAGGCTGCTCAATCTCATGGAACCCAGGCTACTCCTGAGTGTAGGTTTTAATCACCCATCCATGCTGTTAGAGCTGCTTCTAGATACTTGAACTAAACGTGGAGTTTAGAATCTCCACTAAACGCCCCTGTCGATATATTTGATCTGATCTGACCTGAGGTCACTCACATCCTGTCCATTTAGTCTAACACCTTTAGGGTTCATTACCACACATACCCTCCAGATTTCTATTAGTATAAATTAGCAAAACCTTAGTACTTAGTTATTAATTTATTGCTAGCGTAATTAGCAGTTGAATGTATGTGTACCTTTCTCTTCCTGGGTCAGACTGTACCTGTACTTCTTGTCTCTGGTTAAGGATATGGAGGCAGTGGGGTTGGTCAGTGTGGGTCTTGAGAACAGGCATCTTCTCGCAAGGTCATGGACAGATGAGGTTATTTATCATTCAGACAAGGAAAGGCTGCTGTCTTCAGACGGGAGGAGAGCTTGCTGCTTCAGCAAGAGCGGCCTGGGGCTTTGTGGGTGGGGTTTGTCTGATCTGAGTCAACCCAAAATCCTCCTTCCAGGCCTCAAGTTCCTATGCCTTCCCAATCAGTGCCATACACGCACCTAGGAGAACTGGCATGGCTACGCCTTCAATTTAAGATTGTAATTCTGCAACTCATGCAAATTTGGGGCTTGATTTTTATGCCCTGTATCTATTAAGAAATGAGATTTTTTTTTTCCAGCAACATGAATGGACCTGGATGGTATTATGCTAAGAGAAATAAGTCAGACAAAGAATGACAAATAGCTCATGATCTGACTTACATGTGGAATCTAAAGAACAAAACAACAAAAGAATGAGATGTTTAAAAAAGACTTCCAATAGAAATACTCTGTTTCCTGATCAGACCCTGACCTTAGAATTTAAAGCCTTGAAATTGTCCTTTTTGGTGAACACCCAGTGCAGTAAAGAGTAGCCCGTTCACTATCCTTTGATCGTCGTCACTTCTATAAACGTCAAGTACAGCATCTACTCGCTTCAGTAGGCCTTGTCTTCAACAGGCACTTCATGCTGAACAGCCACAAGACTGAACGCACAGCACGCCGTATGTTACCTGATCTCATTTTCCACTGGCAGGTCTGCATCCGACAGCAGGGTGGGCGGCAAACCAAGCCCGGAAACCTATCTTTGAGGGTCTGTTTCTTGGGATCGTTCCCAAGAGATTTAATACAGGAGTTTGTTATAAGAATTGTCTAAAAATGAAGGAGCAAATGATGGAAGGCGAGGTCCCTCATAAATTAGTAACAGCAACTGGGAAATGGACACCTGCTTGGGCCGGAGGAGCAGAAAGATTGCTCCAAGGCCAGGGCGCTGCCCACTAAGCCTGCTGGGGTCGGGGTTCAGTGGCCTGATGGGGCTCCAGGAGCTGGCGCCTCCAGCCTTCTGTGCCTGTCCTTGCAGCCACCACCACCTGGCCTTTTGTCGTTGATGTTATTGTAGCCGATGCTGCTGCCAGACACACTCGGAAATCTGAAGCAGAGAGAAGTCCCTTCTCCATTCTCGCTTCCCCGTCTCCCAGCAGTGCCTCCATTGGCAGATGCTGACAGGAAGTCTCAGGAGTGCCATTTGGGATCTAACTACATTACGTTGCTACATTACATTGCAGGGAGCAGAAAGATGGGGATGGGAGGCTGGGCAATGAAGCAGCACAAACGAATGAACAGTGAGATGTCCCAGAAATCCCAGGGGCTTACTGGGTGGGGACAGACAGACAAGCAATGACTACTTCATCTAAAGGCACGTCACATGTATCTGACAAAGGGTTTTTATCTAGGCCATACATACACACCCCTCCCCAAAATAAAGCTAGACCACCCTAATAAATATATAGGCAAAAATAACTGAGCAGACCCTTCACAAAACAGGATATTCCTGTGTTCAATAACAAAAGGTGCTCAACTTGATTAGTCATGGAAACGCATCCACAGTGAGACCCTACTGTTTACCTGTCAGCCGGCCAGAAGTAAAAGGAGAGGCACCGCCCTGGTTGGTGAGGACGCATCAATTGGAACGAACCCCTGGGAAAGCCGCTGGGCGGCATGGAGAGCCTGAGCATGTCTCCCCTCGGCCCCAGCGATGCAGTCTGGAGGTATAAGCACGAGAGTCAGTGTGCACGTCCACGCAAGGACACGTACAAGGATATTCACAGGAGCTGCATGCACAGAAGTTCACACCTGGAAATCACCCAAATGAACATAGATAAATAAATGGGCAGAAGAATGAATAAGTCGCGGCATAGCGAGACGGGCCCTGTTCAGCAATGAGAATGAATAAGCTGCTGCATGCAGCAGTGGATGAACTTCGCAGAATGCTAAACGAAAAACCTGCCAGACACAAGAGTTCATATCACAGGATGCCATTCATTTGACAATCAAGTGTAGACAAACTTATTGATGGTGACAGGAGAGGGAATCGGACTTTGAGGGTACTGGCGGAGGGGCAGGAGGTGATCTGCAGCTGTGTTGGAAAGGTCTACTGATTTGGGTGGCGTTTGCACAGGTGTTACACCTGTACAAAAGTTTATCAAGCTGTAAACGTAAGACCTGTGCACTTCACAGCATGTGTTAGTCCTCCAAAAAATTTAAAACAATGAAAAAGAAAAATGAGTTTCATATAAATAGAAATGCTAAGAAGTTAAAAGTGATATGATGGGTGGATAGCAGCTGACTGATCAGAGCTGAGACCTGAATGGTTCTAAGGAGATAGCCACTTAATGAGCGAAGGGGCTGCTCTCTGGGAGAGGGGACAGCTAGTGCCAAGGCCCTGAGGTAGGATCGAGTTTGAGCAGGGTGGGAGAGATGAGCAGGGCTAGGGCAAGCCCTCAGGTTGGCTTTTTTTTTTTTTTGAGGGCAGTGTTACTTGCCCTCATATGTGGGACCCGAACCGGGGCCGCTGGCTTCCCAAGCCAGTGCTTAACCACCACGCCACTCGGCCAGCCCAGGTTGGCTTTTTTTAAGCATAGTGGAAATCAAGGGTGAAGTCGGGGGGTGTTGGCAATGTTTTCTGAGCCACTAGCCGTGGGGAGTAAGGTAAAAAGAGAGGAAACTTTGATGGCTTAATTGTGTGGCTAGGATATCTGGGAGGTGAGGGTTGGGATTCCATTGCCAGCGCAGGCCTGGGGAGGCAGTAGAGTCAGGTTGGTTGTAGACGCGTCACGTTGGAGATGCTCATTAGACATCCATGGATCTGTTGGGCGGTGGGGCTGAAGTTCTGGGCCAGACCCAGGCTGGAGACGCGTGTCATGAGCATACAGGTGGCATTTCAAGTCTCAGGCACCTGGGAGAGCAGAGAGCAAAAAGAAGGGACCCATGGCCTTTAACGACACAGGCTTTTCTGGAAAGAGACTAGAGCTGCCAGAGGGTTTGGGCTGAAACTGCTTTAAACTGCTTGTGCTTCCCTAACAGCTCTTTGGAGAGCCCACTCCCCGCCAGGCATCTAGAGCCCAAAGGTGAGCAGAGCCGGCCGGCGGCTCAGTGCTGGCTGCCTCGGGCCGCGTCGCCGAGCCTGGGCCTGGGGCACATCCAGACCCACTAAACAGCACCAGGGGCGCCGGCATCCTTCACTGCCCCGGTGAGTCTTTTGTACATGGAAGTTTGAGAAGCTCTTACTTCCAGTGGCCCAGGAGAGAGAGAGAGAGAGAGAGAGAGAGAGAGTGTGTGTGAGAGAGAGAGAAAGGGTGGGGCCACTCCAGAATTCGGGAAAGCGGTCTGTTCTGTAAGCTCGGCTGTGTGTGTGTGTGTGTGTGTGTGTGTGTGTGTGTGTGTGTGTTGGCGTGCGTGGGGGGCGGGCACGGTGTCCCAGGAGGACAGAGTTTGCATTGATGAAAACCCTTCCCAGCCCTTTGATACCTCTTTCCCGCCGCCCTGAAGTTAGCCAGCTCAGTCCTCAGTGCATCCCGCTCCCCGGCCGGCGCGCTCACTCGGCCAGGATGGCATCCCGTCAGGCCCTGCGCATGGCGCTGCTGCTCCTCTCGGGGGTCCTGGCCCCCGCGGTGTTCACAGGTAAGGGTGCCTCCTGGCTCTGCTGCCACCAGCCTCCAGGTGGCAAGAAGCACCAAGGCCTCCAGAGCCCAGAAGCACCTTGGGCCAGATTCGCCAGTGCCCCTGGGGCGGAAACCTTTCACAGGAGAGGGGTGGCCATTGGGGTGATTCTGCGGAGGGCTCCCCTGAGACAGATGGCAGCAGTCAGGAAATTGGCAGCCGTGGGGACGGGGAGTAGGAGGGTGACTCGGGAAGCAGGGCCAGGGATGTTAGCTGTCTGGGGGACACGGGGATTACTCCAGCACCCAGATCTGGGAGTCAGGAGGGGGACGCGCCCAGGGTAAGTGGATGTGGAGCCACAGGCCTCAGGCCCCTGGACAGAAGACTCTAGAGTCCTGCCGTTTACCTTTCAAACCCTGCAAGCCCTTCCCTGATGGTTTTCTGAAGCCTTCCAAGAGTGTAGATGCAGGTGCTAATCCCATCAGGGAGCACCAGGCCTGAGACAGCAAAACCATGAAGACACGGGACTAGGTTCTGCACTGAGGCCCAATGGCTGGGTCTGGGGCCCAGCAAGGAGGAGGCTCCCAGGACCTCAGCCCTGGGAGGAGCTGGCCCAGGCTGGCTTTGCAGCCTGAGAGAGCAAAGGCACAGACGGTCACGGGCATCTTTTTCCAAGAAGAAAGTGATCTCCTGGCCCTGAGGTAGCCAGAGGAGAGTGCTCCAGGCTCCTGTGGGCTTTCGGGGTGTCTGTGGATCTGTGGATGGCAGGCATGTGAGCACAGCCCGGGGAGAGCTGGTGGGACAGCCGCGCTCGGGCACGTAGGCCGGGAAGCAACAGGCGACGGGGAGGCGCCTGTGACCTCTCAGGGGGCGCCCTAGGACGCAGCCAGCAGCCTGGCTTTGCTTCTGCCTCTGTCCCCTCCTGGCTCTTTCTCAGCCTCTCTGTGCCCGTCCCCATCTGTACAACTGTGACAACATGATGCCTCTGCCGCCCTTGCAGGGGCCGGTGGGCCCACCAAGGTCAGACTCGTGAGCTTTCAGGACGGGCCAGGCATGGCATGTGGTAGGGCTCAGCTCTATGTTAGGGGACTGTGTATAAGGGTCCCTGCCCCTCTGTCGGGGCAGGGTGGTCTCAGGGCAGAACAACTTCTCACGCAGGTTGGGGCAACGCCTAGCTCCCTTTTGGTGGGGACGGTGTCTGCTGGGCATGCCCGGGGAAGTGGCCTAAACAGCAGGGTGGCATCTTCCAGGGCCTAGACCTTGGGGCTGTGATCCTTGCAGCCCCCCACACCCCACCCATCCCAATGAAACGTTCTCCTGCCTGGCAGTCAGAGTGATGGAGGTGTAGGCTGGCGCCTGCCTGCCAGGTCTGGGGCTGCCGGCGGAGCTCCCCGAGCAGCCAGCAATCCTGGCCAGGCTGCCAGCAAGAGGTGCTGGATCAGACCGTGTGTGCTCAGCCTGGGTTGGTGGGCCTCGTTCGTCCTGCACCACAGGAATGCCTGGGGGACCGTCTCGTGTTTGGCGTCACGGGCCCTCACCTGGCCTCACCTCGCTCCACGTGTCCTACCAAGGGCAGGCAGGCCAACGCCACTCGAGTCTTCGGGGTTCTGGCTGGCCGGCCTTCCTCCCACCAGTCTGGGAGGCCCACCAGCCCCTTGCCCGCTGCCCGGTGGGCGGGGGTCCTGGAGCCGACAGGTCAGGAAGGAGTGGCCCTGTGGCTGAGGTCCAGGCCGGCTTGGGCCCTCCCCACTGGTGGCCTGTGGCCGCAGCCACTGGCGTAGGGGGAGCAGGCCAGGTTGAGCGGGCAGGAGGCCAGGGCGGGGATGAAAAGGCCCTTCATGGCCCGCACAAAGGCCGTCTGTGAGCAGGGGCGCCTGGCCTCGGGGCCGTGTGGTCAGAGTGAGCGCTAAACAAACTTATTTACCGAAAGGCAGGGCGGCTGGGGGCGGTGGGGCTGGGGACAGCCCACAGTGCCCAGGCCTGTGTCACAAGGCCCGCTTCTCCTGGTGTCCTTGGTTAGAGCAGAGGCACAGGAGGTGGTTTACTCTGGTCCTTGGGGTTTGGGTGTCGTCACGGGTCCTCTTTGGTGCCCCCCTTCTCCATCCTCACTTAATGAATGTCGCTGCGGCCGCCCCATCCCCTGCCTTACAGGCCCATGGGTTCCATCCTCTGCACCCTTGCTCAGGCTGCTCCCTTGGCCTGGCATGTCTCCCCCGCCCCAGAGGGGCAGATTCCTGACAGCCGCTTCTGGCCATGGCTTCCCAGAAGGTAGATCTCCGGGGAAGGTGGGTTATTGCCTGTAAACATTTTTTCCCATTGTGCTACAGCAATTTGACAGAATACAGACATGGAGGTGAGGATAAGTGCGGGGGACCAGCCCCCGCTGACCAGGGTTCAAGAAGGTGGACACGGCGTCAGCGGTTAATGAAAGACAGAAACTGTTTGTTGCGGTAAAAGACAGAAAATGAGGGAAGAAAATAAAGAAGGGAGACAGTGGAGACACCGGGAGAGTTAAAGAGAAAAGTGTCACCCTTTATTACAATAACGTGTCCTTTTTATAGGGACTTTTGACCATTATCCAATTACAAGTTTAAATTCCACATGGTCTCGATGTATTTTTCTCTTAAGACCTTTAGTCCCTATAATTGTTCTCCTTAGGGCACACTGTGACCTTTTCTATAATCCCATCTATAATAATCTCTTTATGACCCAGACTCAGTTTCTACATAATCTGTAATCCTGGGTGTGAATACTAAAGAGAATCTCACTTTTGATATTTAATTTTGGCTTAACTGTACTCTCAAGACTTATCACAAACCTTAACAAAACATACATTTTGTAATAAAAACACAGGCTTCAAGGGAATACAAATTTGAGGAACACATGTCTAATCAACAGTACTTTCAGATTCACCAAGCCCACTAAAGTCAACCTGCATGCCCCTCAATATTGGGCTACACGGCCCTCAACAGATAAGCAAATGATTCGGCCCCTTCCTGGCAGCGTCCCTCTTTTGCTGGAGGCCTGTGGCTGCGTCCAGGCTGCCACTGGGGTGCCCGCCTGGGCTGGCAGGCAGCTGCCTGGCCCCTGGGGCCCTGGCTATTCCAGCACAGATGAGCCCTGGACCAGACTTCTGGGGGCGGGGGGCGGTTCTCCCGTGACAGTCGGCACCAGCAGACCACACCACACAGAGCGGCCCAGCCTGTGTCCAGCCATGCGGCTCATGCCAGAGGGACCCTAGTTGGAGGCAGCCCTGACGGTGGTGATGATAGCATGGTTACCAACTTGTGTGGGCTGGGAGAGGCACAGTCCAGCCCACATCTCACAGGTTGGGAAAGAGAAGAAGGGGGATGGTGAGGACGGTCTGTCAGTATCCCAGGGTGAAAGTGTGACGGAGCCAGGCTCTGGGCCCAGCCCACTGGGTTTGGAAGCTCATGGGCTCAGCTCCTCGGAAGGAGGGTACACTCTGCAGGGATGAGGCAGCCTGGGCCCGCATAGCAGGGAGGAGCCAGGCCTCTAGGGGAAGCAGCAATGAGGCCCGTCACAGGGGGAGAGGGCCTGGGTGCACCTCCAGCTGCCATACTCAGAGGGCCCACTCCCCCGCAGAGGTGGCTCTCGGGCTCCAGCAAAGGGCAGAGGGGTGGCTAGCTCCATGGGCCTGTCAGTCCTCCTGAGCTTGGAGCTGATTCCACAGATGCCACCCAGGTTGGCTGGGCCTGGTCCCCAGGAGCCCTGTGGCAGCCTCCCTGGCCAGGTGCCTGGCAGACAGAGGTGAGCTTTGGCCGGCAGTGGTAGGACAGGGAGGTGCCTGCCTGCTGTCCCGACTTGGGAGTGTGGGTAACAAACGGGGGCCAGTGGTTTCTCCATTTATATGGGGAGACAGGCAGTCTGCGAGCCCTAGACCTCAGGGCCTGCCAAGCGGTGGGACACTCAGCCCAGCCCCCTGAGGTCAGCGTGCCCGGGGCCTGGCGCCTTCCACGGCAGTTACGAGGCTGCAGACCCACTGTGACAAGGAAGCCCTGACGGGGTCACTGCATCCCCCTCACAAAGGCAACTTCGCAGTTGGCGGGGGCCACGATGGCACCCAGACCAGCGCTGCAGTTGAGCCTGGGGCCCTGAGAGAAGAAAACTCCCCCATCCCTGCCCCTCTGGGTGCTGGGCCTTTTCCCCTGGGAGCTCCTTGCCAGGGTGTTTTCTGAAAAGGGGGCCAGCTTGGCCAAGCCTTATAGTCCCTGCCTGCTAGCTGAGCTTCTGAGCTGAGCCAGCCTGGGCCCGAGAGAGGCTGCAGAGGCAAGCTGTGGGGGCACTTGTACAATTTTATTGTGAAAAGATAAGTTTATAGCAAAGTTGTAAGAATAACCCAATGAACTCCGGTAGATTCTTCATTTAGATTCCCCAGTTTCCAACATTTTGCCGTATTTATTGTCTCTGTCTTCCTGTCTCTATCTACCCACCTGCCTGTCTGATGGCTGAGCCATTTGAGAGTACAGTGCAGATGGGCCCCTTTGCCCTAAATATGCCCCAAACCAGCATATTCTCTCACATACGCGGTAAGTTGTCCACATGAGGAAGTGGACACGGGTGCAGCACTGTTATCTAGACCACAGCCTCACTCACATTTCGCCAGTGGACCCCAAACTGTCCTTTATAGCAGCCCTTCCACCCCACGCAGGGACATTGCACTAGTTGTCACAGCTCCTTCGCTTCCAAGCTGGAAGAATTCTTCAACCTTCCATCATTTTTCATGGCCTTAACATTTTTGAAAGCCCAGAGATTTTAAGACTGGCCCTGAATTTGGGTTTGGCTGATGTTTCCTCATGCTTTGCCCCAGGGGCTACTGTTGGCTGGAAAGCCCTGGGGGTACCTTCCCCGGATTACACTCAGGCTCAGAGGCTGAGGGCCGACTCTGCTGAAGCCCACCGTCAGGGCTGGGCTGGGAGGCCTGGAGCCTGCGTGTCACCGGGGTTTGGAACTTTGCTAGGTGGCTGGGGCCTCCTGCTTAGGAGGACAGATGAGCCCAGGGTTGGGGTGGTGCTGCAGGGCTCACGGCCCAGGATGGGGGTGGCGGTGGGTAATTGGCACGGACTGCCTGAGGCTCTATGGGGGGCTATGGGGCTGGGGTTACCACATAGGCATCTGTCGCTTCAGTTCTCTGGGGCCCCTGGGTACCCCAAGCCCTACTAACCCCCCACCCATGAGCAGAGAAAGGCTCCTGCAGAAACGGCTGCCCAGGGACTGATGTATTGATTGAGCCCCAGCCTGTATGGAGGGGCAGGGAACAACTACTCTTTCCTGGGGGCTCCCTTATAGACCACAGACACCCCTGCCCACCCCTCTGGCCCTGTTTTGTTTGAAGACAGTAATGTGCTGGCATCAGATCCTTAGGATACAGAGGCCCCTTGGGCTTTTAGCCTCAGACACACAGGGATGTGAGTGGCTGCTAGACCCCATGTCCTGTGGGTGGTTTGGCTTTGCCCAGGTGAGGGCCGAGCGGGAGAAGCAGGGCTGACTGCCCCGGGGAGTGGATGGGCCTCCTTTCCACCTCCGGCAGCAGTGGCCGCCTCCAGCCTCATGGGGCCCAGGGTGGCCAGGGACCCTGGGGCTTCACCTTCCTGGCCTCTTTTCCCTGGCGGAGGCTGACCTGTGTCTATCCTGCAGGGGAAGGGGGTCCCTCAAAAGTGTCACCCCACCCAGGCCCATAGAGCCCATTGGTTCAGATGGGGTACCCTAGGCTCTTCTGGGAGAGGGGAATTGCCCTGCCCCGTGTGCCCTTGCTCTGCTGCTGCAACGCTGGTTTTCTCAGCTGTTTTCTAAGCTGGCCTGTCCTTTGACTCCCCCATCAATCTGTCTTCACTTGGGCTGTAAAAGAAGCCCGGCCCCAGCGGGGGCCCTGGGGCTACACCTGGGCTCTCCGCCTCGTTGCCTCACCTGCGACACGGGGGGCTGGTGCGAGCGCATCTGCAGGCGCCCCCAGCTCTGCACGCAGCGCCCCTCCCCAGGCCGTCAACGCGGGGCGGCGCCGCCCTGGTCGGCCCTGCTGCCCGCGCCCCAGCGCCTGTCCTTGGCCTTGCAGCCGAGGGCCCGCGGGACCCCGCACCCACGCTGTGGAACGAGCCCGTGGAGCTGCCCTCGGGAGAAGGCCCCGTGGAGAGCACCAGCCTCGCCCGGGAGCCCGCGGTCACCGGCCCGCCAGCGCCCAGCGCCGCGCCCAGCCCGGAGGACAGCACGGCGGGGGAGCGCGTGGACCAGGGCGCGGGTAGGCGGCGGGGGGGGACGGGGGAGGGAGGGGTGGGGCGGGAGGGGGTCGGGGGGACCGGGGAGGGGGGGCGGGGTCGGGGGGCGGGGAGGGGGCCGAGGGGGCGGGGTGGGCCCGGGGGCGGGGGGCGGGGCCCGGGGGCGGGCTGGGGGCGGGGCCTGGGCCGGCCCGGGGCGGGGCCGGGGGCGGGGCCGGGGGCGGCGGGCGGACGGGCCCGGTCCCCGCAGGCGCGCTGGGGCCCGGCGCCATCGCCGCCATCGTCATCGCCGCCCTGCTGGCCACCTGCGTGGTGCTGGCGCTTGTGGTCGTGGCGCTGAGGAAGTTTTCCGCCTCTTGAAGCGAATAAAGGGGCCGCGCCCCCGCCCGGCGCGCCCGTGTCTGGAGTGTGTCCGCGCGTGAGTGTGTGGCGAGCGGGGCAGCGGCACCTCGTGACACGCGGGGCGCCCGCAGCGCTGGGAGCCGGGCTCCCGCACGGCCCCGCCCCGGGCCTCCCCCCACCCCCACCCCAGCCCCCACCCCCACCCCCGGGCCTCCCCCACCCCCACCCCCGCCCCGCCCCCGCCCCCACCCTCACCCCCGCCCCCGCCCCTACCCCCCGGGCCCGCCCCCACCCTCACCCCCACCCCCACCCCTACCCCCGGGCCCGCCCCCCGCCCCCGCCCCCACCCCCACCCCCGAGGCGCCTCGGCCCACCCCCCCACCCCCACCCCCCGCCCAGGCCCAGCGCGAGCGGGCGGCCCCAGGCGGGCAGCCACGGGGACCGACTGGGCCGGCTCAGGACCTGCCGCCCTGCTTCTGGCGTTGGGCCCTGGAGATGCGGGGACCGGGTGCCGTGGGGGCTCCCAGCCAAAGGCCCGTTTATTTGGGGGGGGGACAGGGAGGAGCCCTGCACCCGCCCCCCAGGGTCCCGGGACCCCTCTACCCCAGGGAGCCCCAGCAGCGGCACAAGCAGAGCTGAGGGCGCAGCCCAGGCGCCGTCCCCACCCGCAGCCCGCGGCAGCCCCCGTGGCTGGGCTCCAGCTGCGGGTAACGGGGATTGTGGGAGCTGTAGGCCTGCGGCAAGCCCACGAAGGACGGCGCACTTGTTTAGAGACAGAAAACACAAAGCCTTTTCAAGTTCAACTCCTCACTTCACCCCGGATGCCGTGTGTGTGTGTGTGTGTGTGTGTGTGTGTGTGTGTGTGTCTGTGTGTGTCAGGATGGTGGGGGGTATTGAGTGACGGTTGAGGACCCACCCTCCAGCTTGGCCCTGACCCTCTGACCTTGGTCTTGCTGTCTTCCACACAGGAAGCCTCGCCTTTATAATTTAGAGATTTAAAATAGTGGATGACCTGCTCTGGGGGCAGGGAAGGAGCCAGAACCCTGAGGGCCTGTTGGAGGGACTGTTAACACCCCGGGCTCCAGGGAGATCCCTGGAGTGGGTGCTGGTGGCTGGTGGGGAGCTGTTCCTCCTTTTTCCATCATTGTCTCAGAGCTATTTTGGCCTCTGGTTTCCCTGACCCCCTGGCCACACCGGTTCCTGTGAGGATTAATTAGGATTCTCCTGGACATTCCAGATAAGCACATGTGGTACCCACACACTCTGCCCAAAACTCACCATGGGTTACAAGTTTCTGCTTATAAAGGACTGTTATGAAACTGACCAGTTTTCATGAACCTGTTTAAATGACTTCATTTCACATGCCCTCCAGTGGCCAAAGCCCTCCTTAGACAGATGATCCAAGTGAGCCAGCTGATTCCCAGCTTACAGAAAAAGAGGGGACGAGGGCCGGGGACCAACCAGCAACCCCTCCCCTGACTGTTCCAAGCCCCCTCTCCCAGCATCACAGGGCTCAGAAACTGCCCGTCACTCCCTTCCCTCACTCCTGGGGAACTCAGGTGCTGGCACTCCCCACAGAGGTGGAGTTTACAGACCCCAAGAGCATCAGTCCCTCAGTGGGACCAGGGGTTCCTCCCCAGGATTCATGCCATTTCCAAAGGGTCTGTGGTCTCAAGAACCCCAAGAGCTATGGTGTGGCCTGTGGGAAGGAAGAAGCTACAAAGTCCCGCTGGATGGAAACCTCATGCTTCTAATCAAAAGCCTGCTCTGCGCAGAGGAAAGTGTGTCCTGGTAGAAAGACTGGACAGTCCAGGCAGGCAGGCCTGGTCGGGGGCATATTCAGGCCCGTCCACTCTTCAGGACAGAACCGGTGGTGGTGCCGGTGGGGTGGCGGTGCGGGCCAGCTGGGCTGGGGGAGGAGCTGTGCCCCAAAGCTGGGAAAGAGTGCCCAAGGCAGTGACTGGCCAGGTAGGACGTCCCAGCCCCGTGTCTGGTGGTCAGATTCCCCGTGGGACCACACCTCTGTCCCACTGTGGTCTTCCAAACCTGTGTTCTCACTTCCACTGTAGCAGAAGGGTGTCCTCAACTCCCACAACAGCCTGTTCTGCTTCTGGAGTCCTTGAACAGGCAAATCTACTTCCATCCTGAGGCCTGACTCTGGCTGCTCCCTCCTCCAGTAGAAGCCTCCTCAACCCCCCGTTTCAGGATATACCTTCTCCACTGACCATGATGGGGGTTCCTCTCTCTGCCCAGAACCAAAACCTCAGTACTGTGTGCAGCAGGGCAATAAAGAGGAACTTCACCTTCTTTATTTTATACATGATGCTTCTTTTAATGCAGCCAAAAATGATACTTGCTTTTCTTGGGACCATAACTGATACAGGATGCAATGACCGATTCATTCCTTACAACACCTGGGCTCCTTAAGGGGCCAGCAGACACAAGTGACATCTAACCCATCAGGGAACCAGAGGTGGCATGGGCCCTCAGCCAAGCTCTGGTAGGCCTGCCATGAGGCAGGGCCTGGCCGTGCAGCCAGAAGCTGGTGGAGGTGGGCAGAGGCAGCTGGCCTCTCAGTCGTGTGAAGTGGAGACCAAGGGCTGGCTGCTCATCAAGCTCATGAGGCAAAGGCAGGCCATCTGCACGCCTGGCGGATTCTAACGGCTGCCAGGGTAGAGAAGGACACGTGCAGGGGGTCATGACAATCATCACCTTTGCACCTGCCGTTGGCCAGGGCCATCCTGGGTCTCGGGCCTCCAGTGCCTAGACAGGCCCCTGGAGCATGCCAACCTCCTTCCTCCCCGTCTTAGAGACAAGAGGGGGAGGTGGTATAATACTGCTTAAAATACACTTTCTCAGTACAAATGCATCAGAAGAAAGATGTGGGCACCCTTTTTCCAGTTTGCAAGCGAGGGGCCAAGACACACAAGCACTCACCACGCAGCAGGGGTGAGGGGTGGGAGTGACTTCCGCACAAGGTCGCCTTCCCGGAGAGCCCCGCCACCGTCTGTCCGTGGTTTGCCTGCCAGGCCCCGCTCCCGCCTGCCCACTTCCCTCTGCCGGGCTGGGAGCTGGGGGTCATTGCCGATTTCGGCTGCCCAGCTTCCTGCGGTCCTTATTCTGGCTGCGCTGAGGGTCATCCATCTTGTGGACACGGAAACATTCCTTGAGGTTCTGGGACCGGATCTTGGGATTCAAGATTTCCTCGGTCATGTTGCTGGGGAACCAGCCTCTCTCCTGGTCGTGCAGACGCTCACCGAAGATCCACCCTGTGCAGGGAGCGGGGAGAGGGTCAGGAGATCCCACAAGGGCTGCAGGACGCACAGGGGAGCAGATGCAGGAGCACGGTGGGCCTTCCCAGGGGCGCCTGCTCTGCAAACCCCTGCTGGAGACCCTCAGATGCTGGGGAGGTGCCGCCCTGACGCCATCCTGGGGAGCAGCGTGTGCACATGGCCATGATGGAACCATGGGACCCACACGAATTGACTCTGGAAACTTCCGAGCCTTTGGCAGTCCCAGGAGACCCCAAGGGTCGCCCTCCAAAGCAAGAGGCACCCAAGGGGCCAGTGGGGGTGGTGGCTGACTGGTGGTTCCCCGGCCTGGAAGGCCACTGTCTCCCTCTTGGTGGGCACCCCTTTCTGAGCGTCAGCCTCAGCCTCTGGAGGGCCAGGTGGTCAGCTGAGGGTGGCCGTCACCGGCAGAGGTCACCCTAGAGCATCAGGTCTCTGGACAAGGACCTGGGTCTGAGGGGCCACGTGGGAGGCGGAGACCTGTTGGGCTGTTTGCATTCTGTGGGGGGAGGGGCGGCTGGAGGCCGGAGACGCTGCTCTTCCAATGCTGGGTGAGCCCCTGGAATTTGGGTCCAGCGGAAACGGCCTTCCCTGGAGGTCCCCAGCCTAAGGTCCTCCAGCCAGGACCTCAAAGGGGATGGGGAGACACTCTGTCATTTTGGGGATTCTGATGAGGAGCAACCGTTGTAGAAATAAGGGATCGATTTTTCAAGGGAGGCGCGTGAACCTCCTTCTTGGGCACTGATGCCACGGGCAGGGGTGGGTGGGAGCTGGGGGCGGGGCTGGCTTCTCGGCCCACACGGGGCTCAGAGCCTGGTGATCACAGGCTCACCTGGAAGCTCATTGCACAGGGTCTAGGGTCAGGTTTAGGGTCGGGGTGAAGGTGTTCCTGGCTCCTCCCTATCACCCTGATGGGTGGGCCACGGCCAGGGCTGTCTGAGGGGAAGGCATGGAACCCTGTGGGCTCTTGAGCTGGGCCTGGTGCTACAGGGGGAGGCAGGCCTCAGGCTCAGGGGGAAGAGAGCAGAGGCACTGGGAGAAGTGTCCTCTCTGCCCTGAGAAAAGCCAGGGAGGCCAGGATGGGCAGAGCGGTGTGTGTGGGGGGGAGAGATGGGCCAGGACCTGGGCTCACTGGCCCATTAGCCAGCCCTGCCAGCTGCTTCACCTGGGTGGGGGTGAGGGGCTGAGATGCCACACCTCATCCTCAGGCTGGTATGGGGCCGGGTACAGAGTCCGGGGGGCATGCGGGGCACCTCATCCTCAGGCTGGTATGGGGCCGGGTACAGAGTCCGGGGGGCATGCGGGGACAAGCCCAGCTGCCGCCTCACCGTCTTCTGTCTTGTCCAGGGTGTTCAGGATGTCCGCCAGCTCCAGCGTCAGCTCGTCGGGCTGCTGGGCCACGTACGGGTGCACACATTGGACTTGGGGGCAGTCTGCAAGAAGGGCAGGAGAGGGAGGTGGCACGTCCTCATCACCGTGTCACCGCCCTGCCCACTACCCAGCCAACCCCTGGACACCGCCTGGTAGGTAGCAGGGTTGGCGTTGCCTGTCTCATGGCAACTGAAAAGGGGTCATTTGACAGGGGGAGGGACCTGGCTCCAAGAAAATTAGATTAAAATAGCAGGGGGCTCGGAGAAAACAATACGTGGATAAAAGGGTGGACAGGCTGCATGGGGCTTAGAAGGAACTCCTCGGACCTGGGACGAGGCCCCGGGAGCAGATGTGGGATGCTGGGATTCGGTGAGTACTGTCACGGATGGCAGCCCCCCTCCGGCAGCCGGACGTGCACTTTTATATTTTGTAAGGTTTTCAGACAACTGGCAGCCCTAGGGAACACTGGCATTTGCCTTCCGGGCCCAGATTCCTCGTGGTTTCCTTGCAGTACCTGTCACTTAACCCAGTGCCGTGTTCCTTTAGTAACCATGCAAATGTTTGGACTCAGCACGCCGATGTCCTCCCTCGGACACTAAGCTTGCAGTTGGCACATGGGACCCTTGGGCAGCTGAAGCGGGCATCCTGGAGGCCACACGGGCCTCTGGAATGACTGGCTTGGGAAGCATGGCCTTTTAAGGCGGAGTGCAGAGGGCACCTGAGGCTGACGCCACCGACCTCGCCTGCCCTGCCCAGAGGCGTCCTGGTCCCAGAGGGCCACTTACCCAGCAGCCGGGACGTGAAGGAAACAAACTTGGTTCTCCGGTTGGGGGCCAGCGAGGTCATCCAGCGCTTCATCTCACTCCTGGGACAGGGAAGAGGACAAAAGCCCCACCGCAGAGCAAATGAGGTGTGGCGCCCAGTGTCCAGCAAGCTGGGCAGCTCAGAGAGTGCTCAGAAGCCAGCGGAGAGGCTGGGGGGCCCTACAGAATCTCCCCGGTGCCCTTTAAAAAATCAGGTGGCGGAGGTGAGTGCTCCACAGCACCCCAAAGTTATCCCGCAAAGGAGTGCTCGGCAGCCAGTTGCCCTGAAGCCAGTCTGTCAGGGGTGTCAGCTGGGGCAGGCCGACTTCATTCCTGCCCCAGGAGGTGAGAACTGGCCCAAGATGGGCAACCTGGGGGGAAGGAGGAGGCTGGGCACCACCACGCAGAGCATCTCGCCACGTTGATCTTGGCTGCCCCTCTCAGAGCCTTGGGGCTGCAGGGCAGGTGGCCTGGCTGCTCAGAAAGGTGACCAGATGATGGTTCACTGGTCAGCCTAGTCCAAGGGTTCTACAACATCTCATTGGAAAAGAGGGCCCACCCAGAGTCTGAGGCCCCGAGGGACCACACACGGTCACACACACACCCGGCAACATGCAGCCAGCGCCCCCCCACTCCCCCCAATGGCCCTACAACCTGACACAAACCCTAGACAGAAACCCTGCATGGCAGGCCGTGCACTGAGCGTTGTTCCACCTGGAAGGCGACATGGGGTGGGGTGGGGTGGGGGTGGCACTGGGCACTCACTGAGAGGACGCCTTCAGCATGTAGGTGGCCTCCCGCTCGTCGGAGTTCTCCAGCAGCCGCAGGATGAACACGTTGGCCAGCGTCTGGCCCTGGTCCCCCAGCTCCTCCACGCGGAGCAGGCCCCTCGGGGCTGAGTCAAATACCTGGTACTTGTCTCTGGGGATCGAGGGTGGCAGGGTGGACATGTTGGTCTCGAGGAGGCCTGGGCGTCCCAGGGAAGCCCTCACCCTGGCCAGCAGCAAGACCAACTCCACCATTGCCACCCCCCACCTCCTTCCAGAAGGCCCCACCTGAACACCTGTCCCCCGCACCCCAAGCTGCCCCTTCCCATGGTGTGGACGGCAGACCAGGGGTCAGCACTGACCACAGCAGCTGCTCTGCTGAGCTCTCACTGTTTGTCAGGTGCTCGGCTGGCCTCTCCATATCCCTAGGAGTAAAACCTACTTGACAGGAGGGGAAACTGAGGCCAGGGTTTAACTTAATTTGCCCAGAGGCCCAAGGCTGGATAAGAAAGGAGCTGAACTTAAACCTGAGTCAAAGCCTGGTCTCTATCCGGCCATGTGGCTAGCCTCTCCCAGGCCACAGCAAACCCTGCCCTGCCCACGCTGCGCCCCCTGCAGCAAGGTCACCCCCAGAGTGCCGGGCAGTGCTGGCGAGCTCACCCAGGGACCTGCCGGCAGATCACCAGCAGGTCGTTGAAGAGGAAGAGGTAAATTTCCTGGAAGAGCTTCTTGGTCCGCAGGGTTCGGGATGTCTTGGGGCCTGACATCTGCTGCAGCCCGCCTTGCTTCAGCAGCCAGCGGGAATGGGAGATGATGGGCACCGACTGGGCGAGGAGGCAGTGTCAGGATGGCTGTGACCCTCCACGACCCTCCCCGAGGCTCCCCCAGGGCTCTTACTGAAGTAATAACCGTGAGTGACCGCGTGCGGGGGCTGCCCTGGGCCCAAACACGCAGTGCATTCTGGGAGGAAGGGGTGAGTCCTGGGCCAATGCGGGAGGCAGAGGGTGCGTGTGTGTGGTTCTGTATGTGTTTGAGCCTGTGTGTGCAGTTGTGTGTTATCTGTTGTATATGTATCTGCGGGTGCTTCTATGCATATGTGCTTGTGTCTATGTGTATAGTATCTGTACACAGGTGTGAGCGTGTATGTGTGGGCACCTCTGTGTGTGTGTGTGTGAGCACCCCTCCACTGGCTCAGCCTGTGCAGAATCAGAGGAAAGGCTAAGTTCACAGGGCAGAGGCAAGAACTGGGTTGTGTGAGGTCCCTACTGTGTGGTTCAGGGGCCCCTGGAAGTCAGCCCAGCAAGTGGAGCTTTGTGGGGGCCTCAGAAGCCCGTGTCTGCATCCTTGACTGGGGCTCAGCTCCCAAACCAGCATGACCTCAGAGACCCTTGGTGGGTACTGTGTGCTCATGTGCCCATGTCACCAGAACTCAGGACCTTGGGGCCCAGAGGCTCACTAATGGGGGAGAAGGTTGGTACCTTCCCATCTCCCAGCTTTGAGAATCCCTGGGCTGGTCCCTGCCACGTGCTTAGTGTAAAAACACAGCCAGCAAATAAGCAAACGGCTGTGCAGTCTTCTTTCAGAGACAGCGTAGGCCAGTGTGATGGCCTGGTGACTGGGGGGTACATGGGCGCTCTTCAGCCAGGGGGTCAGGGAAAGCCTCGGGGAGGTGACCCTGCTCTGAGACCTAAGGGCGGCCATTCAGGGAGCCTGGCCAATGACCAAGGCTCCAGGCCTGCTGGTCCGGGTCGGACACACACAGATGGGTGCGCGCTCACCTTGATCTTAAACTCCATCTTCTTCTGAATGCTGATCATCTGCTCCGTGCGGCTCATTTTCCTGACGCCCTCATTGCACGCTTTCACCACCTGGGACAAGAATGAGGACACCTCAGGCCACCTGTAGCCAGCTGTCTGCAGCCACTTCCTGCTGCCCACCCAGGCCCCAGATGGCTGAACAACCACTGTGTCCAGACACAACACTTGACATGCTCTCCTAATAAAAATGATTAATTCTAGGGGCCGGCCGAGTGGCCCGTTGGTTAAGAATTGGCTTGGGATGCCAGCTCTGAGCAGCAGGGCAGCCAGTTCAGTTCCCACATGGGCCAGTGATACTGCGCCCTCTACAGCTAAGATGGTGAACAACAGCTCGACCTGGAGCTGGGCTGCCGTGAGCTACCGTGAGTGGCAGGCAGCCAGCGTGAGAGGCTGGCAGCCAGCGTGTGCTTTCATGAGCTGCTGTGACCCGCCATGAGCGGCCGTCCAATGGCTGTGACCAACTGACTGCCTCACCCGGGAAGAGCATGTGAAGTCTGGGGCTCGGGGCAGTGCTACATCAGGGCTCAAGAGACCAGCCTCTGCAGGAGTGACAGCAGGGAGAGCATTGGAAAGAGGCGAGGACAAGCGTGGGCCCCAGACGCCTGCAGTGAGGCAGCTGATGAGAGAGACCAGGCCTATGGGTGGCCGCAGAGGTCAAGGTGGGTAAAGTCTGCTTGGCCTTTGCCTAGTCCCCTCATGGTCCCATCGACAGTCAGGGTGAAGAAGGAAGCCATGCCACTGTGCTTGGGCCACACTGGACCTGTGGTTCAGCCCCAGCAACGTCTCTGGGTTGCAAAAGCAAATATTAAGGTGCATTTGCATTTTCCAAAGACACACTGACACATGAGGGAGCAGGGCGAGGAAGGTGAATCCAGACGAGAGAATGGTTTACTGGGAAATGCAGCAAGAGGAAGCCCACTCACCAGCTCCAGCTCTTTGTGGGCGTCCAAGGCAGTGCATTCACGCTCAGACCTTTCCTCCACCCTCTTCAGGATGTTCTGAGCACAGGGAAAGTCTGCATTAACTTTCATAACGGCCATGCATCCCCTGCCCGCCCCCCTACAAAGCGGCCTCCCTGCTGCACTGGTCCAAACAATCTCATGTTGCTGTGACATCCGTGTACAAAGAGCCCTACCAGGTGACAACAGAGGCAGGAGGACAGAGCCCAGCTGGGCTGTGGGTCGAGCATTCTGACCCAAGCTTTGTCCGGCTCTGAAATGATAACCATGAGTCAGTCTGCGTGAGGACTAACCTGGGGCCTTGCTGGGGCCGTGATCTTACTGCCCAACGGAGGCAGGCAAAGGGGGTGAGTACGTGCTGGCGGGGAGGGCAGGCCCAGCAGTGAGGGACCGGTCCTGCTAGGGCCAGCCCTGTCCCCACGGGAGCGCGGTGCTCATGGCGGGTACCACAGGCTTCCCTACCCTCTCCTCTGGGACTGCAATTTGAAGCCAAGTCACAATTAACCCCAAGGACTTGTTAAGTTTGGTCTTATTGATCAAACGTCTTTTTTCTAATTGTTGAAGTTTCTTGAATTATCAAAAACATGATGCTCGTATTGCCTTCATTTATACATTACAATTTTTTGTATTGCTCTCCAAACTACATAATTTCTGCTGCACAGTCCTCACCGTGCCCATAATTTTTGATCTGCTCTTGTCCTCTAAGGAGCGCGATGGCTGCTGGACACTGCTGCTGACCACTCCGCCACCTCTAGACACCTGGACCACGAGCCGCGTTTTCGTTCTTCACATGCTCAGCCTCTCCCCTGAGCTCCAGACCAGACCTGGACCACCAACTCTGGCGTCTCTCAGCTGCACCGCCCCAACCTCCTGTGTGGTCACCTGCCCAGCCACTGCCCAGCGGCCAAGCCAGAGACCAGTCCTCCCAGATGCCTCCTCGCTCCACATCACGTTACGGTCAGTTGCGGTCTCCCTTCTCCCACATCAGCTGTCGGGCTCTACCTTTCCTCATTGGAATAAAATTCCCATCCAACCAGCTTCTGCTCGTGGCTTCAAACAGGACGGCGTGATGCACGCGACCTTCCCATTAGTTGTCTCTCTAGGAGCCCCGCTCCATACCCCGCCTTCCGCAGTGACTGGCGGTTCTACCTGGAACTCCCCCGCCCCACGTCACCCCGCAACATGCTTCTGGACACTTCCCTGGCACCCCGCCCCCATCCCACCGCTGTCCTCGAGACAACACTACCATAGGACTTGATCTTCGTTTTGTTGGCTTGCATCATATAAAAGTTAAGACTTTTATAGATCATATATGCTCTTTCCCATAAAATTTCTTCAATTTTTTTGTCCTCTGCCTAATTAGGAAATGTTACCATCTTCTGGTCAGTTTTTCCACGTTAAAAAAGTCCAGGTGCACTCCTTCACGCCCCAGTGTCCCGACGGGGTCCTGACGTGGGTTCATCCGTGCTGTTCTCCGGAAGCGTTACTGCCCGCTCCCGGGGCGCTGCTGCTGGGACTCGGGTTTCTTTGGTCTCCAGCCTCAGCCCTTCCTCCCCAGGCTCCACCTCTCTTCTTTGATCCCCTTCTCCGGTAGAGGTAGCAGCCATGGCCTTTGGTCAGACCTCTGACCTCCCCTCACTGTGGCTCACAGGTCCCCATCTCAGCTTGTCCCCCGGAGCTGTGGCCAGATCCATACAATCCACCTCATCTGCCAGTGCCGGTGGCTTCCCTGTGCCCACCAGCTTGCTGGGAGCCTGACTCCTTGGAGACCCCCTTTCCGGAGACCTCACCCTCTCCAGGCCTCCCAGGCGCCGGCTGCCTTGGTCTTCTCCTCCCGTACCTCTGTTCCTTCGGGGGCACAGTGTGTCCCAGGGCTGGTCCTCCAGGCCCCTTTCTCTTTCTTGGTGGTCTCTTCTATTAAATGCCACCCCATCTGACTTCTCCCTTTGACACCAAACTTGAATATTCATCCGCTCCACGTCATCTCAACCTCAGCCAGTTCAACCCCGAACCAGGACTGCTCCCCATACTCGGAAAAGGGCACCATCACCCCAGCTGCTCAAAATAAGATTCTTCTTTTCCCTCTTACTCCACAGTAGCAAGTCCGCAGCTCAAGTCAGTGATTTCCCTCCAGGACCCCCAACGCCGGCCAAGCCATCCTTCTTTCTCAAATACTTTCCTTCCGCTTTCTCCCATTCCCTCTCTTGCCCTCCTGCCTATCCACCACTCTCCAGGTGGCAGCCGCTGTGCGCTCTTAGAAACGTCTCCTAGACTGGGTGACTCCCCGTCACACTGAGGATAGAACGCAATGTCTTACGTGGCCCCCGATCGGCTTCTGCCCGCATTTTCACGCTCCCTCCCATCATGTTCCCCAAGCTCACCTCTGGCCTCCCTGTCCGCGAACCTTGCCGCCCCCAGGGCCTTTGCACAAGCAGTTCTGCCACCTGAATGGCTCCTCCCTGTCAGCCAAGTCTCGGCTTAAATGTCACTCATCTGAGACTCTTTCCTGATCCCCCAGCTGGTAGTGACCAGGCAGGCAGTCCCTATCATGTTACCAGTGCTTCTTTGTCTTCGCAGCCTGACCACTTCCTGGTTGTATGTGTTTGGCATCTTCCCACCCTCTCCCTGAATGCGGCTCCCTGGGAGTGAGTCCCCCACTGCTTGGCACACAGTAGGAGCTTAATTAAAATGTGTGGGACAAATGGACTTCCTAGAAAGCCAGCAGGGACTCGAATGTCCGAAGGAAATGGTCCATAGCAGCAGAAATACACACAAACCCCGTCAGCCTGTCAGGTGGGGAGGCGGTACCTGGACCAGCAGCTTGAGGCGCGTGATCCTCTGGAAAGGCAGGATGAGGAACGAGGAGAGGGGCAGCCCCTTGCATTTGGGGTCGAGCTCCAGCTGCGCGATCAGCTCACGAAAGGCTGCCTTCTCCTGGCTGGGGACACAGACACAAGACTCAGTTCCCGGTCCCCGGAAGGCGTCCGTCGGAGGCACTTCCTCCCCACCCACAGCCGCATAGGAACCAGACAGCCCACGGGCACCAAAAACGCATTGATTCATTAATTTATTTTTTTTATAGAAAATAAACTGTTCGCGTACAAGCCAAATGAAAATAGTGGCTTCACATGCCTGGCCTATGAAGACTAGCAAAATATGCTGTGTGGGGGAGGGCAAGCATGCTCGCGTGGCCAACTCTGAATCAGATGCACGGCTCGATGATTTACCCAGCAGGAACCCGTGGCAAGGTAAGCCCACATAATGACAGGAACAGGCAGCAGCAGCTGGAGGCAACTGCTGGGGAAACTGCGCTATTCCTGCCAGGTGTGGGGAGCCTGCAGACAGTGGGCGGGGGCCACGGCTGGCGAAGGCTCCCGGGAACTGCCACTCGCGGGCCACCCCGGTGTACCATTGGGCACTGCGATACCTAGAATCCTGGTCTCCTGTACACTTGTCTTCTCAACACTTGTCCTCAAAGCTGGCTTCCTGATTCCTTCCAATCCCAATTTCCAACCCCAAATGTAAAACATCCAACCCCCCAAATACTGAAGCTGTAATTCATCCACAGAGGATGACACGGTTTGACAGACAGGCCCAGTGAAGTGTAACGATTAGATGTCACTGTTTGGAAGGCCCTGGAAACTCCCCAGCGGAGGTAAGGACACACTGCTGGTTACTGTCATGATGCTCCGCAAAGAAATGGGAAGGGTCCAAAAGAGGAGAGTTGACTGAAAAATTATCTCAACAACTGAAACCCAAAACAAGTTTGCGAAACGGGCGGATTAGCAAGAAATTCAAGGGTGTTGCTGGGCAATCACCGAAAAGACATCCCCCCGCCCATCCCTGCCTTTGCTGCGCGTCACTTTCCTGATGTCTTGGGCTTCCTCGTCCTCCTTGCCTCAAACTCCCTTTTCTAAACCTCACAGAGCTCTGCCCGGCCGGCCGCTCCGGCTTCAGGTACAGCGGGCGCCATGGCTGACCACCTTGGGGTCAGCGTTTCTCTAGTGGCACCAAGCCCGCTGGAGCTATCCTGGGAAAGCTCGGGGTCCCGGGACCACAGCTCAGTGTCCACGTGCCAGGAGTGGCCCCGCGGCCGGACACACTCACAGCAGCTGCTTGTAGGTTCTCTCCTGGTAGGTCTGGTTGCTGACGTAGGTGATGTACACGGAGAAGTGGTTGGCCGCGTAACGGAACACGATGTCACACACGTCCGAGATGACGATGCTCTCTTCCATCCGCTGCTCCAGCTCCAGGAGGAACCTGCGGGAGGCAGCGGCCCGGGTCAAGGTCACCTGGGTGAGGGCCCAGGGCCTGTCCCCACCAGCCGGCATCCACTCGGACAAACCAACAGACACGGCAGGATGACACCCAGCGCGGCTGGCAGATTTGGTCACATCGATTACTGCGCTGGTTTTTACGTGGCAATAGCATTAGGAGTATTTTTAAAGAGACAAAGCAAAGGATCTCATTTTTTAGATGGACACTGATGGTTTACAGGTGAAGTGAAACGATGACGGGGATTTGCTGAACCTAGAAGCTTGGGCTCGCTACACTGGTGTCTCTATTCTGCAGATTTGGAATTATTCCTAATAAAATACAAATAAATACATAAATAAATAAGAAGACACTCCTTCTAGAGAGAGTGAAGCGGCAGAAGCCGACAGGGTCTCATGGCTGCTCTGATTCAGGCCATCTTGCCCTCCTGGGCCTGCTGCAAACGGAAGGGTGGGGTGACAGTGTCGGGGAGGGACCTGTTCAGGGGGTCACAGAGAGCCAGCAGTTCTGCCACATCTCCGTTTCACATCTGAACACTTCGGGTAGGACCAGGTGGTCCAAAAGCTGAGTCTGGCACTTTTCGCTTTTAGCCTGCAGTGAAAATGGTACACGGTCTTTCCTCCTGACACTGTGATTGGAGTTCATTCCTTCTTTGCAAGCATCAATGAAGAGATGTCTATGCCTCCTCCACTTCATAGAGGCTAAACTATAAGCACAGTTCCTCCAACCACCTGCACACGCTGTGGCAAAGCCATCCCACTGGAAGACAGAAGGCACCGATCCAGAGCTGTGCTCTGCAGGCCCTCAGAGGGTCACGGGCCCTGCGCGCACCAGGCCAGGGCTTCACGACGTCAGGATAAACAACAGCTTACATGGTCACCCCTGCCGGTCACGACGCAGTCAGCCACACACCCGCCCCACCGTGCGGGTGGCGCGGAGCACGTGGGCTGACGGGAAGGGTCCTGCGGCAGCTGAGTCCTGTCCGGGAGGACGCGACTGGCTGCCCTGCTGGGGAGGGCGGTGGACCTTTGGGTTTACACCTTAGTATAGAAAATTCCAAACACACCGAAGTGGAGAAGCCCAGGTGGCGAGCAGTCGCCGTGTGTCAGGCGGGAGGCGTCGGGAAGCCAGGCCCCCCAGGACCCGAGCGGGTGGCTCACCGCTCGCTGACGGCCATGACGTCCAGGACGTTGGAGAAGAGGATGTGCGCCTCAGACGGGTGCAGGATCTTCTTCAGCCGCTCGTTCTCCACGAAGTGGGACACGAGCAGGCTCAGGCTTTTGTAGTAGGAGGCCTCGGAAGTGACCAGCTCGAACATGGCCTGCGTCCGGACACCGGGCAGAGCAGACAAGAGGGGAGAGTGGTTACCACCAAGCACTCGCCCTCCAGGAGGGCCCGGCCCCGTTCTCAGACAGGGACGCGGGGGGCTTGGCAGGGCTCCTAACAGTAATGAAAGAAGGAAAGCTGACGCTGAGGTCATGGAGGACGGTGGCGAGTCATCCTCTGCATGAAAGGCACAGCGGCCACCCCGCAGAGAGAACACTCCCATGGCTTACTGCGGTGAAAACTGGGGGCAACCTTGTGTCCAAAATACGGAACAAGGTATTGGCACCAGAGGTCGGCCATACGTGGGAGCCCCGGCAGCTGCAAAGGTGGACAGGTCCTGGCATGGCACAGAACGGGCCGGACAGTCAGCACTAGGAGGACCCCCACTCCTACACGCCCAGAGAGATGTCTGCAAGGAGACAGGCCACCGTGTCAACCACAGGGATGGGGCAAAGGGGTGGCATTTAGGGGTGACTCTTACTCTTTCCTCTTTACCCTGAAAACTGAGAAAAACGAGAACATGTTATTTCTTTCATGGTCTGGTTTTATAATGTGATCGATGAAGCAATTTTCACTTTGCAAAAGAGAGAGAAATCCACAATCAGATGACCTTTTTGGAGGCACCTTGGCTTTTATATCACGGTGGTTACCTGAATAGTGAGCCTGTGCACACAACACAACTCATCGAAGCTCTTGTTTTCTCAGGTGCCGCCCTGCCAGGCGCTGGTAGTGGCGCCTGGCTCAGCTCCCCGCTCGCCCACAAGCCAGCCCTGCCGGAGATCAGCCTGGGCCCATCCTCACTTCCCCATCACCCTCTGCTGGTCCTCGATCTCATGCAAGTTCAGGTCCCACAGCGGCTGCCCAAAAGGAACAGCAAGGTGGGGTGAATTGTGCCCCGCCCCCGAAAGGGGTGTCCACGCCTGGCACCTGTCAATAAGACCGCATCTGGAAAAAGGGTCTTTGCAGGTGTAGTTAAGGGTGGCAAGGTGAGAACATCCTGGACTGAGGGTCTCAACCCAATGACAGGTGTCTTTGTAAGAGAGAGGCGGGGGAGGCTTGACCCAGACACACAGCGAAGAGGCCATGTGAAGACAGGCAGACATGGAGGGACGCCTGGTGCCACTAGAAGCTGGAAAAGGCAGAAGGGTTCCCTGGAGCCTTCGGAGAGAGCGGGGCCCTGCTCGCCAACACCTTGATTTCAGGCTCCTGGCCGCTGCCACTATGGGAGGACACATCCCTGTTGTTTTGAGCAACCCAGTTTGTGGCCATTTATTACAGAAGCCCCAGGAAACTAACACAGGCAGACGGGGGGCGGGGGATGGAAAAACGGGACACTGCTGAGCCCAGGGGACCCTGGTCCCTCCCCAGTGTCCTGCCCACCCCACATCTCACTCCAACGTCCCCAATGTCAGGGAAGCTGGTGCTCCAGGGGTTAGGAGGGATGGATAGAAGGAGGGCAGGCACTGGCCTGCGTTCCAAACACACCAGGCTCCTCTGTCTCACTGAATCCTCACAGGCCCCCCAGGAGGGACAAAGACAAACAGAAGCTCTGGTTTTACCAAAAGGAAATAGGATGTGGAGGTGCAGGAGCAGAGATTCACCCAAGGTGTTTCTGAGTTCTGGGCTCTGCCTCAACGCCCCTGCCATGTCAGACCTCGGGCAGAGCAGGGCTTAAACGGCATCTGCAGGCGGCCATGCAAAGCGGGACCAACAGCTGACGTGGCAAAGCACTTTAAAAGAAGTGACATTTTGGTGCGTGGGGGCACTCCTGCTCAGCAACAGTGAGAAAGTTCACCCAGCATCGCCCCCGGGGGGCCACCAATTCCAGACCCTGGGCCGCCAGCCGCTGTGAGAGACACCACCTGGATCCTAGTGTCTGCCTCAGACTTGAGCCAGTGACAGTGAGATGAGGAGCTGATGTGAACCTGTGGCCTCTCTGTCGTCAGCCCCGTGTCACAGCCACTTGGTCCCCTTACAGACACAAAGCCATGGAAGGCACGGCACCACTGGCCTCACTAACGGCAGAGCTGCACCCCAACACGGAATGAGGACCTGCCCTGTGTCTGTGCCCACCCAGGTGTCCCCCACCTTCTCACGCCCTCCAGCCGTCTGGCAAATCTGAGACGGCGGCGGGCAGGAAGTTCCCCAGAAACTTCTCTGTTACCGACGCTGAAATCAAGTCACTTTCCTGCTGCTAAATTTAAGTTTCTTAAGAAAATGTCAAGTCATCACTGCTCCTAAGTTCTCAGCAAATATAACTAAAAACCCCCAAATACCCCGAAATTGATTCAGATGAGTGTTACCGAGAGAAGAAGAAAACTCCGTGCCCCAAATGTAGCCCCAGAGAGAAAGTGTCCCTGAGGGACGCCTGGGAGGGACGCCTGGAAATGGAAATGCTGTCCTGGCTCACCTCACCCGCGTCCCCTGGGCCGATCCTAGTCCTGATCTCCGGAGGACAAGGGGATGGGGCATCCGCGCAGAGGCCGGCGGCCTTTCAGCTGCTGACATGCAGGGGGCTTGGGCCCGAAGCCCTGCTGGTTGGTACTGGCTGAGCCCATTCACAACACTCACCCCGTCTTTCTCTGTGTATAGGCAATTAGTCGTCTGTGAATTTTAGTTTTCCAGGGTGTTGGTCTACATTTTACATGTCAAACTATCCGCCGCATCAGTACGGCTGTCTTTTCCTAATCAGTGTTATGTTTACTCTGTCATGCCGGCCGATGCGCCGCAGTGTGGGGCTGACAGGGATCCGGGCCCTGCTCCTTCATTCGCTCACTCATTCATTCAGTCAGGCCACCAGCGCGGACCCCGGGCTGCCCTGGGCACCAGGCATTCAATGCGGAACATGGCAAACTGCCTGTGGGTGGCTCCTGAGGCACGGCTCCGTCTCCCAGGGCGCTGAGTGCTTGACTATTCCGTTTGATATCTGCCAATGATCATGTTACTGCTGGAATTTTCCATCTCTGCGACAGCTAAGCCCACTGCTGCCTGGACTCTGCGACGGGCAAAATCCTCGGTGTTAATGGCTCATAGGCCAACTCCGGACGGTTCAGAGGGGCCAGTCCAGGTTTTGCTGTCGGCGAGGGCTGTGACAGGCCTGGCGTCCACACAGGCAGCGGAGCAGCAGAGTAGCCACGGCCTCGGCCATGGAGTTAGCCAGACCTCTGTCGTGAGAGCTGCTCCATCCTGCTAAGCCTCAGCTTCGGTATGGCGAGACGGGAACAGTCCCCAGGAGAAGCGCTCAGCCTCGGGCCGGCCCATCTCAAAGCAATGTCTGGGGTCACTATCCATCCGGCCTCTGGGCATTGCCTTCACAGGACCATGCTTCATGGATGCTGCCCTGGCCAGAGGGGTCGAGGCGGGCCTGTCTCAGGAGGTGACAGGGGCCGGGCCCCAAACGATGACCAGGAAGCCCATTCCTGGCACGGGCTCCGGGCTCCGGGAGGAGGTGGGGAGCAGGGGAGGAGGGGCGGCCTCAGGCGGCAGGCTCCCGTCCACATTGAGCCCATCCCCTCTGACGGCAGGTCGCGTGACTAGACCACACAGCTTTGTCTTCATGAGTCCACGGAGGCTGCTGCTCCTGGACCCTGAGTGTGTCCCCCGGCTCCCAAGCCGGCCTGTGGACCCCACCGCCGAGCTCCCTGCTAAGCTCAGGAAGTGCTGCAACATACTTTTCTCAGTACATTTAGATTTTCCTCCTAAAGAAGGAAACAACACATCCAAGGAATCACTGGTACTCCAGCTGGGATCATCACCTGCAGATGAGCTGCTGATTTAGCTGTAGTGGGTAAGTGTCTCCCCTCCTCAGGGAGCCCAGACTTCTGAGACTCCAGAGCCCAGCTTAGCATTGCATCTGCTGCAGACACACAGAGCCAGGAACCCCCCTAGTGCAGCGTGTCCCACAGGGCTGCTCGGGGTTCAGGTGGCCAATGGAGTGGCCCAGAGCTGGGCCTTCCTGGACCACTCTGTCCAAGCAACGCATTTGAAGAAACAAAAGAGACTGATCCAACAGCAAGGCGGGCAAAGAGGAAGCAGGGCCCCTAGGACAGTCCGGGGCTGAGGGGTCGGGGAGGAGGGGACACAGCCAGCTTCTGTGGGAGGGAGGCTGAAAACCAGTCCTGACACAGCACTGCTTCTCAAGCACTCCGTAATGACACGGAGTTTCCTGTGGTTGACACACTTCACTTGTGTTGTATTTTGCTGTGTGACTTGGGTCCTCATGGTCCAGCCAGGCACGCTCACCCCACCTGTCCTGCACCCCTGCTCCGATGTGCCCACTGGTATCAGTCCTTCTTCCAGCGTCAGCAAAGCTCAAGGCTGGATAAGTCTCTCCCTCGCTCTTTCACTGCCTCCTTCTCGCAGCTTGGGATTCTCTGAGAACCCCTGTGCAGTGCTTTCGATTCTGATCCCCCTGATCTCAGTGTTAGTGGTTCAAGCTGACCCCTTTCCTTTGTTAGGACGCTATTGTGCAGTGGGCTGACAGGACTGAAGCACATCCCGTCCCCACTGCTGTTGTCTGGTGCGTCATCGGCAAAGCGCCCACCCGCCAGGGTCCTGGGAGGCCCTGTCACCTCCACCTGAGCCCAGGCTCTTCCCAGGACCAACTGTCCTCAGTGGCTCTGAGCTCCCATCTGAGCAGGTGAACAGGACAGATCTCAGGTAGCCTGCGCTTCCCACCTGTCATGGACTGGACTGTGTCCCCAGAGTCAGATGTTGAAGCCCTAACCCCCAATGTGACTGTATTTGCAGATGAGGCCTTTGAAGAGGTAATTAAGGTTAAATGAGGTCATAAGGGTGGGACCCTGATCTGGACTGGTGTCCTCATACGAAAAGGAAGAAACATGAGGCATGTGCACACAGAAGAAAGGCCGCGTGAGGACACGGTGAGAAGGAGGTCTCACCAGACACCCACCCTGCTGGCACCTTGGTCTTGGGCTTCCAGCCTCCAGGGCTGTGAGAAAGAATGTCTGCTGTTGAGCTGCCCAGTCTGAGGTATTCCACCATGGCAGCTACGGCACCACCTGAATTCCCATCAGCTCCAAGAGCTGTCCCTCTGCAGCCTCCGGGCCAGACATGAGTCCACGCTGCCCCCACTCCTCATCTGACCAGATGACGGGCTGGAGGGTGACCCAGGAGGTCCCTCCTGACACGGGACACACAGCTCTCAGGGCCCCAGGCAGAGTTGGACGTTATCCCAAGTTGCTGTAAAGGAGGCCCAGGACCAGAGTCAAAAGGAATGAGACATTCGCTGCCATGGCCTCTGTGTCACTGGAGGCTCGGACCAGACTCATAACTCTTCACTGATATTCTATAAAACAGCATGTGCTGCTTCCAAAAAACTTGCACTGGGAGAAAAAGGCTGTTTTGCAAGAGCTGCTTGTTACTGAGCCAGGGCCGCTGCCCTGATGTGTGTAAAGCCCACACTCTGGCACTGGCTTCTGAGAAAAGAAAAAGCTTTTATTGCAAATTCAACTGAGCAAGGAGGCAGGAGGCAAAGTTCAAATCTGTCTCCCAGTCAAGGGTTTTGGGTTCCATTTAAAGGAAGAAGTGGGGTAAGTTATGCGTATTCTAGAGCTATGGTACTTCAGCATAGTGAGGGCTTGGTGCACAAACATTGGGGGATCATGGCTTTTCATGCGTGCATTTGATTTCAGGAGGTTTAGTATGTATGCCGTGGTGGATTTCAGCCCGGTGTTGTTAACAGGTTATTTCTAAGGTGACGTCTTTCTCTAGGGCGCACGTCTGACTGTCCAGCTGTCTGATCTGTGGCCTTGTTCCGTTCTGTCTGAAACTCAGTATCTCATTAGAAACAGGACAAGGACAAGTTTAGACTGGTTCTGCGGCTACATGCTGACCACGCCGCCCCTTTGCCAGGTCAGGAAATCCTTCTCTCCCCAATGCCAGGAAACTCTTAGCTACATTTCTCTCTTAGTATACTCTTGCCCGAGACACATCAACGGATGTGGCACTGCATTGGTAAGTACTGGCATCACGCGAAGTACATCCAACGTGTCACCTCACACTGGTCCTTACGACAACTCTGGAGGTGGCCCAGACCCTTCCCATTGGGCAGACCTCGGGCCAAGGCCTCCTAGTCCGTGAACGGCAATCATAAGGATTGCGTCTCCACCCTTTTACTCCAGGGCTCCGTCTTGGCCTCTCTGTGTGAGACGGCCTTCCACACGGACACCGAGGCTTTCCCGCGAGCCCAGAGGCCCGTGGTGCCAGGCCAGTGCAGGACGGGCAGCCGGTTTCTCCATAGCAGCCCCCTTGCTCCCATCCTGGATCACAGGCACTTTCCAGGTTCTTAATCCTCTTTGTAGCTTTACCTGGTGCATTCAAGTAGGTGCTTACTGGTAGATTTGTTAAGGAACATCTCTAAACAAGCACTCAAATGTGAACCAGGCCTGGTGTCTGGTCGATGGATTGTCCAGGTGGGTCAGGAACACACCGACTCCTAACTTCCACCCACAGGCTCAGCTCCCAGACCCCTCGTCCTCCGGGTCAGTCAGCATCCACTTCAAGGGCAGTGTTAGCTGCACTTGGCCTTCATCCTTCCTTCCTGGTTCCTGCTGGTCTGGGCATCTGACATCCCTGGGTGGCTCCCTAAAGGGCCTGGCCCCTGGTGCAGCAGGCCCAGGAAACTCAGTGCTCCCACTGTGTGCTGAGCACCTACTGGGAGCTAGGGACCATGGACACTGGGGACCCCGAGACGGCGAGCTCTGACTCTGGCCTGTTGGAGACCACACACCGGGAATCAGGGTCCACGCTGCTGCCCAGACCTTTCCGGCTCGCTTGCTCCACAGACTTGTACTGAACCACAGGCAGGCGGCGGCTGGGCTGGACGCTGGGGACACCGAATGCTGTCACCAAGGATGCGGCTTGGGCACAGCCGAAGACAGCTTATCGGTGATCCTTCTGGTGAAGCGGGGAAGTGGCAGAGGTGACCTCACCTGCCCGACGGTGGAGAGAGACGGGCAGCTAGGGCGGGGTTCTGGAAGGGGCTGAGTCAAAGAACTAGTAAGTGGTAGCCAGGCAAAGAGGGGAATGAAAGCCTGGTGACCACAGGAATTTGTGAAAATGCAGGTTCCTAGGTCCGCGCATGACCCGTCTTTTAATAAGACGCCCAGGTCACGGTGAGGGACGGCAGAGTCTGAGGGTCCCTGGCCCCTGGGGTTGGGGGTCTCCAGCCCCTACGCCTCTGTATGCACCTCTCTTTTGTACTTGTCACACTAAGTCCTACATGTTAGGGCGCCTGCCCAATGCTTGACTTTGCTTTGGCCTGGAGCGGGAGAGGCGATGGAGAGGGAGCTGGGCCTGGATGCTGAGGGCTTGGGGTGTCCCCCCTGGAGCTCAGGGCCTCCTAGAGGCCATGGGACGTCACCCACTGACACCTTGGTTCTGTGCTCCCATGTGCCAGCGAGTTATGGTCGCCTTAGCTGCCGAAGGCTGGGCCCTATGCTTCAGGTGCCTGTGGACCCCATGGCCCCAAAGGCAAGCCAGAGATCCCAGAGCCTGGGGTTGCCCAGGGCTCAGGTGAGCTGTCTGTGCTGAGATGACCGCATGGCTCCTCTCTGAAGAGGGTCAGCAGGAGCCAGGGAAAGGCGCGCCAGGCCCTGCTATCAAAGGCCAAGCTGCTCTCCGCAGGGGCCTTCAGGGTTCTTCCATGCCAGCAAGGCACCCTGGGTGGACTCGTGCCCACACTCTGCCAGACCGTGCTTCCCCCACGATCCAACTGCAAAAGCACAAAGCTTTCGTCACTTCTGTGGCCTGTACAGGAATTCATACCCCACAGGCATTAGGGTGGGTAGATGTGACTCCAAAAAGGCTATTGGTCAAGAAGAAGTTCCTAGAGCATCCCTTTCTTCTGCAAACAGTAAGTATGAAGTCAGACTGCACACCTGTGCCCTGACCCCCTGCAGTGCCGTCTTGTTTGCCAGGCCTCGGCAGTCACATAGGGTGACAACGACCTCTGGGCATTCCTGTGGGACTAGGGGTCATATATTAAATGTGAGCCATGTATGCATGCATTGGGGGGGCCCGGTGCAGCCCCCACCACCAACAGCCCAAACTCAAGCCTCCACAAGCTCTCACACGTCCAAGCACCAACCATTACATTCTGTGAAGATGGTCTGGTTAATAAGATAATTTACAAAACAAGTACATACTAAAGTAGGTAAAAATTTTAAAAAACACAGGCTTGTAAAGATGCTCAGCCTCACTCACCAGGAGGGAAACGCAAATAAAAACCACAAAGAAATAATTTATAATCTAGCATATTCGTCAAAATAAAATCGCTGTTTTTGAACTTTATATCAAGTGCATAAATTACTTATCCAAAAGACTCATTTTAAAAATGATAAATGTTGGGGCCGGCCGAGTGGCGCGGTGGTTAAGCGCTGGCTTGGGATGCCAGTGGCCAGGGTTTGGATCCCACATATGAGGGCCAGTGACACTGCCTTTAAAAAAAATAAAAATAAAATAATAAAAATAAAAATGATAAATGCCAGCTTTGTCACTTTGTTAAAACAGTTACAGCTGCTTGCTTTCTAAATCAAATAGAAAGGAGGTTTCTGGTGTCTTGGGCGATGGCTATTGTCCACCTTAAATCAGGGGCAAACACCCCTGTTCCTTCCCAACGTGGGACTAATTTGCTGAGTTGTTAAGGCTTATCCTAAAGAGACAAATCCATATGATTCAATAAGGGTTGGTAAAGAAAATAGCAACCATGATTTAATTTCGTGATAGAGATATATCATATGCACAACCCTAAGTAATTTCCTTTTAAACTGGACAGTTTTCTTTTGGAAAAAAAAATTAAAGTCCACTTAAATTCTTTACACTTAAGTGAAAATACGTGGAAAAACAAAAGTACAGCTCTGGTGTCAGAATCTGAGCAGACTCAGACTGCTGACTTATTCCATAACCAGCTAGATCCCCTGCGAAGACCCTCACGGGCCACTGCTGGGGCCCCTCCCTTCTCGGTCCCAGGAGGACAGAGCTGGAAGTGCTGTCTGGGCATGTTGGGGCTGTGCCGTCACAAGTACCAGCTGGGCAGGACACCCTGCATGAGTGTGTGTCCCTGTTTCCTTGGAGATACTCAAAATATCATTCCTTGCTCATTTTCCAAGCTCTGCACACCCCACTCACAAGATGAGGGACTGTGGTGAGTCTGTTTCTATCTCCTCTGCCTGGTTCCCGGGGCACGCTGGGCACACGGCCCACGGCAGCGGCAGAGCGATGCCGCAGGTGCCGTGCAGGCGATGGCGCCTCCAGGTTCTCCTGTATTTCTCATGACACCAGCGTCAGGAGTGGCGAGACTCAAGTGCTAGCCGATGTTTTGTCTGTGGCTGTCTCCACCCCCAACCCCCACTGCAGTCTGTCCTCCTTGCTTTTTATTCTCTTTTTAGGACAATTCAGTGTTCCAACACTTTCTAGAGAAACCCCTGCCCTCCCGCATTTGAACACCTTAACCTTTCCACAGCCGCCTCCTCCCTAACTTTGCAATTTGAATGAATGTATGTCTAATTATTTTCCCAAACACCACTCCAAAAAGGAGGGCGGGAACCAAGTGCTTCATAAGAAGTTAAAAAACAAAACCTAAACTATGAAAATCCGACATGACATCTGAGACAACACTTTCCAGTGTCACCCACCTAATGTTTACTTTTAAAAGGAGGAGGAAAACATACAGTTTTATTCTTAAATCCTGATTCTTCAATGGCTGATTCTTAATAAGAGTCAGGCCTACAAAAGGCCTCATTTGGGGGTGTTTTCCTGTGTGAACATTAGGTACGGCAACCTGCTGCTTTTGTAGCTAATGAGCAAGAGACGCCTCATCAACAGATGGAGCGGCAGTCCAAGGTGCCTGACTTGCTCTGACACGTGGAAAGATGAGCTGATGCTGAAGTGACGGAGCGTAAAATCTGAAAGGTTTCAGTGTTGTGCCCCCATTACTAGACATTAACAAAATCGAAACTCACATTTAGGCTCTTTAAAATACATAGGAAAAGTCAGGAGCCCATGTGCCTGTGTTACCACTGCATGTGACTACATTTATTGTCAGGTCATCCTAATTTATTTAACTATTTTGATCCAATGGAAATGACAAAAATGTCATTTATTACATAGCTTTATCTTCTATGCCCAATCTACTATAGATGTTATGTTCTATCCTGCCTTTTAAAAACTTAATATGTCATGAACATTCCCCTATTTCATTCTGTAAAAACCTGTTTCTTTCTTTTTTTTTTTTTTTGAGGGCAGTGTCACTGGCCCTCATATGTGGGACCTGAACTGGAGCCGCTGGCTTCAGAAGCCAGAAAACCTGTTTCTTAACGTTTGTCTCTGTCTCACGAAACAATTCCTCCATCATTGGGTGTTAAGGTTTCTTCCCTAGAGGCTTCCCCTAATTTTTGCTGAACTTCCTAATAAATATTTGTGCACATTTCTGATTATTTTTCAAGATAAATTTCTAGAAATTGGAACATGAGACAGTGTACAAATTCTTGTAAGGGTTTTGATACAAATATTGTTACACTCTTCCTATCATCTGTGTTTAAGGATTCATTTAAAAATGCCCTAACACTGGGTTTTAAACATATTGAAATGTAAAAGTCTCTGCCATTTTGAAATGCTGTTCCCAATATTGCTTTAATTTATACCTCTTTGATCACCAGGGAGCTTGATTTTTTTTTTTTCCTTTCTTCATTTAATCACTGGCCGTTTGTATTTTTTTCTATGAGAAATGTTTTGCCTATTTTTCTTTTGGTGTTCAAAGTTTTCTTACCAGCAGAACTTTCTAATTGATTGTAACCTGGATTTTGCTGCTAGGTACAAAACCAACTAATATTTGCATGTTTATTTTATAATTGGCCACCTCCCTGAAGTGCCTCATTGGATCCAATATTTTGGACTCAGGGTTTTTGAGCAGGCAACCATCAGTGGCAGGTAGCGGGGGGGTTGACTTTCTTTTCTATGGCTTCCTCTCTTTTTCTTTTTCTTGTCTTATTGCATTGGCTAGGGCATCTAGAGCAATGTCAGTGCCAGCAAGCATCACTGTCTTGTCTTTATTGCCCCGACAATTCTTCATCAAGTGTGATTTTGTATACAGGCCTTCTTCTAAATTGTATTCCTTATAAATTGAGATATTCCTTATGAATATTCCTGAGATATTTCTTATAAATTTCAGAAAGTATCCTTTTGAGTTTTGTTTAGATGGAAATAGATGTACTATTTCTTTTTTCAACCTCTTTGAAGATGAGTATTTTTTCCTCTGGCCTATTGATAGGATAACTCTTGGTCCCAAACATTTCATGATTTTTGCATTAATTTACATATGCTCCATGTGTGTTTTCTTTTAATATATCTCCCAAGTTTATTTTCTTATGTTTTATGTAAATTTTTTTGCCTTAATTCACAGTGAGACAGATCTATGTTTTATTTTTGGGAGTGGGAAGGAGGACAGTACTTATTTTGTTGGGTTAAACAAAAGAGGACATTCAATCCTTTTTATAATGTGTTAGTTTTTAAATTAACAGACAGTAAAATTGACTTCTTTGGAGTGCACAGTTCTATGAATTTTAACACGTGTACAGAATCTTCTAAAACTACAACCAGGACATATAACAGTGCCACCACCCCAAAAACATCCTGTGCTGGCCTGTTCTAGTCACACCCCATTCCACCCTCACTCACCCCTGACCACTGCTTGTCTGCTCCCTGTCATTATAGGCCTGTGTGGTTCAAAATGTCATCTCAATGGATTCTTATAGTAGGTGACCTTTCTGATTTCTTTCACTCAGCAAGATGCCTTGGAGAGTCATCTAAGTTGTGTGTATCAACAGTTCATTGCTTGTTTGTTACTACTGACTAGTGCCATGTATGGGTGTTCCAGACTTTGTTTATCCATCTCTCTGTGAGAGGACATCTGGGATATTTCCAGTTTGGGGCAATTATGAATAGAGCTACTGTAAACATTCATGTACAGGTTTTTGTGTGAACACAAGTCATTTCTCTAGGGCAATGGTCCCCAACCAGGAACTATTTTTGCTCCCCAGGAGACATTGAGCCAAGTCTAGAGACATTTACGGTTGTCACAGCTGAGGGTAGGGCTACTGGCACCTGGTAATAGGGGCCAGGGATGCTGCTAACCCCTTCACAATGCACAGGAAAGCCCCCAAAGAACGATTCACCCCCAAATGTCAACAATGCTGCACTACTGACTAATAGTCGAGACTGTGCGCTAGGTAAATACCGAGGACTGGGATTGCTGGGCGGTGTGGTAAGCGTACCTTTCACTTGATAAGAAACCGATGCCTCCTCCTCTCCTCCACATGTGGCTAGTGGCTACTATAGTGGGCAGCACAGATTTAGAGAGTACAAAGCTCAGTACTATCTTTCAATCTACCTCATTATTTTCTTCACATTCCTCCTATCCCTGCTACATCCCACACCTATTGAAACTGCATAGTGTGTATAGCTATTTCTGCTCATGGTTCTGACAGGTTCTGCTCTGTTTGGCTGCCAGCTCATAACAGTTTATAATAGTTACCTTTTCTTTGTCAATATGTCTGGTGGGAGTGGCCTTCCTAATCAAGACACAACGTCCAAAAAAACAGGTTTAAATAAATAAAAAGACTGACCGTCTGTAAAAATGGAAAAAACATTTTTATGTGACAAAGGATACCATGAACAAAATAGGAAGGCAAGTAAGCACTCCATCAGCTTATAGCCAGCTCTTTCTATGTGTTACAACCCAGTGATACAGGTACTATGATGGTGCCCATTTTATAGATAAGGAAATGGAGGCCCAGAGAGGTTCAGTAACCTGTCCAAGGTCACATAGCTAAGAAGCAGCAGACCGAATACAAACCCAGGCGGTTGGGCCCTGGTGCCTGTGTATATAACCTCCCCTGCACTGTACTGCAGGAGAAAACAATTGAAACATATCGAAAAATTTAATATTCAGAGTATATAAAAAGCTGCTATCAATCAAGAAGACAAATATAAATAGCCCAATAGAAAGAAAAAGGGCAAAGGTCAAACAGGCAATTCACAGACAAAAAAATGGAAACAGCCAGTAAACATATGAAAAGATGCTCAATTTCCAAGTCATCAGCGCAGACAGGTTAAAACAAGGTACGGTTTTTCAGCCAACAGATTAGAGCGAAAATGAAGACATTTGCTAACTAACAGGCTGGGAGGGTGTGGGACAATGGCCTCTCACTGCCGTGGTCCTGTGACCCGTGTACTGCCTTTCTGAATGGCAATTTATCCACCACCATTGAAAATGCACTTCACCTTTGACCAGCAATTTCTCTATCCCACAGCAATGGTCTCTCAGCAGCATAGGGATGCACTGTCCTAACCAAGCTACACGGGCCAAGTTCACTGGCCCTGTTTCCTGCAAAGCCCTGTGGGGATGGGAGCTGAGCACTGGGGCAGCAGGACACGCACCAGGCACCCACATATCTCGCTCCCCACACCAGTCCCTTGTGTTTGTCCTTAAGCTTATTCAAGCCATTTGCACTTGCTATGCACTTATGTCTTTTCATGATAAAAACTAAAAAATTTTCAGGGCAAAGGGAGTTGTTCTTATGAAAATTAAGCTGAAAGCTCTCTGAGTCCAGTAAGGCAAGTTGCTAAAAACCAAAACCAAAACCAAACTGCTGATGAATAAAATGAGTGTAAAACATGGGGAAACGTCAGAAATATCTATAAGGATTTTGCACTTAAGAGTCTTCCTGGGCCGACCCAGTGGTGCACTGGTTAAGAGCTAGCTTGGGATGCCAACGGCCCTAGTTCGGATCCCACATATGAGGGCCAGTGACACTGCCCTCTACAGCTAAGATGGTGAACAACAGCTCCACCTGGAGCTGGGCTGTGCGAGCCCCGGTGACGGTGTAGGCTGCAGCCCCTGCTGTAGTGGGCTGCCATGGGCTGCAGTGGGTGGCTGGCAGCTGGTGTGAGCTGCCAATAGCCGCAGTGAGCGGCCATCCAGAGGCCAGTGACCAAGAGCAATGATGATACCAACATGGGCCAGTGAAGCAACATCCTCCACAACTAGACTGAAGAACAAAAAGACAGCAACTTATCTGTTCCCCTTCCCCCGATTCCCCAACGCTGTTCCCCTCTCCCAATTTCCCAATAAAATCTTTTTAAAAAAAAAGAGCCGGGGCAACCCAGTTGGGACCCCCTCTTGTTTTTGAGAGCTGTTACTTTGTACTCTAATAAACTATACTCTTCTGTAAACTCAAAAAAATAAATAAATAAAAATAAAAAATAAAAAAAAAATAAAAAAAAGAGCCTTCCTAAGTGTCTGAACTCCAAATCAGACAGTGTCTTATGACGATGTCAGGAGAGACAACACATATAGTCATTTTTCCAGGGAGAACCCAGGAGCCAAGGAAAGGCCAGCATACATGCGGCATTGTGTTAATGAAAATATATTAATGAGTTGGTTATTTAATTTTAAAACATTTAAAATTAAAGCAATACCTTTATCAATGAAGAGGATGCCTTTAACAATTCAAAATGACTCGTCCCCTGTGCTACTTTTCCTTGTCTTGAATTCTACCATCTGACAATACTGTGGGTTTAGTTTTCTAGCCAATTGGCAAATTTCTGTCTTTCACAGGTGGATTTAAGCAATTTACAGTCATTGTTATAACTGACACGTTTGCTATTAACTCTGCCACCTTATTTTATGCTGGTTTTGTTTTTTGTATTTTTTTGCTGTTTGCTTTCCTTTATTACAAGGGTCCTGCTTCCCCTGCTTTTAGCTTGCTTATGTTGTAGAAGGTTTATATCCATGTTCTCAGTTCTACTAGGGTTTATCTGTAAGCTTCCCAAAGTGTTTAAAACTTTCATTCCCCTAATTATCAAGGTAAAAAATAAGTATTCCCCTGCAAAAAAACTGGTCCCTTTTCCTTGCTCTGAGGACTAAAAAAAAAAAAAAAAGGCCCCAAGGTGGTAATAGTGTGTGAAAGAAGCCAAATGCAAAGTCGCGTTGTATAATTCCTTTTCTATGAAGGTCCGAGTTAGGATGGTGGCCCTGTGGGTGGCTGGGGGAGCCCCTGGTCTCTCAGGATGACCAACCACAGGGGTTCCCTCCGGACTGCCTTCCACAGGGCTGCTCTCAGCGAGCAAAGCCTGGTGAGCCTTCTCAGTCCAGCTCCACTCGCCCCCCCATCTTCATTCCAGGTGGGTGAGTGGCTTCTTGATGTCTCCTCACTAGGAACTGATGACGAGACATCGTTTACATCCGAAGTTTCATACAAAACTCCTGATACGGCCATTTACAAATCACGGCTCACAGCCCCAGGGAGGTCAAAGCTGGAGCCAATTTCTCCTGATTCTACTGGGCAGGACGCAGGTGAACCCTCCCCAGATCAGATTTATCAGGCCTTCCCCCCGAGAGCCAGTGCATCATGGGGCAACCCGCGTCGGAGTCAGACGAGCCTGGCCCGGGTCTTCTCAGTCCTGGCCATTAACTGTGTGCCCAGTTTGCGGGGCGCCTTTTCAGTCCACAAGAAGCGCAACTGTTTCTACAAAACGTAGCTCAGGAGTACGTAATGGGGGTCAAAGAAGAGCAGAACATAGTGTGTCAGGACGGCAACCCAGAACAAGTTCACAGGTGAGTGGGGTGCGTGGGGAGTCGGGGTAAGAGGAAGCGTGAGCGGATCGAGATGATGGGACTTGGATTGAACAAGTTGGAGAATCCCAACCGCTTCATTTCCTGCTCTGTACCCACTTTTAAAATTCCACAGTGAACACACGCTTGCGCGCTCACCATGTCCCTTGCCCGGTCTACCTCCTTACTCTGGACCATCCACCTGTCGCTCTACGCCACAGATTTTCCTCCTGTACCCACAGAACTGTTCTGCTAAAACGAACACCTCGGTTCCTTAGCTACTCTTACTATTACTGCTCATTTGGAATTACTTCTCCCTGCTAGCAATAAACCATGAGGCCCTCCAGGTGGTGCCTCAGCCTAATCTGCCCAGACCATCAAGTGCGGGCGCTAGAGACGGGGTCCCAGCTCTCTGCACCAGTCACCAGGAGGGGGGGCGCGTGCCCAGGCCTTGCTTTCAGAGCCCCCACGCATCCCAGGTTCAGGCGGCTCCAAAATAAAGTTGTGAGTAAGACTGTGAGTGAGAAGTGAAGTGCCGGTGACTGGAGTGACTTCACAGTCGCTAAGCATCACTTGGCGTCCACTCATGCCAGGACACACCCCACAATATCAGAGGGTGTAAAGAGTGCAGTGTCGCTGCTGCATGACGGCACATGCTAACACTCGGCAGTGGGGCTGAGCTATCCTACAAGGTATTTTTTGTTGCCTGTGAATAATGTAAAATTTCCTGCACATTCTGGATGGATGGAGCCCGCCAATAATTCTCCGGATGAGCCTGATGGCAGGGGGGCCTCAGCCCACACTGGTTACGAACACCCCCCCTTTCAGAGGACGCGCCCACGCCAAGCGCCCTTACCTCCTGCAACTTGATCTCCTCTGGCTGGAGAATGTCCAGCACCCCGCTGCTCTGGATCTCCGGGAGATCCTGCCAGAGGTTGAACTTGGAGTGGGGGTTGCTGAGCAGGCAGATCTGGGGCAGAGCCTTCCTCTCTGGCGGGCTGGCGGGCTCCTCCTCCTCCTCCTCCTCCTCCTCTGGAGTCTCCTCACTGGCTGGAGAACGCTGGGCATCCGCTTGTATTTCTGCATCCTGCTGCCTCCTGGTTTCAATTTCCTGGAGAGTTGATTTATCTCGATATTCCTGATACAGGAGCCCTGAAATCAAATAGAATTAGAATGAAGAAAAGTAAACGATTTTAGATGCCGATCTTTCCAAATCATGAAGTCAGGGCTACATCCTCTTGTCACCAAGGGCAAGGGCCCTGCCCGCCAGCACATGAACACGGCCAGACCTGGGCCTGTCTCAGCAAAGTGCTCGACTTCTTCTTCACTTCCTGGGAAGGATCAGCATGTGTTGAGTTTTTTCAACAAAGAATAGAGAAACCCCTGAACTGATTTAAAATTCAATCACACACATACAGGCTTTCCGCACGCATACTTGGCAAACAACAGCAATCTACAGCTTGACGTGTTAATACCCAGCATGCGCAGAGCAGACGGATATGCCTCCATTATGCTTCAGTATCTCCCAGGACACTTCCCACAGCCTTAAATGCTTCCATATTAAAACGCAAGTAAATTAATGTGTGAACTGGGAGTGGTCGCCAAAGAAAAGCCAGTGTTTCATCAGCCTTAGGATTCAAAAGGGAAACATTCCTTCTTTGCTTTTGCAGTTTCAGACAACTTCCGTGAGCAATTGTACTTGAAATAAATGCATTAAGAGTCTCCAAGGAGATTCGGGGGTGCATATGAATCAGCACAGAGGTGGCACCTCCACAGGGAAAAACCCATGTCAGATATCATGCCAAGTGGAGGGATTATCTCTTCACACAGGAGCAGAAACCAAGGGAAGTCCCAGCCCCGAGGAAGATGGGGAGAGGGTCTGCCCGGAGGAGAGCAGGAATGCCATCAGCAGTGAGGCTGGGAGGAGATGGTCAGATCCCTGGGGTCTTGTCTGCTTGTTGTGCCATGGTGGCGGCAGTCTGTTCTGTGGGCAAGAGGGAGGCCCCCAGAGACCTCAGGCAAGTCGCTCTGGTCTGCATTTTAGGAGGCCCACGGATGGGAATAAAGAGGCGGTGACAGTTCTCCAGGAGAGCAATGATGGAGACCTGAGCTGCGGTGGTGATGGAAGGATGGACCATGTGCCTGACTCGGGGCAGTGACAAGGTGGGAGACGGGTCCTGGGGACTGGCTGGTGCTGCTGGGTCACGAATAACATCCAGGTAACCAGTCTCAAGGAGAGGAGGAACACAGGAACTCGGAGTGTCCAACTGGGGTGTGGGGGTGGGGAGGTCCAGTGGGCAGCTGGACACACTGGTCAGGGCCCCTTGATATGTCTGTCTATAAAACAAAGATGATTTTCCCAGGAAAGTTCTGGTAGGGATAAATGCACCGCTTGGAAAGCACTTTCTCTTACAAGTGTAGTACAGATGTTAGCTATTATCCCTTCTTTATCTAATTGTCACATATATCTAAACATTAGAAAAAGGAAGGAAAGAAAAACAGACTAACTTTGAAATCCTGAATGTGGCCGGACAGATTATATTCATAAACAGGAACCCAATAAATCTGCCCTGTGGATTAAATTAGTTGGCTTCCAAGGCTCCTTAACACTAAATTATAAAAAAGAAGGGCCAGCCGAGTGGCGCATTGGTTGGGAGCTGGCCTGGGACGCCAGCAGCCCCAGTTCGGATCCCACATGTGAGGGACAGTGACACTGCCCTCTAAAAAAAATAAAAAAAAAAAAAATAAAGCCTTTCTGCGAAGTAGATGGCACTCAGAAAATGAGGATCCCGTGATTTTACAGTGTTACAATCCAGCAGAATGAAACATGGCATGGATATGACAAAGGAATGAGAAAAACTGAAGTCCATGCTAAACGCAGTCAGACTGAAGATAGGGTTAACATCACTACGTATACTGGTTCAGATCTCTGTTGCTTCCGACACTGAAACGATTGTTCCTCCTGTGATTTCAATACTGTATTTACAGAGGTTTAAAGAAACCAGGTTCCCACAAGTTGACTTGGAATCCCTTTTCTTTGCTTAGCACAGTGCCTCCCCCACATAGTAGGTAGGCATATATTTGTTGAATTGAACGCCTTGTAAAAAATGCAGTTTCCAAGCTTCACAAAAGTGTTTAATTCGGCATCTTTTGAAAGGTTCAAAAGTATGTCTCATGTATGCAACAGCCGGCAAATCATGGGTAAAAATGATCTCCAACATCATATACTGAAGAGAGACATAACTATCAGCACTGTGGGTAGTTGGATTGAAACTGTTTCTGCACTCACACTGTGGCAGGCACTATTGGCTGCCTTTCCTCTGCTTCCTTACACCTCTTCCTCCCAGCTGGCAGGGGAGGGGTTTTGTTTGGGTGCTGCCCCATTCCGTGCTCAGGGAAGTGGGTGAATGTCGACTGATAAGTACTTACTGTGAGAGTTCTCTTCCCCTTACCAGTGGTGGGTTTAGACGTGAGCTTGTGACACAGCCGAGGAGAGTAAGGGGATAGCTTACATCTTTAAGAAGGGCTTCTCAAAAAGATGCTCTTCCCTGATAGACACTTGAAAGCAAACTGCCCCTTTTTGCTTTCACACATGGCTTCTTGAGGGTGTGATGTCTGGAGCTGTGGCAGCCATCCTGTGACATGAAGCTCACATGATGAGAATGGTAGAGGAAAAGGAGCTGGGTGATTGTTGGCTGAACCAACTAACTCCAGAACTTCACTCCAGAACTTCCTACCTCTGGGCTTGTTTACTGAGATAGAATATTCCCATTGTTTAAAGTCATTTTTGATGGATAGTCTGTCACTCTCAGCCAAAGACTCCCAGTACAAGTAATTTTGGAATTTTCTTAAAACTTCATACTTCTTCCTGAAGTATTTAGAAAATGAATTTAAACACCCATTTTCCTGAAGTTACTGTGATTGCAAAGAGCTGTCAACACACCATGTAACCATTTTTCATAACCCGTTTATTGTTACTAGCTTTAAAATTCAGATTACAATAGAAATATTGTAGAGTAGCGTTACCTGAGGAACTATATGCTGTCTGATTAAATTTCTGTACTG